>CM076269.1:10403333-11777500 GCA_038380795.1 Pyrocephalus nanus | reverse complement strand
CCCTAATGGGACTTATCATTTTTGAACAGAGATTCACTCGATGCACATGTTCCTTGTGATCCCTTCAAATGGCAGTGTTGCCTCAGCGGGAAAAATACAGGACTAGGTTGCACTGTTTTTAAACATGTTCATGTTTTAGCAAATGCTACAATTGAATATTCTGTGACCAAAACTGCTGCACACAGGAAAAAAAAAAAGGCCCAGTCAAGTCTTGCTTCCATGTTAATTTGGGTTTATGTGGTTGGTTTACATATTATTAAAGCCACCCATCTGATCTATAACAGCAGCCCTGCTGACACTGCCTGACCCAGTGTGACAATCTGGATAGAAATTGTAGGGCTGGCTGTTCAATGTCTGTGACTTTAACAGCATTGCTTTGGGCCTGGAATCAATTCTCTCTGTTTACAGACCATTTCACAGCCCTTTACCTGCAACATCACTTGTGTCAGTCCCATAAATACTTTGGTGTATATAATGCTTGAATTAGCATAATGGTTTAGGCACAGAGCTTTAAGCACAAAGAAGGACATGTCAACATGTTCTCTTCACTTAAGCAATTAAGAGCCATTATGCTGCTTCAGTGGAAATATCATCAAGGTTAAAGACAATCCCAAACACCCCTCTAACCTTTTTATTCTAAGTCTAATAAATGAGGCATAGAAATTGAAATGTTAGTAAACAGTGCTACTTGCAAGCTCTTTTTGTATCATGTTTAATCAGACCTCTCATTCACCACTTGTGAAGTGTGAGGGAATGGGCACGTTAACCACAAGTCAAAAGGATTATTTATCCTTTTGCAAAAGCTCACCTCTCTGCAGAGGTTTCTTTTACATCGAATGTCTGGTTCTGGATGCTCTGACATGGCAACATAAAGAAATAAAGTAAAAGTAGGCAAAGGTAACTCGTAGACTGGGTCACACAGAGAAATTCTTGCCAAAATCTTTCTTTGTGTAGGTGGGTAATGTATGATGAATTCTGTTTTGGTTTTGTTTTGGTTTTTTTTTAGTGTTTACCCCAGGCTTTGTATTTTTCTCTCTGTGTTACTTAGGAAGACAATCCAGTGGAAATGTGCTACCATAATGCCTTTGTTTCTATTTTAAGCTGGGAAAATCCAGCCAAGGCCAGAACAGTTGCTCATGGGTAATTCTGGTGAGATGCAGCACAGGGGAACCGAGGCACTGGATTTTCGGTGCTTGATTTGGGGGTGTCTGGGGGTCTGTTTGTTCTAAATTCATTCTCGGTACTCAGTGCCCTGATTCTGAAGGCTTTGAAAAGTCTTAGGAAAAACTGGAAATTTTAGGAAAAACTCTCTGTGAGAGAGAGAAAACCTTGGTAGGGAAAGGCCCAAACAGCACAGAGAAGACACAACACTCCAACCATCCAAACATCCTCCTCAGCTAAATCCTTCTTTTCCTGCTGCAGGATTTGGAGTATTTCATGTTTGGGAAATTCGTGAGCTCTGTTGTAGGTTAACATAAATGTAGGAGATGATACAACTTTTATTAATGCTTTGATGAATTTTTAATTTTTTATTAATGCTTTTATTAAATTTTTAACTAATGTTTTAGTCACTTCCCCAAATCTTTTGGAAAAAGAGAGTGGGTGGGCAGTGTGAGCTCCTTGGGTTTTCTGAAGGCTGTAAAAATTAGATGGGAAGCAACACTTTGCAGTGTCACCTCCAGTCTCAGAGCTTCTTTTCCTCTGCTTTTTTTAAAGCATATGATTTTTATATGCTTTGAAGAGGACAGTTTGAATCCCTCTGATATCAGTTTTCAAGAATCTCCCCGTGGTCCATGGGAACTTGCTGAGTTTCTGTGTGAATCAACTCATCTCATCTACCTACTCTCCATCTACCTGCTGCCACTCCAGGCTGGGATATGGCAGCAGCTGGAAATGGCTCTTTCACTCCAGGAGAGGTTTAAACAACTCTCACCTTCATTTCAATACTATCAGGGGAAGCTGCAGACCCAGCAGCCTGGCAGGAGGGAGTTGCCTCCTTCTGTTGTACCATCCCTCAGGACCATCCTGAGGTTGCCAAATTACAGCAGAGATTTCCTATGAACCAGGCAGAGCTGAAATTAAGTTGGGTTCACTTTTAAAGAGATCCAGCTATGGCAACTTTATAATTGAGCCATTTTGTTCTGCTCTCAATCAGCTTCAAAAGGAAGGACAAATTGCTCAGGTTGCAGTTTAAAATTTGACAATAATAAGCAGACATTAGAGCCTGGCTGGATCTGCTCCCAATCCCGTGTAATAACTTCCATGGAAGGGTGGTTTGAGATACACAGGAATGCCTGGGCCTGAGGACTTGATTTTGTTCTCACAAGTCCTGTGATCTGCAATCTCTCACTGTATATCAGAGGGTGCTTGGCAGCTTCTCTTGACTAACCATGAGCATCAGCCCATCCCTCAGGTGAGAGGAGCAGGGAGCGTGGCCAGGCTGAGCTGAGGCACCAGTGCATGGCCATCCACGTTCCATAAATCATAGGGCTGAGAAAAAGCTGCAGATTCCTCATTCCAGGTGTGCACCAGGGTTTCAGTTCCACATTCAGATCTCATGAGATCTCTCTTACCCTTCCCGTAGAGTGATGTTCTTCCATTGCAAGTGTTGCTCCCGTGTTTCCTGAAAAAATAGGCTGGAGGAGAGTCACTGTGTGGAGTTTGGAGCTTGGATGGGAAAACCGTTGTAGAGAGATGAGAGTGACAGAGAAGGGTCACTGCAGAAAGGTCTCTGCTCTCAGGAACAGAGGCAGGGCATCACTGCAGTCCTACGGCACTTTGCTGATGGATCCCCAAGAGTCCCTTTCCTCTTCCATGTTTAGAGCTCCAAGGATGGGGTTTGGTACACAGTAATACTTTAGCACCTTTTGAGGATCTCAAAGCAGATGTTAATTAAGCTCCCAAGCACTTTTGGGAAGGGAGTAAACAGCCCAATTGCCACTTTATAGGAAGGAAATGACTGGCCAAGGTCATCCACTGAAGCTGAGCTGGGAATAACATGGAGGTGATAAAACTGGGATGACACAGCTGCCTTTTTCCAAAGAGACATGTCCTGAAATAAGAGCTCACCTGAACTTCTACTCAAATTTGAGGGAAAAAAATGTGCAAAACAATTCGTAAGAATTTTCCCATTTACACCACAAAATCTCTTATACATTTTCCAGCCCTAAATCTGATCCCTCTCATTCCATCCGATATAGGGCCTGTGCTTGATGAATGAACACAGTAGATATTGTGCTCCTGGTAGGAGGCTTTGATTGGTAATGTTATTTTACTCTTCTAGCCTGATTTCCTAAGACAAGATAATGTTAATTCTGACATGTTTTCTGTAGCTAAGCATTAGCCTTATTTCCTCATCACCTTTGCTAGGACCAAAATTCCATTCTGGAAATAAGAACCAGAGCAACTTCTACCCCACTGGGGGAACTGTTTCCTCGGGATGGAAGTAGCTCAGTAGTTACTTTCCAGGGTTGTGGGACCTACCACAACAAGTCATTCCACCGAGAAATAGAGAGCAGGCACAGCCACTACCATTCTCATTATTTTATCTCTCTCATTTGTCATTCAAACATCCCTGTCCACTTTCACCATATAAAAGAAATGATAATTGAAATCATGTTCGTGTGTTCTGAGGCAGGAGCGACTCCGTGATCATTTGGCTCTATCCAGGCTGTAACAAAGGCTGCCACAGATGCTTATCCCACCTTTTCTTTTTTCTGCACAAAGAAATAAAGAGCAGTTGCACAAATGACATGTATGTCAATCTTTAGGTCACAATACTTCCTGCAGTTGTATCCCAAGTAGGAAACATCAAGCCAAAGGCATTTAAGAATTAACAGTCTGTACCCACGACAGGAAATGGAGTTTATAAAACAGGTGGATGAAAACCAGTATTCACTTGCATCACATTAAAGCAAATCCATTTATATTTTATTTCCTCTACACTGCCTTGATGTGCATTTTTACAATAATCCAGCTCTGCAGTTCCTGTAGGATTTGGGATATTTGCAGGTGGGTTGGTATGGCCTGGTAGGACTTCAAGGCCAGGTTGGACGGGGCTTGGAGCAATCTGGTCTAGTGGAAGGTGTTCCTGCCCATGGCACGGGGTGGAACTGGATGGGCTTTAAGGTCCCTTCCAACCCAAACTATTCTGTGATTCCATGTTGTGATTCTGTGACCTTCCATGTAAGAAATCCATCACAGGAGAAAAGGGAGACACTGTCCAGAAAATTCTGTCCTACACCAGCCAGGGGTTGTCTTTCTACCCCGAATCCACACGCAGGTCATAGGATTCTTTTGTAATGTCATAAGTTGTACATAAACCCAGGAAAAAGTTAGTGCCTGGTGCTCCAGGCAGTGACAGTTCCCTGGATTTTTGTCCAACTGCTCCCCTATATCAGTATTGCCATCCTGGGTGCAGATTAACCATGATTGAAACAACGCCCATTGGAAGCCTTAAAACCTTAACCACCAGTTTTACTTCTAAAATAAAGTAAACTGCCAAAAGTTCTGATAAAAGTGACAATTTATATTTTTAAGTAGTACGTCCGGAATTTTCCTATAGCTGTAGACAAAGGAATTCTTACCCAGATAAGTATAAGAGCACCAATAAATTTAAGGTAGCTTATGCAAGTTAGGCACTAATGAATGTCATCTTCTGTTTTGTCATGAAAAAAGATCTTTCTGCTGCTAAAGGAGACTGATTTAGATTATGAATAGCTGTAGTGATTTGCAAAAATGGCTCCAGAGAGATAGACTGAGATTCCATATACTCATGGCACTTGAGGTTTCTGCCCTTTTTGTTGAAAATTAATTTGTCCTGTGGGTTATTGGATTCTAGCTCAGCCAATGTATATTGCTCAGTCATCACAAATTTACTTAAAATTTAGTGTAGCTGAAGTTCATTCAACAAGACAAAAGTCCACACTTGAAAGCTTCTAAAAATCTTTTTAAAAAACTGGCTGCTGCTGTAATTGAAAGCACTGGGGTTGGGGTGGATTTACAAAGTGTTTTGCAGGTATCAATAAATGGTTCATTATAATAGAGAGACTCTCCAGTTTCCCCTTCAGATGGTGAAAACAAATGGGTGGTTTCTGTCCCTTTGGTGCAGGGGGCTTTTAGTGCCTTTGCCCCAGTCTTTCATTCCTAAAATGAGAAATGCCTGGGAACACATACTACAGCTTCCTACACTATTTCTTTAATTTGACACATATTCTTTTTTATGGAATAGAGAGAGAAACTCTGGTTATAAAATGTCAAATGTCTCCCCTTTCATACCATTTCTTTCCTTTCTTTGTTCACTTCCATTTTTCCCCCTTTCTTTTTTTTTTTTTTTTTTTTTTTCCTTTGATGTATGAGTAGAAATTTCATTTGTATTCTTGGAATCCCCATCTGAGTTTTTACTCTCACTTTTTTACTCTCGCTTCTTAGGATTAAACATTGCCTTTGCTTGTACATTTGATGTAACAAATAGGTTAAGGTTAAAAAAAAAATTAATTCTGTTCAAATCAGCTTCTTGTTTAAATTAAAAGGCTGTAACTAATTTGATTGATGGATCCAAGTCATCTGTTTGCCCCACTTGGTGAATCTGTGGAATAGGGACTGAGGGTAAAGGTTTTCAGACACAAAACCACACAGAGGTAACTGGGGTGCAACACCCACGTGGGCAAGGATGTAAAGAGGGTGATTAAAGAATAATCAGATATTAAACACTCACAGCAAAGTGGCTTTTCATTAACTATAGAGATAAAACTCTCAACGAGGAATAATTCTCCTTATTTTAAGCTTTATCAAAAACAGTTTCATGTCTCTTTTAAATGATGGGATTTTAAAAAAGAAAAATATAAAGGCAACTACACCTGGTGGCACATGGGAAAAACTCATTTTGTGCAGAACCCCCATGGACAGTTCCCAAGCAGTGAGCTTATAAACACTTTGTGTTCCTTCTACCAGGAATTATGAATTTAAAAAGGCAAACAAGGACTTAAAATTCAGTTTAAATTTAATAATAAAACCACTTCATACACATCTCAGTAAAATATGAGAAAATGGGAATAAAAATCCTCGCAGTCGAAATCTCTGTTCAGGTGGCTATTTTTTATATTTCATTTTTTTTCCCTGGCTCTAGTGATAGATCTGAACACAAGTGATCAAGTTTAAGCTCTGAGACTCTCATCTCTTTGCTTGATACACAAGGCTTATACAATTGCAGGAAATGAAATACAGTGAGATAACCAAATCATGACACAATGGACTGGAAATTTTAGATTAATAAACCTCTTTCGGAAGAGAACTAAATAACTTTTACAGTTTTATCTGTGGCTATTTGTTTCTTTGAAGATTTATGGTCCTTGCAACAGATATGCATCTTATCCTTCACTCTTCAGATTAAAGGCAGATGATTTTAAACAGGCTCCTGACTGGCATGAGCTGGAATTGCAGATGATTTTCCTTTAAAAAAATGCTAAAAGTGAACTTGCAAGTCAAATGAGAATATCATTGCATATGTCAGAGGGGGCTGAGGATAAAATCTACATCCAGCTAAACAAGATCTAATCCTTATTATCACAACCAGGGATCCTCAGGCAGAGCTTTACCAGCCACGTGCAAACCCTTAACGAGGAATTACAACTTTTCCTGCTGCTGCTGCTTTAATTGATTGATGCTAAAAGTTTAGAAACTCAAATCTAAGGCGCTCTCACAAAGCTCCTTTAACCAAGCCTTCCCTTTGAAAGCGGGCTCCTCAATTGGAACTGGCAGCCCACATTTTTAGGTTTCAAGCAGCTCTGTCATTCCAGGAGGAATGTGTCTGCCACTTCACACGATAGCCTGGGCTGAAAGACATGTACTTTGAATCAGAGAATCAATAGAACACTTAATGGACAATTAGGAGAACAGCTGTAGGACTGTCAAAGGCCCATCTGTACACGGCTCCAGAGCCTGGGCTGGACAGCGAGCTCAGCTCAGCGCCCCGGGGCACAGCCCGGCCCCCTCCCACCCACAGCTCCTGCTGAGAAAGTATTCCTGTTTCATTACAAATTTTAACACGTGTAGAAAATTATGGAAATTGCTCGGGCCATTTGTCAACTTATATCATGTGAATTGATCAATAAATTTCGCCACTTTGTTGTTAATGTAGATAAATTTTGTCATTTAATTAAGCCACAGCGAAAACGCGGCCACTTTTAATTTCGGCAGATGCTGCCTTTTCATCTGTAATACAGGGGTACATTGGCAAATACAATCCAGCTAAATATTTATAGACAACATGACAATTCCTGAAAGAGTTATCATCAATGATCTTGGTTCTGAAACAATTAGCATTGTTTGAAGGAGCTCATGTGGAAAGCTGGAATAAATTCTGAGCAGCAGATGAAGTTCTGGCTATGCAGGTACATTGAATACATAAAGCAAATAAATCTACATGTTATAAATACTTATGCCCACACTGATTATTACAGGAATACTGCTCTACAGCATATATGGGCACAAACATGGAAATATATGTGCACCAACACGGAAATTCTGATAAGCCAAGGTACAAATTCGCACACCCATAAATATTTGTGCTCTCCACATAACATGTTTACAGATATCTCTGAATTAGGCTTGGATAGTGATATTTATCTTTTTTGCAAAAATATAATGAGAGAGACTGAGCTCAGGAAGTCACATCATGGAAGGAAACATTCCACATATAAACACTTCTTGTAGGAGCACTAAGAGTCGACAAAAGCATTGCCGTTCATAACAATAAATGTATTTTACTTTTTAAAATAACAACTAAATTTCTAAACCACGACAATCAGGGATCAGCCTTTAAACTTCCAGATATTTTTTAAGCACACACAGGTTTGGTCAGACAATAAGCAACATAAATGAACATTTTAGGCTTTCTATATGGCCTTAGGGAGCCTGGGATGAAATCCTGCCTCTGACAGCCAGAGGCCCCAGACACAGCACTCAGCAGCAAGACTTGACATGATGAACTGCTGAGGCTCATCTGAGTGGGGAGGGGGAGTGGGCCTGGTGCTGATATTTCCAGTGCCCCTGGGGTAGGAAAAGCCTTGAAATCCCACTGCTGGTTCCACTATAATCCCCCTGACCGAGCAGGCTCCCGCCCTGACCTGCAGTTTTTTGCTACAGAACTTTATCATTTAGAGGACACTGGTGCTGCAGCGGAAACTTGTGTAGGGAGAAACCAGGGAACAGGGAAATCAGTGCTGCTCACACCCTCTGATCCCCCTGAATGACAGTTCAGCATCTTTCCACACTGCCACAATCCCATATTCCAGCACCAGGCAGAGGGCAGACATCCAGCACCCCTGTAGGTAAAATTCCTTTTGTTTGACTCCATTGTGGATTTCTCTGTTTTCACTGCTGGGTAAAATCATCCAATTTGACAAGAAGGAAAAAAAAAAAGAGAGCACTCAGACACACCAATCATTTTTAAAGTGGAGGCTCTGGGTTTGTGGATTTGTCACCACTGCAGCGTGGTTTATTTTCAGGTTTTCAGAGAAACTGGTCAGCAGATTTCCTGAAGTTGCTGGGGAGTGCAGGGCAGAAGATCGGAATACTGTTCAGACTGAGACTAACTGGCTTTTAGCCGAGAATTTCCAATTCACAGAGAGAGAACAGGGAATCCAAATGCAGTAACTGGTGGTATTTGAATGTGGTATTTGAAACACAGGGAAATCTGGACAGGACAGAATATACTCCATAAATACAGAACATTCTAACCAAATCTTGAGTCATTGAAATTATCTCATTGGCCTTTCCTCTCAAACAGAAAGCTTTGTCTCAGCTTACCAAGGCTTTTTTTGCATTTCACAGCATTGCTTTTACTCCTCCTGGACTGGATCAACACTAGTTCATCAGTGCATGCCCCAGATTCCCGTTCCTGATGGCACCACGATGCAGGACCTCCTCTGGCTGAGGGAGAGGTTTCACATCCAGGCTCTCAGTGCACAGGGATGGGCTCTCTGTGCCCAGCCTTTCTGCACCGAGATGGGCTCTCCTGACAGGGATACACTCCCCAGACCTCCACAGAGCCTGTGCGTAGGTACCTACAAGCACCTGTACACCAGGAGGAGATCCAGAGGGATGGTGATGGGTCTCTGCAGCTTCATCCCACAAGCTGTCACTTCTCCATGACCTGATGTGGAGAGAGGCCTGTTGAGATGGTCTGTGTGAGGTAATTTTTTATCTTTTCTTGTGGTCCATGCATCTAATGACATGTGTTTTTTTCTGTTGAAATTCGAACAAATTTGGACAAAAAGCAAACTTAAAGGCCAAAAAAATTCTCCCTGTCATCTGCTGCAGTTCAATGTCACGTGCACCTGTATTGGGTCAGTGGTGACCCCAGTGCTGAGCTGTTGTGATATTCACCCTCTGTCCCCATTTCTGCAGAGCATGAAAGGACCCATCCCAACCCCTGGCATAGCACCAAGCTCCTGAACACCCACCTGGCAACCACAGATCCATCATGGAAGTTGGCCTTGCTGCAGTGTCCTCATGGTTGAGGTGAAAAATGCTTGGCAGTTTGAGGCAGCAGTGCTTGTTTCTGATGGAATATTATGGAATATTTATTAAGTTCTTCATGGTGAAGACCTAAACTCTGGATAGGAGGGGATCACACCACGAAGAGCAACAAAAAAGTCTATTAAACAATCTTTGTTTTTTAAAAAATCTCAGTAACAATGACCCCCATTTGTCTGTTTGACCAGTGGAGCATTTTTGTGGGAGATCCCTATTTATCTGATTTATTAGAAATGCTCCATTGAGACAGAAAGCATTTTTCTAATAAACCTAGAGGTTAGCACCATTGTTTGCAGTACAGCTGACCCTTGGATTTGCTGTAAAACCAGAATCATTAGAAATGCTCCATGGGTTATATTGGAGCATTTCTAATGAAACAGAGGGTCAGCTCTATTGAAATAATGTAAAATATCCAGATTCATGAGAAAAACTCCATTGAAATGCACGGAGCGTTTCTAATAAATCCAGATTTTAGTGGAGCTCAACCCTGAATCCATTAAAACCTTATGAAAAAATAGTTCCTGAGCACGCACCTGAAGGACTTTTTTTCTGTGTTAATCTCTCATTTATTTTAAAATGCGTTGTAAAAATAGCAAAAGGCATCAGTGAAAATTTGTTATTTAAAGTCTGCCATTCCCTCTCCTTACACAGGAGCAGAGCCACTGCTAGCACTAGGATACAGCCCTGGAACCACAGAACCTCAAGCAGCTTCCAGGAAGAGGGATGAGGAATAACAGACAACCCTGGGTTTACTGCAGTCTGTCCGACATCAGGCACATTCCAAGTGGGAATAAGTGGTGTGAGAGTTACAGAGCTCCAGCATGGAAGTGTCCAGAGAGGAGCTGCTTGTTGAGAGCTCCTGGGAATCTCAGTCTTTTCTCAGTGGAATTGTAGGAGAGATCCTGGTTTTCTCCACAGCCACTTAACTGGGTCTGGAGCATTGCTGGTGTTAATTCCCAGGAGGTTGTTTCCTGGGAGCCTGAAGTGTCTTTACTCATAGTTGTAGCACAGGATCTCTCCATGGTTTAGGAAGAAGCATCATAACTGAAAGCCTCACTAGGAGATCCAGGTGTGATGCACTTTGGGCACACGTCCTGGGATGAGGTCCCAGGCACCTTGAGGCTTCCACAGTTTACAGGTGTAATGTCTGATGGAGAGATTACCTTGTCTGCACATAAGAGAAACCACAGCTTGCTTTCCCCTCCAAGTCACATATTTATTCTTAATTTAAAATCACAAGGCCAGCAGTAGAATGAGATTGTTTTATTACCACCAAGCTCAATTAGCTTTCTGTACCATTTTTACTGGACAACACTATTCAAAGCCTGGTAGGCTTCTAAGTTTACTTTAAGACAGATTCAGCAGCTGTAATCTTCTAAAAGTATGTCCTAAAGATCAGATGGCTTAATGCAGTGTTGGGCTTTGTCCTTGCCACGGAGCTAAATCACACACCCATGGCAGGGGACACCTTTAACCCACAACATAACAAGAGAACTGAATGTTGGCAGATTTATTTGAAGGGCTTGCACGAGTCAGCCCCTCAGTGCCTCCCTTGGATGGTCAAACTCCTCCTCAGAGCAGAGTTGAAGAGAATTTTGTCAGTTGAGCAGATGAACTCCTTGTGAAAGTTGCTGTGGCAAGTTTTTGTGATGGTGATAGCAATGATGATGATGATGATGACTCTCACTTTTCTCTTTTTTCTAAGCTTATACTTTATTTTTGCAGCTCTTACCTTCCACCTGCTGTACAGGCACAGCACTGCATGTACCAGCCAGGTACAACTCTGGGGAAGAGTTTGGAGAAGGGTTTGGATCAGTGACCTTCTGACAATCCCCTGCCCTCAGGTAACACATCCCAAAAACTCTGAAATCAAAGGCCAAAGGGATGATCGGATTTATGGGCTCAGCCAGTAGACCCTGAGTGAGTGGGTTCCTAAACCTGCTGCAGGAGGTGAAAGAGCTGGATTGATCAGGCCAGGACTCATCAGAGCAATGTTATGTTGGGCTGTTTCTGGATGATGATGGTGATGATCATCTGAAGGCAGGGTACAGGAAACACCTGGATGCTTGGACATCACTCTGTAAGAGAAGCAGCAGCATTTGAACTGTAAAACTCTCCCAGCAGCACCAAGAGTGGGAACTGAACTGAGTCCTGAGCCCTTGGGGGACCTGGGGACATGGGTGGGCTTGGCAGTGCCAAGGGGGGAATGGTTGGACTCAATGGTCTTGAAGTGTCTTTCCAACCCAAAAGATTCCATAATTCTATGGTTCTAATCCATGGAGCTCTGTAGCTCAGGTCCCAGCTTCAAAGACTTTGTAAGAAGCTTTTTTTTAGCTCAAGGGCACTGAAAACCAGCAAACCAGTATTGGACAAAGGAGCTGTGTGACCCTGACCCTCCCATCCTGCACATCCCAGGGGCTGCCACAGCAGGGGGAATGTGAGCAGGGCTGCAAAGTCCTCAAGCACCTTCCCCCTTTTGCAGCTTTACAGCCAACATTAAATGTGCTTCACAATAGTTTGCTTAAAATTAGGCATGGGAAGACAATACATTCACCACATCCCCTTACAAGGCTGTTCAAGGAACTGGGCTTGTGTGTGTCGTAGGGTTTTATAGCAGCATTCTGTCTCCTGCTTTCAGCAAGCAGCAGAGGAGCTGGCTCACCTCACCTCTGTTTATTTTATGAATGCACACACTCAGCTTGTCAGCTGATGGTGCTGCTCCTTTTGCTGCTTTATAACCACCCACACACATAGATATAAAATGTATATGAAAAGTATATTATTATAATTCTATCTCAACAGATTTAATTCTTAAATGCTACATATACTTGTTTAATCTCTCATTTTAGAAGTAGGAAAGGTTAGATTATAACATCAGGTTAGCTCTCTTTGAAGCAGGTAATAATTAAGTTGATTCACTGTTGCAATTACTGTCAAATCCCCCTTAATTACCACGGATTTTATAGCAGCTTCATTATACGTCTGCTGTAATGCATTGTGGCCCAAAGGAGAAGTGTTGCAGGAAATTCTGCATAGCATGTATAATTCTAACCTGCAGTTAAAGCTTCTAGTGAAAGCCTCTGCACTAAATTTATCTTTTTTTGACACTTTCCCCCCTATTATTTAAGGCAGTTGAGCTGGAGTAACACCACTAAAATATACCCCTAACTTCCTAAGTGAAAATTGATCTATTCACAGGTATTAGGGATAAAAATGGAGGAACTGTAAAATTAGCAGTGACTTGTTCTTGGGAAACTGCTCAGCAACAATGAAGATCACTTCTGATCTGGTGTCACAGGGGGAGAAAACTTCTGCCCCATCCTGTGAGTCATGTACCCCTGAACAACCTCTCCTCACTGGAGAAATCCCACTGAACACAGCTTTTAAGGCAGCAAGAATTTGCTGGAGCAGTCTGCTATCCACGAATATTTTCATCCATTGTTCCTTTTACATTTTAGAAAGTGAATTTTCAAAGCAACTCTCCTTTTGAACTGACCTTCCCACTAACTTTTGGAACAACACGGCCTCGTGAAACTGCTGCTTTATAGCTCACGTGTCACTGCTTGTTTCCATTGGAAAAATCTTTACAAATCAGGGGCTGTAAATTGAGCCTGCAACAGTTCAAAACAGATAACTGAATAATGTGTCCCATGGATTCTCTTGCAACGAAGGAATTTACTCCCCAGCATACATTAGATGCAGAAAGGGCTCCAGTGTCAGTGACACTATTGGCAGCTGTGTTAACAGTGAAGGAGCTGGCTTTGTACAGCAGCACAGTTATTAAATTTCTCCAGAGACCATGACTCATTAATCAAATATTCATACATCTCTGTAAATACACACTGAACAGAGAATACCCTCAGAGCTGAGCATCCCAGCACAAGTGCTCTTTCATGTCCCTCTGACAGAGCCCTGAGAACATGCGGTCATGTTTTGCATTTCTAATGCCGTGTGTGCTCCGGAGCACCCCAATCCCTAAAAACAGAACACAAATGATCTTACTGATCCCAAGTGTTACACAGGCACAATTAAAATTGCTTCACTATGGCTTCATACCATCTTTTTAAAAGTGAGGACAGTGAATCGATTCTTCTGTTCTTTGTTTACCATCAGACAAGTAACTTTTTCCCATACGGATGGAGAAACCCAAGGCCATGCTCCTATTAACACAAGAATTTGTATTAGCATGGAAACAACAAACCAATGGTTGGACTGGGAAGGCCAAAACACTTGATATATTTGCAAAGACATGAGCTTGGATTTAAAAAATGCCGTATTTTGTGTTCCCTCACTGCCATGCAGAGGCACATCTCACCTGCTCCAGGGCAGGCACAGACACAGCTGAAGTCTCAGCCTTGCTGAGGCTGAGACCACATTTCAGAGCTGATGCATCTCTGTGACCAGCTGAAGCTCTTCCCCATAAGCCTTTGAAACAATTCAGTTTTCTGTTGGAATTCCCCATCCTCATTCCTGTCCAGGACTTTGGTTTTGACTGTTGCAAGTTCTGATTTACTCTCCTGATTCAGGCTTGCTGTGGTTGAAATAGTCAGATGCCTTCATAAAGGTTTTTTTGTAAATGGGATGAATGTAGGTTTTTAAAATTCTGTTGTGCTCTGCTGAACTTAGGGGAACAAGGGAATGGAAGGGAACAACCTGAGTCTTCAAGTCCAACTGAAAAGAAGTGTGGCCAGCACAGAATCCCAAATGATCTTGGTAAGAGCAGGAGATTTACAGATAAATCCTGGAAAGAGGTGAGTCTCAGATTATATTCCTTTATAGTTTTTATAGGCTGGGACATAGAATTCACCCCTGGAACCAGTCCCTAATTACAGATTTTGAAGGGAAAATTGCATAAAATCCTTATGGCCCGGTTTAAAGATTGAACTCTGATCCAAAAATACTTCCTTTTTTAGTTCCCTTCCTAATAAATACAGATGCTCTTACTTAAGCACCTCCACAGTTCCTACCACATTCATTTCAGTGCATTTTAATTTTCTTTAACAAGGCTTGACATTTACATTTTAGAAAGAAAATCCTCTCTTATATTTAATTAGGGCACTGATTGAGACAGGATGGCAATAACCTCCTGCCCTTCAGTGCAAGACAGAAGCCCCACCTTTCTGCAGGAGCCAGCACGTGCCAAAAAAAAGCTGTTTTGAGTATCTGCTGTGTGCAAACAGCACGAGGCTGTACTTACAATCCCCTTTGCCTCCTGTCCTCTCAACCCTGGGCATCCTACAAGTGATCCCACTCCCCTGCATGACCTTATCCACTCACCCAGCAAGATGCTGGATGTGGATAATACCTAAAACACTGACTTTAACAATGTTCCCTTGGGGCACAGGGATTCACCAGGAGGATCAGAGTGTAGGAAAGGAGGAGATGCAGAGTAAGAGTAACGTGTGAATGCTGAGCAGAGCTCACAAAGCCTTGGCTTTAACACAGCCTAAACACCCACCAGAGCTGGGTGAAAACAGCAAACATTTATTTGAGCATTTTCTTGCATAAATAAAACCCTGCTGATTTGCTTTGATGGCATTTACGAGCACATTTATTCATAAACATTAGAGTGAGCAAGTTTTTATTTGCAGGAGTGTTCATGGAAAACAAAAGCCTCGTGAATTCTGGTGTGAATAAATACCAGAGAGCTCTCACTCGAGCAGGGCTCCTGCAGTCATTAAGTAAAGCTCTTTTTACTATTCACACCGTGGATCCAAACAATTACAGCTGCCCGTGAACTGCTTACAAACAGGGAAGGGAACTGTTTGTAGAGCTCAGCTCATCCAATTAGGCAACAGAACCATCTCATGGAGACACCAAATCACAGGGTCAAACCATGAGGGCCTGATCTTGACTCGCTCAAATGCCTCTTTTCATGTTTCTGTCAAGGCAAATAAGACACCAACGCTTCAAGATCCGTTTGTATAATGCTGGCACAGCCTAACCAAGCTGGAGGGAGGCTGTAACACCTTGGTGCTGCCAGAGGCTCCAGCCATGGGGGATCCTGTGAGGAGTGCTGGGCTGAAACCCTGCTGAGTGATGTACCCAACTGTGCCCCACGGCCTCCCATGCAGGGCTAGGGAAATGCATCCCACAGGAATCAGCTGAGGGGGCTAAAGGGCCATGAAGTAACCTGGCATGTTTGCCCTCTTGGAGGCTCCTGTGGCCCAGGGAGAGCTGGTGCTGCAGCCTTCCCAAAATGCCCCCTCACCTTGGATGGAATTGTTACACAAACAGAACATGGGTGGGCTGGATTTCAAACCCGCTGTTTGTGCTCATTTGTGGCATTATTGACCTTTCATAACTCACTGATGGTCGCTTTTCATCCCATCATTCCCTTTAAGAGATTGTCAATAGCTCTGGAAATAAATCAGGTCTCTGGAGTGAGGCCATTTTCCTACTGTAATTAAGGGAGAACAGGAGATCCCTTCCATGCCTCCCACAAGCCCTCTTGTGTCCTCTGGCTGCACTGGGCACAACTGAACTGCTCTGGGTTTGGAGGGGTGAGTTAAAGAAAAAAAAACTACAGAAGATAGTAACAAATCAGGGTGGGCTCAGATTTCCAGCTTTGCTGAAGCACAGGCAACAGGAGAGAGGGAAATGAAGTCTTTAAAGAGATGTATCGCAACCCCCTCTAGATAGGGCTTGGAGCCACTTGGTCTTGTGGAAGGTGTCCCTGCCCTGCAGGGGGTGGAACAAGATGAGCTTTAAGGTCCTTCCAACCCAAACCAGTCTGTGACTCTGGGATTCTGAAATAAGCACTTCTTTACCAGGCTCTGTTTCTCTCCAAGGTCAGCTGTCTCTACCAACATCAGTAAATAAATCCCTCTCCTAAATGGCCATTCTAGAAATTTCCATTTGATGGGTCAGGATGGGGCAAAAACAGCCTTCCAGTCTCTCCTTTCCCAAAAGCCAGTCCTTGTGCCCCATGGAGTCAGAGCAGTGCACTGGGCTTCTCCCCCAGTCTCCAGCCCAGTCTGAGACTCCGTGTTGGAAAGTTGCCAGGAATGAGCTGCTACTTTTGGTGAGGGCCCACGGAGTCCTCTTTTTAAAGAGTTTGGCTGGAGATGGGAGTGGCTGCAGAGCACACGGGACAGGGAGGTGATGGCAGGTTTTTGCCCACAGAGGAGCTGCAGAGCCAGGGCACGCGTGGAGAGGTCCTTCAATCCACACCACGTGGGCAAGCTGAGCTCCCAGGATAGAAACCACCACCCTCCTGTCAGCTCTGGGAGCATGAGGGGGTTTGGGCAAAGAGAACCCTGAGGTCTCTCCTTAGTCTGAAAAATGAGGCCAATATCCTTGCTAGAAGTGCCAGGTAATTATTGAGGGTCCTGAGGTTGTGTCAAGCTGGGTGTTTGACACAATAAGCACGCAAAGAAATGCTCCTTCTAAGGAAGAAGGCAGAAAAGAATAAAAGAGAAGGTTGTTGGGTGATGAAAAGCTCAGACTCTGCATCTCCCACCCTGGTTCCAACAGGCAGGGGAGTAATCAGGCCATGATCATGTGGAAGTCCTTTAAGAAATGAGGCCACTGCTGGGTGTGTGAGTAACTAATGCTCATTTGGTTTGTGTTTGAAGGCAGCAGCAGCAACAGTGATGACACAAATTAATTGCCTGGTTTTCAGGAGCTAATGCGGACGAGGTAAAGAGAATTACTCCACGATTAACATAGTTTCCAATTAAAGTCCCCTGTAGTTACCCAAAAACATTAATTTCTAGTAACTTGGTAATTTAACTTGTGTCACCACTATACACAAGTGCACCAAGGCATCTTGTGGGCTTGTCTGTGCTTCAGCCCTACAAAAAACCATGAAGAAAACCCCCCAAAATAGCCATTAATTTTTAACAATTATTTGTAGCAGGCTTCAAATGTGGTTTTTATCCTTTGTGGTAAACTAAGTGATTTGCTTTATTTTAAATTTAAATCTAAATTTAAATTAAAATTTAATAAGATTTAAGAATTTAAAAATAAGATTCAAATTTATATTTAAATTTAAATTAAAGGACCAAAATCCGGCTACTGTTCTAGCACTGCTATTTTTTTTGCTCTTAGTCAAAAAGGGGAGGGAAAATTCCACTATTTAAATAAGTTCAGCAAAGGTATTTCAACCATTACATTTCTTTATCAAGTTGCCAAAAGCCTGGGACAAGTGAAACTACTATTTCACCCTTCCAGGGAAGTTTGCTGTTGGGATGACATTTCTCTTTTTAACATTTCCATACTACAGCTTTTATATTTCCATTTGAGCATTCCTGTTGTAATTCCACACCCAAGGTCATTCCTGCAGACACAACCAGCTTAGATGGGTCTGTGCACGTGGGATTATTTTAAGGTACCTGAATTCAAGCAGAGTTGTGGAAGAAGGGAAATTCCTCCTTCAGTTCCCACCTGAGCTAAAGCTCCTGTTGTGCAGTGGGCTGGGTGGTCCGTGATGTACCTGGGAGTGCACAGCAGAGAGGTACAAAGATTCCTGGACATGGAACATTCCCTCCAGCTCCTCTCCCCCTCAGTGCACAACCATTTCATATTTGTAAACTGCAGTGCTTCCCTCCCTCCCTCTTCAGCTGTACAGTAACAGAGCCACAGAGCTCCGAGTTAAATATTCCTTAAATCCATCCCTGCAGGCTCCTGATGGTTCTCCCTCTTCTTCTGCGCGCTCTAATCACTTACTGCCTTCCTGGTGGAAAGGGAAGCAGAAAGGAGAGCATCAGTGACACCAGATTACCCCAATTATCCCCCCCTGCTCTGTGACAGCTTTTAATGATGCAGCATACGACTGCTTTGCTTTTTTAAAATGGGAAAGCAAAGTACAACTTCATGTCTAATTTCCTGGCCACTGCCACCCAAAGGAACCACTCCGAGAGTTTGCATTGTTTTTGCTAAAGCTGCATTACCTTGAGCTCCACTAACCAGGAATCTCCTCTTTTTAGCTCTCACTGACATTCACAATTCTCCTCATTTTGACATCTAAATTCCATAAATACGTTGTTTACTCCCTCTTCTGGGCTATTAATGAAAAATATTAAGATCAAGCCAAACATCCTCACACACAGCTTAGAAGTAGTAATATTATTCCAATTATTAGTAGGATTCAGCAGTGCAGAGGTTACTAATTTAGATAAATGTTATGTGGTTATTTTTTTTAAGCTTAAAAACAAGTGAACTCATGTTGGCTTTTTGGAGTATTAATAAACACTGCTAATGCACACACAGATACAGACCTGATCTAGTTCTGCCTGAAATCAATCCATTAGTCACTTCTTCCTCATAGAAGGTGCTTTAATGAACGCATGTGATGCTTATTATTTGAATCAGCAACACTTGTGCCTCTGTGCCTGAACAGCACTTAGAACAGGTAACATTTGGTTTACAACACAACAATAAAATCTGCTTTTATTGCAAATAAACAGAGTATTCACACCTTACAATATTGTTTTAGATGCAGGATTATACTCACTCTTAGAGGATCTAATATTAATATAAAAGGCACACGCACTTCATGTTTCCACACCTTTTTTATTTCCCAAGCAGCGTTAATACGTCTCTTAAATATTGCATTTACTTTGTTAAAACATTAAACTATTTCTGTACATTTCTTTGCAATCTGAGAACACACACCATCAAGTAATCATTTGTACAGTAACACCACGTATCAAAACAAAAAATCATAATCACAGCCCAGAATTTCTCACATCCACCCCCCTTTGCTTTGATTTAAAAGCTGCACTAGTAGGAGAAGCCTCATCATTATGGTAGTTGAAACAGGAAACAAACACTGCTCTCCTCTAATAATTGTCTGGAGCTGCTTTGATTGGTTGCAGTTAATATTAATAGTATAACCTTTAAAAATTGTGGGGAAAGGTAATACTTTATCTTCTCTCCTCATATTAAGGCTCCAAAGCAAGTTTAATGAGAAACCATTAGAAAATCATACTGCTAAATAGTACCTTAACTCACAATTCAGCCTATATAATTATGTCAGGATTGCAGCTGACAGTGACTCCTGATCCATCAGCCTCACCTTTCCCGCATGGAGCTGCTCAGGATGTGTCAGGGTGGCAGCAGCAACTCCTGCTGGGGTAACACAGGGGAGACTTGGACCCTTCCCACAGGATACAACTCCACTTCTGCTTACAAACAGGAATAATGTGGTCTCCAAACCTCTGGATATGCACCCAAAACCCACCAGGCCTTGTCCTGGACTGAAGGACGTGAGGGCACAGTGTGGGATTTAGGGAATGGCCAAGGTTTTTACGAGGGGAAGCCCAGGCTCACCTCAGCACACCTGGTTCTGAGCAGAGTGAGCAAAACTAATCAGTACATACATTAGTAAATGACATTTTAAAGACAATTAACATATAAAACATTATCATCTTTATGAAAATAGACCAATTTGACCCAAGCTTGCCTTTCTGGGGGAGGAGGACACTTTGTACATTGTGATCTTTTCAAAGGCAAGTGTTCTCCTGGACAGCTGCCGATAATCTCATGGAAAATGTCCTTAAAGCAAGACAAACTCCTCTGTACTAAATCTTTTTAATCTCTTCTTTTCATCCTCAGAGAAAAGGTCATTTTCTTCACGGAGTGGACTGGAAGCAAAGTCATAGTCTTTAGAATGACCCTTGACAAAAGTAAACAAGGGATACTTCTCCTTGGATGAAGATTTCAGCATCTGCAATGTCAAACACAACCCCCCAAAAATGTCCATTGAAATTAAGAAATTCAGTAAGCAGTGATATTTATCTGATGATGACTGCACAGTAAAAATTGCGTTTTTTTATCTTTATTATCTCTTTAAAACAAAAGCATTGCACCATCTAAACATCTCCTCCTCCTATTAGACAAACATTTACTTCCATTTCTTCTTCAGGCAGCTGCTGATTTCATGCCTAACCCTGTACTTTGTTCCTCACAGATCACCTGTACCTGCTGTTTGATTCAGTGCAAGAAAGATAAAGATAAAAAAGATAAAAGATAAAAACATCTACAAAATAGTTAATGGCCACAAGACTTTCCTCAAGCACAGGTATGAATTCTGCACCAACCAAGCACCTTGGAGAAGTGTTTTTATTGTAGGATCAGCACATAAAATAATCAGTGTTTTTATTCAAAGTTTAAACACATACCCCCATGTAAATAAGCCAGTCAGGAGCACGTGGCTCAAACCAGATTGATGACAGCCACAGGCTGAGGGAACCAGGGTGCCCAAAATCTACATTTATAAAGAAGGAAACTGAGCATGGAGAAAGCAGGTGGTGGTGAATGATAAATACTGAAACAGATCAGCAAAACACCTTTAATAGCAGATAAAAACCTGCCAAATAGTAAAAGACATCTCAGCCTTTCAGGGTGTTTTGCCCACTGATTTATTTTTTTATTTGTTTTACTTTTTCTTACCTGCTTTAAAAATACAGCCCAGTGTTGCAGTGACATACAGAAATACATCAGCCCAGAGACACACCTGAGTGGAACTAAAAATCACTGCATATAATTTCATGAGAAGAACCCATCTAAAATATTAAAAAAACCTGCCTACATAGATCTTTAAAACTATTTTAAAAATGGCAGTCAGGGATTGAGTGGATGTTCAAAAAAAAAACACAACAAACAAAACAAAAACCCGAACCAATCAGAATAAAATCCTTCATTTCTAATGTGATCTGAAGTTTTTTATTTTATTCTTGTCTATTTTAATTGCATTTAGCTGTTGCAATGTTTGGAACAGAACACTCATCCCAAAGCTTAATCCCAGTGCCCAATCCACCACGGCACCTTCAGTGATGGGCCCTCCAAACAAGGGCAGAAACACTCCCGTGGTTCCACTGCCTGGTCTGTGCTCAGCTTTCCCTGAAACTGCCTTTTCCACAGGTCTGTGTGACATCTCTCCATGTGCCAAGGGAGGTGATGGAACACTAAGGACAGAACACGAACTGGGCAGGGAAATGCCCAAACAAGAGTGGATGGGACCAGGTTCAGATTCCTGCAACTGCCACCAAGCCACATCTCATCAGAGAACACAGAGAATCTGAAACTGAAGAACCTGCAGAAATCATCACAGTGGTATCTAAAGAAGTTTATTGATAAACATGAATATTTTCAATATTCCACTGTTAGACTGTCACTGTTGTCACCACAACAGTTAATTCTAAACTGAATCCAAGTTCAACCCTTCATGAGTCCAGTTCTTGGGAAAACCTCTCATTGGTGCTAAGAAGAACCTGGGCAGATGCAGCTGGATAACAATCCCAAGGAATTATTCATTTTTTGTCACGGGTTTGGATAGGGAAACAATTCCCAGAGGGTAACCTCAATGTGGTTTAGATGGAGTTTCACCCATCACTCCACTCGGGCCCTCAATTTCCAGACCCTAATTTCTCTACCCCTGAATAATGTTTATCCCCAAGTACCAAAAGCTAAATCTTTTGTCTCACCTCTTATTACCCAATAAAGCAATGAGAACTTGCATTTTTTAGTCCAGCCCACACAGGGCACTGGGAATACCCTGGGCTTTGTAATTCAAGAGTTACTGCACAGAAATTGCAAACAAAGGGAAAGATAATGGAAGAACAGGAAAACACAAAGGATATGAAAGAATGATTAAAAGATCATAGGACGTTTCTCACGTTCTATCTGTATCCAAACTTTACTCTATTTTCCAATTTACAGTGCTTGGAATATATTTATATAAAATCATGTAACTAATATTATTGAACTTTTCTAAGATAAATAAGAGCTCCAAGACTTGGATCAGCCATGAGTATTTTCACCTACATATGTTCAGAGAAGAACTGTATTTAATCCCAACCTTGAACAAACAGAAAGAAGGAAATAAGAGAAAGAGAAGTTCCATTGGAACCGATTTTGTAATTAGATTTTTTTTTACCATTTTTCCTTTGTGACAGAACAGGAAAATACAGAAGAATAGAAAATTCACTATTTAAACTTTCCATGTATCTGCTTCTTAGGAACTTCTACTTCTTTAAATCTATTTTCTACCTCTCTGGGTAAGAACCAAAGAAACAACTTCAGCATAAATCAATACCTACAGAAGACTGTAAACAGTTTTAAGTTTAAAAAAATGCCTTTTTGGCTCTCATACTAATACCAGTTAACAAGACACTCCCAATGCTGTACAAACATTAATTCCTTGTGCTGCTGTGATAACTGCTGTGGTTGATATTGTGCCCATCTGCTGCTGCTGCATCCTTTTCACAGACTATTTTTAAAATCACCATTTTTTTGCTGCCACAGCTCAGAGGACAAATTAATGATGCTGCATTTCAGTCCCTCACATAGTGTAACAATCAAGGAAGGAAAAAGTTAATTACATTTGTACCTAAATGAACCTATATCAGTGTTTCTCCAGGATCAGACAGGTTTTCTGGGTGACCCCTGATCCACAGACCTCAAACGATGTTCCCAAACCATCCCCACCCTGCCCTTAAACGCCATCAGAAACAGCACTTTTGCTAACCAGGAATAATACACAGTCTGGGCTGAATCAAATACTGCCATTTCCAACCCCATCCCTCCCGAGGGCTGGGCTGCCTCCTCAGCATCCCTCCCGGGCCGGGGCATCCCTGCTCGGCAGGGCTGGCTCGGGAACATTCCCACTTCACGAGTGCCACCTCGTGGGCCCCTCCTGCCGCGGTTCCAGCAGCAGCTCCCACGGACACCCCCAGCTCTGCCCAGCTTTACATGTGCTGAAATCGGATGGAATGAAAAACAACCCTGATTTCTGGGTAAAAGCAGCAATAAATATCCCAAAAAGAATTATGTCTACTTAGAAGAGAGAAACTGATTCTCTTCCCTTCCCCACATGCCATCGTGGCCGAGGAAGCAATTTGGGAACCCGGACACCTACCTTGGTGATTTCTTCAGAAGCCTTCTCAAAGTCCTGCACAGTCCGACAGTAAAATCCTATTGTGCAGCTCGGATCCATTTTTTTGAATGACATCTTTTTGGGAGAAGGACAATGGAATGACTGCAAGTTTCAAGATTAAAAAACATGAAATACACGGTTACAGCTGAGAATGGCACAGACCAACGCATTTACTTTCCCCCTTCCAACAGCTTAACATCCAATTCCCTGCATCACCTGAATTAAATCCCAGCACACACTTTTGAAGTCATTTCTTCCACCCCCCAAACATTCAAGTAATTCCACTCTTCCCCAGACACATAAAACCTCCCGCTGTTTACGCTGCATTCCCCAAACTTGCTCACACCACCAGGTTAGTTTGGAATCTGTCAAAGGTCTGCTGCTCCCAGCAATACTTTATGAATATTCCCAAGGCAGAGGAGGTGAGTGCTCTTCTGCAAATTGAATTTGTAACAGCTTTTGCACTATCTTACTGCTTTACTACCACCGCCCAGTGCCCCCTTCCCTCCCCCAGCCTCTATAAAAGAGACATAATGGAATAAACCAACCTCATGCATTTTCCTTTAGTAAATGAAATGGGTTCAGAAACCCACAAAACCCACAAAAGCAAAACCATATTACAATGATCCACAAGTAGGGAAAAGCCAAACAACATGCCCTGCTTTACAAATGGGTTTTTCCTAACGTGAAATCTCTTTCCATGACAGATGATGCTCTGACAGTGCTGGGAACTATCAGCAGCCATGATGTAAGAAAAAACAAACAGACACAAAACCCCCTTCCCTATTCTGCTCCTCGTTCAGTTTATCAGAGAAAAAAAAATCAGCCTATATCTACCCTGGCTGATCCTGTGGGTGTTTATTGCAGGAGTTTTGGTGAAGCTCATTGTCCAATGACTGAAATTATTTCATGACCTGTTTCTCATAGGTAACCAGTCCTCTCTATTCTGCCTCTAACCCCGCCATCCTTCCTCCATCAAATCCCCAGCATCCCTGATCCAGCTTCTCCACACCACACGGATGCCTGTGGGCTCAAACGCTGAGTATGGATTCCAGGAACTTCCCCCCGTGACCAATATTCTGCAGGGAAGACTCTGTGCTGTTCCCTTTCCCATTGCCAGGGAAGCTGGGCATGCTCATGCTGCTCTGGCAGAGCTGGATGGCACAGGACCAGGACAGGTCTGAGCACAGCGGGACAGAGCGAGGCAGGAGAGCTCTGACCAGCACTGCTGGGTTCCCTCTCTGAACACAACTAACCACTGCTACAATCTAACTGGGATCCAGCACCAGCATCACACTGTCTGCATGTTAGAAACCCATTTCAACCCTTTTTATGCCCAGCAGAAGAGTCACCCTACAGAAGACACAGCTGGTTACTGAATCTGAGTGCATCTGTAACAGCTTTACACAACAAAATATATTCCTTTTCCTCGTGCTTACAAATCTAAAAGATATTTCTCCTAAACCTCTGCTAAAAAAACAGGAGCAAAGATAATTGGTACAATTTGTACAACACTGATTTTAGCCACTGTTTATTCTCCTCACTGTTTAAATTTTCTGTACATAAATTCTACTTTTAATATTAATTCCTGAGTCATCAAATGCATAAATCAAACCTTGCCTCACACATCCCATTCCAGCAACAGCCCTGTCCCTACAGTCACACTGCACTGTCAAGGCAGGAGGTTTAATGCTAAACAAATCACTGCACAACAAAGAGAAGTGGGGAGGCTTTTTTTCCCCACTCCTCCAAACAAATGGATGCTGGAAGCCAATACAGAGTGGATTGATTTCCAACTTATTCTGGACAATTTGTCAATTTTGAAAATACTCCCTACAGATAAATCTAACAAGCAACTATCCACACTAAGAAAGCAATTTCTGTTTACTTTTGACATTTCTGGACAAAGATATAATACTATTAAATGCACCAAGCATTAAACTGCAATCTATTTCCCGTCTGCAGGAAGCATTAGGATGCAACCAAGCCCAGTTGGCAGCTCACATACCTTCAAAATACAGTTTAAAACCTTATTATTATTATTTGGAAGTTCACATTAATGCCAGTCTGCAGCACAATCTGGAGGATGAGTCATGGCAATAGAGACCAAAAAGATGGGTATTTTTTGTAGCTTGGCCACTGAGCTACGGTGTGACCTTAAGGACGTCACTTCAGCTCTGCCACTTTGGGCTTTTCCCACCTTTTGTCTGGTTTCCCAATTAAACTGTAAAACCTTCAGAGAGGCACTGTAGTAAAATAGTTATTAGCATAAAGAGCCAGGGATCCATCTGGGTTACCATCTCTGGCTGCTGCCACAGGGGAACAGGTAGAGCTGGGACTCACCAGCTCTTCCTCCAAACACCTCAGCAGGGTAAATCCAACAGCAGCTTTAAATATAACCAAACTTCCTGGCCAGCATATTTCCCAATGTATTTTGCTGTTGTGTTCATTTGCTTAATTCAGAACATTCTCATTTTCTAGAGAATCTTACACTTCTATAATATACAACATGCAAACTTAAGCATTTTGTTAAGCATAAGTAATGAAAAATAAGTAGTGTTTGCTTTATGTCGGCCCTAGGACTTGACATTAGTCCCTTCAGATACCTATCTATTTACAGATAGATGTATATACAAAAAAGTGCTTTTCCTAAATACTATTTGATGGTCTTTTGTTTAAGGTATTAAGGTATTAGCATCAGAACTGCAGATGTACATTCCTCTTCCTTCTTTAATGCACTGTGTTGTTTCTGAAGCCATGTTATTTCACTTCCCAGAACACCATGGCTCGAGGAGCAACCCCCAACATCCAGCTCCAGCTCTGCTGTCTGTGCACAGCCTGCTCCTACACTGAACCAGGAGCTGCTGGAAGTTCCTGTGGAAGTTGGACACCAGATCAAGGAGGGTTTGTGTGGATGGCACCGAGGCTTTCTGCTGTGAGTTCTGGGGCTATTGAACACTTACTTGTAACTGATAATGTTTTCCCAGGGTACTTGTAAATTGAGTTCTCTAATAACCTCCTTTAGCTCTATCTATTTCCAAGTTCCTACTATTGAGTACCACAGTAATTCTCTATGCTGATTGCAATTTGAATTAAAAAGAAATAAAATAAATAAAATGACCAAAAAGATAAACTAACAAACCCCCAATTTAAATAGGTTTAAGATCTACAAACATGATGTAAAATTACTTAAATGAAGTGATCATCTATTTTTGAGGTTCTCTGATCATTAAAAAGAAAACAGATGAAGATTAATGAAGTAAAAATTAAACCTCCATATTGAGATTTAACCTCTGGTCATTTTTGTTGATTATAGGCCCATAAAGAAGGGCAGGACATTGATAAATAACATGTAACTGTAAAACCATAAAGCTGCAGCTAGCTAGAACATCTCTAAATAATTAGTGTTTGATTCATATGGGAAGAAAACAGTGCCAGGTCTATATCCACAGTACCTCAAGAGGGAAATCCTTTATGCTGACATCTACAAAAGATTGGCAGTAATGAGGATCCATGTAAATCAAACTGTCATCTACAAGGACAAAACAGAAGACAAGTAATTCAAAAAACACCTTATTATTACACTGCTTACAATCCAATTTCTATGCAGAACAGCTGGAAAAAAAGCCAGCGAGTAACTGCTTGCCAGGCTGATACTCATTGACTGAAGCATTGGTTTTTGCAGGACAGATTAACTTTTGCATAATCAAATATGCTTGTATAAGCAGAATTTTTATAAAGTGATGAAACTGTCATTTAATTTTTGGTGATAAAATTACTTTTACAAACACACAATTATATTCTGGAGTTTGCGTATGAAAAATGTATCGCGCTGCTTCATCCTGACAGGGAGAATATATTGCTTGTCATTTAGGCATCAACTAACACCACTTAAAGCAGGGAAGAGCAAATAGGTAAATAAGAACTGCCAGGCAGGAACAGCAAACGCTCCTCAAGTTTGGTGAAACAGATAAATTATGCCTTGTTTATGCAACAACGGAAATTAAATGTCCATTTTAGAGAATCCAATTACTCTGTGGGGTAAATGACAAATGGCTGGACTTGGGGAGATATGATGAATTAATAAGGTACTCATTTTGCTATTTTAATCATGCTATTTCCCACTGGTTTGATATTAACTTCCTAACTCAGAGAAAAAACTATTGAAGAGACATAACACATTAAAACACTAACCTTGGAATCCAGCAAAGTAATACGACTGCTTGGGTCTGCCACCAATAATTCCAACACAGTACTCCAGGCTTAAAATTCCCTACAAGAAGAGCATTATATCATTAGGGCAGTGTTAAACAGACTAAGTATTAAACAGAGTAAGTATTAAACTGAAATATTTGCTCTTTACTTGTTTTAGGCAAATAATTTCTTTTATTTTTTTAAAAAAGACTGACTTCATGACTTTCTGGGGCTTGACCAAAGCAAAAACACACACAAGATATTCCAGAGAAAATCCTCCCTCTGTCTACGAGATGCCCACACATTGAGAGAACTGGCAGTATTATTTTTGAGGAGGAGATAAAACATAATGTCGTACAAATTGAACACAACTTGCTTAGTCAAAATATACCCAAGTATTGAGATTTACAGCTTTCACAAACATTTACATTCTGGGGCCCTGGGGACTCTTCTTTTTGCATTCAAATGGACAAGTCTGGCCTGAGTATCAACTTCTACATCAAATGCCAGGAGCAAGACTAATTACGAGATCCAGCTCTAAAAACAGCCGCCCAAAATCTGGGGAGGAGAGACAAACACACATCAGACAGGCCCCATAAATCTCTCTGGATGTTGCCTGTGAGGGCAGAGGAATCAGAACCATCTGTAGTAGCACCTTTGGGAAGAGGACAATACAAATACACCTAATTTAAAGGGGTGAAATACAGGAATTGTTTTAGTCTGGAGGTGGAAAGAAAGGAATAGACTCCTCCACTCATGGCAAAACCAGGAGCCACTAAGGACCAAAAGAGCTGGGGTCTCAACCACAGGCTACAGTATTTCTGCTCATCCAGGCTGAAAAGGGTTGGGATCAACTGAGCACACCTATTACTTAATAAAATGCTGGTTTTATGGATATACTTGCTAGTGCTGGGGAGAAGGATTTACCTGTAGACAACACTTTTGCCAAGCTGAGAACATTTCTGCAGTTTAACTGACCAAACTCCTCTATCCTCACAAGCTCTGGATGCAGGCACGGGCAACAGAATCCAAGGAAAACACCCCTGGTCGCTTCTCTATCACAAGGGATGGATGAAGGGACAGAGGACCTTCCTCCTTCTCCCTTCAAATAATCCTACACTTC
The DNA here is from genome assembly GCA_038380795.1 of Pyrocephalus nanus. Lineage (NCBI taxonomy): Eukaryota > Metazoa > Chordata > Aves > Passeriformes > Tyrannidae > Pyrocephalus > Pyrocephalus nanus. The sequence continues at coordinate 11,748,764 of CM076269.1, read as the reverse complement.
TCATTTTCATGAGGTTCATTAGAACTTTTGTGACTCTTCAATCTTGGCTTGGCACAGTTCTCCATCAGTTATCCCACATTCTCCATCAGTTATCCCACTAACTCCAGCAGGAGCTGCATTTTGCCAACACTGAGCATTTAGGAAAGCTGAGCCCAATTGTCCTCATGTCAATTAAGCCCACAACTATTAAATACTCTGAAAGCGGGACAGCCTTTAAATATCCATAAATCACAGAGGGTTTCTTGTAGCAATGGCAAGTGTTGGGTCCAAAAACTTGGATGCTGGCCCGAACTGGGAACACAATCCAGAAGACTGTCAGTTGAGGCACAGGAGATCTTCATTAACTGGCAGACATATCTCAATCCTCTTCTCTAAGAGATCAACCATTCAAAGTAAAACCATCACATTATCATTGTGTAAGTGGGGAACATTTCTCTCAACAAAAAGATTGTTATTTTTATATTATTAAGACCAAAGCTTCTCAAGATGAAATCTTCCCCGCTTAGACGATGATGAAGTCACTTAAAGACCTCACCTGACATGCTACAGAGTCAAATTCAGGATGGTTTATATGGGTTAAAAAAGTGATACTTATTTAAAATATGAATGAGAAGGGTTTCTTAGAAAATGCTCCTTGAGGGCTGAGAGTCACAGAACATTCAGGCAGATCAGAGGCAAAGGCTCAAACAGCCAAGGAGACACATCCTTTGCCAGTGGAACAGAGAGGAGCAAAGCTAGCCAGAGTAATGGATAACTGTTTCATCTATGGGAAGCTTCCTGTAAAAGTGAATTATAAAAAATTTATCAATTTTCATCCATAAATATAAAATCCTTTGTAGAAATTACCTCTCGTGCTACACTCTAAAATCTGCATTTTTAACTTAAATCCAGACTCCAAGAAATTCAGTCACTTCTTGTGACCAGTCAAGGCAGAGACTGGAGTGACTAATTCAGGCAATTGAGAGCCCTCTTATCGCAGCCTCCATCAGCCTGCAAAGGGCAGGAAAAGGCCTGGGAAGTGACAGCAGGAATCACACAGTGAACCAGCTGCACTGGCTAAAACTAAAACTTTTCCAAAACCAACTGCCTGAAAATACAAGGAAAATAATCAGGAAAGAATAACAATTTAAGTTCATCACTTAAAAGGCTCCGCTGGTCTGTCTTCCCATGCCAGTAAAAAATAATGTTTTCCTGAAATTTTACAGTGAAGAGACAGTCACAAAAAATAATAATGCAGACTCTGCTTTTGCTCTTGCTACTACGTTGTGGCATTTTAAAAATGAAAACAAGAATTTAAAGACAGATAAAAAGCAGTATGGAAAATTAAATAAAAGCAGCAGGGCTAAGAGAACAAGGTCTTCCCTAAGAGAAGGAAGAGGCAGGGTTGCAGCACATCCTCAGGTGACAGCAGAACCCCTGCTGGAAAAAGAAAGGACAGCACAGACCTTCGTCCCCTCTGCTTTCTCCTTGAGTTTTCTTTTGTTTCCAGTTCATTTTTATTTGTGGTAACTGTTTGCTACTCCTGGATTGCTGCCCCCAAACTTTCATCCAGATAGTGAGAAAATACTTGAATAGTGACTAGAGATATCAAGCAGCTCCATCCCCTCTCTTAAGGGGAGGAAAAAGACATAAGAAAATGTGAAGAACAGACAAGCGACAACTAAACCATTTGATATTTAAGAAAATAAGAAGCAGACTAAGGGCTTGAGTATATTTATATTTTAAAACACTGCCTGATCCTTAGTTACATATGCTATTAGAGTCGTGCTATATTAAATTACCATTTGTAATTTGAGCCACTGCATTAATGCCTTTCCAGGTAGTGCTGCAGGAGCAGGACAGTTATCACTGCTTCACCAAGGGACATCATGTGCTCTGCAATTATGTCTGATCTTGTAATAGGGAAATTTAAAATCTGTAAAGTCAAACTTTACAACCTTCAACTGTAAAATCCCCACCACACGTTTAATGGGGAGAATTACCATCGTGGAGCTGCTTTTCATATCCCCCTGTGCTACTCTTTGAGAAATGATTGAATTCTCATTTCATACCTTTACAAACTCCAAGTAGTCCGTGTTTGTTCTCTCTCCACCGAGTCTCACAGGAACTAATATAATTACAGCTTTTGTGCCTGCTTTTCCAGAGTCCAGGAAAGAACACTGTCTGTCAGTGACATCGGAGCTGTAGACTGAAAGGAGACACGTGAAAATACCCAAATTTCAAATACAAACTTCCAGTTTTAGAGACACACAAACAACAAGGCATCACAAAGTCTGACAAAATAAAACTGCAGCCCTTCCAAATCTTCCTGTGCTACTGAAACACAATCCTGGCTGAGTCTGATCAAAACCATCTCCTTGTTTTCAGCAGTGTTTTGTAGAATGGCCATTGCTGCTGCTAGGTTACATTGCCAAGGAAATGCAGAAGGGTGGGTTAGGAAGAAGCCAATAAATATTTATTCACTACATATAAACCTCTAAAAGGAATAATTAAAACTTGAAAGCCTACAACTAACAGAAACATCTGCATGGTAAAGGAAAAAAAGGCAATAATTGATTTTAATCCATACTCAAGTTCACTGCCTAAAGTTAACACAACATAGTCATTGAAAATGAGGGAAAAAACTTAATCTGTGTTATTGCTTATCCCCCCCAAACTGAGAGAGATGGAAAAATCATCCCAGGACAGAGAAGGGAAAAATTAATAGAATTTTAAGTTTCACTGTCACTGTAAGTCAGGTGAGACTGGTTTGATTAAACTGTATTTTTAAACCAGTTTGCTGGATTCCCCAGGGATGTGGGTCCTCTCTGCCCTATCCCAGGCTCAGTTCTGATATAATGAAACTTGTGGCAGCTGAACTTGGCTGCTGAAGGAACACACCGTGCTTTGATTTGAGACTGAGAGATACCAAACAAGGAACATACAAAGACAATCTCCATATATCAAGAACCCCTTTGTCTATGTAATCTCAATTTCGTGGAACCATTTTCTAGTTTTAATTTTCCCTTAGAGTTCTATTGTTAAGTACTTACTGAAAGGCACAAAAAGCATCTAAAATGTTTGCAAAAATCCACAAAGTCGCAACATTTACCTGTACAGTCCTGAGCAACATAGACTGTTACTCCCTGCAGCTCAGGGTCTTTTGCTTCTTCAACAGCTTTTCTAAGTAGAAACACAAACTATTTAATTAATCTCTCATTTAAAAAAATTAACAGCAAGTAATCGTAATTTTCTTTTAGAAACAGGTGGTGTTTAATTGTTTGGTAAATGTTTTTTTTTTGGTTGTTTTGTTTAACTCAAGATAAATACAGGTAGAGGGTGGGTTTTTAATTTGTTTTTAAACACTGGATACCAAATTCCAGTGTATATGGCAACATGTTTTACCCAAGCAAAGATGACAATGAAATAATGAAAACCACAAAAAAAAGCCCCAAACCCCACATTAACTTAGAATGGAATTCCTATTCACTGCCTCATTTCCTTCTGTTTATAACAATTTTTTGTCATGTATATTGATGATAAAGGCTAAGTTTGTTAACAAAAATTTTCTTCTCTTTATTTGACCTCAGTTTATATAACCAGCCACAAAATAGCACCCGGTGTCTGTGGAAATAAAGACTAGACATAAAAAGCTGTAGGGTCTCACCAAAACTTTCAAAAACAGAATTACAGTATTAGGCTCTCCTCAAAAGAATAAGTGTAATGGGCCTAAAAGCTAAAAAAAAAAAATATATGTTGATAGTCAGAACCATGGCCATCAATCAAGGACAACATTTGTAAAGAAATGAAACTACTCAAAATAAAAGATTAGCCTTTGACTTCAACATATACTTGCATTAAATGGTCACTATTCCTTTATTTCACACTATATTTTGAGGAATCTTTTAACACAGTCGTTCCCAAGTTATGAGGGAGCTGTACATTGTTAGTGCTGCTGTAAGAGAGAAAAATCCAGGAAAGGAAACCTTCCCAGGGCTGGAAATCACCACTGGGGTTGTGGTGAGTGTAATTCTGCACCAAATCCCTCTCTGCTCCCATTAGGGAAATGGGTAATTTAATAGGTAATTTATTAAAGCAAGCAAAAAGAATTCTGACAGCTTCCATCACCAGAAAAAAGCAGAATAAAACACATTAATAGTGCTAAACTCCTGCATCCCTGTATGAATTTTGCAGGTGTGACACCTCATCATTTCAATTCAGCTGCACTTCAGATTAACATACTTGTACACTAAATATCATCTATTTATTTATATATAAGTACGTACATATAAATGTATGAACTTTGCCTTTTGCTGCTTAAGTGACTTAGTAGTGGTTCGGTTTATGGGTAAACTGGAACCCACTAAGAAAATAAGCATATAAGACTATAAAAAAAACCCCAAAATATTCAAAGAAATGGCATATCAAGGCACACAGTATAGAGAAATTTGACTTTCCACTTTTTTTTTTAACCACACTGAATGTCACAGACCCTTTACTTTTACTGGGATATAATTATAATATTAATAGTCCCATACATTTACAGTTTCACAAGAATTTGATGTGTGCAAAGAAATGCTGAAAACATCAATTTTAGCTCTGACATTTCATTACACTATCAGTACATTACAGCCCCCAGGTTACAGTATAAAAAAAAAAAAAACCTCTAATGTTATGCATGTTCCAAGGTTGAAAGAGTGGTTAGTTTTTAGAACATTTCATTAAATGCAGCTCTATTGAAAAGGTTTGTAAGAGATACTTGGGATTATACAGGAAAACAAGAATGTTGTCTTTTTTCCTGAAATAAGACTGCTAAAAGCTCAGCAGTAGGTGGAGGGACTGAATGCTATTTCCCTACCTGCCTCTGGAAAATCTTCAGAATTGCTTCTAATATGGGCATTTTACAAAGCCAATAATGACCAGTTTGATGCTCAACTAGGCTGAAGTAATCTCAGGACAGCCTGAAATGCTTCTCTGTGATGTAACAAAGAAAGGTAACAAAGAATAAAGATATTTTTTTACCTTAAAATGTGAGCGACGACTGCCGGGCCGTACCAATCCCCCGCCATTTTCCCGGACTTCTTCCCATATTCTATCAACTGGTGCAGGCCAAAAGCTGCCAGCGGGGAGTCGCCAAACCAAGAGATTATTTTTCTGTGATAAGCTTCGTTTCTCCTCTCGTTGACATCCCAGTTCCTCCTGGTGCCCCGCTGGGGCTGTGCCTGTGGCTGGGGCAGGATCTTGGGGTCCCTCTCGGCCGTGAGCGACGCCTCGAAGGACGCCGTGAGCTTCCGCACCGTGTGCGATGTCCACGACTCCGAGTCCGAGTCCATGTCCAGCGCCTCCGGCCACACCCAGGCTGCAGCACGGAAAGCAAGGTTAATCAGGCTTAATACTAACTTTCTGCTATAGTAAGCAAAGCACTTCCCTTTGTTCTCCATGCTCTTTAAATCAATAATATGTATTTCACAGTCTGAGCTGCAAATGTTACTGTTGACATGTAAACAAAGAATTCCAGCAGAGTAGTTTCAGTAATTCTGGTTTCCTTTTATTTTCTGCTGAATGATAGGTGAAATAAAATAACCCAGTTGTTGTTAGGACTTCTGACACAGATCAGAAGTCTTTTACCTATTAAAAATATGAACATTAGCTATTCAGTACTATTCAAAAAGAGAATCACAGAATCAACTAGGTTGGAAAAGAGCTCTGAGATCATTGAGTTCAGCCTTTGACCTGACACCACCTTGTCTACTAGAACACGGCACCAAGTGCCATATCCATTCTGTTCTTAAATACCTACAGGGACAGTGACTTCACCACCTCCCAGGGCAGCCCCTTCCAACCTTTTATCCATGTCAAAAAAGAAGTTTCAAAAGCTGGTTTTAATTCTTCTGGTTTGTCAGTTATTAAAAAAGAGAAACAGGCAAACCTGAGAAATTATTTATGTAAAAAGAAACACTCCTTCCTGGCAAAATGTCCAAGCAGATCAGAAGAAAAATAAGAAAGATTTCCTCATTCACTAATTTAGTGATTTTGGATTTTAAGACAACCTTGTTTAATGCTGTTCAGCACAGTACCTAGAGCCTGCATTTTTAGCTGAGGGTTCCTCTAAGGATGCATCCTACACAGCATTCCTCCCGCAGCAGAATGGGGTTCAGCAGATCTAGAGAACAGTCAGATGCCTGGAATTGTCTCTCACAAGTTCAAACAACTACTGGTAACACATACCCAGGCACGCGTAGCTCAGTGTAACATCCTCACACGATGTCCCTGCACTGTCAGCTTCGTCTTTCAGTCACTGTCTTAAGCACAGGCATTTCAAAGTAAAACCTACCAGTGCCTCAATATTTAAAATAAAACCTCCTTTACAACATCATTCAGCAATATCTGGAACATTCCACATGGCAGTGGAAGTGGAAGTATCCCAGCTAGAAACTGCAGGCAAGTTTTGCTTTGTAAGAGAAACAGCACCATTAAACCAGAATGAAAATATCTCTGGGAAAAGAGCAAACAGCCATGAAAAACTTCGTGTAAATACTTAAATATGTTTCCAGAGCTGCCCAGACCTCATAAAAAGCTTTTCAAAAGATAATTCACCAGCTGTCAGAAGACCAGGTGAGGAGCAAAGTAGTCCAGAAAGACCATCCATACTCCATTTTCCTGTGCACTGGATTGCCACAGAATCACTTGCACTCTGGAATCACCTCATCACTTTCCAAATTAGGATGCATGGGGGACAGTGCAAGGAATTCTTTGGAACCATGGATTTTAAAGATGGAAACCTGGGGCTTTTTTGTTTGGGGTTACTTCAGAACAAGCCATTACACACTCCTGCTCACAGGGAATCTTCTGACCAGGTTCTGAATTTTTTCAAAGAGTAAGTACAACAAAACTGATATTTAAGGGATTTGTGTTCTCAGAAAAAGTATTTGCATACATTTTGATATCTGCAGTCAGTTGCAAGGGATAATGAATGTTTTATGACTGAAATATCTCCAGCCAAAGGAACATTCAACAAGCCAACCCGACAGTGCTGCCCCGACACTGCCGAGAATGAGGACTTTGTGGTGCAGCTGGTTGGGATCACGTTCACAGCTTACATCATATTTGCACAGTAAGTGCAAAGTATTATCAAAACAGGCTTTCAGAACCATCTCCTGCTGAAGTCCTGCTGGGATCCCACAAAGGGCTGAGCAAACAATACTCTGTGTTCTTCTCTCCCACACACGGGTTCAGGCCCCACGCCTTGGATCAGTCTGACAACAACCAGCGGGGACAGAGGACATGGCTGAGTGTTTGAAAGGGGAAATGTGGGAGAACAGGAAAGGGATTGGGAAGGGGATGGAAAGAAACTACGAGAACTAAAACACCTCTCTGCAGGCCATGGCTCAGCCTGGGAGAACAGGGAGGACACGCAGACTCAGCCTGTGACAGCAGAAAGCGCCCTACAGCTCCTGAAGCTGCTTCATCTGGCTGGGACTGAGGGAGTGTTTTGGATAGACAATGGCAAGGAAAAATGGTAAGTTCCTCTCTAAGTACACGGGAGGGAAGGGAGGAAATGATACAGTGACAATTTCCACACAGAGAATGATGTATTGAAGTTAGATTAGAATCCTTCCAGGAACTCAATATATTAATAGTAGGAGAAATTCAATAACGTACAGCTTTAAAACTGATAAGAGATGATAAAAGAAACTGTTCACTTTTGCCATAGCCCACAGCTATGGGCTCTGCAACTCATTCCCACATCTTGAGTTCAAGAAATGACCAAATTTCCTGGTAACTGGACATGTGCATGGATAAGGAGAATAACCAGGTAGAGGATCATAAAGTTTTTGTGATATTTTACTCCACAGCTGGATACTGGAAATACCACAGAAGCTTCCTTTGGTTTTCCCTTTTTCAGAATAGAAGGGTAAGACAAGCTCAATCACTGATACAATGGGACAATTCCAAGAGTAATGAGGATTGCAGAAGCAAAACCAGCTTGCCCTTCAGCTTTGGGATACAACAAGGCCATGGTGCTCTCATAGAACACCCGTGCTGATCCCACACACAGATCTTCCCCCATAACTCACCTCTCCCGAGAAAATGAAGCATAAGGCCCTGAGCCAGCAGCATCTGCCCAGTTCTCAGTGTGCAGCCCCAGCCACAGTCTGTGGTTAATGCAGACCCCTTTATCTGAGGGAATTCCTCTCTGTACGTCAGCCAGATCCGGGAAATAAAATCTTTACGAAACTCCTCAACATTTCCTGAAATCTCTGTGTTGATTTTATCAAAATTGGACCCATCTGTAGAGAGCTCACCAGATTCTGGAAGGCAAAGCACAGTTTAAGTTACAAGTTGATACAGCACTTCTATTAGAAAGCAAGTAACAGTATACAATATTCAGTTAGAAAAACAGGACAAATCTACAGAAAGTAACAATTGCTTCAAATACAAGAAAGAAAAACTGGAAAGCAAATGTAACAGAAATGGGCCAGATGAAAACAAAAAAGGGAAAAAGAAAAAAAAGAGCAATGCAGACATCACCATGCCAGTGGAATCACTGACCTGCAAGTAACAGCTTAATTCACCCAACTGTAAATGGTCAAATAGAGAGAGAGAGAGACTTAGAAAAGTGCACACTGGAAAATGATAATGAAGGTGTTGGTGTAGTGACTGCTGGTACAGGTATTGTCACCATTTCAACAAGGAGGTTTTTAGAAAAAAAAAACCAAATTGATGGTAAATGAAGTAAAGTGCAAATTATTACACTAATATTCAGAGAAAGAACAAGGCTTCAGTGCAAAATTCAAATAAATCACAATGGGTGGCATTAGTGGCAGACATTTCAATGAGTATTTTCTAAGCTTTTCATATTTACATTTTGAATTTGGTTGCTGTTAATGACAGTCTTTCTAGAAGAATAAAAATTCATCCACAGAGCTCCTGCTGAGTAAGGCTGGAATAAGGGAAGTGCTCTGTACTCACCCTCAGTTTTGAAGTGGTAACACTTTCCCAGCAGAAAGACTGGAGAGTTTCTACTGAAGTAAGTTTTTGTTTTCAACACCCAACCTAAAATAGATGCAAAACCAATACAAATTTGTGATTGAAGAACCCCAAAAAGGAATTGCTGACAGCATCTTGTTAAGCCAAATGTAACCCTTGAAATAGGAACAAAACAAAAAAGTATTGAAATGGGGTTTTGGTCTCATAAAAAATCACATATAGGGTGCAGTGGCTACTATTCCCCTTCAACCGAGTGGTAGACTTAAAGAAAGTATAAAACAAGGTATCTTTTCATCTTGCCAGACATTTCCGAGGCTCAGTTATGAGAATCAACAAAAGTTATCAGAAACCTGATGGTAAATCTGAGCAACCTCAGTTCTAAAGGGAAAGCAGAATAATCAAGGACAGATTAGTAAAGGGCACACTCGAAAACCTGGTTGTTCATAAATAAATTATTGATGTTCAGCTGTGGAAAAGGACATTACTCAAGGGTGTGAAGTAGATTCTTCAGTGGAGTTTGCATCTCACACACTGTCCTATTTTTTCCAGAAAAGTACATTTGAAAATAAACTTTAGGTGGATGATTCCATATTACCCCTGTTTAAAAGCCTATGCAAATCAAGCATCGTTTACATAATGTATTTACTGTTTTCAAAGTAAGCAATTTAAAAAGAAATTATGCAAATCTATTTGAAAAATGAAAAGCTAAAGAAGATTTTTAGTCAGGCTGTTTACAGTATCAAAGAAAAAACTGTTTCAAAGGCCATATTGGATTTTTATTATTAATTAGTTATGTTTCTGAATCATGATCCCATTCTCGTCAACAAGAAACATTCCATTCCTTTCAATGGAGACAGGATCTTACCAGACACTGCTCCACTTACTGTATTTCATGTTGTGCCATGCAGACATAAACTTTGATTTTATCTTTTCTACTTCATCTGTCCCTGTGGCCTCCATATTCAAATCCTGGAGAAAAAGCCATCTCTGTCTTGTAAGGCTTTCAGTTCTGCTGCTAGAAAAACACAAATACAAACATATCTGTGGGCCCAGCATCCCCCAGTCAGGTACTTAAGCACAACATGGCCAGCAACAGCAATAAACTCGCAGAATCCTCCACTACCAGACACTGAGAAGCAATCTCACATTCCATGAATAAGTAATAAAATAATTTAATTCCAAATACACACCAATAAAAGCACTACACAAAGCTAAATAAAATATAATGTTCTCCAACAGCTCTCCCTTGCACAGCAAACTGCTGTAGAGCACATAACCTGTGCTGGCACACGAGCACACTCATTTTAATCAGCAGTGAGATGAAGATGCATCTTTCTGCACCTTTCTGTAACAGGAAATTTGCTATTAATTAACAGATTCCTTCACCACGTGTATTCTGTCAGTGGCTTACTTTAAATTGCTTGATACAGAAGGTTTTCCGGATGATATTTGGCAGCCCAAACCTTTGCACAGACAACTGAAAAATTAAAAGCTCTGGCCTCAACAGGAAGTCCTGATAACACCAGAGGATGATGTGAACAAAAGTGAATTATCTAATCTAATTAATAAACTCGGGCCATGAGACAACCTCCTTACTTTAAAAGGACAATCTAGAACTGTATTTACCTTTCCATGTGTTATTCCCTATTGAACTGGGATCCAAAGCAGGACACAGACTGAATTGTGCCGCTTCTCTCCACTGGGAGCCCAGTTTAAGTAAAACCTAATCACTGAGAGTGTAATTGAAGAGAGGGTGAAGCTGTCAGGGGGGCAATATCATCAGAGCCTGAGGGTGCTACACAGATCCATTGTTTCACTCTGCTGCCCAAGCCTTCCCTAGCATGTTTTCCCACTATTCCATCATATTATTTCACAAAAATCTGCTTTTTGACAGAAAAAGAAGCAATGTCAGCTCACACTCATGGGTGAAGTCCGCATTTTTTTTTCGTCAGAGAAAATTAGAAATGGCTACAACCCTGCTGTGATTGGCCTTGAGTCAAGCTGGGATTGTGTAGGGGAGAGAAGCAAAGACAATTTCAAACTGGGTTTTGACTTCTTGCCTTTTTCTCCCCTCTTTTTTCTTTAGGAAGAAAAGGAAAGATTGCCTATATCATCAACTCTAGATGGCAAACCCAGTAAGATGAACTTCTCCATGTGTTTGGTCCTGTCTGTCCCCACATAATCCATCAGCAACAGTCATTTATGCAGAGGCCACTGATTGCCTTAAAAGCCAATTCCTATAAAAGCTTCCTCTGGCTAAAATTAAAAATGAAACAAACTCTACAGTTATGAAAGGGCCTGAAGGCAAAATTATTTAAATGAGAAAGCTGCTCATTTTCCTCCAAAAGACAATGGTCAGTGCAGCACATTTATCTTCCTTTCAGTTGCATTTCTTTCCTGGTATTATACTAAAGATGCAAAAAGGGCTTCCAAGAAGAATGGTAACACAAACCAGACACACTTATTCCACTGGGAAAAGACAGGCTCTTCCCATCAATAGAAGAAGGCATCAGTAGGAGTTCTATTGAAATTAACGGAATAGCATCAGGAGATGGTCCCGAGGAATACAGATCTGAGCCCAAGGGGCACAAAATCATTAAATTATTTAAATCTAAAGCCAGTGGTTTTATACTGGTAACTCTTGCAGGAAGTTATCTGAATATACATTCCCGGGACGATATTCGCTCCCGGAGCAGCAGGACACACCTATAAAGGAAACACGAATTCCTGACCCCTCGGAGCCCCCCCTGCCCACCCTCCGAGGAGGATGGTTTGTTAACAGTGATGGAGAAACACCCCAAAACTCCCCAATAACAGGATTTGTTTTCATTAACAGCAAAAACCCAACGCAACCTGCTGATGTAACTGAAATGGGAGACGAAATGAAATGAATGAAGCCCAAACGTGATAATTATTAAACGAATTATCTCTATTAAGTAGGAATTAAGACCCCTTTGCTTTGGATTTCTACCTGGGAAGAACCTGAACCAGCGGCAGCGACAGTCGGTGAAACCCACACGGAAGAACGACGGCGAGGAATTCCTGGAGGTCATTTTTAAGGAGCTGCAAACACACATGAAGACAGTTAAAAACGATACTTTGAAGCCGCCGGGTGAAAAAAACAAACAAACAGACCCAGATTATTTCTTTTCCCCGTTAAATCCTGCAGCAGAGATGGAACGCTTTACCCACGGAGGACTCACAGCCAAGCGGGAGCCCCCACACACCGCACCCCCGCCGGACACAGGCGATCCCGAGCCGGCACCGCGGAGGGTCCGTCCCGCCGCCCCCCGCCCTTCGCTCACCGCTCACGGAGCCGCCCCCGCCATCCCGGAGCCGCCCGGGGAGCCAGCGGCCTCCCGGCGCTGCGCCTGCCGCGGCGGAGCGGCGCGGGAACTACAGCTCCCGGCGGGCACCGCGGCGGGGGCGCGGCGGGCCGAGCCGGGCAGGGTGCGCAGGGCATGCCGGGAGTGGTAGTCCAGTAGGAGAGCGGCTGGGAGGCGGGAGGGAGGAAGAGGAGGGAATGAGGGAGGAAGAGGAGGGAGGAAAAGAAGAAAGGGAGGAAAAGGACGGAGAGAGGCGGCGGGGTGGGCTGGGCTGTGGCTGGAGGCGAAAGCTCAGGAAGGTGGGCGGGCCGGAAAGCCCGACCCGTCACGGAATCGGCAGCTGCCCTTTAACAGTGTTTCTTTCTTTGTTTGGGTTTTTTTGGGGAGAATTTTCTGTTTTGTTGGGGGTTTTAGTTTGGGTTTTAGTGGGGGTTTTGTGGTTTTGTGGTTTTGTTTGGGGGGAAGGGTTGTGTGAGGTTTTTTGTCTGATTTTGTTGTTTTGGTTTTGGGGTTTTTTTGATCTTTATTTTGTTCTGATTAGCCATTGTATTTATTGATTTTTTTTATTATTATTATTCGGCGTCTTTTGACTTCATTAGAGCAAAATGCTTCCTGAAACTCCACACTCCAGAGGACTTCAGTGTCCAGCCCACCTTCTGCAAAGATTATGCTCTGATTCAGTTCACTGCTTTATTTCTTCTCTGAACCTCACGGGAGCCACTGCATCTCCTCTCACTCCCCTGAGGGATTTGGGGTTTTTGAGTATTTCTTAAAGTAGGTTCTTCATTAATCTGTTTGTCTTAAGCTGCTTAAAAATACTCATTGGGTGTATCAGGAGCCCAGGGCTTAAAAAAAAAAGTGCAGGATTTGTGAAGGATTGACTTGAATTTCTCAGCTGTCTGGAACTGGCATTACAGCTCAATATCCTATAAAAGGATGATGTTCCTGCTTTCTTTGTGTACTCATGAATTATATTAATGAAGCAAAGTCAAGGGTGTTTTTTCATTTTGTGATTTTACTGCCTTCTGCTGGTCAAAAATGATCAGGCTGAGTTTAATTTTTGTAATCAACACATGATTGTAGCACATGATCTAAAATTTAGCTTCAGTGCAAATACCAACAGTAGATGTTTTGTGTATTTCCCGGTGGGTTTTTTCTGCAGTCTCGTAGATATATTTCACATAGTAGAGTCAGTCAGTAAAGAGAATTGTAGGTATTAATATGCAAAGCAGACAACATCATGTTTGAAAGGTTCTGCCTGTTGGCTTGAAGTGGGGACGTAGCAGATCACTTTTCTAATCCTTCCCTGCCTTTCAGCTCAATGCTCACCATTTGCTTGCAAGCAAAGATAAAGATTAAAAATAAACCCCAAGTTGCTGTTTGTTGTAAACAAAATGTGGTCCCACAATAGTGGGTGATCTATCAGGGCAGAAGGAAGCGGGCCCCCTGCAACCAGAATTTCATGATCTTTTTCAGGAATAATAGTTGTTTAAAGTTTTATCTTTGCTTTTATTCTCAAAGACAGAGATGAATGTGCTTGTCTCTCTGTGTATGGGCTCGAATGTGGAGAGCTGAGTAGATAACGTGGCTTGGAACTGGCTAAATGTTGAACAAAGAATTACCCAGTTCATCAAAGGAAGTGGCTGTTCCCTTGCCTGAGATCAGTTGCCTGCACCTTCCTGCTCTGAAATGGAATAGCTGTGCCCTGAGTTGACACACAACATGCCATCTGGATATACACTGGAAATCCCTCAGGCAGGCAGGTTATAAAAAGGAAGGTATTTATTTTCTGGTGGGTTTTTTTTTTTTTTTTTCATGCAAAAGAAAACTTTGGTTGCCAAATAATCAGATAACAATTGTCTGTAAGAGAGAGTTTCCTTCACATCCACTAATGCCTATTTCTGTAGGAAAGATTTGCAAGGGGAGTGGGACAGAACTTCTTCCTTCAACAAAGTTTTAACAAATGTCACAGAGTTCACAGTTTCAGCATTTTAATGGCATGAAGACCATGCCAACCATCCTTGAGCTCCAGTTGTGGTAAATGAATGTAGGATAGTAAGGAAATACTTAAAATCCATGTTCATGGGAAATACAGTTTATTTTTGCTTTTTTTAATAGGTAGACACCAAATGGCCATGTCAAGACTTAAAATTAGAGGAGATACTCTCTGATTTATGGAGATACACAACATTATCCACCAAATACTGCAGAGCAGTAAGAGAACACTGGGCAGTGGGGAATGAAGCTCCTACTCCTGTATCTCCCACTGTTCTACTTGATCTGGGAATTCATCTGAGCACCATAAATAATCTACAATATATTTAGAAAAACTCATTAAACATTTGGCCAAATGTGCTTTCCCAAACACCCGTTTGGCTGCTGTCTGAGCAGAGCAGACCCTGGGTCACAGAGCTTGAGAGAAGGGAATTTTCCCTCATTTATTTTTAGTTTCATTTCCTAGGGAAGTAAGCCATCTGTGATCTGTTTCCTTCTGGAAAGTTTTTAAACCACTCTGAAGTTTAAGTTTGCAGAGAGCCTCAGAGATACTAAATACCTCCAGTTTTCGTGGAAGTAAAAAGAGATCCTGGAATGGGATAAGGGAAAAACATGGGAATCCAGGCTGTGTGAACTTGTGCGCCATCCTTTCAAGCAGCAATGAGGGTGGAAGGGGCAGTGTGAGCCTGCATTGCTGCTAAGGTGGTTGTCTCTCCCAAATTAGCCAGCACACTTCTGCTTGTACCACTTAATCCATCCAAAACCAGATTTCTTTATCCCGGGATTAGGTAGGGAAGAGGAGGCTTCAGCAGGATACTTGTAAGAGTCTGTCCCAGGCTGCCCCTAATGTAAGATCTTGGTTAAATACCTGGAAGAGGGAAAAAAGAGCACATTAGTGGCATTTACAGAGTGTTAAACTGGGAGAGATTAGAAGCTGTGTTGGAGTAGAAACATAAACTGCCCAAAAATGATAAACATGAGCAGAAACTGATGCATGCTCAGTTGGGAAGACTGTGAGTCCTTCTCTGAGGAGATTGAACTTCATGCACCCATCTACTAAAATTAAGAAATGTGAAGGGAAATAATTTCAGGAGACAAAGAATAAAGGCAAAAGGGAAGCTTACACAAAACACCACCATGTGAAGAAGGCCGTAGAAAGGTTAGGACAGTTGTGTGGATCTGTGAAGGAAATAATATAAATGTGAGGGATGTAGTGAAGGCTGCAGGCATTTGGAGAGTCCTCACTCCTCCTTTCCTCTCCTGGATCCTTGTTCATCCAGCAGAATTTGGGCACTAGGCAGACAAGGCTACTCCTTGTCTGAGAACAGCAACTTCCTTCCTCTTGCCATACATGTCTGGAGAAGGTCCTTCTGCTTGGGCAGTTTACATCACACGTGTAGTTCCTTGTCTTTAAACGCGTTATTTGGCGGAAGTAGCAGAGATTTGGCCCTTCGTGAGTGTGACTCGTTCCCCGTAGCTGCCAGGAGGTGGCTCTCTGCATTTGCAGTCCCTGTTTACTACTTTGTTTATGGAATTACGTTGGACACGTTTTCCATGGAAAATGTTTTCCGTGTGTTTGCCTTGAGGAAGTTTACGTAAGAAGAACAAGGAAGCCATGGGCTGAGTAAATAGTCTGCTAACAAACAAGGCACAGAGTGGTTCACTTTTGTCAGAATGTTTTATGGCTACAACCCAAAGGGATTTTTCTTGTGCAGGACCTAATCTTATCACTGTGAGATTACATCTATCAGGCTCAAGGAATTACATTTCTGTTTGCAGGATGCATTTACCAGATTTGATTAGAGCTGAGCAAAAGTCATTCTCAATAAAAAGAAGCATTTTAATCACGTGTTTTAAAGGATGCATGTGGTTCATGGACAGGTACCCTGGGGAACTGATCAAAATGCTTCCTCATTCCCACCCCTTCAGTGTAAGAGCCGTGGTTCCACAGCTCCAGGTGGAAGATCCCTGTGTCCACGCCGTGAACTTCAGGTAGGTGCTCAGCCCAAATTCAGCTCACAGCTGTAGACTCAACAGTTCATTCCTCAGCTTTTTGTTACATGGTTTATCAGAGAAGACTAGAAGGTGACTTTCAGCATGACAGTCCATGTCTTGGTAAGCTGCTGAGCTCTTCCCCAGCCCTCAAATCAGCAATGATTAGTTGACTAAAAGGGAAATGCAACAACTGCCGTGCAGATCATCACCTTCACAGCGTTCCTCAACTCCCAAGGTTTTTTTGTTTTCTTTCCTGTGTTCCAGTGCTAATGCACCAGTTCAGGTGAGGATCACTCCCAGCTTCTAAGACACCATTTCCTTGGAGCAGCAAATCCTTGTTAATGATGGCTGCATAGATGGACTAACTCCATTTTGGAGGCAGTGATGTCTCTCAAAGGCTGATGCACCGTTGGGATCCAGTGTAGAACAAATCAGGTTCCTTCTTTGCTTCCTAAAACATGGTAAGGAATTACAGAGTGTTAATGGAGAGATTCAGTATCCTCATAATGCTGATAAAGTTCCAGGGTTTAAATTGGTTGCTAGAAATATGTAGCCTCTATCTAAATATTAATTTAAATTAACTTGAGCTGTCTGGAGGTATTAATTGCAGTGTACACAGTCCCTCCACTGAGGCTGATCTTTCTTTGTCTTCACCCTCATTCTGAGATACCAGACACCCTTGAGGACAATACAAAAGCACAAACAAATTCATGAAAAATAAGCAGTGCAATACTCCAAATACCTCATCTATTGCATACAATTTCACCCTATTAAAAGAAAATAGTTCCATCTTCTGTGGGAAAAAGTTGCCACACAACAGTTGTCTCTGCATCAGAGGGAGCTGTTAGTTCCTAAAGAGATGCCTGGAGAAATTTTTTTGGCAGACTGAAATTCCACATAACCGGTCTCTGTGCTCAGTTGGTCACATTCTCTTCTTTGCAAAGCTTGAGTTTGTTTCTTCAGACAAAGCATTTCCTTCAATTAATTCACTTCTAAGATGAGGAAACAAGAGGCAGGAGGGTTATGTGGCTCTGTGCCTGTCAGTGGCAGCACTCACCCTAGTACCCGAAATAACACCTCCTCCTCAATCACTGACTTACCAGAGATATGGGGGCAGGAGTTTTAATGTTTGGCATTATTGGATTTATAATGGTAAAAGACTACATCTTTTTTTTTCCTCGTATTTCTTCACTTTTTCTTTGACTTGTTTTGGTTAATGCTCCACACACTGCAAAATCAGACAATCTAGAGAAGCTCCTGGTTCTCTGTGCAAGGTCATGTGTACATTTCTACCAACCTTAGCGATCTTTTATTATTTGAAGTCACATGTAGACTTTTGCTGGGCTGTTACTATATGAAAAGTAACGAGGAGTCTGTTGTTTTTCTGGAATTCTCTTGATGTTGACTATTAATTGAGGGATTTTGTTCATATTTAACCCAACTATATTGGCTGGAGCTCATCTGGCCCAGCTTTGAGCCACAGAGGAAGTCAAGGAAGAGCAGGACACAGACAGATGATCAAAGGTGACATCAAAACTCAGTGCCCACGGCTTAACCAAGGTCTTCTCTCTGTGGTAGCAACTGTCAGGAGGGGAAAATAAACTTAAAATCCAAGATGTCTCTGGTGGACCTTGAATATTCAGTGCTCTGGATGTCATGGCTGCTGGGGCTGGGCTGCTCTTTCCACCTGGTGGCAGTGAGAAGAGTTTCCCTTTCAGAACTACAGGATTCCCAGTTTCGGTTTCAAAGGGCTAAGCAGGGACACTTTGCCTTAGGGCAGGGCTAAATTAGCCCTCCTGCATCTCAGACTGATGCCATTTTGGAAAGGAAATTCCATACAGGATGGAGGAAAGAAACATTCCTGGTGGTCCCTCGTGCTTTGGTCTGTTCTTGTGAGCACACACACCGTGTATGAGAATTTGGTCATAGAATCCTGGAGTGTTTGGAGTTGGAAGGGACCCTAAAGATTATCTCCTGCCTTGGACAGGAACACCTCCCACTAGACCAGGTTGCTCCAAGCACCATCCAACCTGGCTTTGAACACTTCCAGTGGGCATCCACAATTTATGTGGATATAAGAAGGTAAATCACTTATCCCATCCACTCTGTGATGGAATTCTCTAGTGTGCAATCCTCCACGCAGGCAGGAATTCCAGAGCAAAAGTCTTTTGTCTTGGCAGATACTGTGGGATATTTTCTCCCCTCCCCTTTGGAGAAGAACATCCCTTTCTCAGTGTGTACAATTGGTCTTTGCTTCTCAGGATCTCCATCTGTGTAATGCACAACAGCACATTTCTGTCAAGGGTCACAATCTTACCCACGTGGGATTCGCTTGGTGTGTGCACAGAGCCTGGCTAAATCCCCTGGGGTTACTCACACATGTATGTATTTGCAGATTTGGGGGCCTGGCACTCCCTGTGTAAACACACACAAACAGGAAAGCAGAGTAATTATATGCAGCTGGAAAGCAGTGGCTCCTGCGAGGGGAAGAATTGGTGTCCTCAGTGTGTGGGAAACATTCACACAATGCAAACAGATGGAGTGGGGTGAATTAGCGCTCCTGCTTTTGGACACTTCCTGGGTTACTATTAATAGTTCTCTGGTTTAGATCAAGGCACAGCCTATGCAGGGTAACAGTGACTTGGAATTAACTGCTGGAAGTGTCCTATGCTTTGAAGTCCCAAAATAGTGTTGTGTTTTTGTTTGTTTGTTTGTTTTTAATTCCCCATTCTCTACCTCCTCTTCCCATTGGGATGACCCCAAACACAGCACGTTTGGAGAGACTGGTAGTAATGACCTGTTTGGATGGGAAGGTGGATGGTACACTTTTCCAACCATCCTCTGAATCATCATTAGGGATGAGTTTTAGCCTTTCTGAAGGAAAAGTTGGTCCCATACAGGGCAGGACAGAGTGAGAGCCCAGTGGTGTCCCTGCAGGCAGGACCGTGGTGGTCAGTGGTGTCCTCAGTGCCGTGCGGGGTGGGTATGCTGGTGGCCAAAGAGACCCCTGACACTCACTCAGGTCTTGAGCTGTGCCAGGGGAGGTTCAAGTTGGACATCAGGAGAAATTTCTTCACAGAAAGGGTGATCAGACATTGGAAGGGGCTGCTCAGGGAGGTGGTGCAGTTTCCATCCCTAAAGGCGTTTTAAGGAAAGACTGGACGTGGCACTCAGTGCCGTGGTCTAACTGGTGGTGTTTGGTCACAGGTTGGACTCGGTGATCCCAGAGGTCTTTTCCAACCCAATTGGTTCAGTGGTCCTGTGAGGTGCCCCCAAGGGTCAGCACACACGGGACCCCTGCTGCAGTTTTGGGTGAGGGCCGGGATGAGATGCTGGGCGGCATGAGCCGGCTGAGGAGCCTTTTCCCAAACCACCAGCAGATCTCCATCAGTGCCGGGAACAACCCCACACATGGGACTAAAGCGGCACCGCGCTGGGGACGGGAGGCGCCCGGTGGAGCCTGTCCGAGCGCGGGGGAGGTCAGGGGGACGGGATCGGGAATGGGAATGGGGACGGTCCAGCCTCGCCGCGCCGGGCCCGCCCGCCCCGCCGTATATCTGCGAGGAGCGGCCCCTGCCCGCGCAGGGGGAGGAGGCGGGCGGGCGCGGCGAGCGCCGGGGGTGGGAGCTGCGCGGGCTGCGCCGCGCTGGTGCGCGGCTCGGCGGAGCATTACGGCGGCCGAGCGCTGGCCGGGCCGGCAGCGCGGATCGCAGCGCGGCCATGGCCGAGCGCCGCGCCTTCGCGCAGAAGATCAGCAGGTACCGGGGGCCGCGCCGGCCCGGGGGGGACGGGCCCGCCGGGGGGGCCCCGCGGTCGCCGCGCCCCGGGGCGTGCGGGCCCGGCGCGGCCCGCGGGCGCCCGCGCCCTGCCGGCCTCCGGGGCGCCGGGCAGGGTCCGCCCCGGCGGGGCCGCGGGGCCGCCGCGCCCCCCGCCCGAAACACGGGGCCGGGAGCGGGCGCGGTGATCGCCGAACGCGGGGCCGCCCCCCCGGGGCAGCTCCGCCGGGAGAGCGGGGGAGGGAAGAAAAAAAAAAAAAAAAAAAAAAAAGGGAGGAAAAGAGCCGTGGAATTCCGCTCCCGCTAACAAAGGCCGGCCAGGCGCTTTGTGCAGCCCCTCTCGCCGCACAATGGGCGCTTTCCTGCCGGCCCCGGCCGCCTCCCGGCCCCGCACCTGGAGCACCGACCTCCTCCCCGACTGTAAAATGGAGAGGGAGCTCCCTTGGAGCGACGTCCTTTTGTGTGAGAGCGGAGCTGGCTCGCGGTGGCACAGCCCCTTGGGCAGGGCAGAGACTCGCGGGAGTCAGCATCCTCGGGTTTTACAAAGTTCTGTTGTATTTTTAAGGAGGAGAATTTATAGAAAATTAGCTGGTAATAGCAGGTTTCTGCAGGTCTGTGTTCCAATTTAGGCGTGTGGTTCCAGGTGGGAACAGTTTTTCTCTTTGGAGGTGAGGTAGCCTTGGGTGACTGTGGTCCCTCTCCTACCTGTAACTGGCAGAGGAGTGAAAGTGAGAACCATCGGTTTTGCCTGTGCTGTTCAGGAGGCTGTGGACGGTAGTGAAAGCAGTATCATTCATGCCATTGAGTGAGAAACTGTAGGTACAAATAGCTGCAGTTACAGGAGCTGCAAGGGTCACGGACAAAGAAATAGGTCAAAGGAAAAGGCTGGGTAGGAGGTAGAGGAGTGACATCAGTCCCACTCCACTCATGATCTGGAGATAGGGCTGAAAACATTGTTCCTCTCTCCTGGTTCTCTGCAGATTTTGGTGTGCACTAGCCAGGGGTTAACGTGACAGATCAAGGAATGGGGAGAGATGGATTTGCTGCCAGACCATTTTTCCTGCTTTTTGATTGTAGTCATAGAAATGGTCACATGAGAGACAAGTGCTAGAAGTGAGAGTGTCAGAACTGTGCAGCCTGGCAGGAAGTTAAATAAAATGGCCCTGGGGTGACCACTGTGGCGCTCAGTGTTCCCGCCTGGTGCAGCGAGTTCACGGGGCCGTAGCACAGAGGTGCCACCTCTGAGCACCTTTTGGGCTCATCCAACCCACTCCATGTGGTTC
The DNA here is from genome assembly GCA_038380795.1 of Pyrocephalus nanus. Taxonomy (NCBI): domain Eukaryota; kingdom Metazoa; phylum Chordata; class Aves; order Passeriformes; family Tyrannidae; genus Pyrocephalus; species Pyrocephalus nanus. Next base: position 11,727,419 of record CM076269.1, on the reverse strand, counting down.
ACCTGTGGCTATGGAAGGACCCAGGCAGTCTGCAATGAGGCTGCTGCATCTCCAGCTCTTTCTTTTACACTTATGTGAAAGATTGTTGTATTTCTCTCTGGGGTTTCCCATGTTGTAGTGTCGTATTCAGAGAAACCTCAAGTTCCTGGTGCACGGGCTGCACGTGCAGTGCTTGTGAAGGCAAAAACTTGCAGTGCTGTACCCAGAGGTGCCCAGAGTGGGGTGTTGCCTTTCTCAGGCTGTGACAGAACGTGCTGCTGTGACTGTTACTATTTCAGAGGATAAGGGATTTGAGCAAGCAGCATATGGAAGCCCTAGGAGCTGTGTTGGTGGCTGCTGGAAGCCCTCCCCACTTCCATTGTTTAAAGGAGAATAGATCCGTCCCATTTTCACACTCTGCCCTCCGGTTTGGCTTACTCATGGAGGTAGACATAGTATTTGTCTAATTCACAGGAAATAAGAATTATTCTGGCTTATTCTTGGTGCTGCTCTTGGTTTGCCTGATAGGCTGCCCTTCAAGTGGGATGTAATTCAGATCCATGAAGGTAAATCCCTTTAGTCCTACCTACCAAACAGCTGCAGGTCTCTAAACTGTTTGTTACTGTAGAGGTAGAAAAAGAAACATAAGATGGGCTGTCTGGTTCCTTGGGAAGACCAGGGATGTGGTCTCACAGCTCTGGTTTACCACCTTTCTTCAGTGTGCTGCACCTCGAGGGTACATTCAGAATGCCAGTGCTGTGCCATGCCTGGTCATTGCATCTGAGTCTTTAAATACTGAGGAGGGGCTATTAGTGATTGCCACAACAGTTTCAAAATATCTTTTTAGTACTGTCTTTTACAAGGTATCTTCATGATTAGGGCCTGCTGGGTTTTCTGTCAGAAGGCTTTAAAAGCAGAACAGGTTTTTAGCCTGAACTTTGACCATCACAAATACTTACTGATTCTTCTTGGCTCCATCAGAAGAAACTCCTGAGTTAAACTCACTGTAGTGGGTTAATAATAGCTGAGATTTTGCCTGAAATTTCTATTTGGAGATGTATTGGTAAGAAATTATCAAACTGAATTGGATCATGTCCCTCTGCAGTATCATAATTTGTCTGTATGGCACATACACTGTTGTTTCCAGCTCAGTGTAAGGGCAGATGTACTTCTGTTCAGTGCCTCTGTTCAGCTTGTGTGGTGTTTGGGGGACTTGGAGGGTTAGTGGGAGGCAGGATCCACACTGGCAGAAGTGAAGTTCACTCATTAAGAAGTTTCAGTAAAAAACAAACAGTCAGTGTGTTATTCTTGAGGGGCAGGTTCATAAAATCCCAGACTGGTTTGAGTTGGAAGGGACCTTAAAGATCATCTTGTCCTCTGCCATGGGCAGGGACACCTTCCACTACCCAGGTTGCTCCAAGCCCCATCCAACCTGGCCTTGGACACTCCCAGGGATGGGGCAGCCACAGCTTCTCTGGGCAACCTGTGCCAGGGCCTCACCACCTCACAGGGAAGAATTTCTTCCCAATATGCCATCTAACCCCACCCTCTGGCAGTTTAAAGCATAAACGGTCAGTTCTGTGTTCCTGACTGTCCCAGTCATTGAAGCATGTCGTATCCCAGCACTCCAGTCTTTCCAGGGCAGGCAGAGGAAAAGGTGTGCATGTTCTTTTAGAGTTCAAATACAGAAAAAGAAGAAAAATCACCATTTAAACATCACACAACAAACATGTACTGGACAAACACACATAACCTTTCATCTGAGCCCCTGACTCAGTGCCTTGTTGTTGCTCTTGGACCATCCTGAGATTGGGTTATGTGAGGAATCCAGAGCTGCTTCTTTGGTCAGACCATCACCATTTTGCAAGTGTCTTGCCTTGAAAAGAGTTTTGGTTTTCCTTTACTGATTCCACGGTTAAAGAGGATTCCTCTGACTTGAAACTACACACCTGCCTTACCCTCTGCTTTGCTGCATGTTTCAGCCTCACACAAAGCCCACAGTGTGATTCTTACCACTGCTCTGCCTTCTCTTACTGAAAATTATCAGTTTTCCTGTCCCCAGCTCTCCATGGAGTCTGGAGAAAACTGTTTTCACTTCATGGGTCCAGCTCCTTCCGAGCTGATTCTGTGTGAACAGGAACCCCACAGTGCCATGAGGTGCTGCTCCTTGGGGCTGGAGGGGTCTTCAGCAGAGCTCTGGCTGACAGACATTCAGTGATTTGGAAATTCCCCATCATCCAGGGCTCTTACATTGTAAATGGACAGATTTTTGGAGCAGACACAGCTCCTTGTCTTTATGGATTTGAATTGAGGGGAAAACACTTATTTCACTGCATTCAGAATGAGCATCTTATTTCTGCTGCAGCTCCCTTTACACCAATGGGGTGTTGGGAAAGGGCACTTGTAGATTTGTGTTCACTTCGAGCCCTTTTGCATCGCCTGTAGGATGTGCTGAGGAGGCTGACAGCCGCCTTTGCCCACCCCCAGGTGCTAAACCTGCACCCACTGAAACCAAGAGCAGAGCTGTCACTGCCTTGCCTGAGCACCCAATCGGGACAGAAACCTTGTGGTCACAGCAGGATATTCATCACAGCTGGTTCTCTTCCCACATCCAGGTGCCATTTGCATTGTCACAACACTGTCATGGATAAGTGAAAAGATTTTTTAGCAGAAATTTCAAAGCAGCCCTTTCCCGTTCTCTCCCAAAGTCATGTTGGCTGGCCCTGTTCAGCCACTCTGGATGTCTCATGTGGGAGTTGGCAGTGCCCTGGGAAGCCCAAAAAAAATCCCTGACTGCTTAAAGCAAGGGAGAAGGCAGGGACAACACTTCGTCTCCAAGGCTGTGCTACAGAGCTGCTTCTCTGTGGAAAGCTTCCTTCTTTGGTTTTTTTTTTTTAGTGTAAGATGTGACTTTGATCTGCTGCTGAATCCAGTCCTATCGTGATTTTCCCAGTTGGCTTTCTTGGGAGCTCATTCCCTTCACTGCAGCCCAGGGGTGACGTTTCAGCCTCAATAATCAAATATTATCAGAAGAGCACCACAGGCAGTGTTTTGTGGTATTTTCTCTTTTAATCAATGGTGAGGAAAAAGGGAATATCTTATTGCTCATCTGTGTTAATTTAAGAACCCACACGCACCCCGCAGCAGTCAGGATCAGGCAGGGTATTTCCTCAGCTGTAAATCAAACCCTTTTCACTCCAAGGGGAAGGAGTTCACTGGGAAGGAAACAGGACCTCGGGTTTAGGAGGGAGGATGAATCCAGGGCAGAGCTCTCCCTGGAGCAGCTTCCCTCATCCACAGCGACTCTTACTGGGTGAGTCACCTGGCTGGAGCAGGGCTGGAGGCAGGACAGCCCAGGTGGAGCACGTAGGGACAGAGGGACAGGTCATCTCACTGCAGTGGCAGCACAGACACAGCCAGCCAGTGCCACTGGGCTTTGGGAATTCAGATCCAAGCTCAGTGGCTCAGTATAGTAGGAGAGATGCCTCCAGCCACGTGCAGTTTTACACAGCTGAGCAGAGGGTGATACTTTCACTTTAAAAAGTAAACTGTGTGTAAATGCAGTTTGCTCTGCTCTGAGGGAGAACAAGCAGCTTTGGTTGCACAGATGCCTCGCTGTGCCAGGCTGTCTTTCTCAAGAGGCAAAGGGTCCCTGAGTGTGCGGTCCCTGCACGTGACACACAAGATGAAGAACAGGCAGGAGTAACAGTGTTGTAATTAGCAGGATGGGCAGGAACAATTTGCATTGCTTTTTCCGAGTGCGGAGGGCTGTGGAAAAGAGAGGCTTCCTCAGATCACTCAGTGGGTGATCCCGAGGCTGTCCTGACCCACCTTTGCTGTGAAAGGGATCTTAACCTTGCTTGGCATAAGCAGACAGGTCTTGGGGAGCCTTTTTTTGGGAAGGCAGAAAGAAGAACTGGTATTTCTAGTGCACAGCTTAAGCTAAAAAAAATAAATTAAAAAAAGAAGGAACAATTTTTGGTTCTGACCAGGCAAGCCACACAGAAACAGAAATGATTTCTGTGTGTAGTAAAGAACCATGGGAGTGCAAACAAATGGTTTCATTTTGGTATTTGCAGCTCAGAGTACTTTGAGAATGACCAGTTTTGTTTTGCTTTAGAAGCCAGTTCCAAGGGGAATTTTTTTCCTCTTCTTTGTGTTTTTTTTTTTTTTTTTTCTCTGTGTGAACCAATGCACACACAATAATTAACCAGTGAAGAAGGTCAGAAATGAAGTGACTGGGGAAGATGTACTTCAAACATAGACATTCGAGAGGCTGTGGCTGTAATTAACTGGAATGTTTGTCTGAAGATCCCAGCTTATGTGTTGAATATTAGATAGTTATTAAGGAGGCAGGTTTTTATTTGTCCTTTTAATTATCAAAGCTTTAATGGCTCTTCTGCTCTACCAAATTGATTTTTTTTTTTTTTCTGATTTGGTTTGGTGTAACACCAGTGTTTCTTCTGGTTAGAAATGGTGTTCAGGGTTATAGTGTAGCATGAACTATTAGTCATGAATAGTTTGTCATGGACAAAAAACCTATAGAAATTGAGGAGAAGGAGAAGGCAAGTGGGTTCATAGAATCATACAATAGTTTGGGCTGGAAGAGACCTTAAAGTTCATGTCATTCCAACCCCCTGCCATGAGCAGGGACAATTTGCACTACACCAGGTGGTATTAGTTTTAGGGAAACTGGGAGCCTGTGTGATGAAGCAGTGAGGAAACAGCCCTAAAAGCAGTCAGCTGAGGTGTTTTCTCAAGAGGAAAATCCTCATTTGGTTGTACAAAGGTTCTGCTCCTTGTCTGGAGAGAGTGATCAGGATGAAGCACATCTGCTAAAAGGTGTGACTGCCAACTGGAACAAACACAGGAGAGCCATCAGGGTGATCAGGGGAGCCCAAAGCCTGTTGCAGGCTCTGCCCTTGCTCAGAAGGAAGGCCAGGAGGGGAGAGGGGATATCTGGCAAGGGAAGAAGTGGGAGGAGAGCTATTGAACCTGATAATGTTGGCACAAACCCAAATGGTATAGACTACACATAAATACATTTGGTGATCAGATTACATTAGAAGATGGTTGCTAAATGTCAGACATGATGCTTTCCAGTAGGGAAGCAGGGTCCAGTACCTTCGTGAATGCAGTGATACAGGAAGGAGCCAGTGTGAGCTGTGGATTAGACTGCAGGCGTGGAATAAGGAGTAGTAAGTCCTGCAGCCTCCACTCAGGAATTTTGAGGTTTAGACAGTATCTATTTGCTTCACATGGGGAGAAGTTTGATTGGTACTTGTGGAGAGGCAGGAGTGCTTAAGACTTGAGAGTGATGATGGGTCTTGGTGAAACCTATTGGAGGTTCAGCTCTGACTTTCTGTGGTCGTGCTTCAGGGCAGTTTTTAATATCCAGTGAGGTTATTAATGAGGCAGCAACATGGTTGATCAGTGCCAGCCTTCTGTTGTGCCACCCTTCTTGCCCTGTTGCACCAAATGCCCTTCTCAGCCGTGACGATGTGGGGCAGCGCAGTCACAGCCGGGCAAGCTCCCAGTGCCCCTGAGCAACAGGAATTGCAGCTGGGCTTGGTTCTGCTTCAAGTTGGAGTGTATTGACAGGCTGTGCTCCAAACACGGCCCAGCTCCCAGCTGAGCCCAACGGGCAGGAGAAGGAAGGACGGAGAACCCCTCCAGGGTCTGTCCCAGGGAGCAGGCACTGAATAACGTGGCTGGGCATGGTTGTGGTCTCACAGCTGAGGACAGGTTTCCTCCTCTGGCTGTACTTTCCATCTGGAAACAATGTCTCTTGAAAATGGGGAAGGATTGGCAGTTTTTCCTGTGTTGTGCTGCGTGGCAAAATGTGGGTTCTGATTTTTCCTGCCAGGGCTCTCTGTGCGTCGTCAGGAGTGACACAAAACACACCAAGTGAGAGTCTGGTTTAAAGCAGAGCCTGTCTGCAACCCGAGGGCAAACTTTTAAATCATCAGCCACACATGCACGGTGCTTTTTTCTATGCCAAGCTGCCATTTTAATACATTCCAAATTTTCCTACAAATGCCAGCAGCATGCATGGCTTGTCCTCACGTGTGTGTCTGAGTGTGGGTGTGCACGTGGTGGGAGCAGGGGGATGGTTTATTTCCTGGATGTTGTGTGTCCCCAGCAGGAGCTGCTTGGTCCGTTTTCAGAAGCCACCCTTCAGAAGTGAAAACATCAGCTCCTGTGGATAAAGGCAAACATGAAGGAAATGAATTCTTGCAGCCAGAATACATAAAACTTTTTTTTTTTTTTAATTCCTTCTGCAGTCCACTTTTCTAAAAAGACAAAATAAGGCTTCCTCTGGCTAATCTTATGCCCATCCTCTGGCCTGAGGAAACATCTGATCTCCATGGTAGCCTTGATTGTCCCAGCTAGTTCCCTCTTAGAGTTCCCTTCTCTTCCATGGACTGCAGTTGCTTCCATCTGCCTACATTCCTGCCCACCAGCATTCCCAAAGCCAGGACCCCACCCCTGTGTCAAGGTTTTGCTCAGGGGAGGTTTAACCATCTACTTGACAGGATTTTAGCAGCTTGTGTGCTGTGCTGGCACACAGCATGTTCCCCTGGTGAGATCAGAAGGGAGCCTCTCAGACATCATGCTGCTCCTACAAAGATCACTGATACAGCAGAAAAAAATCACCTGTGTCCTTGCAGCCTCATCATCTGTCCTATGGACTGGTTAATGTCTCCTTGGAGCTGGGAATTCCTTCTGGGAGCCAGAGCAGATGGTGCTGCAATGGGGTGAATGATGACTGAGAGTGGGTTTGTTACCAATAAATTGGTTTTGTCTCCTAGAGAGCAGAACTCTCATCTTGGTGAGGTCCTGTAGGTAGCGAGCAGCTTTTCAGCAAAACACTTTTTTTGTGGAAGGAATGTGGTATTTTGATGTGCTTTTGGAACAAAACCATTTCCACCATACTCAGAAGCTTTGCTATCCCTGATGAGAGGAGCTGCAGCTTCCTGCTGGGCTACAGGATGGGTGTCTGGATGGCTGTGGTAGGGCTGGACCCGTGGCTCTTTGTTAACACAGTCCTTGACCATCAGATTTCCCTCTCTGTTGTACTCCTTGTTCTTCCTTCCTCCCTCAGGTGGTTTTGCCTACCTGTTGTGTTTTCAGCCTTACCAGTGACCATGTGGCGTTTTGGGGAAAGTAGAAAACCCTGGAGGGACACAGTGTGGATTTCACCTTCCAGGCATGAAAGAACTGCTCTGTGTTTTTCCTTCCCAGTGAGAAAATTGCCCAGTGATGGGAATTCTCCTGGCAGAGACTGCAAGGCATTGTGACCTGCTAGCCAGTGTCCACTCTGCTAGTCACCACATTCCCACCTTTACCTTTCCTATATGAAAAGGGAAACACTTTTTTGTTCTGACTCAGTCATTTGTTTCCTGGTCCCTTGTCTAACAGTGACTGCAAAACCCCAAAATAGGCAAGGATTGAAAATGCAGAGTAAAGGAGCAGCTGTGTGACCAGGTTTGGAACTGTTGAGGGGTGAGGAGAGCTCTTGGTAGGAACTGGAAAGAGCCTGCTGGGAATAAGTTAATTTGTGCTTAGGGTCACATGCATTTTATTGCCACAGATGTGCACAAAAGAGCAGCTCACAAAAGGGAAAAAAAAATAATTGGTATTAATAATGTGTACATGTGGGAGTTCTGTGATTCCTGGGAATTCATTATGCAGGATCTCTTCTCACCGGCCGATGACACCCTCATTCCAACCAGGTTTCATTCCAGCAGTAACTGTGAAGCATATCTGATATATCTCCTCATGGGGAGTCTTCTACAGAGATAATGCTACCCCTGTCTCGTTCCAGAACTGTGGCTGCAGAAGTCAGGAAGCAGATCTCGGGACAGTATGGAGGCTCTCCACAGCTCCTCAAGAACCTCAACATTGGAGGCAGCGTCTCTCATCACACCACTGTGAGTAATGTCTGGAACATGGAGGGCTGGAGAAGGGCTGCACAGTTATTCTGGCTGCCATTTGGAAAGAAATTGCAGTGCTGGCAGGTTGTTGACCTGAGCGGTTCTGATAACAGAGGAAAATAATTCCATGCAAATCCCACTAATTTTGGAGGTCTCAGTATTGCAAATCAGTTGGCATGGCTGGGACTTGGTGTTTCTGCAGAATCTTTGTAGGACCAGGAGCTCCCTTGGTCAGATGTTAAGTGTCACCTCAGAACAGCCTGGACTGGGCATTGAATTCCATGGGTGTGTGGTTCTCTCCCTTGCAAGCTCCTGCACTCAGGCTGCTGCTTTCCTGTCTTTCTTGTCACTCTTGAGAGTGGGACCACAGCAACTCATCAACTCTTCTGAGGTATTTTAAATGTTACTTTGCAAGCTGAATGTGGTTATTCCTCAGGAATGTGTATTTACTTACAAGTTTACAGTCCACTCAAGAGTGGCTGAAATGTAGGTTACATTGTCAGAATCACCCTTTCTGAAGTCAACTCTTCATGCGTGGCCTACCAGTAACCCTCAAAATTTATTGTGGTAAACATTCCAAGTGGGCAGCAGACTTTTTCAGACTGGAACTGTATTTTTGGAAGTGTTTGATTTGAGTTGTTGCTTCGGGTCATAGCAGTTTCTTTTGCAGCAGTCAACTTGGAAAACAAATATTACAGCATCTTGCTTTCCTCAAAGAGGCATGACTAGGTCAGGCAGGACGGGAAATGTGCCCTGAATTTAATAGTCTGTACAAGTGTTGAGAGTTTACAGCAGTTCTTCTCTTTGGAGAAGGGTCCTGTAGTGTTTCCTCAGTTGATGTTCTACCCTTTGTCCAATGTAATGTGTTAAACCTTTCTCCTGCGGAGCACGAATGTGTCCTTGGAGCTGCTGTGACCTCAAAAGGCATCTCCACATTGACCTCTGGCTTAGAAGAATGACTTCACTGCAGGCAGAGACTTTGACTCTGAGGAGATCCGGCTGTGCCAGAGGCACTGGAGATTGAGGAGGGCTGGAATTCCTGTCATTTCTAGTGCATCAGCTGTGTGAGCACAGGGAGAGCAGGAGGCTGGTTTTGCCCAGCGTGGTGGGGAGTGAGTGCAGAGAGGAGGTTAATGAGAGTGGCGTGTCCAGCTAATGCCTTATCACAGCAGCTCTGCTGGGCTCTGGAGTCATAATGCAAAGCCCTGACTTGGCAGTTCTGGATGGTCTTTTGCATAATCCAGCATTAGAATAGGGAGGGACCTGTGCTATTAGCAGTGTAGGACTGGCTGGAGCACTCAGGGTCATTGAATCCTCTTCCCTGCAGCAGTGGATAGCTGAGGAATGCACGCTGGCTTTTAGCTTCTGTGTGTCTCATGTGGTTTTACCTTGGAACAAGTCGGCTGAATTACCTTTCTACTCCACACTGCTTCCATAAAGTGAGATCCCTTCTGTGAACCTCTCCAAGCTGCTCCTCACCCAGCCACGTTTTTGATCACTGTTTTTCCTTTATCGCCTCTTTTTGCTCTGAATTGTCTCTTCCACTATTTCTTCCTATTTCTAAGGTTTTTCCACTCTGCCATCATTCAAGTGTTCATGCTCAAGGCTTCAGTCCTGTTGATCTTCACATGTAATTCCTAATCCAGGATGAGATTTGCTGGTCACGGTGCTGTTCGGTTCTGGTAGCTCTCATTATCCCATTGCCATGGTGTTTTCTAGTAAATATATGCAAGAATCTATAAAAATGCTGGAAAAGGTCATGCTGGCTGGAAGCAGGCTCTGAGCCTCTCCTATCAGACTGCATCGTGTGATGGCTGCTGTGATAAGCTCCTAGTTTGTCATATTAAATTTGGTGCTGAGCAGAGATGCTGTGCAGAAGCACGATTAACACAGAGTGATGGTTTGTAGGAGATAGTCTGGAGGAAAAGTCTACTCAGTTAAGTCATGAGTCTGTATCCTGAGGCTGCATAACACGACAGAGATTCGCTTGTCTGAATTTTGGGTTAATTTCCCTCCCTTAGGCATCTGTCAGAATCTGCTGGGCCTGCCTGTCCTGGTTTAATAATCAGCATTATGCAGAGGAAAAGCTTTGCTGCTCTGAAGCTGTGTTTACTCTGGAAAGGTTCAGCTTTGTGTAGCCACACTGGTTTGAAAGCCTAAAATAGGGTGCACGATGTGGGAGTAAATAGGAAATTCATGCTAAAAGGTGTGGATACCTAAACAGTGTTGTGTGATTGGGTTGCACCTGAGTGTGTCCACAGTGGCAGCACGTTGCACTGTTGAGTGCACAGCATGGACTGGGGGACTCCAGCCTGCCAGATCTCAGGGAGTGTTTGGACAACACTCAGGCACATGCTGGGATTCCTGGGGCTGTCCTGTGTGGAGACAGGAGTTGGACTTGGATGATTCTTGTAGATCCCTTCCAACTCAGGATACTCCACGATTCTTTGACTCCAAATGACAGTGCAGATGTGATCTCTCCTACCCATCTTGCTCATTGTGGTGAGATAGTTCTGGTCCAGGTAAGGTCAGTGCTGATTCCCTGTTGACAGTTGTCACCAGCAGCTGCTTTTGGTAGTTTAGCTGAGAGTCTTTATCACAGGGAGTCCAACAGAGACATTTTATGGAGAAATGGATATTTTTGTGAATGAAGAGCCCTCAGCACTGTGCTTGGTTGGGCCTTTTGTTTCTTGTCTACTGAGCCAGTGCAGGGACACTCCCCACTCCACAGACGTGCCTATGGTTGAAACTGGGGTAAAAGCAAAAGCCTGTCAGCTGAATTTTAGCAAGTATCTTCCCTTTTGCCTCACAAGCAGCAGACAAAATGTGGCCAGAACTGTTTCTAATTTGGTATCTGGTAGAGCTGGGGAGAAGACACTGCTTTCAAATGAGTTTATTATTGTCAGCCTCCACCCTTCTGCCACTTCAGGAGCAGTTGATTTTAATTGCACATTCCTCAAACCCCAGACACAGGTCCAAGGCCTCGGGAGGCTTTTCCTGTGTAACCTAACGTGCTGAGCTGGGACTCTTGGCAGGATGCAGTCCCTGCAGCTCTGAGCTTTTATTTTTGCAAACCAGAACAGAAGGCACTGACAGTTTTTGTTGCTGAGAAGTAGGAGCTGGTGAGCCCTGAGAGTTACACGAGGGAGGGTTTATTTTTTGAAGTTACTTTTGCAGGTCTCTCTAAACCCACTGGTGAAGGGAGTGTTCATTTGCACCTTTACTGTTTGTGCTGTGGGTTGTGAGCCATGTGCTGTGCTCATCTTGGATGCCTCCAGAGGTTCAGTATTCCCTCGTGGGAGCTGGTGCTTCTCACCATGAATCCCCACTGACTGAGTGCACTGAAAGCAGAGAGGCTGCACTTCCTTTCAGAGAATTCCCCAGCATCTTGCAGGATGGGGAATTGGCTTTGTTTGTTTGATGAACCGGACTGTTTACTATGGGCCATTATAATCCCTCGTGACTAACCACTTTCTTTTCTTTCCAAGTTTGCTTTTTCTGTTGAGCAGCTCCTTGTGGTGCCTGTCTCCCTGCTGGATGCTGCACTGTGGCCAAAGCCTGACTGTTCTCTCTGGATTTCTGCAGTAGTTTTACCTGGATGAAGCTAGGCTGTGGATTGCCAGAGCTTTGCAGAGTTACTGAAGCAAAAGCTTTCTCTGAGTCTTTTTGTGCACACCTTGGTTTGGTGTTTGGTGTCTGCTTCTTGTGCTACTTTGAATCACAGAAACACAGCGTGGTTTGGGTTGGAAGGGACCTTAAAGCTCATCCAGTTCCACCCCTGCCATGGCAGGGACACCTTCCACTATCCCAGGTTGCTCCAAGCCCTGTCCAGCCTGGCCTTGAACACTTCTATGGATGGGGCAGCCAAAATTCATGTGGTGTAGGAAGAGCAGAGTTTTGGTTTGTATCTGCAAATAGACTCGTAGTCCATTTTTCCTGTGTGTGTGCTGTCCTTTCATGAGGGCAGATGATGCTGTCAAAGGACAGAAAATAATCATTGCATGTCAGGACCTCTCTTCAGTTGGAGCCCAGCTGTTTCTTTGTCTTGTTCTGCATTCAGCAGCTTTTTTCCTAATGATTTTTATATTTTCAAGGTTAGATAAAGACTTATAAAATCTTGAATTTTTTTTTTCACTTTTGAGTGCCAAAGATAATCAGTGAGATGTTTTTGGTTATTGTCCAAAACTTGATTATTTTTCTTTTTTAAAAAAAGAAAATTTCCTCAATTCTTAAAAATCTTTGGAGGTCTTATTTTTTCTATTTTTTTAGATCTTTAGAGGTATGTTTTAATGGCTGGATGTGGCACTCAGTGCTATGATTTAGTTGACAAGGTGGTGTTTGGTCAAAGGTTGGACTCAATGATCTTGGAGGACTTTTCCAAACTTAATGATTCTGTGATTTTAATTAGAAGAGCAGCTTTTCACAACACTTGCAAATAATCAGAGTGAATGTATACTCAATTGTTTGACAGAAAAAGCACAGCTGTTTCTAAAGGATTGGCGGTAATATTTCCTGTCTGTTGATGTATGTTACAGCACAGTTGAATGTTAGCATGTAAAGGAACACTGTTATAAGAGATATTAATTAGTCTGGGAATAAAGGGGTCCGGATTCTTGGATGTGATGTGATCTGACCACGTCTGCAATCAGCGCTCCATTTTCTCCCTGCAGAATGAAGGTGCTGACATTTACATATCTTTGTAAAGCACTGCTGGGTTTATGGGCATTATCTGGGCTAATTGAAGCTTTGTCTTGGATTTATTGGATGTCAGACTTTGGCCGTGTGTTCAAAGATAGCATCTAATTATTCAATAAGAGAATATAGGTCCCTTTGTATATTTTCATTGTTTATTTTAACATAATTTAAAAGAAGAAGAAAAGATAATTTGTGCAAGTGAATGGGAAGCACAGCAAGGGAAAACATGACAGTATCTCATGCGGCACAGAAAAGGGCGTTTTGAAGTGTTCAGAGCCAAGTAATTTTATCACCAAAATCACTAAAATGAAAAGGAAAATGAGCCAAGTCTTAATGCTGTCTCAGAGCTGATGAAGGCTTAATAGTGACTCCCATTATGTGTATTTCCTGGAGGTTTTGCCCTGCCTTGCTGAATGATCTGTCCTCATCAGACAGGGGAGGATGGGAGAGGCATCCACATCCTCTTCCCTGCCCCTCCCATTGGGGGTTGCTCACAGTTAATTCTGCTCTGGGGCAGGCACTTGCTTCAGGAAATTAAAACTGCTCCCTACTGTTGCTAAAACCTGCAGTGAGCCGTACTGCAGAGGTGTTTTAGATGTTAAGTTGGTGAGTGGTGTCCACTGAAAGGTTGTTCGGTCTCTGCAATAACTTAAACAGTTTTTATATTAACGGAGATAAATGATCTTAACTAAATGTTATTATGCCAAGCAATTTCGGTTACTTAAATGAAGTATTTGTGACAGACCTGTTAATAAATAGGTTGGGACAGCTGGGGGTGTTTGGCTTGGAGAAGAGAAGGCTCTGTGGAGACCTTAGAGCCCCTTCCAGTGCTTAAGGGGCTCCAAGAGAGCTGGAAAGGGGCTTTGGACAAGGGCCTGGAGGGACAGGACAAGTGGGAATGGCTTCCCACTCACAAAGGTTAGATGTTGGGAAGGAATTCTTGGCTGTGAGGGTGGTGAGGCCCTGGCACAGGTTGCCCAGAGAAGCTGTGGCTGCCCCATCCCTGGAAGTGTCCAAGGCCACCAAAGGGCACAGGCAGCTCTACGTGACGCCAGCGCCGGCGTCCTCCTGTGTCTTGTGGTTAATCCATCCATGCAGTGGATAAATTGTCCATGGATAATTGAGGTGTGACTGTGCCAAGTATTTCTCACTCAGAGGAGGGCCCATGCTCGTGGTTACCACGGTTCAGAGGCACCATGGTTTGCCTGTGTGAACCCCAAGGGTCCAGAGGGCTCCATCTCCATGGAGTGTGTCTGCCAGAAGTGGGAAGTCTGTGATTTTTCTGCAGTCTCTGGCCAAACTGTTTGGCTTTTTCATTTCTTCCTTGTTGTCTCGGCTTCTACTCTCAGTTGTGTCACAATTTACCAGAGGACATCTCTTTGAGATCAGTCTCAGCACTTGTGTTTTCTGTATCAAAGTCTTCGTGTTCTTCAAACACTCTTGGTGAAATTACACAATTCTTAGTCATCAGAGATCTTATCCTTCTTCTTACCCATCCTTGGAGGCATAACTTGTGTCTTTCTGGGTTTGGTAAGAAATTGCTTTAGTATTCCCAGATAACTAATTAATCTCTGATTAATATTAATATTTCTATACCCACATGGCTTCTTACATTAGCAACCAGTTATCAAAGCAAATAACCTGGCAATATTTGTACATAAAGCATCTCACTGGTTTTGAGACTGACTGTTTCTAGTTACATGTAGGATCCCACTTTAGGTAGATATGTTTACAAATATTTCACAGAATCCCAGAATGGTTTGGGTTAGGAGGAACCTTAAAGCTCATCTCATTCCACCCCCTGCCATGGGCAGGGACACCTTCCATTGGACCAGGTTGCTCCAAGCCCATCCAGCCTGGCCTTGAACATTTCCAGGGATGGGACATTCATTTCCTTTTATTAGACACTTTTTCTAATTCAAGCATCATGATGGTACCTGAATTTGACACACAGTGCAGATCTCACAGTCTGTAAAAAAAATCCAGAACTTAATACTGAATATTCTCAGATCTTAAAAATAGAGGCTTCAGACTATTTCTAAAACAAGTTTTGTCTTAACAGAGAACACTTACAGCAATTTTGAGGCACGTTTGCAATTTGACATGAAGGACTTTCATCAGCTATTTTCTGTCGTAATTACATCTCTCAGAACAGCATGCAAAAGGAGGAATAAGAGTCAGAGCAAAGCAGGAGATAGGGAACTGCATTCCAGAGGCGGTGGGGAGGTAATGACTGCACTTATGGCTGGGGAGGTGTCATCCTTAGTGAGGGCTGGGAGCTGTCTGTGGTTGATGGAAAGCAGAGATTGCCCAGGAATCTCCGTGGTTCATTTGAATATTTTCACATATTATAAATGCAGCCAGAAAATTAAATGCTGAAGTTCTCTGTGCTTACCAGTCACCAGGCTTATGAAATGAGGAGTATGGGTTTTCTGAAATGCAGAGATGGCAGTAGACAAATGTGTGATTCTTTGAATTTGGATCCTTTTGGATTATTTTTGGAACGTTTAGTTGAAAGAAAATGTAATTTATGCAAGTAAGACATGTTTTTTAATTACTTGAGCATTGTCAGTGATTATTATTGCACTGCTCATGTTTCAAAACCTCTTAGAGTGACTTGCCTGTATTTCACACTTAAAAATAAATCTGATGCCTCTGTTTAGCAGGTATATTTCTCAAACTGTCACCTTCTTTAACCTGCCTGCACATTTTATCGTTTTTTAGCATATTATATTTCCCGTTGTTCCAGATTTATGCTGAGTTTTCCCTAAGGTGTATCAGCTTTGACTCCTGTTCCCTGAGATACCAGTATCCCTTTAAGGGTGACAGGATTTTGCCACAGCAAGAACAGGCCATCTGCATTCCTGACTGCTCAGCAAGGGAAGTGACTGTTTGCCCTGGAGACCCAGAGATAGCTGAGAGAAGGCTGGGGCTCAGCTTTGAAATGTTAATCTGCTGCTTCTGTCCTTCCAGGATTTTGCCCAGGGAGTCAGTGGGTGGGAAGTTGGTATTAATTTAGAATTTGAAGCTTTGGTGCAATCTGTTGCAGTTTTAGCACGTTATAAATTGTTTAATATTTAAGGAGATTTTGAAGCTGAGATGGAACTTTGCCCTGATTTCAAAATTGGCAAGAAATTCCACCCTGATTTTGAAGAAGTGCCTGGCTGCCAAGTAAAAATAGTAGTCAGGATCCTCCCTGTGATGAGGAACTTTGCAAGGTTAATTTTTCAAGGTCCCTTATCATATCCTTGCAGAGAGTTTTACTCCTACATAGGAGGCAGGAGGTACAACCTTCCATTCTTTGCCATTGTGATTTTACAGGGCCCCAAATTGTGCTGTGATCCTCACAGAGGCCGGGTCTCTGCCCGTGGGAATTAGGCATCTCCTTTGAGATAAAAGGAAAATTGGGCTTCGATTGGGCCACAGGCAGCTTGGATTCAAATCCTTGTTCTGCCAGATGCATCCTGCAATGCTGTCCTGTCATAACCTCTTAAAATGCTGGTGTGGTTCCCTGCGAGATAAAGCATCTCGGGAGGGCAGAGGTGAGGGAGGGAGAAGGAAATGTGAGGGAATGTTGTTTTTCACGGCTGTGCTGGCATACACGAGCTGGAGAAGTCTGCAAAATCGTAGCTGGGATTTGAGTGTGTCGCTCAGAGCGTGTCCCACAAGGCCACTCGTGATGGTCAGGACAACATGTGAGTTGGGCAACAAATTCTGCAACAGGCTCTAGAAATACCAGCTATGCCCAGCTGTTTGTGTAGGAAGGGATAGGTTAAAGTCCTTCAGGCAAAAATGCCTGTGGACATCAGGGCACTGTGTTCAGTCAGTCCCTGTGAGATGGAGACAATAATTGTCTCTTTTTCTGCCCTAGTTGTTACTGAGATCCCATTCTGAGCTGCTGTGCAGCACCCAGGAGAGCAGCCCTGGAGTCCTCAGGTACCTGCACAGGTGTGATTGGCTCAGTAAGGCAGGAGATGAGGGAGAGGCTGCTCAGGCTGTTCTCAGGAATGCCACAACAGAGCAGCTCTCATCCAAATTTGCCTTTGCTTCTGTGGTGGGGTGGAATAATCTTGAGCTTTGGAGTGTGGTGTTCTGGGTGTAGCTTTCCCTCCACGTTATCCCTTTGCTTGTGAGTCCATGGGATGCTTGGCCAAGGTGAATGGAGGTTTGTGTTACCCTCCATGGAATGATGCCACATCCCCTCACAGAGGCTCCTGCCCCTCTTGCCAGATTTGTGCAGGTGCTTCTTTTGTAAGTGATGATGATGATACAGGTAGGTGTTCAAAAGAAGGCAATAAATAGGAGAGAGACGTGCACTAAAGCTACAGCAAAATACAATGTTTGCTGTCTGGAGAAGGGCAAAGTCGATAGGAAACGAGATTTTATTTTCCAGCTTTTAAGGGGATGTAACAGTGAAGAATAACACAACCTTAAAGAAGAAAGCTTGAGTGTCCCCGTTGCAGGAGAGTTGTAAACCTTTGAAATAGAGGTTTGTACTGCAACTGCTGAGAGCCATAACCACAACAACATGGGTGCACCTGTGCAAACTGTGAATTAAATAGTCTGTAGAAGTCAAATCAAGCAGGGGGCATCTTAGTTAACTGATGGAACATGTGTCTGTGGTCAGGTTAAGGACATATCTTTGCAGGATTGTTATTTGAAAGTGATGGGTTTGATTTGGGGTAATTGGGCTGTGTAAGTCTGAAAAAGAGAGTCCTGTTTGATTTCTTCTGTACTTTCAGTTTATCAGGACTGTGATAAACACAGTGTTTATGTTGGCAGGGAGCAGGTTATGCCCCTCTTATTCATATTGAGCTGCCCTTTCTCCCTGTGTAGTCCTGTTCTTTTTAATAGCTCCAGAATAATGCTTGCCCTCAGTGAGGTGGCAGTGTCATCATGGGATAAAGACCAAGTGAAATCTCTAAGGAATTATCTGAAAGATTGTCCAAAATTTCATCTGTAATTACAGCCCACACAAAATCAAAGAGTATATTTTAAAAGAGCAGCAGTTCCAGGAGCAGGTTTCCTTTGCATATTTTTAGCATGTATTTGCCATTAATTTAGATTATTCCATAGTCCTGGTTGGGAAGATGCTCAAGACTTTTGCACAGTGTGATTTCTGGAGGGTATTAATAAACTCCTCTTGGAAGAAACAGACACCCTGGCAAGGATTTCTTATGGTAACACTCCAGTATTCCCTGGTGGGTTTATTTGGGGAGATCTCATTGAGGCCTTTCAGTACTTTAAAGAGGCTTATAAAAAAGAGGGACAGTGGCTTTTTACATAGGCAGGTAGTAATAGGACAAGGAGGAGCAGTTCTGAACTGAACAAGGAGAAATTTAGGTGAGATATTAGGAAGAAATTCTCCCCTGTAAGGGTGGTGAGGCCCTGGCACAGGTTGCTCAGAGAAGCTGTGGCTGCCCCATCCCTGGAAATGTCCAAGGCCAGGTTGGACAGAGCTTGGAGCAACCTGAGCTAGTGGAAGGTGTCCCTGCCCATGGCAGGCGTTGGAATAAAATGGGGTCTAAAGTCCCTTCCAATACAAAACACTCTGGGATGATCAGCCAGGTGGTAGGTCAGCTGCACATTTGCAAATACTTGACTGGAATTGTCCTTCTGCCTTTGGAAGTCCAGTGAAGAAGAACTGCCTGTGTTTTGTGGAGGAGGCACCTACTGTTGGTTCCTAGGAGCTGTCAGGAGGAATTGAAAAGGCTTTTCCTTGGAACAGGACGAAAATTACTTTCTGCAGCCTGCCAGCAAGCAGGGCTGTGGGAGAGCACAGCTTTATCCTCCTCAGCTGTTCCCCATTTCTGCTGCAGCAGATTTGAAACCTTTTAATGTGCAGCTGACGGGGACTTGCTATTCTTTGATAGCTGAGATCAGCTGTACAAAGTATCATGGTCCGAACAGGCTGGGGGAATCAGCTGTTGGGTGCCTGTCCACGTTTTTCCTGAGGAGGTAAGCTGGGCTGGAGACTTGGAGGTGAGATGGCAGAGCAGGTTCTACTCCTCCATCAGTGGGATGTTGAGGCTGGATAACCTGGTCGTTATCCGAACTCGTCCAACTCCCTCAGTGTGCACGTTCCATCTGATGGGTTCGTGTGGCAATTTCAGGTGACTGATGCTTTGGTAACGTAGGAATAGACCCTGGTGTGCTGTGTGTGTGTGTCCTTGTTCCCAGCCACACCTTCAGGGTGATTTAGGAGCATGAAGCAGGACAGGGAAAAAGTTAAACCATCGACAGCAAGAGCCATGAGAGGAGCTCTCGTGGTTCCTTTCACACACGGGGATGCCATTTAGGTTCATTTTCCTTTTGGTGCATTTATTCATCCTTCTTTCCCCCTCCTCCTCTTTCATCACTTCTTCCCCCACAAATATCCAAAGCCTAAAATAATGTGCTTGCCTTTTATGTGCCAATAGTCTGACACCAAGTAGTTCCTCTTCATACCCATGAATTTATGTTTGGCCTGTTTACTCAGGTGCTAGACAGTATTTCTGGCTGCACAGATGGTGAGTCTAACACGGGCCTCTGGGTTTGACTTTTATGTTTGTTTACATCTTCATGGTACAATAGTTACCGAAGAGACAAACTGGAAAATTGTGAAGTGCAACCTTGGGCCTAATCCTGAGATGGTTGAAGGGCTTGGAAACCCCTGGAGCACATGAATAGCCCCTAAGCACTACCTGCCTTTCTGGATCCTGTGATTTTTAACTGACATAGCCAGTTTATTCGTCTCTTGTCCAGAGCTCATGTTGGACAAGTGAAATTTGAGATGTGAAATGCCAGGAATGAAGAAACATGGGGTTTTTTTTTGGCAGTGACAGTCTCTGCCCTGTGTTTGCTGGGCCCTTTGTGTTCCTCTCAGCTCTGCGTTAATACCGCTTATTTTTCCTTGTCTTTTTGTAGTTTCCTTCTTTTTGTTGAGATAAGTGGAGTGGAAAGATGGGAGGGAGTGAGGGAGAGGTTCCTCTGTGTTAGAGAATCACAGGTAAATGAGTTTGTGCAAATTAAAACACAACACTTGCAGGGGTAGCTCAGCTTTGGAAGGGGCCTCAGCTTTGGAGCTGCCAGCGTGGAAGGGAGGTCGGCAGGAGGAGTGAAAGTAAATCTTAAAATGTTATTCCTCAAGGATAAACTGTCACCCCTCAGTGATCTTGTGCCAAATGGAGCTGGTCTATCTGTAAGGAACAGGGTGAGGTGGTGACATGTCAGCTGCAATGTGGGAAGGAGCAATGACAACTTCTACTCATTGCAAGTGTTACAGTGATGAAAACAGTGAAAAGTATCTGTTTTGTATTCACAAAAGCTCTCCGAATCACATATTTTGAATCCATTTCAAGAGTTCAGGATTAGAAGGGGAAAAAGGGTTATGGGGTCAGAGTTAAATAGATGAAGATGATCATTCTACATCATATCACGGTGCATGGTGTCCGTGCCAGCGGCAGGAGCTTGGAACCAGATGGTCTTTAAGGTCCTTTCCAACCCTTCGGGGATGTTGCATTTCTTTACACAGAAATGAATTTATATCATTTACCTAAATTGCAGAAACAAGTGCTAAGTTTCCAGATATTGTATTTTTTTTAATGAACCAGATTCTTATCTGGCAGAAAGTCATTGATCCAACTCACCTGACTTCCTTGGAGTCACTCCGTTTTTCTGCTGAAGGATTTGCCTTCTGAGTTTCAAGAAAACGGGATTCATTGAAGGTGGTTGTGGTAGGGAGATTCCTTTAGCACCCTCTGTGTTAGCCAAGTCTTCTCCTCTAATAAAACACTGATTCGTTTTAGAGCTTTGTGGCAATAATTTTAAAACTGGAATTTGGGATTTGTATAGCAGTTTTTCTTAGGAGCACATTTAAAACTGAAATACTAAATGTTCTTTTTAAAGTTATCAACACAAGACAAGCTACAGGATAGTTCCGTGTCCCACAGAAATCATCTGAATGACAGGAAAGAGGAAGTTAGAAGAGAAAAACTGCTGAATTTTGATGTGTTTTTGTGACTCTTGTTAAACCCCTCAGCCTCACTGGCATGTGCCAGGGAATTCTAGGGAAATCTGTCAGTTGCTGTAGAGACAGGTTCCTCAAAACTTGTTTTTAGTGTTTCATTTTCTTAATGTCTATGTTTATGTATTGCTTCATAGCATAATGATCTCATATCAGAATATAGACATGTATTTATATAATGTACATATGTAAAAATACAAGTTATGCAATGTGAGTATGCTTCCAGTTCATGCAAATTTTCTTTTCATGTATCTAAAAAAAGCTCAGGATGGTGAGATCAGCCTACCCTGAAATCTACTCTTTTCCTGCACGTGTTCATTCATTCCTTGTGCTTCAGGTACAGGCTTTGTGCCCAGTAAAGATGATATTTAAGTATCCATTTTATTTAGAGCGTTATCCCCTCTCGGCATGGGCAGACTCATCGTGCCACTGAAGGCTCTGATATGAGGGAGGAGCTTAAACCTACCTGTGGTAGATGAACCTTGTGTTTTGTGTTCCCCGGAGAAGTGGTTTAGTTCAAAATAATGTTACTCTTTCGAGTTCTGTGGCTGCCTGAGTTCCTGGTAAATCAGGCCTTGGTTGGGTTTCATAGCTGTGCCTGAGGGAGAAGGTTCCTGCATCTTGGATCAGAGTCAAAGTTCGCTTTGTGATCAGAGCATGGTTAAAACAAATTCGGGGGTCATACACATAGGAAATGAGGTACTAAGTTTTGTTGAATTTCTTGAAAATAGCTGTAACGTTTTTTGGCTTTATTTGTGTTTTTTAGGTGATAATGCATCAGAGAAATATGCAGAGGAACATCAGATAAATGATAAGACATGCAAAACATCTTTGTGATGTGTGTTAACTGAGGTTAACACCACTAGTGTTAATCACCACCTGACAGTTGCATCAAATTCCTCAATCAGGCAGAAGAACTGGTTTAAAAAAAGCAGAGTAGAAGATGTGCATGTGATTTTTCTTTATTGTTTCACCTCGATTTCAGACCCTCCCATGGCTTGTGTGTCCCCAGGTGCCGCTCACAGAAGCTGTGGACCCTGTGGACCTGGAGGACTATCTCATCACCCACCCGCTCGCCGTGGAGTCGGGACCCCTGAGGGACCTGCTGGAGTTCCCCCCCGATGACATCGAGGTGGTTTACACCCCCCGGGAATGCCGGACACTCGTGTCGGCCGTGCCCGAGGAGAGGTAGGAACTGATTGCTCTGCAGGGAGTGTCTGCAGGGCCGAAGCCTGGAATTTTGGGCTGCAAATGTCTGGAAAATTAAACACAAACCTAAGTAAAAGTGTATATGTTTTAGAAGTCCTCATAATGTATAATTGTATTTTGTGATTTTATTCTTTTAACAGCGAGATGGACCCCCACGTGAGGGACTGTGTCAGAAGTTACACAGAAGACTGGGCGATTGTGAATAGAAAGTGAGTTCCCCTGTGGTATTTGCAGCTTCATTTCATATTTACATTTTTGCAGGTTGGCTAACTGCTATGAAGAGGCTCAAAAATTACTGTCCTGGCTGCTGATTCCATGTGCCCTGGCTTTTAGTTGCCCCATTTAGTTGAACTGATACTTTGTGTTTAGCTGAAATAATGCTTTGTATTTGGAAAATTGGATCTTGGACGACAAAATCCCCTGGGGCATTTTGGAAAATCTAGGCCATTTCAGTCTACAGTTGCTCCTTTACAATGGTAGAGAAATTAGGGAATGTGAACAAGTGAAATTACTTTCAGCTCTTGTTTCTTTCCTTTTTGCATCTGTTTTTGTCTCTTTTTAGAGAGAAGTTGCATTAATTTTGCTATGATGTGCAGTCACAACCATCTAATAGATAAGGTGCCCTCTGCAGCTTTCATTGGTTTCCAAAGAGACTTTGGAAATGTGCTTAATTTAAACGAATAATCGTTAATATTTGAACCATCACAACATTTACCTAATGAGCTCACAGTTTAGAGAATGTGCACGCATTGATTATTTCATGCAAATCAGCAGAAAGGTTTCTGAGTGGCTTTCCTTGGAACACAGAGTCTCTCGAATGATTGGAAGTCTGATGACTTCAAGAGCTGCTGTCAAGGAGTAAGTGATCCATGTGATGTGTATCACCTACAAATGACTCCACTGCAGCTACAGCTCTGCCCTTGTGGCAGTTGCTACAATTCACTGGTTTAATGTTGTCCTGAGAACCACTTGAGGGGATGCTGAAGATATGCTTTGCACTGCTAACGTGACCTAATAAAAATGTGGTTTGTAATCTCATACAAAAAAAAACCCACCCAGAAAAAGAAAAAACAAAACAAAACCCAAATCAAGAGGGAAGGAGATGGTTTATTAACTCCCAGCAGAGTCTGGGGTACACCACAGACCTGGACAGTGTGACCCACCCAGCCACCCACTCTTGCTTTCTCAGCAACTTTCATTGTACCTGGGATTCCTGCACCGAGGAGGTTTAGTTTGGAGGCTTTTGGCTGCAGCTGTGCTCTGTGTCAGGGAGGGGATGAAGCTGAAGACCTCAATGGTTGAAGGTGTGATGAGCAATTGTGGAACTCCAATCAAAGATTATCTTGCCCCTTCAGAGGAGAGAAGGTGCTTCCATAAATATTCGTAGCAGTTTTTGCTTGGATAAAATCGTGGCAATGGACTGGGTAGAAATAAGAGTTACTGCTGCAGCAGGGGAAGAACCCAAAAGCCTGGCTGGGAAGGACTGAATTGTTTTCCAAGTAAGGATGCCAACAGTTTCCTCTTAATCCATCCCACTGGATGGTTCCAAGTGCCTTGGCTAGCTCTGGGGGCACAAAATCCAGCTCTTCTGGCTTTAGGAGAACATGACTTGTGACATTCCTTCCTTCTCTTTCCTGTGCCAGGGGAAATAATCTTTATGTCAATCTTTGCCTACAGTTCTTTGTAACCAAATTATTTTTGGGGCAGGCAACTCCCCCATTCAGTAATTCCTTTAGTGATGTTGGAAAAGGTAAATAAGTTCTCTTCACTGGTCTGTAAAAAAAACCAATAGCATATTGTGATTTCAACGTTGCAGCATAATTTCTGTGCTAGACTGAGAAAGTCAGGTGTGATTTAGAATGGATTTACACTTGTTAGTGGAGGTGTGATGGAAATGCAGACATCCAGCTGAGGATTATACAGATCCTATTGTTCAACTCTCAGGAATTACAGCCTAGGAAGGAAAATGCATTCCTCATTTTTCTGCTGCCTTTTGTTATTCACTTCTAGCACATCCGTGGTTTTCACACCTCTGTGCATCCTTCTGTGCTAAATTTAGTAACAGGGCATGGTAGGAACAATTCATTGTAGATGTGACCCCAGCACTACTTTGGGAATTGACTTCAGTGAGTACTGTAAGGAGACCGTGGCTCTATCTTTGTGTGTATAAGTACAGACATGGTGCCATTTAGTACCCACAGATTTGTTAGTCAAAGAGATCCCATGTTGTCAGCAGCAGCAGACAGACTGTTTACTACCAAGTGCTCTTACACCCTGGAAAGCTCCGAAGGACCCAGTTTCCTTACAAAGATGCTCTGGGAAGACGCTTGTTTTAGTTAAGGTTGGAAAGTTGCCTATTCTGCAGAGGTGTTCAGGACTTACCTGAGCTGGTGTTGTGGTTTTCAAGGTACCAATATTGTCAGTTCTTGCTGCAGCAGAACCACTGGCCTTCAGTCCTCGTGTTCTTGGCCTGTCCTACTCCTGGCATCACAATTGCACATTTTATGATGACTTTAATTGGCCATTGATAATCCTTCTTTTGACATCACCCAGGGTTGCTTTATAGATGAACAGAGTCACATTGTAGTTGGTGGTTGGATTATGACCCAGCTCCAGTGGAGGCTGACTGGAAATAGTGTTTGCAGGGAGCAGCTTATGCCTTGAGAGCACCCACACTGATAATACTGGGTTTGTTCTGTGATTCTGCTTCTGGGGTTGGGGTCAAAAGGGCTGCTAAGAACGCATTTGAAATACTTTGTTTGCAGATACCACAAGCTGGGAACTGGATTCAATCCCAACACCTTAGACAAACAGAAGGAGAGGCAAAAGGGGCTCCCCAAACAGATCTTTGAGTCTGATGAAGCTCCGGATGGCAACAGTTACCAGGATGAACAAGTAATGTGCCTTTAAAACCTCGCCACATAAAACCTAATTTATAGTCCTGTTTTAAAAGTGCAGTTCCTTTTCCCATTATAAGTTGCTTTAATTTGTTGGATCTCAGGATGACCTTAAGCGACGCTCAATGTCGATTGACGACACTCCCCGGGGCAGCTGGGCCTGCAGTATTTTTGATCTGAAGAACTCCCTTCCAGATGCCCTTCTCCCAAACTTACTGGACCGAACTCCAAACGAGGAGATTGACCACCACAACGAGGACCAGAGGAAGTCCAGTAGGCACAAGGAGCTTTTTGCACTACACCCAGCACCAGATGAGGTATTTTTATATACGTGTGGGTGAGACTAAAAAAGTGAAGGATATAGGGAATGTGAAAGCTGTCAGTCTGCCATGGATTTAAAGGATTTAAGATCACCTATATTTGATATCCATGAGAACTGTAGCTATTTTGTGGATCTTGTGTTTTTTAGCATAGTGTCTTGCTGTAGATATTGCTTTCTGAAGATTGGTTTTCCTTCATGGTTATGCAATCCCCAGTAATGTAGGAACATTAAGGGATTTAATTTAGCATATTTATAGCTGCTGATGAATGCAACATGCTGGGAAGCCTCGAATTAAATTGGTGCTCGTGTCTCAGAAGAAAAAAAGTGATACATATGTTTGCTTTGTAATGCTGTCAGAGGTTTGTACAAGTGCCATGTCTCTAATTTCAGGAGGAGCCTATAGAACGCCTTAGTGTCCCTGAAGTACCCAAAGAGCACTTTGGCCAAAGACTCTTGGTAAAGTGTTTGTCCCTTAAGTAAGTATCATTCCAAAAGAGAGCTGCATTACAGGAATTGAGAATTTAAATCTGCTGTTGTATCCATGTGCATCTGGAAAACTCCATTGCTGTGTTTATTACCCTTGAAAGAGATGTTTGGTCATAGGCTTAAAGGTTAATTTTCTAGAGGTTGAGTTACACAGTACTGTGCATCAGACAGTTGTATCTCCAAGGCTTTCTGCTTATTGGTGTGACAGAAAATATTCACCTCCCTTGGCTTTTCTCCTTGTTGTTATCCAGCTCTACCTGTTCCTTGTGGCTTCAGCACACTCATTCATGGCTCTGAGGTTGGGCAGTCACTGGTGTTCAGCTCCCTAACAAGGAAATTTAAGAGGGAAAACAAAAGAGACAAAGATTAAAAAATGCTTAAGCTTTAAAGCATAAGACAGCCAAAGATTTGCCAAAGTTTAGGCTCAACAACCTTGACTGTGTCCCTTTAAGAGTGAAGACTTTATATACTTAGTAA
The DNA here is from genome assembly GCA_038380795.1 of Pyrocephalus nanus. Classification (NCBI taxonomy): domain Eukaryota; kingdom Metazoa; phylum Chordata; class Aves; order Passeriformes; family Tyrannidae; genus Pyrocephalus; species Pyrocephalus nanus. The sequence continues at coordinate 11,701,412 of CM076269.1, read as the reverse complement.
GCATTAACTGGAGGAATAGAAACCTGTTAAACAAGTTTAATGAAGTGGAGCTCCTGAATATAGGGTTACCTGCAGCTGGTTCATTGCCTATAACTCTTCTCTAATAACACAAGGTAAAATTTTACTGTTATTCCCTTGGAGAAATAAAGTACAAAACTGATTTTCCACACTGCTGTATTCATCTTCTGTGTCCTCAGTTAGGTCAACCCTTCTTATTAGAGAGCTCCAGTTAGCCTACATTGCTGCTCATAACTGAGATATATGTGTGGGACATATCTCCTGCTCGTAGAGTACTCCAGGACCTAATATAGCCGTAGAGATGAACTGATTTTGCAGCCTTTTATGAACTGGAACAACATAATATGCAGTAGCAGTGGAGCTTCCTGTCCAAAGGATGGTGTCTTTGGCATAAATAAGTTAGATACTGGAAATTAGTGTTTTCTGCTATTTAAACATCTCTTGCTGACTGTAAATTTATGGCAAATCTACTTGTTTGTGCACCATAGGAGTCTCTGAACTGTACTCACAGGTGTAATCCAAGCATCCAGGGTTATGGCACCTCAGTGGCACAAAAACAAGCGTATTTTCCCCTGGGAGAAGGCGAAGATGACCTAAGCAGGGTCATTTTCAGGTTAATCTCACCTTTGTTGTGAAACTAGAGGCAACATTTGTTTGATGGTGCAGTCCTGTGTGGTGTTCTCCCTGTTGGAAGTACAAATTCCAGGCTGAAAAGCTGAGAGCTCTGTGCAAGGCCCAGTATGTGGGGGATCCCAGCGTGGATTGGGCATTAGTTTTGTGGGGACTGGAGATGCCCAGGGGATCCAAGAATAAGTTCAGCTCTATTTAGTAGTTACTGTTCTTGTGGGAGGTGTTTGAGTTCGCATGAATACTACGTAACAGTTACTCCAAAAAGCTTTCTGAGTGCCTTTCTGAGAGAGTTTTTGAGATCTTGGTATTTTCTGACAACAGTTAAGTGTTGAAAATTGCCAAAATACCTGTCCCTGACTGTCCAGAGGCAGCAGCCAGTTGGCCATTTAGCCCTGTCAACAGGTCAGCAGACTGAATTAGCACATGGGGCAGCTTCTCCTGAGAATCAGAAGAGCTAAGTGGCCCGGTTATTCCAGTTAATAAGGAATAACTCCCTTTAAGGAAGCTATTAGGTGGCTTTGCTTGGCTTTCAGCGAGTCAGTGAGTTGAAAAGGCTTTTAGAAGGTCAAGGGAGCACCAATGTGGTCCTGTTGGAAGGGATCAGCAGCGATGCAGAGGGAGCAGGACGGGAGTGGGGTGGTTATTTGGGATCAAGATCCCTTTTCAGCAGGACCTGAAAATGGATGGCTCAGCTGTTCCTGACATCTTGGTCACCATCAGCTAGGAAGGATTTGGGGAGGAATTGGTTATTCTTTGTTACAAAATGCAAGTCAACTGATTTTATGTTTCTTTTCTTTTAAGATTTGAAATAGAAATTGAGCCCATTTTTGCAAGCTTGGCTTTGTATGACGTTAAAGAAAAGAAAAAGGTATGCTTGTAATTATTTGAGTGATGACATTGCCACTGAAGCTTTACAGACCTGTATTAAAAACAAAAAGGGAGGAATTAATGCTGAAAAGAAACTCAATGACATACTGGTGCTTGGAAGAATGATCAAGGCATTTCATGAGCCATCTTGTGTGTTCTTCTTCTGCTTAGTAAAGCAGTTGAAGTATAACCACTTTTCTAAAAATATTATCTAATATGTGAGTGCCTGAAATCAGAATATATATATAGAGAGAGAGTCCAATTTTGGCTTTCAAAAGTCTCTTCTCCACTTAGGTAACTGAAACCTTTTATATAGATTAAGTTTTTATGACTTTCTTAATCTCTTTTTCATGACTCATCATGGTGTGGGTCAAGTAACACTTGAATAATGCACAAGAAAGTCATACATGCTAAAATTGCTAAAATCTAAACAAAACTGAGGAGTCCTTTCAAGATCTTAGTTATTGGAAATGCAAAATACATTTATTCGGCTATTTATGTTCTGTATTTAATATTTAAATAGTCTCTTGGTTTTCCTTATTCAAGATATTAGCAGTAGTTGAGAGAAAAAAGTTAAAAATATGCATTTTGACATTTATCTCTTTAAGACCTGAATTTAATGCATTGAGATTTAAGTTATGTAGATGAGAATATGTGGAATATTATGTGAACTTTGTTTAATATTTAAATCACATTTCATAAGCCAATTTTATCATCTCATTACTCCCATTTTTTTTTTGCTCTAAATAGTAAGTTCTTTAGTGACCTCTGGTGTTGATAACCAGCTCTCATCCTTTCTGGCTTTTAAGCCTTGATGCAGTTGAGGATTAGATGTTCTAGTGTAGAAAACTCACTGTCTGTCTTTAAAAATATGTTGTTTTTTTCTCTTTCTGTTTCTGTTTTGATATTTTGGTATTTTCAATTCAGATAGCAATGATATTCCTAGTCCTGTAATGGAACTACATTCCTTACAGGAATTGAAGGAAATTTTTTAGGTAGTTTGTGTTGTGTGCTCCATTTTCCTTCTCCTTTTCCACTATCCTGCCTTGATTTCTTAATTAAAAATACTATTTTTCTTCTTTTAATGCAAGGAGGACTTTTTAATGTGTGTTTTAAAACTGTTGTGTTCATGAAGAATTTACAAAAAAAAAAAAGTATAACTAGTGGTTGAAGCTCCCTAATTTCTTCCTTAGATTTCAGAGAATTTCTACTTTGATTTAAATTCTGAACAAATGAAGGGAATGCTTCGGCCTCATGTCCCCCCTGCTGCTATATCCACGCTGGCCAGGTCTGCCATATTTTCCATCACTTACCCCTCTCAAGATGTCTTTCTAGTAATAAAGGTAAGAAATGCCTGAGAAATTTAAATGGTTTAAATTGCCTCTTGTTTTTTTATTTAAAATAAAATAGAAGCAGGCCTGGCTGACCAGTCGATTTATTGGCAGGATTCTGTTCTCAGTAGTGTAAACAGTGGCACCACAGCTCTGCTTCATCTCAGATATTCTCACTTACATTCCTTTTTAACAGCAGCAGTTCAGTGAAGATGTGCATTTGTGAGAAGAGCACAAAGGTTTGCTTGATGATATCAATCAGCTTTCTGGGGCTTGACCTTGGTTTTCCTACGAAACGATGTGCTGACTCCTAAAGATGATAGATAAGTCAGTGATTTAAAAATACATATTGATCTGAATCTCATTTTAAAAAATGATTCATGCCCTTAAGCCAGATTTTTCAGATGTATTTAAGAACTGAAATTGCTAAGGGAGTGAGATCCATAACTGAAATAAAATGCAACATTGGCCACTCCTGGAATAAAGTATACAAAGCTAAAAGTTATTCTCTCTTCTTTCATTTGATTCAGTGAGCACACAAATGTTGCTCATTCAGAATGGCTTTTGAGTCAGGTATTTTTGTCTGGTCTCTGCATAAAAATCATCCTGTTGTCAAAAGGGCAGTTCAGTACATACTTTCAGTTCATAGGCAGCGTGCAAGTTCTTCAGGAACTGCTTCTTGCACAAGAAATAATCTTTAGAAAATGAATTAAGGCCTTGTGGCATGACAAAAACAGTCCCAGGTGAGAGTAAGGCTTTCAGTAGTGTTGAAGCATATTCTCATCTCCAATTTTTGGCATGATTTTCTGAATTCCTTCTGAAAATCTTCTGCCTGTGCACAGGTATTCATAGAGTCACAGAAACACAGAACTGTTTGGGTTGGAAGCTCATCCAATCCCACCCCTGCCATAGGCAGGGACACCTTCCACTATCCCAGGTTGCTCCAAGCCCTGTCCAACCTGGCCCTGGACACTTCCAGGGATGGGGCAGACACAGCTTCTCTGGGCAACCTGTGCCAGAGCCACTCCACCCTCACAGGGAAGAATCACTCCTCTGATTTTTAGAAGATATGAGGGAGAATCCCATATTTGTGAGAATCTGGCCAAGAGAGCTTCCGAATGCACATTAGTAATGCTTGTAAAACCAGTGATCCAAGAGGAACTGGTGGCTTAGGTGGTTTTTTGATTTGATGATGGAAATAATATAATCAGGGATAAATAAGACAGATGCATTGTGTGCCTTAATGGGTGAATTTTCACATAGGTCTAACTGGGAAATCACTTTTCAGACAATTGGAATTACTGGTAAACTCAGCAGAGAATACAAGATTTGATGGAAAGTAGTTTTGTTTCTTACTTTGTGGTAGGCTCTTGGAGTTCTACTAACAGAGAGGTGTGAATGGCACATGGGAGAAGTTCAGAGATATTCTGAGCTCATAACAGCATGTGCAGAGTGGTGCAGGGTGTGGGAGGAAGGGCCAGGATGGTTTGGAGAGTAACAGTCTTCAGGCATGTGATAGGGGAGGTATTTCTTTCAGGAACTGAGTGTTAAGTAGTTTGCTAGTCAGAGACTTGAGCAGCAAACATAGAATCTGTGGCTAACTTCAGTTGTTTGATTTGATTAATTTTTGATTTCATTACTTGATATTTTTGTCTGGTTTAAAATAACACTTGTTTTCCCTGGGAGCATCCAAATCACCTCTTTACGCTGCTGCAGCAGGACTTTATTTTGGAGAACAGAAATAAGAACAGAACTCTTAAAGTGATGATGCTGAAGATAGTGTAAGCTGTCTTTAAAACCTTAGAAATGAGCTGAAAGTGGCTCTAGAACAGCTCCAACACAAACTTTTATATGTTCCCTTTGAACCTATATTTTACACTTGTGATTCAGTTATAGCTGGAAATCTGGGAACTTAATGGTTTTAACAACTAACAGTGCTTGTTCCCTGACTTGCAAAGGGAAATCAAGCTTTAACTCTTGTGAAAGAATGTTTTTGCTTCCCAGTGTTTGTTTAATTTAACAATCCTTGCTGGATATGTGTCCTTATTGTGGTTTATTTTCCCTTTTCAGCTGGAAAAAGTATTACAGCAGGGAGATATTGGAGAGTGTGCAGAGCCTTACATGATTTTTAAAGAATCTGATGCAGCAAAGGTAAGAACTGATTTGATTAAATTTGTTACAAGTACTTACTAACTGTTTTGTTACTAAAATTAAGCATTTTCTTTTACCTGGGACTTAACAGCCATTGATACTGTTCCTGCCTTTAAGAGGATCCATTTTTAATTAAGAAACTAATCTCATTCTAAAGGCCAAAAAAGAGTCAAAGACCTTTGGATCTTGATGCCTTATTGGGGTGGAGTAGTTAAAGGTCATCAGTTTTTGTGGCTGGCAGGGGAGATGTATGGTTCCCATCAAGCTCAGTCAGCTGTGATTCCCCATCCCAAAGGATCAGCTCTGTGCTTACAGCTGGCTCAAATTAAGGCAGCCTTGGATGGGAATTTGCAGCAAAATTTCCAACTTTTCCACTGCTTCTGCAGCTTAACCCCATCACTTCTGTCTTTCTCTGGAAGGGTTATAAAAGAGTCTCAGAAATGGTTCCTGTTTTTTGTACAGTTGGGTTGAGCCAAGTGAAGATCAAAGGGTAACAGTGAGGACTGGCTGAAGGGCAAACCAGAGGCTATAGCCCTTGCCATCAGAGCCTTTCCACTGTGCTTTTTGAAAGGAGCTGGGATGTTTGTTTGTTAGTTTTAACCAAATTCTTAATAAAATATTTCCTTCCCAAAGTTCTATTTTAGGTGAAGAAGTTTACATTTTTTTGTCTGTATCTGCCTTTATATCACTGTACCGCAATATGAAAAATAAATGTTTTTCACCTCAGTTGTGTAGAGAACAAAAGTGAAAAAACTCAGTTTCCTGTGTTCCCAAGTGAAATTTTGGAAATGGATTTGCAGGATGCTTGGGAATATAGGTGAAAAGATAATTTTCAACATCTCTTTCAAAGTGCATAAGCACGTCCTGAACTAGAGCAGCAGCTCCTTCTCTGTTGTTATCCAATCCCTGTGTGAGGTTTTCTTAAAGCCTTGTAGGTAACAACCTTTCTAAAGCAAAAAATTGCTGAAGAGCAACATGCAGAATTATGGAAAAATCTTCTTTTACTCCCTTTTTTCCTCAACAAAGTATGGTACTACTTATTTGAGCAATGTTTTGAATTCTCCATGCACCTCTAGTAATCTGAGCACCTGCTGCATAAATTGACATTAGGAAAGGCCATTTCAGACTGCGGAGAGGAAAATTCAGATGTTTTTGAAGGAGCAGTGGGCAGATGAGCTCACTGAGGTTTGACAGGCTGTTCAGAAGGGTTGAAAGCATGAAACAGCTGCTCTGACTGTCAGAGTGTCCTGTCTCTGGTGGCCTGAGGGCAGTTTTGGAAAGCAGAAGTTGGGTTTCCACAACACTTGGTGATCCTCCTCTAGAAGGTGCTACTGAAACAGTCACTGGGTGTTAGAAATGACACCATCATTCCTCACTTATTTTGCTAAATGAACCTTTGTTCCTGCTCCTCTTTTTAATCTCTTGGATTGAATTATTTCCTTTGCAGAATAAGGAAAAGTTGGAAAAACTGAAAGGCCAGGCAGAGCAGTTTTGCCAGAGACTCGGCAAGTATCGGATGCCTTTTGCCTGGACAGCCATTCACCTGATGAACATCGTGAGCAGTGCTGGCAGCTTGGAAAGAGATTCCACGGAAGTCGAAGTTGGCACAGGAGGTACAGTCCTTGGCACCTGTGTGAGGGAATGTGGGCAAGTCCAGAGTTTACTGAAGTCTTGATTCATACCCTGAAGCTGCTGTTGCTCCTTTTATTGCTTTTCCCCCGCCCTGGGCCTTCTGATAGTCTGGGGTCATGGTTGAACTAAAACAGAAAAGTCCATGATAACAAATGGATTTATCTTTCAAGGATTTTACAAGCAAACCATCTGTTATATTATTTAAAACCAAGCTTCTAAGACCGAGAGAGTGTTCCAGGCTGATGAACATTTTCCAAAGGAGTGGATTAATCTTTGTGAGCCACATAGCTCATCTGAAACTGCTCTTCAGCATCCCCAAAACTGCCAACTTCATCATCTTTCAGAGCAAGAGAAATACATAAATCTCAGCGTGATAAAGACTTTTATAATAGCAGTAAGGCACTGGGGTGAGGTTGCTGTGAGAGGAGCAGGAGTCAGCTGTGCTTCACAGCTTCTGGAGTGGGATTGCCTGAGCATAACCACCTCTTCTGTCACCCTCATGGCATCATTGTCAATCCCCTTGTGGAGGAAATCCTGGCTGGAACAAAAGTAGGCTCTTGGACTATTGTTTTTCTTTCTTTTTTCATTTCTTTCCCCTTTTTATATTTATTTTTTGCAGAACGTAAAGGGTCGTGGTCGGAGAGGAGGAATTCCAGTATTGTCGGGAGGCGTTCCTTGGAGAGAACCACGAGTGGGGATGAAGCTTGCAATCTGACCAGTTTTAGACCAGCTACTCTGACAGTGACAAACTTCTTCAAACAGGTATGATACGAAGCTGTCTAATTAAGGAGTCGTTCCTTGGACAGAGGGGTTTGACCATGTGAGGTCACTTTAGACCTGAATGATTTATTTGTGATGCTTGTAATATTTCCGTGATCACAGGGGGATCATGCACATCATGCAGTGGGTTTATTGTATCATATATTAGTCACAGAATGGTTTGTGTTGAAGGAGCCTTAAAGCTCATCTCATTCCACCTCCTGCCATGGGCAGGGACACCTTCTGCTGTCCCAAGTTGCTCCAACCCCATCCAACCTGGCCTTGGACACTTGCAGGGATGGAGCAGCCACAGTTTCTCTGGGCCTCACTCTCTTCCAGTTATATAATAGTATATAATGTATTCTGCCAGTGGTGGATTCTATCAATAAATTTGTGAATAATTATGTTGTGGAACTTGAAATTATTGGTTGCTTTTGACTTGAACGCTAAAGCATCATTACAGCTTAGTGACTTAACCACTCCAGTTAACAGAGCTGGGTCTTCACAGAACAACATCACTTTTTCTTGCTCCAGATTTTTTTAACATGCATTTGAAAAGTCTCTGGCTGAATGGGGCTTGGAGCAACCTGGTCTAGGGGAAGGTGTCCCAGCCCATAGTGGGAGGTGGAACGAGTGGGGCTGTAAGGTCCCTTCCAATGCAAACCATTCTGTGATAGTTGGTTCCTTTGGTTTCAGTGGGTGATTGAAACATCAGCAGGCTCAGAACCAGGTTCCTCAGTGTGATTTGAGGTTGGCATCAGTTCCCTGGACACATCCAGGGATTCCTGAGAAACTAAAACATTCTGCTTCTGATGCTGCTTTGCTGAGTAGCAGCTCTTCTTAGCCAGAGCTTGGGAATGTCCCAATAAGAGGCAGAAAACATGATTAAATGGAATAAAATTTTTAGTTAAGCTTAGCAAAAAGTAGTGAGCTGAAACCATTTTATAAAATTTGCTTAGTGTCACATCTTGTTAAGAAAACTTTTTATTTCAATGTCACCTTTGTGTATAAAACCAGATTTTACAGTGACCAAGCAGATATTTTTTGGTCTGATTTCTTGCTCGTTGAGAAAACAGAGATTTGGGTTCTATCCATTGAAAGTTGGCTTTTTTTTCTCCTTTTTTTCCCTGATTGTTTTGGTTATGTGCCACTTGCGCTGTGGGGAGCCATCCAAAGTCTGGTCTTAAATACAGTAATGATAAGGAGAAATGTCCTCAGGGGCATCAGGTCATACTGCTGGAGAGCACGTGAGGGTGGCTCCTGCCTCTGCTGCTCTCTGTGTCTGTGGAACTCAGTAGGAGTGAAATAGGGCTCTGTGTCAGTGACAGAACAGCACTGGAAGCTCCTTTTACTTGGGGGATTAATAAAATCCAGTTCTGCAATGAAAAAAAAATAAGGCAAAAAAAGGCATTACAATGTTGCTAATGCAGCCTTTCACCTGACCTGATTTAAAAAAGCATATATTTATTTACTTTGTTGAGGTTGTTTTCTCTTGAAAGCTTTGAATCAGCTTGCTTTATTAATTTGCCCTTTAAAAACTGCCAAAGATTAAGATTTTAAATTTCTGATTCTTGTCTTCTTTTTCTTCTCTTAAGTCCAATTAGTTGAATACTACCCAGTGTTTTTATCCTTCCATTTGTTTTCTTTTTTGTATTGTCATTTATTACCTTTATTAGGAGATAGCTTCTGCTCAGGGATAGTTAAAGGGTGGCAGAGCCACATTTTCTGTAGTGTTTGCAAAATTAACAAAACTCTGAGCTACTAGAATGTGGTACAAGGAAGTTTGACTACACTCCTTCCACTTCCCACTGTTTCTTAACACTTCTCCTGGAAAGTAAAGCCCATTTAGACTCACCCCAAAGGAAGGGCAGAGGAGAAGGAATGAGGCTCACTACCTGAATGACAGATACTTTTTCAAACTATTATACTTTCTAAAAAAAATGGATATTTTTGGGGAAATCTTTTAACAGCCATTTTCAGTTTTGAAAAAGATAATATTGATGGGGAGAGAAAAGGTTTTCAATTAAAAGTCCCTGTAGCTGTCATGATGATTAATAAGGGATAAAGGAAGGGAAAAGGATGGAGAAATGAAGTGTAATTTAACATGTTAATGTTAACACCTTGTTCTGGGAAGGTACATTTTGATGTCAGAGGAAAGAAAGTGTAATGTGAGATGGTTTATTCACACTCTGGCTGTTCTGATGGGTTGTTTAGATGACCAAATTCTTCCTGCCCCAACAGGAGGGGGATCGCCTGAGTGATGAGGATCTGTACAAGTTCCTGGCTGACATGAGACGCCCATCATCGGTGCTACGGAGATTGAGACCCATCACAGGTATCAAAGGGGGTCTTTTTGGGTCATGTGTCAAGATGTTTGGGTAATCTTTCCCAGCTGCCCTCAGTTCTTGGGTGTTTTCACCCAGGAACCCTGAAGAAGTCATTGACACCAATCCATGGCAGACCAGGAGCACTAAAGGTGCATTTTGGCAGGTTTCTCATTGGTACAGGTGCACATGCAGCTCCTGTCACACTGAGAGTAGTATCTGTGAGAAGAGGATGCAAATCCCAGTGCCCAAAACCCAACAGGGACTGAGTAACCCTGTTTTCCACTCTCTGTCCAAGAGGAGATCCCTCTCCTGGGTTAATAGGAACAGACTCCACCTCTGTTTGAGAAAGGGAAACAGAAACACTTGCACACCAGCAGTGAAACTGGTCCCTGACCTGTGCTATTCCTGACAATATTTGCTTAATCTGTTCTTAAAAATCTCCAGTGACAGCAATCCTGCTGCTTCATTGGATCACCTCCCTAGCACTTAGCTGTCCTTGCACTCAGGTTAGGCATTAAGAAAACTTGGCAAAATGATCTTGCTGCAAATGGAGGTGATTGTGGTCTGCCATGGCCTCAGGGCAGTGATCACAACCTTTCAAGCACTTGAATACTGTTATTAGTTTACTCTATTCACCTCTGTTTTTTAGCCTCACAAGTCCCAGGGTTTTTCAACCCTTCCTCAGTAACCTTCCTCCGTTTTTAGGAATAGTTGAGCCTCACAGGAGCATTATCTACACAATATTTCCCCAGTTTGCCTATGAAAAAATCATCTGTGACTTGTTTATTTTCTGTTGGTTCTTATTGTCTGGTCCCCCAGTTGCCCTAGATATCAGTTTGACTCCCTGATATTTGTTCTTAACAAATCCACATTGGCTGTAATTTATCAGTTGTTTATTTATTGAATTACTATGTAGTATAGTAATCTGAAGAAGGAAAGCATGATTATGCTTTTTTTGGTTCAAAGTAATTTCTATTTATTGTAATAAAATAATTTTCTCCTTACAGCTCAATTAAAGATAGACATATCTCCAGCCCCAGAGAACCCCCACTACTGTCTCACCCCAGAACTGCTGCAAGTCAAGCTTTACCCAGACAGCAGAGTCAGACCTACAAGAGAAATCCTGGAGTTTCCTGCCAGGGATGTCTACGTTCCAAATACCACATACAGGTCAGAGTTTTGAAATACATTTCACATTTCAGGGCCTCAGACTGGCAAGTCTGAAATTCCTACCTTATCACCTGGATTGTTGCAAAACTTGATGTCTGGGTAGATCTGCTGTGCCAGAGGCACTAAGAGGGTTCAGAGTGACACAGCAGAAGATACACAGTTGTGAAGGGACAAACATATTTGCAGCAAAGTTGGCTGTGAATGAGAGCACGTGAAAGATTTCACCATTTCTCAGAATTTGAGGTGGAATTTAGTTGTTTTCTTTTTGGTTTTATGTAGGATTTGTCCTTTGTCTATCTGCTGAAGTCAACTTTCTGTTACTGGTTTTATTACTTTCTGACACTTTCAGTGACTTTTTTCCTTTGAAGTAAGGAAAAATGGAGAAAATGCATAATGTCTTCATTCGTATTTCCATTTTGATTTAAAAGCAATTTCTTTGTTTACAGTGCTTGAAAAAAATCTTTGGAAGATAAGAAATTTTTCTGAATATCTTGAAAAACAACAATCTTTCTATAACTAAGACCAGACAGGGAGTAGATTTCTGTTTATTGTTAATTTAAAGCTTTTTCACATTATCTTTGAAGACATTACATGTCTGAGTAATTTCAGCTGAGTAGTTTCACTGACTTACCAAATCCATTATTTATTTTTGTAAATTTTAGATACAATCCAAATTTTTATAAACCAGAGCTTAAAAGAAGAGTTTAGTCAAGTTCCATATTGTGTCTTTTGAAAAGTTCTATTTATTTATTTATTGGACAGGTAATTAAACGTTACAATACACCAGTACAAATAAGCAGCACTGCTTGATCTCTTCTTTATAATAAATCCATGAGAAGTAAAAGTATTCTTTGCATTGTTTCTGTAATTAGCACATTCTGTTCACAGTTGATTTGCTCTGGAAAATTACAATTTAAACCCATTTTCTGTGTGGTTGCAAATGTTGAGATAAAAAATCCATACTGTACAAGAGTTGGGTGAGATAAACAAGTCAATATGACTCACTGTAAGTGCAGAATTGGGGTCTGGATCCCTCAGCACTTCCAGGGCCAGCCAGCCCCAAGTGTGACACTGATCCTTAGAGTGTCCTGCAGCTGAAGCTGAACATGGGAATGTCCTCAGGAGCTGGACCAACACTGTCATGTGGGCTGTGCCTACGTGGGTTGTGGGTTTGGTACCACTGGCCCCGTTAGAGTTGCCCCACGGGCAGCTGTTCCCTGTTTGAAAGGCGTTTTGTTGTGTTCTCACTTGGTCTTTCATTTCGTTTCTTAGTTGGTTGTACTAAAAAGTCACAAAGGGTTGGCTCTGATTCATTTCACATGAGAAGAACAGATCTCTTACTCATTTCAGTAAGCTTTGAAGTTTAGTTCTTAACAAACCGTAGTTGTGAAGTTATTTTTCAGTGTGGTATCTAAAAGATCAGGTCTGTGCTCTGGCTCACTGATGTGTGTGCACACACCTCTAACTGTGTGAGTACAGTGCTCCAGAGATGATTGGCCTCAGCTACACTGCTGAAAACTTGCCTGGAAGTACACAGAGCCCAACCACAGGGAATTACCCATCTTCCATTTGCTCACAGAAACATTCCACAACAGTAAAATGAACCGAACATTAAATTAGTTACTTGAAGAAACAAAATTTCTTTTTTTTTCCCTTATAAATGAACACCTAAATGTTTTTCCATACCATTGTGCCTGCACTTTGTTTCCTGAAACACTTTTTGTTTTCCCTACTACACAACCCAAAACCAAATGCAACAGCCTGAAAACCCATTCCCCCAAGCAATGTTATCCAGTATATGAGTAGGTGGTTGACTCCTAAGCATTAGAATTCATCCTGGGGAGGTAAAAGCTCCACGTTGACATTGAGGCTTGAGGCAATAAAAACACTCACCAAATGTACTGTAAGACCATCTCAGATGCCTCAGGTTTATGTACTGGAGGAGAGTCCATAGAGGGTATGGATTGAGACAGGCATCTGTTAGTAAACAAAACATGGAGTCCTTTGATGTGGTGAAGTTCAGTGAGTATGTTCTGAATTAAAATGCATCAGGTCGAGCCCTCAGTCAAAGCTTTTTAAATCTGTTGGGTGTATCATTATTTTAGTTGACTTGAGCAAGTAGTATCTTCCTTTCTTAGGCTTCCAGTACAGGCCTTTTCTTCTGTCTAGTCTTGCCCTGGACCTTGGCGTGACGTATTTGCCGTTCAGGTTGGTTTCCTCACACTCACTGTGCCACCAGCCTCCTAAGGAACAACGTGGGAATGTGAGTTACTGCCACTTGTACTCTGACATGCTGCTCCGTTTGAGGAACAGCTCCTGTTTGCAGCATAAATCTGCTTTAGACTCTAAAATTGACGATAACCCAGGATAGCCGGATGGTAGGACCATTCAGGTTGGGAAAGTCCTGTAAAGTCACTGATTCCAACCATACCCCCAGCACTGCCAAGGCCACCACTAACCCCTGTCCCCATGTGCCACATCCACATGCCTTTTAAATCTCTCCAGGGATGGGGCTCCCACCACTGCCCTGGGCAGCTGTGCCACAGCTGGATAACCCTTTCCATGAAGGAATTTTGCCTCATATCAGTCTGAGTCTCTCCTGGTGTAACTTGAGGCCATTTCCCCTTGTCCTATCCCTTGTTCCCTGGGAGCAGAACCTGATCCCCCCTGGGTCCACCCTCCTGTCAGGGAGTTGCAGAGAGCCAGAAGGTCCCCCCTGAGCCTCCTTTTCTCCAGGCTGAGCCCCTCCAGCTCCCTCAATCACTCCTGGTGCTCCAGACCCTTCCCCAGCTCTGTTCCCTTCTCTGGACATGCTCCAGTCCCTCAGTGTCTTTCTTGGGTCCCTTGCTGGGGAAGGGAACCCAAGAGCTGAGTGACACTCTGGGCATTTTTTCAAACATTCACAATTTTCAAGCCTAGGAGGATCTACAAAATGTTTGTTACATGAAGCAGGTTCCTGGTGGGCAATTCTATATCCCATGGTTTAATCATTTAATTGTTTTTTCCATTGTTTGCTTTTTGCTATAAACTGACAAACATAAAAGCTCTAGAAAATCAAAGCATTAAGAACCCTTTAAGTAAATTATCTCTAGGGAGAAATGGCCTCAGCCTTGCATCTCTTGCTCTTTTGGAAGTTACTATATTATGTATACTTGACAAACAACTAAAATCTGCATTTAAATGGAACCTCACTGTCATTCTTAACTTTTGGGTTGTAGTTAACATGGAGTTAGTTTGAGAGAGTCAGTTTGTCTTCTGTGTTTTTTTACAAGAAGGGATTAAACAAACCCACCTAGGGCTGCCACACCAGACCAAGCATCAGAGCAGGGACTGCCATTGGCTTCATAGCTCAGAATCTCATCCTGGGGGGTTATTCCAACCCGTGCTGGCTGCCTGTTCTATTTCTGATGTTGGTCATTTACCCAGGAGGGCAGGGTTAGATGGGATTGTGGGAAGAATCTCTTCCCTGTGAGGGTGGTGAGGCCCTGGCACAACTTGCCCAGAGAAGCTGTGGCTGCCCCATCCCTGCAAGTGTTCAAGGCCAGGTTGGACGAGGCTTGGGGCGATAGTGGAAGGTGTCCCTTCCCATGGCAGGGGTGTGGATTAAATGAACTTTAGGTCCCTTCCAACCCAAATCATTCCAGGATTCCATGATCCTATGATTCATGCAACAGAACAATTCCTCTATTAATATTCCCAGCATACTGATACCTAGGAAGTTTTCTGGGCAGTTGGAGTCATGTTTTGTGTCCACATCCCGGTCTGCAGTCGAGAACTGCAGCTCTGTCTGCTCTGGGAGGGCGTTGGGAATGCTCCCAGAGATCCGGGAAAGCTGTAGGGTGTAGTTGGTGTCGGGGCCTCCCAGGCTGAACAAGTACTCGATGTGGCGTTTGTTTCCTTTCCAGTCCTGCAGCTCAATCCGTAGGATGTAATCTCCTTGTTTAGTGATGGAACAGGTCTTGTTCAGGCCCAGCCAGAATTCCCCTGCAAAGTTGGAGTAAATAAATGTTGTTAATGTGGAATTAGGCATGAACACGCCATGTATTTCAGATCTTTAACCCATCCCTCAGCTTGTTCACCTTTCAAATATAAATATTTGAAAATAGGTGTTCAAGTAATCTGCATAGGGGCAGAACTGGGAGATGTCAGAGGTGAGGACAGGGGAGAGAAGTTTGTGGGGAAGGGGTTGTGTGATAAACTTTCCATAAAAACCCACATTTTTCACACTGCTGTTGAATTTGCTTTTACAGATAACCTATAGGTAGCACGTGTGAAAATAGTATTTAAAAGGATTTATTAATTGCTTTAATTAAATCAATAATTTGAGTCTTGGGGACTGTTGATCTTTGCAGAGGTCTGCTGCTACATTCTTTTTGTTTACCTCTGTTTAATTGCACACTAATGATCAATAAAAGCAAGAGATATAAATGAAACTGGAGCTTCTCTCTTTAACTTTCCCACCTCATGTGAAACTCTGAGAGGGAGCTGGAGACATTTAAAACATGTGTAATTGGAACTGTGTGACAAATGAAGCAAATGACATACATAAAACCTAATGGCAGTTGTTGCATTTTCTAAGGAAAGAGCGGCAGAACTAAACTTGGGTTCCCTTGTGTGAAAAGGGAATTTTTCTTTTACTGGAATCCCTGGAAATTAGTTTAATTAGTTTCATATATTATATTCATTAAGCAGCTGATTATCAGTGCAGGTAATTGCCACATGTAGAAAGTGTGGCTGAATGTGAGTGCCATGTGTGCAGCTGGCGTTTAATGCCATAGGAGATAACATAGTTGAGTAAAATACTCCCACCATTTACAAGTTAGTAGCAGCAACCTGGTATATTTGATCACCTCAGGACCTGCACTGAGTAGGACTGAGGGCATTACAAAACCTGACACTGAAAAGATGTGGCTTAATCTTGGTGCAATATTTGTGAATTGGAGACTACTGAAGGAGCAATTGTGGCTTTCCATATGATCAGTAAAACTTTACGGGTGAAAATCTACCTCAGTTGGGAGTTACTGTCCCAGAGTTGAGGCAAAGGTTGAGATACAGCAGCTCTTTATTGTAAAAGATGTGGAAATAAGTCAATATTGCTGCCCACCTTGAGGAGGTTTATATTGTGCTGTGCCTAGAAAGTAAAAATATTTTATAAACAAAAGGAGACTCATCTAATTGTGTGAGATAAATAAGGAAAATACTTTGGATGGGCAAAGAGCTGCTGTTGGGCAGCTTTTGGTGCTGCAGATTCTTTGGAGTTGATGATTAACAGGGGAACGTGGGTGTTTCCTCACCCTATCCCACCATGGAGGGGATTGGCCACTGCACAGAGGGGCCAGAGGTGTTTGCTCAGGGGGGCACACACAGCATTCGGCTCTCCTGAAGTTGGAAAAATTCTCGTGATGGTTTATGGGAAACAGGATTGCAGAGGCTGAAAGTGGTGACAGAAGCTTTGTGAGGTTTTGCATTTGTGTATATTTTAAAGGCTTTGAGTGGTGCTTTTATCAATAGTAAAATCTTGAAAAATAACATTTAAAGCACTGGTCTCGATTCAGTTTCTAAACACACATTTGAAGAGGTGTCTTTGAGAATTTTACTGAGTTGTGTGTTCTGGTAAGCGCTTTGTGGTACTCTGCTGAATCAGTCACCTCTTCAGATTTGATTGCAGGTTTTGCCTGCTCTCATGTGAACACCTCTCCATAAGAAGATTCAGCTTCTCAAATCAATTGTTACAAAGACACAAAAAAGGGCATATTTACCGTTGAGGTCACCAAAACCCTTTGTGTAGGCATCCCAGGTTTGGTTGAAATCCAGTGATCCATCCACTCTCTTCTGGATTACAGTCCAGGAGGTGCCTGTGAAAAGGGGAAATGAGTCACAACGTGGCCTTATGAGCCTGTCCATGAGTGTGCTCTTGAGTGCTCCAGTTTTGAGGTAGAATGATTCAGTTAAAATCTTCATGAAGGGAATTCAAGTGAGCCCAGCTGAGAAGAACGTGGGGCTGTTTGAGTTTCCTCACCACATTCGTGGCGACTCAGCTCACCAGACTGACTTTGATAGGCTGCCTTAACTGGGTTTCATTCGTTTATGTGGGCTGAGAGACAGAGAAAATGATAAAAAAGAGATATGAAAAGCTCTAGATGTTGGATCAGATTGTCAGACTCACTCTGGTGATAGTGCTTGGCTGCTGGGACAGCTCTGGAGGAGGGATGAGGTGCCACTGGAGCTGCGGTGGGGACTTTCTCCTGACCAGGTCATGACACCCTCGTTTCACCAGTTTCAACCAATGTAAGCAAAGGAGGTTTTTGCACAGGGCAACCCCATGCAGATCTATTTACACATCCAAACACTGTTTACTTTTCTTTGGGAAATCTATTAATGGTTGCCATATAATGGCTTTTATAATTACCATTTTCACTGTCTGTAGCTTAAGTGGCTTGTTCTTTTGATATACTGAATTGATGTCATGTGATTGAGAGTCCTTTCCTTGGTGTAAGCCAAAGGTGAGTAAGGTGAGTAAAGAATGAAAGCAGTGTTAAGGAGATTTCAGGATATGGAAAATTTGAGTTCAGAGCACAGACAGGCCAGTAAGAGAAGTCAAGAGGATACATAAATCATGATAAGTTTTTGTGTACTTTGTGATGAGACAAAATTGTTTGGCTTATAAGAGGCTACTTATGTGAAAATATGACTATTGTTGGCACAGCTCTTACCAAATTTCATTTCACAGTAGACATCAAAGGCTTCTGAGCCATTGGGCTTAATGGTGTAAACACCACTGAACCGCTCACCCCTGTGATAGAGAGCAGTGCAGTCAGGAGCAGCACCTGGGAAAGCAAACAGCAGGCATTTAGAAATCCTTATTTGAGTGTGGTAAGCTGAGAGTCAAAAAAAAAGAAAGTAGAATTATCATATTGGGAATTTTGTTTTATAATAAGTGTCATGAAATGGGCAGATGCTTTGGGCATAGTAGTGCTGCTGTCAAGTTGTACATAGGTTGAACTGCCTGTATTTTTTAAGATAGGCAAAGTTTCAGTTTGGAGACTTTTGGGAAGTTTCTAAGGCCGAAGACTAGACTCTGACAAATGTGACAAACTTCTACCCTGTGTAAAGTTCCCAATAAATACCATTTTCTCTGCTGGGCTTCACCAATGCCTTTCAACTATATAGAAAGCTCTTTTGAATCTTATAATTAGACAGTGTGAAGTAAATTAGTTCTCTGATCATACTCTGCAACACAGACATAGGTTAAAGGATGGCCACAGCACATATTTACAAGAGGTGAATGTATCCTGAGGACAGAATTGCTGCATTATTGGGCATTGTTCTCATGTGTCACCCCAGAGACAAGTACACCTGTAGCGGTGCTAAGTAGGTGATGGTATTTTTTCTAAAGCAAGGAGTGTAGCTCCTTCCCACACCCCTGTGTATAACATGAAAGTCTTTTACTTTTAGTCTTTGGCTTAAATACCAACTCAGAACTTTCACAGAGGATACTGTGATTGCAGCGTGTGGTGTAGTCATGTCTGAGAGATGAGGTCTCACCATCAGATCTGTATCTTCCAGCTGTGGCTTTGAGCACAGGAATGGGGTTGGTCTCTGGTTCTGGTTGCTCCTCCATGAAGGAGTTCTCTGTGAGTTCCTGGAACTCTATGTGGTTTAGCTGAAAGAATCATAATTACACTTAATTTCCCGAGGCTCTGAAATGATGAGATTCGTGGATCAAGCTGAATAATACCGTGCTGAGAATAATTATTTTGTGAATACCTTTAGAATACCCAATTTACCACATAAAAATAACTTTAGCACCATGCTAGTGGATTTCAGGTGCATGAATATCATCTGCACCACTGCTCAGACAGGGGAGGATTCATGAGGTGAGTAAATGATCCACTCTCATGAGGTGCACCTTAATGGGCAAACAGATTTAACTTATTTCCTCAGGTGACATCACTTACACAAGTAATACCAACATCTAAAGAGCACAGAACCCACAGTTCCTTGGGCTGAAATGCATTTTCCTTTCATAGCCTCCTCTTAAGGAATAAATTAAATATGGCCCTGTCTGTTATACCCAGTGTTATGGTGACACGTCAACTGCAGAACGTGGCTCCCTCTGGGAGGGGACATTGGAAAAGGAGAAAGAGGTAGAAAGTAATGAGACTTCAAGACCAATGGAAGAACAATAATATGATAGATAATAAGATAAGAAACAAAATTAGCAGTCACAAAATGCAGCAGCCTAGTGTTGAGAGACAATGTCTCAAAGCTGTTCTTGGCCATAGCACAGCACCTTGCACCTGAATGGGCACCTGTTCATGCTCTCCTCTGCACTCCCAAACTGAACAAGGCCCTCATCTCCTTCAGTGTTAGGAGAGGTGAAAGGAGGAGCAGAGATGGTTCCTGTACCTTGTCCTCCAGCTCCATGATTTGGTTGTGCTGCCTGTCAAGCTGCAGGTGCTGGTTCTCCACGGTTTTGAGAAGCTGCTTGATGTCATTATCCTGCTGCTCCACAAAAGCCTGAGGGTGGGAGGGGAGGGAAGTTGTGGTTAGGAGCAGCAGAAGACCTTCACAGTGGTGCTGCCTCTGTAACTCTTGTCAAGAGGCCAGTTTTGAGAGGCACAAACTATTGTTCATTGCCCTTCCTTTTCCAGAGAATTGTAGAATATCCTGAGTTGGAAGGGACTCACAAGTATCATCAAAGTCAAGCTGCAAAGGTGTGTCTGCTTTGCCTCTAAAGGGGCAAATTTCTTTCCTTCTGAAATAAACACCCAACAAACCACTTTGTAGACCATTTTTGTTGTTGCTTTCCTTCCATTTTCACATCCAGAACAATTTATGTTCTGTGGAGTTGGCCCTTGATTCAAACTAAATGTATGTCACTGACCAAAAAAGGGAACGATTCCCAGAATTTAGGGTATTAGCTTGGGATTTGGGAGGTTGGGCTTCATCTGCTTTGACACAAACATCCAGTATTTTCTCTAACTAGTTTCTTAGACTTTTTGTGCCTCTGCAAAATACAGTTAGCACTTCCTTTTCCATAGAAAACCTTATACCCCCCTAAATACTTGCACGTATAATTCTCTAAACATTAATTTTATCAACACTTGTAAGATTTTTTGATTATGGAGGATATACAGATTCTGTAGCTGCCTCTTTAAGGTTTAAACTCCCTGTTTCTACACTGAGCAGGCAGTTCCTAGTGCACTGATTTGGGATGAGATGATGACAATCCATCAGCTTGGGAATCACATAATTTTCTCAATTGCAAGACTTTTTTATCGTTATGATAACAAAATATCCTAAAATTGATTGCAAAAATACTGAAAATGATACGGAGCTTTATAATTTCACAATTTCTCACTGATTTCACTGGGGAATTTTACTGCAAAATGTACAATATTTCAGATTAAGAGAGTGATTCTTTTAAAATTACTGCAGTGGTTTCTCAAAATACAGAGTAGTCCTACAGTGAAGAAAAGGGAAAGCACGAGCTTCCATTGCATAACTATCAATAATGGCATTAGAGTGAACTTTGGGTTCTGTATGTCAGGGCCTTTCACAGGTCACTTACTTTGAGTGAAGAAATCTCTTTTGTCTCTTGCATCAAAGGCTGGATGATGGCCAGTTTGGTGACTTTGTCTTCCAGTCCCCACACTTTCTCTTGCAGCTGGATTTTGTTTTGAATGAGGTCTTCAATCTTCAGATTCATCTCCTGCGAGAGATTCTTTATCTCCTCGTTGTTGATCTGCAGTCTGGCCGTGGTTTGCCTGAGCTGTTCTTCTTCTTCCTTGATTTCGCTGGTTTGCAGGGAGAGCTCGTAAAAGGACCTATCAAAAATGTAAAGTTTTTGAAAGATGTCATTCATCTGCCCCTTGGTCTTGTGGACAAAGTCTTTCAGGCCGTGCCCGAGCTGCAGGAGTCCATTGGCCAGGATTCGTACATCATCCAACATGGCAAATCTGGATTTGGTCTCGGGAGATTCAGCAGAATCAACGGAGAAATAATCCTTGTCTGCTGAAAGAGTGAGGGGGGCCATGAATAGCAGGACCAGAATGATTTTCATGTTTTCTCTTTGCTTATTCAGGATGCAGAGACTTTTCCCACTAATAGTTTTCGCTGTGTGGCTGCTCTGAGTTGCAGAATTGGATCTATTTATACTCCTCTTCATTTCAGAAGAGGCGGTCGGTGGGTTGATCATTAAACTGTGCGTATGTGCACGAGCATAACCCCTCACAGATGTAGGTTGATATCTGGGAAGATAAAACTGAGAGACGGGCATGTTGCTGATTAAACTGGCTCTGAACTTTTCCACCTGCCAGACCTTCTGTTAGAAAATGTTATTGATGATGTAGTGTTTTTCACACAACTCTCTCTAATAGATTAATTTCGGGTCATAATCTTGATAAGGGCTCAAATTGCTTCTTGTTTGTGTTGTTTGATTCCTTTTATTGCCTCGGGAGTATGAAAGGATTTACCACACTTAAGAGCACTGGATGTTCAGGTTGTGCAGCTCCTTGATAAGCTATGGAAGGGCAAAATATTCCCAGATGATTCACACGACTCGATTCTCATCTCGTACCGTTTTCTGATGTAACTCATTGTGCTGCAGTGGATTTACTTGTCATCCAACTCAGATTAAGTGAGAAAGAGGGAATTAGGTCCAGAGATTGCCTGGATGTGATTCTACTATGTTAAGGTTTGTGCAGTAATTTACACCATATAAAACTTATTTTTTAAGAGCTGCTTTCCAGAGGTGGGTGAGATAAATAATACCTCGCTTACATTTCTCACCTTACCCTCTTCTTTTGCTGTTTAAGATTCACACTACATAAAGCAAGGCTGAAAGTGCTCTGAAATAAATACCCTGTTCTGCAGTGGGTCTCTGCATGGAAACATGGATGTTTTTTGAGTAGTATTGTAGTGTGACTGGAAGGTATTTCTCTTTCTGGAATCACTCATAGCAGTCCAAGAAATCAAAAGCTATCCATGCATAATAGAGTGTGTACTTGGGAGAGCTTTTAGGTAGCTAGATTTTTGTATTTTTAGTAATTCTTCCCCTGGACTTTTTGTTGTTCATGTACAAATGCACATATGATATGAAGCAGGCACAGAAAAAAATATTTTAGAAATGAAGTTGTTGTCTCATATGTTGAACTTCCTGTGTGTTGAAGGGTTTAGAATAATACAGGTAACATCCCCACTCATAATTAAATACTGTGAAACTATTTTAGATCTCGAATTAATTGCTGGAGAATATTTTTTATTGGATCAGACTTACTGGAGTATTTGAAATATAGAAAAACAGCAGGAGCATGGAGATCATCAGGCCCAACTTTGGGGAGAATGGGAATTTTTTCAAATAGAATTTCCTGGCATGATAAGCATTTAGGTTGTCCAGAGTATAGAATTTCTGCAGTTTGCTTCAAAGTACTTACGTGGCTTTGGTTTTAGGGGGTTTTCAAATGAATAATTTTCTGTTGTTTTAACTGTTTCTTGCCAGAAGTCTCTCTAGTTTGTTTTAAATAGTTTTGAATTCTTTCTAACCCCATCACCTCCCAAACTCTTTATTCTTGGCTTAGTTGTTAGAAAAATATAGGAAGTTATTTGAGAAATAGCAGCTGGAGAACAGACGTTTTACCAGGTTTACAGCTTGAGGAGCTGCTGGTGCTGCTCAGATGTGACACTACCCTTTAGAAAGGTTTGTTTTCCAAAGAGGAAGGGCAGTCAAAATGCTCTGATGTCAAATATTAAAAATCACAATTAGCTGCCAAGCACATTTCTGTTCTGGGGCAAATACAGTCAGGCAGTGAAAAGCTCACTAGAAAACATCACCTTTAGATGTCACAACAATCACAGAGTGCATAAGGAAACCAGGGCACAGGAAAGCAGAGAGGGGAAAAGCTTCTGGCATGATTAAACCATAAGATTCAGGAGCTGTGGAAACCCTAGGGGATAATCCTGCCTCTGAGGGCTGTTAGCACAGTCAAGGAAAGATGTATATAACAAACATGATCCTGGAGATCTTTCGTGCACCTGGGTGACCCTGATTAAATGAGCCTTAAATGATTTTTATAGTAGGAATAAAGCAAAGCAAAAGCTCTCTGGGTTTTACTGAAAAGGGAAAATTTCATGATGGTTAGGAATTCCCTCTTAAGAGTTAGGATCAGCTCTTAATGTTTTAATACCTTTATGATGGATTTTGCAAGATGGCTGCAATCATATTACATAAATATTTAGAGGAGTGCCTGGTGCCATTATTTCTGTGGCTTGGGAAGCCTTTGCACTGTAGCAATTCATTTTATGGAAGTAGAAGTACTTTTGAGATCTGTTTGAGATAATAGGATAAGCTTTGCATATATTTTGCATAGCATTTTAATAAATGCTCCAGACACAAGTCCTTGGGTTTAGAGCTCCTGGCTGAAACTTCTACTGGTAGAAATCAAGACATTGCTAATGTTCCTATCAGTGTTTCAGTCCTCGGTCCCTTTCCATCATTCCTGTAACTGTGCTTAGACAGGAAAATCAGTGACTTTTACTGATATAGAGTAGAAGACAGGCTGGGAGAGCTGGGGGTGTTCACCTGGAGAAGAGAAGGCCCCAGGGACAACTTAGAGCCCTTCCAGTGCCTAAAGGGGCTCCAAGAGAGCTGGAGAGGAACTCTGGACAAGGGCCTGGAGGGACAGGACAAGGGGGAATGGATCCCACTCCCACTGAGTTGTCTCCTTCCCTCCCAGCAGCCAAGCCCTGACAGAAGAACTGCAAGCTTGGCTTAGGTTCAGCATAAATCAGTCCAAGCATAAGCCTGCCTTTAATTTAGGGATCTTGTAGCCTGGCTTCACAAATACCTTAAATCCTTCTCTTAAGCACTAATAATACTTAATAAAAGTTTTATGAGCAAGGTACATTTTAGAGTAAATTTTCATACCCATTTTCATTTTAAAAAGAACATCAAGGAGCAAATGTATTCATGCCAGAACAAAGTAATTTAGGAGAGTCACAAAAATGGCACAGGCCCCCTCTGAAATAGTACGAGAGCGTTGATTAGGCAAAGTGACCGGTGGGGATGGGATTCAAAAACTTAATTCACCATGAAGGACTTGAGAGGGAAGGAATTCCCACACGCCAGCTCAGCATATTCCTGTGCCTGGAGGGGTGAAGCACAGCCTGCTTCATAGCCCTGGATATCCATCTGGAGCTGTAGGGCTGGCCTGCTCTTTGGGAATTCTGTAGGACCAACGTTAGCCCAGAGTTAGTCCCATATGGATGGGACTGTCCATAGGTATCAGGGAGCAAATGGAGTTGCTGTCAGAACCAAGTCCTTGGGTGGGGTTCATTGGCCAAAAACTTGGCATCTGATGCCATTTCAGCGTAGGGCAGCCCCTCTTTCCAGCTGCTCCTCCAGGAGGGTCCCACCTCTAGCCCAGTGCATATGTTTTGGATGGCATCTAAAAAGGGATCAGGTACCTTCACTGAGTTACCACCCTCCTGAGAATCCAAAAAAAGGTATCTTTGTTTTCAGCCTCCTGTTGCCAGCACTCCGCAGTGGCTGCTTTATTGTGCCTTAAATGTTGTCCTGCTGTGCTCCTCACTTCACTTTTCTGTGCCCATCTGTTGTTTCCTGTCTCTCTGGGACAAGGAACAGTTGGAAACTACTTAAAAATTGTGTTCAGATCCACTGAATAGTTCCCAGAGGAGAACAGCAGGGAAAGGAGCCTCCTTTTCCTCTTGCCTTACAAACCAGGGGTGTTAAAGAGCTGGTTCTTCAGTGTTTGAGTAAAATGCAACGTGCCAGTTGTTTATCCCTGTCAGATAAAGTGAGTAGGTAGTGTGAGCATCCCTCTTGGATCCTGTGATTGGAGCTGTAGGAACCAGGATGTCCAAGGGGAATGATGCTGGTAGGGTGGGCAGGGCTATGTGGAAGATGGATTAGGGATTGCCAGGCTTTTTTAAAGGTGTATAATAATGCATATATTTTGGCTTGTTTGGGGGCAAAAGAAGGTACATTTCCTTTGTATAACTGAGTGTTGAGTGGAAAAGTTTTGGGGCTGTTGTCTTTTTTACTTTAAAAGAACATGCAAGGGATTTTCTCCAGGTCTAAATTATACGCTTATAAGGCAGGTGGAGACTTGTAGTGGAAAGTTTTGCTAATGAAGTGTGAATCCAACATTCACCTTCTTGTCAAAGACTCAGCAGGGCTCAGAGGATGGAAAATACTGCAGAATTTTGTATCTCATCGCTGTTCAGGTAATCACAGACTTGAAGAAACTGAGCTGGAAGGGGTTTCCAAAGTGTGTCCCCTGCCCAGTGAAGGGGGCTTGTCTATAAACCCCTCTGGAGGGGTGTCTGCCTCACCTGTCCTCAGAAACTACCAGAAAATGGAGATTTCACACCCTCCCAGGCAATTTGTTCTACTCCTTAACTCTCCTTAGAGCCAGAACATTTTCCCTGGTGTCAATCCTAAATCTCCTGTGCTGCAATTTCCTCCCATTACATCCTGCCGCGTTCCCTGTGCATGTGATGAGCACTTTATTACTTTGGTCTCTGAAGCAGTTCTTTAGATATCTGGGAGTGTTGTCATTACCTGAAGCTACAGATACCCATTTAGTTTAATTCATTTTCAGAGGAGAAATGTAACCTGGAGTCACCATGATGTCAAGTGATTTAAAAAAAAAGAAAAAAAAGGACAGGCCACAAGAGGGGGATATTTAAGAGAAACCAGCTGCTTTGTGTTGAGCAAATAAACACCTCTCAGTAGTTTTATATATGAATAATCATATTTTCTTTCCACTTGAACTTCTGAGATTGTAGAATCACTGGAAAATTTTTATGTGTTTTTCAAGTGCCTTTCTAAACACGAACTATTTCAAAATATTATGAGAGTTTAAAAACTATGTCTTTTGATGTCTAAAATAAGGGGTCAAAGCCTTCATTTTGACTGTTTCCACAGAGGTTTAAATAACAGCATTAATAAATGTGTGAACCCTCTCATTACTTGATGCCTTTGTGTCTTGCAGGAATCTCCTTTACGTCTATCCACAGAGCCTTAACTTTGCCAACCGCCAAGGATCTGCCAGGAACATCACTGTAAAAGTCCAGTTCATGTATGGAGAGGACCCCAGCAATGCCATGCCGGTGAGGGAAGTACCTCGTGCTCTGGGTGGAAGGCAGAGTACACACTGCAGTCGTGAAATCACTGTTAAAGAAAACCCCACTGAAATACATTTCAAATTTACAAGTTTGGAGGAGTATAAAATCACAATATTCCAGAGCAAAGAGTACATTTGTAGAGAGTTTTCAAAGTAGCTGGAATTTTAACCTGAGATTCTTTACTGTGAGGGTGGGGAGGCCCTGGCACAGGTTGCCCAGAGAAGCTGTGGCTGCCCCATCCCTGGAAGTGTCCAAGGCCAGGTTGGACAGAGAGCAACCTGGTCTAGTAGAAGATGTCCCTGCCCATGGTAGGAGGTGGAACTGGATGAGCTTTAAGGTCCATTCCAACCAAAACCATTCTGTGATTTTATGATTCTGTGTTTGCAGTGGACACCCCTTGTGTTTGGAACAGCATCTTGGCATCCATGCCAACAAAATCAAAGGTGACAGACTTGTGTCCAGGGCCAGAAGTGATCCACACTCAGTGAGGATCTGTGTAGGGGTGATTGCATTCATCAGTTCTTCAGCCATATCCGTGTGCACGTGTCACTGAGGTTATTAAAACTCTGACTCTTCGTGACTATAAGTGAAGGGGCAGGAAACAAGCAGATGTAGCTGTCCAGATGCACACACTGGTAAACGGAGCTCTAAATGTCTCTGCAGGACTGTGGAACACATTCTTGGCACAGTTTTATAGGGAGATTTCTGTGGTTTTTGTCTCTCTGCAGGTCATCTTTGGCAAATCCAGCTGCCCTGAATTTTCCAAAGAAGCATACACAGCAGTAGTGTATCACAACAGGTAAAACACGTGACAGCTTGGGAAAAGGCATGGCCCCTTCCACCCAAGGGAAGCTTTACCAGTGTGGAAGTGAAGTAACTCACCAGTGACTCTCAGTGTTCATTATTTATCAGTGAGTGCCTGGACAGCACTCACAGTGACTGCAGTGTCAGTTGATGCTGTTCTGAGAATTTTGTGACAACTGGGAGCCAGAGTCTTTGTTCTGGTACAAATCAGCATTGTGTGATCCTGAGCACGTAGCCCAGCTCAGGAGATGCTCTGAGTACAACTCCTGTTTACTAGTCATGAAGATTTATGTTATAAACTCATATTAACATATGCCTTGTTGTTGTGCTGGAGCCTTTTAGACTTAAGTTACAAATAGAAACTACTTGGTCTTGAAAATAATTCCATTGCAAATGGAGTGAGGACTGCTGAATCCAGCAGGAACATGTTAATGGGTTTTGTAGCTGTGCCAGGGAGAGATGTACCACCAAGGAGAGACTCCTGTCCTGCAGGTTGAACTTGTGGCAGTCTCCCCCTTGAGAGCAGAGTTTATTGAGCAGTGTGGTTCAGGGTGCCTTTGTGAGGAGGGGGCTGCCGCCTATTTTTTCGTGGACTAGAAGTTTTTCCAGTCCTTGGTAACCAGAAAGTGAAGTTCTAATCCCTTGGGATAGTCCATATACTCCTTTCCCTCCAGATTCTTTAACTCAAGGGATTCAGTCCCAAACATAAAGTATTAAACCACTCTGTTGGTATGGATGACTCAGTTGAGGCTCTGCTCTCTGTGCAGGTCCCCTGACTTTCACGAGGAAATCAAGATCAAGCTTCCAGCCACTCTGACTGATCACCACCACCTGCTTTTTACTTTCTACCATGTCAGTTGTCAACAAAAACAAAACACACCCCTGGAGACTCCAGTTGGATACACCGTAAGTGTCTTTCAATCCTTGTTTTTCAGCACAGGTTATATTCAAATGCATTCGTGGGCAGCTTTTTAATATCACTGTCAACTCATATCCCACTGTAGAATTTGAGAATTTGGCAGTCAAACCTACAAAGCTCAGGAAAGCCTTAAGAAATGTGTTGTTTATGTTAATTCCTTCTCATTACAGTGGATACCGATGCTTCAAAATGGGCGGTTAAAGACGGGCCAGTTCTGCCTCCCTGTTTCACTGGAAAAACCACCACAGGCTTATTCAGTGCTTTCTCCAGAGGTGAGTTCATGCCCCTGCTGAAAATCAGCAGAATACATGGGGTAAAAAGTGAGAGGATGTATCTGTACACATTTAGGTGTGTGCCTGTGTCTCAGGTTATTCATTTATTAAATAAATATAAAGTTATTTATTAAATAAGTTTAGACAGGTGTGTGTGTGTTTGTGGGCACGTGTGTAGTCTGGAAAAAAAATGAGAGGAATGGCAATTGTAAATAGAAAAGCCTTAGTTCTGCTTTCTGTCACGTCCTCACTTATTCTTTTATCAACCTGCAGGTTCCACTCCCTGGGATGAAGTGGGTGGATAACCACAAAGGGGTTTTCAATGTAGAAGTTGTTGCTGTGTCATCCCTCCACACTCAGGTAGATTTTAAGGGCAGTCATTGTCATAAAAGAGTTCAGTAGTTTTTGGCAGTTGAAACACTGTCAAAGTTGATGCTGGGGAGGCTGTAATAATCACTTGTAGTGAAATTAAAATCTCATTTTCAGTTCTGAGCCAGCAGACCTGTTTTTACACATTCGGCTGTGAGTATATTTGAGAAGTTCTGCTTAAAAATATGAGGAGTTTGGCCTTTATTCACAAGGGGTGAATGGCCAACAGTGTTTTCAGACCTCACTGTTGTGTTTAATAAAACGACTCTAACATACAGCCCAGACATACAGTGTTTCCTTGTTTTTCCTTTTCCCCTCTGCCTTTGTTTCTCCCTTTATTTTCCATCTGTCTTTGATCTGAAAAGATGACAATCACTTTGTCTAATCATTTAAATTTTTTTTAAATTAATTCCCAGTATGTCATTTGGATGGGTTTTTGTGTTTTATTTGTGCTGTAAATAGTAATGTGATTTTAGTGCATTTTTTTGTCTGTTTTTCTAAGGATATACAGTCTGTGGGTCCTCTAGTTTTGCCCTGGCAACTTCTGAACTAGAATTAGAATTAAGTTAGATATATGGGCAAGTCCCTTAAAGTTGTTGAGTTTCTGCTAATTTTGTGAGATTTAATGTCCAGATAGAAAAATGAGGGTGAGAATCCATCCATGAGGTACAAATCCATAGAAACTGGAGTTAAAGTTTTGGAGCTTCTTGCTGATTATTGGCTTTTTGCTTGTTGTAGGACCCTTATCTTGACAAGTTCTTTGCACTTGTCCATGCTCTGGATGAGCACATGTTCCCTGTGCGAATAGGAGACATGAGAATTATGGAAAACAACTTGGAGAATGAACTGAAGAGCAGCATTTCAGCTTTAAATTCCTCTCAACTGGAGCCGGTAGTGCGATTTCTTCATCTCCTGCTTGACAAACTGATCCTTCTGGTAGTAAGACCTCCTGTCATTGCAGGCCAAATAGGTATTTTATTTAAGTTTCATAGAGAATTACATCGCTGAAAGTTTGACACTTCCAATTTAATCATATTTATGTAGAAATAAAAAAGTCCGTTTTTATGCTGTATTTTAGTGCCCCTAATATACCATGTGTCTTCCAAATAAAACATGCTGGCACCCAGATCTGTAGTGATATACACAGGAGCAATATTTAATGTAAAGTTTCCAAGAGTGGTTGGTAATTTGATGTCCAAGTGGAGGCACCACAAAGGAGCCTGGTTTTAGTGAGTTGGATGCTCAGCATGTTTTTAGCACTGGAGCCTGTTAAGGTGTCTCCATCCTGCCAGTCAGAAATTAAGAATTGCAGATTGCTAGTCACCTTGGAAAATCGGGAAGTAGGTGAGATAAGAAGATACAGATGCTGCATATTCCTGCAGCTCTTGTGGATCTGATCTGATACTGTAAACATGAATAATCCCTCCTTTTGCTCCCTGTTAAAGGCAGTACAAAAAAACCCCGAAGTTAAACTCAGGGTTAGATCCTTAGTATTCAAAATAGCAAGTTTTGCTGATTTTTGGTAGGAAACCTGAGTTTGGACATGATGGAATATAAGTATCTAAGACTGCTTTAAAATTACTTGTGAAAATATTTCCTTAAATACAGCAATTATTTATTAATTTTGTCTTTCTGGGGAAGAATTTTGCTTGAACTTTTGTATTTTAAAGCTCTTTTGCTCTTTCAGTGTTCTGTATTGGTTTAGTTGGTTTGTGTGGAGCATTGAGGACATTAGTGACATTATTTTTTTTTTAATAAGGTTTACGGTCTTCAGCTACTTCAGCACTAATCTGTTTAGAATAGATTTCTGTGCTTGTTGTCAGGACAATTTTTTTTCATGTTGAAAAAAAATGGAGATTTCTCATTTTCTCTTGCAGATTTCTGTGCTCACTTTTAGAACAATTTTTTTTTTTCCCGAACCAGAATGGAATTGCTCTTTTTGATCCAGTTTGTGTTTTGGCTAAGGTTTAAATGGAGGAAATAATTAACTGAGAAAAGGATAATAAAAACCCAAAGGATATTATCCATCAATTAAACAAAGACATGATCTTGTTACCATTGCATTTGGTGACCAAAGTTGGGCTGATTCCAGAAATCGGCCTAAATGTATTAAATTTGTTATTAGTAAAATCACTGCAACACCTGTTCTCCTGTCAGGTTCTTTATTAGATCTGGTTCAAACACCAGGCTCAGTTTTGGATGAGAAATACTTGCTAGACTCTAACAAGCTTCACCATTTCTCCTTCAGAAGATGTACAAAAGGCACATTTAGGATTTTCTCATGGGTCCTGCTGCAATCTAAAACAAACTCCTCACTTATTTCTTGCAGTTAACCTGGGCCAGGCATCTTTTGAAGCGATGGCATCGATCATAAACAGACTTCACAAGAACTTGGATGGAAACCAGGACCAGCATGGCAGGAACAGCCTTCTTGCTTCCTATATTTATTACGTTTTTCGCCTACCCAATACCTATCCCAACTCACCATCACCAGGTACCTCTGTTTTTCATTTTATTTCAAGTCGCACTTTGTTAAAAGAAGGCAGAAAGTGTTTGCTGGCAGGTGCTCCTGAGCTCCAACTGCACGTCTGGTTGCCTGCCAAGCCTTGTTATTAATTTTCTCTGTGATCCAGTGCAGGCGTTTTAAAAGATGAGTTTAATTACTGATAGTCATGTCAGAGATTTACCTATCTGATGATTTTAAATAACAGTGTCACTGCTGAAAGACTGTAAATTATGGAAAAATACTTGTGTTTTAGTTTTTTTCTGTCGCAGGTGAGACAGCATTGGTGCACTCTTGGCCTATCATGTTTCCCAGTCTCCTTCACTAGTGCTTTATGCTTTTATCCAGTTCCAGCAAAAGTTTGAACACTGGCAGAGGAGTGTGAAATACTTGTCTGAGTACAAGAGGGAAACAAATTAATTCCAGCCCTGCTGAGAACAGGGGGTATATCTGCATGAGAAAGAGGTGTTGTGAGTGACAGGCACAGAAAACCAGGCCTTGGAAGGACTGTTGTGCACAGAGTGGGAAACCTCTCAGAGGTGTTGGGAGGGTTTTCCACTTTAAACTGTGCCCAGTCCTTTGGTGGGTTTCGAGTCTGAGGTCTGGATAATATCCCTTTAGCTAAAGACATACCTCACCTCCTGCCTAAATCCTCAGGGAGCTGCCTGCTTCTCAGAGATCAGTGGATAAAATAGCTTTTTATGCTCTTTATCCTGTTCTCCTGCCTTTGAGAACTGGGCAGGAGAGAATCCCAGAATATGTGAGTTGGAAGAGACCCACAAGGACCATCGAGTCCAACCCTTAGCCCTGCACAGGACCATTCCCAAGAGTCACACCATGTCCCTGAGAGTATCATCCAAACACTCCTTGATCTCTGGCAGTCTTGGTGCTGTGACCACTGTCCTGGGGAGCCTGTTCAGTGCCCAGCCACCCTCTGGGGGAAGAACCTTTTCCTGAGATCCAACCTAACCCTTCCCTGACACAACTTCAGGCCATTCCCTGGGGTCCTGTCCCTGGCCCCCACAGAGCAGAGATCAGTGCCTGCCCCTCCTCTTCCCCTCCCCAGGAAGCTGTAACTGCAATGAGGTCTCCCCTCAGTCTCCTCTTCTCCAGCTGAACAGCTCAAGTGTCCTCAGCACCTTCCCCTCAGTGGAAGGCACAGGGGAGGATTCCTTACAGGCTGGTTATCCAAAGGGTTTGCTGCGTGAGGCAGGTGTGAAGCAGCCTGGGATCAGGGACTGATGGACTAACAGGATGCTCCTGTGCAGGTCCTGGTGGCCTGGGGGGATCAGTGCATTATGCTACCATGGCTCGATCTGCGGTGAGACCGGCGAGCCTGAACCTGAACCGGTCCCGGAGCCTCAGCAACAGCAACCCCGACATCTCGGGGACCCCGACATCGCCGGACGACGAGGTTCGCTCCATCATCGGCACCAAGGTACGTCAGCGCGGCCGGGGGGCCACGGGAGCTTCACCACCTCTTATTTCATCCTAAAGAAATAGCAGGGAACGTTTTGTGATTTTTTTCCCATGAAAAATGTCCTGGTAGCCCCTTCCCAGACCTTTCGTGTCAGTTGCTGATAACACTCCTGAAACTCCACTCCTTGAAAATAGTTGCTGATCTCTCTTGCTGGACCCATCTTGGAGTGTTGCTGCCACAAGTGTGGTGCCTGGGGGCAAAAAGCCCTTCTGGACTTGTTTCCCCAGGACTAGTAGGGCAAGGAATGGTTTTACTGCCTCACTTTTTGCATGGCCAGCAGCTAAATCCTCTGTTATGTCTCCCCAGACCTTGCACTCTGTGACCCCACTCTTATCTCCCAATCCAAATTTCTTTCTCCTCCTCTGCATTCAGCACTGATGGCTGCTCAGATTTCTCTACTCCTCATGTCCAGAGCAGATATCTTGCACACAGCAGGAATATTCCTGGTCCCTGTGTGGCCCAGAGAGGATTTGGGATGGCTGATGAGAGCCACAGTTTGGCCAGCTAATCTCAGTGTGAGTTTGTGGTGTGCAAACTCTGCCCCCACACCAGAAAGTGACTTTCCAGTGTGGATTCAGAGCATCCAGCATGGTCATACCCTGGCTCTTAAGGACTTCAGTATTTCTATCTCCTACAGAAGACCCTGTCCCTCCTGGGGGCTTCCAGTTATGTACAACTGCCAGAGTCCAAATCTGAGCCCAAAGTAGGTGAGATGAGCCAGCACAAAGCAGTGCTGGTGATTCCTTCCCCTGAGAGCAGTGTCTTAGCTGCTTTGGGGTACTCTCTTTTTTTTTTTAATCTTCAAACTGTGATAACTTCATCATGAGTCTGTTTCTCACATCTGAACCTTCACTCATCCCACACAGGGATGAGTGAGCCCTTTCAAAGAGCTGTTAGGATCCTTTGGAAGATCAGTGGGCAAGTTTGTTATTAAAGCCATCAGTCTGACCAGGCAAGCTTCGCTTGGCTGGTCCTGGGTTTTACAAGAGCAAGAAAAACAGTTTCTCAAAGAGGTTAACAAATTTAAATTAATAACAAGATCATTTGCTGACCAAATAAGAGGCTGAAGAATTGTGGGTAAGCAAATGATTATTTCTTACGTCAAAGTCAGGACTTAGAAGTCTTAAAATATTTTAAAGACCACTTCAGTATCTTGCTAATTAAACAAGCCTGACCTTTTGTGAAATGCCATAGGTACTGTTGTGCATATGGAATTTACCCAGGCTATCAGAAGTTTAACGTGTGCTGGCTTAGTGAATAATGTCACAATACAAAATGAAGAGAGATTTTTTTTTTGTAGAGATGTACTCCAGGCTTTAAAGAAAAACTTGCTCTGTGGGTAACTGTTGAGGGGAATATTTCCTTTAGGGTAGTCTGAGCATCAAGAATTAATCTTAGTCTGACCATACAGACTTTTGGTTGAGTATAATCTGCTTGTTAATATCAATAGACAAAAATAAGACACTTCTTGAGATGTTGAAATGAGTAAAAGGGTGCAAAAATTCCTGTTGTTTCTCCAAGTAATGCCTTAAGCACACATACCTGAATAAGGAACCTGCATTTCAAATTAGAATTTAGCACAGGAGGTTTTCTGCTCTAAAAAAATTCAGTGTTTTTTTGTTGTTTGAGGGAAGTCTTCAGAGTCCAGTCTCGTGTCAGTCTTTATTCTAATGTGAGATATTTATAGGTTTGGTATACATGCCTAAAATGTCCCTTTATCAGCTTCTTACTTAATTTTGAAAACCCTTAACAGGATTTGATAGATTTCTGTTTATTTTCATAGCAGAGGACATTTTAGGTCTGTCACTTGTTTAGCCTTCATTTGTGAATTGAAGCCATATAAATTTTATTCTGTACTAAAGCAAATTTATTAAGTGTCTAAAAAAGACCTGTGGTGAGATTTTATGGCTGAAATGTTGGAGATGTGCTGGGAAAAAACAGAAAACATTGTGGAGTTTCATTGCTCTGACAGCGGATTTTGCACAGACGTGTGTTACGTTCCTGCACAGATCCAGCTGCAGGTTGAACCCCAGGGACAGAACAGACTTTAACAGCAGCTTT
Source organism: Pyrocephalus nanus (assembly GCA_038380795.1). NCBI lineage: Eukaryota > Metazoa > Chordata > Aves > Passeriformes > Tyrannidae > Pyrocephalus > Pyrocephalus nanus. The sequence goes on along the minus strand of CM076269.1, from coordinate 11,666,969 downwards.
GTGAACTTTTGAGTGACTCTGCCAAGCAATAAGAAGCTCTTGTAGTCTTTTATTTTCCAAAGAGGGAAGAGTCTTTCCCTTTCCAGATTTTTACAAAATGACTTCTGCTCCTGCAAACACAGTATGTGTTTAATGTTATCCTCAGAACCAGAGTGACATGATAAGAAATCCTGAGAGCAGAAATATGAGGGGATAAATGCATTTTCAAAATTAGACCTGATTTTACAAGGCATGAGCTTAGTTCAGCATTCTGCAAAGTCCTTTCGACTTTAAATCACTGTGAGCAAAATAAAGCATGTTTATGGGTCTGAGCAGGGCACAGAGCTTTGATTTATTTCTGCCAAAAAGTAATTGAGATTAAAACACTCTTCTTATGTGTTCAGTATTTTTTTTATTGGACATCTTAAGCAAAATTACGGCATTGCCGAGCTCTGCCTAGAGGATGGCTCAGTGGATTAATGGTTTGAATCCCAGCTCTCACACTGGGTTCAACCTTGAGGTGGATTTTAGTTTACTGGGAGAAATAGATTAGGCTGAGTGGACTTTGCAGCTGGTGATAATCACTGTGATGAAATGGGCAGCACCTTTGCTTCATCTACTGGGGAAAAGCTCTAAGTTGGCACAGAAATTAGGATGAAAGCTCTTGCTCAGGTGAGGGTTGTCAAAAATCAATGTGTGTAATTAATAGGGAATTGTTTCTGTCAGAGCTGGTTCCTCGGACCCAAGAATGCCTCCTGCATCCCTCTGAGTGTTTCTGGCTTTGGAGCAGCCTTGGTGACAACACAAATTTAAGTAATTTTGCCCACGTGATCCATCGCAGGGGTAGAGTTTGGAGTGAAGTCTAGATTGAGCTTTTAAAAAGCAGGAGAATTTTTCAAATATTTTGTTTGGCAAAGCGGGTTGTTTGCAGAAAAGGTATGTGCTTTTTCCTCCTTTGCCACAGTGCCCAGAGGAAATACCTGAGTGTCCATGTGAAATCCTGTCCACGGGGTTATTCTGCCAGCAGTGCTGGATTTTTACTCCATGAGTAGGAACCCTTTGAGGGGTGACAATCAGCCTCTTCAAAGTTCCTGTAAGAGTTGTACAGTTTATAAACTGTGGGCCACCCTAAAGGTGCTGGAAGCATCAGAGAGCACCCTTTGTGGTTTTCACATCTGAGCATCAATTTTCCTCTATCACACTGTAAATCTTGGCTGGCTGCATAAGAATGGGTTTAAACTGATCAAAGGAAAAGTGGGACTTTTCAGGAATGGGATAGTTTTTGAATGTCAGTCATTACAGATAGGGCAGGTTGGACCAGAGCTGCTGACAGTATTAATGTGCTGTATGTATGTGAGAGATAAAATCACCCTCTGGACTAAAATGTCTCGACAGGCACCTGAGAATTCAGGCTGCTCTCACAGTTCTAGTTGCTGATGTGTTTGCCGTGTACCCACTTTGATTGCTTTTAAGGACTAAACTTTTACTACTGTGTGGCAACATGTAATATTTCTTTCCTTTCCCAACTGCTTTCTATTACATGCCCAGGGCTTAGACCGCTCCAATTCCTGGGTAAACACTGGTGGTCCAAAAGCAGCCCCATGGGGATCCAACCCCAGCCCATGTGCAGAGTCAACACAGGTGGTGTCTTCGGTAGAGGTTTTTCTGGCTTTGTTTTCCCTGATGTTTCCCTGTAGAATATCTTCCTTTCAGTGTATATTCCAGTTTTGGTTTGTTTTTGTTTTTTTGTTTTTGTTCTTTTAAAATAATTATTTATTTGAAAACTTTTGACTTTGATTTTATAAATTAGCATCTTCCACCACCCCACCACACTGCATGAAAAACCTCCGATCGCGTGAACGTGTCCCCTTCTTTCATTTCAGTGGTTGCTGGTCTGTGAAATGTAAATGCTGTGACTGCTTTTGTTTTCTTTTCTCTCTCTCACACTAGTTTCAGCTTCAGGTGGAGCACATTTCTAAGTGGGAACATTAATCACAGCTTCATAGTTTTGTCCATGTTTGCCATTTCTTTTGATGTCGTGAACCATCTTGCCATTTTCATCAATCATTTAGTGCTCATCGTCCAGTAATCCTTCATGACTGTTTGAGTGGAATATTGTGAACCAAAATTGATTATCACATGTCAAATTCTCTCTTAAAACGTGTAAATTTGAGCTTCTGGAGCCAGTGACTTGCTAGGGCCAACTGTATCTGTTCTGTGTTGCAAAGTATGAAAACTTCACAGCAGCTTCAGTCAGAAAAAGTTGATTTAGCCCCCGTTGCCTGCTGCTCTCCACTGCATGGTTGCCTTGAACGTACCTCTCAACTGTACCTCCTTTCCAGTTTATCAGCCTTCCCAAAATATTTAGTTTGAGTTCACTTGTTCTTACTGCACATTATTTCCATCAGGAACACAACTTCAGTAATTTTCTCTTTCCCTGTGCCAGCAGCAGCATTGCTGTGGGGTAAATCCCCCTGCTCTTGGCCTTTGGTAGATTGAGAGGTATGGGCTGAAATTCCAGGTATTACCTTCCTGATGCATGTTGATAAAATACAATGACGAAAAAGTTTCATGCTTTGCAGCATTGTCTTTGTGCATAAGAACATGCAGTTGTTTAAATAATCTGAAAAAAAGATTGTCATTTTGTTTAAGTCCAACCTGTAAATGAATAAGAGTTTGAGAATGCTTAAAAAGGTGTAAAGGCAGTAAAAGCCTACAGTTGGAACAGTGTTTTTTTTTGTGCCTTGTCCTTGAGCTGCAAAACCCATCCACGGCAAACTTTAATGTCCTGTCATCATTCATTCATCTCCACTCCGTAGGCTACGGATCGAAGTTGTAATCGTATGTCTTCGCACACTGAGACGTCAAGTTTCTTACAAACATTAACAGGACGATTACCAACTAAAAAGGTAGATTTCAGTGAAGACAATTGATATTGTGGGGCAGGGAGGTCAAGTAATTCTGAAAACATGATGCAATCTATTCTTTTATTTACAGCCCGATTTTTTTCCCGAGGTCATTAGGAACTGCTGGTGCTTAACACCTCTGAATATCCAGGCTGTAGTGATTATTTGGAATTGAGTTGGGAAGAATTAAATGATCAGGAGTAGCTTGTCTGATTTAATGTCCATAGTGTTTGGAGCCAGTTTATTACTGGCTTTCAAAAAATATGAACAGCAGTGTCTAGACATGTAAATGATGCATTTTGTGTGCAAAATGATAATGTACTGGATGGCCAGAGTTAGGGGTGTGTGCTGAGCTCAGTTATACAGGTGTGAATCCAAAGGGACCAGAAAGGGAATGGGAGTCACTTTGAAAGTGAACTCCCTTAGAGGAGATGAGATCCTTCTAAAACAATGTCAGAAAGGCAAAATGCCTGAGTTGTTGTGTAATGAGAATGTGGCCACTGCCACTGTCCAGTCTGTGGGTTGGTCGTCCAGAGAAAAGAAATCAAAAAGCTGTTTGAGCCCCATGTTTCTTTCTTTTTCAAGTCCTTTCTCACAGTAAATCTACATCTTTGTACAAATCGCTTTATATGTCCACTTTTTACTCCTTTTTCCTGCGAAAATCAGACCAGGCAGAAAGGTAGACTTTTAAAATTAAACTAATTTGAGCACCAAACTTTTTTTTATTTAATTATTATTTTTTGGGGGTGGGTGGAAAATTCGTTTGACACTTGAAATTCAATTCTGGAGCGAGACTCTGTGAAACGTTTCTCACATCACACGTCATAACCTCATCCCTCATCATTATCTGGGGATTTCTTTAAGGGGTGCCACCACTGCTGTCATGTTCCAGTTATTTAGTTTGCTTAACTCATTGTTTGCCATACTCCCCATGGACCGTGCTGACATTTCTCATGTGGACTGTGTTGTGAGCTGCTCTGGAGGCTCAGGCTAACTCTGGGTTTGAATCTGTGTAGCTTTTCCACGAGGAACTGGCCCTACAGTGGGTTGTGTGCAGCGGGAGCGTGCGGGAGGCAGCCCTGCAGCAGGCCTGGTTCTTCTTCGAGCTAATGGTGAGCAAACTGCAAACCCCTCCTCGTGCCTTACAGCTCCTAGTTTCAAACAGAAGTGGCAACCAACTGACTCTGCTGTAATTTATATTCCTGTAGGTGAAGAGCATGGTGCATCATTTGTATTTTGCTGACAAACTGGATGCGCCGAGGAAGAATCGTTTCCCCGAGCGTTTCATGGATGATGTAACTGCCCTGGTCAGCACAATTTCTGGTGATATAGTCTCTCGCTTTCAGAAGGTAACGGCAAGCAATTAAACTGAGCCCGGCTCAGGGCTCAGGCACCAGCCCTCCCGTGTGCTGTTTGGTGGTGCCTAGACCTGGAATGGTTTGAAAACACACAGTGTTCTTCATTTTCTTTCCCATTTTTCTCCTTCTCTCTAGGACACAGAAATGGTCGAACGGCTCAACACCAGCCTTGCGTTTTTCCTCAATGACCTGCTGTCTATCATGGACAGAGGATTTGTTTTTTCTCTTATCAAGACCTGCTGCAAACAGGTAAATGCAGATAAACATTATGACTTAACTGTGAACCATAGCATAGCCTGTTACTCTTAACTTTCTTTGGACAGCCAGTGAAATATGGACAGAGAATTCTGCTATTCAGGTCTTTTTAGAGCAAGCAAGGCATTCTCAGAGGTGATTTAGGGTTTATGCCTAAATTATGCCTCTGATTACACTCTTAAATGTGAATTAGGAGTCACTCCCTTGAGTGAATGGACACGCGGCAGGAAGGAAGAATTATTCCCTCTGCTCACCACGTTCATGGTAATTGAATCAAAAATTAGTGGGAGGTTTTGGGAGGGAGCTCAGAGTGTTGTGGTTTGTCAGCAGGTCTCTCAAGGACACAGTGACCCTGTACGATCATATTGATCACCAAGCTCCCCTTCCATCCTTTGGGAGATGCAAGGTCTCCTCCCACACAAGGTGGGCTGTTTATTTGCAGTGTGACGGGGAAAATCACCCTGAACCACAAAATTTTGTTTGACTTCAAACATCTGTGCTGACACAGGGCAAAGAGGAGGTAACAGGTATCAGTGGGACTAATTTTTGCTGCAGTCTAAAATATTTATGTCAAGGCCAAGAACAGCAATAGCATTTGAGCTTGTTGCCTGCTATATATATATATACTATATTGTTTATCAACCAACCTGCATCTTTGACCTTTTAATGCATCACACTGTGGTCCTGCTTCTCACAAGTACCTGCTGAAATCAATAGGATGTGGGTATCACAGAAACACAGAGTGGTTTGGGTTGGAAGGGACCCTAAAGATCATCTAGTTGGAACTCCCCAAGGTGTGAGATACATAGTTCTTCATTTGCTTATATAAATATGACTATTATATACAGTAAACCGAGGTATATGTCATTGAAATTTTATCTGTAGCACAAAGAAGTGAAGTGGATGGGATTATTTAATGGGACCAAGCTCCTAATTTCTTGCTTTGGAAGCGCTTTTGGGGACCAGCAGTGGAACAGTTTCATTTATACTCTGGTTTGGTGCTAACTGCAGTGTTATGGGTTAAACTTTCCAGGTGTCTTCAAAGCTGTATTCCCTAACAAATCCCAGTAACCTGGCATCTTTGAAGCTGGACTTCCTTCGCATCATTTGCAGCCATGAGCACTATGTCACCTTGAATTTACCCTGCAGCTTGCTCACACCACCTGCATCCCCATCACCATCTGTGTCTTCAGCGACTTCTCAGGTACTCTGGGACCAGGATCTTTGTGGCAATACAAGCTGTGCTTGGTGCTGAGACTTAAATCATAGGAAGCAGTTGTGTCACCCATATTTTCAGCCCCTCTTGCTCATATTTTTGGAGATGTTTATCTAGAAATTAGTTTTTCCTGTCACATAGGTTTTGATTTCTTTTGAGATTCTATTATTGAAAAATGATAGCTCATATCCTTGTCCTGATAGTGACTATACACTGTCCTTAGGGACCTGGTCCTCTTATATTAGACAAACGTAAATGAGACTTTAAAGAAAATGCTTTGTCCAGTGTTACCCTTTTCTGACAACACAAGGGTCTTCTGAGCTCGCTGTAGCTTGGTACTGGCCTGCTCAGAAAAAATAATTTGAATTAGTGTGTCATTTAAGTGGATTAATTAGTTGCAAAATCACGGAAACTAAATCAAATTAAAGCCTTCTGCAGCCTGAATAAGAGCATCTCTGAGTTAAAAGTTTAACTAATCCACTTTTAAAGGTTACTTGGCTTAACTTCCCTAAGGCCTGCTTGGGGGGGGAAAGCAATAACAACAAACTGAATTAATAGAAGGGTTAATGAGCTGGGATGTAATGGAAGTAGATGAGCCAGGATCCAAACAAAAAAAGGAAAAGGTAGTTTACATGAGACTGTCTTTGATTCTGAGAACTGCTTCTAATGTATTCCATAAGTTTTGACTCTGTGTTCATGTTGCACCTTCTGAAATTTGAATTTTTCAGAGTTCTGGGTTCTCCACAAATGTCCAAGACCAGAAGATTGCAAATATGTTTGAACTGTCTGTGCCTTTCCGCCAGCAGCATTACTTGGCCGGGCTCGTGCTGACAGAACTGGCTGTCATTTTAGATCCTGATGCAGAAGGGTAAATCTTTACAATTGTTTTTTCCAAAGACTTTTCTCTCATTCCAAGCAAATGGTGGGTTCAAAGGAAGTACTAGCATAGCCAGAATTTATTTTAATTTGCAAGCTCTGATAAGAAAACAGTTCTTACAGAATCTTCATCTTTCTCCTTGCCTCTCGTGTTTCTTGCTTACTTATCCCTGACTCTGTAAATATGGTTTCAGTCACATTTTTCCAGCTGAGAAGGGAAAAACTGCTGGAGCCCCCAGTTGCTATCAGGGCGCTGCTGGAGCTCTAAAAGGAAAATAGCTTTTCTCAACTGTAACAAGAAAATAATTTTCAGCATTTAGGAAGCCTCTGTTGCTGGTGGTTTTAAATGTTACAATATATTTTGCCTGTGGTTCTGCCAGCTCTTTTTAACCATAAATTATGCATTGATGAGGCCCCTGTGGGTTACATAAATAGACAAATAAAGTCAAGCATGCAGAGTTTGTCGGTGACTTGCCTGGCTTGTGCAGCAAATAATTTTCTGAAGTAGCCCATAGCCTGTAGTCCTGATATCCTGTCTGTTCCTGTGTTATTTAGGGCTGTATTCTGCCTTGCCTCTTTAAAATGGGTTGCAATGGAAATTATTGATTGCTTCCACAGCCCTAAGTTCTCTCACAGGCATTTTTCTCAAGGTGGACTCAGGAATATCAGCCGAGTCGACAAATGCTGATGATTCATGGTTAATTCTGCCCCTTTACCAAGAGGTCTCGAGAGTTAAACATTCATTCTGTTTCCTCTTGGAGAAGAAAGTGATGCCATAAATTAGAATATTTTCCTGTATATATACATAACACACTGCAGTCCCATTTGTTTGGTCTGAAATGGAAAAAGCAGCAAATCTCTACCCACATACACAGTCTGCAGAAATCCTTTTTGTGCCATAAGGAACATCCTGCTTTGAAATCAGGTGTTTTTCTCTGACCATGTTTGCCCTTGGTCTTCACAAACTTTGTTTTCATCTGCCTGTCTGTTCTCTATCTACTTATCAAGCACTTAAAACCTGATCCAGGATGGTAATTTCTGCCCAGTTGCACAAGTGAGCTTGCTGGTGTCCACTGGGGAGACAACTCCTCTCTCAAACCTTATTTATCCAGGAAAAGCCCCTGATACCATCTGCATATGCATTTTGATCAAAGCTCCTGAATTTTGGGGGAGACATATACCTGTAATACATTTATTTTTTATTGTTTTCTAGAATAATTTGTAGTTTTAAGTCTGTTGGCTTCTCAAGCTTCAACTCTCTCCATTTGCCCTGGTAGATCTATCATGTAAAGTAAACCAAGTCTTTTCAGATCTGCTCTTCCCTTGCCTGTGAAGACTTTTAACGATCCCACAGCATCATCAGCAGAGAATTCAAACTTGCCTTCCATAAAATGTTTTGGCCACCATTGGAGAAGGCCCAGAATTGCTAACAGTTCCTTATCCTGCAGCAGGAGTGGAAAGGGATGTCCATCTAGTGGCTTATTGTGTTAGAGATCTGTCTTAGGTCTTGATAGGTGATCCAGAGCCTTAAATGTGTTCAGTTTTTGCTCTTTTCGCTCCATTAGCAAATTTATTAAGTTTTAGCTCATTTTATAAGAACTCTTTGGATTGAGTTGGACAGAGGAGATGTCAGTACCCTGGTCCCTGAAGGTGTGTTTTGGATGGATCCATCTTTGTTGAGGGGCTGTGCAGTGATAGGGTACAATACAATCCTCCAGAGCATATTTGGTCTGAAAAACAGGACAAACAGAACATGTAGGTGAAGGAATCTGTGGACTGGGACAGGTACAGAGAGTGAGTCCAAGCAGCTGGGCCCTGAACAGGTTGTCTCTGCAAACACTGCAGTGGTGCTTTGGTATTGACTCACGGTGCCCACATTGCCCATCTTGGCTGATGTTCCAGAAGTGAGAAAACCAGAATTTGGCGCTCAGTGACAAAGTCAGTTTTCCAGGTGTGTGTGGGTGTTAACAGGAATTCAGGCCAGGGCTAAGATAACAGAGGGGGTGGTGGGGGTGTAGCAAGATCAATTCATTGCGTTATCAGCCGGGAAGATCGGTGGTCTGGATTTCCTCCTCTCCACTATGGATCGATCCACCATGGTGTCTGCTCTGTTTTGGAAAAGTGACAGAGAAATCCGTGTATCCCTAGGCTTCAGTTATGCTGAGTTGCTTGGATGTGTTTTCCCTATCTGCAGTTCCATGGCCTGCAGGATAGTTTCCCTCGCATTTTTAGGAGCAGAACTTAAATGCCACTCCTTCAAAATAATACAAAGACTTTTCTTTATTGTTAATCTGAAGGAACCAGTCACTTAAATAAGCACTTCCTTCCTAGTTGTTAAGGGTCTCACTAATTACACAAACAAGTGGTTGTAGGATCTCATTATAGCTTGATTAAAAGCCACAGGGAAGAAGTGCAGCTCCAATAGCTCATGTCCTCCCACATTGTACTGGTGTCTTGGAATCACTTTAAACCCACAATAATCCAGTCAAAGCCTCTTTTTTTAACCAGAACTCAACTCTACTTTTCAGGTAAAGTGGATACTGCCTGAAATTCAGCACTTGTTTTAATACGTCAGGTCTGAACACTGCAGCTTATGTTTTGCTAATGCCTAATGTTCGAGCTTCCTTGGCTGCTTCATGCATGGGGTAAAGTGTCTTCTTGGCCTGGTTTGCCTACAGAAGCAAATAGCTGTAGAGATAACTTGCTGTTTGCTCTGGGAGAGTTTTGCTCTGTGTGGTGGCTGAGGGGATTGAAAGGAGCAGAGTGAGTCCTTGAGAGATTCAGGGGAGTTTTTGTGTTTTGAAGCCACAAGCACCGAGCAGGGTCACACACCCCCTGCAGAAGGGTCTGGTGCTTGGGCCCTGCCAGTGTTTGCATCTGAATAATGAGAAAGGCCATTTTTTGCTGTTTTTCCTTCTACCTTTCCTTTTCTTTACCACTTTTTGTTCAGAATTATGAATCTGTAGCCTACTGTTTTTGGTTCAATGATTGCATGGGGGGTTGGGGAGCTGAAGCAGAAACTTCCTGATCATTTGATTAAAGCATTGTTCTGGCTTAGGAGGATTTGTCTTTCTGTAAATGGTGTTAAATAGAAACTAAACCCCACAACAAATAGTTTTACTAAACCCACTGTCCTCTCAAGTCTGTTTTCCATATTCCATAAGTTCTCCTAATGGCCTTTAGTAGGTTCGATGCTTCAGCATAGCAGTAGCTGGGGCTTTGGTTTTTTATGAAAAATATGGGAGTGTTCACATTATATTGGGTGTGCATTCCACAAGACATTTTTACTATTTTATATGGCACAACGAAAAGCCAGACAGACATTTGTAAAATATGGGGGAGATCAAAAAACACATGTAATGGCAGTTCACGTGAAGTTAAAAATAAAAACCAGGGTTTTTTCCTTTTTGAAGCCCCTTAGTTACGAAGTACAGTTTGCTTTGAAGATATTAACTAATCTGAATGACCCAACTCTTTTAACAGTTTATTTGGATTGCATAAGAAAGTCATCAATATGGTACACAATTTGCTGTCCAGTCACGACTCGGATCCCCGGTACGCTGACCCGCAGGTAAAGGCCCGGGTGGCAATGCTGTATCTACCTCTGATTGGAGTGATCATGGAAACAGTGCCTCAGCTCTATGACTTTACAGGTATTTTACATCCTTTGCTTTGAGTATCTGTTCATCTGCTCACAAGGCTTGAGTGTTTGGGTTCTAAAATTGAACTACAAACTCCTTTACTGTTTGATGAGATTGCTTCTGAATTCTCACTTTGATGTGTTTTCACATCCATTTCCTAAAATGCACTTACAAAATGTGTCTTCAACGACTGTTAACATTCAAAAGCTGTATTTGCCCATGTGTTTGTATGAAGAGAAAAACCAGCAGTGCATTTTGGTTTATACCTGGCTGGCTACCGTATATTTATAGCAAGCCTCCCTCTATGTCTCTGACGTGCTTAAAAAGTCATCCTACGTCCCGTCCAACTCTCATAACAAGTCCAAAGGATAAGCAGAGTTCCTCTTCTTCCTCTTAGCATGTGTTTTACCAGCAGTTTGTCTCAGGGGTGCTTTGCAAAGTGTCCTGAGGAGCAGCAGAGGTGGGTTATTTCAAATCAGGGCAGGGAGTCCAATCTGGAAGGGTTTGGAATTTGGAGTTGTCTTCTACATCCTTTGGGCTTAATGACACAACCAAGCTGCAGGAAAGGATTTGAAGTACTGAAAGGGACAAAAGGTGTGTTTTCAGAAGGGTTCTAGATACCAAGGTTGTGTAGGGTTTTCTTTACTTCCATGCCCTCAAATAATAGTCCTGTTTATTGCAGGGCCCCTCGAGTATGATGATTTTCAGTTTGCATTTCCAGTTTAATGAGACCAGCGCTGAGGAGGGAAGCTGGGGGGAGAAACTTTGGATCTGGGTGCTGACTGAAGGCCCATCTTTCTCTGCAGAGAGTCACAACCAGCGGGGGAGGCCAAGCTGTGTCGCAGTGGACGATTACGAAAGCGAGGGTGGCAGCATGATCAGCCAGACAGTGGCCATGGCCATCGCAGGGACATCCGTCCCCCAGCTCACCCGGCCCAGCAGTTTCCTACTCCCCTCATCGGTACAAATCCATCTCTGCCTATTCCTTGACCCACAAATCTGTATCAAAAAGCAAATATTTATGTGTACATGTTCTGTAGGGGCGCGTATCAGTTTGCAGCTGGGTGTTACACGGGGAGGCAGAGGGTGAGAGATGAGGAACAAAGCACATTTGCATGCTGCTGTGTCTGTCTCAGAGGGGGTATAAAAAATGCCAAGCAGGAATAAAAATCAACAAACTTCAGAAAATGGGATAATTTTCTTCTCTGATAAAGATTGTCTTGTTCTGAAAAAGTCTGATAAAAGCTCTGTGAAGCACAATGGTCATTGTGTGCTCTAAGTCCTAAGCACAAACTTCTGCCACATCTAAATTCTGCATGACTGGAAACACAAATGGGCCATTTTCCCTGTTCTCTGCACAAGGAGGGAATCTTGATGCTGGTAGCAGGCAGGCCCTTCCATTTCTCCCTCCTCCTCCCTTTACTCAGGTGTCAGGATCCTATTTTTGTGGGATTTAGGTGTTCTCAAAGAGAGACACTGACAGATGCATGAGATAATGAATGGAGCCCCACAGTTTAACTGTTAACCTGCAGGAGGTTATTAAGGGCATCTTGGGGGAAGAAACTCATTCATATAAGGTGATGGTTGAAGTGTTTGGGTGTGAAATCCACTGTCCTGACCTGTGTGCTGTAGAGTGGCAGGCAGCACTCCACCTTCTCGACGGAGTCCAGCCGCAGCCTCCTGATCTGCCTCCTGTGGGTGCTCAAGAACGCCGATGAAAGTGTCCTGCAGAAGTGGTTCACAGACCTGTCAGTGCTGCAGCTCAACCGCCTGCTGGACCTGCTCTATCTCTGCGTGTCCTGCTTTGAATACAAGGTATTGCTGCATTGTTGGAACCTCTGAAGGTCCTTCTGGGGCCTGCCCAAGACCTTTACACTCCCGCCCTTTACACGACTGCAGAAAGGCATTTCCTGCTCTCCCCAAAGTATTTCCTGGACATGGAATCCCAAGGCTGGGCACGTCTCTGTGCAGCTTTGAGCCTTTTTCCATGTTTACTTCTTATCCATGTGAGAGTCTGTGCCTTGTTTCACTTCTAAAGCAGTTTATGCTGCTTGACACTCATCTGGAAATTTGCTGCAGGGACAGGGGATATCTCTTTGTCACTTTGCAAAGAGAGTTTTCTGTAGCAATGCTGGACTCTGGGTAGTTTATCTACCTACCAGCTAAACCTGTATTCCTTTCTTGCTGCATGTCTTTAGACAGGGAAGATATTTTGAGTTGTTAATTCTTAGAAAATATCCCAAATTGAAAGAATCTTCCTTCATGGTCTTGTTTGAAACTTGCAGGGCAAGAAAGTATTTGAAAGAATGAACAGTCTGACATTTAAGAAGTCGAAAGACATGAGAGCCAAACTTGAAGAAGCTATTTTGGGAAGCATAGGGGCGAGGCAGGAGATGGTCCGAAGAAGCAGAGGACAGCTAGGTGAGTAAAGAAGTCCTCTGTGCCATTCCCCTTTCCCAAAAACTGCTACTCCCACCCCCAACAATTACTTGCACCCATCTGTGGTGTGGGAGACAGACAGCGAGGCCCCTAGGAAAGCTGTTTGCAGTTTGCAGCATCCTTCAGTGGGTCTGCAAAATCTCTACATTTTTCCTAAGTTACAAGCAATTTAATTGTTACTTGACTGCTTTTGTGTACATGAGATCACATTTATGGGACGTTCTTGCCCAAACTTCTTCCAGCATAGCATCTTCCAGAGCCACCTTCTGGTATGTGCTGTGCAAAGATCAGAGTGGAAAACAAACTGCCTGATCTTCCGTTGGTTCTGAAAATTTCTAGATATTTCTCCTAACTTAGGGAGACTTGAAATAGTCAGGAGCTGGGGTAGCAAACACCTCCTGATTTTTACTTTTTGTAAAACCCAGTAATTTTTCGGAACACTCAAATTCAAAGGGTGGCCCAAGGGTTAGGACAAGAATTAGAACTGTGGTTTTGTCTCCTGCTGTGCCACACACGAGCCAGTCATCGTGGGCTAAGTGGGTGAGTGCCACAGCCTCGGGCTCTAAGGAGTCACAGCTTGCTGTAACCTGCCACTTGTGAACAAATCTGGAGCTGCTGCTTGTGCAACAAAAATGAGCATTAGCTGACTGCTGTGGTTTTTGGTGTTACCCTGCAGAGAGAAGTCCTTCTGGGAGCGCATTTGGAAGTCAAGAGAATTTGAGATGGAGAAAGGATATGACTCACTGGCGGCAAAACACAGAAAAGCTTGACAAGTAACTCTGCCTTAACCTTCTACAATAACCATGTGCCTATGAGAACAGGGGCCCTCTCCCCACGAAAGGTCACTGCCAGCAGCCACTTGGCCCTTGTGTGAGCAGGTTTGGGCCCTCGCTTGGACAGGGCTGGCATTGTGCAAATGGCTTTTAGTCCAACACTGCCCCACTAACTCTTTGCTTTTCCACTGTCCCTTGCTTCCTTAGACTTTAAAATGAGATTTAAAGAGACTAATACAATCCATTACTGTCTTAAAACCCTGCCCTAAGCTGTAGTTTAGAGGGAAGATCCATTAGCAGTTTTCACAGATAGCATATATATCTCATGTCATATTTCCTTTATTCCATAAGAACATTCTGGAGTTCTCAAAGCTCGCTTTCCTTTCCTGTCCTAATCCATCACTTTGATTGTTTTTCCACATGTGCTGTGCTTTTAGAAGCCACAAACCAGCCAGGTACTGTAGCATTGGTGTGCAGTTCTTATAAATTGCCATTTTGTACATCTGCAGACTCAATCATCACAGCATTGTTTGTGATGCTTGGCAGAAGTTTTCAGTGTGTGTGTGCAACTGATTGGAATGAGCTCTTTTTGCTTATTACACCCATTTCCTTTAAAATTCCCTCTCTTGGTGTGGTTCAATCTGGAGGGCTCAGGAGTTGTGGTTGAGCTTCGCTGTGCACGTTTTCTGTTTCCTCAAGTTGCAACCTGCAGCCTCCATCCTCCCAGCACAAGAATTGTTCCCAATCCTAGGAAAGCAATCTTAGTCCAAGTGAAGCTCTGAAGAAACTGAGGAATGGGGTCCTCAGAGCTCGGAGATCAAGCTAAATTTTATCCCTGAAGACATTGACTCTTCGTGGAGTAGAAAGAAATTCTTCACAGCTTCTAATGGCTTTGTGCCCCACAAAAATGAAATTTCTTGTTATGTCAAGTAGTGGCTTTTTGTCCAAGGCTCTAGTCCTGTTGAGGCATTGGGAAAGCCAAATGACCAGAGTGTTTCAGCCTTCTGATGACGTGATGTAGATACAAATTCTAGAGCTATGGGCAGTTACACCAGATTAAAATTTGGCCTGCAGAACTCATCAGTTCACTGCCGACACTGGATCTGAGCCCTCTCCTTTCCAGAAGAATCTCACCTGCGTGTTTTAACAGTTGTGGAATACCTTGATGGTCAAGGGATGGTATCTCACCTCACAAAATTAACTGCTTAGATTACTCTGTAGACCTGCTTTCTAACCCTTGCTTGCTGTGCCCTGGGTCTCTCCTGCTCCCCTCCTGTGGATCTGCTTGTCCTGTGTACATAGGTAGAACCTGGCCCTGTGAAGCTTCATAAACAAGACTTTTCACAAGAATTGTGCAGGTGGTGTAATTTTATGCAGATGATATTATTCTGTGTAGGGCCAGGCCCCAAGCCTTTCTGCTCTGGAGATCCTGGGTGTGTGATCCAGCTCCCAGAGGAAGGATGTAGTGTGTGTCAGGGAGCCAAATCAGCTGCCACTCTCTTAGTTGTGTATTTTTCTTGGATTTTGTCATTCCCGTGGGTCACCTTCCTGCTGGGATTTGGCCTGACACGAGTCTGTCAGAGATGGCACCTGTGGCAGGGCATGCCAGAGCTGGGCTCTTTAAATATTCACCTGGATCTCTGCCTAGTGCAGCTGGTGCCACTGGAATGAGGTGTTGCTGCTGAATTCCTGGAGCCACAAGTGTGAGTGGGTGTATGAACTTTGTAAGGCTTTCCAGGAAAATGCCTGGCATGGAACAGCAAAACCGTGTCCTTTTTCTTGGAGAGGAAGTTATTCTTCAGGAATTAGACAGAATGTAGGTTGAGCAGATAAGATTGCACCCTGGCAGTCTGCACTCTGTGCTACGCCCAGCGTAAGTGCAGTTTACTGGCTCGTGTAGCACCACCTTGTGTCCATGGCCTATAGCTTAAAGCCATGTGTTCTGTTCCTGATTGTGCTGTCGCATGCCTAACGATGCTACTAAACCAGTCTTGAGTTGGACTTGGGTTTTAACCGTTGTTGTGTCCCTGGGAGAGTGACAAAGTCAGAAAGTAGTGTGAGCTCTCCAAGCATGATGAACGTAAAGCCTGTGTAAGTCTGTATATGTAAAAAACTGAGTCTTTCTTCCTGTCCTCTCAGTGGGTGCATTGAAATATCCTCATAGTGATGTCCAGTAATAAATATACAGATCATAACTGGGAATTTCCTGCTCATGAGAAAACATTTTTGACTCGAAAATATTTAATGTCTACTTGATCAGAGAGTAACTTTATTGCTTGCTTTCTTCTGATTAGATCAAGGGCAGAGATAGAACACGAGGCACTTATTGATGGAAATCTTGCAACGGAAGCCAATCTGATCATTTTGGATACACTAGAGATAGTTGTACAGGTAAGGATGATCAGAAAATAGAGATGTAGTGGCATTATGATCACCTGGGCAGGCAACAGTTTGTTAAACAAAACCTTCTTGCTGCTCTTCACTGTCTGAGAGCTGTCAGAACTGTTCAGCTGCTCTGCTGCAGCAGGAAAGGGGTAATGCCTCTCCTAATCCCAGCCTGTAACACTATGGTTTTACATTGCAATACCTTCCTTCAGTCTTTTTAAAAGTTGTTCCCCTTTTATAGTGTAGGAAATAGTTATTAAATAACTCAGTAATGAACTGTGAAATTTTCCAAGTCCTGCTCTATTCTGCCTTAAATCTGCCTCAAGTCATGAGGTTCCAGGTCAGCCTTCTGTATCTGTACTCCCTTTGCACAGTGCAGAAAAGCTTCCGGGCCCCTTGGTCTGTGTGCACAGGTGGGTGAGGACATGTGGCAGCTTTGTCCCCTTTCTGTACAAATGAAACCTGGGCACGGGGCTGGGAGCAAGGCAGGAGCACACTTTCCAAATCCACCTCTGATCTGCAGAGAGACCCAGGAATCCCAAGGATTGCACCTTGTGCCTGAATAATCCAGCTATGGGCTCTCCCTCTAGTGGAATAAAGTTCCCAAAGGTCAGAGCCTCATCAGGTAGAGTCATCATTCCATCAGCTTTATCCACGGGTCAGGTGTTCATTACCTGGGGCTTGGTTCAAAATGTGGCTAAATGGGTGATTTCTCTGTGCCAAAGGGCTTTTTGTCAGAGCTATTTTCTCTCTCTCACACACACAAACCCACAGAGGAGGTTCATTTTTGCTCATGCAAATCTTGGTTTCCCTTTTCAGACTGTTTCTGTGACGGAGTCCAAAGAGAGTATCCTCGGTGGGGTGCTGAAAGTGCTCCTGCACAGCATGGCCTGCAACCAAAGTGCACTTTACCTCCAGCACTGCTTTGCCACACAGAGAGCTTTGGTCTCAAAGGTGAATTCCCTGTGGATGCTGTAATATATCCTGACAGTATTGAGGAATGATGGGACTGGTCCTTCCTTTGTGTTGGGGTCACTTCACCAAGCAATTATTATATTTTGCAGTATTGGTTTTCAGGAAGCATGGTCTGGGACTTGATAAATGGGTTTTCATGATCAAAATTTATGCATTTTGGGTTTGATGGCTGCACACAAAGGCATGGATCACACAACCCAAGTGGGGTTTGGGTTCCTGCTGGGTGAGTGGGTAGAGACACCTGGTCAGTAGGAATCACAAGGCACAGGTGGGATTTAAGCTGTTCAAATCTCACTTAAAATATATTTGTTTTACTGGGCCTATAAAAACAAGGTCCCAGTTTTTGTGGGTGTGCTGGTAAAAGCTGAAAAATTTTAAGCTTGAGTTTTTGGAAGTGATGTAAATCGATCTGAGGGTGTAGAGGTAGGAGCGAGTTGTGGGAGGAGGTAAAGTGGGTTGCCTTCCAGTGCTGCCAGTCTGCTTTGCCTTATTGTAAAGTGAAATGATTCAAATTATCATCATTCCCCTCAAAACAGAGGACATTTGGCTTGCTCTAATTCCAGTGTGTTCTCACTGAGGATCGCCCTGGCCTTTGTGTCTGAGTGCTTGTTCCTGTCTGTCAAAGCTTTGATTTCCTGTTGTGCTGTGTCCCAGTTCCCTGAGCTGCTGTTTGAAGAGGAGACAGAGCAGTGTGCAGACCTGTGCCTGAGGCTCCTGAGGCACTGCAGCAGCAGCATCAGCACCATCCGGTCCCACGCGAGTGCCTCCCTGTACCTCCTGATGAGGCAGAACTTCGAGATTGGGAACGTGAGTATCCTGCACTTCCCTGGGCTATCGCACATAATGGGACTGGGGGCTGCTGGGGGCTTTGGTTACAGGCCCCCAGAGGGAGTAGCAGAACTGGGGGAACACCCTGGTTCTGGGTCCAGGGACTGTGAGGGGACTGATAGCAGCAAGATAACAATGACTCCAGCTTTTGGGATACACCAAAGTGAAACCAACTGCCTGGAATCAAGGCTGCAACGTGAGAGGGAGTTGAACATCATCCTCTTCAGGAGAGAAAACTAAATGTTTTGCAGGATCACTGCTCTGAAACAGCCCTTTCTGCAAAACTGGAGTTTTCTGTGTCAGGCTTCTGTCAGGAGGAGAGCACCATGGCCAGAGCACTGATGCTGCATTATCTCCGGTTTGCTAGAATAATAACAATATCTCTGTTGCAGAATTTCGCCAGAGTGAAAATGCAGGTGACCATGTCTCTCTCGTCCCTGGTGGGAACATCCCAGAATTTTAATGAAGAATTTTTGCGACGTTCCCTGAAGACTATTTTGACATATGCTGAAGAAGATCTGGAACTTAGGGAGACAACATTTCCTGACCAGGTAAAAGGCAAATACCACAAGAGGTGTTATCATGTAGTTTATTAACAGGC
Source organism: Pyrocephalus nanus (assembly GCA_038380795.1). Classification (NCBI taxonomy): domain Eukaryota; kingdom Metazoa; phylum Chordata; class Aves; order Passeriformes; family Tyrannidae; genus Pyrocephalus; species Pyrocephalus nanus. The sequence goes on along the minus strand of CM076269.1, from coordinate 11,648,737 downwards.
TGTGCTTAAGCCTCCGTCTAGAACTGGAATTCGCATGCATTCCCTGAAGAAGGGTTTGGTTGGTGTTGTTTTTTTTAATCCTATAAATACATAAAACCCAGGTCTTTTGATTAATTCTGACAAAATGCAAAACCACAAAGATTCAGAGTAACTATGGTACTCACAGTGTGTAGCTCAATTCCCATTGCCAGTTAATAAAACAGTGTATTTTTTACAGGTCCAGGATCTAGTGTTCAACCTCCATATGATCCTCTCGGACACAGTTAAAATGAAGGAGCACCAGGAAGATCCAGAAATGCTGATTGACCTGATGTACAGGTAGAGTTTGCACTGTAGGGACAGTAGATGTCAGTGGTCCATGGGCTGTTCAAACAAGCCTTAGTACCTACTGCATTCCTGTCTTCACAGTGTGAGGTGTTGGTGTTGCTGTGAGCTTTGATTACTTTTATTTTATTAGCAATTATTTTACTTTGAACTTAGTCCTGTTTTAAACTGATTGCCACGATTCATATTTTACCTGAAAACAACACAGCTATTTGTTGTTTGGGTTTGGGCTCAGGTGTTGCACATTTGAGTTCTTACAGGAATTGCTTTTGGAGCAGTTTTGGGTCTCAGACCTGTCTGTTGTGTTTGAATGTGGTGTTGATAGGTTTTGGTTGGTATTTAAGTAGGTTATCTTGGATAAAAATAGTTTCCATTCCCCACCGATCCCTGACAATCTCATCCTCCACCTGAGTAAAGACAACTCTCCCTTCTTGCATCAGGGAAAACTTGAGGATCTTCCAGGACCTGCTTGCACAGGAGACTTTTTGGTGGTACACATGATAGTTTCCATATGCAAAAGATGTTCCAGAAACATATTAAGACCCCAGTCACCAAATTTCATGGTGTTGTCTGCACAAATGGTCCTGAAGTCTTCTCAGAAGTCAGCAGAGGTGTTGTCATAAGCAGTCAGGCAGGTCTGCTCTGACTGTGCCACACCTTTGGCTTAATACCAGTGTCCAGGTGAAACAGGGGCTTTGGTCAAGAGCTTCAGCATCACCCAGTCTCCAGTTGCTCCCCCACCACTGACTGGCTCAGAAATCTACAGCTTAGGGTAACTTTCCATCTACACAGGTTCTTACCTCAAGCGCTGAGGGTGGTTGGTATTTACGCAGAAGTAACTTAAATATTGCATGGAAAAAATGTGCTGAGGTACCATGCTGGCTGCAAGGGAAGTAAATGAAATCACAGAGGTTTTCTTTTCTATCAGGATTGCAAAGGGCTACCAGAACTCCCCCGACCTGCGCCTGACGTGGCTGCAGAACATGGCTGGGAAACATTCCGAGAGGAGCAACCATGCCGAGTCCGCCCAGTGCCTGGTCCACTCTGCAGCCCTGGTGGCTGAGTATCTCAGCATGCTGGAAGACAGAAAATACCTCCCTGTAGGCTGTGTTACATTTCAGGTGGGAATTACTCTCTGTAATGGATTTCTGGGGTTTGTCACCTGCTGCTGAGGTACAAAGTATCTCCATGGGCCAGGTGTTCCTGTGCCAACCTACACGAACTGCGCTTACTCAGTTTTGTTGCATGAATAATATGCTGCTCTGTAAAAATAGAAAGCTGTATTTTATGTATATTCTCTATAAAAATGGAAAGCTGCCTCTATAAAAATTCTAGGATTTGACTAAAAATCAGCTGGTTTTCAAAGTATTGAAAGTCGTTCAAATTGAGTAAAAGTATTTTATCTATTATATCTCCTCAGAACATATCTTCCAATGTTTTGGAAGAGTCAGCAGTTTCCGATGATGTTGTATCACCAGATGAAGAAGGAATCTGTTCTGGGAAGTATTTCACAGAAGCTGGTCTGGTGGGATTGCTGGAACAGGCTGCAGCATCTTTCTCCATGGTAGAAGACTAATTTCTTTACCTCGCTTCTTCAGCAAGCTCATTCTCTCTGAGTATTAATTCTATTTTAAATGCTTAAGTTGCATGGAGCATTAGGAGTTTTAGTTGTTTTAGACAACCTGCTTTGCCCTCTGTGCAAAGAATGGGATCTGGGACCAAGAGACCTCGGTGTTTTCCCGGTGTCTTTCCCTTCTCTCTGCACATTTGGGAATTCACAATGGGAAGAAAGGCCATAGTGGTTTTCCCTCTCTTCATAAAGAGTGGGATGAGAGCCTTGTGTGAGCGGTGAGAATGGTAGTAGTGTATCCATCAGAAACCAAGGAAAATGAGTGAATTATTTCCCACTGCACAATATGGAGTGTCATTCAGTGTGTTTAAGTACAAGCATCAATAACTCCAGGGCAAAGACCTGGAATTCCTGCTGTGGTCTGGCTAAGCCACTCAATGCATTGTCTGCTATGGGCTGGATTTCCTCCCTGAGAGAGATCCTAAGGAAACTTCCCAAAGCCCATCTAATGGAGCAGCACAAGTGGATGCAGAAGTCACACAGGTTGAAGATGCTCTGAACAAAATGAGCTGTAGTGTGCACTTAAGCTTCCAGAGTTAATTCCCATGGATTTGGTTAGGATCTGATTTAGCTTGTTATGCTCTTGTGCCTGTATCCATCCAAAATATCCCAGGATTGGTTAATAATCCTATTTACTAGTAGCAGTGTGTAATGCAGTAGGCTGTTGATTTCAAGGGTAACTGAGGATTTATTCCATTCATGTGTGGGTATATTTTAAGAAAAGATGCTGATTACACCACAGTGGTGTCTAAGCCACCTTTTCATTTTGCAGTTTTATCATTTAAATGCTGGTAGTATGAATTATTCTGGCTGTTGAATTGATGGATCAATCTGATGGACCTTATTTTTGTAGGCTGGCATGTATGAAGCAGTTAATGAGGTTTACAAAGTCCTTATTCCTATTCATGAAGCCAACAGAGATGCCAAGAAGTTATCTACTATTCATGGTAAACTGCAGGAAGCTTTCAGCAAGATTGTTCACCAGGTAATGGTTTGAATTTTTAGTTGCAGGGTGAATTGTGAAGAAACCTCAAATGCTCAGTGCGAGTAAAATGAAAAACCATTGTAATCATATTCCAAAAGAATTGTCAAATAGTGATCCACAGTAAATATGAGGATCACTGACAGAATTTTTTCTCTCTGGACATTGAACATGAGAGAACATCACAAATCAAGTTTTGTAACTTCAGACTATACCAGAGTTAAAAATTCCAGTCATCTGTCAGTTTATCCTTTCAGAGTTGTTTTAAACTATGTTTTGCATATTTTGCCTTTAGCCTGGTAGGTAACATTGAGAAATGCTGGGGGTTTTATTTATCTGTTCGTATGGTGGATAAATATTGAAGGAACCTTTCTAAACTGGGATGGTGCAAAATCCACCAACTTAGGGGCATTTGGTGAGAGACTGGGTGTCCTTTGGATGCATGACGTAAAATTATTGGAACCATTGCAGGTTTATGGTGCTTACTTTGATGGTCATGTTTTGGCCTTTGAAACTCTTTTTTTTTGGTTTCTGTGACATGCCCTTTTTACTTTTCATTACACAGAGTACTGGCTGGGAGGTAGGTAACTCCATTTTAGTTAGTAAAGAACACTAATAGATTCTCCAGATGACTCACGCCAATGCTTGCCCACATGTGCTAGTTGTGGGTATTTCTGTTGCTGTCTGCTGTTAAAACAATTCATTAACCAAAGAAATACCAATAAACTGTGGTTGTAGTAGGAAATTCTTCATAAGCAGCTGTAGGTAGTGCATGGATGCTGACGTATTCCACTAATGAGGTTCTTTGGTGAATGAGCCACTGTATCATCACTAGTTTGTTTTTATAATTTGTTTATATTTCTTTCCATCAGCATTGACACAGAATATCATCCCTCCATACCACGTTTTCACCCCACCCACAGGGGTCGATTTAAGCAATAATGCTCAGAGGTACCAAGACACAAACCTGGTTTCCTGCAGGTGCAGATCTTTTCTCTGAAGAGAAACTGTTTTGTTCTGTTCACCTAAGAGCAGTCATTTTTTTATGTGGTGGTTTATCTGGCAGCAAACTAGCTCACTTGTGTTAACTGGGGTCAGTTTTGCTGCCTTCATTTTTGTAGGGGCTGTTTGCTCACATTTTGGTGACTATACACCACGTGAACCACACTTTTTGGTTAAAAATAGACAAAGCAGTTGGTTTTATCTGCAGAGCCAGTTTGACTCCAGCCCCAGTGACCTAGTGGGTACATGAGCATGGAGAAGTCTCAGAAGGCATTTAAAATGTTCTGTGAATTTGATGTTATTTGCTTAGGCTTTATCTTTCCAGTTTAGTTTGCTTTTCTGTGAATCAGGCAACTCATTTTAGACCATCTTTCTCCAAGTTTGCACCACAGGAGAGCATTAAGGCCCACACTGAGTGAACTGGGGCTGAGACCAAAGGTCTTTGATTTGGGACATAAATAATTTGGGCTGCTGATGTCTGCATGTCAGCTTTAATTCCAGCCTAGAAAAAAAAGAAATTAAAAATAAACCCTAACACTTAAGGGCTGGCCCTGTAAATCATTTCCTTATTCCCATGAAAGGTCCCAGCAGACGAGACAGCACAGCAGCCCAGAGTACCTGTTGTAGGTGTATAAATGATGGAAATATGTTCAATAGCCAATGAAAGTGGAGGCCTGTGAGCATCTATTTTATTAGTCTGCCCCTAAATCGACCCCTGGAGAAACTCCTGCCATTGGTTATGATTCTAACATCACTTGGTCATGTTTTACTGCATGGTAAAAGACACCCGTGGTTTCAGTTCTCCTCTGTCATTGTGCTCCTTCATTGCCACACTTTTTCTGACCTTTGTGCTTTGTAGCTTTCAGGTTTGTTGCATGTTTTGCCCTTTTTCCTTATTTTAAATATTTTAATTGATGCTCGCCCTTTTATTTTTTTTTTAATTTTATTTCAAAATTTATTTGCTGCCAATTTGCTGCTTGTTTGTTTTTTGGAATTTCCCTAATTAAATACTTTCTGTTTTCTCCTCTATCGCCCTGGTTGCTGACCCTCCTCCCCACTCTTACTATTGTCTGTTGTGGTAAGTTCCTACTTGTGGAATTTTTTTCCCCTTTCTCTTCCCTCCCCCCACCTCCCTTTTTGTTTTTTGTTTTACACTGTGGAAACCCCAATTTCATTTTACCAAAGAGCTATGCCAACAGCAGGACCCCCTCATGTCACAAGGACAGCAGTATTGCCAACTACAAGAATTAAAGTATCCCAAGCCTGTCACCAAGCATTTCTAACTCTCCTTAAACAGACCAAGTGGTGGGGTTTGTGTGTTTGTTCATTGACTAAATGTTGAAATAATTATTTTCATTATTTATATTTATAATTTTCAATTAATACTTTCCAGTTAGAAAAGTTAGGAGAAGTCTTTTAGTGAGAATTTAAAAGTGCTTTTTAAGGTGTGCAGGGGGAGGTTGCAGTGAATAACAGGAGCTGCTAATTTCCGAAAAAATCAATATTGGAAGACTTGTAGTAGTTGGCAACACTGCAGAGGACCTTGACTTAAAATTGAGGAAGAAAATAACTGCTGAGTTTGGTAAAGATGATTGGATTCTGCGTTTTGAAGGAGTAACTTTTATTCCTACACTCTTCAGGCAGCTGCTGCTGTTTTCGTCTCAGTGAAGGAAGCAGATGATCATTCTTGAGTCAGATGTTTTTTTAAATCTTGTTGGCAAAGCTTTTTGTGTTTGTGCAAGAGATAACCCTAAAACTTTATTCCCAGCAATTTGGAAAGGTATTTACCATGCATAATAACAAATCATGAACCTTCATAAGTCATGGTGGCTGTTATCTGCTCTGCCAGTTGTGTGATGGCTATTCAGTGTTCACCTTCATTCTCTTCTCCTCCCAAAGTCCTATTATTTTTGATAAAATAATAGGAGATACAATGCTTCTAATAATTCCTCCCTCATATCTGCATTTTTAGCTCTTGTCAGAAGCAAGGCCAGGGAGTATTAAGTTATTTGTCTAGTTTTCACTGCTGTGGTTGGAAAGACTTGGGTGTTGGATAAATATCAAAGATCCCAGTGCAGAGCATCCCCTATTCCCAGTGCCAGGATGGAACTGAGCTCTCCTGATCTCAGGGAACTGGCAGCTTCTGAGTGTCCATGGGAGGTATGGGGTGATCTGTATGTGTTTGCTCCCCAAAGGAGTTGTTTGCAGGCACAGATTCCCAACATGAGTCACATCAGGGGCTAAGTGCTCTTCACTGCTCATTCTTCTCCCTGGGATCCTCATAACTGAGTTGAGCAACTGGATTTACCAGGAAAAGCCAGTGCATCTGGTCTGCATGGCAATGACACGAATACATGAGCTGGGAGCTGCCTTCATATGGGGATGTGCAATCTCACCAGCCTTCCCCGCTTCTTCTGCCACTCCTGAACTCCCCAGTGCCCTGTTACTATTACTTTATGCATTTAATAAGTGCCACCAGAACTCCTTAATAATTTATGCTGATCAACAGACAGCACTTTCTTCCTCCCTTGTTATTTTTACACTGCCTGGAACAAGGAGCTGCCTGGGGAGGTGTCCACGTGACAGATACTTGTAGGGACCAGGTTGTGCAAATGCTTCATGCCCTGAAAAGCACTTGCCAAGTAGGAGAAAGCTCATGAATTAGAAGAGCAATGTGTCCTCCATCACCCTGTGCCCATGGTTTGGGGGGAGGATCCCCCAACTTCCATGAGGAGCATGTCCAAGCCTTGTGTAAGGTTGGGGAGCAGTTTCATATGGCAGTTCCCCTCAGGCAGACATGGAATCATGGAATGGTTTGGGTTGGAAAGAACCTTTAAAACCATCTAGTTTCAACCCCCTGCCATGCACAGGGACACCTTCCAGCAGGTACTACTGTGGGAATTGCTTTGATAAAGGAGCCCTGGAATCACAGCCTTCTGCCTGGAACATTGAGATGGAAGAAAATAGCCCAGAAAGCTGGAAATGCTGGACAGTGAGGAATTTAAGTGTGGATAAAAGTATCCAAAACTGTGGCTTTAAAAAGGCAGTGATGAGTAAAAAGGGTTCAGTAGGCTGTCATGGACCCAGAGGGATGGACACTGGACAAAGAGAGAGTCCAGGGAAATAGTAACCCAATGTTGCCAGCTGCCACTTCCAATAAAATAGCAACAGCTTTGCAGCAGGAGTTCACACGCTGGGAGGTGCTCCTGGGATCCTGGGCTGTGATGAAACCCTGCAGTCTGCATTGGCAGGTGGGGCTGGATAAGAGCCCCTCTCTGCAGGAGGGATGGGCTGGAGCAGGGATCCAGGGAGCCTGGGCAGAGCCAGGTGGTGTTTTTTTGGGATGAGGGCTGCTACTCATCCCAGGTGCCTTCAGGAGGGCAGAGCTCACTGATGCCCAGTGCTGAAATGTAAGTTTTGGGACCTCAGGCACCTCCAGCATGGTGTTCCAGAGTTTCCTCCAACCCAGGAGAAGTCAGTGGCTTGCCATGACAGTGCTTTTTCCAGTCTGGAGTTTACCTGAGGGTTTTTTTGTTTTAGTTTGGCTTATCTATCCTCTTTGCCTTCCGTAGATCATATTCACCATCATCACAAGAGATCAGTTTTGCCATAGCAAAACACTCAAATCAAACAGTACCCAGCAGCCAGGACACCTGTAAGGGCTGTTTGAAGCCCAGATCTCTCCCAGATCAGGAACACTGAGCATTCTAAACTGCATCACACTTTCTCATGAGAGTAAAGGTGAACATTTAAGAGTTTCTTGCTGAAAGGCATCCCTGGTTTGTGCATGCACTGGGTTTTTTTAACAAAGGCAAAGGTGTGTTTAATTTTAAAGCATTTTTCTTCTCTCTCTCTTAATCAGATTTTCTTCGTTACCTTTCCAGCAAAAATCTTTCTTGTTTCTCTACTTTTGTTGCGTTTCGGGGCCAAATTCACCACTGGCTCACATGGAAGCAGGTACATGACACAGGATTGCATCTGCTTTCACCAGGAGTGACTTTGGCCCTCTCTCCTAGACATTAGTTACTAGAGGAGAGTGTAACACCTCCCAGCTGAAATGCTGGTTAAAAAGCACTTGTGTGTGTGTGTGTGAGTGAACTGGACATTGACTTCGGCCCAATCCTGCAATTACTGGAGAGTGGACAATGGGGGTAATTGGTACTGGGTATTTTCCAGGGGGACTGTGTGCAGTGTCCTCCCTGCAGGATGGCACCAGCTGGGCTTCCCTGTGCTTACCTGCTCAGAGTGTCTGCCAGGGTTTGGAGAGCCTGGAATAATCACCCCAATGAAGGGACTTGCCTTTGGCTGCTCCTCAGAGACATCTGATACTTCTTCAACTGAAAGAGATCAGGTTTAGATGGGATACTGGGAAGAAATTATTTCCTGTAAGGGGGGTGAGGCCCTGGCACAGGTTGCCCAGAGGAGCTGCCCCATCCCTGGAAGTGTCCAAGGCCAAGTTGGACAAGGCTTGGAGCAGCCTGGGATAGTGGAAGGTGTCCCTGCCCATGGCAGAGGGTGGAACTGGATGAGCTTTAAGGGCCATGATTCCATGGGGACACCTCCAGGTTCCTCCTGGGCTGGGAGAAGTCATTGCAGGGTTGGGCTAATGGTCGTAACTGATCCATGTAATTCCATGTTAGTTTTTAATTTCATTGCGGTGTTTGCTGCTAAGTGCATCCATGCTGAGTTTCAGGTGTTTTTTCTTTCCCTTCTTTCTTTCTAATTTTTTCCCTTGTTTTTTTAATTTCTTTTTTATTTTGCATAAATTCAGGAGCCTGCCTGCAGCCATGCTTGAGGGTATGTGTGTCTCCACCCTGAAATAACCTCTTGTTTCTTCATGTCTAGGATGGAAAGAGGATGTTTGGCACCTACTTCCGAGTTGGTTTTTATGGAACTAAGTTTGGAGACTTGGATGAGCAAGAGTTCGTTTACAAGGAACCCGCAATAACCAAGTTGGCTGAGATTTCCCATCGGCTCGAGGTGAGATGATTTTCTGGCAGTTTACTTGGTTTCCATCAGCTATTTAATAGGAACAGTCCCTTGGCAAAGCAGTTTGCGTGGCCTGTGCAGTGACCCAGAAATGGGTCTGGTGTCCCCTGTCCTCTCGCTGGTGCCACCTCTGCGGGAGGACTGAAGGGAGAAGAACTCCACAGGAATTCCTGCAGCAAAAGCTGCAGATGCGATATGATCCTCTCAGAGTTTGTAGTGCATCATATTGTTATATGTTTGCATCTCTCTTCAGCTACTCAGTATGATGGGATGAAATAGGCTTGGCAAGAGGCTGAGATGCCTCTTTTAGGATCTGACTTTCAGAATATATAGCATTTTTTGGTCATTTCGTTGCCTTCACATCATATTTCTCTACTTGTGGAGATTGAGTCCCCTAAGGTGTCTGAATTTCCAAGCCCCTGAGGTGGGACGTCACAGGATGTGTGTTTCAGCCGTGGGCACACAAAGGCTACTCTGATTAATCTGCTTGGGTGCAGCTCCAGGTACCACCCAGGGATCATCTCATGGTTGGTCTGGCCTGGTTTTGTGCCAGCTAACCTGTGTCCAGACACTGACATGGGTCAGAGCCTGTTCCCATTGACTGTTCCCTCCTGTGTGCGTGTATGAGGCCATCCCCACTGGGAGAGGAAGGATGTTGAGCAGCCTGGATCCAGGCTGTGCCACGTTCTTTGTCCTCATTCCTCTGGACCCAGAGGGCAGACCTGGCCTGGTTTATTTGCTGGAACAGGTCCCCTGTCATGTTGCTGCTCCCAGCAGTTGAGCTCTGTCACGTTGTGCTGAAGGCAGCAGCGTTGGTGAGGTTTAAGCTCCCAAAGCTGAGTTCAGAGCCTGGCCTTTCACCCAGCCCAGCTATGCCACGCTCCGGGATTCCCCGAACTGACCCGTGTCCAGCTGAGCTCACAGACACACAACAAACCCAAATGCCTTGTTCAGAACCAGGCACCACTGGAAGGCTCCCGAGTTCTTCTGCCTTCCAGGGCTTGTTTTTTCCCGTGGCCCCTGGAATGTGACTGATGGAATTCTCCCAGTTTCAGCAGATCACATTCAGCACCGGCACAGCTTCTGTCGGAGGCATGTGGCGCTTCCCCTCCCCTGATTGTGCCTTTGTCCCTCCAATCTCCATTGCTCAGGGCTGCTTTTGATGTTTGATTTCAATTCATTTGCTCTTGGTCATAGGGATTTTATGGAGAACGGTTTGGTGAAGATGTGCTGGAAGTGATTAAAGACTCAAACCCTGTGGACAAATGTAAACTTGATCCTAACAAGGTAAGAACACAAAGTTCAGGTTTAGAAATTGAACAGGTCCTGAATGTGTGCAAATTAAATGGGACAAATCCCGCTCTCAATTTCACCAAGTTGGCCACAAAATCCACCTATTGAGTGTTTTGTGACTGCTTGGAATAAAAGTCTGGGAAAATAATTCCAGTAGAGGGATGCAGAATTAGCCATTCCCTTTCCTGCCCTAATAGTGGTTGCTGGGAAGGGAGGAGATGAAAGGCCAGCAGAGGCCTGGGCTGTGTTTGCCTTTCTCTGCTCTTTGCTGAGTGCAGGGAAGGAGGGACTTTGCCATTCAGTGGCCTCTGGCTTTTGTGCAGCTGCAGCATTTTGTCATCCTTGTGTCATGTCCTTTAAGTGTAGCTGGAAGAACAGGAGCATGCCTGGGAAACAGGACTGTGGCTCAGGACAGGGTGTTACCTGCAAGGAAAGGTTTAGATTAGAGATCAAGAAGAAACTCTTCCCAGTGAGGGTGGTGAGACCCTGGCACAGGTTGCCTAGAAAAGCTGTGGCTGCCCCATCCCTGGCAGTCTTCAAGGCCAAGTTGGAGCAACCTGGTCTAGTGGAAGGTGTCCCTGCCCACGGCAGGAGCATGGAACAAGGTGAGCTTTAAGGTCCCTCCCTACTCAAACCAATCTAAGATTCTATGATGTGAAGGGTGTAAGAGGAGAAGGGCATTGAGCTTTGCTTTATCCAGTCCACAAACTGCTGGGCAGCTCCCAGCACCCCTGGTCATATCAGTGTGAGTGTGATTTTCCTGAGTAAAGGCAAAAACTAGTCCTGTTTTTTCCCATGGTGGCTTTGGGAGGACAGAGATCCAGGTGGGGCACTGCAGTGCTAAACACAGAGTGCAGCTGTGCTGTGTGCCCGCCCTGAGCCGTGCTCCTCCCTCAGGCCTACATCCAGATCACCTACGTGGAGCCCTACTTCGACACGTACGAGATGAAGGACAGGATCACGTACTTCGACAAGAACTACAACCTGCGGCGCTTCATGTACTGCACCCCCTTCACGCTGGACGGCCGCGCCCACGGCGACCTGCACGAGCAGTTCAAGCGCAAGACCATCCTCACCACGTCCCACGCCTTCCCCTACATCAAAACCAGGATCAACGTTATCCACAAGGAGGAGGTGAGGCCAGTGCCCTTGGGGAATTCTGGTGTTTGAAGGGAAATGCTGCACCGGGCTGTGCGGTGTGAGAGACGCCTGCACCTTGAGCTTAAGAAGGAGCTCATCCCGGCTCCTGCTCAACCTAAACTAAGCCCAGACTGATTTAGTGATGTATCTGCCCTGCCACCCCCAGCCCACAGCAGCTGGTTTGTGCAGGGGCCCTTGGTGAGCTTTGTAGGCCAGGTTGGACGGGGTTGGGCCAGCCTGGTCTAGTGGAAGGTGTTCCTGTCCGTGGCAGGGGGTGGAATGAGATAGGCTTTAAGTTCTCTTTCCAGCCAAACCATTCCATGATTCCGTGATAATGCAGGATGCTCCATTCTGTTTTGTTTGATCAGTGTGCCCTTTGCTCTGTGTTGCAGCTCACCTGCATGTCCCCAACAACCCTGAGCCAGTGGGGCCCTGGTCTTTGTAGAGAGATTTATCCATAGCTGAGTTAATTTTCCAAGGGTGAACAGGATCAGATGTGATCCCTGGGGCACAATGAACGATACTTGGGGACTGGCAATGCTGTAACTGCTGGCTGCAGTCACCCAGAGAGACACAAGTGCCACTTAAAAGACTCTCAGAAAGCTCTTGAGTACCCAGAAACACATTTAAAAATCAAACTTGGTCTTGATGTTCCTGAACCAAGACTGAGACGATCTGTTTCTGCATTCCTTCTGCTCAGACTGTCAGTCCTGTCGGTGTCCTCCCCCACTTGTGGAACCCCACGGTGCCCTGGGTGTTTCTGAAGGTCTGTGCCTGCTTGCCAGTCTCAGCCATAACAAACATCCTCTATTCTGGCCTCTTCCTCAGATCATTTTGACGCCTATTGAAGTTGCCATCGAGGACATGCAGAAGAAAACACAGGAATTGGCTTTTGCCACCCACCAAGACCCTGCAGACCCAAAGATGCTGCAGATGGTGCTTCAGGGATCAGTAGGTACCACAGTGAATCAGGTGAGGATCACTCTCCAAGCTGGACACTCTGGATAGTACATACCACTCTGTGCCATGCACGTGCCTTATTTTTTAATTATCTTGGATTTTTTTTCCCCAGTTACTCTATGGGATGTGTTTAAGGTCACTGGTAGGTCTAAAACAGCTGGTCTCAGTGATTTTGCCACTTGACTAGAAGTCCTGAAAATGTTGAAGGTGGCTGGGAAGAGACATCTTTCCCTCAGTTACAGGCCCCATCCTTGCACTCACAGTTCTTTTTGCCTGCTTCTCCTCCTCCCCATTTTATTGCTTTCCCTTTGGGTAGCCAGGCTCTGGTCGGTGAAAGCAGTTTTGTGTCCAGTTGTGGGTTTTGAACAAAATGGAAAGCAAAAGTAATGAGTGAACAGAGAAAAAGTGAGGAAAAACTAAGGGAATGTGAGTAAAGCACAATGCACAAACTGGGAAAAAAACAGCTGGAATTCTGAGTTCTGGATTGAGTTTGCAGTGCTGGCAAACACTTCTAGGGCTCCATTTGCATTGTTTAAACTTTGCCTTAGCTGTGAGTTGAGCAAACTTTGTCAGGAGTCCTTATAAAGGAAAACAACTGGAGAACATGTGCAGTTTCTCACACTGTTTTCCAAAAGCAGAGTTTTATTTAGAACAAAGAAAGGCCTAAAAGAGATTCAGTTGGGATGTTTGGTGGTTTACGCCAGATTTACCAGCTGCAGTTCTTCAAGATGCTTTTCTGTAAGGAAATGCTGTTTTATGGATGTTTCTATGTGCATGATCTTTCTCCTGTGATTGGATACAACAGACAGTTCTGAGAAACTCACCTCTTCTGCTCCTACAGGGACCATTAGAAGTTGCACAGGTTTTCTTGTCTGAAATACCCAACGATCCAAAGCTCTTCAGACATCACAACAAACTCCGGCTCTGTTTCAAAGACTTCACAAAAAGGTATGGAATGTGTTTCCCAAACCACCTGCAAACTGCAGACTCAGTACAGCATTTTTTACAAGCACTCAGAAATGCAAAAAAAAAACCAAACAATTGAAATAAAAGTGTTCCAAGCAAATAGATCCAGTGGCAATGCAGAATAAATGGCACTGCTGATACAGTTCCTTTCATACCCTTATTTAAATTACATCTTTGCAAGTGGAAGAATTCCTGACAAACATCCCAGCCTGCTACTTATTAATCTTCCTTGATTCTATCCATCTCTAAATCCTCTGGGACTGGAAGTGGCTTTGTGAAGATCAGCTTTTCATTTCTCCTCAGAGAGGATAAACATAACTGGAGAGCAAATTACAATAAAAAAGGAGTTGTCACTCTGGAAGTGAAATGGAAATTGGAAATATGACACCCTCTCCTTCCCACATGGACACCAGGAGGTTTAGCTGAGTGTTTATCACCCAAAAGACAAGATAGAAAAGGATTTTATGTCATCCCAGGGGAGCAGAATGGATTTTTTTGTACTGTTAGATTAACAAATCTGCAGCAAACAGGTCCTTACAGCCGTGCCCAGGTTTCACAGGGTTTGTTTCCCAGGTGTGAAGACGCTCTGCGCAAGAACAAGAGCCTGATCGGGCCAGACCAGAAGGAATATCAGCGGGAGCTGGAGCGGAATTACCACCGGCTAAAGGAGGCCCTGCAGCCCCTCATAAACAGGAAGATCCCCCAGCTGTACAAGGCAGTGCTGCCAGTCACGTGCCACAGGTGGGTGTTTGATTTTCCCCTCTCAGCAGGGATAAGGAGAGTCGATAACCAGGGACTGGGGTGTCTGATCTTCCTAGTGAACCTGCAAGCATCTCTTTGGTTTCGACTGTGGCTCTTTTGGCTGAGTCCCTCCCTGTCCCCTCTGTCCTGCCTGAGAGCACATCCCCTTCCCAGCAGCTGTGGTAGGCGGTGTTTGCAATGCTCCTTTTTCTCCTTGGCTGTGACAGTTTTATTTTTGTTTCCATCCTGCATTCTTCTTAGATGCAAAACCCCCCTCACTGTGGCAGGATTTTAACACTGGTTTATTCCCAGTGAAACTGGGATGAGTCGCTCCAGGGGCAGGCAGGGTGGAAAAATATATGGTGGAAGGCCAGGAAGGTGAAGTCTGGGCCTTTTGTTTGTCTGCAGTGAGACAGAACATAAAACCCCACTGGGAATCACAGGATCATAGAGGGGTTTGGGTTGGAAGGAACCTTAAAGCTCATCCAATTCCACCCCTTGCCATGGGCAGGGACACCTTGCATTATCTCAGGTTGTTCCAAGCTCCATCCTACCTGGCCTTGGACACTTCCAGGGATGGGGAATCCACAACCTCCCTGGGCAGATCAGAGGATGAGGATCCATGGGGTCATGGATAAAGCAGGTCAAAGCCCATAGCAGAAATGTGGCCTTCCCTCCCTGTCCTGTCCAGGTTTGGGATGTTTTAATCTCTCCCCAGATCATGCACTATTATCCTAGCTGCTCTCTGGAGGCAGTTTTCACCAGCTGGGAATGGTGGGAATACCAGTGCTTCCCTCCCTACCCAGCTGGGAACCTCAGAAGCACTTTTGGCTTGGTAATTATCTAATCTTGTGAAATTCAGCCTGTGCAGGGAACCTAATACAGGTATGATATAGAATATCCCGAGAATCATGGAATATCCTGAGTTGGAAAGGACCCACAAAGACCTTCTAGTCCCACACCAGCTATTCCTGGCAAATTGCACTTTTATCTGTATTTGAAAGACTTAAAAAAGATTTCAGTAGGGCAGGTGGTTTGTGCTGCTTCCCTCGTGTACACATGAATTAAACTGTCAGTTTTCTGGATGGTTGGATGGTCCCAGATCCAAACCCAAACCCAATTCACTGGAAAAGCAATGAGTTAATGCCAATGGAGTTAATTTTTGTAGAAAACACTGGAAGTCAAGTACAGAGTCATTCATCTGATGAGGCTTCTTATTTCACCATGGAAAACCTGAGCTCATCATTGTATTTTCTCTCCCTCAGAGACTCCTTCAGCAGGATGAGCCTTCGCAAAATGGAAATCTAAACGAGTTAAAAACCAAAATAAAAAAAAAAGCACTTAAAAATTAAGGTTTTGCAAAGAAAAAGAGCCTTGTTATCAGCGCTGGGAATCAAAGAAGTTTTATTGTGAAATAAAACTTGGACTTCATCCTGGACATCCCACACACCTCTTCCTCCATCAAAGTGTTCAGTGGCCAAAAATCATTATGAATTGTCAAATGTAGACTTAACAATGTTTGGAAAAAAAAAATCATGGCAGTGGTATCCAGAGTATTGGTGATGAGCTGTAAACTTACCTGTTTTTTAAGGCATTTTTATGACTCAAAGGTACACTAAACGCATTTACCTTTATTTATAGCATTACCTAATGTTAAATTTATTTACTTTTAGTTCCTATATTTAATTTATATTAGGACCATACGCAAATGCATTTTGGAAGTTTTTAATGTAGTGATGATGGTTATTTTGATGGTACTATTAAATATGTGAATGTTTACACTTTAATTCCCTGTGCATTGGACTTCAGAGCCCACCATCCCTGGGGAAAAGGTTCAGAGAAAGGTAAGTCTTATGGCATCACTTGTTAACCAAGTGGTCATTTTTTGTTATCCCAGTCCTTTTTCTTTGGTAACTTTGCTGCAAAGAAAAATAATTCCACCTGTAGCCAGCAGAAGGCTGGATGGAGGCACATGATGGTACCTCCTCCAGTACCATGAGGTGGAGTTCCAGCTCATGTGTGTGTGTACATGGTCATTTCCACCAGCTGGAAAGTCCAGACATCTCATCACTTGGAATAAGCAGTGTCCATGCAACTAAACTGCTTTTTTTTTGTTCCTTTTTTAATTTAAAACCTAATTTCTTGGGGAAAAAAGAATATAAAATGATATCACAGTTAAAAGTGTACATTCTTTACATTGCTGTTAATGTAAAGAAGATGTGTTTTACAGCAGTGATTTTTGGGGTCTAACACCACACTTGGAGGAAGCAGCAGATTTGGAGAGCTCAGTACACAGCTCCTAAATCTGGTCCTTTATATTTTTCTCTCTGTGTTGAACAGTCCCTTGGAAGAGGTGGTATGTGATTGAACACAAGCTTATTCTCTCTATATAAATACCTAAATGTGCATCTATATACATGAATACACACAAAACCTGAATTTGATAAACATACTCTTTATATATAAAAATAGAAGGAAAAAATGGGTTTATACATGAAGTGCACACCTTCCTGCAGCAGCAGTGAGGGTTTAGGTGGGGTCTTTGTTGTCCTTGATACTCAGTTCAGGTTGTTGGAAGTGCTGTGGCCAAGGGGTGCCTTGGGAAGGGGCAGTTCTGCTGATTTTCCCTCCTCCCAGGCTTTTATTCCAACAGCTTCACCGTGGTGGTGTTTTCGGGAGTGTTATGTCCATCTTTGACCATTTCTCTGGAATATGAATAATCCTGAACTGGTTCTGTGTCATGGGATATAACACAGGAGCACCTGCCTACAGAAAAACTCTGACCTTTTAAGGGATATTTAAAGCCTAGGGGTGTTGACAAGGTTGTGGAAGCATTAGAGAAGTCAGGGACTCTCATAATGGAAAATATTAAGGAAGGAGGGAGTGGCTTTGCAAGACATTTACAGGAAGAGGCGTTGAAAATATTTACACAGTGAAAAAGGGGGAACAAATCCAAATAAGCATGAAAGAATGAAACTTTACAGCAGTCCTACTCCAGGAGAGTTACATGAGTTACTACAGCAAGTGGCAAGTTCAGGAGGGTGGCAAGTGGTGCTCAAGTAAATCTCAAAAAACCCCACCCCCTGCTCCCTCTTCTCCCTGTGCCAGAGCAGTGTTTTTCATTCAGAATCTTTCGGTTCAGCTGCCACAAAAAATCTTCTCCCAAGCTTTATGCTATGATGGAAGACAGCTGGATCTTCCTCACATTTTGTTGAATATAATTGCATTTTGTTTCCTTGGAAACACTCCTGATTCTGCAGTTGAATGAAAAAGATAATTCTTGGGTCAGGTGTGGAAAAATAAACTTTCATTTGCAGGCTGAAATTCAGCAAACCTTAAAAAATTGCATTCTGTAATAGGATGGGGCTGCCCTTGCAAGGTAAGACCACTGTTATTTTTTAATGTAGCTATTTCTTGGTTTAGACTCTGAAATTATTTACTATGATGCAATGCTTTGGAAAAGGAAAACGTCGTAAGTGCATTTGTCATTCCAGCTTTTTTATCTAGGATATGCTGCAAAGTCAAGGCCTGTACAACAATCAGACATTGTACAGACACTAACATGGAAAATACACTAAAGAGTTACCTCAAGTGTTCATACAACATTATAATAAAAGGTTGTAAAAATTAAGTATTGCAGAATTAACTAGGTAGAGGTTTTTAGGGCTTTTCCTGTAAATAAATTAATTTGTATTAGAAAAAAGTAAATATATCCAGTAAACAAGGGCATACTCACATCCTGGATATCTTCCCTTGTCTCTCTGCAATCTTCATGTCATTCCATCCATCTCATGACAATTAAACACTCACCTTGCTTTGTGTCATATTGGTTAAGACTCTGTCAGTTCATAGGATTCACCTTAAATTGTCTAACAGACAATTTGGGATTTTCATCCCTAATGTTTAGTGCAAACATTTTTGGTTTTGCAAAAATTGTCTGTTTACCCTGAACCTCACACCTCTGGTCATCAAATGCCTTCAAATTAGGATCTGCTGTACAAGAATCAGTTATAAAACCCCACAGAATATTATTTTTAAAATCTTCCATTTCTTTAAGACAGTTTACCACCCTTTTTATAACCATTCCCCAATCACTTCCACTTTGTTTTTCCCCTCCCAACACAACAGTCTGATCTGGTTGTCTCAGATGAGTATCATAAGTTTTTTATTTCATATATACATTCTTAACAAAGCATCAAAGCCAAATACTTCCATTTTCCTATTTTGCAGTGAGCTCAGATACAAATTAACTGTTAAAAGGTCACCACTAAGTTCCAAACTCACCCAGACATATATGCAGATCAGAGGGCTCCACTCTTCAAAGTACAAAATTATTTTAATTACACTACACTCTGCCCCTGTGTTGAAGTATTAATCACATCTATTTACACTTTGCCCTTTAACACCTATGCAACAAGATGCAAATCAGGCCAGTCGAGCATTTCTATGAAGTTCAGGTCCCTCCAATGCACTAAACAAAGTTCCAAGACCCTTTTCCTTGTGCTCTGAGTTGCACAAAGCAGGAAGGAAAAGGATCAGGAGAATAAACCACATCAATTACCCAAAGACTATGAAGTGTTACTTCCCAGGTTACAAAAATACACAACTTCTGGTGAAATTTGCTAGTTAATATACATTTACTCCAGGGTATGAATACAAATAAATTTTATTAAAAAAAAAAAAAAAAAGAAGAAAAAGAAAAAGCTAATAATACAATAGGCATGTCTGAGACCTAGAGCCGCATTGAAACCACTATTGGGTGCTGTAGGCTTTGTTTAGGAACTATACAAACTGGTATTTCTAAAAGGTTGTAGCACTATTCTCCAGCAGAAAAGTTAAGGTGTGAGTCAAGTTCTATGTCGTGTTTTGTTAATTCAAGTTGAGCCACTTTACACTGAAGAAAAAGACCAAAAACATGAAGAATCAGTAGCTTCAAAAAACAAAACAGCTGTTTCTTCCAGGTAGTTTGGATGCAAATCAGACCAAGAGGTGTATGCAAATCCCAAATATTTACAGTCAAAGTACAGTATCACTCTACAATTTTCTTATAAAACAGTAGGTAAGGAGTCGATGTAGATGACGATGTCGGAGAAAGAGAATTCAGAAAGTCCTTTTCTTCTGTGACCTTCACTTCGGAGTCATCAAAGAGCAGCCACTTGCCCTCGTACTCCTTGAGGCTCTGAAGCACATACAGAGCCTTGTTCTCCAGCCCGCTGGCTCCCACCCCGTTGGCCTCGCTGTGCTCCGCGCTGTGTTCGGCGCTCCCCGCGCTGCGCTCAGGGCTCCTGCTCTCCGTGACCACGCTGAGGAACTTCTCGGGGTTGGCTGGTTTGTTGGGGTACAGGTCACAGTCAGACTTGCTCTTCTGCCCCCCAAGCAGTCCCACAGCTTCCACGTTCTTCTTGCTAAGGACCTTGCCCAGCTGGGTGGCGCCGTTGACCCTGAAGGAGACCTCGCCGTCGTCGTAGTCGTCGCTCACAGCTCTGGCCTCCTCCTCGTTGAGCGGCTCCGGTTTGAGCACGGCGTACGTGGGGTTGGCCATGAAGGTGCCCCTGTCCAGCTCCAGGCTGCTGAGATCCGTGATCTTGACAGAGGCCGTGTAGTGTCCACTGCTGATGGTGATGCCGCTGTGCATGACCACGGCAAATAATCCGTAGGTGTCGTTGGTGGGCCTGGTGCTCCACTCCTCCAGGGACAGCTTGAGCGGTGTCAGCAGCGGAGTGTTGATCTTGGACAGGCCCCCGTAGCAGTCAAACCTTCACAAGGGAGACACAAGTTAACCTCTTTCCCAATAAACACCACTTTAGGGCCATAGGCCCATCTGTTGTTTTCCATAAGTGGTCAGGAGAAGTTTCTCCCTTCTCACTTTGGATCACCAACATCTGTCCCAGGCATCCTGGTCAGTAAAGGCACTTTTATGTACCACTGTATAGTGGTAAATTTTGCAGCCTAAGAACTGTAAGTTTTAACAATTTAAGAGACTCCCTTTTTCTAAAGTATCAACTAAATTAATTTTTAAATAGTGATGATAAAAATAATTAGGCTAACTGTTATCATTCCTGATTCTATCCATGCACAAACACCTGCACTCCTCCCCAGACACTATTCTGCTTAAAGAGCTAAACAAAAACCTCAACAGGCAAAGCTGAAATAAGGAGGGTTGGGTTTTTTTCCCCTCCTGAAAGAGTCATTTGCTAAATAAAGAAATACAAATCTATTTTACTTTCAAGTAGCTTTAGTACCACTTAGAAAATGTGAGTGGTTTTTCTCAGATGCCCTCAGTGCACTGCCCCTGGTGTGCACCTAGTGACAAATAACCAACACTTGCTGCCAAGGATTTCTCATTACCTGTCCTGTGGTGGTCCATTTTTTCCAAGCAATTCTCTGGCTGATTTATTTGGAAAAGCATTTGGTATTCCAGAAATAGCATTTTGTTCATAGTGCACAAATTTACCCTGAGAAAAGTTTAGGTCCTTTCATTACAAGGATCTTCTACAGAGTTTGAAAAAAAAAAGTATCACTGAATAATTCTGATCTTGATGAGTAACATATTGCATCAGCACAAATTAATTAAGCTCTTTATTTAGTGATAGGTTGTGATGTCCTAATAGATTCCAGTGATGATTCACTTCTTGCTCAACTTTCAGGGTGTTGTAGGGAAAAATCCAGGGAAATACAGGCAAGCCCTGTAAAACTGAGGTTCCAAAGACCTCACTGCTATTATCCTAAGAAAAATTATCTCAAATCCAAGGAAATTGTAGCAATGGCATAACTGCAGTAACAGACTCTTGTTTTCCTGTCTTTAGTTTTGATTCTGCTTCTCATCATTTCACTCGTGTTCGCAGCCATAAACCCTGATAAACACATTTACACACTCACAGATCCTCAGTCAGGCACTCTCATTAACTGAAATCTCACTTTAGACCTAAGCTTACCATAAACATTTGACTCCACCAAAAGGAACACAAAGAGCATATAATCAGAAATAATAAAACTTAAATCTTCTGAAAATCCCTATTGTTGGTAGCCAGAAATAGAGATATGCAGAAAAAAGTCAAGGAACAGAGAAACTGCTTGCTGATACTCCAGATCAGAAATCCAGTTCCACTCAAGCACACTGGGACAGTCATATTCACCAGAACAGTAGAAAGCAGGCTCTGCCTTTCTTCTGAATGAGATCCAGCATCAAAGATTTGGAGAGGAGGAAAGAAATAAGAGAGGAAATTTTTTCCTAGTAGCTTTTTCTTCTTAAAGATAAGAATCTGAAGACAGAAAAACTGCATGCTAAGTACTCTGCCTGCTCTGACTGATGCACTTCACAGAGAGCAAACCTGACTTCTGCAGCTACATCTTTTGAGGCTATAAATTAACTTTACCCACTGTACTCCATTTCACAAAAAAAAAGCTGATTTTCTCACCAACTGCTAAATTTCCAAAGTGGAAATGCTTAATTACATATTACCAGTTACACATTTCTCCTTAAGAGCTTTGCAGCCTGAGCACACATGGCCTATGATTTCCCCCCCACACACACACACTTGCCAAAGAGAATTACTCATCCCCAGGCAAGCAGATTTTCACACTGGCTGCTTTATTTTAAAACAAACACTTTGCAAACCAGCATCTAGGAAACATGAATAAAGTTCCTATTAACTGTAAATATTTACATTACCCTTCATTTCTCTTCATTTATTTACAACTCAGTCATCAGAGAACTCAGTAGAGCACAACTGAGCAGATATTTCCAAATTTTTATGGGAGCTAAGGGAAGGTGTATGAAGATGCTTAGTTTAAAAATTGAAGTAAGTCTGAAGCCAGTAAAACAGTTTGTTACTACTTTTAGCAATGACATGGTTTTGTCCAAGATAAAACATTCAAGTCAAAAACCGGGGAACTCTTCTAAGCAGTTTCAGCTTCATCACTGACTCCAGTTGTACACTGATTTTTCCACTCTGACTTCCTTAATCTCTGGTTGCCAGCCCTTGGCAGAAAATGTCTGGCATGACTGAGGACACAGGAGGAAAACCACAACAGACTGGATTCACTCTGACCTGGATATTGGTCTGAGTATTTTGGAGCAAGGACCTGAAGGTTGCAGGGCAGAAGAAGAGGTGAGTGGCTCAGGAGATGGCTGGTTAACCTGGTTAACCTGAAAGTGCTTCCCCAGGGAAACAAAAACAGGAAATAGAGGAGCAAATGGAAGATAATATTCAGGTTTCCTTTCAGGTTGAATTTTTTTAAATGGCCTATAAATGTACCAGGGTGCCATCCCACATCAAGTGCTACTCAACAATACAAGGGGATTTTTAAGTGTGCAACTTTGAGTCAATATATATTAAGTCAGTATTTAAGTCAAATATTATGGACATCAATGAAAAGACGATTTTGTATGTTATGATCCTGGACTTGTATGAAAAGACATTGCAGAGACAGAGGAAGCTTCCTTTCTACTTTGTCAGAAATCTGGATATTCCTAAAAAAATACTAAAAATGGGAAGAGTGAGAAATGCACCTTTAACAATCTTAGCAAGCTACCTGTAAAAAAGTAACAATAGCATCCTCAGCACTGGATATGTTACAAATCCTGAACTGACCACAGTTAACAGCACTCGCTTAGAGAGCACCCTCTGACAAATCATCTGACAATGTTGTATTTTTATCTAAAATATTGGTGACACAAATAGTATAAACTAAATTCCATGGCAGACATCATGCCTGAAGCTTCCTGCTGGTGAGGTGGCTCTGAAGGTCTGAAGCCAAGTGAGGAGGAAATGCAGCACACAGGGAACTGTGGGGATAAATGGCCAAATTAATTTGTGCCTAAAAAACTTACTGTCCATCTCAAAGGCTCAGAGGCTGCAATAAATGGTGTGCCAATTTCCTAGAGGATCTGGGGGAATGTTTTATAGTTCTAACAAGTTTCTCCTCATGATGCTTTCTGTCATTTTTCATTATTTAAATCTCAGTGGAGAAATGGAGAGGAGTATAAATTGTCATGACACTGATTTATGTATGGACAGTACTGCAAGGATGGGGTTTTCTTTGCGTTTTCCTCCCATCCCAGAGAAAATCCCTAAATTCTTAAGTATGAAAAAAACCAAACAAAACCACTCACAACTGCTTTCAAAACATAAGAATTACTACAATTATAACATCAAACACTGATTGCTCAGTAGTTGAACATCAGTGAGGCTGATATTACTGTATTTTTAAATTAATTGATCAGTTTTTTGGTGTGTTAGCTCTTTAAAATATTTATCTGCCATTTTTTCCACCCCAGGTTTTAGTGCTCACATTAAGGTAGAGAGCACTAAAATTTGTATTGTAAAAATTGTAAAAAATTTGTACTAAAAGTATTTTTTAAGGAATTATTCAATTTTGGGTAATGGCTGTTAGCTCTTTAAAATATTTAACTCCTGATTATTATTATTCCCCACTTACAATCATTTTTTTAGTACTTACATTCAGGTAGAGACTGGCTGTGATCATAAAATTCCAATTTGTTCTAATTACTTGTTCTGTTAAAGTACTTACAGCTGCCTCTAAACTCAAAAGGGACAGGTGATGTTTAAAATAAAGCTTTAAGAAAGAACAATAAATTAGGCTGTTTTTTAAGAGTACAGCCAAAAATTTTTGTCAAGAAGTCTCCTAGAAGTCAATTTTCCTGCAGGTAATTTCTGCCACTGCTCGTAAGAACAAAAAGCCTTTATGGAATCAGGGGCTGCATCCCAGCCATTTAAGTTAATTTCAATCTGGAAATCTGCTTTTGGCAAAGTTACAAAGCATTTTCAACTCCTGTGATATGACTTCCCTTCCTCCAGGACACTGTTTCATAACACAGTCAATGCATACTCACTCCAAGCCACTGGCAGCAAAGCACTTCAAGTGAATTGTTATAACTTCGGGCATTTTATCGAATAAAAGGCTGCGCTCGGCTTCCGTGTAGTGATGGCAGTTCTCACAGAAATATTTGTCCTCTCCCACAATCCTTTCCACTGAGGCAAACTGTGAAATTGCCCATTTCAGAGTCTTCCTTTCTGTTTTTGGCTCTGGAGAAACTAGAAAAGAGAATCGTTACATTTACATTCACAGATAGGCCAATATTTCAACAACAACACAAAACATGTCAAGACAGGCTCAAAAACAACACCACTGTAAAGAATACTCAGTACGTGTGAAATAGATGTATTTGAATCTTTGGAGCATTTCAGGAAGGGCTGAAAAGATCTCTTTCTTCAAACCTAAGATTTTTCCAAAGCTTGTTTCAGATAACACAGAGTAATTCTGCTGCCATGTCTGGAAACTGGGTCCATGAATTTCACTTATTAGGGCAGACATCCAAAATAACCAGAAAGTTCCCTTTCGCTTCTTACATTTTGCCTCCCCTGCCACCCTCACACTGCTGACAGGATCACCTACACTGACAGCAGCATTTTACACATGAACATTTCCCCACACATTTTACTCTGAGTCCTTCACCAAAATGGGGACTAAAGGCAGTAAAAGCTGCTCCAAATTAATTCCCTGGGAATTAAAAGTAATTCCCTTAAAATTCTCCATTTCAAAATTTAGTATTATAATGCTTACTTTTTAAAATACCTAAAAACTATGAATAGATCAATAAAATTTGTGAAAGAGACCAGAGAATTAACATTTACAAAGATAAAACATGCTATTAAGGCAATAATCTGAAACACTAAAAAAAAAATTTTAGAGTAGTTAAAGCTGGGTTCTCATCCAATTTTGAGGAAAAAGTGCAAATATTTCTTTTAAGAAGAAAAAGCGGAAAAATTCCTTATCCAAGAAGAAAGGGAAGACCTACATCAAAGAAAATACTTATTTATAAGCAGGAAAACATGTATCTAAGTGAAGGACTGTAAGCAGTCCATGCTATGTGTTAAGATTTGGAACAATTTTAATATTATCTGGATCTGTCAACAGTATCAGCACTGTGTTTCCAAAGTCTAAAGTTAATCAGGACAGGAGATAAGAGCCTCTAATTTTAGTCAGCACAAACAGGAGCCATGTTCCTTGATAACCACAGCACTGTCCTTCCCTGTGGCTGGCTGAGGCAGAAACACCTCACACCCCTTTCTGAGACAATTACTTACTTTCAGAACTCTCTTCAGCTTTAGAAAGTTCATCTTCTTGCACTGGAACACTGATGTCCTGAAAATCTTCTCTCCTTTCAGTAAAGCACTCGCACTCCAAACACCTTGTTCTCAGCACTAACTGGCCCTGGAACAGTTTCTCCACCAGTTCAAAGACAGCCAGTTCTGTACCTAGAGAAAGTACAAGTCACATCACTGAGCAAGCTGCACTTTCTTCCAAAGACTATCTTTGGCTATCCGTGGAAAATCACTATGTTAGTGCCACGGCTTTTTAGGGATCCCACATCAGAATTAAAACTACGCATCACATGCAGTTTTCAGATGATCATCCACTAGTAAGTAAATACAGAGCCTCTGTCTCTTGGCCCTCAAACTTTAATTTCTAAGATTGGGTACTTGTTTTATACCTCAAATATGTGGCATTCTGCAATATTTGTCACCAATGCACTGACTTAGTATGGACTATCAGCCTCCTCAAGGAGCGTCACATGTGTGGGTTTGCCTGGTTTCTATTTATTCTCAGTCCTCTCCTCCAATACTTTCTAAATTTGTTGGCCAGTTTTGGTCAAATCTGCTGAAGAAATGCAGATCTCAAAGATTCTGCATTCCTTCCATTTTTTATAAAAATTGGTGAGTGGGTCAGAAAGTTCCAAATTGGTAACTACTGAATTCATATGGAGCCCCTTCTCTCAGCAGGTACCTTGTTTCATTGACACAAAATCCATACCTGCCAGCTAATTAGAATATGTAATACATCCTGTGTCCTTCCTAGTTCTTGGGAATGTTTGGAATATGGGAGAAAACTAAACAATAGGGAGGGAAGGAGAGAATATTATTTGTAAACTTCGGCACAAAGCCATGGCCAATGGAGTTTAATTCTGTTTGCTCCTGACCATCACCTTCCTTTAAACCTTGAATCCATTTGCTATGTCTATGGATGACAAAAATAAGTGATAATACAAACCTGGCAATGTTCTGCCTTTTTTTTTTTTTTATACATATACATTGTACAATGATTACAGAATGTTAGAGGAATACCTCGAGATCTAAGCTAAACAGGTCAAGTTATAAAAAAAAAATTACAAACACATATAAAAATAAATTCCTGTTCCTAAAAATCTTCTTCAATTCCTGAAAATCTAATTTTGTGTTTAGGGCTCTGCAGGCTGTGCAGTCTGAAGACTGACTTCCCACGCATTGTACTTTCTTAATCATACTAATTTTAAGCCCATCACTTGTGCACCAACCTTCCTTTTTTGGTTCTTTTTCAGTTCGCTTTTCATGGTGGTTTTCCACAGGAGATGCTGGTTCATGATATTCTTCTTTACTGTCACCATTTTCACACTTGGCAGATGACTCTTCGAGCTCACAGTCATATTCTTTCCCTGGGTCTTTGGATCCCAGGTTTGTAGTTAATTTTCCTAGACTATAAAATTTGGACAGAATGCTGGGCTGCTTGCACGAGGATTTTAACCAGTTTAACCTAAGCCGTGACTTCTTCTGCGTGGGCTTCGCGCCCTCGCTGTCCCCAGAGCACTTGGCGATGGCGTCGCTTTGGGTTTCCAACTTTTCCCCCGTTGCTTTCCTCTTTGACCTGGTCTGCCTTTGATTTTCCTCTGCTGCAGTTTGTTCTTTTGACACTTTGGATTTTTTCTTGGCGTTGCCACCCTCGGCGTCACTTTTCCTTTTCCCGTGTCCCTTGAGCAGCTTGTCCTCGGCTGCGTCTCCATCGTGGCTGCTCGGAGCGGGATCCTCCTCCTCAGCAGCGCTGCCGGTCCCATTGCTCTCATGGTTTGGGTTGAGTTTTTCCTCCAATTTAGATGCAGGCTCCTCCGTGGGTAGTTTGTTCAACTCTTCCTTCTTCAGCAGCTGACATGTTTCCTGGATGTTTCCCAGGATACACTGCAGGACTTCCTGGGCATCGTGCTGCAGGTACCCTTCATACATGGGGTTCAGCTCTCTAGGGAAAAGAAACAAGCAGAGCAACGAGGATTAGTTATTCTTTGCTAACTGGGTAACATGATTTGAGATTTAAATTAGGTATTTAGACACAAAAGTCATGGAGGGTCCTGTCCAGGCCTAGAGAGGAGCCCTCCCTGTCACAGAGTTGTGGGAAAGTTCAGCCTTAGGCATTTAAACACACACTGAATTGCAACCCAGTGGTGCAGCTTCTCAGGTCAAAAAGAAACCTTCCCCATCCCTGGAAGTGTTCAAGGCCAGGTTGGATGGAGCTTGGAACAACCTGGGATAGTGAAAGGCGTCCCTGTCCATGGCAGGGGGTAGAACTGGATGATCTTTAAGGTCCCTCCCAACCCAAACCATTCCAAAGTTCTATGACACTTCTGTACCTAAAGCTAAGCACCATTTTAAACCCTCTTCTGCATTTAAATGACATTCTTACAAAGTTAAAATTTACTTCGGGCTTCTGACATCACGGAGATAACAACAAGCACAAAACCTTTACTTCGTACAAGGCCACCTGAAATTTAAGATCATCTGCCTTCCACCAGCCTCCGAAGCTGTGCAATGGGAACAACCTGGAAACATCAGGAGCAAACCCTGACAACGTTTACAGTGATTTGTACCTGAGGGTGTTCAGGAGCCTTCGGGGCTGAGTAGCAAGTTCATCTGTGTACTTTTCTGGGTTTAGGAGAAAACTGGCTTGAAGCTGTTCAACTGACAGAATCAAGGAGTGCAAGCTGCAGATGAGCTCATAACTTGCCAGGGGATCTTCTTTACAACTTGCCTACAATAACAATGTAAAAAGAAAAAAAACACTTGCAGTTTTGTCTGTAACAAGTTAAACTTTTCTCTCCTGCCCTCCCTTAGTTTTCTTAGGGATATTTGACAGGGTTTTTGTGTGCCATGGGAAGCAGGTGGGTTTCAGGCAATATATTGTTCTTTTCGTAGTAGAAAACAAACATAAAAGCCAAATTAGCCATTATTTTAAACCCCCAAACCATCCTTGCCCAAACTCCCATTTCCATCCACCCAAAGTAATGTATCATAATTATCTTAATGCCAAAAGCATGATGAGATATCTTCTCAAATTTCTTCTGTTAAATTTTAAGACTTGGGCTTACAAGTTTACAGACCCTCTGAACACTCATGTTTGAACACAAGTTCAAAACAACTCAAATATATCTTTTACTGAAGTAATACTGCAGAAAACAATGCTGAAAAATTTGTTAAGAACAGAAGAAATTAGTTAGATTTTCACTAAACTCCCTGCATGCAGCCTTACTTACAAAGTAAAGAACATGTGGAGATTTGTTACCTTTTCTGCCTTTTGCTCTCCTTCATCCTTCAAAGATTCTTTCTTCTTTGAAATGATGTTATATAAATGTTTTACTCCAGTTTTAAAACCAGGACAGAAATATAATACCTGAAAGCAACAGTTGAAAACAGGAGAATAACTTGAGTAAGAGGTTACTCCACACAGAAATCCACATTTATGAACCAGCCAGCTCTGCACCTCCCCAGGCTGTGCAGAGCACACAAAGATCCAGGATTTTTCACAGCAGGGAGGAGCCCAGAGTATGGAAACTGAAGAATTACCCAATCAGGACAACCTACATTTCCTGCAGCAACATTCCCTCCCCCCCCCCCCCATAATTAGATTCCCTTCATACTACAGCCAGACATCCATGGAATATCAAACTACAAATCTCACCCACTTGTGCTTAACCAAAAAAAAACCCTTTGTGAGTTACCCCATGCCCTCACCTGCAGGACACTGTTCAGGTAACAGGTGTTCCCCAGATTGTTCAAGCCCACAAAAGGCAACATGTTGTCTTTTTTCTCACAGCTGACAAGGGAGGGAGGCTGTGCTGCAGGAACAACCTGGTCACTGTGGAACAGAGAAAACAGGGAGTAAAGAGACAGCTTTGGAAAAGGACTCCTTCACCTCCCATCTCAGAGCCAACCGACAGAATTCATCACTAAGATACACAGCTCAAAATCACATCAAAGCGTGTCTGAGAGTGTCTATATTCACTCTAGGCACTCAAACACAAAGTCCTCAGCTAAAATACCACCCAAAAATAAACAATTTTACAAAAATCAGGCAAATCTGCTGTTAGTCCCAACACATACTTTTCAAGTAATATCAGGAGACCAATTTAAGGAACAAAAAAAAAAAAATTCACTTTTAAATATTTTTGTACTTTTTTTGTTCATTCCTAAGGTACAAAAACATGTCTAAAACATATTTTCTATCTCTGTGCCCTTCTCCAGAGTCACATAATTTCTGGATGCAAAGCAAAAAAGATAAAAATAGAAAAACAAAATTAAAACAAACTAATGAACCTGACATATAATATACTAATTATCATTATTATTAATCACTGATGTGATACACTGTACTGACACAACAGAACCAAATTTTTAAGACTCCAACTATTTCTAACTGACCACAATCAAGCAACATCGCTTTTTCCCACTTAAATCTCCCCATTAGCAAAGAAATACGTTGATGGATTTGCTCAGGGCTTGAAAAGCCCCAATGAATGACAGGCAGCACCACAACCAATTCATTTCCTTGCAGCAGAAACAGCCTTTAAAATCCAACATCTTTTCATTAAGACTCATCTCACAAAAAGTTACATTTTAATATAAAAAATAATATAAATACCTCAGCAGCAGAGTAACTACTTATATAAATTTAAACAAAGCAACTTCTTGAAGTGATCATAAAGTTTGTGCCAAATGAAGACATCCACAGTGTGGCAAAGTTGTTTCCTTAACAGTTGTAGAAACTGGTTATAGCGATTATTTAGCTTTAAAAGAGTCACTTATTCAAGCAATCCGTAAACTTTGTGCCAACTAAACATCCACAGCGTCACAAACTTATTTTCTTCAAAAAGTTATAAAAAACCCGGCTATCATGATTACTTTGTTCAGTTTGATTAAGTTGGGTCGAGGGTTAACTAAATTTAAACGCACGTTAATTTAATTTTCAGCGCACGTTAATTCAGCCTTAGCGCACGTTAATTTAATTTCGCGCGCTGCAGCACATTATAATACACGAACACGAAACTGAGCCGAGTGGAGGGACTGAGCATCGCCGGACCGACACGACACCGCCACAAAACAAACTTCTCCCGCGCGGCACTCACATCTCGGCGCCTCTGAACTCCGCGCCCTTCTGCTCATTTTCCTGCGCCTCGGTAAAATCCAGCGCTCTCTTCGCCTCCTTCTTCTGGAAGAGCTTCAGCGACAGCCTGTTCTTCCTGCCGGGGCTGGCCCTGGCGGTGTCGGCGGGCAGGACGCCGGGCATGGCTGGAGCGGGGCGCGGCGCTCACACCTGGCGCGCACACACACACACACGCGCACACCAGGCGCCATTTACTCGCCGCGGGGGCCCCCCCCGCCGCCCGCCGCCCCGGGCTCGGGCCGCCCCCCCGCGCCCCCCGCATGTCCCCCCGCGGCCGGCGGGCCCCGGGCGGGCGGCGCGGCCGCTGCCCCCCCCTCTCTCCCGTCCCTCCCTCCCCGTCCGTCCGTCCCTCCCTCACTCACCGCTACATCGCGGCCCCGCTCCCGCTCGCCGTTGCCATGGAGACCGCGGGCCGCGCGCCCGCAAACTTGGCGCGTTTTTTTCCGCGCGCCCGCGAGGACCCCCCCCCCCTCCCCGCCCCCCCGCGGGCGCCCCGCGCGCGCCCCGCCTCGAGCCGCCCCCCCTCCCCCCCACCAACCGCCCCCCCCCCCCCGCGCCGCCCGCCCTGCGGGAACGCCGGAGAGGGAGCGCGCCGCGGGGCGAGCGCAGCAGTGAAGAGCCGCGCGGAGCGGCGGAGGGGGGCGCGCAGGGAGCTGGTGGTGACACCAGAGGCGCCTCGATGGCAGCGCGTCGCCAGCAGCGGCGCGGCAGGCCCGCCGCCGCATCAGGCAGCGCGGCGAACAGCCCGCCGAGGGTCCTGGCTGAGCGCGCGCGGGCGCTGGTAACGGCCCGGCCAAAGGGCTGTCGGGCTCGGGCTGTACCATTGCGAGGGGACAGCGCGGCTCCCACCCCCGCCCGCGCGCCGTGGATCGGTCCCGCTCTGGCCACGCCTCCCAAGCGGAATCAGCCAATCAGACGCGGCGGCTCCGCCCGCCCTGAGGGCCCTGGGGTTGGTCCCGCCCCAGCCCCGCATGGCGGTCCCGCGGCCCTGTTAGGGGGGCAGTCCCGCATTTTGCGTGGCCGTAAATCAAGCGTTCCACTTGTAGTCCCTGTCAGATCCCGGCTAAAAAGGCTTCACCAGCACAGCTGTGGAGAGGGCAATAAATTATAGTTATCACCGAAGCTGATAAGGCAGCAAAGATGTTGGGACAGAGCACTACGCTCAAAAAAGATGGAATGTGGGAAAATGCTATAGATTAGTCCATTCTGCTCTCTAAAACTGGCCCGTCCAGGACCAGTTTATGCATTGCTGACAGAAAACCTTTATAAATTCTGTGAGTGACTCAGTCCGAGGATGGTCAGGAGTCAATATGTTTTAGCTCCACATCCATCACAGATCCGTCACACTCTTTAGAAAGGCCCCTTTCTACCTAAGACTTTTTTTTTTTTTTTTTTTTTTTTAACCTGTCTTAACTATATAATTTGTTTTCAAGAAAAAAAAATCTCTGACAGTCAAACTAATGCAAGGTGGTAAAACACATTTTTTATCTGTGGAAGTGTATCAAAGTAAGTGCCAGTCCTGTGCTTAAAGACAACTGTGCTTTCTTTTAAGAAAAACAATGAAATAGTTTAAATCTACTGTGAGTCTCGTATCCAAGCAACTGTCTGTGGGACACACAATCATCCTGTTTATATGAAAGACCCCAATAATTTGTTTTGGTTTTACTTGCTGCGAATTAACAAGGTCTTGTCTTTACATATTTGGTGGGTTCAGTATTTCACAAATTCATCTGGCTCTGAAAATTGCTCTTTTATTTGCTCCATGAAAGGTCTTGGATTTTTCACATCTCTCCTTGAGACCCACAAGAATAATCCAAGTCCAGCTATGATACTCTTTGATTTCATATCGCCCCAAAAGGTCGGGAATCTTTTAAAGATTCATCTTTTATCCTGAGGATAAGGAACTCCATGTGCCAGTCACACTTTTTAAGCACTGATGTTAATTTTTTTAAGTCTCTGAAGCTAAATCACAGTTGTTTATTCCACTGGAAAACTGTTATAAACCGTTTTTAAGTTATTCACATAAGATATTTTATAGGATTAGTTTCATAACTGACTTCAAACTATGCCCAGACCTAGGCCTTGGGGAGAGTTACCCCAAATTTGAGCTCTCCAAAGCTGAAGTTCCCCAGGACAAACCCCTGCTGCCTCCCCTCAGCGTGGCACTGTGCTGCCTGCTGAGTACAAAAGCAAACTAAACCACCACGAAATCACACCCTTTTTTGCAATCTTGCAATTTTTAGATGTTTTTAACACTGCTTCATGAATTCATTGTTACTACATATAGGCCATATTCGTATGAATTATGGCAGGAATTATGTCTCTCCCAACAGTCATAGACATGCTCGCTGCACATGTTTTGCTTTCATTTACAAATAGAATTTCACCAAATTATGGGTGAAATATCCACATATTCCCACAAATCCATCACCCAAGAACCAAAGTTCAGATTCCCAAGGTATATATTGACCTAAAGGTCTATTTCCTTGGCCTGTGGGATCTCCAGAGCTACTGCATTCCCACTCAGTGTCGCTGGATTTCCCAACAGGAGCTCTGTGATATGAACTTTAGCTCCACTTAGCAAACATTGCCTGAAGTCACTGCAGTTAATAGACACTCAGGACTACAGAGGTTCTTTTGTATGACACAAGAGCCTTATCCAGGTGGGTGGTGCCCAGAAGTCATGGAACTGCTTGGTTGATTAATAATGTTTCATTAAGTCTGTTACACTGCCGGTTTGAGTCATCAGCTGAGGAGTCACTTCACTGGGAGCTGGAAGGCGCTGGCCAATGAAACTCCTGGTTGTAAGGAGACAGGATGAAATCTCTGAGTGTTCGGACCTTGAATCAGTAAAAGACTGGAATAAACTCCGAAGGCAGGGGCCCAGTTGCTCCAGGTTTCCTGCGTGTGATACAAAAGCACGTTCACACAGATCTCGAGTCCAGTGCCACAACCAAGGCTGTTCATCTCAATAAAAGTGTGCCCTGTCCAGTGTGTGGTTTGCCATCTGCTTTAACAAACATGAGAAAAGACTATTTATATCCAAGGATTTCACCACCTGAGGGTCTAATTCTGTATGTCAAATTATTCCTCATTCCATGTGTTAGCTAAGCTCCAGGTGTACTTGTGCCTAGGACCACCATTGGTGAAGGCCAAGCTTTGGGTGTGAAGTCAGGCTTGTGGACATTTACAAGCTTGTACTGTAACTTTCATGGGCAGTGACTGAGTGAAGGAGGGAAAGGAGATGTTTGCTGAGTGTTTTTGAGGGACTGCAAGTGCACACAGCATTTTCACAGGGTGATTATGGTTCTTTGGTCTAATTAAGTCAACTCAGTTTTTATAGGTATAATGCTTATTTGAATCAACAAATGCATCTGCCACACAACCAGACATAAGGAAGCCCCAGACAGTGGAGCACCTCTCAGAAAACTCACTCAGCACGTTTGGAACAACTTAACCTGCCCTTTTTCCACAGTGTGGTATCACCTTCCAAATGCTCCCATTAAAGAGGCCTCTGTGCCATCCTGTGCTGAGCTGTTGTGCAGCCCAGCAGAGCTACATGTCAGGTTTGCTTACTGAATTATTAAAATTCAAAATTCCTCTTTTATTTTTTCTACTGGTAATTTCATTTGATTATGTATAACCCTTACCCTGCCCTAAATAATTTCTCTCCCTTAACATACTCACAAATTTCTTCCTAGTTCCCCATCATTGTTATTTTGATCAAGCCATACATCTGTCTTTTTTATCTCCTCTAAGTTAGTTCTCTCCAGCTTCAAAAGACAAAGCCAATATCATTATGAGAGATGTCCTGACTGATTATTACGTTTCCCCTCTGTCACCTATATGGTAAACTGGGGTAAAATCTTAGCTGAAAGTCTGTCAACTAATAGTTTTTTTAAATTTGAAGTACAGTCACACCTCTGCTTGTGCTTTCTTAGACAGCTACATTTGTGCATCAACAGTAATTCCAGTCCAGGTCATTGTTGTATCCAAAATTTTAAGGCACACGAAGCTCTCCAGGCAGTGTCACTGCTTGGCATGCCCAGGACAGCCTGGCTTGCATTATAAAATACCCCTAAAGCCATGGTTTATTTTTAAGCAGCAAACGCAGGGGAAGCAGAAGCTCCCCTTGTTGGGAAGAAGCTTCACCCACCAGCCTGACATGGTGCTGTGCTGCCTAAGAGACACCCACGCAGCTCCATCTCAAACCAGCCATCCAGCAGCTCCTTCCCACCTAGGAAAAGCCCTCAGCTCCATGAAATCTACTCTTCACCAACCTCTCACCCTCTCAACCCTCACCTGACACTAGTTAATGCATGGACATTTTTTCCAGCAGGAAAACCTTCTGTTTAAATGTAAGGAAATGGGGATTATTTTTTTGCTGTATCTCTCCAAAAGCAGAGTCACACCTAATTAAATATTTATGACAGCTTAGCATGCTCCATAAAGGAGCTGTTGTCTAGAAGCCTCTGAAGTTCCAGCTCTGTACAGTCAAGAAGTATTTCAGGCACAGGCCAAAGAGGGAGCAGGTGCAGAAGGCAGTGATTCCTTACATACAGACCCAAGGCATTCCAATGTGCAAGATTAAATTATGTCTAATACTATAGACTTCACAGCCATGTGTTACAAAAATAGCTGCACTGGGAAACCAGAAATCTCCACAGACATGGCCAAAAATAACCATATGAAATGCCTGGAAAGAGCAGATTCCCCAGAGGTGGGATTTCTGGAGTCCTGGAGGCAGTCTCCAGTACAGAGCATGATTCTCTGCAGGGAAAAA
Organism: Pyrocephalus nanus; assembly: GCA_038380795.1. Taxonomy (NCBI): domain Eukaryota; kingdom Metazoa; phylum Chordata; class Aves; order Passeriformes; family Tyrannidae; genus Pyrocephalus; species Pyrocephalus nanus. The sequence continues at coordinate 11,613,661 of CM076269.1, read as the reverse complement.
CCTCCCCAACCTTTAGCTGTGGCTAAATCACATAAATTATAGCAACTTCCAGAGCCTGCAGCCGTATCAGTGATAGGCCTATAAATCTGTCAGGGTTCTTGTATTGTCAAAATTATTCTGTGAATTTTGGTGCAAATTGTGTGCAGACAGTGTGCTCTTTCAGCAGGCTCAGATCACGCAGGGACCTCAGAGTGGGAAGTTCTGCAGCCTACGCTGGGCAAAACCCATCTCATTCTTGAGGGATACAATTCTGTGTCAAGTTCCCCACACAGAAAAGGTAAGAAACTGTTCCCAAAAATAAAAATACGGACTATAAGATGTCAAGACAGGACTGGCTTCAGTCAGAGGGAATAGAAAAGAATATTTAAGGATCTTACTGTTTGGTGATCCACAGTTCATGGAGACTCTGTGCCCTTTCACAGCCAGGAACAGAGACAGGAACAAATTGTCTGTCTTGCTTTACTCCGCTGGAAAGGAAATCTGACTCTTCCCACAGCAAGCAGCCTGGGAACGTCATAAACCCTGAACTATTCCTGCTTGATGAGCTACATCTGCTTTCAGAGGATCTCAAATCATTTCATAACCCATTATTTAACTTTGCTGCTGCTGCGCTGGGGCACGTGGGAACAATTTGGCCACCACAGAACTCCAGTCCCTGTGAGAGGGGCACCTCTCCAGGGTTGTGCCTGGTTCCAGCAACAAAACAGGATGAGCTGGGGCAATTTGATGTCAGACAGAGGGGGTGAGGCAGCAGAAGAGCTACTGTTTTATATCAGGGCTGAGATCCTAATTTGGGCTGCAGAGCAACTCGTTCCCACCTGAGGAGTTGCAGCAGCTTCAGTCTCTGACAAGTAAAACCTGGCCCAAAAGCTCGACCTGTGTGACCAGCTGTTTTCTGGCATCCATAAAGATACAGAATTTAGGAAAGGCAGGAAAGAATAAATCAGAAATTGTTACAGTTCTGTAAACTCCACAGGAAGCCTGCAATGAGCTCCTTTTAGTTTCAGCTTCAGAAGGCAAATGTCAGCTTGGAGACCTGAGCCACAAGCCATGAGTTTTTGATGCACAAACCATAACAGTTCCTCCATGTGGGAGAGTTTATAAGTTTTGAGATCAAGGTGCATAGCTCCTGATACCATAGCCTTAGGTCTCATTTGTCTCCCTCTTAATTTAGGAGAAAACACAATTGAATGTAACCTGTGAACTTCTAGAGCTACACATGCATCTGTGATATCTGGAAAATAGCAATAATTTCACCCATAAAGAAGAGATAAAGCAGATTAGTTCATAACAAAATAAATGTGTGGTTCTGTACACTGAAAATCTCAAAGGCAAGAGGGTTCTGTGGCCAGGTCTGAAACAGAACATTTCTCCTGAAATATCTTTGAAAGCAAAGTTCTGTATGTACTGCAGAAAAACATGGTGTTCTGTACTTGGTTCCATTGCATCCCTAAGGGTGTTTTCCCCACCTTTTGCCTGTGTGTAGATATTTTCTTTCACAGCTCAGAACTGCTGCTCTGTTTGATGTAACACATGGATCCAGAGCTCCGCCGGTAGCAGAGGCAGCACAGTTTGCTTTTATGGGCTGGAATTCAAATGACAAGCCAGGTGCTACATTGCAAACCGTAACTAAAATAAAAATACAAGTAACATCTCTTCCTAGTTCTGTTCTTAGGTCAGAATAACATTGTACAGAGCTTCAACTCACTCCTGGAAGCAGAGACAGGAGGAAACCCAACCTGCACATACTTGCACCATCTGCTGGCAGCATCTCCACTGACAGACATTCCTAGGATGGATTTTATAATTCCACTCAAACCTGGAGGGATATGTCCACACCTAGGGATGTGAGACCACTGTTATAAAGATTTAAGATGCAGGTGAGGACTCGTTTTTCTCCACAGCAGAGCCATTTCTGCCAGGTTTTAAGGAATTTTGTAGCAAAGCCTCTGTGACCCCCACATAGCCACATCAAGATGGGTATTGCAGAGCCTTATATGACCGAGTGGGGCAGGACAGACCACCCTCTGCCAGCTGCTGTTGCAGTCAGCAGGAGCCAGAGCTCCCCAAAAAGAGATCCAGCCTCTCCATCCCATATCCTGCTGCCTGCAGATGGCTGTGCCCAAGTGTCCCATTCCCATCGCTCTCCAGGCAAAGCCTTTAGATCGGATGGGTCTGTGCCAGCCCCATAGCGTCATTGTGCCAGGTCTTCTCCCCACCACAGAGACATTCCCTCCTGAATTTCTCAACTCCCTGCTGGAATCTCAGATGAAGAATGGGATCCAGTGATGCCTGTCAGGTTTCTTGGCAATCTCAGAGACTTAATATATGTAAAAATTAAACACAGCGCTTTGTTACTGTCAAAGATCTCATAATGTGAGTGAAATAAGAATCACTCCAGTGAAAGCGAAACTTGATGAAAGCATTTATGATGTTAAGGTGTGTAGATAAATTCTTCCTCCTGCTTCATCGCTCGGTACTAGGAGGGGCTGTAGGTTGATCAGGTGGTCCAGGAAAACCAATGTCTCCTCATGCAGGCTGCAGTCAGGCTGCTGAGTTCTTGGCTCCAAGAAGACACAACAATAAATGCCCTTGCTTGGCTTTTGAAGAGGGTCAGCAGTGTTACAGCAAGTAACATCTTTATCCATGGGTGCCCTGCTAGACCAAGGGGTCATATTTGACCCTTCGACCTGGAGAATAAAACTGAAAGTGTTTGGGGAAATGGTCTTCTCCAGGTGCAGATCATCAGGAGGATTGTAGAGAATTTGGCCCCTGAGTCATTAGACACTAAACCACCACTGAAGCACAGAAACTCCCAGTGTGGTGAGTCAGTGGGAATCAGATCACCCCTTGGACCAGAGGGACAAATTCCATATGACTAAAAATCCAGGAAACCAAAGCTAAGGCAGAGAACAGCTGAGCCTCTCTCTGTTCCGTGTGTATGGCTTCTCTCTCCTGTAAAGAGCTTCATCATAGTAAGCCCAAGGTCATGAACACACACCTGTCCACAAGCAGATTTATGGAAAAACGATATTTACTTTACAAGGAATAACTGAACAAAGTATTTCTCTTTAAGTAGATTTGAAGTCTATAAATGGATGTCTGAATTCCAGCTGTGGCTGCACCAGTGCCGACTGCACTATAAGCAACAGCATTTCTTGTTCAGCACAGAATCCCAGCCTGGTTTGGGTGGAAAGGAACCTTAAAGCTCACCTCATTCCACCCCCTGCCATGGGCAGTGACACCTTCCACTAGACCAGCTTGCTCTAAGCTCTGTCTTTGAACACTTCCAAGGATGGCTCAGCCACAACGTCTCTGGGCAGCCCAAATGCCTGCAAGGACACAATAGTTTCTTTTTGAGAACACAACTGTAGCAAATTGATTTGCCGGGCAAGCTCATGTTGTTTGATGTGAACATCACAAATGTGATCCACGAGCCATAAGCAAATGAAGCCTTTCCCATACCTTTTTGGGGATCACAGGATGTGCACAGCCCAGGGTTGCACGGGGCTGGTGGCTTTTGAATGAGCACCAGGTTGGTTCCTGGAGGCTGTATCTTCTCCTGGACACACAGGTCACATCTACCCTCCACACTTTTCCCTGCCTGCATCCATCTGGCTGAACTGCGTAAGGAAGTGTTGGGTCTGGTGTGTGAAAGGGGATGCACAGTCAAGTTTTATGATAATCATGGCATGATCCTTAAAACCCTCACAAACTGAGGTGCTTTGTTAGTTGATATTTGTATTCCTGCAGCACCCAGACACTTGCAGAAGTGTTTTGCCCCACTCCTGCTGTCAGCCAAGAAGTGGAAGGCCAAAGGCATGGCAGCTTCTGCCGGTGGATGGGGCAGGATTTTCTCATTCAGACCATACAAGGCAGCCCCTGTGAGCACACAAGAGGGGCAGCAGTTTGCAGAGAGTCTACAAAAATGGATGTTGGCACTAACATGCTATAGAACAATGATGATTTTGTATTGCCTTTCCAAAAAGGGCTTGATCACATCAGCCCCTGCCCCGAACACATCAAATCTGTTTTCCAGCACAGGGCAGGACCCTCACCCTGCTCCTGTCTCTCTGGCCTTGGGAGCTGCAGGGAAAAACCCCACTGCAGAGCAGTCAAGGGCCTCCTCCAGGAGGATGTAATCCCACCACTGTAGGGAAACATGCTTCCCCAGGGAGCCCCTTCCCCATCAAAAACTGCCATCCACGCTGTGAGGCATTATAACCATCCAGAAAGGTCCAGTCCCTTTTTTAAAAAACACACATAAAAGCTAAATCAGGTGGTGAAAGGCTGTAGGAAACCACATTCTTCTTGTTGCTCTTTTCCTTTCTTATATTGACCTTTGCAAACGAGCCCTTGGGCGGGATCCTGCACAGCGTTCCGGGGCGGCAGGACTGACCTCTTGCCATGGAATTTCACCTAGTAATTTCTGTGGCAGAAAGAAATCCTCGGAGCGGGTCGTCTGGCTGCAGAAGTAAATTTAAGTGCCTGTGGCTTGACAAATAAACAATCTGAAAGTGCTTAATGACTCACAACCTCTCCTAAGAATAGCTGAACTTTGCAAGATGGAAATATATTGTGAAGAACATGCTGCCCGAGCGTGGGGCTGGAGGACACGGTGGGAGACAGGGAGGGAGAGGCTGTGGCTGCATTCCTGCCGTCCCCTCCCCGCTCCTGGCTCCTGGCAAGCGGCATCTCAGAGGCTTCTTCAACATTCATGGGCATCAGCCACCGCGGAGCTCTATCCAAATTCACCTAATTCGCTTTTAAACAAATTATCAGGTTTCATTTATGCAGATGGAAACGTTCTCCTCGTTTATCCTGTTTTGTTTGAAAGCGCCGTTATTCTCCTGGATTAAACAGGGGTCACATAAGTTCTCCACATCTACACATTACACTTCTGAGCGCCTACAGCTCATAGAAGAAACTCTTTGTCTTCCAGTTATCAAGCAGTGACTGAAAAGGAGGACTGGTTTTGATTCCGTTTGCTCAAAAACAGGGTTTTGAGTAGTTGGTGCTTTTCTGAGGCACCCTCACAGCAGCGTGAGCTGTGAGCTGCCACTGCCTCACTTCTTACCCCCTACGCACACTTTTTACCACTTTAATCTAACCCCAGGGAAAACAGAACAAAACCAAATTCAGCTGAATGTCTGTGACCACAAGAGCTTCCTGTGGGTGCCTGTAGTTTTTGCTGCAAAAGCCTCGTTGTTGTCATAAGGACTCAGGGATTGTCATGGCTTTGGGATGAGCCCAAGGGATGGGTGATGGTTCAGCTGCACAGTCCCGGGAGCAGCAGGAGACATGCTGTGTCTCCAAAGCCACACAGAGTAGGTTTGTTGTTCAGGAACAAGAGAAGAAAATAATGTAGGAGTCACCCCCCACCCCCACCAGCCAGCAAGGCCAGAAAAAAAACCCTTTCTCATACCATTGTCCCTCTATCTTGGGCACTGCCAGAATCCTGAGAGCAGCAGCAGGGGTTTTCCTCATGGAGTGAAGCCCGAAGGCTTCCCTGAGACATGTTTTTCCCTTGATTCTTTGATCCAGTGTTAAATTCATCAGGAAATGTGTTCCTGTCATTCAACACCTGAGCCCTTCACTTGGGAGTGAGGGAAGACCGAGCTGAGGACCAGCGCCCTAGTCACTCCTGAGGTGGATAACAGGGTATTTCATTCCTGCCTGTTTACCAGGAGCCTGGGCACTGCCGGGAGTGTTCTGGAATAGCCTGGTGGCTGTACAGCAGCCAGATCCCAACCCTCAGATACCCCACAGTGATTTTCCTGGTCAGAGTCGAAAGGTCTTTGGACTCCTCTCAAAGGAAGGGGGTAATCCTGGTGGCCCGCATCCCTGTAGGGTGCTGAGCTCCTGACCCAGATGGAGACCAATGCTGCTCTCCCACGCTCTGGAACAGCTAGAGCAGGGCTGGGATTTCCCTCTGTGTCTCAAAGACAAGGAAAATCAGAAGCTTTACCTTTGGAAGATATTATTGGGAGTCAGTAAAGTGCTGATTTCTGCCTGTCCCCAGAACTGTCACGACAGTGACTTGATACAGCTGGATAGGATGAGCACATGGGGCTGGGCACATGAGGAGGCTCAAAACCTAAAACTCAGATTGCATTTTCTTTATGTTTTCCATGCGATTGCATTAAGGTCCAAGGGCCCGATGTGAACCGGACGGGGCTGAAGGGCCGAGCCAGAGAACAGCTGGTGCAAACACACTTCAAGTTTTGCATCCGAGCCCAACTCCGCAGATTTCCCTTCCCGCCGCTCTCTATCCGCATCTGTGCAAACAGGATGAGCTACAAAAGTATAAATAAAGCGCTAAACTGAATACCGCGGGCATGAGGGAAGGGAAAAAACACCCCGAAGAAGTGGATTTCTGGCCTCCCAGGGCAGCCCCTCTCCCGCTGTCCCGCCCGCAGCCCATCCCCGCTGCCTCGGGCCGCCCCCGCTGCCCGGGGGAGGGCACCGGGTCCCGCTCCGCCCCCGGGTCCCGCCCCGGGCCCCTCCCGGAGGAGGCAGCGGGATCGCAGGGTTGAGGCAGCCGAGCTCAGCAGGTCCAGGTACGGCCGCGCCGGGCGGGGACACCGGGCGGGACCGCGGGGACAGCGGGACCGGCACCCGGGAGGGGAAACGGGTCCGCCACCCCCACTGCCCCCGGGACTGCACCGGAGGGGCTGGCGGGATGCTCCGGGGTATTTGGGGGAGAGTTAGGAGAGAATCTGGGGTGTGTGCCTGGGCATGCTCGGCGGGGTTTCGGGAGTGCGCTGGAGGATGCTCTGGAGTGCGCCAGGAGTGCGCTGGAAGGTGCTTTGGGGGTGCCTCCAAGGGTGCTCAGGAGGATATTCAGGGGGATGCTTTGGAAGTGCTCAGGGATTCTCCAGAGTATGCTCCAGGGCGCTCAGGGAATACATGGGAGCGCTTTGGAGGGAGTGCTCATTGGTGTGCTTCTGGGGATGCCGCCTAGGGTGTTCGAGGGGTGCTCCAGGGGTGCTCTGGCGATGCTCCAAGAGTGCTCCAAGGGTGCTTCGGCGGTGCTCAGGGTGCTCGGCCCCTCAGGTGGCTGCCTGGGAGCAGCATCAGCCCAGGATCATTCGGGACAGGAGCGTTTCCAGCGCATCCCTGGGTGCGGGATGGAGGCACGGAGCGTGGGCAGCGGGGAGAGGGCAGGAAGGCTCCGAGTCCCGGTGGGACCCCCAGATGTCACCATGTGAGGGCTGGGAAGGGCCCCCAGGCCCCGGGCAATGCAGCGGAAATCCCCAGGATCCCACAGCAGCCAGAGTTGTATTTAGCCTCAAAGCCCAACCATAAAACCCTCCCCAGCCATAAAGATGTGGTTCAGCCAAGCCCCAGCCCAGCCTCCCCGGCTGAGCGTGGTCACCCACGCCTGCCTCCAGCCTCTCCCGGTTTCCTTGCCGGCGTTCCAGCCGTCCGGACGCAGGAACTCTTGGCACCGTAACTCACTCCTGCCTCTGGTGAGGGCTGTGCTCCGCTTCCCCGAGCCGCGGGTCCCTCGGGGCTCGGCCACAGGGCTGGCCCGCATTCAGAGCGGGGCCAGGCTGAGCTCGGGGGTTCTGCATCCTCGGGGGGCCAAGCGAGGGGCTGCTCCGGCGGCGGGTTTAGCAGCGAGCTCAGGGACAGGCAGTGCCTCTCCCTCGCAGACAGCATCGCCTTTCCTCGGCAGTGGAGGCTGCCAGGGCATTTCTAAACAGCCCAACTCTGCCGGGACCAGGCGTGTCCCGGGCAACTTGTGCTGATTTCCCGCAGGCCTGAGGGAAAGATGTGCCAGGCTCGGGCTGAGCTCCGGGAGAAATCAGAGTGAGTGGGAACAGAGAGTTGCCGCTCCCGGATAGACCATTGCTGAGATCTGTTTAGAAGAGGTTACACAGAAAGTGTGTTGGATAATCTCAACTACAAATCCAAGTTCAGAATGGAGGAAGTCATGATCTGGATGCTCTGGGTGTGAGGTTCACCTTCCAGAGATGGAAGTGGGGCTGTACTGTGCAGGGATATCTCACTTTCCTGGCAGCTCTGGGATGCAACACCGCCAGGAAGGATTTCACAAACCAGGAATTAAATATTTGAGCTGTGTTGCCCAAATGAAGGTGATGAACACTTGAAAACATTGCATATGCAGGGTAAGGGTAGTGGCCACATTGATGGGCAGAGAAAGGGAACACTGTAAAAAACATCAGCATTTGCCTTTGGACTCATTTCACAGTCTTCCCAGTGTTTTGTGTTTGATTTGGGATGGGCGAAATGGGAAACTCTGATCTCTTAAATGATTCCTGAAGTGGTAAATGAGGTGGGGGTAGCCCAAAACCTCAGGTTTATCACTGATTATTTGTTGCTTTGATTGTAATGTTTTAAAAATAAATATATCTGCTGAAATGACAACCAGCTTGATGAACAGCAACCTGGTCAGGGAATCTGTGGTTGAGGATCAGTGAATGAATTCATTAAAATAATCCTGAAACTGGAAGATGAGATGTCAGGGAGCCTGTTGCTGCTCTGGGCTCTGTCAGTCTCCTGGTGCAGTTTCCAAATGACTTGTGAATAGGAAAACCAGGGTCACATTCATCTCCTTTCCAGAAAGTCCTCTTATGGGGAAGGTTTTACCTCCTAGGAGCAGGAATCATGGAGTGCTGGGGCTGTCCCATTCCCACATATTTATTTGCCACCACACAGGAGTGCAACGTTACTTCCCATCACACAGCCTCTTTGTCCTGTGGCGTGGGCACCTTTTGGGAGGGAGAGGTTTGGTCTCAAACATTCCTTGCATCAGGAGTGGTGTTGAGATCCTGGACATGGCTGGTTGGATGAATACAGGCTCATTCACAAGCTCAGTGCCAATTCAGGTCCCTCCCCCAGTGGTTTTACAGCTGCCAAATATTTTGAAAGTCGCATTTTTATCCCTGAGTGTTGCACATCAAATCTTAGGTCTTTTCAAGGAAGCTTTGGGAGCAGCACCAGGGGTGAGCATGGCCCCAGTGGTTAGAGGAGAAAAGTCAATATGGGAAATTATTGTATTTTCCATTCAGTGCCCCGTATGACAGGGGTTATGTGACTCTGCCTTGCTCAAGAACAGCAGGATGCAGATTTTGGTCAATAGAGGCCTGACCCCAACTCAAGGGGCGTGAAGGAATCCATGGCTTGGGGCAGAAATCCTTGACCAGGCTCATTGGCACACTGCCAGTGCCAGGGGAGAGTGGTGGGGAGGAACCAGCTGCAGGGAGCTCCTTCTCCCTATTTTTGACCTCAGTGGAATTCATGTTTCTGGCACTGTGCCCCAGGAAGCCTTGAGTCCTGCCCATCCCAGGGTTTAAACAGCACATGGAAAAAAAAGGTATTGTCATTATTATGATAGTATACTGCCAAAATGGAGAATTTGGTGGAGTTAGAAATGTGAAATATGGTGAAAAAGCCACCCAAAGGTCCCCATCTTCCAAATGGGAATATTTTAAATTTATCATTGCAGCCAGTTCCTTTATCCATCAGGACTGAATGTGAGTCTTGGTGCAAGGGAGAAAGCTGAAAATTCACCAGTAATGAGAGCTGAGCTTGGTCAAAAACCTGGAGGAAATTCCCCATTTCCTAAACCCTCTCATGACCTAGGTGAGTGATGGGAATTGTGTCTGCAGGGCTCCTAGCTCCTGGCATCCGCGTGGAAATCACCAGGAGAGGAGGAAGTCGGCATGTCTGTCCCCTCTGCAGTCCCAATCAATGTGGAGAGTGGTTTCAGGTGGCCTGAAAGAGAAATGTTCCTTTTTGAAGAGGTTTTTAAACCTGTCAGGAGTGTGATCAATCTGAGTCTTCTTGTCTCTAGCCAGAAATCGATGTAAAATGACTCTGTGTCTCCGTGGGGGACTGCAGGGGTTGTCCAGGGAAGAGGAGAAAAACTGGCAGGCAGAGAATAGGGATTTCCTAAAAGCACCCAAAAGTGCCATTTTCAGCAGAGGAGGAGCTGAGTTGATGGTGGGACTTTGCTGAGGTCAGACAGAATAGACACCAGGTCACCAGTCTGCTTTCACAACCACAAATGCCCTTTTTGGCATTTTCTCAGGCTGATGAGTTTAGAAAGCCCCGTTTGGGTGTCAGGGTGAGTTTTGCCAGTTCCATAAACTCCAGTGTCTCATCTTCAGTAAGCACTGAGGAGATAGGATATGGCACAGCACCTTCCTTCCCTGTCCATTTCGTGTCTTGGCAAGCAGTGAAGAAGAATAGCCTTTCCCAAGAAGCAGAAAGTTTGGTTTGTTGGTTGCTCCACATCCAGCTTCTGAAAATGCCTGAAGGATCCTGTTTTTCCTTAGGAAATGGAGAATGTTTCCAGCCCAGCTTGGGCCAAAGCTCTGGCTGTTGAGCAGGATGAGCGCAGGAACCCCAGGGATACACTAAGCTCTAGCCAAGCTAATCATAGAATCCTAGAATGGGTTGGGCTGGGAGGGACGTTAAAGATCATCTTGTTCCAGCCCCTCTGCCATGGGCAGGGACACCTTCCACTAGACTGGGTTCCTCAGAACCCCAGCCCTGTTGTCATAAAGGTAGTACCAGCTTCTTTGACCAAATAGGACTTACTCAGTATAATGGCAGCAAAGATTGACTTGTCCTAAGGTCAAGGAATGGAAAACAGCTGCTTGGAAGGGATCAGAAGCCAGAGGAGGACTTCATTATTTTCCCTCAAAACTTGTGGTATTGAACAAAAGAATAAACATTAGCAACCTCAATGAGGCACCTCAGAGTTTTGTTTGCCTTCTGACTATGGAGCCCTTTTCCTTCAGGGCCTTAGGTGGTTTTTGTGATCACCTGGCTCTGGGAAGGGAGACTTTATGGAAAACACCACAGTTTTCAAGGCATGGGATAAAATCATGAGAATCCACCAAAGCTTTTGTATGACCGTGGCTGGAATGAGCTGAAGGTCACTTGGAAAAGAGGTTATCAGAGGAGGGGGTGAATGTGATCATTTTCCCCTCCTGCTAAGCCATGAAAGAGGGAGAGAGTTTGGATATCTGATACCTCCAGGTCTCTTCCTGACCCGTCTCTAATGGAAATGCTGGCAGGAAGCTCACAACATTTATTATACAGCAATAAGCAGCTTTATTAAATCAGTGCCCACATGACTTTATTACAGGCGTTGGAAAAGATGCCTGAAATGGCTGTTTAAGTACCGCCAGCCACTGAGGGTTGCACACTTAAGGGTTGCTGAAAGTGATCATCTTCTTTATTAAGTGATGCTGGGTTAATTATTCAGATTTCTTGTGAACCCTCTCCTTTCAAACACCAGGGAGGCCCCACATGCCTCCAGGATGTTTTCCATGCACGCAGCCCCATCCGCCTCCTCCGCTACTTCATGTACACAGTTTTGCAGAGAGGGTGGGAGGCCAGCCTGGACTTCTCCATCATCAGCCACGAGCTGATGGGTTGCAGAGGGAGCTCTCCCCTCTCCAGCACTCACAAATTGCTTCCAGCTCCCAGCTCTCCTCTGGGGACACACTGGGCAGGCAGTAGCTGAGGGAGCTTCTGCCTGGAGTGCACTAAGATGTGGTGCCAGGGCCACAGGACACCTGTTGCCATCAGCCACGTGCTGAAGCCATGCCCTGGTCCAGGACGGAGGCTCTTCCCATACAGCAGCTGGTTTTGCATCCCCAAATCTAGTCCTGCTCCACCTCAGCACATGCTGTGGGTGATACCGGCACAGCGGGAAGCCTGCCCAGCAAGTGTGGCATGGCTGCAGGGATGTATCCAGGGATGGATCCATCTTGGAAACTTGCCTTTCGGGGTTTATAGCAGCAGCTCAGGCATCATCTGGTCTCACCACTTCAATTTTGGGTCTGCTGAGCTGCTTTCTGCCCCCCCAAAGTGTGTCCACATCCTGAGCTGTCATTCCAGGGAATGCCATGAGTCATGGGACCACTGGCAAGAATGATTGCACCTAGAAAGCTGAGTGATGGGCTCCCGGGATGCAGATCACTTCCACCAGAAACCCTTTTTGCTCTCACTTTGGAAAACCTCATGACAACTCCTTGCAGAGCAAACCAGGACTTTAAACCGCTTTTATTTAGTGAGTTATTTATTTAATCCCACAAAGTTTTCAAGCTTCTTTTTTAGTCCTGGAGGGAAAGTCCTTCCAATGTCTGTGCCAGCCGGCAGCGGATCACAGCCCACGGCCGCACAGCGGAGATCCCACCCGTGTGGATGTCCCCAGCAGACTGGAAATGGGTTATTTTTCTTCCTTTGCAGTGAAAACAGAATTGAAAAATCCGTACAACAAATATTCCCTGAGAGGCCATATTTATTCCTGGTATGTTCATTTGCAATAATAGCTCAGCTGGTTGTTGTGCAATCCAGCAGACCGCCTGGATGGAGCAGGTTTGGGTGTAACCCTTTGGATACCGAGGGCTAACTCCCTCTGTGGGTTGTCCAGAGGTGATGCTGCCACTCTGCTCAGCTCTAATGAGGCACATCTGGAGTGCTGTATCCAGTTTTGGGCTCCTCAGGACAAGGAGGACATAGAGCTCCAGTGGAGGGCTATGAAGATGATGAGTGGACTGGAGCATCTCTCTTAGGAAAAAAGGCTGAAGGAGTTGGGCCTGTTCATCCTCGAGAAGAGATTAGTGGATACAAGTATTTGCAGGGAGGTGTCAGAGGATGGTCCAAGCTCTCCTTGGTGGTGCCCAGCAATGGGACAAGAGGCAACAGACAGAAACTGATGCCCAGGAAGTTCCACCTGGATATGAGGAAGAACTTTACTGTGCAGTGACCAAGCACTTAAAGAGATTGTCCAAAGAGGGTGTGGAGTCTCCTTCACTGGAGATATTCCAGAATCATCTGGATGCAATCCTGAGTAACATGCTTGAGCAGGGAGGTGGGACTGGATGATCTCAGTTGTCCCTTCCAAGCTTCATCACTCTGTGATGAGTCTGTGTGGTGCAGAGGAGCAGGGGGCCAAGCCTGTTGTCCCACAGCAATTCTGTGTGGGAAGGGGAAGGCAGCAGCCCCTTTGCCCAGTGGCCCTGCCAGCATCCAAGAAGGCAGTGGTGGCCATGCAGGGATGGATGGGATGGCTGTTGAGCCACTTCAGGGCCGTCTGGTTCCTCTCATCCTTGGGAGCAGCCTGCAGAGCAAAATCTCTTCCGACAGCTGCAGTGCCTAATGTAAAACAGCAGCAGTGTTAGGCCATGACCTTAGTTCTCACGCTCAGGGGATGATTTCAGCGGTGCCCAGGTGAACCCCTTCCCCATTTCTCACCCTGCACCAGCTCCCTTGGGCAAAGCTATCAGAAGCCGTTTGTAAATCCATCAAGCACCAACCCATAATTAATTAATTTGCATGTTTTGACTCCTTCTCTTCATGGATCCTGATTAAAAGCTTATTTAAGGGGTCACAGACTTCTTCAGGCCTATGGGGATTAAAGCTGGGAACAACTGTAGGCCGTATGTGTGTAATTGCAATAAGGAAATGCTCCAAATTAAAGCTTCCTGCTAGTTCTTTCCAGTGGGAAAATGAAACAGTTCTTTCAGAATTACTTTAAAATCAGTGTCATATAGAAATACGTATATTTTTTCCACTGGGCTGCTTTGTCTGGAGAACAGAATATGCTCAGAAGAAGATGCACAAGCGTAACTAAACTAGAAGAATTCAGCAGAAAATAAGCCAACACGCTCCTAAATTGGTTTTGAATCTCAAGCTCAGTAATTGCTTTTGAAAGCAGAAAGCCATCGACACCGAGTCACGGCCCTGCGCGGTGTGGGATGGAGCCGCGTGGGAAAGGCGGCATTTGGGAAAGGCAGTGTTTGGGAAAGGCAGCATTTAAGCGGCTGCAGAAATTATTTTTCATTCCTTGGGTAGGAAGTTAACCCATCCGTGCCTCAGGGGGAGCTGGCAAGGACAAACACTGCTGGTTCTCTGCACGTCCAGCCACTCTGCTTCCTGCAAAGGCAAAACTTCTCTGCTTTCTCTCAAAGTTAATCTGTTAAAGTCCCGTTTGGTGGTTGCAGGGAGCTGGAGCACTGCCAGCAGCTCTGCTCTCACACAGTGACAAGATGTGGTTTTTCTCCCTAACATGAGCTTTTTGGTTGTGCTGCTCATTAAGCGATGGGAACGGTGCTGGCGCTGCTCCGTGATGTGAGTCCCTGGTGAGAGCCCCCAGGTCCCAGGGGATGCCTCCACTTCCCAGGGTTTTTCTTCCCAGCCCTAGAAGAGGTTTGCACCCCAGGCAGGAACTGAACCCCTCTGCTTTTGTAAATTTAAGGTTATTGCAAGTTCAGAGCAGAGACTAAGGGATTTGTCCCTGTTGCCAGCCTGCAATCCAGGATGCTCCAGGGGAATGGCAATGTAGAAGCTTGGGATGGGATTGGGTTTAGTATTCTGCCCATCACTGAGCTGCATGCCACAAGTACCCTGCCCAAAATCACATAATCACAGAATGGTTTGGGTTGGAAGAGACCTTAAAGACCATCTCATTCCACCCCCCTGCCTACCATGGGAAGGGACACTTTCCACTAGACCAAGTTCCTCCAAGTGTCATCCAACCTGGCCTTGAACACTTCCAAGGGTGGGGCAACCACAGCTCGGCCAGATGCCCCCCTCCTCCCCTGTCGGCAGTTTGGAATTTGGATTGATAACCCCACTGCAAAGGGCTGGAGTGTTCTACCCAGAGAGTCCCACTGGCCCCCAGTGGGCATCCCCCGCCCGTGCTGCCGTCACACACGGCCGCATTCCCACTGCTCCCGCCATCTCCCCATCCCATTCAGCATTCCCACTGCTCCTGCGCCTCCCCATCCCGTTCAGCATCCCCTGGGGCCGCGGGTGGGTGGGCGTGACACGAGGGGCCGGAGCTGCGGGGAGAAGGGTGAAGGGCTGAGGGGCTGTGTCTGCTCCGCTCGTGGGAACGGGGCTCCAGCGGGATAAATTACGGACACTGAGACCTTCTGCAGCTTTCCTAAAGCTTCTGCCTTTGAATTGCGTTTCCTTGGGAGAGGCGCTCATGGAATTGCTAATGCTCCAGCCCGGAGGGCGCAGCATGCGGAGGGCGAGCGCCGGCTGCAGCCGCAGCATCAGGTATAGCAACAAACCCGGCGTTAATTATTGACCGTCTCTTCAATAATCAATCCCGATAAGGGAGGCAGCCCCCGACAGCCCAGGCAGCGCTTTTGTGTTTCCTGGAAAAGATAACTATTCTGTGGAAAGTAACTCATTTTATGCACCGGGGTTGAACTGTCCTCGAAAGGTCATACGAGAGCCACGGGCTGCTTTATTGGAAAATCAATCCCTCTTTTGTGCTTCTTGGTTTAAACTTGTATTTGCTTTCCGAGCAAGGTCACTGCTCAGCTGACCAACTTTTTAACTGCTGGAAAAGGCTGGGGTTAATCCACGACACATGTGTGCTGCTCCAAACCCTTTGTTGCCGGCTCTGGGCATGGGAAAAGATGCTTTTGAGGGAGGCAAGAGCTTCTGCTCCCCGGTGGGCTTGTAGGTGACAGCGTGAGAAGGTAACATGATAAAATGCTTTTCTAACCGTAGTTTTTGATTTTACTGAGAAGTGCTGAAGCCATTGCTGCAGTGCAGGAGAACACAGGCAGAGCTCAAATAATGTTGTGTTACAACTAACAAGGCTGTGCTGGTGAACTGTCTTTTTATTTATAAGCTCAGGGTTAGCTGTTTTAAAATTTTAAATTGCTGGTAAAGTGCTCTGAGAGAATGAATTGTGTATTTTTATCTGTGTGGTTAATTTGTTATTTAAATGTTTTGGGGTGTTATGGTGCTCTCCTTTCTCCTGGCTGGGGTGGATGGGGGAGCTGCTGGGTGCTCACAATCCCTGGCAAGTGGGACAGAGTGAAAGAGGGGTTAAATGTGACTGGAAAGAGCCAGTGTTTGAGTCCAGACTAGTTAAAAAGACAGTACATTGTCCCTGAAAACGGGCTGCCCCAGGGAATAAAACCAGGAATAAAACCACTTTGCTCTGTGCTGTTTTCACATATTTGGCTTCTCTGCTTTTATTTCTGTATATATTTACTCCTACCTTGAGAAAAGCAGTGTAATTCCAATCTGGATTAATCTTTCCTACAGCCTCTCTGTGTTGTAAAGGTAAAAATCAGCAGTGCCGTGCACACAGTGGTGTCGCTTGCCTGGAGAGGAAAACAAATGTTCTGCAGTTTTATTTAATAGAGGAAAACCCAGCAAATACAGAACCGACAGAGGGTCAGCGTAACAGGTTTTAGTAGGAGTGAGACCCACCTAAAAGTCCTGCCCTGCCCTAAATTGTGGGCTGGACTCTGGATGCAGGGGTCTGCTACTTCTGGCAGACTACTTCATCTTTGAATCTCATTTTTATTAGGGACAGGCATGGGAGAGCAGCCATGGGGTACAAGGAGCCACATTTTTTGGCTCTAAGCCATCTGCTCCGTGCTGAAGCTGCCCCGGGGGGAGACCGGGAAAACATCAGCAAGCTGGTTGGGTACATTCAGCATCCTTTTACGAGGTGATTTTGAAGTGGATTGGTCAAAAGAGAAAAGTCATAGTATCAATTTGGGCTGCAGAGTTGGGACCCGGCCAGCTCATAAATGATCCAAATAGCTGAAATTATCTAGATATTAAAAACCATCCTCTTCACTGGCTTTTCCTTCACTTCTAAATAAATTACCTAGAAGAGTGGAGTGTAGCTAGTCAGACTGTAGCTGAGATCTGTAACTGGCTGCAGTTGGAAAATTAAAGAAAAAAAACAACATTTTAAAAAGAGGTTAGTGTTTGGTTTGGCACTTGCTTTTATTGGCAGGAGGAGGCAGAAGGAATTGCCCTTTATAGAAGGAGTGTGGTTAATTGGAGAGCATGTTAGGAGCTGCTGGACAAGGTGTTACAGGAGCTCACATGGTGTTGGGTGGTCATCAACAGTGCCGTCTGTCTGTGTGAGTAATGAGGTACCAACCCTGCAGGAGCTTTTGAGAGTTTTGATGTTCTTCTTAGACTGGGACCTTCCTGACTTTCTATACATCAACAGTAAACATGTCAACTTGACTGAAAACTAAGTTTCTTTAAAAGGTTTTGATCTTTCAAAGTATCTGTCATAGAATCCTGGAATAATTTGGGTTGGAAGGGACCTTAAACATCATCTTGTTCCACCCCCCTGCCATGGGCAGGAACATCTTCCATTAGACCTGGTTGTTTAAAGCTCTGTGCAAGCTGGCCTTGAATACTTCCAGGGTTGGGGCAATGTCCTGTGGTAATAATACAGCAGGATTTTACTTAATTTCTCAGTTGGTCTTTGTTTGGTAAAGGTCAGCTGGAGCCCCTTCATGGGAAGCTCTAGAATGTGGTCAAGTAGTAAAGCCCTCGCTGAGGCAAAACACTACATGCAGAAAATGAGTTCAGACTGATGTTTGGTCCATGAGATGAATGTGAGCTGGGGCTGGCTCAGCACGGGCTTTACACTGCTTGATCCTACCCTGAGAATCTTGCATAGCTAAGGGAGGCACTGGAGAAGCAGGGATGGACTTCCAAGCAGCTGCAGAACCATCTCTGGCCATGAATCAAATTAGGTACTTTAAGGAAAATCCTAAACAAACAACCTACTGTTCAAGAAACTCCCACTTCATCCGTTGTAGCAGAAATTAAAACCAGACCTTCTCACTTTAAACACTGTTTTTGTTCTCATGCAAGCCAGGAAACCTCCTGCAGTGATGTCCAACTGCCTCAACCTTCTTCGCCCTTCACTGCCCTGTGTGTTTCTAAAGGTCCTGGAAAAGAGAAGCTTCACTCAGGGCTTTCCTTGGTTGTTCCCAGCCTTAATCTCTCATGTTACAGGAGGGTTTTACCCATGTCCAGGTGGTGGGAAGGAGCTGGAGGGCAACACAGCCCATAAAGATGTTGGTGTTGGCTGTGGTAGTCAAGGAAGAGTCCCTATGCCATCAGTCTCAAGTCACCCTAAATGTCTGTGTGTCCTCATTTGCAGTCAAAGCATCTGTAATGCAGGGGATGTTTTGTAAGAAACAGCTACCTGGGATGTGTCCGTGAAGCACAAGTTGTTGTCACTGGAAAAGGAGTTTTTGATTTAAGCAGCTTCAAAGCCCTTAGCAGACACCACTGGGCTGCAGAATATGGGAAAAAGGAGGGGGTGGCCTGTGAAGAGGTGTAACGCGAGATTAGGTTCACATGGTTGAGCATTTTTTAATTAAACTTAAAGTATCCATTTATTTTTTTTTTTCAAGGGTGAAGTGACTCATCAGCTTTAGCTGTAAGAAGATGCTTAAGTGACAGCCCACTTAGACCCTACCATGGAGAAGACAGAAGGTATGGAGGCTACACGATGTTTATTTGCTCATTTGTTCCTTGAAAAATAATCGTGGAGTAATTTCCTTACCAGAAATACTGTAAATAACCTGCTCTTTTAGATGTGGGGCCAGGAGATGAAAAATTCATTGTTCATGTATTATGCAAACTTCCTAAACCACAGCAAAGCATGGTCCCAGCTCTAAATCAGCACATATTTGTCCTGTCCTCTGTGGTGTGTTGGCAGGACAGATCCCTGCTCCCACCATCCAGGCTTTGCTCCTGGGCCATGTTACCCCGTGAGATGTCTTCCCTCAGTCCTTCCTCTGACTTCCACGTGCTACTTCCCATCCGAACAATGTCTGCATCTCAGTGATGCTCTGTGACAAGCAGCACCAAAAACCATGCCAAATTTTCCGTGTCCTCACCAGCTGCTGCACCGGGATGGAGCCACAGGGATCAGCCACGGAACCTGGTTTCTCCTGGTTGAGCTGCTGCTGCTCATCTTCACTGAGCACAGTGTGTTTGCTCAGAGGTGCAAAGCAACCCAAACGACTGTGATTTCAGAGACTTGCTACATAAAAAAAAAGGATCAATGATGCAGCAGTTTAACTATTTAGACCCTCAGGGTGGAAACTAGGGAGCTGTGAGATGAATCTATGAAGGTGTGTTAAAGCAGGAGCCTGGGGATTGTGGGGCTGAAGCAGTGCCGTTTGCCTGTGCTGCTGGGTGGGCAAACCCACTGTCACACATTTTGTGGTGACTTGCTTCAATTAAGAGCTGTGCTCGGTCACCTTGGGATGCACATGTTCCGCATGGATGCGGCTGTCTGGGTCCAGCCTCTGCCCACTGCCCTATCTGTCATTTTCAAGGAATAATTTGTGACCTGGTGTTTGCAGATGAAGCGATGCAATGCAATGATTTTCCTGGTTGGCGTGCACGGCACTGTGTATGCCACTGAAAAGTTAAAACCAAACCAAAAGCCTTGAAAAATGTCATTGTCATAGATTGGTCCCACCTTCTGTTACTGAGCTGCATTTATTATCCATCAGGCAACTCTTTATATCTACACAGGCACATAGCTCTGCCTGCAAAACCTGCTCTTTGCTTAATTGCCAATTAGAGCCATGATTTCAGCAAATTTTCAGCTTCCTTGGTCCAACAATTATCTGATTCACCCCTGGAAAAACAGATTGGAGCTTGGTGCGTGCTGCTGTGTCTGTGTGCAGTTTCACCATGAACTTCAGCCCCCACCTGCCCAAAACTGAGATGAAAAGAGCAAAATCATCTCCTCGCTACTCTAAACAGCTTTTTGGTTTTCAAAATTCAATCATCTCTTTTTTTCTGGGTTGTTCCAGCAGATGGCCAGCCACCCAAACCCAACGGGGAGAGGGAGCAGCCCCGCAGCCTCCCCTACTCCCTGGAGACGCCATACGGCTTTCACTTGGACCTGGACTTCCTGAAGTACGTGGATGACATTGAGAAAGGGAACACCATCAGAAGGGTCCATATCCACCGCAGAGCCAAGCAGCCCAAATTCAGTACCCTGCCCCGAAACTTCAGCCTGCCCGAGAACGGCTCCCGCGGGTGCACCACTGCTCCCAGCAAGAGCTGGACGGCGACCTGCTCCTTCCCGCAGAGAAAGGCATCCCTGGGGGAAGAGACCCCTCGTACCCTCCTGTCCAGCGAGGCAGCCCCACCGGCAGCAGATGAGCCAAGTTACCGGAGGAAAGCCCTCCTGGCGGAGACATGGCGGCAGGCGGAGCTGGGCTGGCAGGAGGGCGAGCTCCAGGGGCGGCCGCAGCTGCTGAGAGCCTCCAGCATGCCCGATACACTGCCACCCGGCCAGGCCCCCCAGGGCGATGGCAGGGGCCCCTCGCCCCTCCGGCCCTGTCCCCAGCACTGCCAGAGCGGCTCTGAAAGCACCTTTCGCCCCAGCTCCAACGGCACTATGTTAAACCTCCCCCGGGAGGTGAGCTTGGAGCAAGACACCTCCTTTCAGCATCCCAGTGGGGTTGTCCCAGGGCTGGTACCCCTGCAGCCCCCCTGGCAGAACCAGCATCCCTCAGCACCACAGCTGCAGGTGGTGATGGAGAGTGGAGGAGAGGAGGGAGATGCTGCCGATGGCAGCGGTTGCTCCAACATGGCCGGGGCTGAACCAGCATCACTGGCTGCCGTCCAGCTCACAGAGGAGAACATGAACCCTGGGGAGAAGAGACTCAGTGTGAGTGAAATGGCTCTGAATGTGCTGAAGGAAGGTGAGGAGGGCAGTATGCAGGCTGGAGAGGACAAGGAGAGCAGTGTTCCGCCGGCTCCTGATGCTGGAGAGCCTGGCGGGGTCGTGGCACTGAAGCAGCAGATCGCTGATCTGGAGGAGCAGCTGGGCAAGAAGAAAGAGGAGCTCAAGCAGGTCAAGGCAGTGCTGGAGCAGCAAGATCATGAGATCAAGGAGAAGGAGAAAAGCATAAAGCTACTGGCCAGCTCCAAAGCTCAGCTGGAAGAGCAGCTGTGCCAGGAAAAGTCCAAAGAGGCCGAGCTGCAGTTGCGGCAGAGCCATGGGGCTTTGCAGTGCCTTGATGCTGCGGTGAACACCGACCTTTCACAGGTGCCAGGGGTCAGGCAAGCCCATGATAAAGGCATCAACGTAAATATCCCACTCTCCACCAAATCCGTAGGCTGCAGCACTCACAGAGCAGACAACGTGAACACACAGGTGATGGAGTTGGGTGCTCAGAGAGAGCAGGGACTGGCAGACACTTGTGCCAGCGTCAGTGGAGAGGGACCTGGACATTTTGGTGAAGGCAGCATCGAGGCTGGACTTCGTGCTCCGTGCTTCACCCAGCTGCAGATTGATGAGCGCCTCGGCGATGACAATCAGAACCACCGGAATAACCGCGACACCCAGAGCCTCACTGCGGGAAGCAATCGAGGAGTCAAGGCAGGCTTTGGAGAGGAGAAACCTCAAGAAGGACTGGAAGAGGAAGGGGCCCCTGACCATGAGGATCTCCCAGCTGTTGACCCCATCGGCCAATATGTGAAAAAAATCCAGGAGCTCCTGCAGGAGCAGTGGCTGTGTCTGGAGCATGGGTACCCCGAGCTGGCAAGTGCTATCAAGCAGCCGGCCTCTAAGCTCAGCTCCATTCAGAACCAATTAGTTAATTCCCTAAACTCCTTGCTCTCTGCCTACTCTACACAAGGGCCCACGGATAAGGAGAATTCGAACACACACTATCAACAGTTGGGTAAATAATATTGACATCAACATGTCCGGGCCAAATCTCTTCCCGTTTATTCCAGTGTTGAGCAGGGGGAATGTGGTAGAACAGTTGTTGTCAGTCAGATCAGAAATAGTCCCTCTTGACCGTGATGAGAAAGGCAAATCTCTGCACATCACAATTAATGAAATTTTAAAAAGCAGACAAAATGATGTAGGAGCTGATAAAGCTGTGGTTCAGTTATATGCAGGATCAGCTTCCAAAAGCAGCCACCCTGGTGGCTGTTGCATCAAATAAACAGTTTTTTTATTTGGATTGAACATCTCAGTTTGCAAGAATATGGGACTGGTGCTCATCTGGGGTAAATCAGCATGGAGTTCTCCAGAACCCAAACCAGTCAAATGAACTGAACAAGTAGGCTGGGAAAAGACCTGTCCCCACTCACATCTAAACTGATTTTAGCTTATATTAAAATAAGAATCCAATGCCTGTTCACAGTTGGGGTGAGGCAGCTTGCAAATAGATAAGTGACCTATTACTTGTAAACAATACATATTCAAAGTCCTGTGTGAAGACTCATCCATGTAGTATTATAGGAGATTTATATAGGAAATTTCCAATACATAAGTAGTGGGAAAAAAATAGAGCCAAAACATTATTACAAATGTAAAATCTACTATTCATAAGACACATACATAATTCCCCGTCACTTTCTTTATATTCCCAGTCATTTGGAGATGTCTGAGACCTGTATTTAAAGGTGGCAGGGCAGGGCAGGGTCAGGTTGTGGCCAACTGCATCCACAGTTTTGCAAGACATAAAAAGACTCTCAAAATATCAAGTAAGATGTTTACGGTTATGATTTGTAGTTTGTTGCTAGAGGTTGGGAATAATTACCCCTAATTATGGCACATCTGCTTAATTAATCTATTATTTTGTATTTTGGTAGAAAACTCTCCAACCACAAATCTTAAATCCATCATGAAAAAGAAAGGTTATGGTTTCCATGCAGGAGGCAATGGGACCAAAAAGAATCTTCAGTTTGTTGGGGTAAATGGTGGGTAAGCATCCGTTCAGAAGATAAAACTGCCTTTTAACATGTAATGTCCTCTGTATTGCTGGAGAGGTCATTCTTTCCCCCCCTCTTTTCTGCTCCAAACCTCTTGATTAAAAGGCTAGTTGAAATGGAGCCTCTTTTCTCCCTTCTTTAACCCAGCACTGATAATCTGTGCATAACCCCATAGAAAAGTTGTTGGTGTTTTCAGGGACATGCTGGGGACTGACACTCTCTGCACACCCATCTCTTGGGGCTTCATCCAAAACCCAGCTGGGGAAGATGGGAAGATTCCATGGGAAGATTCCATGAGAAGATTCCCACTGACCTTGGTGGGTTTTGGAGGAGGTCAGCATTGCCTGGGTGGACATGCTGCCACTAACCTGCCTCCACGCTCCAGCCACAGCCAACAGAAGTTGGTTGAGGGCCTGGAAAAGACTATTTTGGTAAATAAGGAATTACCTTGGGGTGAAGGAAGACCTGTACTTCAGGTTGTGCACCAGCACCCTGTTCCATGTGTATCCAACATCCAACACTCCTTGGCCTGTGAGTTAACTAAAGATGTGCTGTAGGTGCATCTTCTACTGAGGAGTACATGTGCTGCATGAAGAAGGCAGGACATGTTCCTCTGTCCCTGGGCTGTGCAAACAACTACATGTGCAAATTTGGGTGCTGATTTCTGCTCACATATGCTCCTCTGACTTCTAAGTTGCTGGGTTCATCAGATACTACTCTAATTGTGCAGAGCTTCTTCTATCAAACGGGTACAACTTTCAGGGAGTGGAGGAATCTTGATTACTTTGAGAAAAATTTTGCGGTAGGAGTGAAACGTTCTGTCTGGTGGAAGATGTTGTTAATACTTTTAAGACAATCAAAGGAGAGATCTCTCTAGCAGGGCTGCTAGAACGGTGGACTCAGGCCTGTGCTGGAGCTGCAAACAGTTTTTGTCTAGTGGTCCTCAAGGTTGCCGACACATCGCCAGTCCCACTTTGCCACAATGTGCCGGCAGTTCCCAGCAGGGAAGTGGCACACAGCCCTTGCCTGGCAATACTGGGGTTTGTGCCATGGACATCCCTCCAAACCCGCCGAGTAGTCCCCGAAGTAACCTTGCCTGCTGCTCATTAACTGCTTCTATCACGCTCCTGCTGGCTTAAGCAGCCAAAACCAGACTAACCCCGAGTTTGGCTGCGGCTCAGACCTTTTAACTTGCTTATTGTCACTCCGGGCTTCACCCAAGGCCCATTGGACTCAATGAGTCTTGGTCAGGCCCTGTGGCTGCGGATGGGGAAGGAGTGAGTAACATGTGGTGTCCTCAAATAGCTACGAAACAACCTCAAGTGAAGACTCGAGTTGTGAAGACAGCCCGTCAGACGGTGACACGGAGAGCGAGACGGAGAGGAGAGACAATGATGTGGAGCCCGTGCAAGTGGATGCTGGAGGTGAAAGCCTGGGGGCTTCCTCAGGGACCCCCTCCCAGGAGAAGTGCAAGGATGAGGAGCAGCAGGAGCCATTGGCAGAAGCAGCACCTTGCTCTCAGCAGGAGGATGACAGGTAACCAGAACCAGGCGGTGATTGTGCCGTCTGTCGTGCTCCCACAGCCACAGGACCTGCGGTGCTGCAGGGCTGGGGTTGGGGCTTCATCTGCTCTGTGGAATGGCAGCACTGACCTCTGTAGACAAGCAAAAGGCTTTAAAGAGCTAAATATTTTCTGAGTTAACGCAAAATCTAATGGGGATTGATTCAGGCCCTCTGCTTGACTTTGGAAAAGACTGAGTCATATTTGGTGAGAGCTCATTTTTCCCCTCTCGTGTAAAGTTTCCTGGTAAAGTTCTTTGCAGATTCAGAAATAAGATTTTTTTTCCACTTAAAAGATTCTTGTAATAGATGAAGTGGACCACATGAATCTGTAACTCTGGACTTAAATCCTTATTTAAGTACTTAGCTTTGTATCTAAAATTTGGGACAACTTGTGTCCCTAAAGTTAAGCACTTCAATAAGTGTTGAACATACTCTGACCTAAACTGCATGATCTCCTACATGGTTCCATACCTCCTGCAAGTCCTGTCCCATGATGGATTTACCCTTTTCCCTCTAGATGCAAACCCTCTGAAGATTTCCTTGCCAACTGCCAGCTCCTCAGCGAACACCTCTCAGAAATCTGCACCACGAGTGACAAGTACCTGGTACAGATATTTTCCAATCCCATTTTAGATGGTTCAGTTTAATGGATAAGATTGTGCCTTACTGTGCCATAGACAGCTTTGTGAGGAGAGGGGGGTGAGGTGACATCTGAGTCAGTTTTAGAATAACCAAAAAGAATGGAAAAGGAAGGGAAAAAAAAAGAGGATGAAGGCTTTGCTTACTCACTCAGGTTACCACAGGAAATTCCTTTCCCCCTCAAGTAATAGTAGTAATCACCAAACCACGAGCTAAATACTGGCTGGGCAATGCCGGAGCACGTGGGGTGAGGAGCTGGGGCAGCCACTGCTGTGCAGGGACCCTGACAGTAATGGGGACACCTTGTTGTTTTCAGCGGCATGTCCTTGGCTCCGTCTGCCAAGAGTGGTTCCAGGTGTCCAGCCACAAGTCTTCCAGCCCGGAGGTGGTCGCAGCGTATCTCAGGGCATTGAGGGCCATCCAGCCCCAGCTCCTGAAGATGATGGTGAACGTGACTGACAGGAATGGTAACACGGCTCTTCACTACAGCGTTTCCCACTCCAACTTCCACATTGCAAAGCTCCTGTTAGACACAGGTAGGAACAGCGGCTCTGCTCAGCCATGGGTTTTGATGGGTATGGGAATGGGACCAATAGGTCATGGCCCCACAGGTGATGAACACAGTGTGCAGAGCTAGGTAATGGGGCTTCATGAACAGTCCCAGACATGGCAAACAGGGAATGAGGTCCAGGGTTCTCTCAGGGAGCTCAGTCAGTAGCAAAAGGAGATGGGACAGAAGTGGGTCTGGGGAAAAACTACAGCTTCCATTCAAGGGAGCTAACTAGCATAAAGCATGGGGTCAAAGCCCATCTGGGAGACAACTATGAGCTAAGGTCCATCCATGAGACAAGTGTAGGGCCAAGGTCAATCCAAACTACACACATGGGGCTAAGGTCCATCCACGGTTGACCTGAAGACCAGCATCCTCCCCTATAGCCCATACCTGGGCCTATGGCTGTGGAACATTAGTGCCTTCACTCATCTTGAGGGTTTTTCAGTCTGACTTTTGGGATGGCTCAGGGTCCCTGTACCCAAGGGGGTGTCTCCCCTGGCCCCAGTCCAGGTATGATATGGGGAGCTCCCCCATCTTCTTGTAGCAGCCAATGCCACATCATGCCTTGGGGCAGAAGGATCAGACCCCTGAGAGCGTAACAACCACCCTGAGGAGTGTGGAAAATCTCCATGTTAAACTATTGAACTTTCAGCTTGTGTTGCAATGAAAGAACAAAAATCTCAGCTGAGCTTGTACAGGGCAAAAATGTGCGCGTGCTCCAAGAGAATAAAGGCACTTTGGTCTTTTCTCATGGGCCAGACAATCCGTTAAATGTTTGGGAAATGGCAGATTATCATACACATCTATAACCCAATTGTTGCTGCAGCGGCACAGGGAGGGAAGGGTTTGTCCCCTTCTGCTGCCGAGTGATTGAGGCAGCTGGGTTCCTGGGGGGAAGGCTGGACCTGAGCCCTCACCCCCCAGACACAGCTCATTCCATGTGGTGGAGCTGGAAATGGGCTCTTTGAAGTGAAAAATGAGTGAAACAGAGCCAGGGTGATTTCCACACCCATTGGGTGACGGTCGTCTTTCTGCTGCTCCCTTACCACAGAAGCCAAAGCAAACAGCCCATAGCTCCACAACCAGCATGTGCTCAAGGCATTAATTATCCCCCTTTTATTTTTATTTGTTGTGGCCTTCAAAGTTAATTGAGTTGACCTCAGCAGTTGTAATTAACTGTAGCACCAGGGGCCGTTTAACGCTGCGCTCACAAGCCTGGATATTTAACACAGATAAATCTCAATCCTGTGTAATTATGAAATAACTCCTGTTTCTGGGAATATGAGATGCCACATGCTTTATAACTCACTCTCTGCTTCCCGTTCCCTCCTGGTGAATCTATCCCCGCCAGGAGTGTGCCGCCTGGACCTGCAGAACCGCGCTGGCTACACGGCTGTGATGCTCACCCCGCTGGCGGCCGCCGAGACCCGCCAGGACATGGAGGTGGTGATGAGGCTGCTGAGGGAGGGGGATGTCAACCTCCGATCCGCCCAGGTGTGTCGCTGTAGGCTGTTTGAAAATGGAGCGTGGCCCTGTGTGGGACGGTGACACGGCTGTGGGTGGATATTTATTTGGCAAAGGCATCCCGTAGAGCTTGTAGCCTTCTATTCACAGCCGTAGCTTGTGTGATACCAGTTCAAGCTGTGGCATCATCATGTCCCCATGGAGATCTTTGGTTGGGGGGTATAATGTGGGTTCCTCACATGGCAATGCCAGGCTGAGACTCAGCAACAGACATTGGGTTGGAGTTGTTGCTTCACAAAAGTTCCAAAAGCAACCTCAGCTGAATTGCAGTGGGGCCACTCACCAGCTCCCTGGGAAGGGATGTGAGCTGGATAAAATGAATACACTAAAGAAAATTTTGCGAAACAAGTTTTCTGAGATAAAAATCGGAAGTGACACCAGGGAGGAGCAGTGAGGGGTGGACCTCAGAGTATGGGAGCCCCAGGTTTGCTGGAGAGCAGGTGCTTCATCAGAGAGTCACACATTTTGGTCTCTGGGATGACAGTGCCTTCATCCAGCTCTTCTTCCAAACTGCTGTAAAAGTTAGTTGAGACCTATGTTAAACTGCTGAAGAGGGTTTGGGGGACCCACGTTTGGGGGCAGCTGGGCAGTTTGGCCATGCTGCTGCAAGGACCCTCTGCACGTGCATGGTGCAAGTGAACAGGCACATCTTGCAATATGTGCTGAAGATCCCCAGTATGATTTAAAAATAACATGCAATAGGCAATATTTATATGAATTATTATTATTATATATATACTATGGATAAATAATACGCAGTGTTATGATATATGGTTATGGGCCATGGGATAGTGGTGAGCTTGGCAGTGCTGGGTTAACAGTTTGACTTGATGATCTTAGAGGACTTTGCTAAGCTAAATGGTTCTACAATTCCATATATGCAATAATATTAATTGTTATTATTATCTCTAACAGTCCAAGTGAACAGGACTGTGGAAGGTGGTGGGCAGGGGGTGTTCAGCCTTTGCCTGTGACCTTGCAGGGAGGACAGACTGCCCTGATGCTGGGGGTCAGCCACGAGCGGGATGACATGGTGCGAGCCCTCCTGTCCTGCCAGGCTGATGTCAACCTGCAGGACGAGGAGGGGACAACAGCCCTGATGGTGGCCTGTCGACAGGGCAACATGGACATCGTCAGGCTCCTGTTGGCCCAGCCTGGCTGCCAGGTCATGCTGACAGACAAGGTGAGGCTCCAGTTCCACCCACAGCCTCACTGCACCAGGGAGGGAAAGCTCACATGGGATTGATCAGACAGCAATCCCTTAGTAGTGGTTTTTAAGTGAGGAAAAGTACAATTTCAGTCCATTTTCTAATCAAGGGATCACTTTTAGGAGAGCACTCCTTGTTTCAGTGCTTGCTGTGTCACAGATGGAGTGGATGCAACAGCATCCTACATCCCTGCTGTAGCCTGGGCAGGAGCACAGGGGGAAGAGCCCAACCTGGTGTAAACCTAAAAAACCAGATAAAACCCTGGACATGTGGAATCAGCAAAGCTTCAGCTCCAAGAAATTAGCAGGAATTAACTCTTCCCTGAGAACGGACTCTTCTCCATGGGGACGTGTGGGATGGGGCTGGGCTGGGAGCAGCATGGCCGGATGGTGGAAATTCCTCCTGCTGGGCCACATGGCTGTTTAGAGTTAAGGAACTATTTTCTAATTAAACTACAGTTTTGTCTAAGACAGGCAGGAGGGCAGCAGGGCCAGGCGAAGGCACAGCAGGGGTGTGTTTGGTGTGGCTGAGGTTGAGGCTCAGAGGGAGGTTTGCACAATGGTGACTCATCATAAACCAGGGAGGAACTGGAGGGAAGGAGGTTTTGGGGATGGAGCTGGGAGGGTGGGGGGCAGAGGCAGGGATTTGGTGATGTCTGACCTCCTCCCTCCCTGCAGGGCGGTAACTCGGCCCTGTCTCTGGCCCAGGGCGCTGCCCATGGGGACATCGCGGCACTGCTGAGAGCCCACATCGAGCACATGTCAGCATGAGCCAGCAGGGAGAAGAAACCAGGATGGGGAGCTGGGAACAAACAGCTCCTCCTTGAACAGCCCTGCTGTGGCAGGGTCAATCCAGTGGATTTACAGGGGAGGAACCCTGCCTGCGTTATCTGCGGACATTCCCTGTGTCTAATTCTCCTCATTCATCCCACTCACACCCCCTAATCTGCGCCCAGTGCCACAAACAACTTCAAACTCTTCTGTCTACTCCTCCTGGTATAGGTTTGGCAGGTGAGCGACTGAAATGAAGGAGAAAAGCACATTAGAAAAGCAATACTTAGTCTTTTGTAACTTTAGATTATGGGTGTCCTTTTAATCGACTACTTAACTGTATCTCATTTAACTTGTAAGTTTGTGTCCTAATATTTATTATCAGCTCTTCTGTAAGTAGTGGCAGGCAGTGATTACTCAGTATATGTAACAACAAACACAAGCTGGATGGATTATGGAAAGCATAAAATCCTATTTATGTTTGCTTATGTGGGTCTGATGGAAGAATTAAAAATTAATGCTCTCGGAAAATATTTGAGTATGCCAGACCCAAACACGCAGACATTGTTTTGCCTGGATTTGGAATTACCATATGGCTCTTATTTTTTGCTAATTAAGTTTGAGCTAATGGGGAAGCACAGCTCATTGACATGCTCTGTGCATCACAGAGGGGTGGATCAGGGTATCCCAAGCACAAGGAGATCACAACAGATTCCCATTCTAGCATGTGTTAATATTGTCCAAGAGTTCTGTGGACTGACAGATGACTTTTGGACAAGCTGCTTCTCTCTGATTTCCCTCTTGCTCAACTTTAATATGCCCAAACTCCTCCTGTGTAAAGCCGTGCCACGATTTAGCTGATGGAATTGGACGGCACCAGGGTCTTCCCCAGCACACAGGGTCCAGCATCACCTCAAATCACATATAGGGCAGAGGTTTTCTTCAATCCCACTGCTCCTGACAGAAAGGGAGGGAGGGCTCAGGTCCCACTTTTCCAAACATCTTTGTCGTGTTGCATCAGGAGCCAGTGGATGGTCTCCATTGCCTTTGGTGGAGCTGGATGCCATCACCAGTGGAAGAAACCCAGGTCTCCCTGCCACCACCAAAAGCAACTCTCCCTATTTAGCTAATGACTCTTTTTTTACTCAGCAGAAGTGAATCCTGACCCACTTTGGCCATTAAGTCAGTTCACATCATGACAAAGTGTCCCTTGAGCTGCCTTGAGCTCCCATCCTTCCTGCCTTGCAGGGAGGGGAGGACACCCCCTGCCCTCTGTTTTCCATGGAAATCTGCTGTCTGTTTTCTTTCCTTTCTTTACATTTTCAGTCTAAGCATTCACTGTCTCAAGTGTCTATCTGCCTTTTATATCTGTATCCCAAAATGCAGTTACCTCCTTTATGTATAAATAAACTTAGTTAAACCTTTCCTTGTGTTTGCTCCTGTGCCTGTCCCATGGTCCCTGCACAGACATGGCAGGATGGGATTTTTTTTGGTGGGAATTCCCTCAATTTGTGTTCCAGAGCCAGCAGGAGCATTGCTGCCAGGCCTCAGCTGCAAACAAAAAGAGCTGTAATACCATTTTGTGACAGTTTTCACTGAGTTTTCTCCCTGACAGCTCTGTGCTTGCAGAGAGGAATTTCACTCTGACTCTTGCTGTTTCCCAGAGGGAGGTGAACTTTTCGGCTTCAACATAATAAATGGGAAATTTTCTGCTAAGGATCAGAGTGGCTTTGGGAAGTGCCTGCCTCGTCCTAGGATCCCTCAATTTGAGGACAAGGGATGTTATTTTGGGGACATGCTGCAGCTCTACAGAGGCACCACAGACTTCACTGCCTTCCCCTGCCCCCCTCCAATCCCCTTTCCCTCCTGTTCCCATCCGTGCAGCCAGTCTGGTTAACTACATCCCCAGCATGTTTATTTTCATTCCTTTGTCTCATATTTCCTCTTTTCCCCTCAAATCATCTCTCCAGGGAGGAGCAGCTCCTCTGCTCATATGGACCCTGAGGGATCATGGATGGGTTGATGCTGCCCACAGCATCTCCCAGTGCCCAGCATCCTGCTGTTAAAGTACCAGATTGCACAAAACCGATAGAAAATCATCTGTGGGATCTCATTGTCACAAAGAGCCAGAGCCAGCCTTAATTTATATATTCCAATATCATGGTAGAGATCAAACTAAATATAGGCAAGGAGAAACACATCCCCAGTGTGAGCACTGTGCAAAACAAATGGAGACAATTAAGTCACAGCAAGGAAAGAAATTAATCTAATGATCTTTACGGGCTCGGCATCCAGGAGCCGATTAGCTATGATGTAAAAGAATGACGAGAAACTCAGCTGAACATGATTTTTCCACTCTCCTTATGGCCATTTATAGTGTATCCTTTTCTTTTGCTGCAAGGAGAGGAGAAGGGACTCTGAGGGTTGCATCTGAAGTGCCTCTGTGGTAATGGAGAATGATGTGGCTTTGTGTAGCCCTCAGCATCAACAGGCTGTGTTCAGCCTGGAGAAGGATCCGGGGAGACCTTAGAGCCCCTTCCAGTGCCTAACAGGGCTCCAAGAGAGCTGGAGAGGGAATTTTGACAATGGCCAGGAGCGCCAGGACAAGGGGGAATGGCTTCCCACTGACAGAGGGCAAGGCCAGAGCCACGTGAGCCCCTCAGCCTGGGCAGCTGCCTCTGCGTGTGGTTTGGTGTCCGTGCCCATGCCACAGACAACACACAAAAGAAAGAGCCAGAGGCTTCCCCTCCCCTTCCCAAAAAACAGATGATCCCAAATTGTTCCTCCCACTGCTTGTGAGCTGCCAAGTAAAGAAAGCCTCCTGGGGACCGTGAGGTTGGAAGGCAATATCCAGAAGTTTGAGGGATAACATATGGAGATGCTGGCAGTTTGTGCTCCCGTCCTAGAGCAGGACAGCCCTAACCACCTCCATGCCCTCCTGACATCAGCTGCAAGATATATGAGGAACAAAACCATCTGGTCAGCGTCGAAACGTGCAGTTCCTGCAAGAGACAGGGTGGACAAAAGGCTGCCTTGTGCTCAGTGCTGCGGCTGTGGGGTGGTGAAACCACCACAGCCTGCCACTGGATGGGGACAAAAATGGGGAAAATGGGCTCTGAATTTGCTGTGGTGGTGCAAAGGAGTCCTCAGCATCAGCTTGAGACCAGACAGTGCAGAAAAGGCGGTGAAATAATTTCTGTAATTTGCTAATGTTGTCCAGGCTACTTTAAATGCCACAGTTGGGTTTTGTTAAAAGTTAACTTCTTTTTGGTGCTGTAGATATCACCTGTCCTCAGCCCATGGCACACAGGAGGACCCTGATCCCTCTGGCAGGGCAGAAGTGGGGCCAGGAACCCTGTGAGGACTCAGGCATGAGGAGAGCAGGGCAAGAAATCTCTACTGGATTGGAACGGGGCCACATTCACAGCACAAGGAGGGAACAGAGCACCTTTGAGCCTCATGTGGGCAGAGCCCCATGTGGGTGATGAACATAACCTCCATGCTTAATTCAATTCATGGGGCCATTCCAAGGCAAGGGATGTGCCTTGGCTTCACTCCTTTGGCATCTGTGGGCAGCTCATGCCCATTGCCTTCCCTGTGGGGTAACGACTGGGTGCTGGGACCACGCTGGGACTGTGCTGGGGGAGAGGCAAAATTGATGACCAGCAGCTTCCTCAGGGTATGAAACACAATATATTCTGCTTTCTCTTTCCTCCCCAGTGTTGTACAGATAGGTGGCAGGGAATCATGGTATCCTGGAATAGTTTGGATTGACACAGACCTTAAAGCACATCTTGTTCCAACCCCCTGCCATGGGCAGGGACACCATCACCTAGACCAGGTTGGTTCAAGCCCCATCCAAAGAGAAACATCTCCTCTTGAGATGATTATCAGCCAGAAGCTGCCCCATCAGCAGCTTGGACACTGTCAGTTCAGACACTGGCTCTCAGCAGAATTTAATATCCTTAGATAAATGTCTCAGCAGCAAAGGCTGATTTATTTGCTGGAGGGGAATGAGCTGCCACAGGGACAGAGCATTGGGCACAGGGACTGCTCCTTTGCTTTGGGGTATGGGGGGCCAAGGTGGCCCCCAACACCCTGATCTGTCCCCAGGGCTTGGTGTGGAAAGGCCAGGTGGCCCTATTTTGCCAGGATGGAAGGCAGTTATCAGCAGGAGGGAGATAGGACAGGAATTCCTTTCTTAGAAACCTCTCCTTGTGGCACCCAGGTGTCTCCTTTTTGCAGCACACACCTAGTCACAGGGAAAAAGCCAGCTCAGAGTTTAGGAATTTGTGTCTCCCGGTGCAGGCCGAGACAATGCAGAGCCCTCGGCGCATCCCTTGGGGCAGCCCTTCTAGCCAGGCCACCAGCCCTGTGTTGAAGGCTGCAGAATTACAATATTTTGTCAATTGCTCCATCTAGTGCCATTTCAGCAGAAAAAGCATCAGGAGTACAACACTCAGAGCCGCTGCAGCTGCCACGCTGGGGCCTGGGCAGCTTTCCCTGGCTTGTGTATGGAGTGATTCCATGAGGATGTGCCAGGTCCCAGCCCTGGACTAGCTCTTACCTTGCAGATCCAGAGCCAAGGGTCTTTGCTTGCTTTATCTTATTCCTCTCATCCTTCTCAAAATGGGACTATAAACCCTTACATGGAAACATCTGTCCCAGAAAACATAACATTCCTTATGAGCATTTTCAATTATTAGGAAATCCCTTAGATTGGACTGGGCTTGGAGCAATCTGGTCTAGTGGATGGTGTCCCTGCCCATGGCAGGGGGTTGGAATGAGATGAGCTCTAAGGTACCTTCCAACTCAAACCATTCTGGGATTCTGTGAGTCTAAATGAAGATGGAATAGTTTATGCTGCCACTGCATATTTTTCTTTTTTGTGCTGGGATTGGGAAAAAAACTCTGCTTCAACCCCACCAGACTTGGGAAAACAGCAGAGCCCTCAGATCCTGCTTGGAAAAGTCTAAAATCAAAGTCAAGGTGATCCTTGTTCCTTTTCCATTTGAGATGCTGCAGAACATGGATCTCTCCGATTTGCTGCCATCCTAAAAGGTCCAGCTATCACAGGACTGTGCATGTTAGGGAACAAAATGTCCATTGCTCCTAAGATGGACAACAAGGACTGTGACAGTGTTTAACTAGGATGTAAATAAAGCTGAATTACAGACATTGACGTGTGAAGCCGTGGAGAAAGATGATAATGGAATTATGTATCAGTGCTCAGCACACCTGTAAAAACTGATGTTTTATACATGTGTGACATTAAATTAATTCACTGCAGTTCTTTCAGGCAAAGGGACATTAACTGCTCTATCTTAGCATAATCACATTACCTCAACAGGCTCTATGTATGTCACCCTTCCAGGGCGGTAATCACCATGTGATTAATTACAGGGAATTTAGAGGCATTACAGTGATTCCTTATAGAGCAGCATAATGTGAGGGAGTCTCTCCAAGATGACCTGCTGTCCCCACCAGCCCACCCACCACCAGTCCCATGTCACTGCCCCAAGCACTGACTTGGGCTGCACCCAACAGGTGCTTCCGAAGCTCAGCACTTGGCTGAAGGGGTCATACCTGGACAGATGATGGCCCCTGGCAAGCTCACATGGTGGGAGGACACAAAAACTTAGAGCAGCTCAATCCCAGCCTTTGGAAGAAGTCTAAACGTCAGCATAACTTGGTTATAAGTTGACCTAGAAGTGCAAGCAGCCCTAAGATGGCCGCCGGTGATGTCAATGATGTCCTTGATGGTGTCATTGTGAACTGCAGCTTTTCGAAGTCAGGAAGCTGATGCAGGACTGTGAACAGCACCTGGGCCTTCTGAAAGTAAAGGCTCTTTCAGTTGAGTCTGCAAACAAAGGCAGAAGAACCCTTAGAATGAGGGGCGAGAGCCTCAAGCTGTGCCAGAGGAGGTCCAGAGTGGGTATCAGGGAAGTTTTCTTCACAGAAGGGGTTGTCAAGGCTGCCCAGGTCAGTGGGGGAGTCCCCATCCCTGGAGGGATTTAAAAGCCATGTAGATGTGACACCTGGGGACATGGGTTAGGGGGCATGATTCTGTGATTCTATGTATCAATTAAAATGGTGTTTGAATGGCACCTCTGAGGGGCTGCAAGAAGCCTGTGGTACGGATGCTCCTCCTGTGAGCATCTTTTGAGTTGATTTTGATTCCTCCTGACACCATTATGATCACTCAGCACCTTCATCTTCATCCCCCAGTTTTGCTGTCTCCACCGTACCCTCAGTCTCCTACCTGAGCTGTTCTTGGTGTCCCCATGATTAAAAACTAACCTAGATGGATGGCTGTAGATTCCTGACGGAGGACAGGTGTGCAGGGACGGCTCCATGTGATCATCTCAGCTGGGAACAATCCTTCTGCCTGGCACTGCTGTCTCCTGTTGCTCTGACAGTGACCGCTGCTCCTGCTCCCTGAGAAAAGCAATCACAGCCCTACTTGGAACAGCAAACAAAGACATCTCGTGCAATAGCTCTTAACAATGACTTAAATTAAAAAAATAACTAACGTAAGTGCACAACTACTTATGTAACCGAGCTTTATTTAGAATCTTTGAAGTCATAAAATGTCTCATTTTACTGATATACGTAAACATACAATCAGGAGGTTTAATTGCTGTTTTCCCTTGCGAAATAAAGTTTTAAACAAACCAGAACACCTCACCCCAGACAAGCGTAATGCAAATTTAATTATTTGACTTGGTCCTGTACATGGAGCACACGCTTCTCTGCATGGTCACTGGTTTATCAATTAGTTGCAAGATAATTTTTGGCAGTAATATATTCAACACACAAAGTGCAAATTACAAGAAGCAGAAAATGTTCTCTCTCCTTCTGAGCAACGAGAAGTGCAAAATATCTCAGCCCATAAATTCTATTACTTATGTATATGAACTGTATGTGCATCATGGGCTAATAAATAGCCATCTAAAACTTCATTGATTAAATGTGGCAACATCCTAAATTCAGAATACAACAGCTATAAAAACACAGGACAGAGGAATCATTCCCTTTGGTTGATAAATTCCATATGCTTTCTGAGGATCTCTCTTCACACCTCACCTTTAATTCCCGCATACCCTGGATACTTCTGCAACCAAAGGCAGTTTGTTAAAAATTCCCCCAATTTGCTACATCTGAAGATATTTCTGTGCTTCTACAATCAAGATTCCACTAACACTTCACTTGGCAAATCAAATAGGACAGTGGGAATCCATAGAAAACAAGAAGTCTCTTCCAGGCACTATTAAGGGAATACCCACCAATGGTTCCAGCAGGCTAAATGCACTTTGTGATTACCTAAAGTTATGGAAAACTTTCCAACGAAATAAGGAAAATCCTTTTCCATGAGAGCTAACTGCAGCATCCCTGTCTCAGTGTAATTCACCTTGCTTCAGGATCTGTCCTTGTATGTAAAATTGGGAAAAACCCACTAAAACACACAGCAAATGTACCTTTAATACACCCCTGCATCACTCAGTTATTATAGTGCAGATTTTGATTCTTTTATCCATTTAATTCCTGGAATTTTTCACACAAAATGAGCAGCCAATTCCTACCCCGCCTCCCTTTTCATTTCTCTCAGCTACATCATCATTATAAATTATACCAATAGTCCAAATCAGACTGGGCTGCTTCCTTTAAAACCCTCATGCTCCTCTGGATGGAGAGATTAACCCACAATGCCTTGCACTGCCATGAATGTGCCTGCCAAATTCATTTGCTAAATCACTAAAGCCACGGTCATATAATCACTGCAGGAATAGCTGTGACACAGAATGAAGTTGCTCATTTCTGGATGAGCGTTCCTGCATCCCACCTCCATGGTCCCAGAGCGGGACCAGCATTGGGAAGGCTCCTTGTGGGCTTCAGCACACTCAACTTGGCTTAGCTTAAACCAAAATTATAGCTGGAGGCTTTGACTGTGCTGTCCAGCTCGCTGGATGGGGCTGAGGAACATCATCCTAAACTGCTGCAGCCAGCTTTGGGAGATATCATCTCTGCCCAGCAGTGCTTGGGATTATCCAAAACTGAACTCCAGCACCCCAAGAGGGAAGCATCCTCTGTGATCCGTGAAAACCTCTTTCTGCTCTATCTGATCCTGGGGAGACCCCTGGAACTTCACAAAGCCTTAAAGACAACCTGCAGAGGCACTGCTCACCTCACCCCATTCCTGGAATTACACGATCACATTCCCGAAGCAAACTTTTTGTCTTCAATAAAGTTTCAGGATGAACAATTATGCTGCGACTTGGCACGACAACAACTGCCTTTGTATGCGACATGCCTGGCATATATCAGCACATTTCTTCTTAAAAAATATAATTAGAATAGAATGAGCTACGCTGTTGTTGTTCATGCTGCCTAAATATCTGAAAAGGCTCAAACATTTTAAAAGCCTAAAAAAATAAATTTCCCTCTCCCCTCGTTTATTTTTCATGCTAAAGGCTGTAAATTGACACATCACAGTAATTACCTCTGACTAACTTCCACAGACCTACCCAAAGAGATAAACATGAGAAGTTCACATTTGACTATCAGACTTACTGTGCTGAGCACAAATAATTTCCCAGAGGAGAATTTGATATTTCATCATTTGGAACAGTGGTAATTTAATTACATTGCTAATGTTTTCTGGCATACTTGAAAGAACAATTAGCATAAGTAAATCATGAGTGAGATGACAAGTCACTCGGCATTTATTTCTGCTCATCAGATGAGATCAGTTGATGATCTAAATTCTCTTTTGTGTGTGAATTGATTCCAGGTTCAGCAGTTGCAACCTGGGTTCAGACTAGTGGGGATAAACTGATGCATTAAATAAAGTAAAACGGATATTGTTCTTTGAAGTTTCTTAATTAAACTTGTCCAGAGAAACCTCAAAAGCCACCAGAAGTCGGGGAGGGCGGGGAGAAAGGCTGATAAATGTGGAAGGCTAAATGAAGCTGGAGATTCACACTACCCTGCCTGGCAGCGGGGGGAACACTGACTCATTTTTGCCAGGGTTTGCTTTACATCAGGGCTGAGCAGGGTTATTATAGCTCTACTGATGTTCTAAAATAATTGTATTTATCTCCATGAGTGCAGTGACACTCATGACAACACCGTTAATGTCACAGTTCCTTTCTGGCGCTTCAGAATGGCCACGGCCTGTTCATGGGTGACGCCTTCCAGAGCCTCCCCGTTCACTGCCACGATCTGGTCTCCGCGTTTCAATCTGCCGTCATCCGCAGCTGCTCCCTGCAATGGCAAATCCAGGCATCAGTGGCAGCACACGGAGCCCTCCCGCCCCTTGGAATGCTGGCTGGAATGAGGAGGGATGGAGCACTGGGAATCCCACCATAGCTGGGTGAAATGACAGTGCTGAGGGTTCCCTGTGAGGGCTTCGACTCACGGCTCACCCTGAGACCCAACCCTGGGGCAGAAGAGAATTGGCTCATCCCTGGAAAAAGGCAGCGCCAAGACCGGTTTTGGATTTTATGGTTATGGAGAAGCTTCTTAAAGCATGTACTCCACACCCAGGGCTGAGGAACAGTTAAAAAGTGGGGAGGAGGAGGGACACAAAGCTCGTGCAGAAGAACAACTTGGGTACTACCCTCAACCCAGACAGAACTGGGCTCCACTGAAGGAACGGCCTCAAGTTGTGCCATCTGGAGGTTTGGATTGGATATCAGCATAATTTTGTTCACCAAAAGGGTGTCAAGCACTGGAACAGGCTGCCCAAGGCAGTGTTGGAGTCCCCATCCCTGAAGGGATTTAAAAGCCGTGTGGATGAGGCACTTGGGGACATGGGTTAGTGGTGGCCTTGGCTGTGCTGGGGGAATGGTTGGTCTCGATGGTCTGAGAGAGCTTTTCCAACATAAACAATTCTATGATGGTCCTGAGAAGCTCCCACAAAGCTTTAGAAATGGCTGTTTATCTTCAGAGGCCTGAGCTCTTTAATCTAAATCCCAAGCCCTGCCTGCCCAGAGGTTGGCTCACAGTGTCTACTTCTGCTCCAAGGCCCCACTGCAGTACATTTAGCTTCCATTTAGGATTTCTCAGCCATGCTCAGATCTAGAAACTTGCATCAGTTAAAAGACATAATATCTTAATAATTGAATATTGTAAAAAGACAAGATATTTGTGGTTTGAGCCCCGTACAGCAGAAGCAGAAGACTTCTACTCCCCTTTCAGACAAAGTTTTCTCAATTGTATCATCTACCCTGCCACAAGCGCTGACACAAATGATGGCAAGTAGGCACTGGACAAGCAACTGTGGGCAAAGAATCCCTAATTCCCACTGTCTTCCCTTTCTCCCCCCCATTTCCACAACTCTCTTCACTTGGCCATACCTGATGCATCTTACTGGCCCACACTGAGCTCATCTCTAGCAAAGGGATGGGAGGGAAAAGGGGCACTTCTCCCTCCTCCACTCTGGGGCTGGGCTGTACTGTAGTTCTTCCTCAGCCTTGGGGGCCAGAGCTTAGGCAGTACTTGGTAGGTACCCCCAATCCTCCCCAGATACTCAGGGTTGGGGTCAGAGATGGGTTTACTCCTGGTTTTTCAGCTGAAACTGCCTCCCTCCTGCACAATGGCAAAAATGATGCCTCCACACCTCTTGGAAGGCTTCTTGAGATTTGCAGATAGAAAACTGTCTTATAAATATTTTAATGTACAAAAATGAGTTTCCCAAGTACACAGAGCAATTTTGCTGAGATAAAGTATGTTGTTTCAGCCATAAGGAATATGAAATATAAACTGAGAAGCCAGTTGTGAGTTCTGGGTCCACTAACTCACATCAATGTACTTAGACAGTACATTTTGCTTCTACTACATAATATATTACCCAAGTAAAATCTTAGGTTAATTTTTAAAGACGATACAGAGAAAACAAAAATAAAAGATACCTTGGCAAATATAGTCTTGACATAAATGGGCAGGTCTCCATGGGGACTTCCATACCCCCCTACAATACTAAATCCCAGTCCATCAGAGCCTTTCTCCAAAGTAATAATCTTAGGCTGAGGTGCTCTGAAAACACAATAAATATCACTTAGAATAGCAATGTCTGTCTCTGGGGACTTTAAGCAGAAGGAACACTTACAGAGACATTCATCTATCACGAATTTTTTCACACAGTCATAAGCCATGACCCCTGCACTGAAACACTTCTGCACAGCTCAGAGTTGAAACACTGCTCCTCACTTCCAAAATGCTTATTTTTAATAAGAGCTCAACAAGACCACTTATCTCTGAGGCAGAAGTGAGGCTCCCCTGATCTACAGTAGCTGCATATAATAAAGGAGAGATTGCTTTCTTTTCTGTAATCTTTACTCTGCCTAAGTGGCAACTGCAAGAGGAAAGACTCTACCAGGACGCAGCCAAGATCGCTGTTTACAGTGCCATCTCTACCCAGGCTCTTTGGGCTGTTTCCTAACAGCCTATATCTGACCTACATCCCCTGTCCTTGTGAACTTTTCAGGGACTTTCATGGCCTACGTTAAGCAAATGAAGGTTTTTTTGTGGAATTCAGACCATTTGTATGAATAGATCCATCTCAAAGTTGAAATTAGTAAGTTCTACATGTGTAGAAAGAATTATTGTGAACTAAAAGTGGTCAGGCATTGGAACAGGTTGCCCAGGGCAGTGGTGAAGTCCCCATTCCTGGAGGGATTTAAAAGCCATGTGGATGTGGTAGTTGGGGACATGGGTTAGTGTTGGGATTGGCAGTGCTGGGTTAAAGGTTGGACTCAGTGATCTCAAAGGGCTTTTCCAACCTAAGTGATTCTAATTCTCTGAAAGCTGTTTGGCATCTTCCACTCATCTAAGGTGCAGCCCAATCTGACTATTATCTAGGCATTTTTTAGGACTAAATACATACAACTATCTAATTCTGCTTCATATTTTCACATCCAAATTTCCTTACTGTTTTGATATGAAAAAAGAATGCAAATCCTTTTGTGAAGCAAGCAATTCTCCTTTGAGAGCAGCAATAAAAACAGTATCTCACACTGTAAGACTGGAGAATGAAGCATAAATAGCTTAACTTTTACACTCAAACCCCCTGAGGTAGGGCAGCAACTCGCATCTCAGCTTCTTAAAATAAATAGAATGAATCAAAGAATGAAAATGCAGAACATAAGGAAGCTGATGAACTGAAATGAAGATCAAATGAATTTCAAAATGATAACTGGGATGCTACAGGCTGCCCTAAAAAGCGCATGATGGAGAATGATGCATGGGAGGACTGGATCTCTAACTTCCATCACCACACACAAGTGCTACAAGTAAAAATTGTTTTAATCAGATTTTTTTGAGCTGTAAAGCTTAAAAGATTCAAAAGACAAAGAAATTTCTGGGACATGTTTTGAAAGGTCTTTTAAACACATCTTTCCTCAGTGTGCCAATAACAAATTATTTCAAATTGCTGTGATCATAACTCTTCCAGACAAGGAAGCCAACAGACAAGGGCAGAACTACTATGTCAGCATAACGTTGGAAAAGAAAGAAGATATTTTTCTTGAAAAATACCCAGAAATAGTGTTTGGAAACACACTTTGTGCTTATTTACTCAAGCAGATTCTGTCACCAGGTGAAGACAGACATAAACCCATAATCAGCTTGGAGAAGGTCACAGTTTTAATTTTAAAGGTGATGGAAAATTAAAGAGAGAAGCAATGGGAGAGACCTCCTGCACCATTCCAGGCTGTTCCCTTGCATGAAATCCAGTTCAGTTCTGCAGGGGAGTACAGACTTACTCGGGATCTTCGGAAGGATGCTCTGAGGATGAGTTCAGGGTGCACCCTGCAGACATGCTCTCCAGCTGGGTGGCAATGGCACTGATGTTGGTGTCAGCCACAACCTGAGCAGGAGGATCAAGGAAATAAAATGTGTATTCACTTAACAACGAAACCATCTTGGCTAATTATGCAGAAAGTAGCTGATACATTCTGAAAATCAACTGTTGACTTTTTTGCAAGTAAATTTTAAATACAAGTGTTACTCTCATATCTACTAATTCGATACTTTCAAATTATAGCAACCACCTTTCTGAGGTTAATGTAAACTTTGCTGTGAAGCTTCCCCTTGCCTTCACACAACCATCACTCGGGTGCTAAGCAGAGGGAACAGCCCTTCTGGATAATCCAGAGAAAAATGTTACTTTGTCAAGGAAATAAGAGTCAACACAAAGGGTCCAGGACTGTGCTTGAAAGTAAAGGTCTCCCACAGAGACCACCATAGCCTTTAACAAAAGGGGCTCCAACAGAGCTGGAGAGGGACTTTGGACACGGAAATGGAGTTACAGGACATGGTGAAGTGGCTTCCCACAGGATAGGATTAGATTGGATACTGGGAAGAAAATTCTTCCCTGTGAGGGTGGTGAGGCACTGGCACTTACCTTGCATCGATGCTAATTTTTTGTTCTTTGCTTTTTTTCTGGAAAAATTTAAAAGAGACCACCACGAAGTGGTTTGGATTTGAAGTATTTACAGTTGAAAGGACACCAAGTTCCCAACAACTACATGCTGTGGTTATCTCCTACCTCCATCTCCCTCTGAAGAGATATTCCTCTCTGCTTCACATTTATTGTTTCAGCTCAGAGACAGTGAAAAACAGCCAGGAAGTATATTTCCAGTATTTCCTTCAGCTAGCTACGGCCTTATTTTATCAAAATGAAAAGGTACTTTTTCCACTAGTTGCTGTGAACATGGCTTAAGGAAAAATGTACTTTTTCAAAGTAAAAAACCTATTCTATAAATCCTCCATTTTAAACGAATGCTCACAATTCTTCCATAACAATATTTCTCTCTTTGACATGATTTGGAGCCAAGAGGCTGATAGAGCCAAGAGGTTCTCATGCGAATTTTGCATCTGGGACTCAGGTTCCAGGATACCCTAAATAAAGCAGTCCAGCAGACGAGAGCTGCACCTAGCTCAGCCACCAAAGACACCATTAAGGTTTCCTTCCTGTGCCATTAGGGTAAGGAATGCCAGCCAGGATTTGTCGTGTTTTGTTGTCCAATAAAATGAGGGCAAAATAAATCTATATTCAAAAATCTTCAGCTGGCAGTAAGAACGTATCAGAGTTCAACAACCTTGTAAAAAAGCTTCCCCTTATCTCATGACTACACCTGCAGAAAAGAAATTAAATTAAACCAAAGCATCAAAACAGCCGAAAGGGATGATTGTTCCCCTGAGACCTTAATCTCCCATTTGCAAACAGCATTTGCAAACTCCTTTACCATCCTTCCCAGGACGTTCCCATAATAAGCCTTTCCACACCACTGAACGCAATTATCTGACCTTTCAAAGCAGTTTGCCATGAAGTGGTCTAACCTGATAATAAACAGAATTACTTAATGATACATCAGTCATGATTATCACAGCGATAGGATTATTCCATTTAGATTGTTTTAATAAAAAAGAGCAATTTGGTGATTGAGAAGTACCTGTGGTTAGTGTGTGAGGCAACCACATCACCACACTATGTCAAGGCCTCAACACTACTCCCAGTATTAAAATACAACATCCCACCTTCATATAACAGATTTTTAATGAAGGAAAATATACTTGACTTTATCAGAATAAACCTCTATCATCTGTTAAAACTACTTGCCTCATTTTAAGCTAGAGAGCAAAAATGCAGAAAAAAACCCAGACAACTAAAAAACCAAGACATTTCTAGAAGAACCTCTTTGTTTATGTGAGACCAAGTGACAGTGTGCTCCATCAGGAATATTTTTAAATCCTTGATGAGGTGCAGTATGCTGTATTACAGCTTTCAAGATGAGCAATTTTGGGTTCTGCAGCAAGCTTTCATTTTCTATTCAGGGAATACTGTTGACATGAAAAGTGAAATTACTCAACGTTAGTAACAATATGATAACTATAATTTAACAGAGAATCCTCAGCTGGGGCATATCTATGTGTTTCCTTTGACTTCAATGGAACTACACAAATACACCATCTGCTCTGGAACTGGCTCATCACTTACCGGGTCAGCAGTTCATGGACAGACAAAACAAAGAATAAGCAAGTCTAAAATTGAGTTTATTATCATTTAATTTCCCTTTTCCACCCTTTTTTCTTTTTTTTTTTTTTTCTATTTGCGTTGTAATGCAAGCAAGAAGCTCGCAAAAATCCCTCAGGATGTGTTCCAATCCAAAATGCTGTGATGATTAAGAGAATTAGAGCAGATTTTAGCGGTGTCTTCAGCTTGTTTTCCAATTGTTACAATAATTCCGAAAATGAGGAGAATTTTGAATTCTATCTGGCAAGTATTTTTCCCATTTCTTTGTGTAAACATAAAAATAAACTGTGGATGAATATTCTGGCAGACAGCAATTAGAACCAATGTGGCAGAAGAAACATAGCAGCGACAGCACTGTTTTCTCTCTTGAGTGTTTTTATTCATTACCTGTAGAATATTCAGTTCTAAGCAGTACTGCTGTAATGATGATGCTATAATTTCCCTTGAATTTCTTTCAAGAACATGGAAACCATCACTGTGGGCAGTTGGGCCCCAGTCTTGTTACATCATGCACGCACACACACACGGAATTTTTTGTTCCTAGTTAACTTCAAATTAAAAAAAGCCCCACAACTTGG
The DNA here is from genome assembly GCA_038380795.1 of Pyrocephalus nanus. Taxonomy (NCBI): domain Eukaryota; kingdom Metazoa; phylum Chordata; class Aves; order Passeriformes; family Tyrannidae; genus Pyrocephalus; species Pyrocephalus nanus. The sequence continues at coordinate 11,569,247 of CM076269.1, read as the reverse complement.
AAGCTTGTTGATTTATCATGTGTAGCAATAAGTTATTTTGTTCTCTTTGTTACACTTTATATAATCACGCTCACAGCCTGCATGAATGGCAATAAAGAATTTTTGAATGGAAATGATTTCTTGCTTTCATTCTGTGTAATTCCCATCAGCAATCACCCTGCAATTCTGTGATGCCTTGTGCCAGTGATGCTCAGTGTTTTTTTTATTCCTGAATGCCATTTATCTACCCTGATGCAGCTGCATGTTCAATTTATCACCATACCTGCAGGATAATGCTCCCATAAGCATTCTTTAGTAGATTAACAGCATCTGCATGAGACAGCCCATCCAAAGGTTGCCCATTAATACTGACAATCCGATCTCCAACCTAAAAGTACAACAGTAATGGAAAATTACTACCATTAGGGAAAATTAAAATTAAGAATGCTTAAAATTCCTCGTGAACTTGGCACTTCACAGTCACACTTCTCTTTTGCAGGATCCCTTTTGTGAGGATTCTGCACTGCTAGTGATCGTTTCCCATTCTTCAGAGTAAGGACAATATGGATTTTTTAAAACTAACAATACGATCAGAGAAACAAAGATTAATTGTATTTTAGTCTTTCCATTTGCAAGCAGAGAGAGGGAGATTTTCACTGCTGTCCTCCCATCCAGAAAGGATTCATTTGTATCTGAATATGCAGACAAGTTCATATTCTTCCAGACTGTGTAAGCACTTGCTGAATGTTGTATAGAAAAGTAGGAACTTCTGATGTTAATCTAATTAACCTGGATGGTTTCCTCTTCTTAGACATAAAAATGATCTTGACCCTTGCACTTAGTGCTATTGTTTAATTCTACAGCATCAATGTAGCAGCATGTCCTAATGAATCTCATGGGTCAAAGTATATGGATCTGCATAATAAGTTCTTTTCAATACTTTTGATTCCTTGAAACTCACTCAGAAACTGAAAGTCTTCATCACAGTCATCCCTGGAAACCCACATGTGCAGTGGATCTGATACAAGTGCCTTTTTTTGGTGTTTCTTTCTAAGGGCCTTAAGATCAAAAGAATAATTTCTGCTCTGATTTCTACCTGGTTTGATGATGCCCAGTCTGGAGTACTCAAAATCCTTGTGGGTTTCCAGAGAGACTGTTGCTGCCCTTTTTCGGGTCTGGATGAACATATACATTCCAAGACCATTGCAAATGCATCTAAGTTCTTTCTCTTAACATCACTGTTCCAATATGGGCAACAATTGCCATTATCCCAAGACACAGTTTAACTAAATGGCAAGAGAAGGGCAGATTTAGTTTTGTGGTTATTTTTGATTTTATATAAAAAGCATATATATATATATATGACAGAGTAGTCTATGAGACATTATCAAAGTAATAGCATATACAGATGTGCTTGAGGCTCTGTGGGACACATGGCAGATGAAACAGGAAATATTGAGGACCCCTCTACTCACTCTGAGTCTTTGGGTCCGTGCGGCCACACCGCTGGCTTGAATCATAGCGATGAAAATGGGAATATCTCCCAGTGGACTTCCCTTCCCTCCTGCTATGCTGATACCAAGTGCATCATTTGGGCCCTGAAACAAAGCAAAACAGAACACTTTCAATTTGGGCAACTCGTAGGGGTCAGTGTTCAGGGTACTGCAATAACTGAGTCATTTGATTTGTGGAACAGGGAGAAAACAGGTATGATAGACACACATATCCTCACACATGCAGGTCCCAAAACACAGAAACACATCAAACATCCGCCTGCAGACACAAATAATGCAATTTGACTTGTGAGAAATGGTACAAAAATGAACAACTTCAGTGAAAGGCGTCAGCTTTATGAATTGATAGAAAATAACTCACTGACCCTTGTTATCTCCACAGTCCTTGGGCCCATATCAGCTCCTACTAATAAAGAAACAAACAATTAGCTTCTGTAATTAAGAGATAATATAATTAAGAGATAACACTGTCAGGTGACAACAGTCCCTTGCTGCTCAGGCAGAGTTATCACCAGGCAGGAGTGGAGCCTTCCTGTGCCAAACCAGGCAGTGCTGCTCACGTGAGGAGGAGGAGGAAGGATGAATACGGGTATAATCCCTTTGGTTGATGGATGTCACCGTGACACCCATTGTAGCCCAGCCACAATCTGTGGAACAGCAGCACTCTGCCAGCCTGGAGAAGGGCCCCATTGTGCCTTCTCTCAATTAAAGATTGGCTTATTATTCCTAAATCACAGTGTTCCTGCACAAAGGGCACACGGCTGCCCTGAGACTGGTGTGGTTCCATTGATTTCCTCTTCCAGTTTTGTGCTGTATTGGTAAATAATAGACAGGCAGGAAGTCTGGCTGGTTTATATCCAGTCATAGGGCTTTCAAAAGTACTCAGAATATTAGAAAAGGGGAAGGAGAAGGGGAAGGAAAATGGAAAAGAAAAAGGGGGGGGGAAAGGGGAAGGAAAAGATAGAAGGAGAAGGGGAAGGGAATAAGGAAAAGGGAGAAGGGAAAGGGGAAGGAAAAAGGGAAAGGAGAGAGAAAGGGGAAAGGAGAAATGGAAAAGAGGAAGGAGAAGGGAAAAGGGAGGAGGGGAAAGAAAAGAAAATAAAAAAACTTCAGGGGCATTGTTTAAACCAGGACTAAACAGCCCAACAAGCTGATCAGGCCCTGAGCTCTGCTACAACAACCCCTACTTGTGTTAGCTTTAATTAACCTATTTTAAGTGCCTTTCAGAAGGCAGGCAGAATTAGTCTCCTCCAAAAATTCCATGATTTTTACTACCCCATGTCAGCACTCCTCACGGCCATGCAGGTGTCCCTGCTGTGCGTGCAGAAGGCAGGACTGCCAAGGTTTGTGGCAGTGGGAAGCCCAGCCCTGGGGACCCCAAATCAGAGCATGAGGACCTCTCAGTGCTGCATGGCTTTTTCAAACAGCACAAGGAAGGCTGCCCAAAAGCCACCAGCCTCCTGCGGTGTATGCAAAGTGCCACAAGAAATGTCTTCTGCTCATGGTCAGACATGAGCAAAGATTCCCAACTCCTGGAGCAGGCTCTCCACAAGCTAACGCAGGTCGCAGATTTAACACTTGCTAAATCTGCAAACTGCAAAGTGGGCATTGTGACTTTCTCATTACAAAACACCCCTTCATACACTCAAGATCAACAAAGGTATAAATGAAGTGGTGGCAGCTTTATTTCCTGAGAAAACTGTTTCTAATGCGAGAACTGTGCCTGTGCTAAGCCTCTGACAAGGGCGTCGGGGAATAGCAGGGCACAGGAATTCTGCACTTAAAATAGAGGAGCCATTACTCCTCTAGTAGACATAAAAATAATTTCATCTGCTGGAAAGTGTTCAGGTCTTAAAACATCAGCAGGATGTCTTCTGGGAGGCTGAGCAGGAAAACCAGGTTCAAGTATTCAGTTTTGCTTTTAAAGCAGTCCAAATATACAGCAAATAACACACAGCTATTCTGACAGCTGCCCAGATTATACCTGAGTTTCTCTGAGACACGTCTGCTGAAGATCTTTTTGTGCTGACGAAATTCTGTAAGGTGGAGAGGACTGGAGCAAGAGCGGGGTGGAAGTGGCTGTGGACACTCTGTTGGCTCGCCTGAAGTTAAAAATAAATAAAAACCTCTGAGTCAAACACAAATGTTAACTTTAAACCACATCTTGCAACATACAGGCACAGCTGTGCTCCATGCCAACCAGACTGGAAATACCACATTGGCCACGCAAATGCAAACCCCTTTGGTAGGGGAAACCTACCAAAATCTTCCCATAGTGGTTGAGTCACCATCTCTGGGGTGATGTGCAGAGTGGTGCTTGGGTTAGTGGTGGCCTTGGCAGTGCTGGGGGAATGGTTGGACACAGTGATCTTAAGGGTCTTTTTCAACCTCCATGATTCTATGGTGCTTCACTCCCTTACATGCACACCTACTGCCTGTGTTGCTAAGGTCAGCTCTGGAGTGCTTGTTCTCCTCTTTCACTTGTTCTCAGGGTATCTCTGAACCTGAGGAGGAGATGATGGGCATCTTCCCTGTGATTCACCTGCATGCACGAGGCACCCAGAAGGACACCAAACAGCTCCTCTCTCACACAAGGTAGCAATAAGACTGATACCCACTTTGTTGCATGGCAGAAATCTACAGGTTTTGTTATTTGGTTGAATATACTGTTAACTGCCCCTGCTCCTTTCATTTGCCCAAGAACCTACTCTCATTTCCAGAAGAACATGCCACGTTACAAAGGGAGAACCTCCAAAGAGAGCTGCTTTCTCATGTTACCCTTTCTTGGCCATCTATTTCCAGCCCTCCTTTTCCCTCTCTCCTTATCTGGTTTTATCTTTAGACTCTGTCCCTTGAGGAAATGTAATTATCAATATAGGAAGTGCATCTGAACCACAGGTTTCACTGAGGGCCAGACCTTTCCAGCCGTGCTGCCTTGTACGAAACAAAAGATGTGGTCTGTCCTTCTCCACCCACAGCAGTTTTTTCCCCCTAAACACATTAGTCGGTGAATCAAAAGCTCTGGCAACCACTTTCCTCTACTGACCAGTGTGCAGCTGTCAGTGACAAACACCAGGCAGAGCACAATTTACACCTTGAGTTGCCAATTCATGGCCCAGTTAACATCATTTGCAACGCGCGTGAAAGAAATCACTGTCCTGCACCACAAGGCTTCTATTTCTCCTGTTAAAGGTATGCAATGGACCAAGAAAAAAGCCAAGTGAGGACAAAAGTTCTGGATGCTCTTGGCCAGCAGCTTCCAAAACAGCGCTCACAGTTGTGCAAATCATTCAAGCTGATTTGCTGCATCATCTGCCAAGATTTTTATAACTCTTGGAAGGGTTTTGCTGAGAAACATTTATGCAGTTTTCAAAATCACCAAGTCACTTCGGAGCAGTGAGATGAAGGCTCTCAAACGACTCTGCATCAAGAAGATTAAGTTTTCTTGTATCGAAAGAAATACAGGAATTACCTGGTTCCTGCAAAAGCTTCTTATGCTACAAAAAAGGGGGATGACGTCATTTGATCTGATTTTTTTACCTAAACCCTTGTTAGATATTATGGCATTCTGCTTCCCTTTCACCTATGAGCTTTTTACTAGGTGGATAATTTTTAGCTGTCAGTTTTTGATTACTTTGCTCTTACTTAGGCTCCATGCTGATACAATGGCCAAAAAAAGAGTAATACTCGACTGCTGTCTTTACTTAATGCAATCAGTACCATTTGCCTCTGTTCTTTCATTTCTCCTTGCCTGCTGTATGCAGTGCAGACAGATGTTTCTCCAATGCTATTTAGTCATTAGTTTTAAAGCTGGGCTTAGCCCAGCTGTTCCCACATGGCTTTAGCCCCTCCTGGTACCTCAACCCCCAACAGCCAGCCTGGATCAGTGCTGGCCTTTAGGAAGCGAAGAAATCACGGACATACAATGATGATTTTGGCACCTTTTTGGGTTGTTCATGGACAAGCCTTTTACTGACCTCCCTAAAAGCACTCCAGCTTTAACTTACATCCCCTCAGAGCCTCCTATGGCTCCTCCTTGTTTCCAAAACCAAGCCCTTCTTTTAGACGTTGTATATCCCCTCAATGTGCTGCTCCCCTCAGGGCAGAGAGGAGCCAAAATCCTCCACAGCAATCACTCTGCTGTGATCCACAGTGTGTCTCTCTCACAGACATTGGCAACTTAAATATAATGGCAAAACAGTTGGTCTCTGGAAGGAAAATCCATTAAAAAGTTTTCTAAGTCCTTCTGCCTTGTTTCTCTCCCTTGCAACACTCCAGCTTTAATACCAGCATATCGGTGTCTGAGAGGATTGGGGGGCACAGGGAGAGGGGAAAAGCCCTGCTCTGATTGAAAAATGAATTGTTGTCCTCGCTTCAGGTAAAAAGCAAGTGAAGCAGGAAATTGCTCTGTGTTTTCTTTGAGAGGAAAGCAGCTCTCATGTGGTTCTGCCCTAAGATAGGCAAAGATACAGTTCAGTTTCATTAACTCATTTTGATTGACAAAACAGCTGCAGAAAATACATTCAAGAAACTTTCACAAGTCTAAAAAAAATTTCTGGGCATCATCATTTGAGAAAGATATTACAGATTTTTTGTGTGTCTTGGGAAGACACTCCTTAAATCATTAACCAGCTCTTCTACTTAATCAGCATTTCAGCAGCAGTTCAGTACAGAAAATGACAGCAGTAAAATATTTTGTTTCCCGTCCTCAGCAATGTCTGACTGAGCCTCACATGCACCATCCCTGTGCTCTGCCCTTCACACCTCCATTTTATACATAGGATTTTGTCACTAACCTGACTGTTTTGGGATGTTTTCCGTGATGACAGCCATGATCCAGCTCGCAATCTCCCAAGCTCAAGATGCACCAGGCCTTGGGCACACTTGGAAAAAAAACCCCACACAATGTACAATTTAAGTTAACATATAATACTTCATGCTCTCCTGGAGAGGAATATGTTTATATTCAGCACCACAGTCCGTGAAGAAAACCACAAGGAATGCTCAAAACATGAACATTTGTCTTTAGACAATACAGAAAGTGGATTTAGGTTTATCCTGAAGGTTTATCCTGGTTGCTGAATGCAATATGGATCTTCCTACTGGCAAACTGTAGATGGCCAATTACTAAGTAAAAATAAACAAAAAGCCCCAAGCTCTTTAACAGACGTTTGAAAACCCCTTCAGAGGAAAAATGCTGCAGAAAAGGGTGAATTTAACCCATATGGATCCAACTTAACAATATACCCTTTATCACCAATTTCCTATTCTTAAATAGGTAAACTTTTGGCCAAGTACCAATCCTGAATGGAAAAAGCAAGGAAATAATTAGCCTTTCCATTCAAGAATGAAAGAAATCATGTGCAGGAACACTGGTGGGGGGGAAGCCCTTGTCTCCAGATACAGTTTGGAACAGAGATGGATCTGCAGCATTGCTCCCACAAGGCTGTTGGGGCTGGGAGCTGTACAAGGACCTAACACCAGGCACTCATGGCCATCCCATCCCCAGCCCTCTCCCCCAGACCAAGCAGCCATGTGCTTTTTAATGGAAAAAAGCAACTTCTCCCAGAACTTTAGTGTAAAATCACTCCTGAAAGATGGAAAGCTGTGCAGGAACGGATTTCAGCTGTCATTTTATAGCTGCAGCCAAGCCAAAGACATTTATTTCATTTCTGGTTTGTATTGCCTCTCTGGTTTCCAAATATTTTCCTAACACATGAAATAGACAGTTGCATTTTCAAATAAATGCCTAAATACGAAATGTGTCTTTGTTTTCCTGCTTCATATAATCCATTTCCTAGAAATACACAGAAAAGTGACTTTAAATGAATCTCCCAGTTATTTCAGACGAAATTCCTGTCTCGGTAATCACTTGGAGCTGCCCTGTGTATGGTAAATAGCACTTGAGGATAATTACCTTGCACAGTGTCAGTAACTGCAATTCAATACTTAAAATGTATTCTGTACTCACCTTAAGTATAGTGGCAACAGTCTCTTGTGAGGCATTTCTCATATCCTCCCCATTTACAGACAAAATCTGATCTCCTTGAATTAATCTTCCATCTAGGTCTGCAGCTCCTCCTTTAACAATGTCAGAGATAAACACTCCACTTCCATTTCTAACAATGCAAGAAGCATATGGCTAATTACACAATCCAATATTCTTTGGGAGACCAATTTAGATTACTTGCATTTAAGAGACATTAAAAGAAACCTGTGAGCAGGGGAAGAACTAGTTTTACACCCCATTCAACCGTGTAAAAAATCGATGAGTTTTAAAACCATGGCATGTTGTGCTATATTTAATGCTGTCTTTCCCCTTCAACTGTTAGTTCTGACTGTAGGATACCTAAAAATTCATGAAAAACACCATTTATATGAATAAAAAGCCAAGGATTGGTCTAAGATGGAGTTAAACTATCTCATGAGACACAGCTTAGTGGTGGACCTGGCACTTAATGACCTTAGAGGGCTCTTCCCACCTAAATGATTCTTTGATTCCATGGTATGAGCTGGTGCCAGCTGCAATGCCAAAGTTTGGCATTTGGTATCCTACATCCTGAGTTATACCAGGGTATCACTTAACTGACTTCAGAAACTGGGGTTCCCTAAGGAGGAAATCCCCACTCTAAAGCATTAAGCAGTAGCACAGAAGCAAAGGTGGGAGGGTTGGAGACTGCGATTGCCATCTGCAGGGGAATTTGCACAAGCTAAATTAATTATCCAACCTGCAATCTGCTCACAACACCTGGGTTAAACATTCCCACTCTTGTAAAAAACTGCTGTGGAAACTTTACAGACCACAGGCAGTTGGGATAACGACATGATGATCTGTAATTGCAAAAGTCAATTATTTCTGGCAATACAGGAGGGCAACCATAAGACTCTTACACACTGACACTGAACGAGTATCATGCCATAATCTCTTTTAGCAAAGAAAGATTAAAAGTATCAGTGCTCTGGTTCAAGTGATCTAATAGCAATGGTTTAGAGACAGATCAGTAAAGTCATGTTTTATTAAGCTGCTGCCACCTCCCACCATATCCCTCTCCAAAACTACCTGAAAGGAGGGTAAGCCAGGTGGGGGTTAGCCTCTTCTCCCTGGCAAAAAGTGACAGGACAATGGAAAAGAGCCTCAAGTTGCACCAGGAGAGGTTTGGGATAAACATCAGGAGGAATTTCTTCATGGAAAGGATGGTCAGGCCTTGGAAGGGGCTGCCCAGAGAGATGGTGAAGTCACCGTCCCTGGAGGTGTCCAAGGAATGACTGAACATGGCACTCAGTGCTCTGGGCTGGGTGACAAGGTGGGGATCGGACACAGGCTGATGATCTCGGAGGTTTTTCCAGCCTAAATGATTCTGTGGTTCTGTGTCTCAGGATCTGCTCTGTACTCACAGAACTGCTCTCTGCAGTGTTACACAGTCACTGCTGCTCAGGATTTGGGTCTAACTCCCAAGTAGGAGCTAAATCTAACTCACATATCCATCTGCAAAGGCATATCCTGGTATTTAGAAATAGGAAGGTTTCTCCCTCCATTCTGAAACTAGAGAAGCTATGGTTAGGGCCTCCAACCCTCAGACATGGCTATGCTGATGCCACCAGAAGAGTGAGCTCCCAGCTCTGCACGTGACCATATTCCCTCCAGAAAAGACACCCGCTGGGAGCACTCCTGGGCAGCTGCAGCCTTCACTGCTCAGGTCTGCTGTTCTGACAGAGAGGCAGAACCACAGCCCCACTGCATCCTTGAAGGTATTTAGATACAAAATTCAGTTTCTTATGGAGTTTTCCCTTTATTTCATATTCCATTTGGAATGGCTACAGTCATTCAAAAAGCAAAATATTTCTCATTTGAAGTGCTGTTGGATCAGAGCTGCTCTTACCGTTTCCCAGCTATGCTGAGCCCCAGCCCTCGGCCTGTTTTCTTTTGTATATCTACATAGAAAATCTCTAAGTTTTCTTCATCTTTGTAATGTGCTTCATTTCTATAAACAACCAGCTGCACCTTCTGGGGTGTCTGTCGGAGCGCAGTGATCGCTTCCTCATGGCTGGCATTCCGCAGATCGATCCCGTTCACCTGAAATAATCAGTGTTTGCTTTCCAAATGACATGTATAAATGATCTTTTCATCACACCCTACCCTTGTGTGACAGCACAAATTTGTCAAATTGACACCCTCTGGCGCTCTAATTTAGTGCTCCCATTTCCAGAGGGCTGAGATCCTGGATCTCCTACGGAGTGTGAGTTCGGTGCTTTGAGCAATTGCCTAGAGTACACCACAACAATCAAAACATTTTGGCTTGGAAGTTTTGTGGGTGTTCTTCCCTTCTTTTTAACCTCAAACCTTTGGAATCTCAAACAATGCTTCTTTCTACACCAAGACAAAGTAGGATGTACTCCTTTGAGCTCCCTGTGTCTCTTTACCACTCAGATTCCTTCTCCCCAAGCTGTGCAACAGCGTCGAGAAGGAATCAGAAACATCAGCAATAAATGGCCCTGGAGAAGCCCGGGCAGGACGTATGAAATGGTGATTTTCCTTTTTATCCAATAGATGGCACACCAGACCGCTCCTGGAGCACCCAGTAACACTTCCCTTACCATGACCTGAGAGGATTTCAGCATTTTAGTAATGTCAGATGGAACAAGAAGTTCTACTTCAATACATGTTCAAGGATTAAAAAAACTATTGCAACTTGAAAAAATCTCCTAATTTTGCCAAGACTGATCCAAGGGTGCCTTTTAAGGTGTTTGCCAATATTCTGTCAACAAAATAATCTTTTACTTCTTAATACCAAAATATGTCAATACCTAAACAGTTTCTCTTTAGGAAGTAGCATGAACTGTAACAGAAGAACCATACAATATTAATCCACTTCCATAAGTTTTAAGGTAATGAAAATATTTCTCAGTATTTCTAGATATGCAAAGTTACAAATGCACTTAATTTTACATTAAGGTAATTAAGCCTAGTCTATAGTAATTACATTGTTTGTGCTAATTCTGCACATACTTATTTATAGACTGCATTGATACTCTTTTCTTGACACAGACATCTCTATGTGCTTTATCACACTAATCTGAAACTAATTCAGAGTCATCTTTTTGATTCATTAATCTAGCTTTTAAAAGCTGAAACAATAACAATATTATGGCCCACAAACATTAGCACTTTCCTGTTTGGCCAGAGAAGAATTAATTAACCTGCCCCATTTTTACCCCCTAATTATCCTGCTCTGTTAATACACCGTTATTTATAAAATGAAAACAACATTCAGCCTTAACGCTAACAAAAATATTTTCAGTGCAAGAGCTGTAAAGACAAGTCCCCAAGTACCCCTCGCTATTTTTCTAACCCTACACACCGAAGCCTTAATGGCCATGCTGGGAATTTGTCCTGAGCTGACAGCAGAGCTTTGAGCAGCTGCACTGAACCCCTGCCTGACGCAAGTTTCATTTGCAGACCAACACTTCTCTCTTAACCCTTTCCCTCCACCTTTTCTGTGCTTGGCTGAGGGAAAAACACCACATTTATTCACTGTGTTCCCCAGTTGGATGAAGCGTGGCCTGGGGGAGCTGGTGGCTTCTGCAGGGATGCTAGGAGGGATGCTCACAGGAATGGTGCATCCCCCCTCTCCTCCCCACCCCACGCTGGCCCCACTCAATATTTGGGTTGCAGGCAGTGCAGAGATACATGAGTGGCGGCCTCCGAATGAAAGATTAAAGAGATGAATAATACTAAGCTATTGGACATGACAGCTGAACTATGTAATTCAAGAACTGCCTTGCTCAATTAAATTTAATGTATTCTCAATTTGTACCTTCAGTTTATATGAATATATAAGGAAATATGAATTTTTCAGGATGTTCTTAGTGATGGAAAGGAAGCCTCAAGTATAGATCCTTCTCAATGACCTGTCCTTACCCTACAAGAAACCCGTTGCATGGAATACAAGTATACATAACCAAGAACATACACAGAGAAAGTCATTTACCTCCAGAATCTGATCACCAGCCCAAAGTCTGCCATCTCGGGCTGCTGCCCCCTCTTCATAAACTTCATGGATCACTATGGCATCCTGTGGGAAAAAGAGGGTGGTGTGAATCCTCCTTCCCAAACACTTCATTACTTGTTAGCCACAACCCACCCCACTATCCCCATCTCTATGAAAGTACAGCACTCCATGACAGGAAAAGCAAGACTATAACAAAAAGATTTAAAAAAAAGAAAAAAAAAAACACGTTTTGGGATAAGAAAATTACTCCTGTAATCCAAACACAAAAGATACAAAGGATTTTGTTCACCACTTCAGGATAGTCTTGTCTAGAGCTTCTTCCATCATTTTTACATGTTGGCATCAGCAGCACGTGAACTCAGTCTGAACTGTTGTATTAATATTGTCTACTTTTAATGATATTATTTAAAACCAGATTCTTTGGAGCTATGAATATTTTTAGGGACTTGGCATAGATCTCGGCTTTAAGCAAGAGCTGAATGCCTTGTGGTAAATATTGCTGGTTAAAATCTGTAAGAAATGAAATCCAGAAGAAAGGAACAATGGCAAATGTTAGTTTATTACTGAGGCTGGAAAATGTAGGCAGTGGCAGATGTAGCTTCAGGGAAGGTTTCAGTGATTTAATCTTATTGCCAGCAATAGATGTCCCCAAAGAAAAAGCATTACAAAGAACATACTGTTCTCTTGCTGGTGCTTTCCCTTTGCATTGTTCTGGCTTGTTTCTCTCTTTTTTTTTTTTTCCCTTCTGAAAAAGCATAGGTGAACATCCTGCTACAGCGCTTCAGATTCAGCAAGCAGGATGGGACTCTTCACTGTGCAAAACCTGCTCTTCTGCTCATTAACACTCAGCCTCAGAGCTGAACCGGCTTTGCTACCAACTCTGGCTCTGGATAAACACACAGTGGTTTTTAATTAGACATGTAGGTATTGGATAACTTATTCTCGGACAAATACACCCTCTAAAAATCCTATGGCTGTGAAGTCCCCCCCCAAAGTTGATATACAAGAAGTCAAAGGGGAGCTTTTCCAGCACTTCCAACAAAAAGGCTGGAGTGCACAAGCCCCGCTGTGTGTCGCCTTCCTGGAGCAGGGGGAGGAAATCACTGCTGGGGCAGAACAAAGTCCCTCCATGATGGGAAAACACTGTTAAGACAGTACATCTCTCATCACCAATTTAACCCCCCTCCCTGTGTTGCCTTTCCCAGCACACATGGTGCACATTGAACAGAAAGAAAACTCAAATGCCCTTCAGCTAATGCTCAGATCAAGACAATATCGAGAGCATGTTTTCCTTTCATTCCCACTGCACCTTCTTTAATGATGCAAACTCCGCTGCTGCTGCTGGAGCACAGCACCACTGTCACAGGTTCCCGCTTTTATTCATGTACACCAGACCCTGAAAAAAGCCTGGAGGACTGTAATCACAAATGGATTACAGCTGATACAAGCCTCCCAGATGGGGGAATAGAGATTTCAATCTACATAAATGAAGGCAGAATACCATGAGCTGTGTACCAAGGTAATTAAGAAAAATCAGAAGAGTGGTTTGATTTAAAAAAAAAGGGTATATATGTACACACACACACTGCTGGCAACTGTAGGGTTTTCTTGCAATAACTGAAGTAACAAATACTAATGGAGTGGTGCTACAAGTGTATATCCATCTCTCAGCAGTGCTGCCAAAATGCTCTGCTACGTGTCTTAGATCTTCTCAGTTGTGGGGTTTGGGTTGTTGTGAGTTTTTGTTTGGTTGGTTTGGGGGTTGTTTTCCTTTTTTTTTGAGGGTTACCTTTGTTTTAAAAATGATGGTGTAACTCCAAGCCAACACAAGAGACTTTTGCCTGGGTGAAAGCCAGGAGGTGACAGTGATGTATATTTTTTCACCTGAGGCTGATCATGAGTAACTTTGAGGAAAAGCTGAGTCTGTGGTTTAGAACTTCCACTGCACATTTAACTTTTAGTTTTTGAAACAGTTTATCAAGGCATTACAATTGAGAGCAGCCCTGAGGAGAAGGATGTGGAGTGTTGATGAATGAGACACTCAACGTGCCCCATCCCTGTGCACTGGCATCCAGAGCCCCCAGTGCCCTGGGCTGATCCCACAGCGTGGGCAGCAGGGGAGGAGGGGGGTTCTGCTCCTCTGCCCCGCTCAGGTGAGACCACACCTGTGGAGCTCTCTGGAGAACAACAGCAGAAGGACGTGGAGCTGCTGGAGTGAGTCCAGAGGAGACCATGGAGATGCTCTGAGGGTTGGAGCCCCTCTGCTCTGGAGACAGGCTGAGAGAGTTGGAGATGTTCAGCCTGGAGAAGAGAAGGGTCCAGGGAGACCTGAGAGCCCCTTCCAGTGCCTAAAGGGGCTCCAAGAGAGCTGGAGAAGGACTTTGGACCAGGTCATGAAGTGATAGGACAAGTGGAAATGGCTTCCCACTGGGTAGACTTAGATTAAATATTGTGAAAAAATTCTTACCTACGAGGGTGGTGAGGCCCTGGCACAGGTTGCCCAGAAAAGCTGTGGCTGCCCCATCTCTGGAAGAGTCCAAGGCCAGGTTGGAGGGGACAACCTGTTCTAGTGGAAGCTGTCCCTGCCCATGGCAGGGGATTGGAACAAGATGAGCTTTAAGGTTCTTTCCAGCCCAAACCATTCTATGTTTCTACAGAGACATTTGGAAGTGGCCAGTGATGTAACACAAAATATTGACCAACTTGTTAAGGCAGCATCATTCAAATGGGACACACCAGAGCAGTGGGTAACTGTGAGATTTATCAGAAAATTGGCAATATGACCATGTAACAGCAGACTGGGCATGTACACATGACGATCAAATTAAACACTTTCAGACTGTATTTAGTCTTGTATTTCCTAATCTCTGAGCAAGGAGCTTTCAATCACATTTCTTTAGGTTTGTTTTCCATCTGTGGTCTCTTTAAAACCGGTCAACAACCTGGAGTTACCACCTTCTCCCAGCACTGCATTATTAAATGTAAAACTGCACATACCGAAGGCTCAGATTCAGGAACCACCAAATGTTATCAGTTTGAATAATCTGCATCATCTATTTGAAAAGGCAACAATTCAGTGTCACCCTGCAGTTCCTGCATGTGTTAGAAGCCAGACCTAGAACTAAAAATACATATGGCACGAAAAGGTACATTCCTGTTCTGTCTGTGCCTACCCAGGAAAAGGAAACATCTTGCTGACCTGCCAAAACACTGTTTTTCTTAAGCAGGTTTAGTAGTGTAGTTGAACAAGGCTTATCGAATCGATTAAAAACAGAGCAAAGCAACGTGTTCATGATGCCCTGTAAAGATATTTAAATAGTCCATAAGCATAAACATCAGTCTTACTTTTCCTTAGCTGATAAACTATGGCAAACAGACCTCTTTCCTCTGATACTTCTGGAATCAGCTCAAATTGCATTTAATGCAGAAGTAATTTTTTTCCACTGGATGTAGTGGGATCTGTATAAGACACTGTTAGTTTTGATCATTCATAACAAATCACTAAAACCAAACTACTGATGTTATTGAACACTTTTAATCACATCAATATTTTAAAGAAGTTTCTGCAGTAATGAGATGCAATGTCGTACTCCAGCCATCTAACCAAGCCTAATTGGTAATGACTCTATTTTCAGGCATGGACTGAAGCTGTAACACCCCTTTCAGTGCCTGACAAAAAAATGAAAAATAGGATCTATAATGACTAAAACAATACAAAACATTTATTTAAAGGATAGGTTTTGGATCCTGGACATCTGCAGCTCCTGCTCACTTGCTTTAAATTCAGTGAGTGCTTGATATCTCTAGAAGTCAAGGCCTAAATAGTTCAAAACCAATCAATCAATCCAGAGAGAGGAAGAGAAAGTGGTGTCAATGTTCAGCTAGAGATTGTGAATTCATAGAGGCTCTGGACAGATTTTCACTCCTATCCCTCCCCATCTCCTTTCACCACCAGTTTCATATAGATTATGGCTTGGCAGAGTCATGAAAACTGTTCGTGCAGAAGGGGGAAATAAAAACACTCTTGTATCAAGAACACAGTTGTTTAAAAAGAGATATCCAGCTGCTGAAAGCACATAGTTCATAAAGTTTACAAATCCATTCAACAAACTGGAGCTTTAATCTTTGTATATTTTGACTAAGAACAGTCTGGGACCATTATACAAATGGGGAATTAATGCAGAGCTGAGCAGTTCTTGCATGGGATGGAAGGATGGGGAACATGAGCCAGGGCATGTAAACAGCTTTTCTTTATGCTAAAGAAAGTCCACACTCACAGGTGTAAACTGAGACTGTCCAACCATGAAAAGGCAGAGTTGAAGGAAATTTGTCTGCTACTGCTGAGGTTGCCATCCTGGGCTGAAAAATGTTTATACTGAAGGGCCTGCAGTCCAAAGAAATAAAAGGTGAATGCACTGATACGGCACTGCATGGCTGAATAAAAAATACCTGCAAGCCAGAATAGTTTCCAAACATGGCAAAAACATGACTGGTTTAGATACAGTGCTCACCAAATCTGTTAGGAAGGAGAAATGCCTACCAAACCTGCCACAAAGTGTATTAGAGAGTATTTTTTAGGGCTCAGATTTGAGCTGTGGGACAACTACACCCCTCACCAACAGAATACCACTGTGACTTCAGAGTTGAGCAAAGGGAAGGACCAGCAGCGATGGCGCTGAGAAAATAAGGTTTTGGCCATGGAAACAAGGGCAGAGAAGCAGGAGGGTTCAAGGAGCCTCCTGGTCGACACCTTGAAGAACAAAGTTGGTTTAGAGTGACTAACTATGGAGCAGTGAGGGCAAGACAACCTTAAAAAAAATTATCACCCAGTCTGGGAATCCATCCACAGCTTGTACAGTGTGCACAGCATGATCTACACTGCATTGCCTTTGATGCAGGGAAGGGAAGAGCCCTGAACTCCTGGGGAATCAGATCTCAACTCCTCCCTCAAGCTGTGGATATTTTTTCTGCTTGATTTATACTGACTTCAGAGACCTGTCAGGGGAAGAATATCACACTCACCCATCAGCAAAGAGCACAAAAAGACATGCTAACACTGGGAATTAAATTCAGTAGGATTGACAGCTTAATCTTTGTATCTTAAATGTCAAGAACTGGTACAGCAGAGATCCCAGGCTATGACCACATAGCACTGCCCTGACTGAGCCTCTGGGAGGAAGGTGGTAAAGTCAGCATCCTATTCAGGAAAATCACTGACTGAGTGATCCTTAAAAGCCTGCAGGAGCATAAACCATGGTGAGAAAGTCCCACAAGCTGGCTGGCTTTTGGCTTGGATTGCTCACACGTTTTCTGCAAGTTTATAGCTTCTGAGCCAGTCTCTCTAGTGTTGCTTTTCTCCTGTGCAGCTGTTCTTCAGCAGGACAAGCAGCAGCTTTCAACTGAAAAGCCACTGAAAACCAGCCCCCAGGCTGTTACTGGGAATGCTGGGAATAGAGGGTGACAGAGTAAATGGACACAAGACATGAAGGAAGCCCAAACTTTAAGTACCAAGTCTAGATGACAGATGAAAGTCTGTCATGTAATAAAGGCGGACTGGTATGTAAGAGGGGTGATTTCAAAAGAATTGGAGCAGAGAAATCCCCACTTATCCAGTGTTGGCTAGATTTGACAAGGAAAAAAGGTCCAGATTTTGGCAGAGAGGCTTCTTGCACAGCACTGAACAGCCCTGCACTGCTAAAGCTATTGCTTTAACTGAGCTCAACTTTGCTTTGAGTTTATCTTTGTTGTGCTGTTTCAGTTCACAATCCAGTCATTATTTTGACAGGATCAAAGGCATTTCACAGAAGGAAGGTGAACCATTAGACATTAAGAACTGCAATAATCAGTACAGAATGACTCTAGGTAAGGTATTCAGTAAGAAATGAGTTGTTTGAAAATCCCAGAGCATGTTTTACAGGATGTCCATTTTAAGGTGGCAATCATTAGACAAAAAATATCCACAAAATAGTTCAGAGAGTAGAAATCAGATCCACATCTCTGCTCTCCGGCTACAAAGCTACCTCAACCACTAGAGCATTGTCCTGGACCAAGAGAACTCATCATGGAAACCCAGACTGGTTTGGAAGGGACCTTAAAGCTCATTCAGTTCCACCCCCTTCCCTGAGCAAGGACATCATCCACTAGACCAGGCTGCTCCAAGCTCTGTCCAACCTGGCCTTGGACACATCCAGAGATGAGGCAGCCACAGCTTCTCTGAGCAACCTGTGCCAGGGCCTCACCACCCTCACAGGGAACAATTTCTTTTCTATTGTAAACTTACCCTCCTTCATCTTAAGGCCATTTTTCAGAACCCTCATGGTTGGGCAGTGCTAGAAAGCAGGCGGGGCAAATTGTTGAAATTACATTAATTTTATGTGCCCGTATCTCAGTTTGGTCTGTTGTTAGGAGAATGAATCTTACCACTGACCATAATTATGTATTTGGTGTAAGGAATGAAGCTTTCTGCATGAATCAGAGCACTTTCCTGAGAAGGGCAAAAAGCAAACTGCATATAAAACAACACTGAGGAAAAGATGTTTTCTGATTTAGTTTATAAGTTGTGTTTTCCTAAGGTAACATTACACATTTCCAACTAATTTCCTACACAGCTACAAATGTTACACTAAATTATCATTATTAAAGATAATAACACTGCAAGGGGTTTTGCTGACTGCAGGATTACAGATTTATCTCTTTCCCAGGGCAAGTACAATAACATCAGTTATTTCCTTTTCAACTTCTGTAATACTTTGTCCGGAGTAGTAAAATTGCCATTTCATTTTTACAGGCTGGTTCACAGATAAAGTAGAAATCAACTGGTTGCACAGTGAGTTTTGCTGGAGAATTAGCCCCATGCAAGAATCTCTCAGTAGTTAAAACAAATCCAGCTGCTGGTTACTTGTAGGCAGAGGAAATGACAACTGTTATGTTATGATCTGTGATCTTCCATTTGCAGACCTAAATGGAATCTAAAAGATAATGGTTCAGCAACGAAAGCTGAAGGTCAAGCCCAAGCAAATCACTTGACTTCTTAAAGGGGTTTATCTAATGCATCGTGCTGCATAATCCCTCCTTCTAGCACTCCAGTATTTTGCCATTCCCAGTGTTCACAAACCATTAACAGGCACCCAAAATCCTAAGCCAAACACTACTGTAGTAAAACAGGCTGTAGAATGTAAAAATGTATTACCATGTTAATGTAAAAATGCTTTACATTGCACAAGACCCAGAAACTGCTCCACTCAAGGTCAAAACAAAAGGTCTGTTTCCCATTTAAGAACAAGCCCTTGCAAGAGATGGTGTTCACTTGCCAACTTTCATAAAAAAGATTAATCCACAATATCAATATGAATATAATTTTTCATACTAAAATACAGATTTATTTTAAGGAAGTGGATAGTATTTGTATTACATTTTATAGGCCCCTATAGTTACATCTGGTCCCTATTTATTTAAATTTTATTCAGCTTGCATAATATTTTTGCTTACAGTTATATTCTCTAAGATCAGAAAAGCTAAAACCTGAAAATTCAATGGCACTATTCATTAACATTCCTTCACTCTGCAGTCATAGACATTTGCAAGCTCTCCTTTGATTCTGAAATAATAAAACTAAGGTAATAAGATGTTTAGTGTAAAAATATATGACTTAAGTCAGAATGATAGAAAGAGCTATGTTCCTGTGAATCACATGCCAAAGCAAACCAAAGTTTTTCAAAAAGTATACATGCTCATTTTAGAGGGAATAATAAAACACAGAACGACATATTAAAACCTTAGCTCTCTCACTCTCATTATTTTATTAAATTTTAAAAAAAAAAAGGAAAGCTTGTAGTGTACAGTGCATAGCACAGGTTATAAAGAATGCATGAGATCCTGAGTGTGTATGATACAGGAAGCCAAAAACCAGTGGTTTCAACCAGCAGCAGCCAGGATCCTCCTGAAGTTCATTCTGACAGGTCCTACTGCTTTTGTATATTGTCAGCTTAAATTTTAGGATTGATTTACATTCCTGGAAGACACCAGCTTCTTCAAGCAAGGCAATGCTACACAAGCAAGCCATCTCATCAGCTAAACCCTTGCCAAAGACCCATCAAAGACATGATTTGCAAAACTTACTGCCCTAATTCCCTTTTGTGATAACTCATGTACAAAGCAGTTTGGGTTTTTCATGCTCTTGTAAGCTAACGTCCTTCTGGAATGATGATGAATCCACCAACTTCATTTTAGCATTATCCAAGCAGGAGTCAAAGCAATTCCTCACAATTTCGAGCTAACTGCATTTACCACTCTGTCAGTAAATTGCCTTCTGCTTTATAAATGTTGGTTTAGAAGAGATTGCATTTTTTTTCCTCTCCCAACCGCAAACTTTTCCTCTACAATACCCAAGCCACAATTAAAAACTCAAGACTTCCATTCCCATTTTTCATTCTATTGTTCCATTCACTGTGTGGTAGATTTAACAGCAACAGTATCTATAGCCAATATATTGCTGAAACCCTCCCGAGGCCAATATCCTCCTTTTCATTTGGAGTTACAAGGTAAGCATATTTCCCTCAAACAGTTTCAGTCTCAGCTGCATTTGATGACTGTCTACAGAATCGCTCAGACATCAGCTGTCTGTACCTGATGAAGATATTTTTGCCTGAATCTAAATAAAACTGAGATGGGAGGCAGGGAGGGATAAAAGCTTAACCAAGGGAGAATCTGATTCAGTAACACAGAACTCACATTTAGGTAGGTCCCCACTGCTGACTGACTGCAGCACAGCACAAAACAGAGCTCTTAGGCTTGGCTTTGGTATAGGAACAACCTGATCTTGGCAGCGTGGAGCCCTCACAAGGTAATTAGCCCTCACAGCTCCGGGGGCAAACATCGTGTCTTGAACAGCTGCAATTTCAAGTCACAGTTTTCTTGATTATTCCCTTGCCCTTCCTTAACAGATGGGGTTTATTCAAGGTATGACTCACCTGGACTGACAGAATGAATCCAAATATTCTTCTGTCAAACTGCATCCCCACCATCACACAGCTCCACTGCAAGCCAGAAAACCTTCTGGGCTAACCCACACGATTAGAACAGCTTTTTCCTCCCCAGCCCCAGTGTTACCAGCTCTCACACCAACTCATTTTAGCTAAGCACAAGCATATTCTGTTACTTTCTGAAGCACTGCTCAAGTGTTCCAGTCCCCTGGCTTTGTGGATCACTTTATTTTAGTGATGGAGTACCTTCAAGTTTGTTAACTGCATTAAAAATGCTTTCTACTAAAGTCAGCTGAAAGCAGAAAAGTTACCAAATTCAAAGTGGACAAACCAGTATAAAAAATCCAGCATAAGAGGTTTGTTGTTGTTTTCAACAAAAAGACACAGGATAAAGTATGTTTTCCTGTGTAAGGTTCAGGCAATGACCACTTCCTACCCACTTCACCTCCAGGGCGCCCTCAGGTTACAGTCCCTGCAATCTTTTATATCACAGATGCCTCTCCAGCACTTAGCTGTGATTTCAAGCCCCAGATAAGCCTCTGAGCATTTCTCCCTCTCAGGGTTCTCTAACCCTGCACGGAGGGAACATCCCTCTACCAGCCACGAAATGTCTGAATCCCGTCCAGCTCGCCTGAGCATCTAAATCACCCAGGCAGCAAAGACAGAGTCAATAATTACCAGTAATCAACTTGACCATTACTAAATTATTCAGCTGGAAGCAAAACAGTGCTCCCACCCTGCTAAGAAAATGTTTGCATCTTAGAGAGATGCTTTGTCCATGTACTGCCAAGAATCAAATCCCTGTAAATCAACAATCCTGGTTTATAGAAAATGGCTCATTGCAAATTATTAACTGGACAAGATATGGCAGCAGTCACCCACTCTGGGGTGATAATGGGGTCTGGATTTCATGGAATCATGGAATGGTTTGTGTTGGAAGAGACCCTAAAGCCCACCCTGTTCCACCCCCAACCATGGGTAGGGATACCTTCCACTAGACCAGGCTACTACAAGCCCTGTCCAACCTGGTCTTGAACACTTACAGGGATGGGGCAGCCACAACCTCTCTGGGTAAACCCCACACGCCATTTTGGAGGAGTACTAAGACTCCTTTTTAAAACAATTCCTTCTACATCCTGTTCTCTGAGGATTGAAGATGAAGATCTCATAGAAACTTCATGGCAAAACAGTTTCAGAGGGAAAAGCCTGTTACATGAAACTAAATTATTTGCCTTGAAACTGCCTTATATAGAATTGCCTTATACAGAATGTAACAAATCAAAAGCAGAATAACTAAGGAACATTTCCTAAATCTATGGTGAATAATGGGACTATTTGATGCTGCCAGTCCTGTATCCTGTATCCCACAGGGCTGGTTATTTGTCCAGGATTAGCAGGGTCCCGGGCTCTGCAGCCCTGGGATAGCTGGCCATGCCAACACTGGCTTGCTGCCATGAATGCAAATCTGAAGCTGAATCCCACACATAACTAAGAGTCACAGCTTGTCCAGGCCCAGACACGAGGGTCCTGCCCAGCTCAAAGGTCTGCAGCTGCCATGAATCCTGGGCATCCCACAGCTGGAGCAGCTCAGGCGCCCCGGGAGCACCAGCAACTGCCAGGTGACAATGACACCCCTGTCAGGTTTATGGCTGCTCTTAGCAGTGGTGGGGCTGAGAGGCATTTATACACAATTCAGGGGGGACAAGAGGGCAGGAGGTGTCCTGGGGAGCAGCATTAAGGCCTCAAACCTCATTTTGGGATGTTTCTGAAAACACTTTTTTTTTTTCTATATTAAATTCCCACTCTGAGGTTAGTTTTACAGGTTTGATTGGACTACAACCAAGAAAAAAACCTTCTCACAAACTGAAAGCCCCTGTGCTTCAGCCAGCTCCACTCTGCACTTCAATTGCTTTAAAGCAGAGGCCATGTGTTGTGTTCTCTCAGGGGTACGTGGGAAGGTGAAATGAAAGAGAGTGAAGAAAAAAAAAATTAAAAAATATCAACGCTTAGAGTAAAATGAAATAGAACTGCTTAAGGGCTATAGCAGTCTGAAGATCAACAACATGGAGACAACTCTCAAGGACAATCCTCCCTTCCCCGTGTCTTTTCTAAACATATATCCTTCCAGCTGATGCTCTCCTGCTCCCCAAGCACAGAACCCCAGATCTTGCCTAGAATACCTGCAACTGGAAAGGGTTTTGAGCTTAATAGGATGGACATCTCACCAAAAACCATTTCACAGGGGTTAAGACATTAGTTTCCAACCTCCTGAACAAATTAACCTCCTTGCTAACCTCCCTGCTCACAGGCTGCATTTTTCAAGCCTCTACTTGGTGATTCCTGATGAGATTCCTGAGGTTATGCTTTAAAAGTTGCACTCTATATTTCATTTTGAAGCAGTCTGTCCCCAGCTGCCAGATTTATTATTCCAAAAGCTGGGCATGTACATCTTGTGCTAAAGAAAGATATAAAATATTCTGAGAGAGCTTTCCCATCCCATTTGAGCTGCTGTTAAGTACCAGCACTCAATGTTTTTAGATCAAGTGCATTTTAATACACTTATACTCTTGGCATGTCCACCTTAGATTTGACAAATTCTGAGAAGCAGCATTCCTGGTTTCCCCCATATCGGTAAATTACTTCTGAGATCCAAGGAACAGAGGTTTGTATCCTTCATGGTTTTGTAGGCACTTGCACACCTGTGCAGGTACAAAATAAAGAGAACTCAGTAGAAAAAGGAGGAAGAAGTGGGTGTTCATGTCTTGTTTTCTCAGAGGAAAAAAGGTAAAAGAGAAAGCTCCTTCAGCTATGCAGCACAGACACTGCTCCCGCTCCCTATTCTGCCAAGACTTTTCCCTTCCTGGATGGAGCATTTTTCCATGGACCCATCAGAGCATCTCATCTCTGTATGTGCCATCTACTAGAACTACAAGAGTACCAAAGATATCCCTCTTTCATGCCTGCAGAGATGGACTATAAATGGTGCCGTTCCCAACCCTGCTAACTTTGATCTGACAATTCAAAAATAGCTAAAAAACCAAACTCCAAACTGCTGAAGCCAATTATAGCTTCATTCTAATTTCTCTGCACTGCAGCAAACAGTTGGTCTTGGACACACAATTTCTGCCACACAACAAGACCTTCAGAATTGATGAACTTATTCTGCCTTTTTTAAAATACAGATGTCCATCTATATAACTGAGTTAAAAACAAATGACAGAGAGAAGACAAACACATCACTCAACTCCATGAACCTATTTTGTTACATTTCCTCTCTAAACCATGAAACTCAGCAAGACAGAAACTTCCCTACAGCCCTGAGGAGTATTTGCTTTTACTCCTCTGTTATATCATGTGAACTTCAACTCTTTACAAAAGATTTTTTGACTTTATGGCAGAAAAGGAAAGGCAGCAAAGTAATTTGGGGGAGATCAGAAGCACAAAGCAGTGCAATAAGAGATTTCCTGCACATGGAAGGGGGTTGGAACTGCATGATCTTGAAGGTCCCTTCCAACTCAAACTATTCGAGGATGCTGGAATCTCATTAAGGACACAACCCTGAGTGCCTGCCCTGAGGAGAAAGGTTTGCATGGACTGTTTTGCATAAGCAAGTTATGGAGAATCCCAGAGAGGGTCTCTGCACATGGCAAATGGTCAGAATTAGAATGTGGTTTCCCAAAAGCAAATTGTTCCTTATGAAACACCATTTCTTGCCTTTGAATGAGCAGATTCAGAAATATGAAAAGAAGCAGGGACTCATTTTGGTAAGTCCTGTAAGTCGAGGATCAGAAAAGTGGGAAGTTGGACCTCCCTCTCTTCATAGTTTTAGTTACAGCACTCAAGTGCATAGATTTTTTAAATCAATTCCTAGGAGGACACTTTAATGAATGAACTAATGAAAGTATAACACTTAACCAAAACCATTTACTCAATTTAAAGAACAAAATCCTTTGCATTTTTCTCATCTGTTCTGTAAAGCAGTTATTTACAATTTTCATTTATTTATATTAAAATCTCATGAAAGACAAGCACCACATTGTGTCTGACAGACTGCCATGTATTATTTCCAAATTCCAGTTAAATTAAAAATCAGGGGGATGACTAACACTGAGCAACTTATTTGAATTTACTCAACACTAAGAAGCTTGACAAAAAAGGGACTGGGACAAAACTGTGCATGGCTGGAGAGAGTGAAAACTATACAGGCTGATTTAAGCCTTCAACATTTCCATCTTCATGTGAAACAGAGCAATTCAACCTAACTCTGCATAATTGAAGACTGGGATAAATGGGACCAAAAGCTGAACTTTTTCCAATTTCAGTTTTAATGCTGTAAAAGATACAGCCCATTCTTCGCAAAACAAAACTATCTTTTTCCTTTCAACTTCCTTTCTGTTTTCCTTTGAATTGTTTTCCTTCTTTTTTTCTTGGTCTGGAAGAGGACTGGTATATTGAAATTATCTGTATCTGCTGACACTCACTGCACTTCATGGCTTAATGATGTCCCACCATGATATTTTGGGGACCAACTGCATGTACCCAAAGCAGCTCCAGTGCCTGAAGTGTTTCTGTGGCAGGGAATTCAAGAGAACCCAGTAAAGACACCTCTGCAGCAGAATTATTTACTGAAAGAACTGAATCTGACATTCAAAAACCCCAATCTGGCACTCTCTTACACTGTAGCATAACATCTCTTAAATGGAACAGGGAGAGGAAACAGAAAGAGCAGAGGCAGAGAAGGGTTTAGCAACCAACCTGCTGAGCTTACACTTGAACTGATATGTTTTAATTCATCTGAAGATATTTTTTTAATAAACAGAATATCCAAGAGGCAGATTAAGCCAAAAGACACAGAAAACAATAAAAGATTACCTTTGGTTTACCCCTGTTCAGCAAGGGCTTTTGCTGTCAAGCAGATAAATCATAGTTTATTTAAATAGCTGCTAAGCATTTCTGCTCTCCAGACAGTGGTGTTAACCTTGCTGAAGCAGCTCTGCCTCTGCAGCATTAATTTCTAGTCCAGCCATTCTGGTAACTTACCTGCTTGCAACTCTTAATTCACAAGGGTTAAATAAAAGAATACACACTTGTAACCTCTGACCATAGCAGAAAGCACTACTGAAACATAAACCTTTCAATTTAAACAGGAACAGCAACTCATCCGATACAAGGCAAAATTATCAATTTATTATGGGAGACTGGAGTTGCTGGCTTGTCTGCCCTGTCCTGAACAATTCATTACAGCAATTAGACAATAAGGGCATTATTATTTTCCATGTTTTCTTTGTCTTTGTCTGCTATTCTTTAAAAAAGACAGCAAATATTAGATAAATAGAAACTCACCAGTGGAGTGTCTTTTCCCCCAACGATGCTGAGTCCCAGGCCTGACCGACCCTTAGATATCTCTATAGTCATCTCCTGCCCTGGAACTATGGGACATGTTGCTGGATCCACAGGCAGTGGAGGTGGAAAGACACCTAAGAACATAAAAAAGTAAAGAAATAAGTCACACTATACAATAAGAAAATTAAAACACCAAAGGAATGTATAACAACAACTAATAAGCTCATATTTTGCTCCTCATCTTAAACAACTGACCTAGAGGACTACTCTGAGTCACTTCTGAAGTCTTTAAATCAGAATAACTTGAGTTCTGGAAGTAAATGCTCAGAGTCAATGTTTGGGAGCACATCTAATTCAGTTAAAACCTAGACAATTCAGATCATGATGGCAAGGGGTCCAGACCAATTCAGGACAGACAAGTACATATTCCAGCAGCATGGAATGGACAAATTTCCCAAACTCTCTTGACTTGTATCTTGCTCAAAAACAGGAACAAGGCCTTTGTACACAGAAGTGAAGAAAAACAAGCAAAGACTCCCTCAAGCTCTCAAAAACTGTAAAATGAAAGAAAAATCCAAACACTATAAAAAAAACCAGGTTCAAATTAAAAGAAATCTCAGTAGAAGTTATCTGGAAAGCAAAATGGAAACACCCATCCTGGGTTAGGGTATTTAAAATACACTATATTGTGAAAAAAAAAGAACTAGTTCATATTACGGCTGGTGACTTCTGTGTCTGGAGAAAGGTAAGTAGGTGCTGGCTCCAGGGGTATCTCCTGTAAGCTGACTGGCACTTTTGTTGAAGATTTGGATTGTTTGATCTCATTGAGGTCCTAAAAGCAAAGCAGAAGCAAGAGAGATCAGCTATCAGTCACAGAATAGCACATTCTATGGATATTATCATTAGCTGTTCATTGTCATACCTTACTAAATCCTCAAAATTCAAAAAGGGAAAATAAGCAATTTCCACATACTTAAAAGAAGCAGTAATTTATCAAATTTCCACCAATAAAATTATTTTAATGTCTCCCCAGCTAACCCCTTTCCCTCATAAATCCCTCACTCTTCAACTAGATGAAGCCCTCAGAACCCTCCCTTTCTTGTTAACATAAACACAGAGATAGTTTCCTAAACACACATACATTTTCTGGGAGCTGCTCCTCTGTTTCCTGCTGATCTGCCACCACTGGTTTCTCAGCTTTATGTTTCACATCCTAAAAAAGAAAAAAAGAAAGTTAGGTGCATTGAAAATGTCTCTTTAGTTTAAATAAAATATCCTCCAAAACTCAAAATTCTGGGCTAACACAGTGATATTTTGGAGGGACAGGACAAAGGGGAATGGCTTCCCACCGCCAGAGGGCAGGGTTAGAGGGGATACTGGGAAGGAATTCCTCCCTGTGAGGGTGGTGAGACCCTGGCACAGGTTGCCCAGAGAAGCTGTGGATGCCCCATCCCTGGAAGTGTCCAAGGCCAGGCTGGATGGGGTTTGGAGCAATCTGGGATAGTGGAAGGTGTTCTTGCCCATGGCAAACCTAGAATTTGGGTTGGGTTCTAAGATTCTAGAATTCCTTTGTGTAAGTCCATTTGTAGCACCAAACAAAGCTGAAATCCAAAATGAGAAGAGGAAAATCTACTGTGAACACAGGGAATGTCAGGAATTATTAAAAACACATCCCACAGCTTTGAAGCCATACAGTGTAAGGAGGGACTTTCAGGGAGAAGATTATCACATGTGCTCTGTATTGCTCCAGAGCAACATGAAGCTCTATAGAAGAAGGAATGTCCTTTGGAATGACCAGAACAGCAATTCTCCCCAGTGCCTACAACAGAACAGGGGTCAAAGTCATCTGCTGTCTCCTCCTCCCTCTCCCTTTTTGGCACTCTTAGATAAAATAACTGCTTAAAATGCATCCTCGGGCCTCTGTAAGATCTCCAACAATAGTACTTCAATCACAGGCTCCACTTGTAGCCTAATTTCTTTTTGAATCCTTGCAAACTACTAAAATATATTTTTTATCTCCTACTTCTACAACTGCTTCCAGACAGTTACAGTGCTTTCCCTTGTTAGCTCATAGCCAACCCAGGGTCACTTTGATTCCAGTATTAGTTATCTTACCCCATGTTAAAAACCCTGATAAACAGCCCTGTTTGCAGAAAAGCTGAGTACCAACTTCAAAGGACAACAGAGATACTCTGCATCTCAAAAGAATTCCTAATTAAGATGACAATTCATACATTAAAAAAACAAAAAGGCAAATCAAATTTTAGGTAACCAAGCTTGAAAATACTGGCCTTGTTTGCTAAAGTTTTATTATGTTAAAGCATGCCAAGCCCCACAGGATCTTTTTTTTTCCCCTGCATTTTTCTCCAAGTTGTAGTTCTACAATAACAATTATCCAAATGGATAACAGGAAAAAAGATAAAGTGGTGATCTCATCCTATTATCAGGTGTCAGGGGAGAAATGGGAAGACTGCTTTGTCATTTTCTGAGAGATTGTTTTAGTGAGCAATGAAAAATTATTTCATACTTCCCTTTTTCATTGTGATATGCGACTGAAACCTGAAACTTCATCTTGAACACCACGTAAACACCAAACATCATCTTTACATCTCCCTAATCTTTTAACTGAGACTGTGCTAGAGGTACCTGAATAAAATAAGCACCAAACTGTACACTCAGCATTTGTCATAAGCCTGCAACCAACTGATTTAATCTAATTTAACTCCCTCAAATCCATCCAAAAGCATTTTCACAAAGCTCCTTCTCTTTGCCAATGTTTCAAGATTGTGATTTCTGTTTGTGGTAAAGACACATCATTTTTCCAAGTTCAAACCTTTAAGGGAAAATGAATCCATTCTCACATACCATTTTCACCTTTTTGAATTAAAACTTACCAGAACATCTCAAAGCCCCCTTATATCAATTCTTTTCCAACAACACTTTGTGGAAAGCAAGATTACTCCAGTTCTTGGAAACCCACAACTTTCTCTCATGCCACCTCAAACCTCTGCTAATAAACACCCAGACTTTGCCTAACACTTCCACTGGCTCCAGTTCAGAAATAAAGTTGTTTTCCTTTCCCCTTCTTATCATCTAAGTCTACAATGATGTCCATTATAGAACTTTATAGCTTTTAAAGTGATGAAGTGACAACAAAGAGTATGTTGGGAGAGATTGACAAATTTATCAGCAACAGATGAATGAAGAATGATGTGAATTTTTTTAGTTTTCCTTTTATTACAGTTGTCACTTGGTGAGACATCCTGCCCATGCTTTGAGCTGTACATACTTGTGGAAGATCTCTGCTGATAAGCACATACTTTTTATTTACTCAGTGAACTTGATCTTACTTGTTGACTTTTACATTCCTGATTTCTCCTGACATATGACTGAGAAATTCAACAACAATGGTGAAGTAGCACTGAGGCTCTAGTAGCAAACATCACGCTCTGAAAAACAAGGCACTGGGTTTTCTTTTGCCTCCACAGTCACTAAAGACTGCAAGAGAAATCTCTTTTCCCCAAAATACTGAGCTTTCTTGTGCTGCTCTGCTGTGTCAGGGTCTTAATGCAAGTGTGACTACAAACCCACTTCCTTCTGGTCACAAGGGAACAATCACAACCATCAGCATTACCAAAAATAAGATACACTCAGAAATATTTGCCATGTAGTTCTAAAATCTTGATGGAAAGAAAACTCTGAAATTATCAAACTGCCTTTGTCATTGTTTTTTATCCAATTATACTCCTAAACCAAGGGTTGGCCCAACTGTAGGTCTTATGGAACAAGCAGTTGGATCTATAGACATTCCAATACTTTTCTAAATCCACCTCCTAGGCCTAAACTTTTCAATACTGTTTATTTAATGGAGAAATCAGTGAGCCACCTCTAAGCAAATGTCCATTGAATGAAGGCCTTTTTCTTCTCTTACCTTCCTGCTACTGCTCTATTTTGGACAACTCTTCATCTTTTTTTTTTTTTTTTTTTTTTTTTTTTACTTTTCAGCTCCTATCTTTTGACTTCAGAGTTCCCTTCTTTCTTGCTTCAAGTCTGAAAAGAAGCTGCCAATATATACTGCATTTCCTGTTGTTCCAGAGCTATTGTCCCTCCACACCTCTCTTGGATTGCTGCAATTTTTTTCCCCATTGAATTCACATCTCCTCTAATTTTTTCAAAAAGCCGCATAGCACAATAGCTTATACCAAGAGTTCATTTTTGTATAAGAAACTTCATATATTTTTATCCACTTCAGTCTTTGAGCAATTTCTCATATTACCTTGTAATTCTTCTAAAGTTTCTTGCCAAGTTGAGCAAGAACATCAATAAAATCAGGTGAGTAACACCTGTAAATACATACAATAAAAGTCTGATTCATTTATATTCCAGCCTATCAAAGGACTCTGCATAAAGCTACCAAACAGCAATAATTCAACTTCTTTGTAATCCATTAGGAACATAAATCAATCCATGGGTGATTAATTCTGATGACTGAACAGCACATAATACTTTCTAACTCCTGGAGTTCACAGACTCATTAATTACTTACTAGCTACAGAACATTATGTATATTCAATTTTTATTTGCAAAACCCAGGACAATCTTTGTGAAAGACATGATGGGGCAGGAAGAAAACATCTAAGAGAAAAAACATCCAAAAATGTCAGATTTCCTTAGCTGAGGACACACATACAGACTGTGCAGGCACAGCAAGTCCCAGCCAATGCACTCCTTGAAACAGGAGTAGGGCAAAAAAATCTGCCTCAGCAAATTTTAGGCACCTCTAGGTTAGTTATGTTTAGTAGTTTTCCACTTTAAACTTTATTTAACATAGAGTCCAAAAAAAAGAGATTAGAGCTGCACCCTGAAGGACTTTCAGATTTCTGATAATGCACAGTCCTGACCTATTAAACAACAAAAAGCTCCATCTGTATCAATGAGAAGTTGAGTATTTATTACAGTGCACACTGACAGAACCACATTAAACCACAAGTTATGGGCTTAATGTAGAAATTGCTGAGAGTAACTCTATAGCTGTGTTATTCAGGAGGCAAGACTAGATTATGATAATAGACATTTTGGCCTTAGAATTTAGGAAGCTATGAATATAAATAAGAATATGATTTACAGACCAGGCTTTTTTCTGAAGTTTGTCACACATGGATGGCAGGAGTGGAAACTCAATCCCTTCACTCACTAGGAACCCAAGAGATGGTCAAAATGCTACATGAAAAGTCTTATCTCGATATTTTAGCAAATTATACTGACTGCTTAGTTCATGAAAACAGTCTGTGTATGTAAAGCTGAGAACTTGCTTTTACATATACTGGATATTTTTTGACATAAGTGCAGCAATACTGCAATAAAAAAGCAGGGAAAAGCAATCAAGCCTCCATTTTCTAAGCTCTAACCAATGATTAAATGTTGTTTTAAGTCTCTTACAGCTTTGCTGGATTCCTCGTCAGTCAAACTTTTCATGACCACTTCCAGACTCGGGTCTTCTTCACCGCTTGCAGGTTCGGTGCCACCGTGATCCTGGGGGAGAGGATTGACAACAGTTTTTAAACAGAGATGTATGAAGAAGCCTTCTCCAGATCTCTGTTTCATGGTCAGCATATTAAAGGAAGCCTAGTTTACTTCACACAGTTCAAACAGGTTGGTAGAATCGTGGAATGGTTTGGGTTGGAAACCCAAAGATCATCCCGTTCCACCCCCTGCTATGGGCAGGACACATTCCATTAGACCAGGTTGCTCAAACCCTCTTCAACTTGGCCTTGAACACTTCCAGGATGGGGCTCTGGGCAACCTGTGCTAGAACCTCACCACTCTCCATTTCCTCCCAATACCTCATCTAAACCTGCCTAGTCTAAAGCATCACTAATTCAGTTACATGTAAAATTTAACATGTTGATTCTCATTCCCTTTTTTAAACCAACCAGGTTCCAAATTTGAAAAGATTTTTATCTATTATTTTGATTTACTTAATTTTAAAATAACTGATGCAAATTTGGAGCTGTTCTCTCTTGCAAAGCAAAATGGACTGTGCAAAAAATAAATTCTTAATACCTTCAGTCATAGAAACAAAATTATTTCTGAATTTTCATTAGACATTTTACACTGAAGTGCATAAGATGAAGGTAAAGAGATCAGACGAAGATAAAGAGATAAGACGAAGAAAACTAACACAATAATAGATGGTAACTATGGCACCCTGATATTCCATTACACCAGCCAGGCAATTTAATGTGATCTGACAAATTACACATAGGGTGCATGTAAGACACAATGTTAAATATTTATTTGGTATTTCAAAGACATTTGAAGATATCATTTCAGGATATAAGGGTTTTTTTCTTTATTTAAAGACAGGAAGAGCTGCCAAAGGAAAGTAACGCATACTTCTATACAACGTCACTATTTTTGGTTACATTTATTTTAGATAATTAAAAAAATACTATCTAGAAGTAAAAACCTGCATTTACTTTTATAAAAAAAACGTAAATACTAAGAGCTTGCCATTAATGCCTGAAACTCAACCCACAAGCATCTCCCTCTAAAGACAAACACAACACAGGCTTTGATAGAGTCTAATTACAGTCATTTGACCAAAGCACAGAATGTGCCTAAACAAAGTTTCCTGCTTCATCCTGAAGACACAAATATTAAAAAAAGCTGGCAACAAATGCAGGTATTAAGAAGTCAACAAAAATAAAATTAACTCTGTAAACTGTAGAGTAATTTGCAATGCACCACTTGCACCCGGGACACACTGCTGGGATGGACAGGAGAACGAGAAGCCAAAGCATGTCCAAATATTACTCAGATACAAATACAATCTAAGCAGTTCTTGCACTGTACAGCACTAGGCCTGCATGGAACAGCCATCAGTGGTAAAATAACCTGGAATGCAACAGCAAGCAAGGAGATGCAAACAGGAGAAGCATCCAGCATTGCCTCACATGGACCTGTGCTGAGGGATCACAATGATGCTCATGGAAATACCAGGAGTTCAATGCACATGAATTTATCAAGGCAAGACCAAACCTCAATTTAATTATAAAGCATCTTTTGCTTTATTAGCTCAAACAGAAATAGAATTAAAAAGCAACAGCAAGACTAACCAGGCAGTTTATCTAGAAAATTTAGTTACACCACATTGAGATGTCAAAATAATAACAGTGTGGTGACTCTGCAGGGATTCACGGTGCACAGGAGAGAAATCAGTCTGCACTGGGGCTGAGGTAGCAACTCTAATGACGGAAAACACTGGTAACATTACTAAACTAAATAGTTTTTGCATTGGAAGGTTGTTCCAGGTGAAAGTTCCTCACCACGACTACTCTAACCAGCTGAAAAAGGAGCAGTTAAGGAGATGGCAAGGTTTTAGTTTGGAGCCTTCACTTCCTCCTGTACAGCAAAAGCATCTTTAATACCTGTTGCTAATGCCTTTCAGTAACACTGAGATCAATAAAGAAGAGACGGGGAAAATAAGCCTATTAGGTCAAGTCTCTACCCAACGCATTTTATGATTCAGGGTTTAATTAGACAAGGTGCTCAAACTTATCATGAGCTGCTAATTATGATTAATCTATCTAATTTAGCAATCCCTAATTAAAAATAACAGCCCACAAACCTTACCTCAATGGAAGAATGGGAGCCTGAAGGTAATGGGAAGGGAGTAACAGCCATCTGATTGACTGCATCTTCACTCCTGAACAACAAAGAACATGTTACACATCAAACCATCATGAACAAACTTTCCTTTTGAGTTGGTCTTGCCCACTAAGAAAATACTCTCAGTAGCATAAAAATTCACTGTTGCCTACCAGAGTTAAAGCTTAGAAAAGCACTTCATTTTGGCTCTTCTTTGCTTGCAAACAGAACATATCCCTTTTTGGGACCACAGTATTTTCATATGGGACATACTGACATCACATCCTTTGGAAATCTGATTTTGTGTGGATTAGCAGAGGATGCAGTTGGAGTTTATGGTCCCTACACATCAACAGATGTGCTAACACTTAGTTAGCCTCTTCTAATAGTGTTCATGTCAGCAAACAGCTTGTTTATAGTCTCACATCCACATTACTGAAATACAATACCTGTTGTAATATATTAGATTGCTTTTTCTCTTTTTTTGTTCATTTTTGCTGTGGTATTTTCTAAGAGATTCAATGTAAAAACTTGGAATAAATTTTATGAAATGCAGGGATAAGAGGAGATGAACATTGATTCTCCCTGCATTATTTTTTCCAAGATGCTTATGATGTACGGCATCTTTTCCCTTTTCCTCTTTAAAATGCTTCTGAAGTTGACATTTGATTATTTTGTGACTTCCAAAAGCCTTTTTTTTTTCACTAAACAGCATTCTGCCTTGCTAATGTTTTTCCTCAACTGCCATTTAAAATGATGGGGCTTGTGGAATTAGCTCTGCATTTTTTTTGCCTCTGTAAAATGAAACTAAGCAACATATGACTTTAGTGATATCATTTAAGCAAATCATCATAGAATGGTTTAGGTTGGAAGGGACCTTTGGGCTCATCTCTTTCCATTCCCCTCCCACAGGCAGGGATACCTTCCACCAGACCAGGTTGCTCCAAGCTCCATCCATTCTGACCTTGGACAATTCCAGGGATGGGGCAGCCACAGCTTCTCTGGGAAACCTGTGTCAGGGCCTCTCCATCCTCATAAGGAAGATTTTCTTCCATATATCCAATCTACATCTGCCCTCATTCAGCTTAAAGCCATTCCCTCTCATCCTATTGCTTCACGCCTTTGTGAACAGTCCCTCTCCAACCTTTTGTAGGCCCTTTTTTAAAGAGGAATCAGCAATATTGCTGCTTTGCAGCTTCTTAGATGAAAGGAAATGACTTTTCATGCAGTGGGTCTTCTGAGTTTGATTTCTGGTCCTGTTTACTACATTCCATGTTACTGTGACACGAGCAGGATTTTTTCCTCTTTAATTTCTGGAACAAGCTATTAGACTAGTATTTGCTTAAAAACATTTTACATAAGTGCCTGAAAGAAAAAAGTCTTATTTTATCCCTGGAGAGTTAAACACATGAAGCTAAAACACAGGAAGTTAATAAACAGAATCATGTTCTGATCACTGAGAAATAACACTGTGAATCAATAGCTCTCAGCACAGCAGCAAATGGGAGTCACAGGGATTTGAAATGATAAATCCTGCAGGCAAAGGTTGGTGAATTCATTTACTTATCTTCAACCAAACAGCCACACAATTCAAAGGGACGGGTTGGGTGCTGCTCATTTCTGTACTCGCTCCCAGCCTCTCCTCTTGGCCCTGCTCAAAGCCTTGCAAGAGTGGGAAACCACGCTCAGATCACGGCGCGGTTCGCGACGCAGAGACACGGGGCCAAGACACACATCT
Source organism: Pyrocephalus nanus (assembly GCA_038380795.1). Lineage (NCBI taxonomy): Eukaryota > Metazoa > Chordata > Aves > Passeriformes > Tyrannidae > Pyrocephalus > Pyrocephalus nanus. Next base: position 11,534,032 of record CM076269.1, on the reverse strand, counting down.
GAGGCAGGCACGGAACCAAGCCCAGGAATTTCATCAGCATTTCACAATTTCCAAGCGCATTTTACCCCGCCAGGCATCTTGGGCAAGGACATTCTCCCTCCTCTTATCTTCGTGAGACATCAATCTCATTATGTTGCTTTTCTAACCTACAAGAATAAACCATCCCACATGAGGTGTCTGAGCCCTCCCAATTTTTCCTTCTCTGTAGAGGTTTTTCTGATAATAGTTTATATAAAGCACAACCAGCAAGAAAACTAACTCCACTCTGTAGCTCACAATTAGACTTAAACATGAAAATAACAACATATATATAAATCTTTGTAGGAAATACCCTAAAAATTGCTACACAGAAGCTCCTGACAAACTGAAGTGTAACTAATTATCCAAATAAGTTTTGACTTCATATAGATACACTTTTTTTTTTTTCTATGAACGGGAAAATATCTTTATGCAGCTTTAAATGGATGGCCACTTTTATTTCAAGCAATAAAAAACCACTTACAGTAATTCCCTGGGAAAAAAGGAAAAAATATAAAACCCCCCAAGGTTACACAGTGTCACAACTTGTAATCTCCCCCTGCTAGGACTCGTACATATTTAAATACTTTAATGCTGCTTCAAAGGAGAATGCTTCAAAGCAGAATCAAAGTGAGAACATATTTTAAAGTGACAGATCTAATAATAATTTGCTGTTTCTGCTCTCCACTTCCGTAAGTGTCCTCAACTAAAATGTGCATTTATTTACAACTAAAAGGAGTAATCATTTTCTTTTGAGGCAGGAGCAGACAGCTTAGAAGTCTGAACATCATATTTAAATTACAGTGACTGCAAATGAGAATTCAATGTATTTGCCAATAGTTGCTCCATAACCACCTCCAAAAAAGCTGTTCTCAGTTACCAGTGCTCATTATTGCTTGGGGTTAAGGTGTCTAAAACCTTCACAGTCAAGACACAGCTTCATACTCTCAAGTCAAAGCAACATAAATGCAATTTATACAGCACAAAGGCTTAGATGTTCCCCCTCCATTACCTGCAAAAATTACAAACATCCGTGGCTCTCGTTCCAGCTCCTAGGCTGGTTTTATCTGATACTGGGACAGCAGCCCACCTCCTGGGTAAGCCTGTGCACCAGAGAGCTGTTTATATTTCTTCAGGACCATATAAACTGAATAGGAAAGGAATTCATCACTCCTCCCACAAACTCCAAGGCAGGGATACCTTCCACCAGACCAGGTTGCTCCAAGTACCATCCAACCAGAGATGGAGTCCAAAAACTCTCTGGGCAACCTGTTCCAGTACCTCACCACTCTTCTAGCAAAGAATTCCTTTCTAATATCTATTCTGAATCTTCCCTCCTTCAGCTAAAGGCCATTACCCCTTGTCATGTCACTGCTGCCCTTGTGAAAATTTTCTGGTTTCCATTTTACTAACTCTTATATCCCTCAGGTTTGTGGTGGTACAAGCTCACTGTCATGCAATGCCAAGAAAATCCTTGCTTAATGTGGAATTAGATTCCTTGCCTGTCTAAAGCAGAGCACCTCACCGACAAGAGTGTCCAAACTTCTATGATCAGTACAAAAATCAAGCCAAATCCCAAAACAGACCCACTCGAAAGGGCATTCCCAGCACCTAAATGACTTAATTTAAGACAGGATGAACAGAATTGCTCTTTAGGGGCTCTTGACAACTGCTGACTAATCACAGAAGTCCAGATGTCCTCTACACGTCTAAACTAAGGGACACAATTCTCATGCCAAACTATCTACAACTACACAGTTCATCAGCACTAAGAGATCATTTGACAATAGCTTTGCAAGTGATTGTGGATGCTTTTTGGGAATAAAAAGTACATGAAGGATCAGAAGAAAATCCCTTGTATGAAGTGACATATTATCTTAGTGGAACAGATCTGTGGATGAAGGGAACAAACATTTGCTCTGTAAGCCTTAGAACTCCCACTGGTTGTGACACTAGGACATAAAGTCCTGCAACTTACTGAAAACTTATACTGTTCACATCCTGCTTGTTAATTAAAAAAAACCAAAAAAACCAGGGCAGGATCTTGCATTTTCTGTTCTTTGTTTTCCCTCTAAAAGTTCCTTTGGAAAAGAGAAGCTGCAGGAAAGCTGCACACTGAGGAGCCACAGTGGATTTTTCCTTCAGCTGGGTCAAAAAGACCTTTGTGTTATGCATCTTCTCAAAAAATCTCTCCTACTAGCAGCAAGAACAGTCTTGTTCTCCATTTCCTACACATCCACTCCTAACTACGTGAGAGCCAAATGCATCCAGGTATTTTAAATGAACAACTAATGTAGATATAAACTATAGCTTAGGTCATCAAAGGTCTGAAAGAGCCCAAATTACTTAACTTCCTCAACTGTGTGCTTGTTCCCACATGTGTATGACAGAGAGGAGGAAACAGCTCTGAAGAAAACAGGAAATGTTTAAACTTGCATACACAGTGCCTGGCAAAGGCTTACTTTTTAAGCTTTCCCACATGAAAGAACCTAAGCAATCAAAGCAAGTAAAAACAGAGTTTATATTATTAAAATAAGTAAATTATTACAGAATATTCTCAGTTGGAAGGGACCCACAAGGATCATGGAGTCCAACTTTTAAGTGCATGGCCCATACAGGGTTATGTAGGTTAGAACAAACTGAAAATAATTTCTAAAGCATGACAGCATTTAAGATTGGTACATAATACAAAATGCTACTTATAGAGGTTTTAAAAGAAGAGCAAAGACCAGGGACAAAGTCACGCCAATGGGGAGTGTTAAACAGTCAACCCAGACACTGCCTTGGCTTCCCTAGTCCCTGGAGTAGAAGGATCTCTCTCATTTTCATGCCACCATAAATAACAGAATAGTCTTTAGAATTACACCTGGAAATGGAAGGAGGGGTTGGGTGGCAGAGATTTGTGGGCTTCATCGGGGAGCTACAATCCCATCAGCAGGAAGCAATGATAACAGAACGATGACTGCAGTGTGGGAGGGCTCTGGACAGCAAACAGATGGTATTTAAATCAGCAAAATCCCTTACTCTGAAAGCACTTCTCATGTTTCATCACAGCACAAGACCATTTTCTTTTAAGAAATAAAGGTAGACCAAAGAATGACTCACAGAACTGAACACAATGGGAGGATGGTTTGAAATCAGTGGCATTCACTTTGATTCAAGCATTCAACTATATTTGATCTGCTTATTATACCAACACTGAAGCACTAAAGCAGATTAAAGGCAGTTAATTGAGCATGGAAAAAACCACTGAATTTGCTGAATCATAAAATTCTCCCTGTAAAAGAGCATTCTGATATAAACTGGATTTCCTACTACAGATGTAAAATCTAATTATATTGTTTTATTATGCATCTTACAAGGATGGACTTACAATGCATGAACAAAAACTACAACGGATAGAAACATTTTCTATTTTGGGAACTAGGGCACAGACACTCCTACAAGAAGCAAGCTAATTTCTGATATTATTACCTGGCTAATTCCTGTTGCAAATTTAGACCAAGAATTTCAAATGGTAACTAAGACATTACAACCCTTATTGCCATTGAAAAAAATAAAAAAAAGTGACACTATAACTGCAAATCTTTTAGATGCTTTTAGAAGCTCACATAATTAATGAGACCACTGGGAAACAGGGCTGTGCTAAGACCTATATTTTGGAATCTGGCCAAAATCAACTGTTTTAAATAATCATCATCAACTTAATTGAGGAAAAGATGCTCATAAACCAGAGTGAGAAGCCTTCAAATATAGGGGGACATCTGTGATTCTCACAACAGTTACTGCACTATGTCTCATCAGCAAAAATTTCAGGAAAGGGTGGGAATGCAATTGTAACACTACCTGAGTATAAAAAAGTGTGAGCAGATTTTTATAGCACAAATCATAACTCAGGATTTTAGTAAAAAGTCAAAAAGGCTGAGGTCACCTTATATTCTTTATCTTTTTCTAGAAAAAAAAAATTGGGGTTGGAACGAGATGATCTTTAAGGTCCTTCCAACCCAAACCATTCTGTGATTCTCCTAAGTTATTTAATGATAGTTATTACAGTTCTCACAGAAAGGCTTTTCTGTGCCCAGGAATTTCTGGGCTTCTTTCACAACTGATTAAAGAGTTTATGGAAACATCCCCCTGCCCTGCATATGAACCGAAACACCAGGAATAGGAAAAACCTTGATGCTGTTTCCTGCTTCAAAGTGAAAAGCATCAAACTTATTGCTGAGCATCCTTCATCTCAGGAAAATAGGGCCTCAGGGTGTCAAAGAGGGCACTTGGAATAGACCAAGAGTTTCACCAGTCTGGCTTTTATGTCCTAGGTCAGGTCAGTCAGGCACGCAGGAACCTTTTAGGCTACAGACTGACATATTTCTGTAAAACTGTAATCTACTCAGGTCTTTCACTGGTGAAATGAAAATATTAATATCTTCATGCACATGAAGAGCAAAACGATTTCTCTCACAACTTCTGCAGTACATGTTATTTTGCTACGGTGAGCTGTGACCTCTTCGTGCTCCTGGATGTGTTCTGGCTGTTACTCTACACACCTTCCACCTTTAGGAGAAGCCTCAGGGATACCAGCGCTCAGGAGGAGGAAAGCAGTAGTATTTCTGCTGCAACTGGCTCCATCATTTTCAAAACATGACAGATGTAATGGTATCCCGCTCTTTCCACATCATTAGAGCCCAGAGGAACATGTCTGAAACCAGCCAAGCAGCAAAACCTACCAGGAGAGCTCAGCCTGCTACACTCAGCGCTTTGTTCGCAGCTGGGAAAGCCATTGAAGGCACATGCAGATTCAAGATGCCTCTTGCTGCTCTTATTTACTCCAACTGGCACCACATTGTGTTAAGTAGTGGCATTTCAATATCTCCATTTTATATTATAGCTGATAAAGCCCAAACCCCCACTTTTTCCAGTGAACTGCACCATGGACAAGACTTCTGGGACTGCCACAGCCCGTGTTTTCATTCAATAACATCCACTGCTTTTGTGGTCTAAGGTGTAGGAATGGGAAAGACCAAGACAGGCTCGGCTCATGGAACATAGTTGGCATGAGAAAAGAAAATTATTCTTGTTTCTCCTTAAAATTCACTTTTAAGAGAGATAGTCTAACCTGGCTTTGCTAAAATTTAACCATACATCAAGAAACATCAGTCTTCTCCCTGTGTTAGAGGCAGTGCTCCAGTTACAAATGACATCCTCTCAGTGGGAGAATTCCTTTTCATTGCTGTTCCAGCGGCTGCTTGGGTTGAGCAAACAGACACATCAGTTGTCAGTGTAAGGCCAAGAGCAGTGACAAGATGTGTGTGCTCTTGAGAAGTGTGAAGATAGAAGTTTACAACCTTAGCAGCAGCATTTAAAAGAAGAAATGGGGTGGTTTTTTTTTTAAACTCTAGTGACGGAAACAAGAATCACCCAATGGTATTTCCAATATCTATTTCTAATATCCATTAAATATGATCAAGATAAAATTTTGCCTTGCAATTCACTGCTACACAGACAATCTGAAAAGCAGAATTACAGCTAAGAATTTACATGGCTATATGTCTTAAACACGATACAAACATGCACTGAGGATTTCCAATCCATGACAACTGGAGCTAACATGGACCTTTTGCTGGGGTTCTGCACTGCTTGGAGCAGCAGGGCAGACTGCAAGAAGCCCACACTCTTGGGTTTTGGTTTCATAACTTGTGGTTTTGCCTCTGGAACTTCCAACCAGACACATTTTCCACATGCAATTAAATAATGGTGAGTGAGTTGCAGTACGTGACGTTTAATTTTCAATGGCTGGGGAAAGTAACACAGGAGCTGCAGGCAAGATCATTAATCTCCTCCAGATCCTGTGAGCTGCCAAGGATAGCAACTCATTCCTCACTGTGCTAATGCTGCTCTTCCATCATTTCTGTGTATGCTGTACCAGGCAGAGCCATGCCAGTAAATGTACACATTTATATGCATTCACCCACAGATTATTACATTGTTCACAGGGAATATGTGGATGAGCAGAGAATATAAAACAATATCAAGTATGATGTATATGTCTGTGGGAAGATCACATTATAAAATGGCATGGGGGTAAGTGCCCAACAAAAGTCACAGCTGGAATTTATTCTTAAATACACATTTATGAAATTCCAGTGTACTAAAGCATATGTGAGTCCTGGGAAAGAGGCAGCTTCTTCCCAGACCTCCTGCCCAGGGTCATAAGAGCAACACTTCCTGAACTTCTGAGTGAACGTATGCAGGTGTCTTTAATTCCCATACAAAGAGGAAAAATTTTCATGCTTGGAGCAAAATAAAAATGCCCACATGTAATTCTTATGCAGATGAAAGGTTGTTTTAGCATATTCCCTCCCACACAATCCGTCCCAGTGCTCCTTGGCAAAGTCAGACTACCCCTCTGCACAAACAAGTCCAAGCTCAATTTTAAAATCCTCTTTTGATGCCCACACAAAGGTATCCTTTCCACCCAGTCCGTGCTCAGAGTGCTCCATCCACACTTCCCCATTCCTCTCCCAGAAGCCCCAAGCCTCCTGGCAGTCTGGGTAAGCATACTGCCCACCTCAACTTTATCCTGAACCAACCTAAAGCACTTTAGTAAGTTGTGGAAGAAGCAGCTCTAATCAGGGTGCTCCATAGCCCAGGAGGAACAGCTCAAGTCTTCAGCAGACACTCCTAAAATCAGCATTCAATGACATTAGATTCATATTTTTCACATTACTAAGGAGAATTCTTGAACTCTTCCAAGATGAATATTCAAGAAAAAGGTTTATTCCACTTCAAAGAGAACTGAGCAAGTTCAGCAATTTTAAAACAGGCTAAATATGTAAATATGTCACATAATAGACTAAAGTACAACAAATGTTTCGATGAGAACTGTTCTTACCGTATGAAAACCAGCTTGACCTTTGATGGGGCAGTTTTAATGATTGCAGAAGCATTCTGGTGACTTCTTCCATACAATATCTGATTGTTTATCTGTTAAAAGAAAACGGTTTTCACATAAGTGAGAAGTACACCTTGTTTTAATTTATACTACCAGGATTTCCAAGTTTACTGTGGGAAAAGGAGATAAGGCTCAAGGAAAGCATGGTCTGCAAAATCCAGACCTATACAAAACAGGAAGCAATGCAGAGCTAATTTAGAGTTATTAGTAAGCCACAAATGAGAGAAATCCTTTTTTTTTTTTTTTTTTTTTTTTTTCACAGATCCCTAGAATGGATTTTAAGGATTGTTCCTAGATTTTTAGAAAACAACTTGATCTGAGAAGAATCAGATAGATGACAACAGCACAGATACTTAGACAGACACTCCTATACTTTACCTGCAGGCTACTGGACATTTAGGAAAACTGGCTATTAAGATTGTGCTGACTCCTCAGCACTGCTGAAGGAAACAGAGCTGATAGTCATGGAGATGAAGGACCATTTAAGGACACACCACATCACTTTCGCTGTGATGGATCTAACACTTAAAGCACAGCAACAGACACTACTTTGGACAATTCTGCTGTGTGCAAGCTACTGCTGCTGTTTTCAGAGGGAAACAGCCTGGCTATGGACATGAGCCAGGTGTGCCCAGGTGGGCAAGAGGGCCAGTGACACCTGGCTTGTGTCATTTTGTGGCCATAGGACCAAGGCAGTGCCCATCCCCCTGTGCTGGGCACTGTGAGACCACACCTCGAACCCTGGGGACAGTTCTGGGGTCCCCAATCCCAGAAGGACATTGAGGGGCTGGAGTGTGTCCAGGAGGGACCTTCTCACTCTCTGCAACTCCCTGAGAGGAGGGTGGAGCCAGGTGAGGGTCGGGCTCTGCTCCCAGGGAACAAGGACAGGATGAGAGGAAATGGCCACAGGCTGTGCCAGGGAAGGTACAGGTTGGATATTAGGGAAAATTTCTTCATGGAAAGGGTTGTACAGCCCTGGCACAGCTGTCCAGGGCAGTGGTGGAGTCTCCATCCCTGGAGGGATTTAAAAGCCATGTGGATGTGGTACTTGGGGACACGGGTTAGTGGAGGCCTTGGCAGCGCTGGGGGAATGGTTGGACTCCATGATCTTAAAGAACTTTTCCAACCTAAACAATTCTATGATTCAATACTGCAGTTTTTTCCTCCCACTCTTAATTTACAACATAATATTTACATTCACATTTGATATACCAATGCTGTTTAAAACAATAATGATAACGGAGCCCAGGAACAATTTACTAGTGATTATAGAAGGAATTTTTGTTACTGCAAATGTTTGTGTTGGATTCTGGGTTTGTGATCTTAGAAGATTTTTTCATTCAAACAAGAAGTAACTGGCCAAATCTTCCAGCCTTGTGTCATGTTATGGGCTAGTCGGTCATGTTGGGAACTTCACGATACTTCCATCTTATTTTCAGTGGGTAAAAACAAGATGCAAGTTCATCAGTTAAATAAGGACAATGCCAAGAGAAGAATAAAACCCCTAACACTTGATTAGTCATTGCGATTGAAGTACAAAGCACCTACCTATAAAGTCATTTACTGTGTAAAGAGGGACCCAAGAAAGATCCACAAAGGCCTGAGCTGGCATGAAATTATCAGCACTGAGGAAATAACACCATGCCAACATTTCTAAGGGTTAAATATGGTTTTGTCTGCAACTGCCATGGTGGCAAAGACAGGGCGAGAAGCAACATCCTAGGCCAGACTTTGCTCATCAAAGATAAACTTAAAAATCCAATGGCAAAAATAAATGCTCAGCTGCATTCTGGCTTCCAGCTCAACTTGAAACTTTCAGTGAGTTTGTTGACTTAATTTCTCTAAGCTCAAGAATAATTTATTCACTGGGAATAGTGTATGCTTTACAAATTGTTTGGATTTAGTTAAATTACCATCAATTCTTCTAAACAGCAGACTTCTTAGATTAAAATTTATAGTCTTTACTCTGGCTAAATTAATCCTATTCACTACATGTATCAAATAGTCCAAAATTTAATTAGCTGTGAGCTGGGTCTGTAAGTTATAATTATTTAATTACACCAAAATGAAAGCATAATCAAAGTAATATATCTCCACAAGGCTATGGGCTGTCCCACATAGTTATTACAGCCAGTATTAATTTTTTTTTTTTTTAAAAAAAGGGTCACTTTCTTTCGCAAAATAAATTCATGCTGTAGATACCACAGTGATGAGCAACGCACAAAAGCCTACTTAAATAAAACAAAAAAGAGAACATCTAGGATGGCAGAAGAAACATAATTTTAAATCTTTGAATTTAAATAAAGTAACACGTCAGATTAAGCAAATAGTACTTTGGGAGTCAAAACCTATAAATCTGTGCTTTACTTTTTTCATTAGAAATTAGTAAAGAAAAACAAAGCCTCGATAAGTAAATAAATAAACTGATCTAAATCAACCTCAATCTTCTTTAAACGTCTCGTGCCATAACCCCTTGGAAAGTCAGCAGAGCACAGAGAAAGACAAAACCATGCTACAGGTATGAGGTCAGGTCAGCACACAAGTTCAATCTTTAACAAAATCACACACTGCTTTATGGCAGATTTAATCACATATCCCAAATGTACTGTTGCCTTCACCTACAAAAGTTTGGGTTTACAGTTTCATGCACTGAGGTAGCAGAAAGTACAAACTCACGGAAATCTGAGCTCTTAAATTCAGGGGAAAAAATTTAAAGGATTGTTTGCTTCTCAAACTTTAATTTGCAGAAGAGAAACATTAGATATGGATATTAAAAAAAAATACCAAAACCCCACAGTGTTTTCACTACGTGGCAGTAATGGAAATCCATAAAATTAGTATCATCTGATTTTTATGAAAATGAAGTTAAATGATACCCCAAAGCTAGTAAAATACTGGCATAGCTTTCCGTAATAATTATTTCTTTGTACCCGCGCAGGAGGTTCATTCTAACCACAGGAATTGTAGCATTTTGAGATACAACCAAACTCTCTGAAACAATGGGAAAAGTTTCCAAAACTTTTTTATCAGTCAAATTTTATATACTGAAACCCCATAAAATAACCAAGCTCCCAAATAATAAAGCATGAGGAAAACACTGGAGAGAAAAAATAATTAGAATGTGAATTCCCCTTTCCTCACCGAATTTCTTGCTGGGCACACGTTCAAACATGTGCATCATCTAAAGTGATCAACAGACCGTAAACTCCATAAGGAGAGAAAACATCCTGCTCTGAGCTGGCAGCTGGTCCCTGTGGCTTCCCACCTGCAGAGTGTGGAGAGAGAGACAGGACGTCGGAAAACCTGTGCCCTCCTCCACAACAGCTTTTCCACCACAGCCTTAACCTATTTGTAGCTTCAGAATCAGCACTTAAAACTAACCTTAACTGTATACAAAGTATTTGTAGCCTCCTTTGAAAAAACTAAAAGGACATTGGCACAGGTTGCCCAGAGAAGCTGTGGATGCCCCATCCCTGGAAGTGTCCAAGGCCAGGTTGGAGGGGGCTTGGAGCAATCTGGGATAGTGGAAGGTGTCCATGCCCAGGGCAGGGTGTAGGTAGAACTGGATGCACTTTAAGGTTCCTTCCAACCCAAACCATTCTATGATTCTATGCTATGATTCTATAGGGATCCCACAACAAGTAAACTGAGAATAAAACACATCTTATGAAACAGAAGTGGCATTGTGAATTTGGCTGGGTAAGTCATTTACTTGGGCAACATACTGCTGTATCTATTATATTATACAGCATAACTTCAATTTATCCAAGCATCTTAAAATAGCAATAAAAATGCATTTAGCATAAAATGTCTCTGGCTTTGAGCTATGACAAAAATGACATAAAAAAATAAAAACTAATAATTGCCTCTCAGGCAACAGTCCAGAATGGACAACAGGAAAATTTTGCGGCAACTCTTGACTCTGAAGACTGGCTTTGACTCTTACAAGAAGTGCTGTGGCCTCATCGAACAAAACAAAGAATCACAGAATGGGTTGTGTTGGAAGAGACCTTATAGATGATCCTGTTCCAACCCCCCCTTCCATGAGCAGGGAAACTTCCACATGTAAACAAGCAGTTTCCTTCCCCCTCCTGCCTCATCTTCATCAAGGATGGGGAGATGGCAGCAGATCCCAACATCAGTAATTTAGCATAACTGGGCTCTCAACAGCTTGGTTTATTAATAGAGCACAGTTGACTCTCTTATGGAGAGACGATAATAATAATAATAATGATAATAGCAGGGTGGATTCTGCAGTGTGAATAAAACCTCCCAACAGGACGGAGCCATGCAGAGCTCAGGAGCAGCAGGGCTCAAATCACAGGGACAGCTCCAGGTGAACACACTGCGGGCCATGCTGGGCACAATCACAAGCAGGACTGAGCCCAGACTAATAAGACCTGAAGCAGTGCAGACACCTGCACTAAAACAGCAAGAGTGCAAGGCAGGGACACCACAGATGGTTCCTCTGCTTGGAAAAAGGACCGAAAAGCAGAACTTGTGCCCTGTAAAAAATATGTTCTTCTGCACAGAGACCAAATCCTGACCTAAGTAGTTTTCTTCCACGTATGACAGCAGGATGAAAGGACATTCTCCCTCAAAAAACCATTTTCTCCAGCCACATACCATCCAAAATACATCATTGAAGACGAAGATGATTAAAAAATAATGATTACATACAATTTTTTTACGTGACCTGCATTTCCCTCAATGTACAGGCTGTGGAAACAAGCCAGGATCATGCCCCCAGAAGATTACTGTTGTTTGCCCATGCTGAAAGTGAAATGATATTTCATTAATTCAGTGACAAAAGATTTTATGAATAAGGTGCTGAGGCACATCCTTCAATTGAATCCAATCAAACTCCAGTTCAAAAGAAAAATGAACAGGTAATATCTATCCATCTCTAACTCCATCCCATTAACCTTAACTCCATCAAAAACCACGGGGAGTAGTCTGCACATAGTAGCAATGGAGCAAGACTAACCAACAGGATTCGCTGGGGCACCCAGGGACAGTGCAGAGATGCCAGAGGCTTCCCAAGATGTGAAATCCCTCTCTTGTTGATCCGTATTGAAAACTGATGTTTAATCAAAGATACAGATGCAAATATACTTAAAACATGCAGTTAGATGAGAATCAAACATGACTTCTGTCATTTCCTCACTTCTGAGCACCCAAGTTTGCAATTCATGCTCTTCTAACATACTTTGTTGTAAAAGACACAGCAAGTAAAGCCAGTTGACCACATTGACCTCTGCATCCCTGGCAAGGAAGCAGCATGAAATAATACTGCAGATATTGAAAGTCATCTGGATACAGTCCTGGACAACTGGTTTAATGTGGCCCTGCTTGAACAAGGGGGTTGGACCAGATGACCTCAGGAATTGTTCTCCTGCCCACCAGTGACACACCTTTATTTGACTGCAAAGGTAAACAAGAGAGGTAGTTACTAAAGTCTCTCTGAAATTTTTATTTGGAGTTTGGCATTTTTGAGATGGAGAACCTCACTTTTCTTCCAGTGAAGACAAAAAAAATCATTTTATCTCCAGCTTAACAGTATTAGAACATCACCACCACTTTGGAAAATGCTCCTTATAACATAGCTCATCCATGCAAATTCCAAGCCTTGAGGTATATGTGATTAATCACAGATGGTGCACCTTTCAAAAAGTGCTGGCACTACTTAACATTAGATCTTCTCCTCTACCAGGAACTACCAGTGATACACACAGAGAAAAACAGTACCGGGAGTCCTTTCAACTGGTATACACCCAAAACTCGACAATTTGCCTTTTTTTCACTAAAATTCAGTGTCAGGGATAGAAAAACATAAATTTTAAGGAGAAAGTAATTTTCCTACCCTACTCCATTATGGTGTGGCCCTTTGTACCATTTCTCACACTTAAAATGAAAATGACAAATTTCAGATGGGGGTGTTTTTATATCAAAACATCTTTCTTGTATTATGTGTATTGAAAAACCCTAACTGCAGAACTGTTAGACAATGACAAATGCTTAGCCAATTCTGAGTAGTCCCAAGGTATCCCCAGGCAGTCAAACCACTCTTTCTCAAGTCAAGAAAAGTGAAAAAATAGGTGGTTTTCTGATTGCACAGAGAGCTGCTGAAAGATCAAAGCATCACCACCCACGGAGAACTGCAGGTCAGCATATCCCTGCTCTTCTCTCTCAGGGGAAGATCCCCAGGGATGGATGATTTTTTTAAACCACTGAAGCAATCATGGCATGGGGAATCGCTGCAGGTACCACAGCAAAGTGTCATTTTGCAACAGCCAAAAAATCAGATGAAATGAAGGAAAGCTGCGCTTTCAGTCTGAAGGTGAAGGAAGGAGATTGAAGGAAAAGTGAAGACAAAATACTCCAGTTGCTAATGAGCTCTTTTGCCTCGTGGGTGAACTTGTGCCAGACACAACTAAAGAAAATAGGTATTTTAAACAGACTATAACATGAAATTTATTTTCAGGATAGGGAATATCCCTGTCATCTGTAAAAACACATATGGTAAGTTTGAGGGGGTTTTGTTTTTTTTTAATGTAAGGTGTGAATTTCCCTGTAAAACCACATATGCACTACAAGGATGGATTTACTGTCCCCTTCCTGCCTTTCAACCGTCCCTCCCTAAGCAGAGCTTGTGAACATGCTGAGAGCACAGACTTCGCTGACAAGACATTAGTTTTCACAGGCCAATGATTTTTGTTTCACTGAAAACACATTTACCTGCCAAAGGCCAAGTTCTCAGTTGGCATAAATCAGCACAGCGCCTTCCCTCAGCCACCTAATTCCACTTGCAGGCTTTATTTAAGGTTCAAATGATGGCTCCACATATGCTTCTCCCTCTCTGCTCATGAGCCTTGCTTAGGAGCTAAAGGAAACACTTACTTCTAGGAGCTCATCACCAATGTGCATCCTGCCGTCTCGTCCCGCGGGTCCATCTGGATTGATCCCAACTACAAAGATGCTCATCCGGGAGCGGTCCTTGTTGCCAGCGAGGCTGAGTCCCAGCCCATTTTTGTCTTTCTCAAGCTCAATAATGTGCAACTCTCCTGGGAGATCTGCATATCTTTGCCTGATTTTTTCTAGGAAGGTCAAACATAAAATGCGTTAGAACATGAAATAACTTGCACACAGATGTTCAAGAACACATACAAATATGCTAGAAATTTACGACTTCTCAGCAAACAGTGTTTTTAACAAAGGTCTTTTCAGCACAGACTCTAAAATACTGTTCTCTCTGTGTGTGTATCATTCACACAGCAAAATGCAGCATCAGCTGCAAATATTCACATTAAACCCACACTATTTTAATTATTTGTACAACAGCCTGGTTCTAAACCAAAAATTTTCTGTAAGGAGCATAAACAAGGAAATTCCAGAGGCACCTTTACTGTACAAAACCCATCAAATTCAGGAAACTCTCATAAAGTTTGAGCTGGTTAATTAACCACTGCGGGAAACTGAATCACTTAATGATTCCAACATTACTGCAGAATCACATCTCAAGGTAAAACCTTCTCCTTCATTCTGGTGACTCAGGACTCTGCTCACCATGCTCTGCTTAACATGAGGTGCTGCTGCGTGGGCGATTACGCAGAGCAGATGTCAGTGACAATGTAGATGAGTGATTACGCTTTTAAGTGCAGCCTCACTTGATATTAAGGTGGTTATTTGTCTTTCATCTAAATTTCAACCATCCCTGTGACAGAGCTCAATGTATTAACAAAGTTATTTGGAGCACACTGTGTGGCTGTGGATGCTGACAGTTTAATCTGAATGTCTTTTTACCAACATCTATCACTGTTGCTGGTGAGGGTGATTTTTTTTTCTGCCTGTTTTTCCTTTACAGATTTTAAAGCCAGTTTAAAATACCACCTGCACCCGATGCTTCAGATGGGCCACACGTTTAAAAAAGCAAGTCAAAGGATATCACTGTGGCTGGATGTCACCTTTAGTACAGAGCCCAAGGTGAAAGAAACTGCTGCATTATGCATTAAAAGGAGAAATAAGGGATATTCTATGTTCAACCATATCCCTGAGTCAGCAGCAGGAGCTAGATCAATATTAGCTACTACCATCCTCCTGGGAAAGCATATTTTAATAGTACGATTTAACTACTGTAGTGAATGTTCCCATGACAACAAGAAAGAGGGAAAAGAGCTGGGGAAGGTGAGAGGGAGGCAACTAAAAGTGAATAAAAACTGCTGAAAAGAAAGATGATGAAGTAGAGACGTTCCTTCCACATCCCCTGTGCTGTCAGGGTGATTTAGCCAAACTTGGGTCATTCCCAGAAGCTCTTCTCTCCAGTGGTCCTTTCTGAGTAATTGTTCCAGCTGCAGCAGCCCCTTGTGCCTTGGCAGAGACCACTGGGACAAAGGGAGCAGCCTCTCATCTCCAACCCCAGGTGCACCCAAGAGCATTACCTGCACTCAGAGCAACACACAAGAATCAGCTCTCCTATCGCTGTGGTTTTGGGCTGGCATTTTCTACCACTCAAAATCCCTGGTGCCTGAGCCTAAAAGCTGAGGGGTGTATATTATGGATGAGATGTTATCCCTGCAAAGCTGTTAAAGCCCTCCAGAGGTCTGCACGAAATCAGAATATCTTAAAAAAATGGATAACTCGTTTTTTACTATCAATTATATGCCAAAAAATTCATATAACTGTATTAAATTGTAATCCTTGTAGCTGCAGAATTCTTTAATATATTTCTTAACTAATGGGGTCAAAATATAATTAGAGGTGTGATTTGCTACTTGAATTTGGAAGCGGTTTTTTCTTCTTCATATGCAGGATATGTCCTGAAAAAAAACCAAAACAGCAAGAGGAAAGGTCTTGAAAATGGTGCTTCTGAACCACAGGAGATAGAGGCATATTTATTTATGGTTTATTCACATCACCAAGGTTTAATGTACTTTGCCCATGAAGCAAGTCCAGACCCGAAGAGCACTAAGACATTTGCTGCCCACCACAATTAGACAAATAACTTGTTACAGCTGCAGCATATCCCAGAACAGGTGATGGGTAGAAAAGGGTTTTCTTATTGATTGCATTTTTGTGGATGAAGCAAAGAATCAGTGCTGGAGGGATGCTGTTGACTGATCCTTGCGCTGCCACAATTCCTTCCACTGCTCGTTGTACATGGGGAACACATCTCACTTTCACTTGCCAGGAGCAAGGAACATGTCTAAAGCATATTCTTAACAACTCTTAGTCAGATGCACAGAAAAGAGCTGAAGAAGCAAGGAACACATACACTTAAATGTAGTACGTATGAAGCTGCACACCCTCAGAGATTGCTTCAAAACTCATTTCTTGCTTGTCAGTAAAACTGCTTGAAATTCCCCAGCAGGAGCAGCCCTGTGACATTGCAAGCACACACTGCTCCAGCCTCTGTCTGCAGACATAGTGCCTCTGAGGCTGCCAGTAAGTCTGTAATTCTGCAGTGTTTCCTCCTCAAAATGAGTTTTCTCATATGGGAAAATGTTAGCATTGATTCCTGTTCTGAGCTGGGCTGAAACTAAAAGTAAGTTTAAGTCCTCCAAAAATTAGTAATTAGGGCCTTTGCCTAGGACGAGACAGAGTCCCACTGAAGTTTCTGACCTGCCTGCATTGGGCCAGGACTGGAAAGCTGGTGAGCTGATTCCCAGCTCACTGCTCCAGCTGTGCCATAATCCACCCCTGTGGGAACAGATCTTTGGGTAAAGAAAAATTTATCTGGGCAAAAAAAAAAAAAAAAAAAATCAACTCCAGGAGTCATCAAATTGCTTCTATTTATTATTAAGAGGCTGGGTTGTTACGGCTTGGGTTTTTTAGGGTCTTCCCTGCTGCCTTATTTGTTTGAAAAATACCTTACTCACAAAGAAGGAACCATAGCATCACAGAATCAGATGGGTTGGAAAAGACCTCTGAGACCTTGATCCAACACCACCGTGGTTACTAGACCATGGCACTAAGTGCCACATCCAGTCTCATCTTAAAAACCTCCAGGGATGGAGAATCCACCATTTTCCGGGGCAGCCCACTCCAATGCCTGATTACCCTCTTTGTAAAGAATTTCTTCCTAATATCCAACCTAAACCTCCCCTGGCAGAGCTTAAGACTGTGTGGACTAGCCCCTTCATTTCAAATCATCACATTCATTTCCAAAGCAACTATTTGAAACAGCTGAGGTGACTAAATGGTAAAACAGTGGAAGATCACGGAGGAACCACGAAGATGCTCCATGCTGAGCACTATTTCCAGCCTGGTAGGAGGGCACTGATTTCCAGTGCTCCTGGAAAACAGACACGTTCGTGTGGACATGCTTCTGCACGTAGGGACAAGCACAGACACCTCTGCTTTTTAAATCAAGCCTCCCTCAGCACATGCTGCGTCCTCCCTGGCCAACAGAAGGTTCTGGCTCTTCCCAATCCCACCTCCTGCAATTAAACCCTTGGAAGGGCTGTCCTCACCAGCCTCACTCTGTAAATGATAACTCCGCTATTCCCAATGGTGTTGCTTCACTCATCCAATCTGCACACAAATATCCTTTGGGCACCCAGCTGACTTCCTACAACATTGTCATGGTAGTCTCAGTCTGCCTCTTAATAAGAACCTCATAAGATTATTTTAAACAAGTATTTACTGCTTAAAAAAACGTGCATCTAAGGCATCTTCTTTCTAATGCCTTTTTCAGCTGTTTTTTCTCCCCTCCAGCTGGTATCACTTTTCAGTTGCCTGCCTAGCATTGGGGAGCCAGTTAGCATCTGCTTTTGCAAAGAATTCCATTATCTGCCTTCATTACCAGATACTTTACACAAGGCAATTGTAATTCTGTTGTTGCTGCATTACACATGGGACACAGCGATTCCTGTTTTGGCACCACATTCGGTGACAATACGCCTATCACAACTTCTACAAACATATCTCACCACGGATATTTAACTAGCTAATATTGCATCCAGGTTCTTTTAAAAATATTACACAGCTGTAACGTGAACTAAAAGCACAAGTAAACACTTTAGTGATCACTCCTGCAATAATATCTCCCAGTTATATTAGCAGACAATTACATTTCAAAGAGAAACTCTGGAAATGGAAGACAACTGCTCTCAAACAATATACTATTATGTTGCCGCATATGTTTCCCTGCCTCAGCCACTATTCCTATTATATTAAACAGAGAGATAAAAGAAATAAATGGGGACAATATGGTCAGGATATTGGAGTTTGCATGATCTAGTATTGCAACAAACAAACAATTTATCTGCACAGCAAAACCAGACACCGCTTCTCAGGAAGGCAAAAGGCTCTTTAAATTACAGAGAGATATAAAGCATTTGCAAAGGGCTGAGAAGCCTGTTTCCCAAACCTGCTGAAATATCCAGTTAAATGAGCTGAAAGGGAAGAGGTGTTGCTTTGGAAAATGGTGTCTCTGTGTGATGCAAATGAGAGTCCATCCAGAAAGGTAAAAGGAGGATTGAAAAATCTCTGAATGACTCAGCTAGGTGATCTGGTTTAGTACCAAATGTTCAATATTAAAACTGTCAAGGCAAAATACAGAGAAAAGAAAGGGGGAAAAAAACCACTACAGAGAGAGACAGAGCTGGTATTTGTATATAGAAGGTGATACTGAGGATTTTACATCCCTCTTGTGTCACGTCAGATAACTATTAGCAACATATGCTGGCTTTTGGAGACTTTACAATGATCTCATTTATCAGCCTGTGTTCGTTCTAATGTGTTTAGCTCCCATTTTTTATTACATAGCACATAACATGGTTACAGTCCTGGCCTTTTCCGAGATTTCCCTGCTCAGACAGCAGTGCTGCAGCATCACAACCACTGTTCTTCACTTAGTAATGACAGACATCAGAATGCAGGCAGCATCCACTACACAGAGCCAACCTTGCATATCAAGCAACTAATTCCCTTCCTGATTTCACTATAAACATTAAAAAAAAATAATGTAGGAAGTCCCTTGAAAGCTAACCCTGGAGCTGTGAGGGCAGCACGTCTAATTTACTGATTACAATTTACAAGAACCTAAATAAGCATATTGAAGAGACCATAATTGAACAAATGGGGTTTAGAATTCTCCCACTACTAATAATATAATAAGCTTATTGTTTTAATCTTCCCACTAGCCCTCTGTTCAGCTCCAAGGAGGCAGACAGTTCTTCAAACCTTATCTCAAAAGCAATGCACTGGTCTCTTTTAAAAGCTTTAAACTGAAAAATAGATAGAATTTCTGTAATGCTTTCTTAAATTTCACAAAATCATTCCAATTGTTCTCTTGGTGACCAGCAAGCATGAGAAAAACAGGGTAGCTGTATTAAAAACTGGCAAATCTAAATGGAAGAGCCAAAGATCATATTCTACCCAGTCCCCCTCCCTCAGGTGTTGAGAGGAGAGGACAGTCTGTCACATCTTTGTAAGTGCTGTTATCTCCAAGTCTGGGGGCAGGGAGCATCCCTGCACTGGGATGGGCCAGCTATGGATTCCCCTTCATATACAGAAACACAGCACCCCCTACAATCTCCCTTCGACAGCCACACCATTTCTTTGGCAACATTTTGCTTCGTGTACGCCACGCACTTACCAAAACTAAAGAGATCTGCAGAGGAAAATAAACCCTAGCATGTCCCTTGGCATACTTCAATTAATGTTCCCTTTTAAAAACAGAGCTCCATGGCTCCTTCTTTCAAAAAATACTGTCAGCCAAATACTCTAATGTTACTTTTAATTCCACGAGGGAAAGAGCAGGTGCCACATGGAAAAACCTTCTCCAGATGAACAGCTGAGTTGTGGGCTTACACACCCTCACAAACACAACTCACTCAACCTCAAATGGAAAAACAATCATGCATTAAATTCTTCCAAGACAATATCCTTACCCTAACTTGAAGACTCCCTCTTTTCTTCTTGTTTTGGGCTATTATTTGGCATCTCCGAGTGTCCTCTCTCCTCACTGCTCCCTCCAGCTCAGGCTCCCATTCCATTTTGCTACTCTCACGCCACGCAAACACTTGCAGCAGCTTCTCAGCTCACACAAGAAAACTTTCCTTCTCTTCCAATGCTCTCCTTAAATCCCACTTGTCCCTCACATCACTTTCTACAGCGGAAGGTAAAAATTTCTGGCGGTACTTGTGCACTAATCCAGGAAGAAGGGTATAATGAGAGTCTCCACAATCCACTTCAAATGCCATTTCAGTTTGTTCCTGTGAGCAGGTGGCATTTAGAAACAGTTATCATTAATTATTTCTTCCTATAATCAAGGAACCATCAAAGACAACAGCATAAAGTGGCTGAAAACCTGGGGAACTGCAGTCCATAAAATCAGGGAATATCTCCAATGCTTGCACCCATCTCACACCAACATTTTGAACTAGTGGACTTCTTGCCAACCATTTTTTCTATATTCAGGCCCATATTTCCTTATGCAGCTTCATTCTAAAGCTGCAGTTTTATTACACAACATTTGAGTCCCCTGATGAATACATATTGCATGTTTTTGTTTTTTAATTAGATGAGGTGGCTACGATGAGTCTATTCATATCAATGTTTATCTGAGATCTTTTAAAAGGAGATTTAGTGAAAGTGTGGTAAGTAGAGCATCCTCATGCTAATAATTTCTGATTATAAGGGAATCTGCTCTCCCCTCACACAATACTTCCACTCATTTGCCTTTCAAATGATGCATTAACCCCCATGGAAGCACTTGGGTTTCCTCAGAAGTGACCTCCTCTGGGTGCTGTGATCTCGCAATCAGTGTAGCTGAGCTCAGAGTCAGCTGATGATCCCACAGTCTTACAGGCTTTAGAGGAAAGGACTGGCAAACTGGTTGTTTCCTCTAGATAGGAGACACACTGCAGGAGCATCAGACTGCCACTAGTTGATTAAATACAATCAAATAGCAACAAAGACATTTTTTCTTATGATAAAATCCTCTACAAGTATACAAATAGGTGTAAAAATGTATCACATCATGATTATGTCTGGGCTGGACAAAAGGCTCAACTGAAGGGATTTTGAAGCAATTAAAACTTTAAAATGTGGGATAGGCTCAAAAGCTGCCGCAGACCCCATTTTTAAGAGAAAAATCCCATAAAAATACACAACTGTAAATTATCTCAGTATATTTGTGGTACCATGCAGTTTAAGTCATTTAAGGCCAACACACTGCAGTCTCCAGAGCTTCCCAGACTGTGTGGTGGTGATGGCACAGAGCAGCCTGGAGATAAGGTTCAGTTATCACAGTTATCCCCTGAGAACAGTCTTGCTCCTACTCTGCTGAGGTTTGCCTAACACAGCTCTCCGAGAAGCTTGGATGTGTGAACAGTATAAGAACACTAAAAAAACCTGCTTTCCATCTGCAAAGTCCCAAGGAAATTTCAGCTACCACCTGGCATCAACGTGCCCACCAAGCATCAGGGATCCGTAAGGATGCACGACAGACACACACATCACATTCCCAGATGCTGTGACAGATGATGTTTCAACAATCCCGTTTACAAGGCAGTTCTGGAAAATATCTCACAATTGGGACAGAAATTTCTTTTCTAACCTACTCTTTCTGGTAGAGTCACAGAAACATAGAATACCCTGAACTGGGATGGACTCACAAGGATCATCAAAACCCAACTCCTGGTAGAAACAGGTTTTCTTGTTTGCTTCTGATCACATTGCTCTGCTGGGATCCATAATCCATTCCCTACATTTGGATTTGAAAGCTGCTTGTTCATTTTATGGAAGAGCAAGAGTGTCTGAATGTGGGGAATTCAAATCCACTGCTTTTCCGCTTGGTCTCAACACAAACAGATAAATAGTGTGAACATTTAAATTCTTCCTCCCCTGACAGTAATGTGGCGTAACTTGATCTGAGTGTTTCATCTTTAAATAATGATGTTCCCACAAAGAAACTGGCACAGCCATTATCTTGGAATCTTTCTGCAGGGAGTCTAATTAAAGAGAACTGTGTCAGACTATTGTCAGAAAGAGAGTCTGTTACCTAATGAAGACTTTTAGGGGCCAAGTGGTAAGTAACTGTTAGAGGCAGCACAGACACCACCTCTCAGAAATTGAGGTGATGAGACATTTCTTGCTTAGTGATTCATTCAACTCAATTTAAGAACCTGCAATGAACCTGAACCTCCTCCACCTAGAGGGTGACTAGAGAAAATGGGAAGACTTCTGGATTTAATAATAAGACACTCTGACCAGCAAACACAACCTGTATTGATGAAGCCAAAGATCAACAGAAAATTCTTAATGTAAGGTCTCCAGGAGAACTGCCACCAGTTGGATGTGTCATCTGGGACTTTAGAGCTCAGGAAAAAGCCTAGAGTTATGTTGGCAAATACACTGCAAGTCTTAACAGCGAGAAGCCCCATGAAACACTGATCAAGATCAGCTACTTCAGTTGTGATTGAATCCAGTGGTGATCTTAACTATAAATTTTAATCCTCTTTAATACTTTTAGGTTTTACTTATTTTGCTAAAGATTGATTGCAACTAGTTGGTTACTACAAAAATACATTTATTTGCACTAAATATTGTACTTTGCATGTTCCTTCTTTAGGCCAACTATATACGTACTATAAGTAGATATATATATTATATATACGTACTATAAGTAGATATATAAGATATAGAAGTATTTAAGGAAATATAACATTGATGAGTCATCTGTCACCTGTCAGATATTGTGAACAACTTTCCTTCTATACTATGTATTTTCCCTAACAACATACACTGTTTGTATTTGGACAGAAATGAGAATGTAATTAAAACATATGCAACAGCTTTGTAATAAAAATATTGCACACAAACATGCCAATTATGATTAATACAAGAAAAATGTTTTTTATTGAAATGTTTTCCTTTAGAACTGGAATATTTAACAGAAGCATTGTTTTTCTCAGGGTAGGTAATGGAGGTTCTGTGGTGATCAAACCCATTTTTAAAGGGTCTAATTTCCACTTTGTCAAGGGTTTCCTTTTGTCTGTCTTTGGGCCTTCACACACACCTCATTAACGATGAACGCTGTGCAGTGACCTCGGAGGAGGTTCTGCCATCACACCATGGCCACAAACACTTCCAGAATTTTCCAACTGACAACTCTCAACTTCACACTCCGAGTTTTTATTCACAGACCAGCAAAGAAAAATATCCTTTTTCAGCTCCTAACAAGTTGTTCAAGTTTGATAAGCTATTTTCATTCCCACTGAATGAGTTGTAGAGAGAATAGGGCTTTGTTTCAGGCTGCTGAGGAAAAAGTCAAAAGCTGGGTTTTTACTACAGTCAGTGCTGGGTCCAGATTTTTCTCAATTCTCTGGGTGCACACATATTTTAAATGAAAAAAACTATTCAGGAAAATTATGCTAATAAGTTAGAGTATGCTCAGAACTTTATATAGATTACCTTTTAAAACTTAAAATGCATGTTAAAAGCAGAAAGTGTTTGATTTAAATGAACTGCAAATCCAGTTTAAATTTAAAAGCAGCTTAATATTAAAAAAGATGCATATCCAGATTTTAAAGGACATAAGGTGACAGTGAGTTCACTTATAGAAGAGATCTAACCAGCCTCATAAAGTCTTTAATACTGTTTATCTCCTCATTTTTTATAAATTTAGACAGCTATCAATATTTTGTTAGTTATATATCTGGTTTGTCTTCCATCAAACTGATTACAGCTCCTCATACACACACTATCTGATGACTTTTGAATTTGGAGCTATCAAATTGTACTTGAGTCATCAGGCTTTGTTTGTTTAATTATAAACCTGAGTTCCCTGAAGTCATGGGTTTGCCTTTGATGGCTGAGGTGAAATGAAAAATGAGAGTGAAAAACAACTGGCACCTGGTAAAATAAGAATGAAAGATGACAGCACCTGGCACTGCTGCAAATTTCTGTGTCTCAGAACAAAACAAATACACACCTCCAATTACACTTTGAAGACTCCTGTGTTAATAAAAACCTAATAATAACTGTTCTGATATATTTTCCTACATCTTCAGCTATGATGTGTATATCCCATTTATGGTGTCTGATGTGTTAATCACACTATTAAATGTAGAACAGGCACCAGTTAATGATACAGCCACCGTGGGCAACTGTTGGCTTTAAGGCCAAGAGAGATCCATAGCTAATAAGACAGAAACCTACTCCTACATCTCCAAATGAGGTTTCTGATACCTAACTTGGCTCTCCCATGATTAAGGTTTAGCCCATGAGAAGTCCCATGAGAAGTGGAGCTGAAGGACAGGGTCTGGTGCCAGACTCCTGCAGGTCACCAAAACCCCAGAAAACCATTCCTCCTCTATGCTGGAACTGTTTCCAGCAGAATATTTGAGAGGATGACAACGTGAACACTTTGCATGGGGCTAAACAACTAAAATAAAAATTTACAGGCTGAAAACACATTGTTTGATGAATGTTGTTATTGCGAAACAGAAGGGCAACCAAATAAAGAATTAAATGTCTCTTCTTAAAATGAGAAAGCAAGAGTTTTAGGAAGAATTTTAAATTGTCCTATGCAGTGCTAATAAAAACACAGACTTTTTTTCTAGCACAGAAAATATCAGACAGCAACTCCTGCATTTACACAGCTAGCTGCCATTTTCCTTTTCCATCAGGTGAGGTGGCGGGACCTGGACAGATGAATGGATAACAATTCCTTCCCACACAAAATCTCCTGGTTTTAATCACTGAAATCATAAACCAATTGCATACTCAGCCTAAATAAGCCACACATCTTATTTAATCAGCTGCCTTGAGAGTCTACTGAAGGAGTTAATCAAGTTTGTGCTGCGCTTATGACATCATAACACTTGACAGATTTGATTAAATAAAACAGTATTTTGTATTAGAAGTTCTATTCTGATTATTTTTAATCTCTGCAAAGGACAGAGCCTGGCAGACCTGCTTTTTCTTCTACAAAGAAGATTCACAAAATAAAAGTACCAGGGTCAGACAACTTTGCTTCAAATAAGAGGTGCTAAGCAAGGCATTCGTTTCTCTGGAGAAGAAAAATTATATCATAAACAAGTGAACAAAGTATTTAACAGTTGTTTTGGTTTTATTTTTTTGTTTTGGTTTGGGTTTTTTTGTTTTTGTTTTTTTAGTACCAAAATATGTTATTAGGCAACAAATAGCTTCTCTTTAATGTACTTAATGAAATAAAGATATTAATGCATTAAGCTTTGAGCATTTTTTAAAATTAACTCAATTATAATCAGGAAATTGATGATGTATGTGAACAGAGACTTGCAATATGTCAAGCACGCTCTTTTTCCTTCTGGCAAAAGAAATCCATCTCCAAGGATTTACCCAAGAGGAAGAGCTAAATGGATAAACTTCACTATATTAAATAGACTCACTTTTTCCACTCTGACTGGAGGAACAAATCAACTAAGAGAAAGTTAAAAAATAAAGACCTGAGGGGAAAAATAAGAGTGGGGTATGGTCATTTTTCTGTAATTCTTCTGAGTTGATATTCAATAGACTTTTTTTTTCCTCTTAAAGAATTCAGCCTTCAAATGGGATGATTCAGATGCATCCATGACTTACTTTCAGGAATAAACACTGTCTTTTGGGTAAGTTGAAACTCCATGGATGCTGCTTTTAATTCTATATTATTTTTAAATTTGCGTGGCCATCTAACCTCTGGAAACTGTGGTGTGGTGCTCCAGAAGGCTCAAGATGCTTTATGTCTCTTACGACAGATGGCCAAGCAAGACACTCAACAGATTGCAACCAACCAGAAGAGATGCCAGGTCTTCCCAACTGCAGTCCTGGGGTTATGCTCCAGTGTTTAATAATTATATTTTAATCTCTTAATATAAATTAAGTTTAGTTCTAATACGGTAAATAATTTTATTCTGTTTTTCTACAGGAACAAAGCATATGCAACCATCCCCTGTGCAACCCAAGCTGCTGCCCCCGAACCTTTGAGCGTGCTGGCCAATTGGAAGGAAATCTGATGGTGGACCAGGGGTCTCAAAGGAACTATAAAAGGTTCACGAAAATAGGCAGGAGAGAAACCTGATAAATGCCCTAACTGGGGGAAAGGCTTCAGTGTGAGATCACACTTTATTAAAGCGTCAAAGAATTCACATGAGAGAAAGGCCCCAGAACCGCTCCAGCCACAGGAAAAGCTTAAATCGGAGCTCACACCTTCCTCAACACCAAAGTCAGGCAAATGGGAGACACAAATCTGTAGGAATCCAACTTCATTAGCTGCAGCACTCAAAGAACTACTCATTAAAATCTTCACAAGTCTGCACTCAAGCCCTGGCGGGAGGTACCCAACCAGTACCTCTGTCCTCCCTCAAAACGGCTCTTCTGAGTCCAGAAATCAGCCAAAAAGGCAGAGGAGTTGTTCTGCCAACACACAGCTGTCAAAGGACAGGCAGGAGGGGCTGGAGCAGATGTACCAACTGGCTGCTATACAGCCCCATCCAGGGATGCCGGAAGGGTTATCCCGTTGGATTGCTCCGATGCCAAGAGTCATCCACCAGCAGCTGCTGCTGGTGCTGCTCACTCTGCCCTTCCGAGCACTGTCCCTGACACATGTCACTGTGCCAGTCCTGCCCCTCTACATCACCACAATATGCCTCCAGCACACACAAAAGAATGACCGCAGCATTCTGCCCCCGAATGGCTTTGCTGAACCCCCCCATCCCTCACAGAATCCCTTCCCACCTCTTTCTTGGCCCTCGCTCATTAGCTGCCCGTGCTCATCCTCGCATACAGCTCTGCTTGCTCCCTCATCCATCACATCCCCGTTTCATCTTATTTTTCCCCCTTCCACTCCTCTCCCAGCCCTTCAGTGATACCTCACTATGTACCAAACTGGCAGGCTGGTCACTCAGTGGCTTTCTGCCCTTGAAAAACAGTATTTAAAGAATCACATCTTTTATACAAACAATATTTTAGAAATCACATCATCTATAATTCTAACAAGCCAATCTTGGACCGAACTCTGTTAAAGCTGTTAAATTACAGCATTGTCTATTTAAATCCATTAATGATGCACAACAAAGCGATACTGTATTAAACCTTAAATAACCTGTTATATCCCTTAGACGAATAACAGGTGACAAAATGGAGGAAATTACACCCAAACCTTATGGGTTTAAAAGAAGATTTTTTTGCCAAACACTTGGAAAAAATAATAGTTTTGGTTCAGAACACAGTTTGCATTAAGGTTTACAATTCAGTGCAGAAAAATGTCCAGATTTGAAGGTCCAAGTTGCAGGTGAACCTGGCACAGGGGGCAGGAGGGTTCAGCACCCAAGGAATCTCATCCCCTCCTTCCATGGGCATCCACCTGTTCTGCTATGGCTGAGTGGCCCCAGTGACTATGTTACAGAACAGTCACAACTCTGCCAGACAAATTTAAGGACTATTTCACACTGTAGTAGTATAGGATACACTTTGGTGTTGTTTCAAGGTACAGCAAATGCTGTTGTTTGCTGTTTACTCTCAGAGCACCTGGAGGGATGGAAACTCAGTAGCACAATATCTTTAAAAACCATCTGGAAGGTGCAATACCTCTCTGCTCTCACAAGCACTGCATTAAGAGCCATAACTGTATATGCACACACAAACAAATTCCTTGTGCCTTCGTACCCTCTGGCATTTCCATCCAAATTCCTCCCAATTTAGGGATGTGGTTCAGCTCTTAAGTAACAGCACATTGCAAGTATAGGAACTTATGTAAAATATCTCATAATATTCCCAGGACCACCACATCATGGAAATGATGACTTCCCACTACAGAATGTGAAGTCTGTACCCCTGTAGAGGTACAGATATTACAGGAAGTAGAAAAGTTTAACATTTACAGGTTAAAAAATGCTACTTAATTCTACAATTCTGAAATGGCAGAAAAAACATATCAATATTTATAAACCTGTAATAGCTAATGCACTTGATTTTCAGTTAAGAGCTACAAAAACCCCTCTGAAACTACCTGAAATACTGAAAAAAACCCACAAACCCAAACCAAAAATCTCAACTGCTAAAAGCACTTGGTATCTACAGAACAATCACAAAATGGTATGACAAGGTTTACCACTTCTGACTTAGAGCAATGTACATAATTCTCCCCTAGCTGTCTCCTGGTAGTAGTACACTCACCACCTGAGCAGGAATTCCCAAATTTGGCTTGCTCAGCTACTGCTGTTGGATGGCAGTGGCTCCTAGCTCAGTGCTAGCCTGGCTGCACTGAGACATGAGGAAGAGTGGGGCCCTCCTCCATGCTTAAGCTTTGTCCTTCCTGCAGACCACGATCCCAAATAGTCCTCTCAACTGTCCCGTTCCTCTGTTTTATGCTTTAACTCATGAAACCCATTACTCCATTTTGTTCCCCTTCTCCCTTTTGTTCTCAAAACAACCTCAGAATATGATGCCAAAATCAACTCTGCTCTTGGATCTGGAATTCCAGAATGGTTGGATTGAACAGGACTTTAAAGCTCATCTCGTTCCAAACCCCTTCCACTAAACCAGGTTGCTCCAAGCCCTGTCCAACCTGGCCTTGAACACTTCCAGGGATGAGAAGTTCACAACCTCTCTGGACAACCTCAGTGCTGTGACATTTCCTCTGATAACTTTTTGAAGAAGTGGAGACAGAGAAGCACAAGCCACAATCTCCAAGCACTGATGAAGCAAATACACATGCATGTCATTATACCGATTATAAAAGGCTCGTTATTACTTCTGGGATAGCAGAAAAAACCAACTGCCCTTTGAGGAACTAGTTGTCACATCTCTACTTACATCAATATGGCAAAGTACTTCGAATTTGCTAATAAAATAGAAATGTTCATCTGATGCAGATAGCTGGTTTTTACACATAAATATATATGCATATCTGTATATAATATTCCTTCCTAATGTCATTAGTTTTCAAGTAATTTTCAATACACACATGGCCACTACAAGGCATAAAGCAAATTTTTACTAGCCTGTCACAGTGTACTGCAGGCAGCACCTACAGATAAATACTCTGAATTGCTCTTGGGAAGCCACCTACCATGATAAAGAGCAATTACACACCTGCTCAAATTGATGACTGGCCCCTAAGCCACTACATTGAATAAGGGAGAATCAAGTTTTCAGACTGAGCAGCAAAAGATAACTTCAGCTTCCTCAAACAGTTCAAGAAGTGATTCTGGACAGCTGCCTCAATTGCTGCAATACTGTGGAAAACTAGGTAATATCTGTAAAGAATAAAATTATTGTCATTTAACATTTTTATATTTCCTTTCTGTAGAGCCTTACTTCCACTACATACTGGGATCAGCTTCTGCTTAAACCAAGCAGACCATTTTGGAAAAGAGCTATTATGCAAATAATCTGCTCTGTATGCTAACTAGAAGCAATGCTGTGCTAGTCTGGGCAAGACATGAGGCACTGTAGAGTTTTCTTTTCAATTCTTTTTCTCTGTGCAGTGGAGCAACATCATTTATGATGGTAATGACGAAAGATATCTTCCTATCTGAAAATCAGATTATTAGTCAGGAATATAAACACATAACCACCTTTTACGAGCTGGTGTTTCATTTATTTATTTCAGTATTTACATCCTTTTAACATATTTTTAGTTGCAAGTCACTGCAGTGATATTAAGTGTACTTCAATATAAAGACCTACTCGTATTATCCTCTTAACAAGTTTGTACCTGTGTATACAGATTTATACCACAGGCATTATCTTCTATCTGCAAGTTACATGAAATTACTTATCTGCAACACCTGAGTAAGATCAAAGATCCCAAACAACATCAGCCACCTGCACTGTGCCTCAGACAATAATAATGTAATAACCTTATAACATCAAATCAGTGTATTTCATGCCGAGCATTTCTGTGCTATTCTCTGGATACCTGGCTTGTGCTGGAAGAAAAGATCATACCTAAGAACAAATGCAATCTAAGGCAATATTTAAAGATTAGATTATCTTTCATTGCAAATAGCTCATTTGTTTACTATCACAATGCTTTATTCTTGCTTTGCCTCCTTCTACCAAGAAAATGCTGAATATTCAGTTTAGATTCCCAGCAGCTTTTTATTTTAGTCTAAAAACATTTACCTAACACATTCTTAACAAGCAAAGTGAAGAAAATTCAGCCATCTGTCTCTGCATTACAATAACAGTTTTGGAAGAGTAGATTATTCTATATAGCAGGAAATTTAATGCTGGGAATTCTTATACTTTAAGCACTGCGTGATCACGTCAGTTTTGTATATAAGAATGTTCAGCATTAACATACACAGAAACAATGATTTAAAAGCAAACACAAGACAAAATATTTTAAAGACATTAAATGCATTCAATATTCCAATCATGCTATATGTCCACGCTTCAAACTGAGGGGGGGGGGGGGGGGAGATCTCTACTGTTATTTTCTTTCTCCAGCACTTCACTAGTTCTAAATTGTCACTAAAAATACTTAAAAATGACTTGCTGGGAACAAACACAAAATAGAGATACATGCGAATCCTTACCTGGGAAACCCCCTTGTACCATTGCTGTACCAGCATGTGCTTCAGGATATCTGCATTCCTGACAAACATTCAATGCTGTAAGCAGCTCAAATCCTCATCACACACAGACTCAGGGCTTGTCTTTCTTCTGACGACCTTGGGCCTATTTTCCTGAGATTTTTCTCTCCTTAAGGGCAAACCGTCTGTCTGTTTCTATTATGAGATGCCATCAATTATATTAATTTCAGGCTGCCCACGAGCTCACAGTTACATCTGCCAGCGGATGGGAGCTGCCTATGGAAGTATGCAGGGAGCAGCAGATCCCTGGTTTCCCACATCTGACCCACGGATGCTCTCAGCTGCTGCTTGTGCTCTGGCTCACTCTGCCAGCATCCGAATGACATCTCCATCCCTAAACACGAGTCACCTCCAGTGTGTGTTTATATCCCTGGGAACTGCAGGTACCTTCCTGCTTAACGACCCACTGCATAGCAAAGGAGCAGTTAAAAATGTTATTTATCCGAGCATCCTTTTCATACAAGCTGCAGGGGTTAAAAATTAATTTCTCTTAGTCAAATGGCTTCATTAAATCCGTTATTTCCCAGTGCTGCAAATCGTGCAGTTTCCCCACACTGATATGTGTTCATGGCATAGGGTTTGCTTATTTTGTTTTTGTTTAATGTCAGAAAACAAAACCAATCTGTCATTATAAGCATAAAAAGGCTCAAACTTCATCATAACTTGTATTTTGCTAAAACCCTAAACAAGCAGTATTAGTTTCACTGCAATGACTGCTGAACTGAAACACTGAAAAGACTCAAAATCCTTCATTTAGTAATTAAAAAAAGCAAAGATAAAATCTCTCTCTAAATTTATAAACACACTTAGTTATTTTGGGAAGTCCTTACTAATTCTCTCTTCCAAATGTTACATTTAAAACAACTCAAAATACTCAGTTATTTCGTTAATACCATTAATTTGTTCATTTTTAAAGTTCATTGTCCTTCCTTTAGAATATGTCTCACAGCACACACACAGCCATCTGTTCAGTGCATTATGTCAAGCACACAGTAAAAACCACAAGAAGTCCCAGCTGCAATTTTACTATTACTTCATCAAAAATGTAATTTCCTCTTGCAATACTTCATCAGATGATAACTGTGCATGTGATTCACAAATAGAGTAAAGAAAGCAGCCCAATAACAAAACCCCAAACTAACCCACAACCTCAAACTACGACACCAACTCCCTCATCCATCCTCATGTGGCACAGCAGCTTGTGGGTCTGCCCAGCATGTTATGGATATGATTTTAGGGCTGGTTACAAAACCTACGTATTCAAGCTAATTATGGGTCAGAACAAGAATAGGAAAAGAAGATTAGCAGTACAGAGTCACATTAAATAGAGATTAACACAGAGCTGAAAAATGAAAGTGTCGGCTCTATTTGTCTAATCCTGGCTCTTGCATGGTCTTTGGAAATCCACTCAATTAGATACACTTGTTACTATATTTAAGGAAATTAAATACTACAATTACTACTTTTTCAATATTTTATTTTTATAAAGCTTGAAGCCTTTTCTTCCAAGCTACATCTTCCTCTTTGAACATCATCTCTATTTGCTGTTGATTGCAGTGACATCTATTGGAGAGGCAGTGTTTGGCTACATGAGCTGCCTCAACTGAAGATCAATGTTTTCTGGTAACCACACCCCTCCAAATCAAAGCAAAATTTAGGGTTGCTACTTCTTTGTTTTAGAACAGCTGTGCATAAAACAGATCCAAACAGCCAGATACCCAAGAATTATATTACGAGTGGGTTTGCTTTTATTCAGTACTTTGTTAATAATTCTGGTGCTTTCCCAAAGTGCTGATGATCACGTTCACATCCTCACTCAGAGCAGTGCAGAGATACTTCCTGAGATCCTGTTTCTGTACACCCCATGTACTTGACCATACCTTCCTCAAGGGGCACCTTCCACTAGCCCAGGTGGCTCCAAGCCCTGTCCAACCTGGCCTTGGACACTTCCAGGGATGGGGCAGCCACAGCTTCTCTGGGCAACCTGTGCCAGGGCCTCCCCACCCTCACAGGAACAAATGAAGAGTCAAATACCAGAGAAGTTTTAAAATCTCTTGCTTTGGTAGAGAAACGACCAACTCAAAAAGCATTTTAGTAGGATAAATCATTATGCTTTCTTAGAGCTCCATTGATTTCTACATTATCTAGAGACAAAATAAAAGGAAGGGGGCATTATTATCCCCTTATTAGATATAGTTTAATACCCTTGCAGTCAGGAAGTCTGAGCACAGCAGTATCTTAGTCCATTATCTAAGCTACCTTCCACAAATTTTTTATTATTATCTATTTTTATGATTTTCAACTTATTTGAAACCAATCAGGTCAATCTCAGTCAACTAACTGGCAAAAGATTTTACTAAAAAGGTAGCAGCAATTGAAACTAAGGATTTCAAGTTCTTTCAACAGTTGTCTTTTTAGTTTTCTTAGAATGGCTTTTAAGGCCTTTCCTATCTAATTTATGATTGCTTCAACTCAGTTACAAAAGTATATCTAAACTGTAGAGTTATGAATTCCCCCAAGGAAAACCTTATGAAACATTCCATTACAAACTACTCTGCCCATCCATTTCCTCTGCTTCTTTTTACTACCAACCCCTCATTATAGCAATAGGCCACAACAGGGTGCACATTAGTCCATTAGCAGATTCTTAGTGCACACCTCCAGCCATCCCCCACTCCAGGAAAACACACCAATGCCTATTGATGCAGTTACAGCACAGCTGCTCCAAGTACAAATAGCTCCTTTGTATGTTCTCCCCTTCTTTTACTTGTTTTGATTTTAAAAAAAAAATCCTATTCAAAACCTTATGGTTTTAAGGTTTGGGAAATCTAAAAAAACCTCTTTTTCCAAAATAACCTCTGCCACGGACAAGTGTGGGAAGGAATAACTCCAAACCTATGTTGTAACTGTAATCTTTTCAGGTCTGGAAGATGGATTTTGAAGGCTCCTTTTGCAGCAGGATGCACACAGTGCAAGTTGTACAAAAACTATTTTGAAGCATTAACTGAAAGCCCTGAAATAGCAAAGTCAAAGCAAAGAGAAAGCAAAAGCCACGTTACACAATGTTAGAGCTGGGTACTGATAAAGATTTAACAGCATCACTAGAAGAACTAAAACAAGAGGAAATAGTATTTTCAACTTGCCTTCAAAGACTAGGAAAAACAATCTAAGAACTTCAGAAATAATATTGGAAGTACTGGTGGTATGAAACAGAAATATAAACTAGAAGCAGATCTGAAACTTAAGGGTCTTGGGTGCAAGAAGTCACATTTGAAAAAAATAAACAACAAAGCAGCTGGAACTTTAAACTTCTCAAACTACAGAAACATGGAGGACATGTCTGGAGTTTCTCTAGACCAAGAGGTACCTCATAGTTCTATTCCCAACAAGGATTCACCCTTTTTGGATTAAAAACAACCCTTGAAAAGAAAAAGGAAAACATCTACAAGAAATTACTGTTTGTTCCAACAAGTCAGCAATGAAAGCTACAGCTTCAGTAGTGGAAAAGCAGGAATAAAAGGGAGCATTGCCAAAAGGCAAGTGGATTTAGCTCCCACAGGGGAGATTAAATCAATACCAAAAGGGTTTTCAGCTACTTTAAGGAGAAAACAGACAAAACACAGAGACTGTGAGGCAGTATGGATGGGACAGAAAGGAAAGAAAAAATTTCTAAGCATGGCAGGAAGACTAACAATGCTCTGCTTTCATTTTCAGTCTAGGGAATGATGAAGGATGTGGAGACAAAAGATGAGAGGACGGGTTCAAAGAAGTGACAAACAAGGAGAAAAAATGTCAAGTGGAGCGAGTAAAGTATTTCTGGAGTATGAAAGAAATTGATGAGCAGGTTTGTGACCCTGCAGCTGTATTAATAAGAATGCTAAAAAAGAAAATAAAATCCATCAGGAGCACAACCAGAGGACAAATTTAACAGCTGTCCCACCTCAAAACGCCCTCCAAGGCCTTCCATGCTATGAAAGAGATGGAGAACTATAGGAAGCAAATGAAAGAAGGAGAGGTTATGATGTGAATTTACCTAGGCTGACACCACACCTTCCTTTTAAGATACCTTATCTTCTAAATAAGAAAGACAACAAATCTACCTCACCTGTTCACTTATTACTGAAGTTACAAACCCAGCAGAATTAGTAGGATAAGTCGGTAAGGAAGAGATCCATATGAACATGCAAATGAACAGTGTTAAAAAGATAAGTGCTGGCTTGGGTTGAGATTTCTGGAAAAGGTGCTCAAGAATCAGGACAGAAGTTATGAACATCAAGCAGTTCACAAAAACAATACTGTACTGGAATTTACAGAGAAAACTTTGTTTTTCAAGTGATCACAGAATAGGGACTCTGTAAAAGCCCATTCCACAGCTGCCGAGATGCTTAATGTCATTAAGTACCGTTGGATCATTTCTAACTTGCTTTTTACTTCAAGGGTTGAGTCACAAACTTAGTTTAAGCTTCCTTAGCCTGGTTTTTTATCTGAAAGAAAAAGAATGAGGTGGGGGAAGAATAAAATGGAAAATGCACATCTTGGTTTTCCAAGATTCATGGAAAAGATGGCTATTGCAAAACACTTGCAGTCAGTAAAAAGGGGAGAGAAAAGGAGATTCCTCTGAACAGATCTGTATGCTGCTGCCAAGTCTGGTAGGATTGATGAATTTAATATCAGAAGAAGCTTTACCTTTTGCGCTTTCAGACTCAGCTGGCAATATCGTTAGGGATGGCAGAACAGCTAAAAAATGACCAAGCCCATGAATAAGAAATTATTTTTGAGCAAAGTCTTAACTGAGGTTTAGCAAGCTCTTGGATTGAGGCATATCCTAATTAGATAACTCAGGTGTCAGCCTGTTTATCACATCCTTTAACTGGGAATTATAACTTTAATAATGAGTTGAAATGAGTTTGCTACTATTGGAGTTTAACTGAGTCTGTTTGAAAGCTCAAGATAAATTCAATCCAACATCCCCAGAGTCTGCGCTCAACTATTCCTCCCTCACTACCACTCCCCACAGAAACACTGGAAAACCTCCCTGAGGTAACTATGTGGAATACTTCAAACCAGTGGGATGACAAACTCAGTAAGGGGGAATTCTGGAAGGAGCTCAGTTCAAGAGCTCACAGCTCTCCCTCAAAGTAACATAGCAGACCCAAACACACTGCTCCTCAGCGCTCATTACTGTTTCCATGAGAACAACCTTCCAGAATCCTTCTTGTCTACACCAAAGCTGCCCTAAAAGTGACAAACCAACCAAACTCATTAATTATCTCAGCTTCAATGACACACCACTGCCAAGGAAATCAGCAAGAGCAGCTGGAAGAGCTTTCCCACCAGCAGGCCCCAAGTTAGGGGCTTCCACTTTGAATGGGAGTCACAGTTGGTTCAAGGTCAAAAGCTACAAAGGCATCCCTCTGCTTTGGCTGACCCATAACCAGGGCAAACAAAAACCTCTCCAAAAAGATGATGAGAAAAAACCACTGCAGCAAAAAAATACAAACCAAACACCAACAAAAGCCCACAGAGAATCACAGAGTGTACAGGATTGGAAG
Organism: Pyrocephalus nanus; assembly: GCA_038380795.1. Classification (NCBI taxonomy): domain Eukaryota; kingdom Metazoa; phylum Chordata; class Aves; order Passeriformes; family Tyrannidae; genus Pyrocephalus; species Pyrocephalus nanus. The sequence goes on along the minus strand of CM076269.1, from coordinate 11,497,940 downwards.
GGACCTTAAAAGATCGTACAGTCCTAAGCTGCTCAAGGCCTTATCCCACCTTTATGCTGATTTGATACAAAAGAGCATAAAGATAAAAAGGCAGAAGGTAACTTATTTTAAAAAGTAATTTAGGACTCCTAACTGAAATTCTAGTATTTCTAAATATTCTAGTGGAAAATAAGCTATGGATAATAATATTCCATTTAACCAAAGTTGTAATTCTCAAAGCAGTATGCTGGAATCTAAATCATGCTGCCAGAAGCTCTCAAGTTCCACTGCATCCTACTCTTTAGGTCTCTACTCTTTCACAGAGTGCATGTTGTCGTAATTCACTGCAAATCCCAAAATGGGAGAACTGCAAAACCTTTCCCATAAAAGGTGCTAAAAAAAAAAAAAAAAAAGGGGGTGTTTCTTTTTTAGTAAAGTACAAAAAAATAAATCAGCAGATTTTTTTTTTATGGGAAATTATCTTGCTTGAACAGCACTGTCTGGAATCACCTGGAGGATTTCTGGACAAGGACTATGCATCAGTGGTTCTCAACCTATCACTACTCAACCAACACTGCAATTACAATAGTAAAACATAACATCTGTCTTGCCCAAGCAAGTCCTCTAGATGTGGCTTAGACATTTTTAGACTGAAAATAAACAGAGCCCTTCCTGTATCTTTTCAGAAGAGCTGAGCTATAGGAGCCTGGCTGGGAAGAGATGATCTGAGTCACATATCAGGTGGGGGACTGGACGCTACAGCCACACTGAGCACTACTGCCCATAACACTACAATAAATGGCAGACAGGTTTTATCACAGTCTGATTGAGTTCCATAAGCATAATCTGATGTAATGATTGTGCACTACTCACTCTCTGCACAAGCATCCTCATCCTCCTCTTCATCCACGGCAGCTTCCTCTGCGTGCAGCCTTTCAAGGGCTCTGTAAGGAGGTGGCAGTTTCATGGGAGGTGGAGCCCCATATTTTCTCTGATGGATTCAAAGACAAACAGTTACATGTTTTGTAACCTCCCTGCACACGAAAAAAATCCTATTGTCTATTGTCACTGTACGAGCACAGACACAGCACTTAATTACAATGCTAAATTCTGCAGCAAAGGCTTCTCGTGCAAGAAAGCAGAACAAGAAGTGACACTGAACATTAAAAAAAGAAAATAAAACACAATTGTGCATGCACATTTACTTGTTGACAAAATACTTCTGTATTGTCATAAACATGAAAGTGTGGACACTATTCAAGGGTTAAAAATAAACATTAAATTACACCCTGTTTCTTGTTACAGACTCAATAACAAAATTGTCTGGTGCTGATAAATGTCAAACTTTTACATATAAAATAAGAACTCAAACCTCTTAGTCCATATATGAATATTTAAACATCACAGTTCATCCCTATTTTGGCTTAAATTTAATAAAGATTTTGAATTATATCTCACAATAAAATTCTATTACCTCACATAAATACAGGCAGCTCCTATAATGATGCATATAGCGGTGCATGGCAGGAATACAGAGCAGGCTCTGACTCTAATGAAGGCACTTTTCGGCCGAGCAACTGGTTTTATAGTTCCCAGGAACTGGATCCTGCCTTAGTTTGCAATGTGATTTCACTAAATGACGCTGAGCTGCATCCCTTGCAACCCTACTAATAGCAGGATGCACTTTAGAAAGGGAACACCGTGGACAAGATGCCATTAGAGCACCCACAAAGCCCATAATTAATTTCTTCTGCAGCTGGGAAATATGACACAACACCCAAACAGCAAACTCAGAATAATGTTTTTTCACTATGTGCAACAAAAGCTGAACCTGTGTATGGAGTTTTAAAATCTTGAGCCTAAATTTGTACAAAGTAGTGTAACTAGGAAGCTGCACTGCAAGCTATATGGAAAATCTGGTGAGGTAAGATAACTACCATCTCATCCTTTTAAAAAACATAATGGGAAAGTGCTGCAACACTTTTTTCTGCTGAAACAAAAAAGCAATAATATTTAAAATTAATTCAATCCACCTGGAAATACAACAGCTGTTTTCCAAAAGTATACAATACACCAGACATGCCTCCCACTTTTTTCTTGAAGCCAGCACAGATAGAACTGTGCAAAATCCAGAAGATCCAGGAAGCATGAGAAGGCTCACGTTCTACTTCACTGAGCAGAAAAAAATGGAAAACCTGCAGCCTTCCTTTAAGCTGCCTATGACAAATGAGTCACTTTATTATCACTATAATTTAGTAATAACTTATAGTCTAAATGTTGACCCTTTGGCTTTTTAAGACCTTAAACATTTGTTAGAAAGTCTGTTTGAAATTACTTGAGACACCTAAGCTTATCCATGGTTTCTTTGTAAGACTCAGAGGGACAAGTTTCTCTCATCTCTCCTGCCCCACTGAAAAACCAGATGAATAAATTGTATCTGACTACTCTATTACACTACTTTTTTGTAGTAACACAAAGGCAAAAGCACAGTTTACACAGCCAAGAAGCAAAATAATGTTGATATTTGGTTTGTCCACAATTGTTTTAGGTGATTTTATATAAATAAAGTGATAATTTAAAAAACCCAACATAAACAGAGGAGGATAAACACCAACACATGGGGCAAAACCTTCAGTGTTGAAAAAATAATTCATCGTACAGGAAAAGGCAGGTTTTACAGCTGCATGAGGCTGCTTTCAAACCAAACTCTTTTGTGACAGTTTGAAGACTGGACTAGAAATATCACTGATTCCCCATAGGGATGTGGACTAATAATCCACTAATAGCAACTCTTTCCAACTCTGAGATGACACTTTGGAAGCGCAGTACGACTGCTTTGTGAATTAATGTTCAAAGCTAAAAAGGAGCTACATATTTATGCACTGAAGCTCTTTATTCCACCCACCAGTTTATAGCACCAACAGATGAAAAAGGTTTGAAAAAAATGAGGCTCCCTCTTTAACCTCGGAACGCTGTAGAACGTGACACACCGGAGTGCTGGAGATTAAAGGCAGCACATTGCAAGAGGATGAGAGCTTTCGAGATTAGAAATATAGATAAAAAAACCAAGAAAAGGAGATTGTAACTGCTTCATTGGAAGTATTATCCACTGGCATGAAAGCATATCTTCAACACCTTTCTTGATTTTTTTGAATAACTGAGCCTTGTAGCTTTCTGTACCTGAAAGGAAAAATTTTGGAAGCAAGAGGGTCTTTTCAGGTACCCAGAGTACTGAGTAGGATCAAATGAAAAGTTCATCCTATTTGTAGTTGGCATGTTAAACTGCACCAGCAAAACTTAGTGTCTGCATTAATTCTGTCTCTGCTCCTCCAGTTCTGACACTCTGAAAGTACCTACGCTCCTCAGTCAGGACAATTCCCAGAGGAAATCACCAGGCCATGCGAGTGACATGGTTGGGAATGAGAAATTAATTTTTTCCTTTACTGCAGCCATTAAAAAAAATTCACTGTTTTATACCAGACTTTTTCTCTTTTAAAACTGCTGTGAAGTTATTTGGAAGTCACTGTGCAGTAACCACTTCACAATTAGCTGAGCAGCTACAGATCCCTCGGTCATTTCCTTGTTTTACACAGCTATGGGAAATGCAGGAGACTCAGTGGATTTAATTATCCTATAACATGATTTTACTGAATTTCAGCCAGCCTCAGATTAAGGATATTATTTGTGTACATGTTGCTACTTCTCTGTTTCTGCTGAACAAAGGGAATCAATTTGCCTCCACATGGAGCAAAACAGGTACTTCAGAGAGATGACAGTGAGGAGCTGTGCTAAGTACAGGGTTTCAGCATCCAGCAGACACCCAGAGAACATTTGTCAGAAACCTACCTTGTATTTGGCAGACATTTGGCAAAAATTGATAGAATCAAAGATATTTCAACAAATCACTTTAACGTCAGACTTCAGAGAAAGCTTATCACAGGGTTACAATACATGCTATTATACCATTTGATTCAGTAAAACTTAGGTATAGCTTTGAATGGAATAAGTACCTTATCACTCTTATTTTCTTTGCCTGCATCCTGATCTTTGCTGCCTTTAATTCCCTTAGGCTGGGAGGGAGCAACCACCTGAAAAACAGTGCATATTACACACATTAGAAGGAGCATTACAACTGCAAAAAACCCATCCAAAATCAGGTCATGACAATGACAAAGATACCCAGTACTGTCTTCATTTTACCCCATGTAGAAGGGCATTGCAGTGCAGACCTTAAATTATATTCTTTTACTGAATTTAATGGATTATATTATTTTCTGAACTTACAAACATTCCATACTTATTTCTACTGCTCACTGGTTGATATCTAGCCCCAAAATCTACCAAAATTCCCAATTAACTTCTCAGATTACATCAAAAGCACAGAAAAATTTGGGGTTTCTGTGTATACTTCAATGCAGGCAGAATTGTATGCCTTTTCTTACTCAGGTTGTTAAAAAATTCCTGCCTTGACCTCAAAGATGAGGAGATACCTAAGACCTCTTGGAAATTAACTTGCTCCTAAATAACTACTTCAGGTCCCTTTGGTGACACATTTTACATGGAGCTGCTGGTGTGAATCTGCCTAATTTTAATTACACCTTTGTTCCCTGCATAATAGAGTATATTTTTAGATTATGAAATATAGACAAATTAAATACACAGGGCCACACTCTTATTACACAGGTGGGAGAGCTGAATTAACACCTAGTCAGACAATTTATATCTACTCAAGGTAAATCAGAAAAATGAAGTTTGAAATCAGGCCAGAGAAGTAATCAATCAATCAACTGGTCTATAACTGAAAGGATCCATCCTTGGACACAAACATTGATGGAACTTGCTGAAAGGAGTTGAGTTAAGCTTAAAATAAGATGTATATTCAACATTTATTAAGTTTTGGACTAAAAACAGAAATAAACTTACTTTTGGTACATTAGCCAGACCCTGAACTACAAACACAACAGGATTTCCCGCGTTCTTGATGGCTTCTACTGCTTCCTCGTGGGTGGCATTTTGGAGATCTATCCCAGAAACCTAACAAACAATGTTTATTTTTATTAGGTACAGAGTCATTGCAAGAGATCACACACACTTGCAGAAGATTAGTGTTTCTGAGGAAGGTATCAAAAACAGTTGAGAGAAATTATTTATAAAGTATGTTTCCATAGTGGTTTAAGGAAAATTTACTATTTAGGATTCACAATTAAGATGGCTATATGTCTCCCAAAACAATTTTTCCAGATAAAAACATAAGGAATAAGATTGTCAGAGTGTTATATAATGTTAGGTGTAATATAACTCTTTCAGATTTTACCTGTTTATAAACTAAACCTGAGCAGCACTATCAGCTTGGGAATCCTGATTCAGAAGAACTAATTTGGATAATAATAAGTAAAAAATTAACACTGAGTCAGAGGTGAGGGGCAGGAATGACAATTTCCCCCACATCACCTGCCAGAATCAGGGATTTGCCCCAAATAGCAGTTAATCAGTTATCTACTCTAAGTCCACACACACTAAATAACAGCCCATATTTCAGCATGAAGAGTCCATGTTCTTCTCTGTGTTAAAATTATGCTTATAGGTATGCTATAACTTATTACTCATTTATATGGGAAGAGGCCACTCCCATTTTTTTCATTTCCCCCTCAGACACCAGGACGTCTTTTCTTAAATATAAAGGAGAATGTAAAAAGAGCTCCACAGTCAGACCTTATAAAAAAAAAAAAAAAAAGACACCACCAGAGGTTTCTTTTGGTTTTAAAAACACAGTTTTGTCAATACTTCATGAAGTGGTGGCAGTATTTTGTCTCTCTCTCCTCCCAAAGCTGTTTGAGTCAATCTTTATTTCTTAGACTAAAAAGGCAGGTTTATCTCCATTTACCTCAAGTATTTTATCTCCAGTTTTTAAAGCCCTGGTTCTTCCTGCTGGGCTGTCTTCCAAAACTTGTTTGATAAAGATCCCTTTAAGTTCTTCTCCATTCTTCAGGCGCTTTATGACAGTTTGTCCACCAACAATACTGATTCCAAGAGACACGTGAGGGTCTCTGAAGATCTCAACACTGAAAAAATACATGTGGTAGTTTAACATCTTCAAACAGTTTATTTAAACTATAAATGTGAATCTTTAAATAAATGTAAGCTCCTGGTCTTTCAAGGAGATTTAACAGAGTAAAGAGATAAAGTCAGAAGCCTAAGAATGCTCTCAACAGAGTTAAGTTTTTACCCTGAGCAGATTTCACCCTACAAAAAGAACACAATTCTGATGCCAACCCAGGTCCACTGGGCAGAGACTTTTCTTTTTCTTTCAGAGGAAGTCAGATCTTCAAGTAAACACTCATCCTCTTTCAGCTTGAGCAAATTGTCTGGAAATGGGAAGCCCTGCAAGTGGCACACTAAACAACTAATACAGTGTTTCATACAACTTTCCGAACACTGTATTAATCAGCTTAAGCAGGAACTTTCTGATCATATTTTACTCAGAACTATAAAAACAATTCACCTAAAAATGTTAACAATACAACAAGGATGTGGCTAAAAGTTAGCCTGGCAATTTGGAACTGTGCCATGGATTTTAGCAGGGAACTCATGGAAAGGGAGACAGCAGCACTATGTGCATTGTTCACACCTAATAGTTATTAAATGAGCAAGAACTTGTAGGTCATCCACAACGTAAACCAGCCAAGCTTTCCCAAGTCAGCTGTATAAATAGAAGGCATAATTCTGTTGAACATCTGTTAAAAATTCACTGTATCTAGGAAAGCCCAAGGTACACAAGTACCCTAAAGTTACTGGCAGAGGAGGGGAATAAAGAAACCAAGAACTAATCGGGCTCACAGAAAAAAAGGCATAAGGTAAATGGGAAGGAATAATGTAATTATATGAACATACGTCCGTGGTGGTCCCCAGTGGCTGAAGTTTGGAGTTTCTTCTCCTTCTCCTTCTTCTCTCTCGGGTAATTCACTAATTTGCGGCAGAGGGAGGGAAGAATAAAAAATAAAAGAGGCAGCACCCATGCCAGGTCACAATGCCTTACATATTTTGTATCTGGCAGCAAGACAGCAACACCTTCTCACACTGTCCAGTTTAACCCAAATGTACAGAGTCAACAGACTAGACAGGAATTTTTGTATTTAGGTTTAAATGTACTTCAGGAATGCTCCAGAAATAAACATGATGGGCAGACCAAATTTATAAGCTGCTCTGTGATATACAAATCTGCACTGCATTTACTCATTTGAAAAGACTATTTAAGCAATTTTAACATTTACTTTTTGATAAATATGCTGCGATGCTTAGAGAGGGACATAAACATGCCAAAACCAGCCTAGCTGACCAGAAAGCAGATCATCATGCAGCTGGGAGACCAGAACAGATCCTGTGTGTTCCAAAGGTATGGAATAATCCCCTCACCTTACTGCTGAGCTGCTTTCCCTCTAAGGGGAGATTACAGATGAATTAGGGAAGTACCAAGGATTGGAATCAACAGGCTCTAAAAGCTCCATTGCCTACTCACCCAAAACTGCTGGGGAAACTGGGGCACTTGGCAGATATGGCAAATACCTAAAACCAGTGCCAGCTCAGAGTTTCTCAGCACCACTGGCAAGACTAAGGTTTCCTGCAGAGAGCCATGGTTGAACTGCTCTTCCCAAAAGGAAGAACAAACAAAAGGGAAAACCAAGAGGACAGAGCTATAGTAAGCAGCTAAGGGGAGGCCAATGCTGCTGTAAAGGCTACATCCCTCTCCTCCAGGACACATCCATACTACCCTCACCGTGGAGTAAGTGATGGAGGTGGCAGAGTCATTCACACCTTTCTGCCCAGTACTCAGGGGAGGAAACATGGGAAGCTTTAAGGTTTTAAGGCAATCTTCAGCTCCTTGGGCAAAAGTCATCAATGTATCTAGCATTTCACATAGCCTTTAATGCTGAGTCAGTAAAGTAAATAAGTAAGGCAAGAAGACAGTTAAGATTTTTAACTCCATACCTGCATGACACTGTTCTGGGCTGAGCTAAGGTGGTTACTCTCCCAGATTCCAGGTTCTTAGAGAAAACATCATTCTCTCCTTTTAGCTCTTCCTTTTCAATAGCTTCCAAATCAACAGCAAGCCCAGGTCCTTTAGAGTCAATCCGAAGCTTTGTCCCTGAAGAAGAAAAGGGGTAGATGAGAATTTTTACTTCCTCTGTCCCTGCACTGACCAGTTATCATCCCTGAAACCCTTAGCTCACTAAGTTCCAAGTGTGTTCAAGGCCAGGTTGGACAGAGCTTGAAGCAACCTGGTCCAGTGGAAGGTGTCCCTGAACATGGCAGAGGGATGGAACGAGATGGACTTGAAGGTCCCTTTCAACCCAAACCATTCCAGGTTCTGTAATTCTATGGAATGTGGATGTTGTGTGATGATCAGGAGGTTTAGAGATACAGTACATTTATTTTTGAAGGAAATTTAAACCACACCAGTTTTTTATAGCACCTCGCTTCTGATGTACATACAGTCAAGTAATAACAGGAAACATCAGATCTCTGTGGAACTCAGACATTCTTAGGTACAACTCACATGTCAGATGCTCCTCACAAAAACACATAGTTAGGAATGGTGAATCTATCCTTTGTGCAGGGACAGCAGAGCCCTGCTCCAGCACTGAATCCCATTGTGCTGGGGAAGACTGATGCCATTTTGGTGATTGAAGCATCAACATTAATGGAACCAGCAGAGCTCCAGTGTGTCACTGCAGCTCACACACAGTGGCTGCTGCACAGGTGCAGGTGACAAAGACAGTAAATAGCCCAACCTCCTTCCTCCTGACCAGGGAGTCTTACTTCAGCCAGCTTGATAAATTTATTTCCCTGGTGATCTACCAAATTCTAACCACTCATGTCTGACCATCTGACAAGGAGAAACTCTGCTCTTGAATACAGATTACAAATCCAAGATATGGGGCAATATCTACTATAGAGTTTCCTTGCAAACTTGTGGTCGTGGTAAAGTCACCTCCAGAACCTGTCACTTAATTTTTAAATTTTTTTTTTTTTTAAGTGCAAAAATCTACACAGTTAGCAGTCAAAAGTGACTGAGGAATAATCCTGAGAGAGGTTACAGCAATGAGCTATTTTCCTTACACACGGAGTCCTCCTGCAACAATCAGCTACACAGAATAAAGTGATTTCCGCAGGCAGGACAAAGCTGCAGCCAATTTCAGTATCGTTTGTGACAACTGTGTGTAAAGATCTTGGCATCATGGAATGGTTTGGGCTAGAAAGAACCCTAAAGTTCATCTCATTCGACCCTTCCACTAGACCAGGTTGCTCCAAGCCCACTCCAGCCTAGCCTTGAACACTTCCAGGGCTGGGGCAGCCAGAGCTTCTCTGGGCAACCTGTGTCAGGGCCTCACCACCCTCACAGGGAAGAATTTCTTCATAAATTCTAATCTAAACCTGCCCAGACTGTGTTGAGCCTGCAAAAGTCTTCATTTAAATGTTGTATTATTTGAAAGAATTTGTGTTTTGGTATTAAATTCAAATTTGTAAATATGAAATTATAAGATAAAGAAAAAGCTTCTTACAAACCTAAATCCATCTTGTTTTTTTCTTCTGTCTGACTAGTTTCAATATCAAAGATGTCTTTTTGGTAACCACTGTGTGCTGTGGTTTCAGGAAAGAGTGATCTTATAGTAGCATTTTCTTCACACTTCACAGAGGAGAAAAAAAGTAATTAAAGTTAGAAAGCAATGGTTTTAAGTTACACAGAGGTATTTGACAGGAACATTAATTTTTACAGCAAACATACACATTTTCTCAGCTACATTCATATTTATTCAGATAACTATGAAATACTAACTACTTATTTAAATACTAACTGCTCATTTATACACTGTATTAAGAAGAGGCATGAAAAATGTGACATGCAATTGCAATATAAAGCAACTGTATCTTTCTACTCAATGTAATTCAGACAAAAAGTTCTTTACTCTTGCTCATTTGTTGTTTATAAGTAACAGATATATAAATTTAATATCGTGCACTCTGGTATAAAACTTTCAGTAGAAGCTGCATTTTAGCCTGTTTATGTACATAGTGCATAAAGGGACGAGCCTAACAAAACCTGAAACTCTCTGTGGCTGTGATGTTAAATCCTTTTCCACTTCATTTTTTTGATACAAAAGCACAGATCTCAGAAGCTGGTGCATGGGAGGTTGATATTATCACTTTTTTCTTTGGTAAGGAAATGAAAAAGGAATCAGAAGGAAAACAATACCTCTTAGAATACTCGAGAAGGACATATAAATGGGAGTTCTGCAATTTACCTGAAGCTCTGTCTTCTCCTACTCCTTTATCCACCAATATCCTTGTTGCAATTGCTTCCACCATATCATTTTTCGCTCAACTGCACTATCATCTGGTTCAAGGAAGTGATTTGGATTAAAAATTTCACTTCCTTTCAGTGAAGCCCCTGGTCTATTAAAACCATGAAGTGACATTCTGCTGTTACTGACATGCACCCAATAAGTAATCAAAAGAACCTTCCAAAAAGCACAAAAGGTTTCTGTTAGAGGTACCCAAGTAATTAAATTAAACAGAGTTTAGGTCTAGACTTTGCCCTTAGGTCTGGGTTCCATGGTCAGGGTACAGCACTGAGACCAGCACAGCATTCCTTACCATTTGATCTTTACTGAAAGGATATTCCAGGGACTGTTCTGGACTTAATTTAACACTGGATCTCAAGTCTTGTATTTCAGTACTCTCTAGTTGCTTTGCCCATCGTTCTGTATCGAGGTTCCTGTCTGAAGTTGCCTTCTGCCCACAGGATGCTTTGTATTTCAGGAAGTCTTCTTCATACTCCTCATCCACCAGCATTTCCCGTTCTTCATCCATGTCTTCTGTTCTGGGTTTCAGGAATTCACACATCTCCCAGGCCTCCCTCTCATCCTCATCATCATTTTGAGAAAGCTGAAATGACCTTCCCAAGTCCAAACGTGGATCATCAACAAGTTCTTCTTTAAAAGGTGTTTCATCCCTGAAACCCTGCACAGAACATTACAGGAATATAGACAGATTTTACATTATGTTTCCTCTTAACTCTTTTAAAACTATGGTTTTTACTCAAAAGTACATTCTGATTTTTAAAGTCAAAATCTTCTACCTTTTGAATTTTCTAAAAGAAAACAGACTCTCTGACTCATGATTTTAATGCCAAAAGTAGACAGTGCAATGAATTTTTTTTAATATAACAAAATTAAAGTTGCACAGCTTAGATATGGCTGCAGCCATTTAAAAAAAGTTAGGGAATGAAAATTATTAATTAACAGTAAAAAACCTACAGGAAAAAGTAAATATAAATCCATTTAAGGTATCTCTGTGCTTTAGAGTTACCTGTTTTATGTACATTTCTTACAATATTATCAGCTAAATAAAAAATAGCTGAGGAGTTTGCTCATGCAACAATATCAGCAATTAAAAAACCCAAAACACCCGCAAATCAAAAGCCACAGTCCTTTGTCCTACCTTTGGTATTCCATACAATATTTGACCTGGTCAGAGGGGAAATGGATGACCCACATACTCAAAGAAGAGGATATAAAAGGATCATTATTTAATGCCCTTTCTGTTTTAAAGGGAACAGTGCTCACTTCTCTTCTGAATTCAAGTTAGAGGAAAAAAACACAAAAAACAAACAACAAAACCAAGAGAAAAAGTATGAAAATCCACACTGAAAGATCTCGCTCAGCAGCTCCTTTCCTGGGATTTGTCGTGTGCCTCCCCAGTTTCCGGTGCTCCCTGTTTCTCCCAAATAGAACGGAGTGCCGTTCATTGGCTCACAGTGAGTCTGCACAGGCATCAGATATTTTATGCCTGAATCAGAAATCTGCTACACACAGAAAGGTTTTACCTTCCTTTGTCAGGCCACCAAGTCTGTGTGGCCTGAAGAACGCCCAAACCCATCTTCCAGGCCCTGAACCCCCAAATTCTGAAAACAATGTACAGATTCAGGGCTCCTCACTCAAAATGTTTTTCTTTCTGCTTCCTGACCCTTCCCAGACTCCCTAAGGTACTGAACCATTTCTGACCTTTAGTATCAGAACCCTGTGTTGTTACATTTGTACAAATACAGAAGAAAAACCCTCAGATGCTGCCAAAATGTTTGTACAATTCAAGTGAGAGGTAGGAGAGAAAGCAAGAGAGGCAAGAGCATGAGAAAACAATGCAGTCAGTACCAGCTGGCACAAAAGCAGAACATCAATAATCTAGAAATTAGCACAATTTTTCATAAGCATTAAATGTTCCTTTAAGCTATTTGACTTGTGTACCTCGATCTCACAAAACACCCAGTCTGAAGAGATCCTAATTCTCTCCATCTTTATTCCATTTAGTTTCACTTCAATCCTGCAGCATCATTCTCCCAACACTTCCACCAACTCCATCGTTACATAAAACAGTTGCCTGAGCTCAGAACCACACACAATTTGTGTTACTGATCCAGCAGTTCACTTTGTATCATCCCTGACTGCTGCACTGCAGCAGCAGACGTTCCCAATGGCACAGGGAATGCTGCAAATATGACATAAAGTCTACTGTGGTAGCAAATAAAATATCCAAGTTCCTTTTTTTTTTTTTTTTTTTTTTTTTTGGTTGAAATTCAGCTTTGTCAGCACATCAGAGTGGGAGCCATCATGACACATCACTCTTGGCTCTTATGTGAGAAGATAAGATAATAAATGGATGGAAATTTTAGCCACTACCAATGCTCTCATACATGAGGTGAAACAAAATGCAACCAAACGCCTCTTAGGTCCAGTTTCTATATTCAGCAGGACTTTTAGATAAAATACTTTCTTTAAAAACACTAAGTAACATTAGTTTTATTTAGGAAGCAGAGAAACAATCTGAGCTAGCAGAGGACTAATTCTCTGCCAGGAATCCTTCCTGTGCACCTGTAAAACAACAAACTCCCTTTTACACCATGAAAATTGGTAAATATCATTTATCATTACCCAGATTAATTTCTTCATAGTATACCTACATCTGCCCCATAATACTGCTCCTTTTGGTGGTTCTAATGTGCCATTTCAGTATTAAAAATGTTTGCATTCCGAGGTAGGTAAATATGTTTAGCTACAAGAAAATGTAGAATTTATTTTTCTTCCCATTTCAGTTCCAGAGGATCCTGGCATTGTCTTTTCTGGTCTAAAAAGAATGCATTTACCAGTGTGAAGTCTGCAAAGCGCTCGAGAACAGATGAAAATTAAAAGATATCCACATCTCTCTAACTCTGCACTGGTGAGTACTGCAATATTATTGCCTATTACCTCAATATTTGAGTTTCTCACTATCTTTAGTGCCACATCCTCCCACAATAAAGAGAATTATTTCACAGAGAATAAGAAAGAGGAGAATTGAGGAAGAGATCAAAGAAATCACTCCAAAGAACATCAGAAGGCTATAAAGAAGAACATATTTCAAGTGTGACTTATCCGCTAAACTACTTTTTTGTTTTGCTTCATTATAATTAAAAGCATTCTCCTTCCATACCTTACTTCTTTTGCAAAGCTGAACCCACTACTTATGGGTAATAATAACACAGCATTCCTATTTCATATCCAAGGTAACCCAAGGTATTTTAATGACATAATAAATTTGATAAGGCAGTCTGGGAACTGCATTGGTAAGTGTTCCCTGTTCACAACACACTTTGCACACAGTTTGCTGTTAGAGGCTTTTTCAGAGGGCACCCAGTCTGAAGTCTACACAATATTTCAGTCTTATCTCCAAAAAATACTATTTTTTTACTTTAAAATGTCATTTCCTGTCTGTATAAACTTAAGTTGAATGAAAAAAAATAACCAAATACCTGTGGTGCTTCAAGTATTATTGAGAAATTAGTGTTATCTATTGGTTCTGGAGACCCAGGGCTGGTTTTAATGCTGCTGGTATCCACACTGTGCATATTATCCTCCTCTCTGCTTTCTCCCTAAAGAAGACAATCCAAATGATGAGTCAGGAAAACAACAAAAAATTCCCACATTTTTCAATAAATTAAAAGGGAGAGAGAGAATCAATCATTAGAAAAGAGACGGGGAAAAAGTTACAGAATTATAAAAGTGTAAAGTCATAAATGGAGAAGATGAAGACAACAGTGTCTATTTTTTGAAGATACCGGTTCAGATACACTAAAAATAATTCAGATACTCTAAAAAATAGAGATGTTTCGGAAAGAAAGACAAATGTGAGGACGCGAACAATGAAATATCACATTTTAGAAAAGAATATATTTAACAGCCTTCCTACATTCCTATTTCACCACTCATCTACCACTTTGAATTACAAGCACTTTCTATTAGCTGGGGCTTTAATTAATTTTGCCTGGGTGCCCTTGATGAACAATAGTGCAGCGTTCTCCAGTAAACTACTGTCTGTTCCAAAGCCCTGATTCTAGAAAAAGGAAATTCTGCTTGAATTTACAGTCTTGACTTCAAACAGATCAAGTTTCTTTGATGTCAGTGGAGCTCAAGCAAGCACTTAGCAATGTCTTAGAGTGAAATGGACTTCAGCACATATTTAACTGATTTGCTGAATTGCCTGAACCACGTTACACCTATGCACAGTGCACATGGGTTTGCCCAGACACGTCTCCTGATTCCACGTGGATGTTCTTTAAGGAGGAACTTGAGGATGCTGGTTTTCCAGTCAAACCTTTTGGACATTGAGATGCCCATTTGCCAGGATTTCTGGACATGTCAAGGTGTATGCACAGCAACTTAGTTGCTTTCCAAATGCACACATACTTCCATTCTAAATTCTCCCCCTAAATACAACAGCGCAGTCAATACGTCACAGGATCAAAGGAAAAAAAAAAAGTTAAAATAAGTCCTTACCACCAAAGGCTTGCAGATTCCAAGAGAAACTGTACCTGGGGGCACAGATTTCAACACTTCCACTGCCTCTGCCAAAGTGGCGCTGTCCAAATATTTCTCATTGACGAAAACCAAGCGGTCCCCCGGTAACAGCTCCCCACCACGCTCAGCTACTCCACCTGCCACCAAGGAGCTGATCACAATGGCTGTTCTTGTTGGATCCAAGGGATCCTGAGGGGAGGGGGGAAAAAAAAATTGAAAAAACCCCAAGTGAAAATCTTGAAGGATGATATTTATTTGGAGTATGTAAAGAGCACTCAAGCACGTTCATCATTTAATGCTACAGAACTGAAGTCTGCTGAGATTTTAAAAAAAGACTGTCTCCTAATACTGCCAAGGCTTACAGTTCACAAAAAGAAAGATATTCCATCACTTGCCTAATCCATTAAGAAATTTTCAAATCTGAAAGGTGACCGATACCCTGCCTTGCCCTCTCCTTACACACACACAGGCACAGCCAGACCAACCTGCAAATAGAACAACAACACTGGCACCCTTCCACAAGCTTCCATCCAGCCTGGGACGAGCTAATGTCACAGAAAATAACCATTCTGCACGTTTTGCTGAGAGCTCCAGAGCAGCAAAACTGATGGTAAAAGGAACCATTGCAAGATTAGAAATTTAATTAAAAATATTAAGTTAAAATTAAACCCCAAAACATTCAAGAAATAATGGTTTATATTTGCTCTGTTACTGCAGTGTTTCTGCTTTGTCAACTGTACATGACAACTTATAAAAGACATTTTCTCCACCCTTGAAGCTCCCTTAATGGGGTACAGGAGACAGCAACAGAAGAGCAACTAAGATTATTACTGAAGACAAGGAACATTGTAGTGGTGGATACAGAGAATGTGAAGCAGAAAAATTATACACACTGATGAGGCTGTAAACTGATGCAAAGCTATTAACTTCACTTATTTTTTTCCAGAATTAGCCTCTGATTTGTGCCCCGTACCATTTCTGTCATGCATTCAACCATTTAAAAAACAATCCTCAATCCAATGAAATTACTATAAATTATTATACAGTGGCAGAAAAAGACACATAATTTTTTTTTTAAATTTTTAATTTTTGTTTTGTTTGTTTTGTTAAAATTACAATTAGCTTTTCTCCCCCTTGGTAAGGGCTCATAAAGTTCAGAAATTCTCCTTGCATGCACTGGTCTCCAAGCACATAATCATGGATTGTTTTTCCCTCAGGACTTGCATCTTATTCAGGGCATGGGAGGGATAAAAAAAAGAGGGCAAAATTCAAATCACAAAGACCACCATGAATCCAGCACCTCAGTGTTAATTTGAAAACAGGAATGCTTTTCAAACTCCTTTATTTTTATATGACTATCCACTGCTTTCCAAGGGCACATGTTTTTTAAGGTATGTGCAAACATATGAGGCAATGGCTGGAATATCTGTAAAAGGCTGAAATTAGAGACCTGAAATTAGAGTTCAGCAGGAAAAGCTACGATGAAGCTGGATTCAAGTAAACATATATCAGCAATAATTCTCTCCTGTTCTACTGCTTAATCCTGCTATTTTATAATCTTCCCAAACTCTGGGTATCCGCACTGCACAGAAGAAGCTTCTTCATGAGTATCATGTCTTGATAATCAAGCCCAGAAGCCTCTCTGTTTGTTCGACTGTCTGTGCCCAAACCTGCCACACACAGTGCCCAGGGGAAGGATTCCATGTGTTTCCAACAGCAAGAGAGCCATGCACTGCATCCAGTTTGGAAATTTTTAGAAGCAAAACAAAACGCAGGAAGTTCAGAAGGAGAATCCATAGGAATTACAAAATATTTATAAAAAAAAGAGGTTTCCCTTTAAGTGTTGAATTTCAACAATTAAAATTACTGCTGCCCTTTGCTCAGATCAGGCTTTGTCTCTGTCCCCAACCAGTTCAACAGCCATAGAACAAACACACACTTTTGAGGTGTTTTTAGTCTTGGGGTTTGCTTCAATGCAAATTAAAAATAACCTTTTGGACATTCTTGCAAACCCAGGATTGTGTCAACACAGCCATTTTCCAGCAAGCAAGGCACTGTTCACATTAGGAAAGCTTTACTGTAGAACTAAACCAGCAAGTTTTCCTATCGTGGGCTCATCTTGCCGTGGCAAGGAAGGTTTATGCTGGTTCCCTAAATGGGTGAAAGCTCTCTCAGCAAAACGACACCTTTGCTGACACAACAGCTTTTATAATATGACTTTTGCTAGCTTAGCTATATTGATAAAAAATGAACAAAACAAACCCAGCACTCACCCTTACCCAATGCAGATATGCTGAAAAAATTCTGTGAGTGAATGACTGGTCCAGTAATTATGGTACTGGTTGAGGATTGGGGATCAGGTTCAAACCCTGCTCTGTTTGATCTGAAGCTGCTCTTTTTTTTGGGTTCTGAATCCAAACCATTTAGGTAAGATATGGGAATCTCACCATTAGCTTTTTATGTGCAGATATTCAAGGTCAGTGGCCTAACTACTGCATTTCCGATGAGAAACAGTCCTGTTTCAACTTATCACTGAAATAAAAACATTTTTGCTCAGTAAATCATCGTGTTTTGTTAAGAGATAATTTAGCTGAAAAAAGTGTTCAAACCAGCTTTAATCCTCATGATAAAAATGAAGAGAACTCCTGCAAAGAAACCGCTCTTATGCAGTGAAGTTTTGAGGACAATGTGGTTATTTTTGCTGTTTCACAATATGCACTGGAATTGCTTCATGAAGAGCAGTAGCAGAAATCTTCTTAAAAAGGGGCCCATATTAAAAACTGTTGTCCAGCCGAACAGAAAACAGGGGTTACAATTCCACTGCTGATTTCAAGCAGAGGGAGCTGTTGCACAGGGAGAGAAGAGAGGGATAAACTGCACAGTGAGAGCTAAGGCAGGAACACGAGCAGTGCTGTAAAACCTGAGTTTGATCCCAGTGACTGAATCACAATGCCATTGCCATAAGGAATGCAACAAAAGCTGAACAAGAAGACACAGACCTACTGAATTTCAAGGTACAATCATGTAAACACATTAATATTATATTGCAACTGTGGATTGCACGATGCTTTACTTATCAAAACTAAAGGATCACTTTTTTTTTTTTTAATCTTGCCTTATGATTTACACTTGAGCCCAAGACCACCCTAAAGAACACCACCCGCTAAAACAAGGTGGCAAATATCAAATTCACATCCACATTTTCTAAATGGGGAGTGCAACTGGACCGTGTGGGTTGCTGTCTTGTTTTTGAAAGAAAGCAGGGCTAGCACCAGGATGAAAAATAGATTCTATACTAAGAGCAAAAGGTACAGTTTGTATATAGTTAGGATAGTTAAAAGACAAGTTCACTCCCACACTGGGCTTTTGGGGCTGTCTCCATGTTAACAGACCAGCTAAAACCATTCCAAGTTACTAAACAGCACTAGCTGTGACTGCACACCCACCCTGAGGCTCTAGATTCACTTTACTTAGCTAACATTAAGCCAGATAGTAAGTGAATTTTAGTTACTAGCAGTCAGGACCAGATTTCAATCTCTGCTTCACAGTGAAAGGCTCATTTACAGACTGGGGAGAAACTCCCTCCCTCCAAACCCAGAGCTGAGATGTTGCTACAATGGTACTTGGGATACAGAAGGGACTCAAGTTCAGTAATTCAAGAAATTGTTGTGACTTTGCATTAGAGCAGAGGGAGAGTGCACTAGACAGCCCCATGCAACTTGGTCATCTTGAAATCAACATGAATAATAGAATCATTAAGAGTCAAAAAGACCTCCAAGATCATCATAAACCAGGCTTGGTACCATTAAAGAGGAAATTTTACCTTTACTGCAAGATTCCTTTATACAAACTAATCATTTATAAACAATGAGGAAAGGAACTGGACTGCAAAGTAAAGCTATGAGGAGACAACCCCCCTTAATTCTCAAGCACTGACACAAACTCTTTTTTTAAAAGAATTACATGTAGAAAAGTTTGCCACTTGTATAAACCCTGAAAGCTGCCCCCCTGCCATGCAGCTTCAGCAGCCCAGGACACTGGCCTTCAGGTAACCCTTTAAAGAACTTGTACTTTGTAGCTGGTGTCTCTCCCTTTGTGCCTAAGCCAGCCATGAAGTATATGAACTCGTTTAAAATAGTCACAATTTATTCATACTTAGCACACCATATATTTAACTATGTTGAACCATAGGTTTTCCCTTCCCCCCGTCATGTTCCTCATCAAAATCCACAAATGTTTCCTGGAGTCCAGGTGTCAAATTTTTCTTCTTATTTTCAGAGCCTCATTTGTTCTGGATTCATTTAGCATTGGAGAGTCAAGCAGGGGCCACTGCAGTTGCTGCCTCTGGGATCCCTGGATTTGGAGCAGTATGAGGTCTCTTAAAAACCTGAGCTCTGCTAAAATGTTAAGAGTCCCAGGAGCAGCAAGTTAAGAGAGTCCTATGTGCAATGCTGGAACTGTAACTTTACTGTGGCTTCAAGTGATTCGACTGCCATGGGCACCAGGCTCAGCTGTCAGAGGGCTTTAGGAAGCAAATCTGGAGACAGAACCAATGCAGCTTACCTCTGTCCATCACACTGGAGAACTGAAATGATAAACCAGACTGACTCTCGTCCTTTCTAAAATGTGAGGTGTGCAGCAGCCAAGAGAGGGCACTCCAGGCCAGCCCAGCTCCCACCACTGCAGGCATTCCATGCTCCACCAAGTCCATCTTCATCTGTCCAGCCCCCAGCCCCAGCAGACCCTCACTAGGCTGAGGATGAGGAGCAACCTGGCCTAGGCAACAACTCCATTGGATGGAAGCAGCTACCAAGTTTTCTGGGGTTTTGTTTGTGTTTTCCTCTTTGAAAGGCTCATATGAAAATGTAAGACAAAGCCACGGGTGACTGACATTCCCTGTGCAAAGTCACTCTCACTTAGTTACAGGCTATATTAGTTTTGGCATCGCTTAAGATCTAAATCCAGCTAGCCTGACTTCCTAGAATATTTCAGCTTTCTTCAAGCAACAAACTGCCTGCTGCCACAAAAACACACATCCAAAATAGCATGGTGAAGGATCCCAAAAGAAACAATTTGAAACTTTTTTTTCCCTGTACCATTTTCTGATTTGTCTGTACATTTTTACAAGTGCAAATTTGTATACTGCAGGTTTTTGTGAGAGAGCCAAAACAAGCGTGTTCAAGCTCAGAGGTCAGAGCAACCCGGTTTCATTACATTTTGCATGGGACCACTTCCAGGTCTAACATACATATCCATATTTAAAACTCTTCAGTGAATAAGATACCAGACTGGAAGACTCTGAGACACAACTCTGTTGATGCTGTACAAGGAAAATACACTTGTAAAAAGAACCAAAAGCATTTTATGTTTGTTTTACTATTATGTAGGACAAAGGTAGAACTGCACATGAGTAATGTACCTGTATGCTCAGTGTTGTGAAATTACTCAAAATACTCATCCACGCTCTCATTTTATGAAGTGCCAGTTGATCCCTTTGCAGAGCCACCCTCCACCACGACACCAACAATGCCGATGGAATGCAAGAGTCAAGACTGATAAGCACCCTGCAGCCTCTTCAAAGCACTAAGTACCTCCCAACAGACAAGGAAGAGGGGGAGAGCCAGCTGTGAGTGAGGTCTGATTCCCTCCTTAAGGTGGCCTCAGTTTAGAACAGAGACTCAAGGTCCAAATCTTCTGTTCATTCACTCCAGCACGTTTACAGGAGTTGGCTGTAGGAACTGCCAAAGGTACTCTAAAGCCTGGAAAAACATCCCTGAGAAAGTGCTCAACTAGTTTTTGGTTTTTTTCACTGCATCAGAGTAAAATTCGAAGCGTTTCAGACCTCCTTCTGCCTCTTCTACTCGTATTAGATTGCAGTCAGCAGGACTACTCAGGAAGAAGATTATACAACGCACAGCCTCTGGCTGTACCGAAGAAATAAACTACAGGCTGATATGCTGAAGCAACACAAACTTAAATACAGAGCAGTATTCAAGGAGGAACGCTGAACTTTGCTGTAATGTAAGGCAAAGCCCTGGAAATAAAACATAACTATTTATTGATCTGCAGTGAGGGAATAAAGCAATGAATTTCAGAAGCTCTAGTGTGCAGCCGGCATTAATCAAAACTTCTGTTGTGGGAAATGTCAGCAAAGAAACAGGAATTCACAGGGGGGAAAAAAAATAAATCAGAAACAAAACACACACGAGCCCCACCCAAAGGAGGAGGGAGAACAGCAAAATAAGAGGAGGAGGTGGCACAATGGGTTTCCCACACCAGGCTTTCATCATCTGGGATCTGAAATCATATCAACCTTCTCCAGCAAGAAGGAACACGGTGGCCAGCGATGACTCAAACCTGCGTGGGTCTGGCAGAGCTGGGAAGCACAGCACAGTCCCTGCTCTTCTCCTGCACAACAGGGACACGCAGCAGAGCTGGGACCAAAGTGGCCCCAGGGAACGATCAAAAGGAAAAGGTCTTACACACTACTGCTATTCCAAACAAAAAGATCAAAGATAGGCACTGACTATGAGAGTTCTGAAAGTCTCACTGTGCAGTGGACTCAGGTGTACGTCACTATCTTTTAATTTATCAAACTTCTCAATCAATCTAAGGTTTTATCCGTCTTTCATATTTGCTCTCAACAGAGCTAAAGTCACAGGGATTACATTCATTAGACTCTCTTAATATCTTAGACTTTCAGACTTTCCAGCTCCAGAAAAAACATACTGAGTGCTGACTACAGGGAAAAGCAAAAGAGATAAGAAAAAAATCCCTGAACTCATAAGGAAGTGGAGGAAAGCCACTGTGTGATGAGATAAAGAAGGGATAGAGATGTGTGGGAATGAAGAAAAAAATGCCAATGAGCCAAGGGAAAAAGTGTAAATGGTATCACCTACACAGCCTGCAGTCAGTGGATTTTAACACAGGTTGTGGGTTTGACAGCTTTCAGATTCAAAGAATTCCTGAACTAAAAATCCACCCAGAGAGCCCAGCAGCACTTCCACCAGTGAAGTGTGCTGGCCTCAATAATTTGAACAGCCTGTGGAAGCACAGGATGTGTTTTCACACAAACCACAGCTCTCCTCTGCATGGAGACCTTGCTTCACAAACAGCAAACACAGGAATTATGGAAGACTGGCTAAAAAAAGCTGCAAAAGAAAAGTGGGAACACAAGACAGGCTGTATTTTTGCAACAGAGCTTGGTTGCAGTGACTTGGCCCAAAGAATCATAGAACGCTTTGTGTCAGAAGGGACCTTAAAGCTCATCCAGTTCCAACATCCCTGCAATGGGCAGGGACATTTTCCTCTCCAGGTTGCTCAGAACTCCATCCAACTTGGCCTGGAACACTTCCAGAGATGGGGAATAGTATGGATCGTGGGGTAGACTGAAGGATAGGCAAAAAGGTTGCAGAGAAGTTTAAGGCTACTGTGAGACACAGTGAGAACAGACAGAAAAACTCCAAGTACAACAGAACTACTGGGAATTGGGGAGCAGCATCCTCTAGAAGGGTGAGGTATAAAGAAAACAAAATACCTCATAACTTCCATGAGTTTTCAGGATACTTCCTCCTTATCCATCAGCACCAATATGCACCTCAAATCTCATCATTTCAGAACAGATTTGGAGCTGCCAGGGCTCAGCTTTTACATGCCCATTGCTCCATCATCTCCATATGCCCAAGGACAGACCTTAGCACAGCTAAGCTTAGCTTAGCACAGCTTCCTCTTTTCTCATCTACATTATCTTACTCCTGCTAAAACTTACCAAGTGGTTCACAGAAAATCTAGCTACAGTTTTGTCCCTTTAAATTCTCGCCTTCTCTCACAGGCAGAAGACATCTGTGGAATAATAATGAATTTCTTTGGTTTGGGGTTTTTTGTTTTTATTAAAAGCTATTCTTTCTAGCAGGAAATGAAAAAGAACAACCAGATTGGAGAATCTGGGGGAATAGGGAAAACATTTCTAAAGGTTAATAATAATAATACTGCTCAACATTTATAACAAGGATATGCGACAAAGCAAAGAAAAACAGATGTTCTCAGTAATGCTCCAGTTTCTCTGCAAACTCAGGTATCATCCAGAGCACTGGCTGCTGCAGCTCACAAAGGACAGGAGGGATGCTCCTACAATTTGTTCTACAAGACAGCAAAATGAGAGCTAAGGAGAATCTCTATCCTTCACCTGATGTGGGAGGCAATGCAGTGACACAGGATGAAGATAATCCTTAGGTATTTAATGCCTTCTTTGCCTCAGCCTCTAATAGTAAGGCACATTATTCTCCAGGTACCCAGCCCGCTTAGAAGGAAGGGATGGGTAGCAGAATGAGGTGCCCATAATCCAAAGGGAAGTGGTCAGTGACCTGCTACCCCCCTTAGACACAACTCCTGGGGGCTGGATGGGATCCACGCAAGGGTACTGAGGGAGCTGATGAAAGAGCTCACCGAGCCACTTTCCATCACTTATCAGCCTGGCTAACTGCGGACGTCCCAATTAACTGGAAGTTGGCAAATGTGATGCCCACCTAAAAAAAAAAAAAAAGAGCTGGAAGGAGGATCCAGGGAATTACAGGTTTGTCAGTTTGATCTTGGCCCCAGGAAGGTCATGGAGGAGATCACCCTGAGTGCCATCACACTGCACATACAGGACAACCTGGGGATCAGGCCCAGCAAGCATAGGTTTGGGAAGGGCAGGTCCTGTTTGACCAGCCTCATCTTGTGCTACCCTGGTTTTGCCTGGGATAACCCATGGTTGAGAAAAGATAAGTTTCACAACTGAATAAAGATAATAAACAATACTAATACTAATAAACATAAAGGGACCTAACAAAAAGAGAGAGAGGAATAAAACCTGAGAAGAACAAATGATGCACAATTGAATTGCTCACCACCCACTGGCCCATGCCCAGCCAGTCCCTGAGCAGCAACTTGCCCCTCCTGGCCATTTATATACTGAGTACAACATTTTATAGTATGGAATATCCCTTTAGCTAGTTTGGATCAACTGTCCCGGCTTCTTGTGCACCTCCTCACTGGCAGAGCATGGGAAACTGAGAAGTCCTTGACTTAGACTAGTTGCTACTTAGCAACAACTCAAACACTGCTGTGTTATCAACATTATTCTCATGCTGAATCCAAAACACAGCCCTGCACCAGCTACTAGGAGGAAAATTAACCCTATCCCAGCCAAAACCAGGACATGCACTTAGTGAGTGAAAGTTTGTGGATGTCGTCTACAAAGCATTCTCCTGGAGAAACTGGCTGTGCACAGCTTGGATGGCCAAGAAGGCCAATGGTATCTGGCTTGTGTCAACAATAGTGTGACCAGCAGGACCAGGGTCGTGATTGTACCCCTGTGCTGGGCACTGCTGAGGTCACACCTCAAACCTGGGGCAGTTCTGGGCCACTCACAAGAAAGACAATGAGGGGCTGGAGTGTGTCCAGCAAAGGGAACAGAGGTGGGGAAGGGTCTGGAGTACCAGGAGAGGCTGAGGGAGCTGGGGAGATCAGCCTGGAGAAAAGGAGGCTCAGAGGGACCTTCTCACGCTGTACATCTCCCCTGGCTGGGAGAACGGTTGGACTCAATGGTCCAACTTAGAGGGCTTTTTTAACCTAAATGATTCTGTGATTTTATGATATTCCTTCCTAACTTCTCAGAGTCAGACTGATGATCCTCACAAACCCCGTGTAGGGCATACCCAAGCCCTAACGTGACTTCCTGCCTCAAAGTTCTCCAGCTCCTCTGTACCTCAGCAAGCTATTTCTGTGTATCTGTCTGTATCTCACATCAGAGATACACAGTCTGATTTCTTACTGAAGTGGTCTATGGTCTCCCAATGTGTTTGTACTGCTGCACTGAGGTTTTGGAAACCACTAATCATGAACACCCTAGAAACTTTACCAGGAATGTGCTCAATTGCATTCACAGGCTCTTCGGTCCTGAAAAGTAGCTGAACTCCAAGAGAATTTTTCAAAAAGCTACACTGAATTCAATTCATGACACACTATTAAGAATTATTTTACACATGAAGCAGCTTAATATGATTTAAAGGATGTAGAACTTTCCCATAGGGGGAGAGAAGCAAATCCTCCGTGAGATGAGTACCAACACAGTTGGTACTGAGGCTTACAGAACTTTGATGTTAATGAATGTGGATGGGTTGTAGAGATGGGAGAAAAGCTGCCTTTATCAGTTGTCCCAGTACCAAGCTGATAGCCATTGTAAAACTGCTTTTTAATACAGCTGTGCAGCTTTTGCCAGTAAGCCACAGGTTTCCATCACATGATCAGGTGAAAATGTGCTTAACAAAGACATGAATATGCCTCTTTGTTCATAACAAACTTATCACAAGACAGACAAAGCTCAAATTATCACAAGAGGGCAAACGTTTAGCCAGCAACGTGTCAAAGCATTCCAGCCTGCATCTCACTGCTGAACAGACCAAGAAAGGGAAAAAAATATAATCTAGTTGAATACCATCTTCTACAAATAAGTCAGTTTGCTTTTTTGTAACTCTACATCTGGAGCCTGTTTGTTTGGGGCATAAAGAAAAGAGGAAAGATATTTGGAGACACTTAAATTGCTTCACTTCCTGCCGTGAATGACTACACAGTGATTTCGTTAGAAAAGAGAAAACAATTCTTTCCCATGCTCCCTGGGAGAAGGACAAAACATAACCTGCTGAATGTGCAGCAAAAAAGACTTTGGTTCAACAGTAAGAAAAAACTGCTACTGATAATAAAGTGAAGCCCAGGGATAAGGCAGCTGTGGGGTTTCTATTGCTAGACTAGAGTAACACCCCTGGAGCACTGACCCAGGCAGACCAAAGCAAGCACACTTCATACTGCTTCTTCAGGTCTGAGTAACACGAAGCTCACGGAGTGCTGAAATGTCTTTCTGCTTCCATGAACCACTTGGAACAGATGAGTCCATGAGCTCCTACAGCCCAACAGGTCTACAGGGCAGCTGGGTACAGTGGAAAAAGCACCTGGGCACTGGGAACCTACCTTTCAGCACAGACAGGGAGAAACAGCATTTCACAGTCATTCCTAAGAGCTGTGTAAAATGTCAAATCTCCTTGTTCCAACCCTCACCCTCTCCAGTTTC
Source organism: Pyrocephalus nanus (assembly GCA_038380795.1). Lineage (NCBI taxonomy): Eukaryota > Metazoa > Chordata > Aves > Passeriformes > Tyrannidae > Pyrocephalus > Pyrocephalus nanus. The sequence goes on along the minus strand of CM076269.1, from coordinate 11,471,966 downwards.
ACACACTCTGAAACAGCTGCTTTAATAAGATTCTGACTTCAAAGCACAGTAAATTAAGCTCCACATAAAGTCCATTCAGCTTTTTGTTTAATTTGATAAAAGCTCATCAGACCATTTAAGTTACCTTCTGGTCAATACTGCCTCAAGAAATCTGCAATTCAGCTACCTGTGGTTTTTCCAATATTCTTGTAAAACGTTACTGACAGAATCTATTGGCCTGCAATGCATGTTCTTTGGTAAACACTGTTTCAGGGCTCAAAGTAGCTTCTATACTACTGTGATTTCTTCTTTTTCTCTAGAAGTCTTCACCTGGTGGGATTTTTCTTTCCTCTTGCTCTAACACCCTGGGATCACCATTACATTCAGATAGCATTTCTCCTCTATTTTAACCTGATGACATATCTTTGAATTTCTTTCTAAAAAAAAGGGATTGGTCTCAATAACAACAGCTCTTGACTTGCTAGTTAGGAGGTTGGATGGGGCTTGGAGCAACCTGGTCTAGTGGAAGGTAACTCTGCCCATGGTAGGGGGTTGGAACTGGATAAGCACTGAAGCCCCTTCCAACCCAAACCATTCTGTGATTCCATGGTTCTATGACTAATTCTAGGCTAGACAGAACTACTGTTCAGCTAGATACTTTCAGGTCTGTTGACAAAGAACAATAAATACACTGAACAAATAAATACAATAGAACAATAAATACACAGCCCGTTGCATCCCAGATGATCCCAAACACTGGGTCCCTCATTCACCATCAAAACTTGCCGTTAACTGTGCCAGCAACACTACATAAAAGTTAGTTAAGAGGTGAAAGGGAGAGCAACTTCTCCAAGCGAAATTACAAGGAAATTAGGGAGGTAGGGTATATTACTTCATAGAGAAGTTGGCCAGAAGACCGAACAGGACACCTTTTTATGGCTAAAAGCCCTCTGCAGGCATCTCATCTAAGCATCATCAAGAAAAAGCAATGCCTGGCCTAAGAGATTTGACAAGATCCCAAGATAGTGATGACAAAAGACAAATACGCCGAAGATTTCATTTTAAGACCTCTTCCGTGTTTCTTATTTAAACAATCCATCACACTGGAAGGAAAAGAAATTCAGTGAAACACATCATTTCAAGAATACACAGGACCAGCCTCCTCATTCACCTCCCCTCTCACCAAGTGCTGACCTTGCTGCCAGGAGAGCAGCTTTCAAAGATCTTAGATTTCCTACCATGTGATTCCAAATTATGACATTCAGAGGGGGAAATAGGTTTTGCTTTTATACAGTGACCACAGGAAGATGAAGAATTTCCTATATAAATGCAGTCCTGATATAGCAAGGGGGATAACTCTATTTTCTGCTGGTACCCCAAAGTTTTAGGAATATGTGCACAAACCTTATTAAAAAAAAAGAAGGTGGCTGTTTGAAGCCTTTAAATCCCTAAAGACAGACAAAAGAAAACACAGGACAAAGTAGAAATAGTATTGATTATGCATAATTGGTATAATTAATTTGTAATTAGTTCATTAAACTATATAGGCATTGGAATTATGCTTGTACATTTCTGGGAATATCCTGCAAGTCACTTGGGATATACTTATCATTTATTTGATAGATGAAACATTATTAGAAAGACAGCCCATTAAAAATTAATATGCCAGAGTAATAATTTTCTCGATCTCAGCATTCAGTTTTCTACGCACTCAGATTCCTGTTCTACTTCACAAAGAGTTTTTATTAATTCTGTTTCCCAGAGCGTGACTTGGGAAGTGCTGCATTTAGGACAACTGAGGCACAACATCCTTTATGCTGAGCATGCAGCCAGTTTTGAGAAACAAAATGACAAATAGTATAAATTCTATGCCACGAGAGCACTCAACATCACATCTAATTCTATAATCAAAACTGAGACGGAAAGGTAAAAAGCCCTGAGCTTCAAAACAAGTACCAAATATGAATGGAAAGCAGTAGGAAGAAACTTCCAGAGCACTGGAACCAGCCTGGCCTCTAATTGCTGCAGTGGCATTTTGAAGGGGGGCAATATTAGTGCCTCACCATTTCTTAACTCTCATGTCACTCCACTGTTCCTACTGATCTTTCTGAAGTCCTTCCAATACTTCTGAAGTGCCATTTCAACTAACAGCTACAGAAATAATTTGATCTTAAAAACCTGGGATACAGTCACATCACCTCCTAGTCGGGTATGTAACATCAAACTTTCCTTGAATTTCTGTAATGGATGGGGAGTCAGTCCTTGTGTGTGTAACTACCAGCACCAGAAACAGGCCTTCTGCTCAAAATCTCCTCTTAAAAAGTATTTTCCTCCCCTCAATGAACACTAATGGGAGCCTAGAAAGGCTGGTCTCACTGATGAAGCCAGGGCATGAGAAGATTCATCTTCTCTTAATAAAAATCTAAAAAAATTTAAAAATTATATTGCTCATAAGGAGCAAAGTGGATATATAGTGCAAGTATATGCAAGTATCATTTGCCATTATAAGGTTTGAATTTTCTCCAGTAAAACAAAGAGTATGTGCCTAAAAAAACACCTTTCATTTTTTAAAGAAGGGTCTCCAGGTCCTTCAAGCCACAGTTAAACACTCTGCTGTAATTCTGTGCTTCTCAGCAAATCTGCTTTAAGAATTCCAAACACTCTTCCAGGAACCACATACAATTTTTTTTTTCTTGCCTCCAATCCAGCACGGACAATTATTTATTTTCTTTGCCTTGCACTCAAGGATGTGATGGATGTATTTACATCAACACACACACACACACAGTCACAGATATCTCTCTATAAAAATTAATCTGCAGATGATGAAAAGTGTAAAAGATCTAAGAGGCAAATCCCAAACAAAAGAGCATACTTTATACATAAATATCTTGAAATTATAAAGATCTGAGATTAAGTGGTTTACCACTCATTTAGAATTGATTAGAATGTATTTAAATTTAGCTGAAAGTACCACAACATTGCTCATGTATTTGCATCTGCGAATAAGTAAATAAAAAGCCTGCTATTAAAGCCTTCATTAATTCTGATTATATGAGAACTTAAAAGCAAATCTGTGTATTACTGCTCTGTAAAGACTCCCAGCAACTCTACAGTAAAGCTGGCACTGCAACACAACATGTGTCAGCGAAAATGACTAACAGGATCTATTTTCAGTAATCTTAAATCACACTAGTAAAATATAGAAATAATGGTTTTGCATAATACTTCAAATATTTTTTTCTTCTAATTCATTCCCAATTCATGCCTTATTGTATCAAAAAGTGAATTTTATATCACTTGACATTTATGCACAACAGTTGAACACATTTCATTAAACTACAATGTTTAGGCAGCACTCAGATGTGATGTGTATATTATTATAAAGACTGATCCAGCTATTCTATTTCCTTATAAATATGATGACTAGAAGTTTAAAAAAATATATCACATTGACTAGAAACACAAAGAACATTTCATTTCAACTACAGATTTTGAGAGTTTCTATATATTTAATTGAAGCCAACGTTTTTGAAAGAAGGATTCATTAATTTTAGTAGAATTTTTCCCCAATTAAAGACTGTTGATTTCTAAGGAGTTAAACAATTAAGGATAAAATCAACCCCATCTAATAAATAATATAAATGTATTAAAGCAATTTTGTGTCTGCAGAAACTTGAGTTTGCAACACTGATTCATCTGTCAGCCCTGACATTCCCTTTGGACTGTGAAGGACAGTTCTGGTAAGGCTCCTTCTGCAAACTCTACTTCTCAGGGCTTGACTCAAAGCCTGAGTGAATATTTGTGACTTGAGTGGTACCAAAGTTCCCAGACCAGCAAGGGTCTTTATTCCATTTATAAATGAAAGGAGATTTGGGGTACTGAGGGGAGAAAGAGCAAAAGACTCTTTACATTTGGTATATACAAACTGATGCTCCAACATCCCAGAATGTTCACTTGCCACTCTCATAGCTGAAAAGTCATTCCAAGTTAAACAAAATGCAACAAGAACTAACCTCCTCCAACATTTAGTCATTAAACTCAGAGTTATAAGGTGGAGTTTGATTAAAGATTTTGCACTCTATCACATCCAACAATCAGACTGATTTAGAACACTCTATTTTTCATAGAGTTGGCCTCAAAATAAACTACTTTTCCCTATAGTTTCTAGGCCCAAGTGCCAAGTCAATTACCCAGGAATCAACATTACAAAACATTTTAAGGCAACACACAAGACAAAGAACCAAAGGAATTTCAGTTATACAGAAAAGTATACCTGATAGTCTAAAATGCTGAATCCTAAACCATTTTTGTCTTTCTCCAGTTCAATAACCTTCACATCAGGAGACCATAATGCTAATTCTCCTTCTTCCTCCTCAGGGTTAGAGTCTTCCTCAGGTTTCACCTGGAAAACAAAAATTGTAGTTAAAATATTATTCTTTCTGTTCTTTAAAAACATTATTCCTTCTATATTTTGATTATTAATGGTGATACAGGCCCTAAACATGACCTTTTATGGAATTAAAACTTCATTAAACATTATGAATATAGTTTTCTCCAGCTTGCTGCCTTGAGTAATCCCCTGGGACCACGTTTTGAGCATCAGAGCCCAACCTGGCACACAAACACGCATTTATTAATCTAATTAATTAATTGTTATAATATTACTAACCTGTTACATGTTGATGAACTTCAGCTGTCCCATTAGATGCATAAAGGAAAAATAAATAGCATAAAAGATTTAACCACAGACAGCTAATAGAAAGGCCAGACTATCAGAAAAGATGAGAAGCCAAGCTGTAAATACTTTTGCAAATAGGAACAACCACAAGTGTCAAGCTTTATTTGAGACTTTAAAGCTTCCATGACGGAAAGAAACATTAAGTTTCTTTTTTTTTTCCCCCAGTTCTATAAACCTACTCAGAACATGAAAGCAATCAGCTAATGGTGGCAAGGATGTGATTTAGTATAATTCAGAGCTCTCACTCACCTATTAAGTGTAGGAATGATGAATGGGATGTACAGAGTCAGCAGTGCAGCTCCATGATTTACCTACCTTGTCTTTACAGAACAATGAAGTTTCTCATGACCAGCCTGTATAAACTCAGGAATATATGCACTTTTGCAAAAAGTTATTGTCCTTTTTCACAACTGAATGACAGGAGAAGTCTACCTTTTGTTCTGGAAGGGAAACTCCCACGGTGGGCTCATCCACAAGTGACTCACTGCCATCATCAAAGAGTCGCCGACAGCAAACCAGTGTAAATGGGGGTGGCACTTCCTTGAGGAAAGTGACTGCCTCCCGCCGGGATTTTCCATACAGCTGGACTCCGTTTACCTATACAGAAGGGAAACACAAAGAGAATGAAAGGATATCAACTAGATTCCTTTATTTAGGGCTTCCCCCCCCCCAATTCTTTCCCCACCTGAGTGTGAAAGTCTAATTTTACCTAGGGATTCTGGCACAGCTTATAGAGTTTTATTAACTTCTGAAGAATATATACATAATTATAAGACTTCATCTGCAAGATCTTGTAACTTCTGACTGCTAAATCATGTCTCTTCAGCTTCCTCAGACTTTTTTTCCCTGCAGGACCAGGAGTTGGACTCGATAATCACGATGGGTCCTTTCCAACTCAGCATACTCTATGATTCTATTTTTTCCTAGCCTAATTTTTTCCTGGAATTCTTCTTTCTTTCTCATCTGTTTCTTTGTTGGGGAATTTTTTTTAGCAATAGGCTTAAGCGTTTGAATTTAAAAAGAAGTTAACTTTTCTACAATATTTTAAGAAAAAACAGGTTCTGAGCTGTAATCAAAAAACTGAAGTCAGAACTAGCACAACTAGTTTAACAGTTGGACTCAATGACCTTAGAGGTGTTCCAACCCCAATGACTCTATGATTCTAACCTTGCCAGTTTAAAATGTAACAAAGTGGTTGAAACTAAAACAGATCCTACAGAAAACATGCAGGGATGTTTATATAGAAAAAAAGAAAACAACTGAAGTAATTAATCAGAAAACCGTGACAAGGTTCAAAACTTACTATCTGATAAGCTTGAGATCCTGGGTGACAACAGAAGACCATAAGGCCACTGTTAATGGATGTTTTAAACCACAGACTTTGAAACAGAAAAAGAAAATAGATAAATTAGATAGCTAGATAATGCTGCTTTAAAAATGGGATACTGCAATTGTACTTTTTTGACCAGAGAAGCTGTGGCTGCCCCATCCCTGTAAGTGTTGAAGGCCAGGTTGGATAGGGCTTGGAGCAACCTCATCTAGTGAAAGGTGTCCTTGCCCATGGCAGGGGTCTAAGTAGGTGATCTTTAAGGTCCCCTTCAACCCAAACCATTCTGTGATTCTACTTTCTCAGGAAAATAATATGCAATATCCTGAGGGTACATCTGTTTGGACCACAGGGGTATCCCTAAATACAAGAAAAGCAGAATGTTAGTAGGTGTCAATGATGGGAGCATCATCTATCTTGACCAGCACTGCAGCCCCAAAGGAGCAGAATTTCATTTAATTAGTGCTATGGATTCAATCCCAACATCTCTTTGTTTCAGGGATCTTTTTCAGGCTGCCTCAAGTCTGCTCTCATGACCAAATGTCCAAAGTTGCTGGAGTGCAACCACTGGTTTAGGTGGAAATCCAGCACACATCATCCAAGTCACTCCACAGGAACCAAAGCAGAGTAACTGGGGATAATCAAAGATACTCTTCAATACTTCCCTCCACACCCAAACTGCAGACAAACCTACATTTGGCCCCAGAAAATAGAGCATGAAAACATGCAAAATACATGTACAATGAGGCAGAGCCTCTCCATATACTTCTCAGATCTTGCTGTTTAGAAGGATTCAATCTTATGCAAGGCTACTCACAAAGCTCACTTTCGCCAACATTTTCCTCCTCATCACCTCTATTTTTCTCCCTCACTTTGTGCTTTTTGCAGTGTAAATTTAGTTTATACTGCTGGGAAACACAAAGGTCTTCTCACACTACATCCAAGGCAAGGAGAAAAATTGAGAGTGGTGTAACCGGCCCCCACCATGGTAAGACGAACTGCTCTGGTTTTTTTCTGTAAGAATTACAGCAAGTGCTGAGCTATCAGACTAATCCATTACTTAATTATTTAAGAAGAAGGATCTACGCGTAAGGATTTTTTAATGCATTGAGAGCGGCAGTGTGTGGTGGAAAGTTACCAGCACTTCTCAGCATCCTGTGATTGATGGGGAAGAGCTACCCTGCACTCCCCAGCAGACATGGGGACTCCCATTTCTTCTTCGGCAGCTGCCAGAAATCAGCCTCTAAGCAGGCAAGGCGCCCTACACCCATTCACTCACCACCCCGCTCCAGTGACTTGTGCCATCAAAGAGGAGTGAAATTTTACAACAAAACCAGAAGGACACAAAGCCCTTTACTCCTAAAATGGAACACAATGAAATTACCTAAAATTAAGGTCAGGGGAGGAATATCATGCTTCCTGTCATAATTCAAACACATCATTAAAAATAATCAACATTCAACCCCACTATATACTAAAAAAAAAAAATTCCTTGCTGATCATATTTTAATCCCAACTCTATCAGGGCCAGGTAGGGCTAATTGTTTGGGGAGTGGGGCTGTCACTTTTTCCACTGCAAACTCCTACTTAAGGGGATTTATAACTTGGCTGCAAAAACATACTCTGGGCTAAACCTGGCACATAAAGCTTTGGCCCTGGAGCACATTTTTATTTTGTTGGGGTTTTTTTTCCAGCTACAGAGTAGAAAATAATTTATGCTCACTAGGTCTGGACATACCTGTGAACTTAATTGTAAGTACACAGTAATTCTAAAATATATGCAATTAAAGTTTCCCAAGTTACTCTACAGCACTGCATTATTGCTTTTTGTATATAATTTTTTGTTTGTTGGCCAGGGAATTTAAATGACACTTCCAGCATTCCATTAATCCTTTCCTTCAGGAATCAAGATTTCCTCCATTATGCCATAAGAAAATGTTTTAGGTCTTAGTGACATCAGTATGAATTTTTGATGTTAAAAGGTGAATAAATAAAAGCAAAATAGCTGTACACCTAACAAATCAATCTTTCCAAAGGCCTAATTCTGTACCCATTAAATGTTCTTTGCATCCACTAAAAAAGGTTCAAATATCCCACAAAGGTTCAAATATTCCACAAAGAGCAGGTATTCAATAGGATATTAATGTCTTTTCACTTGCAGGCTGGGATACTGATACACGTACACACATACACACACACACAAAATAGGTATTATTTTAATATTTTAAAATAAATATTTCATCTGAGCAAATAGGTCTGGTGTGATTCTCATAAGTTTAAAACTGCCCCAATACCTCTTTATACATATTTAAACAAACTGATGTACTTGCTCATACACACAAATGTGTTTCAACACTCAGCAAGCAAGTTATAATGTGTAACTGGAACCACTATTCCTAAGACTGTTGTAAATTTTTTAGGAGTGACAAATATTCAGAAAGGTTATCCACCACAAAGCTAGCGCCAAATTGTGCAAATGACTGAGCTACAGGACTACATAATAATTCAACACAAATATTATCTGTGCCCTTATAATTCTTGATACTCGTGTTAAAACATTCCAGAAAAAAACCTCACATGAAGTCACTAAGAGGTCACAAAAATCTGATATTTTGTCCAGAAAGGAGGAAGGAAACAAGAAAGAAAATTAATATGAATTCCAAAGCACTACTCTGCTTTCACAACTAACTCTGGAACACTCCTATTGCACACACAGAGCCAAACTAGAATTTATTATAAGCATTTTGAAGAAGGCCAAGCAAACAGGAAATACATCAGGTTCTATTTTGGGGCGGGTTCTGTTTTGTTTTTTACCTCCAGAAGTTCATCCTCCAGTTGCAGAAGACCAAGTGTTGCAGCTGAACCATCTGAAGCAATTGATGATATATAATGATGTCCATCAAACGTGTCAAGCTCAACACCTAATCTCAAAGTGTGGATGGGTAATAGCTGCCAAAAAAGAAGTGTATATATATATATATATATATATATATATATATATAAAGTACAAATCTTATCTACCACAATTTAAACACATTTAGGATTCAGGACCTCACCAAACTGAACTAAACACACAGTAAGATGATTAAGTCTTTATGGTGACACTGCTGGCACTACTGCTCAAGTGTCTATAATTTCTCTTTTACAAATTGTTTGCACAAATAAAAACAATCAGTCTGCTCTTAGGGGGCAAACGCAATTTGAACTGTATTGGGGGGCGGTGGGGTTGTTTATTTGCCCATGTTAAGAAAAGGTATTGGATCAGTCCAGAAGATAAACAGAATATTGGCAGCCTTTTTTGGAAAAGGTAAGAGCCACAAACCCACCAAATTCCTGAAACATATCTGGAATTGTGTCATGTCCTTCTAGGATTACTCTGCCAACATATGCCATGAAGGAAACCACCGTAAAAGTCATACCTTTGAGTACTTCTGGAGCTCTGAATCATCTGTAATGGGCATATCCACATTCACAACCTAAAAATTGGACATCAGAACATTTTTCAACAGGAGGACAATAAAGACTTTATCAGAACCATGAATTCTGGCAAAAAAAAAAAAACTCGTGAGCAAAATAAACTATCCTTAAACAAAGTCACGTGGATGTAAAATAATTTTAAACAAATGTTTGAAAAATCTTTCAGGCACAGAACATTTACAAGTAGGAATGTGGTAATTATGCACCATTAGCAGACTCCAATATGATCCTATTCCTGAAGCCCAAATGCCAATTTTAGCCAAGTTCAGTAATCCTGTGTAAGCACAAAATGCCATTATGTTTGATACAAATACTCAAATGGACTTGCCAATCAGAATTTGAAAGTACTACAGCTTAAGTTATTACCTCAGGCTATACGGCAGCCATCTAACATCTAGACTAACCCACCCTCTTTTGCAGCATGTTTCTAACACTGCTTGAAATACATGAGTTTAATTACCAAATTTGACTGTGAAGTGGATTATTTAAAACAGTACCAGGAAATCTCTTCAGTATATTTTCATTCTTTTTAATACTAATAACTATGTTCACCACCAGTTTTCTTGTGATGGTCTTCCTTAACACAACTGAGTTATCAGTAATCTTAAAAGGTTATTTACTCCAATTTTGAATGCACTAAGATGACGCAGAATCATAGAATGGTTTGGGTTGGAAGGGACACTACAGATCATCTAGTTCCAACCTATGGCCCAGGGCTGGAGTTTGGGACACTGAAGTGGAGTATGTTTGGCAGGAAAGCTACACTTATTAGATCTGGAAAATACATAACCTTACAAAAAATTATTTATTTTTATTTTATAAATATAATTATTTTCCTTTGGAAATTACTAGTTTGACAAAGTATCTGTGAAACAATACTAAGCCTCAGATTTTTCTTTTGGATTAATTTTAAATAGGGCTTCCAGCATCTTGTTTTTCAGTACCTAGGTTGTTTTTCCCAACAGACAGAATCCAATTCATTTCTATCCAGTTGTAATTAAATGAATCTATGACTGATACCTCCTCAGCTTGACTGCTCATGCAGTACCTGGCCACAAACACTGCCCGGTCACACATCCTTGCCCAGGATTTCAGCTCCTTCCATTGCCACCATAAAGGATCAGCAACACAGAAGCCATGAGGGGCACCAAACCCTCTCTTCAAACATCTATTTCCTCTGAAAATAAATCCTCTGAGAGAATACTGTAGGCACCTTTAGGGTGAGTTTCTGGGAGCTGCGTGTAGAAGTGAAAATGGTGTGACACAGGGACCGGTGTGTCACAGGCTGAAATCAAACTGAATGTTGTTATTGAACACAACTAAGCCAGAGCAGAGTTAGGTACAGGAGACAAGAATCACGAGATGTCTTTCAAAATGGGGCGCCACAAGAGTTTCCTTCTGTTATTTAAAAGACCCAGTCATTACCATTTTCACTTCCGACATTTCATTGGCGGTAGCCGAAGAAGAATTAGAAATGGCCTGTTTCACCAGCTAAGCAGGTTTTCGTCCTCTGTGGGAAGTGCGATGGTGCTAAGGGAAGTAATACCAGCCTCTTGAAATGTAAGGATGGGAATACCAAGCAACTGAAGTGGGCAGCCAAACAGATTTATTGCATCATGTACATAATCTTACACGAACCTCAGATCTTAAAGGAGTGCTAATGGAAAAGAAGAGAAGCGAGTTTCTCAAGGCAATTCTTAAAGCTACTTTAAATCTTCCAGCGAGTGACTGGAACGATGGCTACTCCAAGTAGTAAAAATAAGTGTCTCTAAATCAACTGGACAAGCATTGCAAAGACAAACAGGGCATTTTCTTGGTGGTGGTGAGAATTTTTTAAAGCTTTGGGAAGAACATTGGCTGAAGTCTTTTATCTCTACTTACTGGCTCACCCAGCACTGAAAAGCAGAAGTGAATTACAATTTCCATCAACTCCTCATGACAATTCATCAAAACAATCTTTTGCTTGGCAATTGTTTAATACAAAGTGAAGAAATACCTAATAGACACTGTCACCACAAAGTTACACTACTGAGAATAATTTCCTATTTTCCCAGCATGTTTGAAAATCATTCTTTCATTCTTCAGATAAAATTGTAAGATTCTTGTGAAAACAGGGGCTCTACCCTGAGCCTTTCTTTTCCCAGTGCACAACAGAACAAATAGATCATGTATGAAATAATAAAAGTGCCACATATTTTAAGTGGCTGCTATGATGCAGATTTAAAAGGACACTTGATTTTCTTAAATCACTGTTCCTGTGTAGTATAAGAACAGTATCTATATAAACAAAATCAAATAAAAGAACAACAAAACCCCTAACTCATTATAACATATATTTCAACCTTGATGTTACAGGAAAGAAAATTTGATGTAACTGATCTGTTCCAAACACTAAACTGTTCTGTAAACAGCCTGTAATACTAAGCTCACAGATCTGTAATTTAAAGTAATAACATTCACGATGTAGTTTATTGAAATATAACATACCATAACTTCGTATTCTGGTCCCAGCAGGTTTTCCCACTTGGATTTTAGTTCGTGTGCTGGAGGGAGTGGGACTCTTCCTAAATATGAAAGTGAATATTAAATTTACAAGCATATCGTACATTCAGAAGTACATTTACTTCTAAATACTTCAATAAAAATTCAGTGTAAATAAAAGATTAGAGGGCATAATCCCCAAAAGGAAAGTGCATTAAGCTGAGTCTATTAAACAGTACAAATCAAAAATGTCTTTATTAGGAAAACAATGCAAAATGTCAGCTCCTGCTAATGTGTGATTTATTCAGCTGAGAAGCAGAAGAGGTGATGCTTGATGATGAGATGCGAGTTCTGTACCATACAGTACTGTAAATAAATCATTCTTTCAGGCTGCAAAAACAAATTTCACACGACTTCATAATTTGCTGCTATAAAAACCCTTTGCCACTTCAGGGAAACATCATCTCCCACCCAAATGAACCCCTTTAAGAAGTAAAACACCTGACAAGATATTGCTGTTATCGAGGGGCTGTGTCAGCACAATGCAGGCACAGACTTTATTTATACATTTGGCAGGTATAAAGGCTTGTCTAGTTTAATTAGGCCAGTAAGTAACATGAGCTTTAATATAAGCTCCAGTTCTAAACCAGTCTTCCGTGGGAACTTGGCTATCTTGACATTTATATCTTTTCAGCTTTCTTACTTATGCAACCAAGGCAGTATTACAGTCATGTAAGACAATTTGACAGAGCTAGACAGCAGAAAATGACTGGCTGCCCTGCGTTTGACCTCATCCAGAAGCTCAGCTCACATATAAAGTTCCAGGCCAGAGCAATGTGTAACTGGTAAGAATCAAACTCCACAGCAAATTCCATCCAGCAGCTACAGCAGCAGCAACTGGGGGCTGAATTACCAAAATCTGTTTTTTTTCCCCCCTGAATGACTGCAGTAGTTTGTCAGATGTCTAGACAAGGCACAGACCACTCAGTATTGCTGATGTGTCACACTGAAATTTGGAATGTAAATCACAAGCTCACATTTTGCACACAAACCGCTGAGTAAAACACCTCAAGGGGGGAAGTTTGAAGTCTACCAGCAAAAGCCTACACAAATGACATGCCAAGCTGCCTCTTCTTTCAACACCTTTGTACACTGCAAAGATAAAGCCTTGCTATAAAATCCTCATTACTTCAATTTATAAATTTGATTCTTTCCACTCATTGAAAATACAACAACAGAACCTATCACTGTATCTCTTATGCTCACCTTCAGTCATGCCAGAGAGGTAAATTCTGTGTGATCTACACTGAGAAACCACATTCCTCAGAGCCCAACAACTGAGATTTCACTTGGAAATATCAAGAGCATCTTTAACCTATAGGCTCAAAGGCATAGAGATATTCCAGAATTCCAGCAAACCTGATAGATATTTTCTGCTACCAAAAAGCCACACCACCACGATTAAAAACTTGAGTTTGTAAGTACAGGCCACAGTTCTCTCTGAAATAAATTATCTCCTTAAAAAAAAGGGCATGCAAATTGTCCTAAAATTCTTTCCCTCATTGCAAATTAATAAAGTTTCTAATGTGAGCCCTGTTATCAAGCACAGGCCGATCACTATCTTTCCTTCCCAACTGTAGCAAAACCAGAACACCAGTGCATTCTTCTACTGCTTCTATTTGCAGAAATACATAGGGACAAAAATTCCTTAGTCTGTCTTTCTGCTATTACAAAGTTACAACAGCGTGAACACACAGGACCTAAGCACCTGCAATCCCCTGTGCAGCCAAATATAGATTTTAAGGTTCACCAGGAGTAATGAATCTCAGGGTCAAGCTCAAAGTTCACAGAGTAAGCTGTGTTCAGCTGGCTGAATACAGATTTTTTTGTCACTTCCAAAACACATTACCAAAATCTATGAGTTGTTCAGAGCAGGTGCTGATGCACGTCTTCATTTGAAGTTTTCCCTTTTCTTTCTTTCTTTCAAACACACTTTGAAGTCTTTACTCATAACTTCCTCAGAACTGTGGAAATGTTAGCTGAAGGGATTTGGATTGAATATATTCAATTCCAATGGTATCACTCAATTCACTTACAATGTTCCATTTTCCCCAAACAGCTTTTTCCACATGGCAGCTAATAGGAAGTTTCTTTCTACTCTCACATCCAGCTGAATTTCTCATGACCTGACATATGTACCATGTCTTCTTAAAATGTGCAAGGCCTCAGAAAACAAAACCACACCACCACTTCCCAGGGACAGTTTTTATTAGCAGCTTTCAGTGTATTTAGTCTGTCCTGCCTGCACTTCCATACAGTTTTTCATTTCTAATTTGCAAGCTTTAAGAATAAACCAAAAACGCATGGCAAAAATAGTATTTTCTGGTCAAAACTGGGATCTTTTCTTCTTGTAATTTCCTCATGGTTTGACAAATTTACTAATGCCCTATCTTTACCTGCCCTACTGCTGGATCTTTTTCCCAACACCTTCAAGCTCCTGACTCACATCATTGTGTATGTAGGTTCTGAGTACTCCTACAAGGCAAGAGAAAGCGGTTCTGTCCAGTCTGCAGCTCTGTTAATTGAGTTAATTGCTTCTATGCTGCTAGCACAGAGTTTCAGGCCTCGTGCACGTTGCATTCTAAACCATGCTGCCTTTGTAACAGAACTGCTTAAGCGTGGTTTTACCTGGCCACCTCCTCAGGAGGTACCTGAGTACCTCCTCAGGAAACATAATTTAATAAGAATTTCACACAACTGAGCTTGAGGGAAGTAATACGCATTTTATAAAACATACCTTTTACATTAAACTTCCAAAAGCATTTCCAGAGTTTAGTCAGAGCCTTAAATTAGCAGTATTTACTTTAGCACCATTAGAATGAAGTGCCCATCACCACGTCCAAAATAAGCACCTATCTTTGGAACTGAAACTTGGCCATTAAATTCTATTCTGAGGTTAAATCTTTTACATCGTATTTCTGCAGGAGTAAAATTTGCAGCTTAAATGTTTCAACTTTTTAACAGAGACACATGCCCTTTACAGTTACATAAAGCTTTTGCAGAACATTGTACCTGAAAGTTTTTCAGAGTGAAAACCACAGCTTAATCAAGCAATGGGACTTGCTTCCCATTGCACTAAATGCTCCTGATCACTACTCAGTTCCAAAGCCTTGCCTGTGGCATTTTCCTGCTGGCCACAGAGCACAAGTACAGCTGATGGCATCAAGGGCTGTATCCAACTACAAACATCTTCAGTGTTTAAATTCTGGTATTCCAACACACTGCACACAAACACAACATCCTGAATTCTACAAGGTAAGAGGAGCTAGGATACATGGGAGAATAGGATAATCTCCTAGTACAGGTGCTACATCATGCTCTGGGGAGTGAAATGCAGCTCTCCCACACTGCCCCTGCAAGGAACCACCATGTGTCCAACACACCTTGAGACTACAGAGTTTGTTACCTTCAAGCCAGGTAAAAGAAATTTTAGTTCCCAGCATAACCTGATCCCAGCACTGATATGCTGTATTTGCACAGCACCAGATATTGGGTAACAAATCCCTCAGAGAGTTCTCTTTGCATCAGAACAGACACCCACAGCCTGTGATAATCCAACCACCAGTGGCCAGGAGCTGATTACAGAGATATTGTTCACTTCAGTAGAAAAAGAAAATACTTTATTCATACGAAGTCCACAGTAAAAAAACACTAGGTAAGTGATACAGGACAGCATGTGTTGCTCTTTTCCAGCCTCTACCACAGCAAGTCTAAATCCTTCTGGCTCTTCTGCCCCTAAATACATCCTACTACTCAGCCCTGAAGTTATCAGTCCATTGTAACTACAAATCAATATGTGCTTTCCTATTCATACAGCTAAAACAATGCTTTGATAACCTCAACTCTCAGCTACTCAACCGCCTCTGTTCTGGCTTCCTATTTCTGGGAACATGCAAAAGTCACAACAAAGGATGTCTGGTTACAAGGCTTGGACAGAAAAGTAAAACAGAATGGAATATAGGAACTGCTACATTTCTCTCGTTTCCAGGTTGTCTTTAATACTGACAGATCTTCAACAATCATAGCAAAATTGTTATTCATTGACAGCCGTAATTTAGAATCTTCTATTACATCTACATATCTTAGAAACTACAAGGCATAAGGATAATTTATGCTGACTTTAACACAAGCTGTATAAATTCACCCAAAATTCCTGTAGAAGAGCCCAGAAATCTGCAGGGGAAATGAAGCGTGCCTTCTGGAAAGACCTCCAACCTTGACTCCAAAGTCAGCTAAAACCCAAAGCAATCCGTGTCTTTGTGACCTGCCCCCATTGTCCATTTGCCTTTGCTGTTAAAAACAAGCCTAGTCTGAACTCCAGCTATAGGGTCTTTATGCCTAAGACACAAGTTCTGATGAAGTTACTGCAGTGCCAAAAGAGGAAACTGCAACAAACTGGCATCAAGGATGTTGTATAGGAAACCAGAAGAATATTGTGAAAATATTCTGCAGGAGTCTAAGACCCGTGAGGGCAAGAAGATCTCAGAATAAATCAGGTTGGAAAAGGCTTCTAAGATCATTGAGTCCAATTTTTAAGATTGATATGAGTGAGGTAACACTGGATCAGGAAATAAATATGAACTCTCAGGAGTTCCATCTCCTCATGCTGCTCACCCAGCAGTGTGGTTCAGGGCCCTGACAGCAGAGAAGGACGAACAAATCTCTCTCGGAAGATTGCTGGCAGGACACCTCAGGTCATCAGAATAGGATCAGAACTAGAAAGAGGAATCACTGAGCTGTAGAGTCACTGAACTCTACAGAGTCTATGAGATCCATTCCAAAATACTGAAAGGGCTGCACCTCCACTGTCTATAACCTTAAAATAACCCTCCCAAAATAAAGGGGATTACTATTGACTGGAAAAGGGCAAATTTTATGCAAGAGGAAGATCCAGAGACTTATAGGCCCCGAGATCATGAGATACTTTTTGGAATCCACTTCCAAAGACATAAATGAAAAGAAGACAAACCAGGAACAGTCAGTATAGATTTGTCAAATAAGTGACCAATCTGACTGCAAGACAGCAATGTGGATGAAGGCATAACACACTTCATCTTTACTGAAGCTTTTGACACCTCTTACATCAGCATTCCTATTTGGAAACTGAGGAAACATAGGTTAAATAGTCTGAAAACCAGATGGAGCACAGGGATCAAAGACAGCATTAATGAAGGGCTTGGCAGCCAGTTATAAGCAAAGGTGAATATCTGCAGGGGCTGACGTGATCCAGTGTCTTCATAGTGATCCCCATGATGACACAGAACGCACATTCTGGGGACAGAGTGGGGTAGGAGAGTTGACAGATGCACAGGTAGAGTTTTACTTCTGAGGGAACTGAATAAAATGCATTACAAGGAAAAAGCTGAAGATGGAATAAGCCATGAAAGCCCATCAGTATTGAAAATTAATTAAAGACAGTTCCAGAGCTCAGAAAAGACACTGCAAGATATCCTATCTACCTGCTTTATGTAGACTCTGCTGCTTTTCACTTTGAAGATTATCCTTCTGTTCTTGTTTTCCCTCATTCTTAGTGTCCACACTAATTTCAGTCCCTACAGCTCCAGGGGACACAAAGATTGGAACAGTTGGCTGCACTGTGAGAACAAATGAAAAAAACCAAATCATATGCTACAAAATATAGAAGTAATAACCCCATCTCATTAATTCTAGGGGAGGAAGGGGTAGCTACACAGGAGTTTTGCACTCAATTTTCCTAAACTTCTTATTTTTGTGTCTTTCCGTTTCTTCTTAAGTATCTCATATTCTAGAGTGTGCTTTTACAAAATCTAGGATCATGTGGTATCTAGTCCTAAACCGTTAAATGAGCTAACTGTAAATTGAGTGAAAAATAAAATCAGTTGCTAGAAAAACGAAAAAAAAAAAAAAGGATTACCTCTATCTGAAGGTCTTTCTGAAGAAATAGTAGAGGAAGGTTTCCTTCTAAGTAAAGTAAGACGTACAGTCTGTCCTGTGTTCCTCAATACCTCTACCACTTCTTGGTTAGTATAATCCTGGATATTAACCCCATCAACCTAAAACAAGAAAATTGTATCAAATAATAGTAATTGTGTTCCATTCTTAGGCTATGTAGTGTAGCACCATATACTGTAAGCATCAGCCATATTATTTTGTGCAGGAATTATAGGGTTATTCTCCCAAGACAGCAGTATTTGCAAAACAATCTCATTAAATTAGTTACATTTCACTAATGAGATAATATTTTCAAAATGCATTTTAAAAGGAAACAAAACAGTAATTTCTTGTCTTTATGGGGCAACTGCAAAACAGAATTTACTAATCTGATACATGTATGCACAAATTTTCCCTGATTTTTTTGTTTACAAAAACCAGCTTGACAAGGATTGCGGATTGAAGCTCCCCAGCAGAGCAGTCAACCTGGAACACTGTTCAGTTCATTATCACTGTTAGTTTTCCCACAGATTTTTAACACGCCCCACACAAGTCTATATACAAATCTGTTTGTTCAATCCATTCTGAACAGCCCAATTCTTACATTTTCAGATATTTTAATTTACACCCAAAATACTCTGTTCACCTCACTGTTAGATCATGCATCAATAGAAGCTTTTTCCGAAGATAAAATGTTGTATCAATTTTTGCTCTCACAAAGGAGAAGCTGACTTTGGAGGGTCTGGCATAGCACATATTTTATAAGTAATTTAAACTCATATCTCCATAAATATTATCTCTTAAAACAAAAAGACTGTGTAATTCATTCCTGTTTGTACTGTGAATGCAAAATTGGCTATTATTCAATTCACTGTTATTCAAATTTTTTTCCCATTTTTCTGCACATAAAGCTTGGGATTTTAAACCTAATTTGTGACCATTAACATTTTGATTGCATGCACACTGCACAGCCATTAAGGACCACAAACAACGTGCCACATCTTGCAAAAATCTTAACCATCCTCAAATCACATGCAATTCAATTGGAAGTTAATGCTGCTCATCTATACTGCAGGCCAAAAGCCAAGATTCTCCACTCTGAAACACTTTAATCCAAATGCTTGCCTCTTTCATAGTTAACTACTATTTACTACTTCTTTGAATATAAAATGATACTTTAACCACAGCAAGCCAAAGCTCATTTCTGTCACTAATCTACCTAAACAAATACAAACCACCAAATTATTTCTTCTTCAAAGCAGAGGAGGTTTAATTAATTTTTGGAAGTCTCTACTACATTGTTCTTTTAGCACTGAGACATGTAATGTAATGTACTAGTTCTACAGCAGTATGTGAGAAGAGTATTTTACTTACAGCAACAATTTTGTCATGGACATGAATTTGGCCATTGTGGTCAGCAGCACTACCAGGTATTATATTTTTCACAAAAATCCCTGAAGGTTCTGTTGGGAACACAGAAAGAAGTCACTGCATTATCTTAATTTGTTTCTTTTCTGATTGATATTTTTAATTTCAGCCCTTTTCACACACTTTCTTCTGTCCATAAAGGGATGATTCTGTAAAGTACCAATATTTTCTGTAAAGCACCAGTGTTACCACTCACACAACTTGAAACAAAATGACTGAGGATCTCCGGTGGAAAAACCAGCACTGACACAACCACCTGTACACTGACCTCAAAATTCTTCCCTTAAAATGGCTCACAAAAGGCTGCCTCCTCCATGGATTCATCCTTGTGCTTACCCAGGCTTTAAACCACAATCACTTAAATCCATGCTGCATTTGATTTCAATAGGACTAACTAAGCTAAAAGTAAAGTACGTGCTTAAGGACTTTGATCAGGACTTCAATCATCTTACAGCTAAAGAATTTAGTACTTTAAATCTTAATGAAGAAGGATTTTTCTTTTAAAAAAAAAAAAAAAAGAGAAACATGGAAATCAGAAAAGCCGTCCTTTGTCATGTCTGACGTTTGATTATTAATTCTAATTAGAACAAGGAAATAAACCCAAAACAAACAGTAAAAAAACCTGGAACACTAACACTTCCACAAACTCAAGCTAAATAGGAAATGCTGATCTTTAATTCTAGCGAATCTTCACACTTCATCCATCCTTTTCTGGACACCGACCTTACTCAGACACCTGCCCAACATGGTTTGGTTTGTCCATGCTCAATAAAACCCCTCCACCAGTGCTTCAAATTCAGCTTTTCCCACTGCCTGGCATGTGCCCCTCCCCGGCCCCCTGCACTGGCCTGAGATTCCTGCCTGGCAACACAAGAGGATCTCCTGGGAACAAAGAGCATTTGAGAGCAACCCCAGCTGCACCATGTTCCCAAAATACTTCCTTGACTCCCACAAGGAAGGAGAGGGATAAAAAGCACTACCCCTTTATGTAAAACCAGATATTCAGTTGGGTCAATTTTAAAGATATTATCATTTGTGCAACCAGTATCTGAAAGACAAGTTAACAGCTCTAATTTAAAGAGGATTTAGTGGAAAAAAACCAGCTGACTGCATGTCCCCATATCCTAGCACAGGTAGGAGCTATTAATTTTCCCCACAGTTAATAAAGGGTATTTGAGAAGCCCCTGTCCTAGACTTACTACATTCTGTAGAACTCACCTACATCACATGTGCCAGCATATCCAACAATTGTTATTCCCAGGCTTTGCCCATTCTTTTTTACAAGTTCAACGTCATAGGTATCAAAAAGGTTGTTACTATCCTATTAATAAAGCACAAGACAGTTAAAAAAAAATTGTAATTTCCCAGTACCATTACAATATTGCAGGTTAATTAAAATCTTCAGAAGTGAGCAGTGATCTTGATTTTTCCTATTTTAGGAGGAATTGTATTTGTAAGAGAGACATAACCAAGATTTGCTGAAAATAAAGTGTCACCAAAGATTTTGCTTTTTAAATTCTTTCCCAATACCTTCTCCACATACCTGTCAGAGGTATAATATAAACACTTTATTGTAAGGTTTTCATTAGACTCCTCAGGGGCCATTTCCCTTTGGATTCCACTTGGTAACAACAAATTTCCCAATCAGTCCCTCAAGACAACAAAAACCCTGAATGCCCTCAGAATTTCCTCTCTCCCTTTAAAATGTGAGTCCTGATGTTTGCTATGATCCTGCTCAGGTTTGACCACCATCAAGCTACAAAGGAGAACCGGAAGCCTCCAGGTTGTTCATGGAAATGGGAAATAAACGCCTTATTAGTATGCATTCAGATAAAATAATTTTTAAGACCTATCAGAGGAAGGGAGAGTATTCCTTTGTAAATGCAATGTAAATTCATTTGTAAAGTCCCTACAAAGCTGCCTCAGAATGTCTGTGCAATTCCCCTCTGACCAGTAAAAATCTAAACTGCAAGACAAGACTTCAAACAGGGAACAGTAAAGACACTGGTGAGACCAACGAGAAAAATAATCAAGCACGTAAATCTGGGATGGCAAGGGATAAATTAAAATACATAGAGTTGTTTGTTTTCAGTAATCAGATTACTGAAGGTACAGCCCAATGAGATCAAAAAGAAGATGATGAGAGTAAGGTCTGCTAAAGTGATGAAATCAAGAGGGGATACTGTCACTGCCAACAGCAAAAAACAGACTGCGAAATTGGAAAACATTTCTTAAGGGAGTGAAAAAGATAAGTTTAATCAAATGCTTGCCAAGTATCAGCTTTGGACAGACCCATATTAAAAGCAGGGTGGAGTTATAGCCATATTCCACTTTTCAGTGAAAGAGAAATCGATGGACAGCTATCTCGTTATCACACACACCTCCCTCCACTAGCACGGTCATTAAGCTCATTAAATGCCTCCCAACTCCCTTGCTCCTATAAGAGGCTGATGGGGATGAAGATAAGTTTTGATGCTGTCACTTATCTATAGAGTAGACAAGCCTATAGAAACACCTGAAATGGAGCTATGGCCTTGAGAGTGCTGCTGTTTTGACAATCAGAAGTTCCTCAGTGTCAGTGCTCTAATGCAAAACATTAAAAGGAAGTCTGGAAAAATCAAAGTGCAAAGTCCTAAGTACAGTCAGCACAAGTAGGCTGCTAACATTGCTGTCAGTATCTTGGAGAGTACAGATAAGAAGTCTGTTTTCTTGTGTCCATGCATAGACATAAGTAGCCTCAGTTATTCTCTACTATAGGAAATTCAAAGAAAATCAAATATTAATATAAAACTGAAAATAACTAACGATCTATTAAAAATGCCTTTCTGCTAGTCTGCAAAAAAAAGGAAAATATTTTCTATTCCAAAGCTCACAGCTAGTGAAAGTACTCAGAAATCAGAGAGAAATTAGAGAGAAAATTTCTATTGTAAATCAGACAAAAATGGAAAGGTGAATCACTGAAATCAACATTAAATTAATAAATACATTCAGTTTAGCCACTAATCTTGTCTTCAGCAAATCTCTCCTAACACCAGGAAAAGGAGTTTCTTCAAATCTACATAGGAAGGCATTATTTAGTTCAGAAAACAAGAGATGACATTCAGAAAGAAGTAGATAAAATTGCAAAACTATTTTTTGCCTTCTAGACTACATAGGAAGCATAAGGAGGAAACTGAAAATACATCCAGAAGAAATAACATTGTAGAAAGGTTGCAGCATTTACAGTGCTTGGGGTTGATTGGTAACAACACGAAGCAGAAAAATAGTACTTTGTAAAGGAAACAAAACTAGGACCATGTTATTTTTTCCCTAACATGGGCCTTGGAAAATATGATCCAGTCAGAAAAGAAGTGCCTCGTAACAATGCTGATTCTCTTGGAAAGCCTTTTGTCAGAGTATTGGACAAAGCCACCTTTAAGATTCCAACCTTATGTACAAAAATCCCCTCCTCCCATCTCTCTCCCACTCACATTTCCTATTCTTCATACTCTTCTCCCCTCTTGGGAGAAGAGGAGCTTGAGAAGGACCCAAAATACTCAACTGGCAGCTTCAGTTTTTCAGAAGTTCAAGACAAAAAGCTACAGGCTGCCCAATAAGCAAGAAGGTGCATTTATAGTAATATGACTTCTACTCTGACCTTTAAAAATGGTGCTTGAAAAAAATAGCTCTCTTCACTCACATTCAAGAAACTAAACAAGAAAGAAAAGGCTACTCAGATTCTACACCTAAATCTAAGCAGCACAGTAGCAGCAGATGGTACACAAGCACAGCTTTGTTTATGTTTCGAGACCTACTGTACACTTAGTGTAGCATTTGTTGATTTTAATTACTCAAAACTGAAAAGAATGACTTCAAAAACAAGAGACTTTGATATGACCATGATAAGATTTGCTAAAACAAGTTTCAAAATTTTTAGATATATTTCCTATCACAGACAGTAGCGTAGACTATGAAAACATTACACTTATGTTTCATAAAAAGATGATTGTGCTGAATAATTCTGGTGTGGCTGTGGCGCTCTGGATTTCAGAGTAGGGAAATTCAGAGTCCAGTTTTAAATCCACTTACAAATGATTGATTAGCAAAAAGTTAATGAGCTAAGGAGAACTAAAAGTACCACTTATCGATAATGTTTATGGTCTTGGTAATTAAATTACCCACTCTGAAATAAATTCTGTAAAGCTGGTCATTCCAATCCCAAGATTATAGGTATTAATAACATAAAGGAAAAAGGGAAAAATTATAGAAGGCAAGGCTATAATAATGACCACTTAAATACAAGCACATGATATCTGGAAACTCAAGAAAGAAGTACTTTAGGTCTCAAGAACACTCTGTTCTCTCCTTCCTTTCTGATCACAAGCCACAAACATACTTAAAAATGTCATAAGGAAGCAGCAGGTACTTACATTTCCATTTTGAAGGGAAGGTAATGTGCTGACTGGCCAGCTCACAGGAGCTGGTGGAGCCTCCATGACTTCACACTTGGGGTCCCTTGCAACGATCATCCTAACAGAATTCCCACAGTTTCTCAGCACTTGGGCAACTTGCTCACTGGTCATTCCTTGCACATTGGTCCCTCCAATCTGTAAGATGTGATCTCCTGTTCGGAGCCTCCCATCCTTCAAATACAAATAAAATTGGAAAAAATGTTTCCAGGCTATACATAAAATATCTGTTCCATTACAAAACTGAAACTTTATGAGCATCTTCATGGCCATGAGAACTAACGTGAGAAAACACCAGCAAACTTACCACCATGGCAACATACTAAATAATTCAAGGACAATCATGAGCTGTTTTTTCCACTGTTTTGCTCATTTAGGAGAAAACAGAGAGCAACAATGTTTTATAATCTCACAAATTGTCATGTATTGCTGTTTCATAGAACAGTCCTCACAGGACAGGGGCTAGAATGAAAGCACAGCATTTTGATTTGGGACTTTTTAGACTTTTTCCTAATACTTCTGCATTAGCCTGGCAATTCTTTTCTCATATGACTAACTCCAACCTGAGTGAGTAAATTCACTGAAGGTAACAAGACTACACACAAACCATTTTTACCTGATAATTATGATTCATGACCTATACTATAATTTCTATTATAAGCAAGCATTCCTAGGACCAAATCCTCAGCTAGTATTGATCAGCACAGCTCCACCAGCTTCAGTGCATTGATTTATACAGCAATCACAGAGTTATTCCCAGAACCAGCTCAAAGTCATTTACAAACTCATCCAATTTTAACATGTATATGCATCATTATTTCACATGTTTTTAATGATGTCCTCATTCAGCTGAGAATGATGTGGTAAGTTCTTAACTTACAGGCTTCACTGGTAGCCAAAACACTTTATTCCTTACAGCAAAACAGGTGTTCGACAATAATTAAGAAATATTCATTTATACACAACAGGTTCAGGAGGATACAGTCAAGCAAAAGCCAACATTTTCCAGTAAAGCTCTTCAAATTTCTAGTTTTTATTTCCATCCTATACTAGAGGAAGTACCTTAGCCTCTCCTTTGTATGTATGGGTTTCAGTCCTCAGATATTGTAACTCACTATGATCAAATTCACTTAAAAAATCCAAACCTGTTTTGTTATTGCAAGTGTTCTACTCTTAAATGCAGCAACACTTAGCTCCGAGTCTTTCAAGATGAGCAACCAAAGGTTGCAAACTGTACCTGTGCAACTTCAAAAAGAACCAGGAGCTTCAAAAGGCTTTGCATCAAACATAAGTGTCTCCTTGAACTGGTCAGACTGCAAGGCAGAGATCAAAACCCCCTGGAAATGAAATCCACTACAACCAGGACATTTTCAATCTCTAAACTGAATCTTGTAATGCAATGACTTCAATAGGACAGATCCTCTTGCCTGACAATTCATTTGGAGAGTTTGTCATAGATGTTGCCAAACGTGCCAATTTCTACAGTGTATTTGTCCTCCCTCAGATTGACCAAAAGCTGAAAATATAAAAAGTACTGAAAATATCAGGCAACTTCTCAGAATTTCAGCATGTTCAACAATTTTACAAAAGCCAAAGCATGTCTGAGAAACAACTTAATTTATATCAGGTGCTGACTTTCTCCTCAATCATACCTTCAACATATTTATTTATGAAGTATTTGTTGGCATTCAGACTTTGATGCTATCAGCTTCCTTTTGTTTAAATATATTAGTTTATTTTAAGACTGTCAAAACCAGTTAATTATACTTTACAATCAAACAAGAAGTGACATAATATAACAAATTACCCGATCTGCTAATCCCCCAGGAACAATCGTTCTTACAACTACTCCACTTGACTTTCCTCCTACAATTCCAAAGCCTAATCCCGAACCATCGTTAATCAGCTCAACGTCTTCAATGTGGCCCCAGTGAATCTGCAATTAATAAAAACAGGAGATTTTAATTTGAGTCGATCATTAATGTTTCTCACTTTCACGTGAATGACAAGAATTAATCAGAGCAATTTTCTGTCTCTACCCCACATACTGGAGATCTGTGGGATTTTGTAAACTCAGCTCCATTTCCTTATGAATACGCAGTGGGATTTATCATCTGTTTTTAAACACAAACTTTGTCCTTCACTTTCAGGATAACAGGATACTAGGAAAAAGCTTGACTAGGAAAAAGCAATTTTGAGATTTTCCTGCCAAAATGAAAACTATCCTTTCAGTTTTTCATAAATCAAGAACACCACAAACAAGAGGGAAAAACAGGGGCAAGGAGCTTGCACTGGCCTAGTTTTCACTTAGCCTTGCCCAAATTCTTATTTCTATTATTCCACTTACTCTAAACACCACCAGGACTGAATTAATAGCACAGCACAATATTCTGCCATACTGAATTGGAAGCAAATTTTCCAAGCTACACTGTACCATGACCTTATGTTCTACAAGACAATCTGAAAATAACAAAGCTGTTAAGCAACACAAACCCAGCCAATGCTTCTGTCAGATTAATATCTCATAGAAACCAAAATGGAGCAGAGTAGGCAGATTTAAGTCTTCTGTGAATAAAGGATTTATTAGCATACTGAAAATCTTTGCCAAAGCCAGTTAAATATCATAAACGAAGTTTAAGGACCCCCTGTAGAGATATATATTTGTATTTTATTTTGTTAGTCTGTTCAGTGCAGATCTTTCAATGAAAAAGTAGTTAAAGTTTAATTCTTTAAAATTTTCAGTGCAATAAACAATATTGATTATCCACTAAAGCCTTCAGATTTCACTACCTCTGTAATAATCATGAGAGAAATAATTACTGAGAATAAGGAAAAGCACTGCTTTTACCCAAATTTCCATCAAAATCTACTAGCATAATAAATTAAGATTACAATATTGCAATCCCTGAATTTAGATGTGCGGTTTGACCAAATTCCGTGGAATTTGGTCCACATGGGCCATATGGGTAGAACACAGATGGAAGTTCAGCCCTTATTTATTACCAGTCCCAGTGACAAGCTCTCCTTTGTCAGGAGAACAAAATGAGCTCACAATTAATGAAATCTGCAGATAAAATAAAACCCTGATAAATAGTGACTGAGAGGTACTTTACAGGTAATTTCTGTTTGTTTTTTAAAACAAAGACAAGGCTTTTTGGTTTGAGCAGCGTAAGTTTAAATTGGTTGGGATATTTCAAGCAGTGTTCATGACAGGTTATGTTTACTCTCTTTTAAGATGTAATCAGAGCATCTTTAATTGCTGAGCTCAAGTAGGTTTCAGCTGGGTATACTCGTAAAATGCTTTACCCAGCCTATGCTGAACAGACCCTGCTGCTAAGAATATGTTGATCTATTAAAGCTTCTGCTATCCCATAAAAACCCAGGATCTATTTTATAACAGCTCCGTGCAGCTTTGCAATGGAAGCCTCACACTTGCTGCACGGTGAGTCTAAATGAAATGTCATCATATACAAAATCTGATTAAAGCAAAAAATCCCTGCGTGTAAAACTTGCTAACACAAACACTTAGAGACGTGAACAAAATATCCAGCACAGCTCAAAATATGATTTTGACAGTATTACAACAACTCACAGTCTCAGGTGGATTTACATCACTTAATAAGACAGCTGAAGTTCTGCTGTTCCCTTGAACTGGCTCCCTGGCCACGACCAGATGCAGGGATCCCGTGGATTGCTGGAGGAGGGCAATGGCGTGCTGATGGGAAATGTTCTGATCCAATGGGGTGCAATTAATGGCCAGTATGTGGTCATTTTCCTTCAGCCTTTGATCCCTTAACAAAACATTGAAAGCAATTTTTTAATGCACCAGAGTGACTTCACATCAGGCTCGTGTAGTTTAAATATGAACATGCAAAATACACAGTTGTGCAAGGTTAAATGTTTTTATATTTTAAAAATCCGCATGCAATCCACACTGTAAACTGCACTGCTCAGATATATTTTGCTCCAGCTTTATCATGGTACAAAAATCTCTTCAATTTTTTATATTGCTTCTACTCAAAATGTAATTGAAATTCCTTCATCCTTTCTTGTTAATACTGAACTACAAAGCAGAAAAAATTATTTTTGTAGTTACACGATAAACTAGGAACTATTCTTCATCGTGTTTAGCACTACATGCTACTATTTTTAAGTATCCACAACTCAGGCTTTGATATTGTTTGAATCATTATTTAATCTAAAAATCAATGAGCTGCATACTTATAATTTACTTAAAATTTATAGTATCAAGCTTCATACAAGAAACTTTCTTCGAACAATACAGAGCTCAGTTGCTACCTTGAGATAATATAAATTTCACAGTTAATTCATCCCAGTGATGAATTTAGATTTGTGACAAGAGAAAAACCATCACTCATCTCCTTTATTAAATATTCATTCTGAGCACGAGACCAAACTGTTACATAGACAGACACTGCCTTCAAAGCTCTGTAGGAATCCAAAAAAAATCTCCAGGAGATCTTGTCTCAGAAGCAAAATGGGAAGCATGCTGGGGAAATTTATAAACTCCCAAACAATGTAACTGCACATCTTAACTAAGGCATTTTAAACTTCCTTTTTATCATGCCATGTTTAAAATGTTTCCCAGAAATCACTTTCTTCGAGCACTAACCATATTTTAGATTCTCTCATCAAAGAAAGTGAGCAGCAGGTCATCAAATCCTAAAGTGAGATATTCACCCTCCTTTTGACATCCGGATCAGTCCATCTGTCTCCACTTTGAAAGAGCCTTAATATGCTTTTCTTTAAGTGTTCTCTGGTGTGTTCTCTGTGGGCCCATCGCCATTATCATTCCAACCTCTCCCCACTCTTTTTGTCATCCTGTGTTGGCACTTCCTGACATGTGTTATTTAAAAAGTGACACCAATGACTTGAAATCTAGACACATTTTCTTGAAACATAATTCCGAGCACTGCATTTGTCTCATGCCAACTCTTGTGGTTTTACAATCACATTTTATTTTTAAAGGATTGCTCTGCCTTTTGTTGTTGGGTGAAAACCCACAGACAATACAGGAAGAAACTGCCTGAAGCCTTGATTCTATGATGACATCTGTGCAGGGATCTGTCGGAAGAAGTGGATCTAAATTTACACAGGAAACAAACAGTAAAACCAGCTATAAATAGGGCATTGTCAGTGGAACATAAATAAAGGAACGGGGTGGGGAATCTTTCAGGGACACAATGCATAAAAATTAAAAAGGAATCTAATTTTTATTTTTCTTGTATTCTTTTCTGAGTTTTCTTTTGTTTTTTTAATCAGTTCTCAAGATTCTCTAAAGTGAGTCATGACTTCTGGAAATTCCATTTATGAATTGCTCAGATATTTAAAACTCATCTGAAAATCTGATCCTCAAAACATGAGTCCCTTCAGTTGAAATGCCAGAATTCAAGATAACACCACCAAAATATCCCACCAGATAACCCAGACAAACATGTTATTCTGATGGAGTTTTCAATGTGAATGTCATGACTTTTCCCTTCATGGAAAATAAAATTTTCCAACACAATTATAAAGATCTCACCTGTCAGCTATGCTTCCTGGCTGGACTTCCTTGACAAAGATACCAACTTCTCCCAAGCTGGGATTTTTAAGGGCAACCACGCTAAATCCGAGACCTCCAACAGAAGGTTTATCGATCTTTATTGATTCTATTTGTCTTCCCTAATAAAATAGAAAATAAAATTATTTACTAATTTTTAATGCAATAGAATGAGCTAGTGTAAAATTTATGAACACTGGAAGAATAATTCTCCTCCTAAGACTAAAGAAAAGCAAAATACCAAATATGTTATTTCTATAAAAGCTCCTCCATTTATTATTTTTAATATAGCAACGTATTGGATATGCAAGAACTTAGAGGTTCTGAAACCTCAGGGAATTTAAGAGCTGCTTTCACACTTCATTCACATTATGAGATGAATTCCAAACTGGATGAGAACTATGAAAGAAGTGCTGTCTAGAGCAATATATTTGGGTTTTCTGGAAATGCTGTATAGCTAAACTAAATTACTTGTCTTTTGGCTCCCCTTGCTTTTAATGCTGAATTTTAGGTGTGCATTCAAAAGACTGTATTTTTTAAATAGAGAAATTAATTTCCTTCCCCTCCCTGCAACTTCACACTTAA
Organism: Pyrocephalus nanus; assembly: GCA_038380795.1. NCBI lineage: Eukaryota > Metazoa > Chordata > Aves > Passeriformes > Tyrannidae > Pyrocephalus > Pyrocephalus nanus. Next base: position 11,441,967 of record CM076269.1, on the reverse strand, counting down.
TGCTAAAAAAGTTTGCTTTTGGAACTGCCTGTTTGTCAGTTCTAATACAAGACTTCTGGGGTTGTTTACTGAGAAATATTACTCAGAGAATGCACTACTATCACAGCTGCTTTATCCAAAATAACATGCAGTCTTTACTGCTAAATCTTTTATCTGATGAGTTAACGACATAGTAATGAGAAGAGTTACGTTCAAAATATTACAGCTACATTAAGGTAGTCAATTAGCAACAGTTACTTAATACAGAAAGGCATGACTAACCAATTAAATTAATGGTTCAAAGTAACACAGAACAATACATTTGTGGTATAAATGCCAATCCTACGTGCATGGATGTTCTGCACCTGTACAAATTCTTATGGAATTTGTACAGTTTTAAATCACAAGTTTTTACAATTCACATGGCAAAGTTAAGCCAAACTAAATGAAGAGTTAAATAAAATATTACATGCTAGTTCTTTTAATCCTTCACACTGCTCATATATTAACAAAGTTGGCACATTTCCAATTCAAAATATACTTGATAAAACAAGTTTCTCCATCAAAAGAAGTGTCTGCTGAAAACATCCATTTTCTACTAAGTGTCATCAAATACTGAAAGCATTTTCTGGCAACTGAAACTTCTTTACTGTGTTGGTGCATTCGGCAGGAAGCAAGACTAAAAAAAAATTGGCAAAGCAAGAAAAAACCAAAACAAGCCACCAAACCACTTCTTTTTATTTTGACTTTATCTTCCACAGGTAAAAAGTTTTTCCTCAGCACACTTCTACTCTGTACTGGTTAGGAAGCACCACGCTCCCAGATATACAACAAAAAAGCATTGTGAAAATGTACTCCAAAAGGAAAGTAAGTTTGGAGAACCTTACCTTTGCCATTTGTTGGATGATCATGTTAAATTCATTAACTCCCAGGCTTGGAGTGAAGGGAGGTGCTTTGGGTCCAGGTGAACTGCAAGGTGTCCCAGCAGTGACAGATTTGTCAGCAAACACGAGCAGCCCTCTCTTAGTAAAATCAAAATCTACTGAGCGGTCAGGAGGCATGTAATTGAGCTGTTAAAAATGAAGAAAGATGTGGGAAAACTATAAAAAAAACAAAAGAAGGGATTTCCACATACACCATTTTGTGTGCACACTGCCAAAGAAACAAGTATACCCATGTTCATATATGCCTATTCACACAAGTATACTCACCTGTATAAATTAGGCAGTGTTAAAATGTAAGCTACGACCAAGCTACCATATCAAATTTAAAGTGTTTTTCAGAAGGAAAGTTCCCTGAGTGTTCCAGCTGTGTTTCTACTCCACTCTTTTTCCTTTGTTTCTTTCGTGCGTCTTCCCTGCCCATGCCCCTTATCCTCTTTTCACTCTGATATTCCAAAAACAACACATGCAAAAGCAGCAAACGTTAAAAAGGCACTCAAGTACTGTTGCAATTGTCAGGCAAACCAGTATAAAATTTTGGCACAAAAATTCAAATACTCTGAGAGTCACTCAGGAGCCCAAGGCCTGGTCTGTATTATCCCTTCCCCAGAGAGCACCTTGGGTACAAAGTAGTTACTGCTGAACATGCTATCATATAACTACCATATAACTGCTGGAATTTGCAGTTCTAGTCCTGACTGATAATGAAGAAATGCAGAAATATTCCAAGTGTGGTATAACAAAGAGGAAAATCCCATCCTTAATGAAACTGCTCATCCTTAAAAAGAATTTCAAGAAAATCTAAATTTTCTAGACGTGAGAATTCCTAACACTCTGGATGTAACATCCACTATGCCACAGTCACAAATTTACTTGTATACTTATACATTTTTTATTAGTATGCAGACATGCATCCAAGCTCTGGAAGGAAGAGATGCAGAATGTATGGGAATATGGCAAGAAGGGATAATGAATGTCACAGCCATCACCAACCCACCTAGGGAGGAACATGTGCAACACATTTGGCAATGACAGCAAGGTGGCCTTGTCCCCCTGACACCACCACCCTGCTATATCTGCAGCTGGGAAGGTGCAGCTGAGACAGGGATTGCTAGTGCTCAGGCCCTGACTTCGAGCTTTTGCTGCTGATTTTAAGTGCAGGGTGAGATCTGTTCATGCAGATGTGTCATGGATGCCCCACGTTCAAAAATCTAAATGTCAGCTGGTATTATAAACCAAACTACACAAGTTCTGACTGCTGCTGAAGCCCAGTAATTTTAAAACTACTTGGGTAGGTCTGCATCAGAGCTTGGCAAATCTTCAGGAGAGGTTTTCTAGACTTTCTTTCCCAAAGTAGGTTAACCATTCTTGTACAAATTAACAGAAACTGATTATGTCTTTTAAGGAGGAAAGATGCTGCCAGTGAGCTGATAAACGTATTTAGCTTCTGTGAAAAACAAAGGATCCCCGTCCAACACTGTCCAGAACTCAAAGTACTGGAGCTGATGTCTTTCTCAGATGCTTTTTTCCGATCGATGTGGTTCCCAACACCTGCTTCTCCTGCATTCCTTTCAAAGCACGTTGCCCCTTGACCTGTTTGTTGCAAAACCACTTCTCATTTCAGCAGTGACTGCTGATACCAGCTTCACAAAAGAAAAAAAGCCCAACATTCACTCACACCACATTACAGCTTATTAATGAGAGTGCCCTCGTTAACACACGCCTACACATCATGATTTAAGTTCCACACTGCCCATAGTTATCACACCAACAACTGTAATTTTACACTCACTTGTTCCTTCAGTTGCTTGATGGATTGCTGGAGAGTCAGTATCTGGTTAAACAAGGGGCTCCTGAGGGTGTTCCGTAAAACAGCCAGGTTTTCCTGGTGCTGGGAATCCCTTTTCTCTTGCAGTTTTGCTTGCAGACGATCCAGGATCTGCAGCACCTGCTGCTTATCTGCACCATAAAGGAGTCCAGGTTAGGAATGGAGTTTCCTTACTCACTGCCCCACAGAAGCAATCACTTTCAGACCACATACCTGCCGCAGGATTTTCAGGCATGTTGAGGGGTATTTTTGGAATAACCTCAGAATAACCTAGATGAGATTAAAAAAAAAAAAAAATCAAATTAATAAATTATATATCCAAACAGAATAGTAACAGACGATGAATGCAATAATAAAATACTAAGCTAATTTTACAACAAATTTAATAGGAAAAAAAAATATCCCCCCCGGTTGTTTACCCCAAGTATTCAACAAAGCTCTCAACATACCTAATAGCATTGTAACCTCAGCATATCTAAAATTTTTTCCTTGCTCTGTGTACTTTTCCTTTCATACACAGAAAGGAATATGTACAACTTTCAAATATGAATAAAAATTCAGGTTATAAAAACAAACTGAAAAGGAAAGAAAAGAAAACTGAGACATAGTTATGTTTAACCAAATTATTTTGAATATTGACACAGAGCTAAAATCTACCTATTATTGGGAAGATACTTTTACACCTGATTAATTATCTATAGACAGTATATTCTCGAGATAGCTCAGCCCTGCTGAATGGCAATGTAGGTGAAACATTGTGTGTCTTTACAAAACAACGACATTTCCTCCACTCATGGGACAGCACAGAATTAAGGCTCCAAATTGGGCAAATTAATCCTTGTTCTAACATCTTCCTAAGGAAGGTCAGTTGCAGTCACAGCCTCAGTGGTGGAAACTGGTGATAGAAGCCTGTTCTCTCCTCCTGCAGCAGACTGCCTTTCTCTTTTCTATGTACATGACAAGCTTTTAAGCAGCAAAATATCCTTTATCAAGCTTTTAAGGGGCAGAATATACTTTATAAAGCTTCTCCACAGTGCCAAACAGAACAGGTCTCCAACTGGGGCTGAGGCCTAGATGGCAGTATAAAAACAACAGACTTGCAATTAGCAGCGATGATAAATTTGTACCCTTGCTTGCATGTTATTAAGTTGATGTGGAGCCTGTCATTCTGAAATCTATCAAGGCAGCTCTACCAAAACACACATGAGGAACAAGATTTCTTCACTTAGTACAAGCTCCTCTGAAAGAAGTCAGCCATTTAACAGCACAATTTACATAATTTTAATTATATCCAGTCTATAACTGTGTAATTTCAGAATAATATATTTGGACTTTTTTTGGTACAAAAATAGCTATATCTATATAAAAAAAGCTCTTTATATTGCTTTTTTAATCTTGCAATTCAAGACTAGAAAGGGTCATATGATAAATGTGACACCAGGGTAAGCACATCCCAAGAGCTCTCTCCCAGCAGGACCTCTGATCCTTTCAGCTCTGTCTCTGACACTGTCTGTGCTCACACCAAAAACAACTGGAGTTCTGGGAGGACACTGTTAAATTTAATGAAATATCAATTATGCAGGTGAGCAGTGTCTCTTCTGCAGAGTCGTATTAAGTTGATTTATCTAATCAAAAAATAAATGGATGGAGGTTTATCACAAATCACAATTTTAGATTTATGCACCCTTTGCTGCGCATATCTGAGCAGCTCTGGCTCCTGAAGGAATTCCTGCAGAACTCGGTGGGTTTGTGTGGTTTCCACCCAGGGCCAGGCAAAATCAGTCACTTTGCAAGACTATTAACAGATTTAGGAGGTCATTTTAAATCAAACTCATAGCAAGAGTTGAAGCAGCAAAGCCATACAACCCCTGAAAGATTTTCAGGAATGCATTTGAACTTTTGGAAGTGCTGCAGCTTTATTTTCTTTTCCATTCAAAATAAAACACTTCTTAGAGCATAGCAGCCTTTGATTCTGTGCTGAGATCTGGTTTTGAAGAACAGATGAAAACACCATTTCCTTACACACTCCTGAGTCTTCATCTAAACCAAAAAGACAAAACTTAACCTCCTCGACTAAAAATACTGCATGAACCTTAACAAAACAGGACAAAGAATATGGAAATTTGTTCTTTCTTCTGAGTTTTACTTCCCTCCGTTTGCTTCCCTTCTCTTTTTCTACCTCACACCAGCCGATAAAAGAGGGGGAAAAAAAACTCTAAAGCAAGCGAACCAAAATCAGAAACGGATGGAAAATAACTCCTATGAGGAAAAGTGGCCTGGAATACCTTTAAACCAGCAGTGGGGTGAAGAAAAGATTAAACCCGGGAAAGAAATCCAGCATGGCAGGAAATAACAACAACTCGACAGCACCATGCCCATCTAAGAGCCAAAGCCAAGAGGCTGGTCCAGCTCCCCAGACTTTTTTCAAGCATTTATTCTTCCCTTTCCATCTCCATTCATCAGATCCCATAGTGAGCTGGAACAGAGAGCTAAACATGCAGAAAAAATCCTTCACGTTTTAGTAGGGTGAGTTTTCTGCCCAGCTAGCTCTGAGCTGCCAGCACTGGCAGAGGGGGACGAGAAGGGACAGGGATGTGCCCACACCTTGCAGCAGGAGCAAACTGCACCATGAGAAACACCCGTCCCACACCAAAACAGCCTCAAAGTGCCACCCTGACCCTCCCCAAGATTAATCTTTTTCCTATTACAGAGGGTGTAACAACAGCAGTTATGGCAATGGGGACAGACACAAAGAAATTGGAGATTTGAATTTAAGGAGAAGAATGTAAGTGAGAGATCTAGGCTCCATTGAGGCTGAAGTTCCCTGGGGAAGGAGGTACAAAATGGGGGGGGGGGGAGGGGGGAAGATTAAAGAAAGTTTCAGCTTGAGCTGTTCCAAAGTGTCACTAAGAGCCACTCATGCTGGTAGATGCCCAAGTGGACCTCATGTTACAGTTCAAGTTTACTCAGCACTTTGGGATTCCTCGTGATCAAAATTGGCCTTCAGCCAGCTTGCAATGCTTTTTAATGATTTTTTTTTTCTGCAATACATCAAAACCACCTTTGATATTTCTTTGTTCTCCTTTCTTTCATAAAAAGAGAGTGGGGAAAAAAAATAAAGTAAACAGCTCCTTCTGGTGTGAAGGGATCCCTGAAAACATAAATTAATTTAGAGTTTTCAAATAATGGATAGTTGAGGACAGGTCTCTAAGACTGGCTTTTTGGCACCATAGAAACTCACAAATCCATGTATTATTGATCTCTTTATGTTCATTAAAGATTTTCCAAACACACCCTAGGTCAGAGCATGGTGTCAACATACAGTTGCTAAATTAGAAAGTCCATTCCTAGGTGTTAAATTTGAAGAATGATGCAAAACACTCTGGTTTGTCTTGTTAAAATCAGTTCACTCACCCGACATTCAACTCTCTCTGCTCCAGTCTGAGTTCTACAGACACTTATTTATCTTATGGGTAGACAAAAGTACAAACCTCAGTTCAACATTTATGTCACAGCTCCCAATATAGGCATAAAATCATCAAGAAATTGATGAATTTAAGAAAGTTCCGTGTTCTCTAAACCCAGGACAAGCCCCACACTCAAGCATAGTGTGAACTTGGAGTTTCAAAGTCTTCTGAGAGCTGAACTCAACCCATCTGAGAGAACAGGAAAGCTTCATAAGGTTTTGTATGAAATTGCAAGACTTGGATCTTCTTCAAAAGCAAACTGAGGAAAAAGTCAGAGGTCATCAGAAGAGCTGAAAGGTTTAGGTCTTCCATTGCCATCAGCCCCCTTCCAGACACTGCCACTTGCATGGAGACAGAACGCTTGACCCCGGAGCATCCTAGAGTCAGAGGGGAACATGACATTCCATGACAAACACCTGCCCTCCACAGAGGGCTGCTGAAAGATGGGAATGAGTGTGCTGCTGGGGTCTGGAGGAGGACATGGTTTAGCCAGCAGAGATTCTTCTGCCCATTCCTCCCCACCCACCTACAACCACTTCTGCCCCACATCCTTCAGCTTGGCCTCCAACAACCTGCATCTTTCCAGGAAAAGTCCCAACCCATGGGATGGTCTCCTTCCCACTCAGCCTGGCTGAAATATTTTTGGACATTAAAATCCAAAAGTGCTAACTAACTGCTGCTATTTTTTAAAGGCTTCTAACACAGCCAACCTGAGCAGCCTGCCACAGCAACAGCCAAGGGTTCATCCCAATCCAAAGTCACCTTTCTGCACTAACGCAGTTGGAATTTTTCCTGGCCCTGTTATCAGGAGTGACTAATATGCTGCATATCGTATTCCTCATCAGAGAGACCTCTGACTTGGAAAATTTCAGTCTCAGAGTTGATGAAAGTAAAAGCAAAAGCAAGGGAAAACAGGATTTGTTAGTGTGATCTTAATCCTAAATTGTCCTAACCTGTAACTTCAGATATTCAAAATTATAGTTTACATGACATCAAGTAGCTACACGCTGTGAAAAAAACACTATTCTAACCTATATTTTGCTGTCCTACATGTTATGCTCACTTTTCCTTATAATCTACAGAAAAATTCAGTCCAAGCAAGCATAGCATGCTCACAGCTTTCTGATGAAACCACCAGAACCTGCTGCTCTGTGCAATGCTGAAGAATTTATAAAAAATGCTGTGGAGCAGCACCAACTGCTCCAGGCATTTGAAAGAAACAAACAAATGAACACTGCTGAGAGTACCTGAACATAGATACACCAACACATCTCCAGGGTACAGTGGGTCAAAGCCAAATATTGTTAAAAATAAAAAATACTCCATGGGAAATTTGTGCGAGTCCTGTTCTTACATATGATCAGTGACTACAGTATGAGGGAAGCGAAGAAAACCTAACACTTTGCACCTGTGATTAGCAGTCCCCATGCAGATCAAGAGGAGCCTTACTCATACTCCAGGCATGCTAACTTTTAACAAGCAGAACCTGAATTCCTGCGGACTTCAGCCTCTAGGGAAGTGCCAGTGTGGGTTCTCTGTTGTCTAATAGAAGGATGAGCTCATGCTAAAGCTGCTCTCCATGAAGCAATAACACGGTCTCAAAACCTGTTTTCACAAAGCTCACGGAAAACTTGTTTTTAGACCTAAATATTGTGATATTCTACTGACATTTGCCAATAAAGTTACTATGATGACAGTGTACGTGATTAACAAATCACTTCATGGTGAAACAGAGCTGTTAGACCTGGAACCATGCTAAGCTTCTAAGCTTCAAAAATTTATAAGGAACACCTTTTAATCACCTCTAAACAAAGCAAAAACATGCTTTGTTAAGAATGTCTGGATTGACTAGCACTGATGGGAAGTGTTGCAATGGGTGCATTACTTCTCTCCTCATCATGATCCAGCCTCTCCAAGCAATGGAAACTGTTTGCACAACAACACAACACCAAGATGCCTCCAGCACCTGAGAGAGCCTTCAGAATCCATAGGGAGCCACACAGCTCTATCACATCCCTAACACAGCCTTGACGTTAGAATGATGCCAGAACTTCCAGTGCATGAAACCTGAAGTGTTTTGAGGTGGGGAGTCTCTCAGGTGAGTGCAAGTTGGTATCCTGACCACAGCTACCCTGGTCAAGGTGGTGTCCAAAGCAATACATTGGTCAGGCACTGGGGAAGCGGGAGATGGTTGGAAACACTCATAGAATCATGGAGTGTTTCAGGCTGGAAGGGACCACTGTGGGCCCATCTGATCCAACTTCCCTGCTCAAGCAAGGTCATCCCAGAGCACACAGCACAGGACTGTGTCCAGATGGTTTTGGAGTATCTACAGTGAGAGACACTCCACACCCTCTCCAGGTAGTCCCAGTGCTCTGTCACTGCACAGGAAAGTTCTTCCTCATGTTCAGGTGAAACTTCCTGTGCATCAGTTTCTGCCCGTTGCCTGTTATCCTATTCCAGGGCATCCCCGAGCAAAGGGATCCATCCTCTCGACAGGTTGAAACATTTACTACAAATAAATATCGATAGTTTTAACTCCATTTAGATATTTATAAACATAATTTCATTCGAGGATCTACACCACCGTGTCCGAAGGGGAATTAAGCCCTTCAGCAGAGCCTACTCTACGTGCCCCCTCCCATCCCATCCCACCGGCGGGGCTCCCGCGGTACCTGCGGGCGGGAGGCGGCGGCGCTGGCCGGGAGCGGCGGGATGCCGGGATGGCCGGGAGCGGCGGGATGCCGGGATGGCCGGGAGCGGCGGGATGGCCGCCGGCGCTCACCTGGGCGGAAGCGGGAAGCGAGGGGCGATCCCGCCTCACCTGCGGCGCAGGAAGCCGGGGCGGCGCGGCGGGAGAGCCGCCTCCCGAGGGACGGCCGGGAATGGGCTCCTCCCGGCCCCGCCGGGCCCGCGGGCGGTGCGGGGACAGCGCACGGGGAGGGGACAGGGCTGAGCCCACCAGCGGGACAGGGGGCCTGGCCGCTCGGGGAAGTGCAGAGCAGAAATTAACTTTTTAATCAGTTTCCAGGTGATATTGACCTCCCAGTGTGTTTACAAGTCGTGGCTGTGACACGTAGTCACATGGGCATCGACCTTCCCAGCGAAGGCAAAACAAGTGTAAATATTGTGGAAAAGCTTGTTTTCCGCTCCTTTGCAGTAAATCGGTGTACAAACTTGATTCCGGAGCTGTTTTGCACTCCCCACAGAGGTTAGGCAAGCTGTGCTCAGCCTCAGCAGCCCCCACCACTTCACACAAGGGAATGGCAAAAAACATAGGAAAACGTGGACTTGGATGGAGTTAAGGGATTTCAAGGCTTCTCCCCAAGAGCACCGAGACAGCTCTGCTACCAACAGCACCCCAAAACACACCACGTTACTGCAGCTTCCAAAGAAACACAGGGCAGTGCCCAGGATGGCAATAAAAGCAAAGTTTTCCTTTCACTAGTCACAAAATACTGAACAGGCACCATTTTAGTGGAAGTTAATTGTGGGAAATGCAGGTGCTTTCTATCCCTGAAACCTGCCTGTTAGCCTGCTTTCTGATTTTAAAAAATGAGATATGTAAGCAACTGTAAAATAATCAAAATCTCCAAATTATAATTTTTATTCTGCTACACAGTTTCATGAGCTCATTTGCTAATCCCACACAGCCCTGCTCACTGCACACAGTAAGGGCTACAGAAAATTTGGAAAATAATTTCTCATCGATTTCCCCTCATTCTAGTGCCTGTTTTGTTTTACTAAGCAGCAGCAGTTGCACTAGAGCATGCAACATGCTAAGAACACACCATTTCATCCCCCTTTTTAAAACATTCCGGCTCCAAACGCCCAACTTCCCAGTCGTGACTCTCAGTTTTAATTAATGTGGCGCTCGTGAGAAGTGACAATTTTCTTGACAGTGATGAACAGCAAGTGGTGTATTTATCCATCTGAGAGACGTGCTGCAGACAGAAGAGCCGAGCACTTTTCCCATCAGTGCACCTCTGTCTCCATCTCCGAGGGCTGAGTTCATCTCGGAGTGCGCTCTGGCCCTGGCCTTTCGCTTCAAGTTGCTGAAAGGGGTATCAATTTTCATTTGCATACTTTGCCTGCTGAACTCCAGGCTGCCAATTCAGTTTACACAAATCTCACAAAAAGCTGTTAGATGACAATATTTCACATCACTGGCTGGGCTCTTTGTCAGCATTCCACACGTTTCAAATCCACACTTTTACAGATTCTGAGTATCTGGGACCAGGACAAACCTTTCATTGGTATTGACACGCTAGACACAAGTCACCATTCACCAAAGTAACACCCAGTAAACTCAAAAGACTTCCAGAAGGGCTGGGTAACGATGATGTTCTAATCAGTACTGTCTCAGAGTTGCTTCTCCAGCTTTCTAGGTCCAGTTTTCAGGAAACGCTTCTTGAGCTGATGTGAACTTAGGACAGTGATGCTGCCTTTCCTGGTGTGTTTACCCCAAATGATTTCTCCATCTCCTATAAACAGCCTGGGATCCCCAGTAGTTCATGAGTGAAAACTGACTCCTTCAAACACTAGCAAAACCTGAAACAGCCACACTAGAAAAGCATTAAATAGCTGTTAAGAAAGTGAGAAAAGAAAAAGGTAATCACCACCAAAGAGCACATGCTGATGAAGATAAAAGCCTGCCTGCTCCAGGCATTAATTATTCATTTAAAAAATAGAAATAAAAAGCGTTTATAACGATGCCCAGTTTCATCTAAAAATAAAGTAACAATTTCAAAGTATTTCCTTAATCCGACTGCTGTGGGTGTGGTGGACACAGTGCCAGCACATCAGACCCACCTGGCTGCCAGGAAAGGGCCCAGCCCAGGTTAACCTGGTTTGGGAGGTGCTGACAGGTCACACCTTTAACCTCTACTGGGCTTTTAAAACTTATTTTAAAGTACCCAGCAAACTCCAGACGCCACTAGGAACACCCACAGGTTCGATTTCACCAGGTGGGCCAACACCAGTCAGTGTTTGGAAGGGCGAGGAGGGTTCATATCACGTTCTTCCCTCACCCGGCCCCGCCACCTCCGCTCGGTTCAGGACGCGTCCTGCCCGCGGTGCCATCACCCAGAGTAGCCGCAGCCCCACTCCGGGAGGCTCCCCGCGGTTGCTCACAGCTCCCCTCGGTGTCCCCCATCACCCCTCCCCGGGGCCGGGCGCCTCACGCCTGACATCTTGAGTGAGGGCAGTCATGCGCAGATGCCGGCGGCGGGCGCTGCCATCTTTACTCAGGGCACGGCCCCGCCCGTCCCGCCACTGGGCCCTACGAGCGCCATCTTGGGTAAGGGCGCGCTCTGCCCTCAGCGCTGCCTCAGCAGCCATATTTAATGGGGTCATCCCACGCCCCTCAACATCACCCCCCCAAAAAAACCTAAATCCTCAACCCTCCCTCTTAGCACCGCACGAACACCCCGACGTACTCCCCGTTTCTCCCCGCAGCCAGCGCGGGCTCCCACCGCGGCGGGGCCGTTCCGCTCCTCCTCGGTCAGCTGACGGCGGCGGCGGCGGTCCCGTCATGGCCGCCCGGAGCGGCGCGGCTGAGGTGCGGCTGCTGCTTCTCTTCTGGTTCGCAGCCCTGGAGGGAGCGGCGAGCTCGGAGCCGTCGCTTAAGTGCGAGGAGCTGCGGATGGGGCAATATCCTGAGCGGAACCGGGGCCCGGGCCGGGGCGAGGGGTGGTGGTCGTGGTGATGGGCCCAGTGTGAGGCAGAGGGCACTGCTTGTCCCAAGCCCCGGCTGGAGGGGAGGGGGCGGTGAAGGCCGTGAGGTGCCTGGAAAGCCTCAGGGTGGGAGCCACGAAGGGTCTGAGCTGGCCGGAGCGGGGCCAGGCACCGCAGAGTGGAGGATGAGAGGAAATGGCCTCAAGCGGCACGAGGGAAAGTTCAGTGGGGTCATCAGGAGGAATTTCTTCACAGAAGGGGTGATTAGACATTGGAATGAGCTGCCACGGAGGTGGTGGAGTCACCATCCCCGGAGCTGTTTAAGAGAAGACTGGATGTGGCACTCAGTGCCGTGGTTTGGTTAACGTGGTATTTGGTCTCAGGTTGGACTGGGTGATGTCAAAGGTCTTTTCCAACCTAATTGATTCTGTGATTTAGGGCTGTTTCTCTGTGTGCCTCAGGGCAGGTTTGGGATGTCTCTCCCATTTTCAAAGAGAAGATCCTATGGGATAAAAGACCTCACTTCCCCATCTCTCCACCTTCTTATTTTCTGCAGGACACTGGAGTGAGACGTGGAGGCTTTATCCTATTACTAGGAAAGTTTCTTCCCGCAGAGGGTGGTTGGGCACTGAACAGGACCTGCAAGGCTCCTGCTCTCTGAGGTGCCTCAGGCCCTCTGCAGAGCATGTTGGTGGATGGCAGCTGTCAGTTATTGATGATCAAAAGTGTCAGGAAAGCAGATCTTGGAAAAGCTAGCTTCAGCTCCTGCTTTATTTGGCTATGGGAGTTGAAACCTCTGGAAATCAGTTCCTGCTCAGTTTGTTTCTGCACCAAATTCCTGGCATTTCAGATGTTCATTTTTATGTGATCTTGGAATTTTGTATGTTCCTGTAGATTTAATCTTCTCAACCAAATGCCTCAATTTCAAGGTATTTAAATAAGGGGAGAAGACTAGATGAGCCATGTGCTACCTTCTAGCCTTCAAATACAGAGGCTATGACTGATAAATATTGTAGTTCCTTTAGGTAGTGCTGACTGCAGCACTAATTAAACGTGGGGCTTATGCGATATATTGGTGTATTAAATTGGATTAGCAGATTTGCTGCATGGTAATGTGCTGTTCCTGTGTTGGGGGATGGGTAGGAACTAACATCAAGGTGCATCTTAAATCCTCAGGGTTTAAGGAGGGTGGAATAAATTACTGCTAAACCTGTTGTAGTGTTTGATATGAAAAATGTTTTCCTCAATTACCTGAACATATATGTGTGATGAGCCTAAAATAGACAATAGCACACAGGAACCAATGAATTGCACAAATCACACAGCATATGGTAAGGATTTCTAACTTATATATTGATTAACTACGTTTTTCAAGGAAGTGTTCAGTTTATGCATTTGTGTGTCTGCTAGGTGAGCTTTATAAAAGATGGGATTAGTAATACTATTAGTCTGAAAGCCCAAAACACTTGTGTGGATTGGGTGCTTTACTAAAAAGGAATAAATGCATTGTCTCTGATTGGTACATTTCTAAGTGAGGTTTCTGGTAAATCTCTTCAATGTATGTTACATCCTTTAGGCTCTGTCCTGCACTGCTGTGATTAAAACAAACCATTCCTGTCATACTGATTTTGCATATAATTATTAGAAGAATTGACGTGTGACAGAACAGCCTTCAAAATCTTCTAATTTTTAAGTTTTTTTTCTTAAGGCAACATGGTGTTTTCCAACTTTACTAGGTTCTGCTGCACGAGGCTCTGTTTTGAAAGCACATTTATTTGATGATCAGTTCTGATGCATTTTTGAGTTCAACAGAATAAATCTTAAATTGATCTCTTGATTTCTTTCCTGTGTTTAATTTTTTTTTTTTGATGTTCTCAGACATTGAAATAAATGGTTTGATAGCACAGCAGTCTTGCTTTATGTGCACTCATATTTAAAATCATGGAATCCCAGACTGGTTTGGATTGGGAGGGACCTTAAAGCTCATCCAGTACCAGCCCTGCCATGGGCAGGGACACCTTCCACTAGACCAGGTTGTTCCAAGCCCCATCCAACCTAGCCTTGGATTCTTCTACAGATGGGGCAGCCACAAAATACATGTGTGTGTGTGTTTTTCATATTTTACATTCCATAAGTGTTGAATGATTTTCTTCACTGGGATGTTCTGGCATAGGGAAGGTTTTCCAAATAATTTGGCTAAAAATACTACCTAAAATGGATCATTTTTTGAGTTACTCAGTCCTTTACATAATTTTTTATATTGTGTTTCTGACTATAAATGGCTAGTCAGAGAGTAAAAAGAATGTAATGTAGTTTGAGGTTGATCACAACTCAGATTATCAGTTGTTTAACTAAATACTGTGTGATTGTATTTAATACACTATACTTTTGAACAGGAGATAAGCTTCAGAGTAGAGCAAGTTGTTAAATTAATTAGTGTTGTTTTCTTTGTGCAGCATTTTTACACACAGAGCAGTTTTTAGATTGTCCCCACAGTACTTGAGCTGATTCTTTTTTTTGGTATTACCTAAGTTATTACCTAAGTAATAAAAAGTTAATTTCTGGCCCATGCTTAAAGCCCTGAAGTTCCTAAACACCTTTGTGGGATCCATCACCCAGACAAATGGGGTTAATTCAAAGCATCAAAGTGGTGTCTTTGAGTAGTAGGTTTGGAGTCTTTGGAGTGACTCTGAAAACTAAACTGTGGCTTTGTTTATATCAATACATTTTAACTGCACTGGGTTTTTTCAAAGTAACAGAAAGCACTGCTTTCTCTGTGTAATTTTTTTACAAGTAAGAATGCTTTTTTTTTGTATTTGCCTTAGATTAAGCACATTGATCAGTAGCATAAATGTGGGGCTTTATAGCAGTTAAGTCCAGGCATCTAATGGAATATTATTTTTTTGCTCTCTATGCAATATAGATAGATATTAAAAAAATGCAACTCTTGCCTGCATGTATTATTGGAAAATCTGGAAAGACATATTGAACCTGGCTTGCAGGTCAGATGGAATTAACCAACAGTACTCACAAGTACTGAAAACTGTTAAAAAGTGGGCAAAGGACTGGGTTTTTTCCTTTTAAAAGAAGAGACTTCAGCATTAGGGAATGACTAATATTCTGTTAATACGTTGCAAACTTCTGGCAGATGTCACTTTCTGCTGTGATTTCCACTTTGGTTCTCCGAAGAATAATGGGATAATTTGGGTAGAAAGAGACCTCAGGAAGTTGTGTAGTCCAACCTTGTGCTCGAAACAGTGTTGGCACTGAATTCCAACCAGGTTGCTCAGGGCTTTGTGCAGTCGGACCTTGAAAACCTCCAGGGATGATGATGACAGGATTTCTCTGGGCAACTTGTTCCAATATTTGACTGTTCTCATGATGAAAATGTTTTCTGTATGTCAGGTTCTGATTTTTCATTGACTCATATGTGGGAATTACAATAGAATAAGGGCAGCAATCAGATTTGTATATTTTGCTTAATATTTAGCAAAGAAAAAAATACAAGTTGGTCATAGGACTGGCTTAAAAAAGTATTTTTAAACAAGTAATATGTGTGTGAACTGTGCTCTCTATCAAGACCGTTCTACAGTAGAACTTAATTTGTTTCAGTTGTGTTTTGCTAGAAAAATGCTGTGACTGTCAGTTACTGCTCAATTTCAAATAATTTTTTTGTCCTCAGTTCAATGTCTGCCAGCACCAAATATTACTTGCAAAGATCACCTTGGCATAGAAAAAGTCTTTACAGGACAGGAGGTTGGATTTTACAAGCCTATTGAGTGTCGCAATGTGTAAGTACTCACGGGCTTTTGTGATCGTTTATCTTTGTTTTCGAATTGATGTTTTTCTAAAACCATGTGATGTGTTGACAGAAGGAAAAAGAGAAGTAAAATAGAACAAAACACATGTTGCCCAGTAGTTAATCCTCTAATAAACACTATAAGGATGCAACAGAGAGTCATGGAATGGTTTGGTTTGGAAGGGACCTTAAAGCTCATCTCTTTCCAGCTCCCTGCCATGGGCAGGAACACCTTCCACTAGACGAGGTTGCTGAAAGCATGCATGTTCATAAGTGAATCTGTCTTTGCCTGCACATTTTTGTTGTTGTTGTTTAGTTATATTTGTGTCTTTGCTTTACTTAGTACTTTAGCCTGGCAAAATTTTACCCCTAATGCTAAGGCCACATTTCACATATGCTTAAAATCAGTACAGCTGGTGAAGGAGCTGTTGGGGACACCCCTCCATCCCCTCCCAGCCCTGACAGACCCCACGGCATTTGGGAACTGATCTGGGTTGAGCTAACTTGGATCAGTTCCCCAGTTTGAGTCACAGTACAGTGGCTTCAAGTGCTGGTGCCAGCACAAGGATGAGGGTGACTCAAGGATAAAAGGGAGAGGAGGAGAAAGGAGGGCTGGACTGGGCTGTGCTATTCAGTGCTTCATGCCAGTTTACAGTGTGCCTGTGCTGAAGTTGTAGTATGCAGGAATATTGGGGGAGCTTCAGTCTCTCCACTTCTTCCAAAAATCTCTTTAAGGGCAACTGTTCTCTATTTTTAAACAACTTTTGTATTTAATCAAACCCTCTGTGTCTTTTAAGAGCCTGTTTCTTGTACGTGAATGTTGGACCTAATTTTTCTAAAGCACATTGTGAGTGATGGAGAGCTCTGGATACCAATAAATGTTCCAACTGGCCAGTGCTAATGATCAGCCAGCACCTGTCAGTACCATTTGTTTCTGCTTTTTTTGGGATTCACACTGGAACCTCTTTCTTTTGTCCTACTGGAATCCTTGGAAATGAAAAGTCCAGCAATACTCACTGGGTATTCCTTATAACTCTGGTGGACAAATAACTGTTATGTGGTACCAACTGCTCAATAATTTGCTTAACTTAGAAGTACAGCTCTGTCTCTTAGTTTCATAAATATTTTCTCTGTATTTACTTTTCTCAGCAGTCAAAGCTCAGCAAACTGAAGAAAACATATTATTACATCTAATCAAATTTAAATGCTTCAAACTAGACTTCAGTCACATTTTTGTCCAGAAACAATTGTGTTTCAATCCCATCTGTGATGGGGACTGAGAAGAAGATGAGCTATACTAGTTTTAATAAAATTGCTTCCTCTTTGGATTAGATGGTAATTCTTAAGTTTGGAGGTTTTTAGTATGCATATATTTTTGGTTTAATATATTTTCCAGAAACATTTTTTAAATGCAGCTCTTCTTTATTAATTAAAACCCAAACCCGTAGGCAGAAAAATGTAATCTGTTTTATGATGTCTATAACTTGTTTGTGATGATTATTTATGATGAATAATTAATGGTTACACTGCCAAAAGAACTTGCTGTGGCTTTTCGAGTCCTGTGATTGCCAGTGTGGCAGAAAGGGAAGAGCATGCTTCTGGGCTGAAAACTCCAGTAAAACACAACTGTGAAAAGAAAGAGTTACACAAACATATCCTTGATAAAGTCCCAAAACTAGTTAAAAATGGCAGCAAGATTAATATCACCATCTTTTATCTGTACACTTGTTTAAAAAGTAGTCCAATTACTGATAGATGTTTTCTAAGGCACTTTGAATGTTACCTAAGTGTTTGAAACATTACTATAAGCAGGAGTCTCCAGTTTAATATTATAATAATAGCCCTGCCCTTTTTACTGCTTTTTGGAGATTTTCCAGCATCTTATATGAGTTTTGATGGAAACTGTAACTGTCTTCTGGCAGAAATAACTGCACATCATTTAACCAGAAAATTAGTTTGAGAAGGCATCTTCTCGTAGCAGGGTTGTCCTAGCATGGACACAGCAGGTAAATGTATCCCCAGCTTTTGGAAAGGACAAATCAGCAAGCTGTCCTTAACCAAAACTGTAATTTAGATAACAGTTCTGGGATTCAGTTATTTTAAAGCAAGACCAGGAGATGTATGTTTGTGTAAGTGGTTGTGTTCAAGTTCAGTTACTCCTTGTGATAATTCAAGGAAAAGCTTGTAAGTGCTAATAAGATTGCTCCAACAGAGAAGTACTGGGAGTCAAGGTTGCTTAGGTTTGGCTTTAGTTTAATGTTTTGGAGGTAGATTTTACTTCTTGGCCAAATTTTACAATCCCCCAGATTGGCCTTCTGTAATATGCCTTGCTTCTGTAATTGGCCTTGCTTAATATGCAAAGGCTCTGATTCTGCAGACTTTAAATGTCCATTGTGCAAGTGTTGCCAGTCCAGGGAAGGAGCCCATGAAATGGTAATCTCTGAAATTCATGAGGTTCAGTGTGGAGAGGTCTTTGAGCAGAGGTGAGAGACCTCAAAAGAGTGAGCCAAAGCAGTACCTGATATTATCAGCTGCTAAAGAAGAGTTGGAAGGAAAAGTTTTTAACATGGCATCTGGAAGAAAGATATGCAGAAAAAATAATGGTTTGATGATGCTGAGAAGCAAGAAAAAAATCAGAAGAGGAACGGAAAAGAAATTGCATCTTTTACCCAATTCTAGAAATTCCTTCAGATGCCTGGAATGTGTCATTTTCCTACTCACTGGTTTAGACTTCAGTGCATGCTTTTATCTGAAAGAGTAAGACAAATGAAACACAGAAGTGGATGCAGTCTTGTTCCAGTATTCTGATGCTTCCACTTCATACTGGATTTCTTCTCCCTGTCAGTTTGATGTTGATGAGGTTGCAGACTGCTCTGCTTTTAAAAATATCTCAGTGCATAGGCAAGTGCTCAGTTTATTACTAGTTTTGATCAGGAGCATCTCAAATTAAACCATGTTCCCATTTTTTATGTAACAGCTTTCTTTATGCTTTAGTGTCCTTGGAGGGCTGTTGACACTTTGTAGCTGATAAACAATTTCCAACAGTTTACCTCAACTTAAAATAAACCCATAAGTGTTCTTTACAGTGGCAGCAAGGCAGTTCTGAAGATGATAATTTACATTACATTAGGTTCCAGGAATGCCCGGTGTGTTCCGTGTTGCTAATAAACATCAAGTAACAAATACTGAGGTAAGAGTCATGATTTAATCACTTAATGTTGCCATTAAGTCTTAAAGTCAGTAAATCTAGATAATAAGCAAAAAGGTAGCTCTTTACTTGGCATTGAAAATGCTTAATAAAGGAGCTTGGACTTTTGTCAGCTACTGTCTTTTTGAAACTCTGTTTTATTCAGCTGTCAACCAAGAGTTTAATTTGGGCCTGTTAAATAGTTGCTGGCATGTAGTTGTGCACGTATCAGAACAGTGAATTATTGAATATTTTTAAGTTCTAATTACATTTGGGTTTGGTTTTCAGAAGCTCCCTGTTCTCTGAGGCAGCAAGTTCTGGTATTGAGAGTGATATGTTTTTAGCTGTAAATTAATTGTAAAGTTCACATCAGCAGGAACTGGAGTTACAGGTGGTTTGGTGGCTGCATCGCTCCGGCTGTTGGCAAGAAAGGTGCCAATTAGGACAAATCTCAAAAAGTCTGTTGTATCTGTTTATGCTGTAGGACTAACCATGGGAAGCTTAACTTAGAATACCTCTCTACCCCTGTACATCTTTGTACAGTCAACAGTTCTTCTTATTGTGAGTTAGTGCCTTTTAGAGTGTAGTGAGTGGGTACATGACTTACTCTTTTTGCTGAATCCTTCCTGCAGCTTCTTCAGCCGGTGGCCATGGTTCATTTCTCCTTCAGATCTCGTTGCAATTACTGTCTCTGCTGACACCTCACCTGTCTGTCCTGTTCCTCTCGATTTGGCTGCGTGTGAGACTAATGCCTGCAGACAGTATTCACACACCTCCTGGCTTTCTGGGCTTGTCTCAGTAGGGCTGAACTGTTAGGAAGTGCTCTGTGAAACTGGGGACGGATCAGCAACTGAATTATGTCTTGACAAGAAATCATCATTTAGTTTCAGAATAATCTGTATTCTGCAAGAGTACACTTGAGTTGCAGCAGCTGAGGTTGCTTTATGGAGGATGCCTTCCCAGTTTGAAAGCTTAACATTATCAATTCTGTGGCCGTTAATTGAAGATAAATAACAAGTCTGTTGGTTTTTTTTAAAACTGAAGCAGCAGGAAAATGAGTCACTACTTTAATAGTCAAAAGTATGAGTGGATATATTTTGCAGTCATTATCTACATTGCTTGTTTCTTTTGGCAGAAATGGATATTCCTACAAAGTGGCAGTGGCTCTGTCCTTATTTCTTGGATGGTTGGGAGCAGATAGATTTTATCTAGGTTATCCTGCATTAGGTAAGTTTATTCCTTTCCTTTGAGGTCAAGCTTGTTATTATGATTAAATTGTATGTGCATACTCATATTTTAGGTAATGAAGACCGGTAGGCATAGTTTAATATTTACAACTAGAATCCTTACTTTATTGTCAAGATAAAATGCTGCATTATCCTCAGCCTGCTCTTCTGTTGGAGTGGTGACAAATGGATATATAGTTGTCCAACAGATAAAATCCTAATAAGCAAACGTGGTTATTGCTGTTCATAGTTTTGCTTTGCATCGATGTTTACCACAGCATTCTTTGGGAGGCACTGGAACAGAAGTGGGTTTGACTCACGTGCCAGCTACTTAAATGAGGCTTGATTTTTACCAGAAAAATAGCACACAAATTTACAGTAAACCTGGTGTTTTGGGAGATGGAATTTATTCTGGCAAATGCATAGCTTCAAGATAAATCACACTGCTAATAACAGTTCTGCAGAAGCTGGGATTTCTAATAAGATCTCTCTCTGGTTGGTATTTTTAGGACCTGATTCCCAGGATGATGGTGCCACTGACTTTAAATAGTTAATAATTAAAAAAACTGTATGTTAAAACAACGTTTACTGGCTTTGTTTCTGAGCTGGGCAAAGGGAGTCAATTTAAGTGTAGACAGCATGGAGCAATGATTTGGAAAAAGCTATGTGTCTTACTGTCACTTCAGTTGGGAATTTTGAGTTTCTGCCCATTAAATGCAAACACTTCTTTTTTTTCTTTAATGACATTACCTGTCCTTCTCAGTAATCTTGTGTTAACATCCATGTCTTTTATCCCTGAGATTCTGTGATTAGCACTGACTTTGTCTATCCGTTTCACAAAAAGATTTTTTGAAGCAGTCAATAAGGTGCATCTTTTTGTAATATCACTGCATTTGCAATAATAATTTGCAGTAATTATTTTGTAATATATTGTAGTAATATATAGATTTATAAATCCTTAATTCTCACATGGAAGTTCTTCATGGCTCATGCTTTAACCCTACTGGAATATACTGTAGCCAGTACCAAAGTTAAGACCTAAAATTAAACCCTTCCAAAGCCAAGTTTTCTCTCTTTTGAAAGGTAAAGAAGACAAAAGCAAATAGGTAAGAGTAGAAAAGATTAAAAGAATAAAAATCAACACATTGGATTCCATGACAGTGACTGATTGGGGATTTTTTAAGTTATCTGGGCCTTGGTAAAAAGTGGTTAAGAAAGGTTAATGGCATTGAAATATTTTTTGCAAGTGTAGTGAAGAGTGTAAATGCTCTTTGGTTTATTTTTTTTCCATCTCTTTTGCTTAAAGAGCACACAAATACAAACAAGCTATTGAGTATGAAGAAATCAGGAAAGCAACCTCTTCCTCTCCCACACACTGTGAACTAAACCATCAATTATTAATGCAGAAGAGCGCTATTTTTCCCTCCATGCTTTAGTGAAGTTTATTTTCTCAGTGTGATCTGCTGATGGGGAGGGAAGTGAGGAGGAAGAAAAAAAGCCCTGCACTCCAGAAATAAATGCCAGGTTCAGAAACATTTCTTCTCCATCCAGTTCCTCAGTTGACCTAGAGCTGCTGCTGGAACCAGCAATGGTAAGAGACCTGCTGGGTTCCTCAAATGCCAGCTGGTATGTTCCATGGGCAGGGACACCTTCCACTAGACCAGACTGCCCAGAGCTCCATCCAGCCTGGCCCTGAATGCTTCCAGGAGTGGGGCAGCCACAGCTTCTCTGGACAACCTGTGCCAGGACCTCACCACCCTCAACAGTCAGGAATGCACATGGGATTTTTTTTCCCCTGTGGAAAGGGGAGAGAGTTGAGATGATGCGATTGCCATCAGAAACGTGAACTTCATAGTGGTTGCTTAAAGTTGCAGTTGAATTTTATTTTTATTTTTCAGGTTTGTTAAAGTTCTGCACTGTAGGATTTTGTGGAATTGGGAGCCTAATTGATTTCATACTTATTTCAATGCAGGTAAGTCAGGGTTTTCAAAACAAGATATAAATCTCTGTTAAAGCTGTGATTTGATTGCTGATACTTTCTTAGCATTTTAGCCTTAAGAACCTTTGGGTATTGAAAAATCAAGGCATTTATTTTGGCTCTGTTTGGAGACTGATGTCATAGAATATAGACATGAAATATCAATGTATTTGCTGTTGGAATTAAAAATTAGATTAGCTATTTATAAATACTTACAATGAAGAGCACCATAAATTCACTTAATCAGAACCTCTTTGTATGACACAGGGTGTTGGACTCAGCATGAGATGTCCTGGTATTCCCAAAATCCTGAAGTTCTGTGTTTGCATGGGCTTTATACTCATGAGAGAAGACATTGCCACTTTTTTCTGCCTCTCTTCCAAATACAAGTCCCAGATCAACTGAGAGCTGTGACTGTAGGATTCATGAGGGTGAAATCCCCAGCTGGAGTGACATCTTGTGACATCAGGAAATTGCCAAATTGTCTTATTCTACTGTGCAGCCATTTAGCATGAATTGCAAACTGCCTTTCATGAAGTTAAACTCCATTGTGGATATAGGAGTTGTTTCTATGGGTTTATAGGAAAATATTTTGAAAGTGTGCATCTTTGTATATCTGTGTGCATCTTTGTCTTTTCTGTGCATTCTCAAATTCCTTTCTATGCTATCACAGTGATCTTGCCTCAGAGCACTTACAGATCCAGTTGAGAGTATCTTTCATCTCTCCTTGTTGATCTCCCTGGTGACCCCACATCAATTTAGCACTTCCAGAACAGAAAACTCCATGATCTTCTCTACTTCTCTTCATTCCTTACCTGTGCCGTGTTTCAAAGATACTTGTCATCAGTCTAATTCTCTGCTGCAGACCCTCCTTTGTTCAAGAAAAATGATTTGGAGCCCACTCATTTGTTAACCTGATTTTGTGACTCAAATCCTCACCGGATTAACCGAGTCCCAGTGCCTGGCTGTGTAATTTGGTTGATTAGAAGCCCAGGGGAAATGTTCCTTCTGAGACAGCGCTCGCTAAAACAGTTAAACTGCAGCATAACTTCAAAATAAATCTAGTTTCTGTTTGACTAATTAAGCATGACTAATTTTATGATGGGAAAATTAGCAGTAATTGAGACATTAGCACAAAGTATATATTTCACTTCATATTGAAAAGTCTTGGTTCTTTTTTCTCTTGCAGATCGTTGGACCTTCCGATGGCTCCAGTTACATCATAGATTACTATGGTGCAAGGCTCACACGGCTCACCATCACCAATGCAACCTTCAGGAAAATGCAGACCTATCCTTAATCCTGGCAGCAAGTGTCACAAATCCATAGGTGCTGCTTATTTCAACAGCTGGATCCAGTTGTCCACTGGAATTGCTGAGGACTTATTAATTGCACTTCATCAGAACGGAATATTAAATGTACCTTGAATGAAAATGATCAAATATGAAAGTTCCTCAAGTGAATGAGTTTACCTCAGAGGTCTAACTTTGTGGCTGCTCTATTTCTGGGAGCACAGAGTTTCTTGCTAAGTTATATCATTTGTGAAATATGCAGACTTTTGTAATTTGCACTGATGTTCTGTGTCTGTAAGTATAATTAAGAGTGTTACAGAGAACTGGAAAAAGAGTGGATGGGCCAGGATTACACTCGGGATCTGTTCTCATAACAGTTTCGAAAGTGGCAGTTTGGAAATTAACTTAAATATCCCAAACCACACAAACTGTCTGTCTTTCTATCCTGTTCAAATAGCCCCAAGTCTTGTTCTGGTGTATCCTGTGAAATTCTGTTAATTGAAATAATGACTTCTGTAAAGCTTGAAGACAAATTTTGGTCAAATAGCAAAATTTGGTCAGTGCTGATCAACAGTAAAAAGTATGAAGGCATAAAAAATAGAACCTTAGATGACACATAACAGAAAGTGAGGGTGGATGTTGACATGGCCTGAGGTTAGAAGAGGAAATAATTATTCTGCTTATTTTGATTTTTTTCTTTTCTCCTTTGCAACCATCCACAGTGAAATACATACCTTTTTTTTTGAAAATAAATTGATGCATGTGTTTTACAGCTACAGTGTCAAAAGAGTGAATTCTTTGTACTAATAAAGCCCTTAAAAGGTTATTTTTTTGGATTGCTTGTGTTTCTGTGAAATAATTCTGTGTCCTTCAAAGTCATTTGACCAGAGTCTTTAGGACAACTAAGATTTCCCATGTTGTTCCTTTAAAGAAAAGTATATACACACAGAGACAGAAAACAAAATCTTCACATCATTTAACCAATTTTAAACATTCTCTTTACCTTCGAAGGAAAACTGGCAGCAACTGAGTGAGAAATCCATGACAGAAACTGTACTCTATAGATTTTTTAAAAAATTTGGCCTATTCTGTTTTTCAGCTGAAACTTTCAAAGCATTATAATGTGTCCACAAAGAGTATCTTTAAGGGAATTACCAAAAATGAGATTCCTAAATTGATTTTTTTAAAGCACAATTTGTGGTTTTTAGTCTCCTTTTAACCCACATTAAGCCCAGCGCACAGAAAGCTTTGTAAAGAAATCCTGGGTTTTTTTCCAAATCAGCGTAACCTGACATATCACGTAATGAGAATAAACCACAAGGAATACTTTGTGCTTAACATTAATTCCTTCCTTCACGCAAGAAAGACGTGGTTTTGGAATACTTCCTACCATGCATTTTACTTGTGGGTTCAAAGAGACAAGAACACACTGTTACAGCTCCCTTCCCTTGCTTGATATTTGTTGTACCTCCCTTTGGTTTCTCTCTCACTGAATGCTCTTTGTGCACATCAGTTTTGTTCCCTGAAATACTTTGAAAGACAGGAAGTGGATGGAAAATAGATGTGTGAGTCAAATAAAATCTCCTGGCTAAGACGATCCTGTGAGTTGTCTGCTTTTGTTTTTTTACCCTGAAGCTGATAATGAAGCTGTGAAAATAGGAAGATGTCATGGATGTTATAATAAAAAACTAGCCTTGGGCAACTTATCACACAAGATTTCATTCTAAAATGTGTCTCCAGGTGTACAAGTAGTAGAGGGCTTGACGTGGTGATTTCAGCAGTCCATCTTGTACTTCATTGTCTGTAGAAGAATCTGGGAGCTATTTTGTGTGAATCAGATGAAAATATAATTGGTTACAAGGTCCGTCAGATAGTTTGTTAATCCCAGAAGCCAATTAGCCAGCAGAGAGAAAGATCTGCTATTCCAAGTTGCAGTGTTTCTGTAGAAAGTGATGTGTGCCAGCCAGTCCAGGAAATAAAAACTGCAGTGGGGTTCTTCCTTTCTGCAGCTCTGGTTTGTGATCCAGTGTATGGTCATGCCAGGACTGCACTGCTCTGTCATCACAGGCAGAATCCAGCCACGGGCGACCAGACAGGGCAATTTAATTCTCCTTTAAGTGGTATTCCAGTTCATCCTCTGTCTTGTCCTGATAACTTTCCACTTCATCCACAGCCCTCTCCCATGTCTGTGAAGCCTTTTAGAAACTAGTGCCAGAGATGGCACAACTCTTGGAACTTGTATGGGATGCTGCTGGGGTTCTGTTCCATATCTGAACATGCGTGTCTGTGTTTCTATATTGCTCCTTCAGTTGAAGTGCAGAGAGGGTTAACTGAGCAAGCAGATAATAACTGCAGGGCCAGGAGAGAGTTAGTGAGGTCTTTGTTTTCATCTTGTAATTGTCAGATATGGCATGTTTACCATAAGGGCTGTGAAAAGTGTGATGCAAGATGTAAAGCTGTCCCTCTGTGTTAATAATAAATTGGCTACGGGAATATTTATCAAAATGTCTGTCCAATGATGATTTTCTCTGTTGCCGCCTGCTTTAGCTTCCTCCTGTCAATCAGCTTGTCCATCCCAGTGTCTCTCTAGTTCTGATTGCACTGGAATAATATTCTCTCTGGATTGTTTTCCCCAAAACAGTTGCAAAGCAATGAAAATAATTAGACAATGTAGTATGTCATCCTCCTGCCTTGTTCTCAGATAAAATGATATCTGCTGGCCTTGCAGATAGTCAGGAATCCTTTCAACATTTCAACAAGGCAGAGAAATACTATTTTGTATCTGTAAAATTAAAGAACATCAAAAGTAAAGGCCAGAGTTTAAAACAAGAATTTGAAGTGCCTAAGCTTTAAAACTCATATGAAGGCTGTTCACTGAAGATGCTGCAGTTCCTGGCCAGGCATGAAATCCAGATCTTCCCAAAGTACACGTGCAGTTCAGTCATTGCAAAAATGGCTCTAAACTGTCCTTTTTCCCCTCCTTTTTTTTTTTTTTTTTTTTTTTTTTGTGCCCATTTTAGGGCTTTCTGCAATGTGTTTAACTATGATCTGAAGGAGCAGGAGCTGGGAGAAACATCCAGCTTTGGACATTTGACATTCATTCCCACAGCGCAAAATGGGTGTCCTTGCTCTGCATTAATAAATGTCTCTGAGTTGTACTTCTTCAGTTAGGTTAACCTGTGCATCTTAAAGTGTATTCAGAGATATTTTATAACAAACTAGTTCTTGCTCCCAGGATTTAAATCTCAGCTATGCCACAGCAACTTCCTGTGACAGTATTCTGTTATCCTCACCATTTCCCTCGCCACTGCTACCCACTACTTATTACATGAAGATATCACTGCTGCTTTCAGGACCTGATAACACCTTAAATGTTAGCTTTTATTCTGTTTCCAAAGATGTATTCCTCTACGTCTGCCAGTAAAACTTCTCAGCTCCACAGGAAGGTCTTTGTGTTTAAAATGCTCCCTTAGAATTTTTTTTTGGAGAACATCTGTTGTCACCCCATCAAGAATTGTTTCCTTTGTTCCTCAGGAGTATATTCAGTTATTTTTGCTTGCATAGCCATGTCTATTCAGTCTGCTCCTATCTCCTCTCTGTTTTTAAGATTTTATAAATTTTAGATGCGTTAGGTTTTCGGACCATCTCTGCCCTGTTGCTTGCTCTGCAGTTTTCAAAAGTATTTTCTCCAGAAGATGATGTTAAATACAATGAAGTTGGGTGCTCAAGCACCTAGTTGGGGAAATTCCAAAGGTAAGACTGCATTTCCATTGCCTCATAGGACCGTTGCTAATTGTGTGATTGCTAATTCTATCACTAATGCATCATACAGACTTTCAAACTCAGTGTCATCTCATCCCTAACTACTCTGCCTTTTTCATTATTATAAATGGTCACTATACAGCTTCTTTAAAAAATACATAATTTGAATTAATTTAATTCATGCTCTTTAACTAGCTACCTTGTTCTGGGTTCAGCCTGCATCAGTCTGCCAAGAAGTGAAATATAGGAGATTATTCTGTTTGCATCTTCTGCCTGAATCCGAGGAGAAAAAATAGCTTAACTTTAGGCATATGCTTAAGTGTTTTGCTAGACTGAAATTTGATCAAGGCTCTTCCCACTTTCTTCCTCTCAATCCATCTGTGTTACCCAGAGAACCTTTCTAATCTCTGGGAATTATAAGAGAAAATCGCACTCTGTAGGGAAACCTCAGCACTGACAGTGTGAACGGCTAATGGTATTTGATACAGCTCTCCGATTCCCACGTGTCCCAACTTTTTTTTTCACCTCAAAGCTGCTTTTTGTTGCCTTTTGTTCATAAATCTGTCTGTCCATGTACCAGCTCCCTCTGGACATCCTGCCCCAATTCTTCAAGTACTTCTAGCAGGAGCTGGACCCTTCATAGCTGTATCAACTATGTAGAAATGCCACGGCATCAGATCAGATAATCTGGTAAATCCGAAGCAAAGACCCGTTGGGGAGCAGTAGATGTCAGTTAGAGGAGGTTGTAGGCTCCAGTTTCTGCAGAGTCTGAAACTCAAGATCGCGTTGTCTCTCTGCCTTCTGCTTCCTGAAGGTGGAGCCAAACCCCCTATCAGATCCCCAGATCTTCCCAAGTTGTTCTTTATCACACAGCAAAGACTTAGCACGCCGGTATTTTTCCTTGCACCACAGAGAAAACTGGAAAGTGGCTGCGAGGATTCTGTCTGGCCACTATGTACTGTGCTCACTCTAGGTCTAGGACTGCAGCAAAGGAAAAGAAATCCAAGGATAAAAGGACACTCAGAATGCTGTTTGCACCACGTGTGATGGAGATTTAGTTCCATAAACTCCGAACAAAATAAAACATTTAAAAAATACTGCTTGTCACAAATACAACCCCCCTGCTTTTCTCAGGATTTCTGATTTCAACT
Organism: Pyrocephalus nanus; assembly: GCA_038380795.1. Taxonomy (NCBI): domain Eukaryota; kingdom Metazoa; phylum Chordata; class Aves; order Passeriformes; family Tyrannidae; genus Pyrocephalus; species Pyrocephalus nanus. The sequence continues at coordinate 11,413,681 of CM076269.1, read as the reverse complement.
CTTTGTGCTTCATTAAAATCTCGAACATCCACGTGCTCCAATAACTCTCCATGATCCATCTGAATAGCTGCTTTCAGGACTGCAGTGCTCCCTGAGCAGCACATTCCTCGGGCTCTGCAGATGCATATGACACAGCAGAATTTTAGGCAGTATAAGAATTATAAAGCTCAGTTTCCATTACTGTAATTGCTATATAAATCCTACCTTAGAAGAGGCCTATTTAACCTTGGTTTGGGCTCAGACTTGATCCAAGTCTGATAAGTTGATCACCAAATTGTTTTTTTTTTTTTTTTCTCCTTCTTTTCTCTGCAGTATCGTAACTTAGTGGGCAGTGGGGTGGGGAGGGAGGTGGGATCCAGTGCATCCTCTGCCTCTGCCAGGGGATGGCTGCAATCAGGCAAAATACCTGTCCCCAACCAACAGCAGGAAGAAATGAGCTGTGCATTTTGTTCCATGTGAAAAGCACCGTTTCTCCCCTTGGAACCTGTGGCTGCTCCTCATACACAGCTGCACTTGGAGCAGGTGTGTGAGACGGCTCGGAGGCAGACAGTCCACAGAGCACAGCAAGGAGGGCTGGGGTAAACCTTCAGAGCCTGAACCCCTTGGAGGGCTGGAGCAGGAATTCCCATATTTCATGTAACTTGTACCAGCTCGATGAAAGTGAAGGTGAAGGGTGCCCTGGTGCTTCCCCCATGGGGTGCTGAGGTGCATTGAGCTGCTGCCAGTTGCCTTTCAGGTTAAAGCATTCAAAATTTGTGGTAGAAGGCGTACTGGGTTCAAAGTGAAAGAGGGGAAATTTAGGTTAGATGCATACAAGAAATTCTTGACTGGGAGGGTGGTGAGGCCCTGGCACAGGTTGCCCAGAGAAGCTGTGGCTGCCCCATCACTGGAAGTGTTCCAGGCCGGATTGGACTGGGCTTGGAGCAACCTGGGATAGTGGAAGGTGTCCCTGCCCATGGCAGGGGGTTGGAACAAGGTGGTCTTTAAGGTCCCTTCCAGCCCAAACCAGTCTGCGATTCTGTAATTCTAAAACTGAAAAGAAGTTGGTGGCACTCTATGCAGAGGTTGGTGATATCCTGCTCCACTGTTGGAGCATGCCAGACTCCCAGCTGTAGGCCAGGGAACAGCTTTGGATACCATGACTTGTTGCAAAGGAACTTTTTTCCATGCCATGAACCTCTTTTGCAGTGGGTGCTTTGCCTCTGATTCAGTAAAGCCATAGGATTGAATTTATTAATGTATTCTGTTTTCTTTACACAGAGTCTTCTTCAAAGTTCCTTTGATTTACCATGGGGAAAACATGGCAAGACCATGTAAGAGGAGATCACTGAGAACTGAAGAACTGAGTGTTCACCTTGAGCCAGATGAGACTGCCCACCATATGGATTGTGTTGGCAAAGGCAGAAACCTGGGGAATGCAGAGGTGGGGGGTAATTTTTAGGGCTTTCATTCCAGGGTCCCATTGATTATAACCCTATTAAGAGGCTGATGCATGTGACTTTTAAGTTATTTTTTTAACTAAGTGTAGGCAATGGATGTCATGCTAACAACCATAATTGCTGGTGTGTCTAACACAGTATGTAAGTACAGTAGAGTGAATTTAAAAGGTTGTGGTAATCTAAGAATGTTAAAAGGGAAATGTGTGCCTGAGGGGCGTGGGGGTTGGGGAGAAAAACGACTTACTTGACATTCACTGTCTTCCTCCCAGTTCCTTTGCTAAAGTAGGAACAGAATCGGAACAAAAAAATGTTTGTTTTACAGCTGTACCAAGTTACAGCGTGGACTCGTGCTCCCCCCTCCTCTCCCACTTGCATCAAGTACATCCCGTACTTTTGGCAACATGTTGACTGGATATTTAAAAGCTGTGAACTGTTCTGAAAGTTTCACATACTGGGTTATGGGCCATGTGTGTTTGATCAAAATTCAATTACTGCACTGTACCATGCTTGGAAACCTATCATCCCAAGTTATGAAGTATGACGAAATAGGCTAATCTAATTGGTTCAGTATGGGAGCAGTATCAACCAAGCTTGTTATGATAAATAGCTTCCTGTGTTAAAGGTTCTCTAGAGCTTAAGTATCTTGGCTCACCTCCCTCTACAAAATAAGAATAGTGTTCCCTGGGAACAGTTACATCACTGTCCCTCTCCTACATTCACAATTAAAGGTTTGTGGATTTTTTTTTCATCTTGCTGTTCCTTGAATAGATAAACGGTGGCCATCTACCCCATTCCCCACTTTCATCTCCTCTCACTTTCCTCAGGTTGGGTTGGGTTGTGCTAACCTTGAGTCTGCCTGTTCTGTCACACGGCTTGAACACACTGGAAGTGTTCAAGGCCAGGTTGGATTGGGCTTGCAGCAACCTGGTCTAGTGGAAGGTGTCCCTGCCCATGGCAGGGGCTTGGAATGAGATGATCTCTAAGGTCCCTTTCCACCCAAACCATTGTGGGATTCTATAATTCTAAGGCAAGCTCGACCAGGATGCCAAAACCCACCCTGGGTCAAGGCTGGGGTTTGTGTGCCACTGTATCAGTACATGTGATGTGTCTGTTTGGATTTGGATTTTTGATGTTAAGTTAAACATGGAAGCACTTTAATCTTTCTGAGTATCTAGTAAAGGAACTTTTGTATAGTGAGTTCCGCACCTGTGGATTATCTTCTTGAAACTGAAATTTTAGGTCATCAGTAGGCAAATCCAGTGTGCAAGTGCTGGATTATGGCTAGGGAAGGACTATGTTCTAAGCCTGGATTTGTAGTCACTAAATTTGGCACTAAGTCAGTGAGCTGTCTCCCATGAGATGATACTGGCTTCATGATTTTATCTGGTCCATCTTTGGCAAGAAGTACTTAGCTCGGATTTTGATGTCACAGTAATAGCCAGTGTCAAGGGGGGAAAAAAACCCCACATGGAAAAGTGGCTCCTTATGCTCTGGCAATTTAATTTTTTCCTTTCTTGAAACCCCCAACCATGTGCTTCCTAACTCAGATATCACCTTCAGGCAAAATAATTGTGTGATGATCATTTTACAAACAGAGAACTTAGGCCTGATATTGCAAGGGCCTGTAGCTTTGGTAAGTATTTTCCCAAGAATAAAGTTATTCACTTACTTAAGGATTGGTAGAATGAGTTCTTATGTAAGTGAGTCTTCGAATTAGCCCCAAGACTGCCTAATACCTGGATTAAGCCTGTATGGTGATTAATGCCTATTTACTATATCTGTTATCCCACTGCATTTTGCTCTTCAGCCTTGATTAAGCCCTTTGCTTTACCATTTAAAATGTCCTGCTTAACCTTCTGCTTACAAACGTACACAGTGCTGAGATCTGCACTTTTAACTAGCAGAAGTTCTACCATAAATAATAGCATTTAATTTTAAAGTGCAACAGCTACAGTCACCACTTGATTAAATGATAAAGAACAGCAACAGCAAACTGGGGAATGTAGAGTTTTTCACAGCAAATGCCCACGTCCATGTAAGAGAAAAAAATACACTTTCCTGCTGCTGATTAGTACATTCTTTGCAGGTCTTTATTTTACATGTTTATAGAAAATTATTGCCGAAAGAGCCTAAACAGTGACTCTCTGTGATTTCCCCAAATATGTTTTGAAGGAGATAAACTAGATTAATCTCTCTTTATAAAGTTCCCACAAGAAAGCTTACAGACACAGTAGCTTTACCTTCAAAAATAGAATGTGACTGTAGGCACTTATGCTAATCTCTTTTTTGGCAAATCAGCTTTTTTGTATTGAATCTTGCTTGATTGAATAGCACTGGAGCTGCCAGAGTAAATGCTATTATCAATGTACAGTAATTAAGGAAATAGTCCTTGTCACTCCAACAGTGTCCAGGCAGTGCCTTCTGTAATAAAGTTAAATGATAAAGAAACCTCTTCAAGGTGTAGATATTGGACCAGGGGAGCTCTTGACATGCAGGGAAATAACACAGTTTGGAATTACAGGTGGTGGGGAAAGTATAAATGCCCATGGAATTCATGCTAAATGCATGTTTGATGCTAAATGCCTAAATAGATACTCAGCACTAAAACACATAATTGTTTAATTTGTCGTGTAATTTCCTGACTCAGAGCAGTTGAGCATCTCCCAGTCTCCACCCTTAAAAATGTGTGTGAAGGAGAGGAGAGGGGGGAGACCCTTCCATCATTCAGCAACTTCAAAGATCTTTTCCCCCTTCAGGCAGGAGCCTGCACGAATGATAAACCTTGCTTTAAGATCAGCAGAGCCTGGCTCTGCCAAATCCATTTGGGGAGAGAATTTCAGTAAAAAGGACTTGTCATTCCTTCCCCCTCCCTCCCGTTTCACTTGAAACTTTACAGCCTGGAAGTCCTTCGGTGGATCAGGATTGTTCCTGCAGCACCCGAATGGGGAGATTCCCCAGGGAGAAAGAAAAACCTTTGGACGCCTTCTGAATAAAACCTTATCACAGGCACCAAGGAATGGAAAATATAGTAAAGCAGGGTAATTCTCAGGTTCCAGAAATGTTGTTTAATAAGCAGGGAATGCTGATGGGTGCTGCCGGAGGTTTCTCGGCACTGCTCAGCTTGTTGCAGTGCTCTGGCCTATGACATGCTGAGCTCTGCACTTGAGAGCAAAGAGCTTTTGTCCAACCAAGGTACGTGCAGAAGAGATGTTGTTTAATGCGCAATAAATAACAAGGGGAGGTATTTAATCAAGCGTGCCGGGAAATACTGCTCGTGTCCAGACACACACATTTCAAAAGGTACAGCTTGGAGTGAAGGCTCAAAGGGATGTAAAGGGAAAGTGTGAGGCTGCTAAATTTCATCCCACTACTCATAAGACACACACAGGATTCCAGCCCCCGTGCTGCTGTTCCCCAGCAGCCTGTGTCTTATCTAAACTCTGTATAATAATTTTCATATTTCATAAATCTGGTAGTTTTGCTCAGACGTATGTTACCGAGGGTTTTAACATTCCCTGCATCGCTCCGCTCTAACACATTGACATTCTGAAGGCTGGGCATCGTAACCTCGCCATTAAATCTTTGACACAATGAAGTGTCTTCTAAATAAATTCAGAGGGATCGATCCAGTGAACTTCAGGCTGCACCTTTTCAATTATTTTTTAAAGATGGAAGTGTTTTGTGCATATTGAGCTCTAGATTTGTGGGGCTGGGAGTGGGGGGGAGCCATGTCTCGAGCATGGACCTGAGCTCTGCTTGAGCAGGAGCTTATGGAAACACTTGGAGGGGAGCGAGCACATGAGCTGTTCTCATGCTTCCAGAATGACTCTGAACTTCTGGATCTGGGCCTCCTTTCTGTTGTATGTAAAACATTAATGTTCTACATATTGTTCCAAAATATTTGTTTTTTTGCATTCCCATAGCTTGACCTTCAGAACTGTTAGCTTGAATACAAGCAGAATCACTTTGGTGAGAATTAAATAAAAAATGATAGCCCAGGCAGCAGGTTTTTAATTGAGGCATGCCAAATACCAAAGGCAGATGCTTTTTCATTCTGTAGCTCCTGGATACGCCGTCTACTTTTCGGTTTCAAGGACAAAGGAAACACTTACCCAATTAGATGAGGCATGAGATTGTGACATACGGGCTCTTTCGTTAAATAAAAAAAATGTTGGAAAAAGATATTTGACCCTAAGTCAATAAGTGCTATTAAAATAATGAATACTCCATAAATCCAGCCATACGCACAGCCCGCGTTAGGAGCTGTGCTGTTTCTCTCACGGAGAAGGCTGTGAGACCGCACAGAATAAAACCCCACACAACTCCCTTGGCCGAATTGCATTCTGAAGGCCTTGCTTTTCAAACAGGATAGACAGAGGTGTAAGCCAATTACACTGCAAGGCCGACTTCGGCCGTCTCCTCCATGTGACATCTCTATCGAGTCAGCTTGAATGATATCAAACATGATCTGGTTGTCAAAAGAGCTGGATTTCCCCCACACGCTCAGCAGAGCTGAGGGAATCTCTTGCTCCTTACCAGGCTCATATGACTTGATTTTTTAATGGGAACATGGCTTGCCCAGTGTAATGTGGCTTTTGTCTGCTGAAGGCAGGAGATGGTTAATGCTTTCTACACTCACACCTGAGTCTGAAGCATCCTAGAGGCCCACTTGAACTGCTTCATGAGGAACATCACACACCTTTGTCAGAAGCAGGATACATTGGGATTTCCCTTGTTTCTGTATCTGGAGATTGGGGCAATAGTTAAACTTCAGAATAATTACAGCTCTGTAGTCTCCTGCCTCAGAGCTGGGATATGTGTGCTTTATCCTCTACCAGGCAGCTGGAAGTATTGACTGATAATTGTGGTGATTCTGATCCTCCAGAAGAGCAAAGATCCTCCTCCATCCTCTGTCCATTGTTCCTACTGTTGGCTTTGCTGAAACTATTGAAATCAGAATTTTTCCATCACTGCACAGAGGAGTGGAGTCTCAGGTGCTGGGAATTAACGTTGCCTGTTTAATTACATCAGTGTCCAGTTGGAGCTGCTAGCTGTCCTTCTTCATAGTGTTGCAATTGCAATCTCACGTCAAACTGGGTGGGGGCCTGAGTGATACTGGAACAAATGGAAGTGACTGGAAAAATTGCTCTTGTTCTCCCAGACAGGCCCAGCTGCCATTTTGATTTCTCTCCATGTTGGTGGCTGTCCCTGGCCCTCTGCAGTGTTGGTCCTGCCGCACATTACTGCAGAGCCATTAGTTATGTGTGATACCTAACGGGGCCCCAAACAGTGTTCCTGGTGACAATTCAGGATGCCTGAATCCCTGGTGATTCTGGACCTTGAACTGTTCCTGGTCCCAGCTGCAGTGCAGATCAGGCTGGAAGCTGCATCTGTGCCTATTGGCGAGGTCCCAGCCAAGGGCAGGCACAGCAGCACCATAGCAAGAGCACTGATGCCAATCCCCACCAGTGGGAACCCCCTGGAGAAAAAGAAAAGAGGAACAGCAGGAGAGAGTATTCATGGAGCTCCTGGTGATCATAGGATTATAGGATCCTGGAATGGTTTGGGCTGGAAGGGACCTTAAAGACCATCTAGTTGCAACCATCCTGCCATGCGCAGGGACACCTTCCACTAGACCAGGTTGCTGCAAGCCCAATCCAACCTGGCCTTGAACACTTCCAGAGATGGGGCAGCCACAGCTTCTCTGGGCAACCTGTGCCAGGGCCTCCCCACTCTTACAGGAAAGAATTTCTTCCTAATATCCAATCTAAATCCACCCTTTCCCAGTCCAAAGCCGCTGATGCAGATGAAGTGATGATGCTTCTCGTCTCATCTGCAGGAGCAGCAGTGTGTCAGACCATATCCCTGATCCACTACATTCCAGTGTCTGCAGCAATATGCAGGAGCAGCCTGTTCCTCCTGCCACCCACAGAGCTGGCTGCACCCAAAACACTGCTGAGCGTCCCCAGACCCCTCTCCCCTGGACCAGGAGCTGACACCAGTGACATGGCTTAACTTCAGGCTCTGCTGCCTTGGGCCAGCTCAGCACTGTCACCTCATGTAATCACATTACTGTCACTGCCATTGCTGTTAGGAGAGTCTGTACAGAGCTTTTTACTTCTGTGGTTTGCACACCCATAAAAACCATACGGAATACAGGGAGGTGAGGAAGAAACGCCATGAATTTTCATCATATTGATATTTCTGGCCCAATTTACATCATGACCATGTCCTTGATGATGAGGAGCAATAAATACCCTCTGTCAGGCTCATATTGCGATGGATGGAGGAGAAAAGAGTGACTTGAAAGGTGTCACATTCTGGAAACCTGACCTGGGAAGAAGGATCCACAATTAACGAGATGGGTAAGGGAGTCCTGATTATCATTAAAAAAAAAAAAAAAGCGCGTGCCAAACAGTTTTAAAATATCCCACTCATTATTGATGAATTTTCTGTTGATAGGAAGAATTGAAAGGGGTGATATTTGCATTCTGGACAGAGAGGGAGCAGATCTATAGCATGGTTCTCAATAAATACATTGCTGCAGTAAACTTCTTTAGCACTTTGCAATTCACATCTGATCTCTGCTGACCTTTTTTTTTTCTCCTAATTAAACCTTTAGCTTGCAAATGAGCCATTTCCTACATCAAACTGGTAGATGGCAAAGGAGGAAATTCTACCCGCGATTTATAGGAGCTGCTGGTGACCTAACTGTCTATCACAACCTGTTCTAATTGATTTCTCTTTGAATTAAACTTGGCCAATTACTTACTCCTAAGTGAACAAAGATGAGACTATCCTCAAAAGCTGTTGTGCCGGTGGCAGCAAGCAAAGCTGAGTACATGCAGTGGATGGAAGAGAACAACCTATTTTGTGCACGTAAGAAGATGAAGGCCTAGTGCCTCTAGCACCCAAAAGCTCTGGTTGCCTTAACCAGGTGTTTTCCCAGAGCAGCGTTTGTTTGAAGAGACTGGTTTTGATAACTTAGACTGCTGCTCCTACAAGCTCTGTTCACATCCTGCCATCACTCCCACCTTGGTTTTGGAGCTGGATGACCAAACCAACCTCTTTCATGTTGCTCATGCCTCACAGACCTCTTCCAGTGCAGTGCTGTGGCTGCCTGTAAAGTCCTTCCAGCATACCACCCAAGGAGAAATCCCCCAAATCATGGACCAGCTCTGCCTTCGCTGGTCTGTTTCCTGATGAGGACTTGGGAAGGGAATAGAATATCTGAGATGGGTATAACAGCATGATGTTGAACTCCTGACTTCAAGAGTTCAGATGTATTCCTGGCTGAACTATATAGTGCTTCATCTGTCCAGGTGAATCCTTTGCCCTTTCCTGGGGCCAGACCATGGGAGTTTATCTGGGACAGCACCCTGTGGCAGCAGGGAAGCACCCTTGGCTTGACCAGACAGCAGGAAGCTGGAGCTGCACCAGCCAGCAATAACACAAAGGGAGTTAAATAGTCCAGTCCATTAAAAAGTCATGAGTCTCACCTTAAAATCCTGTTCAGAAGTATATTTTATCTGATTTTCCTCATCTCCTGGCTCCAGAGCGTGTATGCATTTTCAAGCCTTGCTTCTACAGTTGAAATTATGAGAAATGTCCTTTCCAGCAGGAGCTCCCAGTTGCTGCAGCTTCACAAATAGCTTCACAATTCAGGGTGCAGGATTTAGCACACCTGTCACCCCTCTGCCTGCCCTATCCGAGAAGTCAATATTTCCAAAGGCACTGGGTGCAAATCCCACTTCAGCCAGGAGCTCTCACCCCACGGCACAGGCTGTGCCACTGGAGCACCCCAGTGCTGCATCCTGAGATAATTTCATCTTTCCTCCCTGTGCCCCAAGGAATGAGAGAACTTGCCACTTTTCCTGCCCTACATCCATGGTGACTATTCTGAAATCTCATTGGGAAAATGAGACTTCCTCTGTAGAGACATTGGACATTGTGCTGGAAATTCTTCCCTGTGAGGGTAGTGAGGCTCTGACACAGGTTGCTCAGAGAAGCTGTGGCTGCCTCATCTCTGGAAGTGTTCTAGGCCAGGTTGGTCAGGGTTGTTCCCCAATGTTCCACAAGCTGCATCCCTGTTGCTCTGTGCACTAGTCCCATTGGCAGCCACCTCAGTTCAGGGGGCTAAAATTTATTAACTGAAAATCAATCAGAATAAAAAGAGTCTTGTGTGCTGCAGGACACAACTCACCCCCTGACAGCTATCACTGCACTGCAGAAGGAGCCGCAGCACCCGGTCATGGCTGTGTGGCACCGGCCAGCTCGGAGGTCATGGAATGTTAAAGCTTTGGAGGCAAAACGGCCAGTGACAAATAGCTAGACCTGGAGGAAGCAAACAATGTCATTCCTCACATGGCTGTCCCACTGCTGGGGTTGCCAAGCTCTGCAGACACACTGAACCCTGCACAGGGATGGCGGCAGAGAGGAAAGTTGTGGAGACGCCGGTGGCCACGTGAATGAACTTGGGAGATGAATACTCCTCTCCTTCCATCAGTGCCTTTCAAGCAGACTGGAAAGAAAGGAAAAGGAAAAAAGAATCCGAGAAAAGAACAAAATTATGGGAAAGGGATGAATCAGGGTGCTTTTCTGTGGACACATAAGAGGCCTTGGTCACCCCAGGAGCTGCCAGGGCAGCGTGTGCTTGGAAATGAAAAGCATTCTTGGAGCAGGGGAAAAAAGAAAAATCTGTGTAAAGGGATTTAATTCTGGCCAATGAGCTTGGTAAAAGCTTTATTTGCTAGAAAAGTGATTTAAATTTGTAACATGGGTAACTTAAGTTCATAAGGGCTAGGGTGTGCTGGCATCATCATGGAAGGCAGAGGTCGGATCCATGTTGGCATCACAAACCATTGAGATTCCCAGGGAGGTGTTAGGCCAGATTCCCTTATGGTGCATAGGGAGATGCTTCCAAAGCAAGGCTGTGGGCAAGGCACAATGCCTGTAGGGAGCTGTGCCCACCCTGCACCCCACTGGGTTGATAACTTGTGATTTCTGACAATTTATAATCTATAAGGAGCCCTTAGAGCCTCTCCCAGTGCCTGAAGGGGTTCCAAGAGAGCTGGAGAGAGACTTTGGATAAGGGTCTGGAGTGACAGGGCAAGGGGGAATGGCTTCCCACTGCCAGAGGGCAGGGCTGGATAGGATATTGGGAAGGAATCCTTCCCTTGAAAGTGGTGAGGCCCTGGCACAGGTTGCCCAGGGAAGCTGTGGCTGCCCCATCCCTGGAAGTGTTGAAGGCTAGTTGGGTGGGGCTTGGAGCAAGCTGGGCTGGTGGAAGGTGTTCCTGTCCATAGCAGGGGTGAAATGAGATGATCTTCAAGGTCCCTTCCAACCCAAACCAGTGTGTGATTTTATGATTTCCAGCTGTGGCAGTTCACCTGGGCTGTGGCTGTGAGCCACACCTCTGCTTCTACAGCAAATCTCAAAAAGGTTGTTTTTTTACTCAGATAATCGCTCATCCTGAGTGAAGCAGATCCTTACCAATTACTCTGCCGGAGGAAAGATCCTGGTAACTAATTCTGCTTGTGAATGGGAGGATCTCAAGGCACTCTGAGGCACTAACGAGACTGCCAGACCCCCTCGAGCCCTTCAGGGTGGCATTTTAATCTGGCTGACATTTTCCACGCTCCCTCCTTGGTCTTGTGGCTGTGATATAAATTTTCTTGGAGTTCTGCTGTTATTTGCATGCATCTACACACTGTTTGTTTTTACACAGTGACCTACATAACTCATTTTAATACGTACCAAGGTGGCAGGGTTGGGCTGGAGGGGTGTTGGTGGGATGCAGCAGCTCAGCTGCAAGGAATCCATAATTTCTCTGTTTTGGGAGAGGCAATGGGGGGCAATGGCATGCCCTCCCCTCACTGTACTGCTAGAGCCCTCCATGTTGGTGGAAATAGTGTCAGGCAATTTCCACTGGTTGCCAAAACTGTCAATTTTAATAAAATATTAATTTTTTAATTTAATTTGTCTCCTCTGTTCTCTTCCTTGTTTGCTCCTTCTGAGATAATGATTCCTGTTAGCAGAAACACAGCAGTGCTCCAGGAGCCCCCAGTTGTGAGAAAGGTGGGGGGGTTCCCTCAGGTCACCCAGTTCCATATATGTAGCAAAATGTATTTTCTTCTGCAATTTGTGCACACGTAAGAGCCATCAGGATGTGCTGCAGAGCACTGAATCTGCCTCTTCTTCACTTAATATTAAATATTAGCAATTAAATATGAATAAATATTATATGAAATGGAGTTAGCTCTGATTTGGGAAAGTCAAAGAACCATAGAATGGTTTGGGTGGAAATGGACCTCAGTGCTCATCCAGTTCCAACCCCTTGCCATGGGCAGAGACACCTTCCCCCAGACCAGGTTGTTTCAAGTCCTATCCAATCTAGCCTTGGAAACTTCCAGGGATGGGACAGTGACAGTTTCTCTGGGCAACCTGTGCTAGGGCCTCCCCACCCTCACAGGGAAGAACTTCTTTCTAATACCTAAACCTACTCTCTGTCAGTTTAAAGCCATTCCCCCTTGTTCTATCACTGCAGGCTCTTGTAATATCCTCCAGTTTGGATGTTTCTGGCAACTCCACCACAGCTGTGCTCCTGGCTGGTGTAGCAGTCCCAACTCAGCCCTTCCCCAGCCCCTGAGAGTTCACCTTTTGCAGGTAGTTCACCCTTTCAGAGCAGCCCAGGGCTATCCCTGATCCTCCTTAGCCAGAAAATAATAATAAGCCCCATCCTACTATATTTTGGCAGGGTCTTGGCCCCAGTGCCTCGAGCAATGGCTGGAGAGAGGAGCTGGCCCCATGCCTGTGGTCCCACTGTAGACACTCTGAGTGCTGCGTGTCCTTCATCTGGCCCATTTCAGCTGTAATTGCAACAGCCTGAACCACCACACGGCTTTCTGTGCTGATATTTCATGACATTTTATGTACATAATCTGCATATGTTATTTTTAGCAAACTTTCTCCCTGGGACAGCCTCATGTGCACCACATCTTGTTCCCATGAACGTGTGCTGCAGTTGGGAGAGGTTTGCTTATTTTTCTGATCTTTAAAATTTTTTTCTCAGTCAAGACCAGGTTTTGAGTTGCAGAAGCAACACACAACCCCCACCACATTTTTCTTTCTTTTCACAAGGCTGCTTAAAAGGAGGATAAAAAAACCCCAAAGCAAAGGCAAGCAAGGAGGGCCAGCTCCTGTTTCCAGGCATTTCCTTGCTTGAGATGCTCTGGGGTGAGTTACCATCACCCTCCAAAAGAAATAGCATCCTTCTTTGGTGGATATAGCATTGTTCTTGGTGGAAATAGCATCATTCCTGTGGAAATATCATCGTTCTTTGTGGAAACAGAATTGTTCTCTGGTGGTAATGCATCATTCTTGGTGGTAAAAGCATAATTCTTGGAGAAAATAGCATCGTTCTTGGGTATTTTGGGAGCAAGACAATTCCTTGGTCTTTGCTGGGAATGGTTTGCTGTGGCTCGTGGAGCTGCCGGCACGTGTGGGGCTCCAGTTAAGCACTGTCCTTTTGGGTGTTTTTTAGGAACTGTGGCTCCAAACTCCATGTGTGTGGGAGATGCATTTCTGAAGACTCTCAGTCCCTTGATGGGGAAAATCCTGAACTTTGATCCTTAGGTCTGCCTTAACTGTTTGGTGGAGAAGATGTTCCCTAAGAAAATGGTGTTTTACTAAATATAAAGCATTTGTGGAAATCTGCTGGTTGGAATGCTGGCCTTGGGAGGATACTTTCCCATGTGGTCTGTACATGAAGGAGGTGGTCCATGCAAGGAGGGTGGTGTCCATGCAGGGAGGATGGGGTGGTGCATGCAGGGAAGATAGAATCAGAGAATAGTGCCAGACTCTTTCCAGGGGTGCCCAGTGACAGGTTGAGGAGCAATGGCCAGAAACTAAAGGACAAGAAGTTTCACCTCAACATGAGGAAGGACTTCTTTATGTGGAAGGTGGCAGAGCACTGGAGCACTCTGCTTCCAGGAAGTGTGTGGAGTCTCCCTCTCTGTAGACATTCCAAACCCACATGGAAACATTCCTGTGTCACCTGCTCAATTAGGGGGGTTGGAATGGTGGATTTCCAGAGGTCCCTTACAACCTGAATAGTTCTGTGGAACTGTGAAACCCCCTGGCCCTGGTGTTGCCTGTGCCATCAGACAGGGAAAGTTCGTAAAACACAGGAGAATTTGTTTAACTTTGGCTCTCACTTGGCCACCTTCCCACCTTCCCTGTGCCTGATGCCCCAGAGTGGGAGGAGCAACATGACCCACAAATACATCCTGGCTTCTCGGCTCCCGCACATGCTGGCTGTTTCTGATGAGACCCCTGAATCCAGGGATGCAGCAGGGACATGTGGTGACACATGGCAAAGCACAACCTTCAACAGCACCCGCTGCAAGCAGCATTGGGCAGCGGCATGAGCTCCACACGACACAGCTGGATCCTGGTTAAAAGCTCTTCCCGAGTTCTTGGAGCAATGAAAACTCTTTTTTTCTGAGTCCTCGTTGTGTCCTAATGAAGGAATAAAATAAACATTTGGTAACAAATCCAGCATATGGTTATTGTTTGCTGCAAGGACAGGGGAAAACATGACTCCATAGCTGGGCGAAAAGGCTGCAGCTGCACTATCGCATTACCGAGCTTTATTTAATAAACCCTTGTCCTGCCAGCCTTAACGAAATTTCTCCTTCCCCTCAAGCCCTGAGAGGTGGTTTTGGTGCCTTCTGCTGCAATGGCCATGGCAGGGTCGCATGTGCCCTTCGTTAGCCGAGGAATCTGCTTTCAATTCTGGCCCTTCAGATTGTATTTTCACAGTGACTCATTAGTCAGCGAACGCTGACAAGCTGCTGTAAGTGTGCCATCTCCCGCATTGTTTATATGCAAGTGCAGCGCCCAAAATGATTTATTTAGGTTTTAATTAAAATTTGTGGATAGACCAGTGAGTTTTAGCAGTGCCGGTTCTAATTTGTGGTTGCAGAGGAAAAAAAATAAAATAAAAAAATCAATAGGCTTGTAGAATTTATATTTTTAGAGTTACCTCAGAGTGTGGTGACCTGCTGGTCACTGGCCCCAGTTGTGCCACCTACAGTAGGCAGAGATGCAACACCTATGCTTCCCACATCAAGGAACACACCTGGAATCCCTCTAACAGGTAAATTGATGTCCTGTGAGTAACGTCCTGATGACCCCAACACTGGACTGAGCCCTGAGCAGATGCAGAATTGCAAAAATTTAAGGGCATATCACAGAATCACAGACTGGTTTGGGTTGGAAGGGACCTTGAAGATCATCTCCACCCCCTGCCATGGACAGAGACACCTTCCACCAGCCCAGCTTGCTCCAAGCCCCATCCAACTGGCCTTCAACACTTCCAGGGATGGGGCAGCCACAGCTTCCCTGGGCAACCTGTGCCAGGGCCTCACCACCCTCACAAGGAGGGATTCCTTCCCAGTATGTCATCCAGCCCTGCCCTCTAGCAGTGGGAAGCCATTCCCCCTTGCCCTGTCTTGTCCCTCTCCAGCTCTCTTGGAGCCCCTTTATGCACTGGAAGGGGCTCTAAGGTCTCTCCAGAGCCTTCTCCAGGCTGAACACTCCCACCTCTCCCATTCTGGCTCCAGAGCAGAGGGACTCCAGCCCTCAGAGCATCTCCATGGCCTCCTCTGGACTTGCTCCAGCAGGTCCACTTTCTTCTTATATTTCATTATATTTAATTATACTCTAATTTAATTAACATTCTTCATATATTTAATTGCCTGCGCAGGATCACAGCAGTGCCCAGGAGGAAGATGGGTAACATCGGGAGGTGGCTGAGCCCTGAGGTCCCATGAGGAGGGTGAGTGACTTGTTGTTTGAAAGAAGAAGTTATGATTTAAAAATACTTTGGAGGGTGTGGGTCACCCTCTCCAAAATAATCTTTGTGCCTTCCCCACTGCTAGCATCTCTCATGTCCCCATTTATGTTTCTGGTAACTTTTCGTGACTCCAAAAGAACACCTGGGAGTGGAAGGACAAAGAGCTTCTGGTGGGTGCACTGGTGAAGCTTCAGGGGTTTCTCTGCCCTCCTCACCCTGTGGGACCCCCTGAACCACCTCCCCAGGTGGGGGACAATGTGTTGCTCTTGCGGGATGGAGATTTTCTTGCTGCTCATGACATCAAGATGAGTTTTGATAAGTTGCAATAAAGCCCTAAGAGACTGAACTTGTGTTCCCCCTCCCCCAAATTATGAAAGTTTGAAGCCTTTCTTGGCCTAAAACCTCAGAGAAGTCTCAGAGAAGTCCCTACTGTACCTGATGTAAATATGTATTAATTAAAGCACTTTGGAAATGCAGAGTATTGACCTAACAGGCCATAATGGCTCTTCTTGAGCAATTACAATCTATCATCCAGCTCCAGACTTCAGGAGGGCTTTTTTTCGGAGGCGTGTTATTGACCTGATGGCCCCGGGCGGTTTCCTCCCTCGCACAGACCCTTCCTGCCCCAGGGCTTGCATCCTTCCCGGGGAAATTGTTAGAGATGGAGGCCCTAAATCCCCTAAAATTAATAAATAGGATGTATTTCATCCTGCCCCCTCCCTGCCATGCTCCTCCTCTTACCTCTCCATCACCGAGGGCACTTTTGAGCTTTCCAACCCACCTGCAGACCCCAGGAAAGACCCAGAGAAAAATATTGATATATAAAAGAAAACCTTTGTGCTTTGCAGTGGTGGAAACCCTTCTCAAATATAGCACCTGTCTCCTGAGACTTACACCTTCTAATTTAATTTTCCCCTAAATCAAACAGTGTATTAATCCCCAATAGAAAACATGTTCCAGTTGCACAAACAATATTTAAATGCTATAATAGGGACATCTTTTAGAAATACTTCTAACAAATCCTGAAAAAAACCAAATGTGTGGGCTATAATTAATAGAAATGCCAAGTGCCAGCTAACCAGGAAAACTCCAGCATCATAAATCTGCCCCAAGCCTTCTCACACATGCTGATGGATGGGGACTTGCAGCTTAAATATTTAACAATCAATAATTCAAATACCTATCCTACCCTATTAAATTTGTCACATTTATTTATAAATGCAACATCCAGCTGAAGTTTCTCTAAAAGTTGGGCCTCTTCCACCCAATAACAATATGCAAAATTTTAGAAGAGCGTTGGAAGGGAAAAAAAGGAGTCGGGATATGAAATTTCTGTGGGGAAATAAGGAACAATGCGGGGGGAAAATTAAACCCCATATCCCCAAATAGTTGGCTGCATCTCCTTCACCCTAATGGGTTTGGATAATGCAATGTGCAGGCAGGTGCTGTGTCATATGAATCACATTTATAGGAACATTTTCCAATTTCTTCGCCGCCCAAGGCAGGGAGCTGCCGTTCATCCTCCACAGATGAATATTTCTGTGGCACAGGGTGGGCTGTGGCCCCTGCCCACACATTGCCTCCAGTCCAGAGCAGATCCTGCAAAACAATGAAAAAGCCTGGAGAAAGGGATGGGTTTGGGGCTGACCTGAATTGCAGCAATGCTTTGCTTTGCCTTGTGGAAGGGTAGAGGGGGATATAAATAAATAAATAAATACATGCTGGGTGCAGCTCTGCCAAGGAAGAGGATGATGATGATGATGATAATAATAAACTTTAATAAAAATAGTAATGAAATTGGATCTTTCCAGTTTGCAGCACCAACAGCCTGACTCTGTATCTCAAAGGTTTTTGGGATAACTGTATGGTTTATCAGATGTCTCCTCTCCTCACCAATGGCCTCCATAAAAATAACACCAATGGGGAAAACCGTGCTCTGTTTCCACTGATCTGGAGGAAGAGGAAGTGGCTCAGAGCATCCAACATGCTGCTGGAGACTTGGCCATGCCTCCAGTTGCCTGTGGCATGGAGGGTTGCTTGGGCTCTGACATCACTGATTTCAAAGGAACACCAAATCTGACCCAAAAGGTCATGAAACTCCTGGACCCAAATTTCTGGAAGGATTAAAATACCCATGGATGAGGGGGGAGTGGTGTCGATAATGGTCCCTGTCCCCACCACAGTGTGCCTGTGGGGTTGAATTATGATGGCATAAATCTCCGTGGCGAATTTATTGCCAGAATTTATCAGCTCCAGTTTCTGAACAGCCAAACAGTTAATTTTGAGATGAAGTGGTGCCATTTTCATCAATACCAGTGTGCTAACTGCCCATCAAAACATGCAGCTGCAATTAATACTGTTGCTGAAGTAGTGAACCAGTAAGTATTTCTAGTCTTGGCTGGTTTTCAGCAGACATTGGACAAACCCACCACCTTGGTAATATTCCCTGAGTCCTGTTCTTGTTCCATCAACAGGAACGTTTACGTTTAAGGAGGCAGTTAAGTAGCCAGATCTCCCTCTGAGCACAGTGAAGCACCCATGTTTCCCTGCCTAAACCCCAGCCTGTGCATTTTCCACCCCAAGTTTTTGATTTCTGTTAGTGGCTATTGCATATTCCTCCTGCGTCCAGAGCCAGGCTGACACATTTGGATAGTGATAAATAATAAATGGGATTTATTTCCTTAGATGCTGATGGAGACCTTTTCTCCTGAAGGAAGAAAGAGAAAGCAAGAAAGCAGGAGTGAAAGAAAAAGTGAAAGAAAAAGATGAGGAAAGCAGGAGACAGTGCCCAAGCCCTGGACAGTGCTTGCTCCACTCCCAGCACGTCTGCCCCCTGTGTGGGGCAGGATGGGGCAGGATCCAGCTGCCCTCCTGCACCCTCCTCATTCCTCCACCAAACCCAGGGCAGCCTCAGCCAATGCCCTCAATAATAAAGGGTATAAATAAATAATAGTGAATGATTTTTGTAGGGGGGCTGTGGATGAGAGCACAGGGAAGGGGCAGTGGTGTGGAGCTGTCGG
Organism: Pyrocephalus nanus; assembly: GCA_038380795.1. Classification (NCBI taxonomy): domain Eukaryota; kingdom Metazoa; phylum Chordata; class Aves; order Passeriformes; family Tyrannidae; genus Pyrocephalus; species Pyrocephalus nanus. Next base: position 11,395,364 of record CM076269.1, on the reverse strand, counting down.
AGATGCGGTGATGGGCGACACCTTCCCTGTGTACTGTCACTGCACTTTTTTTAAAGCAGGTTTTAATTTTGCTGTATTTGTGCAGTGATGTGCAGTGGTGGGTCCTATCCCTCCCTCCCATCCTTGCACCTCCCCTGCTCACAGCCACTGCTTGAAGAAAGCATCCAGATCCCACAGCCCTGTGGGGCAGGCTGGCCCATGCCTGGGCTCACTTCCAAACCAAAGGGACACCACCATCATTTAGGTTGTTTTTGCAACGTCAAGATAAATTTTCTGCCTAATTCGGGCAGTGGGCACAGGCTAAGCACCTCCACCCCCCCCTCCCTTCTCCCTCTTTCCTCCCAGTGCTTGCAGGAGTGAAAGGGGCAATGCTGCTGGCAAGCCCCTGCCTGGGGTACTGTGTTTTTTTTGAGGACAGATTTGGCTTTTCCTTACTGTCTAGTCTCCTTTATGAGAAAAAAAAGCCAAGTTGAACAGGGTCCAAGCTGTCCTCAGCTGCCACACCATGAATTGGTGCCAGCAGGGCCCATGTCTGAGGCAGTGACCAGGACACAGCGAGGGGCCCCTGGGGACAGGGACATTAGAGCTGTGCCCAGCCTGACCCTCCCACCCTGGCCTTGTAGTCAAAACCAAAACTCTGTGGAGGTGTGAGAAAGGAAATACCAACGGTTTATGAGTGTCAGGCAGCTATTTGTTATGAAGCACTCATTTTCCCCCCAGATAAAATGGAAGAGCTAGTGCTGCAGCTGGTGCTGCCCAAGGAAGGGCTTGGGGTCACAGTGGTCCCTGTCTCATATCCACTAAGGCCATGTGGCAGAGAGCTGCACCAGCCCTTGCCTCTCACCCATCTCAGTGCCCTCTTTTAAGCAGAAAACAGGCAGAATGGCTTAAATGCAAAAGAACTCTTTCTGAAAATATTAATTTCTGCAGATGACTTTTAAGCAGAAGGTGTTGCAGAGTGAAAACCTTTGAAGGAAATTTTAAAGTTTGTAAAATCTAATTTTTTCCCATTTTTTCATAAAGAGTCTTGCAGAGAAGGGCAGCTCTTCTGGCTGAGTTTCAAGATCAACCCCAACAGCCACGGCCGACAGCTGTACTGGGGCTCCTTGGAAATGTGGTAATATTTTTCTAGTTTAGCTAAATTTGAAGATATATTGCAGCATTTGCAACATTTATTAATCTCCCTGGTCTTTCCTAGGAGTGCTTTGTGTCTTTACTTTGGATGATTTAATCTTCGGAGTTTCGCCAAGGATTAATCTGTTATCATGCAAGGAACGATTCTGTGTAGTGGGACACCAACAACACAGGGAAGAATGTGACAGCAGTGACTCGATTTAACTAAACATCCCCATCATTTAGGATGAAGCTACTGCCTGGGAGCCTGCCCAGGTCTGAGGGCTGGCATCAACCACCTGGAGACATCGATGCCGCCACGGGCAGCAATGCCCGCAGTCCTACAGCCACATCCCACCCAGTGCCCAGCTGGAAGTAAATAACAACACGGCCTGTTAGCATTAGCAATTTTTTATTTTCCTTTTTTGTTGCATAGGAAATGCAGTACTTGCTTCCAGTAATTGTATTGTAATGTGAGAAGGTGGTAGCACTAATGGTTGAATACAAGAGTTAAACTAATCCACACCAGCTCAAAAAACCTGCGGAGACTTAGTTGAATAAGAATGGATGCCCACAGTGATTCTCAACCAATTACAATTTTTTTCACAGAACACAGTAAAACTAAAATGGTAACTATGAGAGTCAATACAAGTATACTAGAGGCACGAGGGGCCTGACTCATAAAAAAAAATGAACACGACATGGTATTAACACGGGTGTCAAGTGAATTTGCAGCAGATCTTTCACACGGCCGGTGGAAATTTTAGCGCCCCAAATCTCAAACCGCCGCTGAGGGACTGGGCTGGGCCGATCCCAGGCAGCAAGGCAGGGCTAGGGCAGAGCTCGGCCGAGTGGAGAACTCGCATAGCCAGCCAAAATGGAGATTTCTCCTTGATTGTATTTCAAAAGGATTTCGTGGCCCTTTCCCCAAGGCAGCAGGGATGCCGGCAACAAGGACAAGTATCGTCGGCGGATGCCGAGCCGGGCACTCTCGCCCTACCATGCTCCATCTAGAAACTCATCTTCTTTTTGTTTTTTCCCCTCATATTAATTTGTGGATGCAGATAAAAGGGGAGGGGGATTTCACCCAACACAATTGTTTTTGTTCATGCTCGAGCATAGAAGATTAACTAAGTGGAAAATAGTCTTCCCTACAAAAAGGCGTACAAAGTACAAAAGTTCACATTGTGGGCGATCGCTCGCCTAGATGGAGGGTTTCTCTAGAGCTCAGAGGTAGCAATCGAGCGTATTTTGTTCTGGTATGGGACAAGATCTCTTTTGTAATCAAGTCTCCTCATGCTGCCGTGTCCTGAGCCCCCGGCACCAGCCGGAGCGCGGCACGGAGCCATCCTCTCCCATGTCCCCCTTTCCTCCTGCCAGCTGCACCTCTGGCGTTTGGAGCATGGTCCTGTGCTGCCTCACCGCCTCCACAACCCCTTCCCATCCATTCCTGGTCTCTGTGGGGTTTGGGGAGGCGGAGAGGGGAATGGGAGGGAGAGGAGAGCCAGCGGGCACACATGCCAAAGTGAAATCTGTCCTCAATTTGGAGGAGAAAAGCCCACCAGCCTCCCCGTGTTAATAGCAAAGGAGCTTTTATGAATCGGGCCCAAAGTTTGTACAGAGTTTGAAGAAAAATATTGCAACTGTGCATGAAACTAAACAACCACATGAGGTTTTTTTTTTCTTTTTTTCTTTTTTTTTTTTTTTTTTTAAAAGGTTTTTTTTCTTTCTATATGAGGAAGTCTGGTGTGAAGAAGGGTCAAGCATGGGTACCTGGTTCACCGCTGCCCATTAAGAAATCTCTCGCAACATGAGCTCGGTCTCGTTTGTGGGTTTAAAGGACTGTCCCTTCAATTTGAACTGTTCTTCAGAGCAAGCTCTCTGAATACTTAGGGTAGCTTTTCGAGACGAAAATCTTACCAGGCACGGATTTCTGGTCTCAAACACCATGTCCTGCCCTCTAGGGAAAAAAAAAAAAAAAAAAAAAGAAAAGGAAAAAAAAAGAAAAAAAAGAAAAAAAACCCAAAACACAAGTAATACTGAATTTAAGTAAATGTATACCTCCAAAATACTGAAAACACCCCAAATCAATAAAGACAGAATTTGCGTTCTCAGTGAAATATCTTTAAACCTATCTGACAAGAACCAAGTCAGAAAAAAAGACTAACATAACTTTGAGTAATATTCATACAGCTACTAAGCATTATGGAATAGCATGCATTAATATTGTACGGTTATTTTACATCACCTATATCAGAAGGTTCTGACAGACAGCGAAGGCTACCGGTGTAGAAAAATCTTACTTCAGAAGAGCAATATAATACAGATTTCACAGGCACTACATTTTAATATATCAGGTATTATGCTGGTTTTCTTATAATTCTTTCTGTCCTAAAGCTGGCATTATAACAATGACCGAAAAGGCAAGGATCGAAGTAAACGGAAAGTAGATACCAAAGTTGATATATTCTTTTCTTTTTTTTTTTTTTCAGATAGATTAGTGCATAGTTTTCATGCAGATAAACACTGCTATGCATTTACATTGTTGGAAAGCAGAGTGAATTGAGCCCAAGTTGTCACATTTTTGTAAATCATTTTGCCAGCCTGTAATAGCACCATGTAATGGATTTGCATTAAACATTAAATTGATTTCAGAATTGGTGACACAGTATTCACTACAGTTAAGTGCTATGGAATAGCTTCAATGTTACCTGCTATATATCAAAGCAATTTTCATCCCACTGCTTTTTTATTGGAAAAAATAAAAGGAAAATGTACTCGATACTAATTAGACTATTGCGCAGCCTTGGACTTGATGATGGCATAGCTGGGTTTACTGTCAAACAGTAATACATGCATTGACTTCAAGACAAAATTGGCATTGTAAGCTTGATTTAATGAAAATCCTGCCTAGCAGGCAGTGTTAACTTCACAAGACCTGCCTCCGACAGACCTCATGAGGTTGATTTTGTTATTTATTTATTGTTTAGGTGCCATTGAAGCTCTCCTTACATTGTCATGCCGGTTATGGTTTTAATTTTGTTCGATGGAGGCCTTCTACCAATAAAAAAAAAGAAAAAAAAAAGATATTTCCAGAGACACAATGCAAAGTACAATATTAACTGACATTCTTAAAAAAAAAAAAAAGTAATTCACCACAAGGAAAAAAAAACTGTTTTAGGCTATGTATCTGGGTTTTTTTGTATTTTTGTACAGTAAATATTTTATAACACTGTTACTAAAAAGCTGCAAATATACGGAACAAAGAAAACTAGAGAAAGAAAAAAAAAATGTTAGAGGGATTTTGCATATTCCTGTGGGCTGACTGAATACTGTGGAGTTGAGAAAACTTGGTGTTTCTTTTCCCCTTCGACCTTAAGGGGAGGGGGAACAAGCAACAGAGACAAAGTGTACCATGGCTGCCTAAACTTGAAGCCCGAAAGTTTTTTATTATAAAGGAAGAAGAATAAATAATAAATGGCATTGCTGGGGTGTGCGGCATGAGAAAAGCAAGTGCCCTCGCTAAAAAAAAAAAAAAACCCAAAAGAGGGAAAACCAAAGGAATTAACTTGAGTAAAAGTCAATTCACGCTAAGCCATCCCTAGGGCTTTAAATTTGGATGGGCGGGGGGTGGGTACAGGTCAGAGTATTTGTGCGTCTGACGGTTCTGGAGAGGAGACGGGGAGGAAAAAAGTTGTTCTTGTGACTCAAAAAGAGCGGCCGGAGCGGGAGTGGGGCCGTGACCCTTCGGGGGGCTCCAGCCGCCGGCCCCGCTCCCTTCCGCACCCCCACGGGATGGAGGGATGGATAGTGTATGGATGCTCCATCCCTCCTGCCTCATCCCTGCTCGCCTCCCCACTCCTCGGAGGACTAAAACACTGTTTGTTCTCTACACCTGCACAAAACGGAACTGCCGCGTTTCCTGCGTGAGAGGAAGGTGAATGCAAACTGAATTTAGTGTGTAATACTTTACAACCCCTGTTGGTTAACACCCTTGACCTCCTACCTAATGTTTTAAAGCCTTTAAAACATTTTTTTTTCTCGCAATTCTGCTCAGAGTTCCCTAACTTTAGCATCATCAAACTTAATATGACAAAAATACCTTCAAAAATACAGCATACCTGTAATGTCCATTTACAATGGTTCTTCAGTAGCCTATACTTCTCAAGCATAGGAATATGCTATACCATTGAGAGAAGAAAAATAACTGTATTTAAATACATACAAAAAAAGGAAACGGGAAAGTTTTTAACTTAAATCCAGTTCCCAAAGGAAAAAAAAAAAAAAAAAGCAATTCTATGAACGCTGCCTTTATAACGAACAATCAGAAATTTCACTAAGCTAATTTGACAGAAATTTTTCCTCATTTAAACAACATTACAAAAGTCCTGCATTATAAAATAGGGTAGAATAAATCAGTGTAATCAATAAAACTATACAACATACAAATTACATATCTTCTGAGTGGGCAGTTTAATTCTCTCTCTTTGCAGCCATGACTACAACATGCTCACTAAAAACAACTAACTGCCCAAACTATTGCTTAGTTTGTTTTGTTTAAAAAAGGGTGCAATTTTATTGTATATACAACCAATTTACTGGTAATACCTTGTCTCATAGCAAGGTTCTGACAAAATGTTTGTCTAGGCTTTTTTCCCTTCACTGTGAAGCACTGAAAGCTGCTATTTTTTTTTTTTTTTAGTGCACATATGTCTTAATAAAGTAATGCCCAGCTAAGTGCTATAGGGAAGGCAAAGGATGCTGGCTAGAGGATGTGATACCATATACTAACAATCACACAATACAATAGAGCAAAATGACTACTCAACCACTTATCAGACACATATGAAAATCCAAAACATTTTATTTTTTCCTTAAATAGAGAATAACCAGTAAACAATTTTCAGAACTTGGAAGTTTAAAAACGTGCATATAAAAATGGGCATTATATACTTTTATTGAATGTGGATTGATTGCAGTCTGCTAATAAAAATGGGTGTGGGATCTGAAGAAAAAGGAAGTTTTTTTTTTTTTAAGGCTTGCTTGTGAAAGGAACAGTTGTAAAACAAAAATTGCTTGAAGCAGGGTTCAGCTTAGTGCTTCACAGTTTGACTGCTTCTCTAAGAAGAGCCCTTCCTGCATGTGCATTCAAAAATCACAAAAGTACAAAGACAAACACCTAAAACACACTGCGTCAAGTGCAGCACCAACTTTGGTCAAATAAAAAAAAATTAAAAGAAAAATTAATAATTGCTAAGCTTTTCTACATGATATAAGCAGGTATTGCATATTTTCATATATCTGGGAGAAAACAAAACAAAAAAGGAAGACTCCAAATAAAAGGTAAAATGCAGCAACATCCAAAAATACTGATAATCTAGCATCTACAGATCTCAGAATAGCACTGCCACTGACCATACAGGACAATAAACACTACTCCTATCTGCGGAACAACTAACATCCTATTTAATTCTAGATGTTGGAACTGACAATGGCTGACATAAAAGTCACATTTACAAAAAGTGTCTCCAAATGCTTGACTAGGGAAAAACCCCTTTCAATATAGGAACATGTGCAACAATTCCACAAATAATCGCTATCCAGGGCAAGGCACATTGATATGGAATTTTTTTTTTTTTTGTTTCGTGCAAATTAAGAAAACAAAACAAAACATTGTTTCAGGGAAAAGATGAGGAGCAAAGTGTCTTCCCAAGAATTTCAGTTACTTGATTGTATAGGACAGTAGTAGAAACCCTTCTGAAGGGTCAAACAAACATAGTTTAAAGGCAAGTGCCTGGAATAGGGATTACAATATTGTGTCTTAATGCACTCTACTTTACCCTACATTAACTATATAAAAATTAGTTACTAACACTAGAACATGCAGAGACTTTCTCTGATTAGCTGGACTCGCCAACCAGAACGTATATATATGTATAGTATAGGAAACCTTCTTAAAGTTGCATGTGAAGCAAAGGGGTGCTCCGCTGTCTGATAGAAAAAATCACTTGCACTCTTTTTTTTTTTCTTTTTTTTTCCTTTTTTTTGTACATAAGATACAGGACGTTTGGGGTCCAAACTTCTTTTTTTTTTTTTTTTTTTTTTTTTCATTTTAAGATTTTTTTATTTGTCTGTTTTTTTTTTTTCTTCTTCAGCAAGTGCCCTTGCTTTGAACTGGCATAAGTTGTAAGATCAGCATTGTTCGTTTCTGTATTGTGTTCTTTGCAGTCCAGAAAATGTACCAGTTCAGGGACACAAAGGTGTTTTACTTTCTGGACTGTTTTCTCTTATTCCCAAGGTGTTTGAGAACTGATAAACCCTATATTGCCGGAAACACGTAAAATTTGTCAGAATTGGCATAATCCATTATAGTGACTTTTAGCTTATAAAATTAACAGATATTATGATTTCATTTTAGTTATGTGCTTTGATAACAGAAAATGATTAATTAGCATTTAATGTAGTTAACATATTGTGGTAAAAGCACCATTAGATTTGTTTTTTTTTTTTTAATTTTCCTTCAGTTTTAAAGGGATACAAGTTCAACAATAAAAAACATAAAAAGCAAAAATAGCTCCCCTTTTTCTTGCAAGGCTGTTTTTTACCCCAATAATTTAGAGTCCTGGGGTGGAAGGACTTGGAAAACAAAAATAGAATTTTCAACAATCTCTATCTTACAAAGATATTTAGCTATCCAATGAAATTGCACTTTACTCAATTCAAAATTCGATTGTTTTGATTGATTCCTGTCAGTTTCTGTCAAAACAGACCAACTTCCCCATTTCTGCGTGAATTTTTGTGTAATTGTTGAAAATTGTTGAAAAATGTTTTCTTTTTAAATGTAAGTGCAGCATTTCAAACTTTTTTCTTTTTTTTCTTTTTTTTTTTTTTTAGTGAATAGTAGTAGTTCAATGTTTTAAATTGCTCTGCAATCGAGTGGAAAAAAATTGTTGACAATGCTCTTATGGTTCATGTTACATCTCTAAGTGCCGACTGTAAAAAAAAAAAAAGAAAAAAAAACCCCAACAACAACAACAACAAAAAAAACCTGCTTTTTTTTTTCCCGATATGTTACAGAAAAACATGCTCTATGTCTGTCCGGTAAGTTATATATTGCAGAATTCAGCTACTACAAAAGTTATAGTTTAAGTGTGTTTCATGATTTCTCAAGAAGTCTCACACCTGTATGGGAAAATCCGATGAGGATACTGTAAAACAGTTAGGCTCCATATGAAAAGTGTGTTACAACAGCGAGTTGGTAAGCAGCAGCAGAGGCTAGTTCTACTCAGTGTCACCTAATGCTTACACTACCAATGAAACACTTCAAAAGTTATGAAGCCCAACCATTTCCAGCACCATATGAGAAATTACAACAGTCCTAAAGTTGTCTAAAAAAAAAAAAAAAGAAAAAATAAAATCTCGAGAAAGTTACGGCCTTTGCCATTCAACCATAACGTTTGCCATTTCCATGTACTAGTTTGCTGTCGGTGTCTGCTCGCCTCCCCTTCCGCCGATGTGAAGTCGCTGCGCTGCGTTGCTGCTGCTTCCGTGTTACAGAGGTGGGAAGGGGTCTGGTGGTCTGTCCGGTGGGTGGTGGGAAGCGGAGACTTTTATCCCAGGTACCAGGACTGCAAAAGGAGAAAGGAGAAGCGTCAGCCCCGCTGCCCGTTCTCGCTGCTTCCCCAAGGGCTCGGGGCATTGCCGCCAGCCTCCTCCGCCAAGAGGGGGGCTAATTGAGACCGTGACGAATTGACCTAATTACAAAGCTTAATTAAAAATACTGTACAAATCAATATTTTTTTTTTTCTCGCCGACAGTTGCTGGACATAGCTACAGATGAACGCGGGGGTCATGTCACGTTACAAGTTATCAATCTTTTTAATAGATGGTGGCTTGAAGATCCCTCCAGTTCACTTTTGTCTAATCCCCTGAAAAGGCGATACACATTTGCCTCTCTGTGCCATTTATCACCCTGCAGTCGGGGTTTTCTTGGGTATTTAGGCATGTGCCAGCATAAGCATCTGTTGCTTTATACTGCCCTGCTTCAACTGTCTCGCTGGAACAGATGCACAGAAATTCAACAACAGGGCTGTTTTCTTAGGAGAAATGTGGATCGCTAGAGAAAAGCCAGGATAAAGCAAATCTGGGGGAAAGTGGATCAGCAAAAATGTCCCGTATCTCTGCCCATACTTGTGTTTCAAAACAAAACATGGGCCTCAACTAATAGCTTGTCTTTGGGAAAATCTTTTTTTTTTCTTTTCCCCAAAGGGAGGGAATTCCCTGGGAATTCAGCTCCACAACAATACCGTCCTTAACCCAACGGCGCAGATGCACAGAAAACAATTTCGCTCCTCGATAGGAAAATAACACTGTTGGAAAGCTGGAGCGGGCTCTGCTGGAGCCAGGGCAGTGCCACCGCACCAGGGAGACCCGGCTCGGCCCCAGCGAGGTCAGCCCAACCTGATCTCGGGATGAATAAGAGCAGTGTTAGGCCCTGGGACTGTGTGCGCGGGGGGATGCTACTTGGCAATGACATATTGCTGTGGGAATACACCAACAAGCGGCAACTATTTAGCCTGAAGTAAAGTAATACAACAAGAAAGACTCAGGTATTAAAGAGCTGTTGCTGATACCCCAAGTTTTTCCTCGGGATCCTGTAATATATGAGGTGTGTACGTGTGCATGTACAAACCGACGACAAGTTTTACCAACTTTTTCCTCCGTTCCTTTTTGGCGTCTGACATGATTGATAGCACAATCAGCTCAGGGAGGATTTATGAACATTTACAGAAGACTCTGAGGCAAGTTTCATGTGGGACTTGGAGATTATGTGGTCTTGCCATGGAGGTAGGAACTGGTAAAATAAATAGCACGATTGGAGAAGTTGTCCTGCTTCCAATACACCTCATTAACTTACTCTTCCTCCGCTCGCCCTTCTGAATACAAACACACCAGTCCCATATCAGCTCCATCTATTGCCTACAGATTTTATATTTAGACTTACTCAGGCTGCAATTAAACGAAATAGTTCTCATATGTAAAGTTTATAAACAGAGGAAAGTTCTGGCAGGGTTCGTGAAGCAGAGCCAAGTCCCGTTCCCCTCCCTGACTGCGGAGCTAGACTGATTTTAGGTGGGTGCAGGGACGTGGAGTGTGGGCTGTGCTGTGCTGGAGGCACCTCCAACTACCACCAGCTGCCAGCTCCTCCAAACTTTGCAGGATCATCCCTCACACTTGTTGTTTGAGTGTGACAGTTTTTGGCCAGGCTGGGAACTGGGGCAGCACCCAGTATGGAGCGGAGGGGTTAAAGACTGAGATGGCATGGAGCAGAAGGGTTGAAGATTAAGAGGAGATGGAGTAGAGGGGTTAAAACTGTGAAGAGATGGAGTAGAGGGGTTACAGTCTGAGAGGCAATGAAGTTAAGGGGGGCTAAGACTGAGAGGGGATGGAGTCGAGGAGTTGAGCACTGTGAGGGGATGGAGTAAAGGGGTTAAAGATTTGAGAGGTGATGGAGCAGAACGGTTGAACACTGCGAGGTGATGGAGTGGAGGGGTTGAACACTACGAGGTGATGGAGTAGAGAGGTTGAAAACTGCGAGGTGATGGAATGGAAGGGTTAAAGACTGCGAGGCGATGGAGTGGAGGGGTTGAACACAGCGAGGCGATGGTTCCCATCCTTAGCGCCGATGTCCGGCTGGCTCCATGGCCGCTGGCCCGGCACATGGCCCTCCGGGTGGCGGGAGCCGCTGCCCTCGCCACTATTCCCTCGCTTCAGAAGCTGATTAAAAAACAAAAAAAACAAAAAAAAAAAAAAAAAGCAGGAGCTAAAAAAAAAAAAAGAAGCTCAGAGGTTGCGGAGGTGGGGCTGCGCGGGGCCGGAGCTGGCTGCGGCGGGGTCCTTTCGCCCGCCCGATCTCCGCCGCCCCCTCCACCCCTCGGTCCGTCTGTCCGTCCGCCCCGGCCGGTCCGTCGGTCCGTCCCCCGCCGCCCCGCGCTCCTTCACGCATCTCGCTATTCACCCCGCGCCTCGCAGACAAGGTTACCCCAGAGCGGCTCTGTAATCCTTCACTGAAATAGGCTTTATTGATTGCTCTGGTCTATTGTTCCCTTTTCAAGTCCCCCAAGTTCAAGTTCATCCCGGTGTTACATCATGTCTCGTTGCTAAGGGCAACCAGACAGCCCCAGACGTGACCGCCATCCGCAAGCGCGGCGCTGCGCCCTCCCACCGCCGCCAGCCGCGCTGACGTCGAGCCCCGCTCCCAACACACTGAACTATTTATTCTGCCTAATTTATGACCTCCACAGCAAGAGAGACCCCCACTCCAAAAACCAACGCTGTTGTATATTTAATTAATCTGTCTTTCTCTGGCACTTGGGAAAGTTAGACAAAGGTCTAATTATTGTGTGTCGCTCCCCACACTTTTCTTTTTGGGGTGACTATTTGCATGGGAAAAGAAACGGCGAGGCTGGGTGCGAGTCCCCTCCCTCCAAAACACCTTTTTTTTCCCCCCTGCCCTATTGACATTTCATGAAATACTTTAGCTGCTTAAGGGAATTAGAAAAAAAAAAAATCTGATGTGAATGTAACTCCTTCGGAGTTGGTATTCAGTAACACAAATCAACTCATGACATGTTTAAATTTAAATGCTAACCACACGCTCTGCGAGTTACTTTAAAGGTTAGTTTTTAATCAATAGAAGTTGCTGACTCGGGAGTTTTGAGCGGCGCAGTGCAGCTCTGGGGCCTTTGTCTCGCGTTGGGCTTTCAAACTTTTTTTTTCTTGAGATGATTTTAGCAATGATTTGCAGACACAGAGCGCTATTGTGCTCCTGACTAGCAACATGTCAATAAAGGAGTAGAGTTACCATGCACTAGGGTGTCAATATGACTCCTGCAGACACTGCTCGGCCTTAATACCAATGAAAAACTTAATTAACCCTTACAGGATCGACCCAAACCAAACTGCACGGGGAGTTTCAAAACTTCCGTGCCGGGGCTCTGCATCGCCTTGACTGAAAAGCTGCTTTTACAGGACCCAAACTCCAAGTGCTTCACCAACAGCTGCATCCCGCTTCGCCTGCTCCTGCAGCCCCACTTGGATGAGATGTTTTATGGGCTGAGGCAGCAGAACAGCGAGACAGAGAGCGCATTTACCCGGCAGATCCCACCAGCACCGCTCTCGGGACACCAGTTTAATTTAGAGCATCTTACAGCTGAAACGCACACACAGAATGATCCTCCTTTTTCTACTAATCATTTTAATATTAAGATCTCATATCCCCCTCAAGCCTCCTATACACGTCTAAGTCTTCCAGGATTAGGGCTGAAGAGCACTATTGTTCCTCTGAAGCACCTGTGAAACTTCTCTGCGAGGGAGAGGAGACCTCTGCGCCTCAAATAAAAACGTCTAGGAAGTGTATTAGGCACTTGGAGATCCAATAGTTGGGATCTGTCAGCTTTGTTTTTGGCATGATTAGGGGGCTTAGAGGAGGAAAAAAGAAGCCTAGATCCCTACATTCAGTTGGCTGAAGTGTTTTATGCCTTGTTTTAGAGCTCTGCTCAATGTCTAACCACCTTACCCACTTTATCCCTTCAGTTCTGTAACCTATCCGACTGCACCCACTCGGAGAACGCCGTATTGCCTTTCTTAATTTAAAATCTCCATTTAAATCATGGGCACTGTCACAATATGGTCAGGATGATATTATCTCTGTGCGTTTTCATAAAAGAGACGGTATTTTATTTCCCTTCTATTTACTTTGCAGTACTCTCAGTGAGTTTAGTGCTAAATGAATCCACTGGAGCTAAAGGTCCCATTCAGTAAAATTACTTCCACACAGTTGTTGGTGCCACTACAGGTCTGTATTGTCCTGTCGAGCATCTCTCTGTCCTTCCCCAGCGCTCAAGGTGAAACATCAGAAAGAATTCTGCAGTCCGGTACGAGATCTTCGCTTCCCTTTCTCCAGTCAAATGAAGAAGTAATCTCATCAGGTTGAAAAGTGCTGACTAAGGATTTAATAAAGTGCCTGCAGATGTGTGTCATCTCTAAGGTATTCAACTCATGTAATGCAAAACAGTTCCACACTGAATGTGCTTATAAAATTCCATTTAACCATTGCAGAGCTCTGTTTTACTGTTCTCTGAGGAGTATTATCACACTTTCCCCCCACCCCCCCTAATTTACAGCACCATGAAAGTTGAAACTCGGCGCTGCCAGTATCTGAGAATCCTCACAGTAGTAAGGTTTTATGATCCATAAACAATATCTACTTGACAGAATCCTAAACAGGAAGTCTGAGATGGCAATTATGGTTCTTTGATAGTGCAAATCTATTTGTTTCTTATGCTCTTCTGGAGACAGCAGAGACACACAAAAATTCTCCATCCACTTCTGACAATCAGTTCCTTTGTAGAGGAAGAACAGCAAAGAAACACTCCATGATTCAGGATATTTAACAGGAGAAAAGCTCAAAGTGCCTCATTGACTCTGGTAGCAGTTTCTGCCTGAGTCAGGAGCCCAAGAACAGGCCCATTATTTATTAAAACCTCCTTATACCAGCCTTCCTGCATGCTGTCCCTCACCCCGGCTCCAGGCCTCACAGCTAGCACTTCTCACATGCTTCAAACCAGAACGACAGTCAAACCCAAACCTGTTCAGTTTGCTTCTACCTGCACATCTCCTGCCCCAACAATGGGACCTTTCAGCTAGCACAGAAAGCTGGGGCTCTACACCCTCCCTATCTGTTTTTCGAATTAAGAAGTTAAACAAAAGTCCTCAAGGGCAAAGTTTAACACTGCGGAAGGAGGTTGTTAATGTGGAATCCAGAACTGGGTGTGACAGTTGGCTTACTTCTCCGGGCGATGTAGGTTATTTAAGGACATTCACACATTTGAAACTCTGACAAACTCTACACATAGGAACTTTGGCTTCCCCATATCCACTCAGGGCTCAGACCTGCTCTGTGCTAGCCATTTTCTTTAGGTTTCAGCCCAGTTCAGCTGCCTGGCAGCAGGAAGGGTCGGTGCCATCAGGACTTCAAACGTGGCTGCCACAGCTCTGTGGCCGTTGCTGCCCTGGGCATGGCTGTGTGTGCAGGAAGCTATTGCTGCACGAGCCCAGGCGGGAAAACCCACCTTTGATAAGAGCCTTAATAAAAAAAACAACTTTACAGCTTTAGAGCTTGCCGGCAAAGCGGCTGTTTGGGCAGCCGAGTTGAACCCGAGCCATGACCACCGGCACCCACGAGGACTCATCGCGGCGCATCAGTTTGGTTGACTGCTTTGGGGATGACTCTTCAGTCACCTCAAGAACTTCAAGGCTCTCACAAACATTAACTCCGGGAAGGTGAATTGGGGTAACGAGTCCTTCTGGTTGTAAAGGTAAAATGAGGATGTGAACAGTTAGGCAGCAAACTGGTCCTTTTGGCATCACCTTGTGAGAGGTCCTGGGAAGGCTCTTCCCCACGGTGCATCATGTAAAAGCAAGGGGCCAAAACTGGGGCTTTGATGCCACTTCAAAAGGGTTGCCAGGGTGAGGGAAGGCAGTGGCAGTTCAGCTTCTGGTGGCTGGAGGGCTCCTGCAGATAAAGCAACTGCCTTTGGTTTACCCCATGTCTGAATTCATCCCATTTTTCTAGTGCTTTCTCCCACGTTTCTCCAGGCACGAAATTTGATCCTGCTGCATAGGAGCGAAAGGTGAATATTAAAGACAAGGTCACCTTTGTGCCTATGGAAGTTATTTTCTTAGAGCTGGGATTAATTATTTAGTAATTATATTTTCCAAAATGAAATACCAACAGGGATGTAAGTAGCATGTTGGTCATCCCCAAAGGGACATAAAACAGTGAGAGAATCTTCTGGTTGTCCAACATCCGCACCCGGGAGAGTCACACGCCCCGCTATGAGCACATTTATACTGTCTTGAGGCAGATAAAACCCATCCCAGGAGGGACACTAGTCTCCAGGCAATACATACAGTAGCTCTGCATCCCATAGTTTTTGTGGGAATGCCAGTTGTGGCAAACTGCATTAAATTACGTGCAATAATTTTGTAATATGGACTTTTGCCTGCTGACTATTAAAAATGTATAGTAGTCCAAACCACTTCTCTCCTGGGACCAACAAACTCACTTCAGGCAAGATTTCTGCTTGGGTTCAAACCTCAAGTTGGGAACAGCTAGTGTTTTTAAATAAGTCACCCCAAACCCTCCCAAACCTATGAAAACACACTCATACAGTAACTCCCGCTGTTGTTCCAGACATCTGAATGTTCCAGTAAAGTGTCCCAGCTGGCCCCAGATGTTTCTTAAGTATAAAGCAATGCTCTGAGTGCTGGACCCCCTGCTGCCCTGACCTGGAGCTCAGCGGATTAAAGATTGACTGTACTATGACATATTCGCATTTAGCCTGAATATAATACAGCAAAGACTTATCAATGGCAAATGTTTGAAATGTAACCCAGCCAGCAGAGTAGGCTGGCACATGGAATATAATGTATAAATAATGTATGGGAACTTAAGATCTAAATTAGATCTACAGGAAGAAAACTTTCCCCTTTCTCTGCCTCTAAAAGAAAGTTCTCTCACAATGAGGTCATTTTCCTGCCCCTCTTTCGGTTTGCAAAACTGCATTTAGGCAGAGGGTCTTCCCTTTTCTTTGGGGGACATTATAGTTTTCCTCCAGTTTTCTAAATAGTCAAGTGACGAAGTTCATTTATTTGTTAGTAAGTTGACTTTGAAATCTGCAAAATAACTTCTAAACTTTGCTTGGTTGGCTGAAAGCTGACTGCAGCCACGCTAAACTGCAAACCTTGCTGTTTAAAAAAAGAAAAAAAAAAGATAGTGGCTTGAAAGAGAGAGAGGAAAAAGAAAGGGAGAAAGAGAGAGAAACAATCCCATTTTGGTTTTTGTTAGAGGACGGCATACTACATAGATCAGAGACTTTTCAAAAAATAAAAACCCCCACTGTACACAAAGCACAGGAAAATGTGAGGAAAAAAGGAAAAACCTAAAAGCAGCTTAGAATGTGTTAACTCTGCCATTCTGTCAGCTTAAAGAGTATTTTATGCTTGATCAACAGCTCTCTTTTATTATGCTTTTCTTTCATTCATTCAAGACATCAAAGACCAGAACCACCAGTGTACCTGATCTACCAGAAGAACTTGTAAGGGTGTTCTAAAGAAACGGGGGTATTGGGAGCCAGACACCCCTGCGGACAAGGCAGTTCAAAGAGAATATTTCAACAATGATTACATTTTGTAAATCTTTGTACGAAAGACAGCTTATTTCCTGCTTTTTTCATGAAAAATAGATTCTATCCATTAAAGTGAGCCCACAGTATGAAAGTTACTTGAGATCTGAGGTACAGCAAGCGGATTAAGTGGAGGGTGAGATGAAATCTTTGAGAGAGACGATGGCTTTCTCTGATATTTGTCGCTGCCACAAGGTTTTCTGACTGGGATGGAAGCTTTTTTTTCTAATTATTATTTATTTGTAGACTTGCTGGTGGCAGTGAAGCCCTTTGTAAAAGCAAAATAAACCAAAATTAATCATAAGGGTAAATCACAACAAATAAAAAAGGATCTAAGAAAACAAATGGCTGCAAAAAACCTTTTGACATGTTTAAAAGAAAAACTATATATATTTGCCCTGCTCCGAAAATCGCAGGCGAGCCATTTAAATCCTGCAGACAACTCTGGAGTGCAGCACACAGACCCAAGCCAGCTGTTTACTTTTCCAAGTCCATGGTGGTTTCTGCATTGATAAACTATATAACCTCACACACGCAGAAGGGATTTTAGCTATGCCAGACCTCATTGCTCTGTCCCGCTCTCTTTATGTGCTGTCACAGAATAAAAATGATCCTAACACAAACCCTGAAATAAGATCCTGCTCCAGAAAGGACATCTTTGTAGATATTTCCTGAGTTACTGCCAAAAGGGATTTTTTTCACCCATTCATCCTTTCAAAGTTTTGCTATAAACATAGCCAAAATTGTTCGGGAGTAATCAGAAATGACCAAAATATGACCCCCCCAGCCAAGTCCAGCTGCGGGGAGAGGGGGAGGAAGCTGCCCCACGCCTGCGGCCGGGACAGCAGCCACCTCTGCCACCACACCTGGGTGACACTCGCTGGCATCGGCACCTCGCTCCCCCCGATACAGACTTTTGCAATAGAAGAAGAAAACAGCAGGATGCATGGAATCAAAGAAGCAAAACCAACTTTAAAACCTGCCTCACGGTTTACATCTACTACGGCGATGTAAAAGCAAATGTGCTGCAAGGGGGGGCTGAGTTCTGCACTTTATGCCTCGTTTTTAGACAGCCCCATATTTTCCTCTGCTGGAAGCACAGTTAAATTTGCCATAGAGTGGAGCAATTCCACGTTTCTTACACTAAATTTCCCTCATTTCTTTCCTTTTAAGAAATAAAATGTGCATCGGGCCTTGGACCTGCTTACAACTTCATGCCGGGAACTCCCATGGAAACTGGGACACAAGGCTGCAACGGGACTTTCCAGCATTTCGCTTGGATAAAAACAAACCCTTTGGCTCCCCAGACTACAGTGCCGTTGGACATGGCACAAAGCTGGTGGGTGCATGGGGACCCCCCAGCCCAGCTGGTGGGTGCACGGGGCTGGCGGCAGCCCCGCTCCCAGCCCCTCCACCGCCCGTCCCAGGCTCCGGCTGCGTGTTCGCAAGTTCAAGTTCAGGTTTAAGGGAAATAAACCGCTCCTTGGGAGCCTGCAGCCAGCCCTCATTTCCATGTGATCCCTCTGAACTTCGCCTGCGCCAGCGCGCCCTGTTTCCAGGGCCCGCCGAAGGAATGTTTTACAGTTAGAGCCCCCAGTGCTTTCTCAGGCATTTCAGACCCAGAGGCCCAAGTTTCAAGCTGCAGCATTAAAAGTTTCCACAGAGCTACTGCAGAGAGAGGGAGGGAGCCGGGGGGGAGGGAAATGAGGAGAACAATATCGTCTTAATTGTCTCTATATAGCTCCACAGTTAAAGTATTACTTTTTAAAGGGACATAATTTATTCTGGAGGCACGGTGTTATAACAACCAGTACATACTTTCACCGCGGCGTAACCCGCTCTATTCTTCATTGTGCTTTCCGGTGGTGTAGCTTTTGCAGAGCTCCTTGTTACCCTGTCCCCGATACTGTACTTACAGTTTTATTCAATTTAAGCCAGTCCCTGCAGTCCTCAGGCGAGCAAAACTCCCCTGAAGCCTCAGGAGCTCTGCCTGCACCAGGACTGCAAAAATAATCTCCCCTCAACCACCATTTCCCCAAAAAAAGTTTCTTTACTTTTATTGCTTTAAACAATCGGGGAAAGTCATCCAAAGAAAATCAACCCCAGCCTGGGCCTCCCAGGCTCCGTTTGCAGGGAGACAGCCCGAGCACACACATGCACAGACACACACGTACACACACACTCAGGGGTTTGCCCTGGGACTCTCCTTCCCTGTCCTATGCCTGCGGGGAGCAGCGGAGTGACGGGAGCTACGTGAGGGGCCTAGGGGCCAAGGGGTCCCAGTGGGATGGATTGCTCTGCCAACAAGCTGCTGCAGAGGCTCTGGGTCTTTGCTCTGCAGTTTGGGGTACAAAAGGTAGTTTTCAGACCGTTTTTTCCCCATTTCTCCACTGGAGAGCAGGGAGCAGGGAAAGACCACTTTAACCTTCAGAGGCTGAAGACTGCAATGGCCTTTCCCTGCCCTGGTCACCCAGCTCCTGTATCATCCCCACATCGACAGTCCCGACAGAGCTGTATGGGACTCATCGGCCAACGCATCCCTGTCTGGGGGCTCCCTGTGTGTAACGGGAGAAGGCCCGTCATGGATCAAAAGGTAGTTGATCTATAACTACAAAAGGTAGTTGATCTATAACTACATAAGGCACACAGAGGAAAGCAAAGGAGGGAATAGCTTGGACTGGAAGGGAGAGAGAGCACTCCCTCCAAAATCCCCCTCAAAGCTCCCAGTGCCAGGTCCCTGCCTGTGCTCTCTGTCTGTGGGTGAAGCGGACAAATGAGCAGCCCTGTGGCTCCATGGGGAGAGCTAAGAGTGCACAGCCTTAATCAAAGCAGGGCGGAAAACAGAGGGGACAGGTTGGTGGGGGACTGGGAGGTGCAAGCAGGAACTGGGCTGTGGGCAGCAGGAACAGTGGGGCTGGCAGGGTGCGCTCCGCACAGAGGGACAGCTGGGAACCTCAGAATAGGGGGGCTAAGCTAACAGCATGTTTTGAGAAGTGGGCAGAGAAAGGCTGGCTTTGGACATAGCAAGAAAGGAAGAGGAATCAGGCTTTTGGCAAGTCCTAGATGTTGCTGGGCAAGGAGATCAAAACAATCTCCAAATTAACACGGACAGAAATAGGAGCACGGAGGCAACTCTGGTGTTTTTGCCACAATGACCTTAAAATTAAAGAAGACAGCAAGCTGGAGGAATAATGACTCATTTCAGCAGGGAATCCCCCTCTCTAAAACTGCTCTTAAAAAAAGAAAGCCAAGAGGGAATTGAGCTTAACAAAAAAACTCTCCTGAACATGGGAACTTTTGCCATCTGCATTTTTCCTGATGCTTTGCACCTTGCTAGACTGCTCTAATAAAAATGGAAGCCATGGGAATCCATGATGGGACTTCTGCCACAGCATAGGGAGCCCCTTTCCAGGGATGCAGCAGCCGACGAGTCCCATCAAAGCCATTGGGGTCAGGATGATACAGGAACTGTGTGACTGGGGCAGGGAAAGACCACCCCAGGCTTCAGAGGTTGCCAGCTCTCTGGTGGAGAAATGAGAAAAGCCTTTGCGGCACATGATCTGCCTTTGGATGAGGAGGGACATATTAGGCATGGTTGGCTAAAGGGAGTTGGGTCTTGGCCTAGCTTGGAGCGATTTTCACACATACTGTGAGATGCCAATGAAAGCCCTGGTGGAGTGTAAAGTCATTAAATGAGATGAAATTAAACAATTTAGTTATTTCTGCTTCATCATATTTGTGCAGTATGGCAGGCAGAATGAATTACTACTAATGATCAAATTTAGTAATACTAATTAAACTATCTCAATTTAATTAATACTAACAGAGAAAACAGACAAAATTACTAATGTAAACCTTGAACTCAAAATCAAAAGGTGCCTCTCCGCTTTTGTGAATCACTGAATGTGAGGCTTTCCCCTGAAAATAGCCTGTGTAGAAGTGGCTCTTTGAACTCCTTAAAGCAAGGCGCTCCATTGTACACAGAACTACAGCTCTCCCCCACCTTTTTTCCTTAAATGTTACTACTTTTACTCCTCATGTTTAGAATCACTCAACATCAACAGGACTGATAAAGCAGTTACCACTGCTGGGACAAATTCTGCCCTTGTTACTACTGACAAGAAGACGAGGAGTTTATAAAAAGCCTGTGGAGCCTCCCTTGCAGGGAAATACTGGAATTGCAGAATGGTTTAGGTTAGGAGGGACCTTAAAGATCATCTGTTTTCAAACTTCCTGGCCATGGGCAGGGACACCTTCCACTAGATCAGGCTGCTCCAAGCCCTGTCCTACCTGGCCTGTGAATGAAAGAGACACGCCATAACCTGGCCTATACTTTCCAATTTGCCCTTCAAGATCTGTAAACTGGGAAAGCCCCAAACAAAACCAGTCTCTACATCAAGGAAGATTGCTCTAGAGTCACTGAGAGTTAATACCTGTAGCCATGAAATAAAAACTCCAGAGATACATGATGATGCATTGCAAGCCCTCTCCATAAAGAAAATGTGAATTTTACCCTTTATCTTATTTGAAAAAGACTTAATTTACTCTACTGTGCATAGTTATAAGCAAAAGACAAGCATAATTAAACAAAAATATTATTGTATTTCTAAAACAAACTCCTGCCAATAACAAATCTTCCATCTCCTCCTCTCATCAACTTCAATGAATATACAGCCTGGGCCCATACCATAGATTCTCAGACATGATCTTTAACCCAGAGGACTACAAGAAAGTCCTTAAAAAAACCCCAACAAAACAGAGAATAGCCAAACAAGGAACATTGTGTGTCAAAGTGTTCTTGCAAAGTCTCAAATCTCATTGTTTAGCATATGGAAGGATGAAAAAACCCAACCCTGCATGCAAATGTCATATCTAACTTTATCGTCCTTTTAAAAATAAAAAAGATACTTTTTCTGCTGTCATATTTAAAAAGATACATCAAAAGCATAAAATGATATCTAAAGTTTTATACAGCTGCTCCAAAAAATACAGAAATTCATAGAATCATAGAATGGTGGGGGTTGGAAGGGACCTTGAAGATCATCTCATTCCACCCCCCTGCCACGGGCAGGGACACCTTCTGCTATCCCGGGTTGCTCCAAGTCCCTTCCAAACTGGTCTGGAACACTTCCAGGGATGGGGCAGCCACAGCTTCTCTGGGCAACCTGTGCCAGGGCCTCACCACCCTCACAGGGAAGAATTTCTTCCTAAATTATTGTGTTCAGTCTCAGAGGTGGCTGCAATCTATTGGTAGTGATTTTGGATACTCATATCTCATAATTAAAATTACATTTCATTGCCTTCTGCAGTGTCTTCAGCTGCATCTCTTCATGTGTAATAACCAGTGTTTGTATAGATGATCTAACAGTTGGGTCACACAAGTGAATATGCCTGAGAATATTATGATTATACTGTCAGTGCTGTTTTCAAAATGGAATATTAATAACCAAAGTAACTAAAGGGAAGCCTACAAGATATGTTCATGTTTAGCCTCTTGACTTTTCTTAGGTGAAAAAAAAATACATCCTGATTTTGATTTCAATTTTTCCAGTTCTACCTCTGCTCAAATAGAAAATGCTATCAAAACAAAAGCCTAAAACAAGATGATGTGTTTTGATGTTCTAAGCTAAAGCCCAGTAAAATTTGAAAGCTACAACTTGACATGCTGTTAGTAATCCTTCCTAAGAATGACACATTTGTTAAATTTAAAATATAAATGGGTTTTAATAAAATTGAGGTAATTTTGCTGTATTTCATTTGAAGCCCCAGACCTTCCTCTCTGTTTTATTTACATTTCTGTAGGGCAATCCAACACTAGGGAAGTGATCCTCAGTGTCTTGGGAACATGGAACCTGCTGCCAACTGGAGAGTCCTTCTCCATTAGGAAAACGGTTCTCATCTTTTGGTCCCTTCTTATGGAATTCAGTATTAATTTCAGAGCAGGATAGTCTGTTTTGCAAAGTGTTCACCTCTGGAGCTTATTCATTCCTTGACCTCTGTGTTAATGCCATTAAGGAAAGGTGATTCTTACAACAGAGGTAGCTTAATGCCTATCCACTGGGAAGGATGTAAGAATTGTGGCCTTTAATTTTTGACCTTCATTGTAGATTGTGGTCCTAATCCTTTGATTGCAGAATTGTTAAAAAGTATATATGGCAGTTGGCAAAAATCTTAATGTTCCAGTAAATGCAAAAGCCATAAATTCAGCTGCTGACCTTTTCCATCCAGGTCACATGTGACACCTACTGGAGTTTGTCAGGCTGGGTGGAATTTATGGAGCTCATATAGGTATCAGCTGCGAAGGCTGAACTTTCATGAAATGTCTTTCAAAGGCACTTCCAAACCCCTTGTAAAAAGTCAGTATGGCTTTTTTCTTTTTAAGGGTATACATTCTGCACACATTTTAAAAGGTCTCATCATGCCACCTCTGCAAATCTTCAACACTTGGGAAACTTCTGCTCTCAAATTATTACTCTTTACAAAACAGAGAGATCAGGCCAGGCATGCAATTACTGTTATTACCAACTTCCACCAGCCCCTTTCCAAGCCTGGATCTCTGCTCACTCCTTTCTTTCTTGGGTGCATCCTCCTGCCCCCCTCTGAAATCGATGGTATCGGTGGCGTATTGTCAGTCAGAGAAATGGGATTTGATAGGGCCCTAAAGCAGTTGCAAAAGAAGGGAAGGAATACAAAACCTACCCAGGTCCACACCATCAGTGTGAGATCAATGCTCTCAATAATACGTTTGCCGCCACGTAGCACCCTAACTGTCGCAATTAATAATGTAGAAGGAGCTGATTAACTTAAGTAAAGTGCTCTCCACTGTGTAAACACATAAAGATCTATAGGGCGAAGGAGGAAAGAACGAACAAAACGTCATTTTTATATTTTATGTGGACACATTCTTGCTTTCTATTCTGCTCTTGTAACAATTACTGTACTAGCCACTCTGACAGAGTCAATAAATCGATCTGGGACCTGATGCAGCAGTGAGGCAGACTAATCCAATACAGCATTATCTGCCACGGAGGTTGGGCCGGGCCCACAGCGCCCAGGAAATCAGCCAAGCAAACTAACAGCAGTAAGAGGCACATAACTATAATCTTGCCTTGGACTTGTTCATTTGATTTGTATCTGTGAGTGTACGTACGTGAACAAACATGCAGCTTTGTGGGAGGACAGTGCTCTGCCGATGATGCATCCTCAAAGCCCTTCTAAAAGTCCAGCTGGCCACAGGACCCTGTGGTTCAGTGGGGATCAGCACCAAAACTGGACTCTATGGTTCAGCATCCTCTCTTGTTTAATCATGTCGTATTTAAAGACATGACAACTTTCTTCCTCACCATAACAAAGTCATGCTCCCCTCAACTGCACCCTCCACAACTTGGCAAGACCTGCTGCCTGTCCACTGAAAAACAAATCTGGGAGTCCCCTTTCATGTACCCTGAACTGCAAACATAGGAAATATCACATTTTGTCATCTTAAATGGTCACTTGGGCCTGGTATTATGTCTCTGACAGTGGTTGTGCTCCCTCTTGGGAGAAAGCTGTGAGAATCCCTATAAAGGACATGGACCAAAATGATTCGGCCTGAGGGGAAGCTTCTTCCCAGCCCCATGCAGTAAGTGGTAGGCCTTCAAAATCCATGTTAGCAGGGAATATGAGATTGAAAAAATAAAAATAAAAGCAAGTTTCCTGCTGAATGGAAAAAAGAAAACTGTTTTTTGGCAGAAGTTCTTCAAGAAGGAGAACATAGGCCATTGTTATTATGAAGACTTTTCAATGAAAACACAGAAAATCATTGCCTTTTAGAGTAATTGTTTAGCTAAAGAAAGGTTACACAGCTTGTAGAGAATTTAGTAAGAAATTAAATCTCTCCAGCTCATTCATCATATTTCTGCATTTGCCAACTCTTCCCACCAGGCCCACACTTACTTCTTCCCTCTTTTCTCCCCTACTGTGGAATAAGTAATGGCCATAAAACCCACAGAAAAGGGAGCCTTATGCACAGGCTTCCTGGTTATTGTGAGGAGGGGCAAAACTCAATAAGTTTAATTGCTTAGTTTGGGAAATTAGTCTACGTCCATTGTAAATAATTCTATGCTAAATCTGTTAGAAATAGGATGCTGAGTATTAGTTTCCAAAAAAGAGTCTGAACTGTTCACCAGAGGCTGCAAGGAGGAGGAAGAAAAAGCCCAGGAACAAGGATCTCCCCTGCTGAGGACTAACTCAGGCCTTTTGGGACTGATTTGACTCCATCCCACTTTGAAGATACAGCCACATGATGGTACTGGAAAGTTTTCTGTGAATCTTCACCTTTATAGTGCAATATGCACTTTCTTCTTGAAAAGGTGTGCTGTTCTCAGCTGCTTTTTAAGAACTGATCTGAGAGCAGAATTCCATAGTGTCCCTCTGTGTGAGAGCTCAATTAAATGGGCTCTGTGCCTCGAGATGAGCAGGAGGGAAGGGAAGGGGAGTGACCTTCTTTTCTGGTCACCTTTGTACCTGCTCTCTGTGGAGCACACTCTGGACTGTCATTAGCAATGGTGATCAGAGCAGCACATTAACACTCACACTGTGCTGGGGATGTGTGGTCACTGAACTATTCTGTGATTGGGACACATCAAAAGCACCACGACCACATGCAGGCTCTTTGCTCCCATCATGGTGGAACCATCTCAATTTAAGCTCAGCAAAGGATTCAGCCCATATTTCCTTGACTAATTTCAACCAAAGGGAGGAGCAATTTAATATGGCCACACACAAAGCAGAGGCAGGATCTGAGATCTTTCAATCTCCCAGGGTCTGTGACCTCCTGATGCTTGACAGAGTCTGACAGTGCATTTTTTATCCACACTCTCCAGACTTATACTCCATTTTTAGAGCCATCTCCAGGCCACCTTCAAGTTCAGGGCAGTATTACTTCTTCACGGGTGGAAGATGAGAGACAGCACCAATATTCAGGTCACATGTCAGTAGCTTGATGCCACTGGTTCAACAGCAAAGCAATTTTTGCACAGAGGTCAAAACTTTCAGTGATCATAAGAGGGCTCAAACCTCAAGGTGTCGAAGGAGAGGAGCCCTAACTCTCTCCCCTTTGTCAGTATGGGAAAGTTCACAGATCCCTGCTAGTCTTAGAAGCAGAGTGATCCTTCTAACTTCAAGGCCTCTAAAAAGTAGCAGTCCTAAATCCCAAAACTGTTATTTTATATCATATTTCAGCAAATCTCTTCTTTACCCAGTAGAGATTTTACTTCTGCATGGAAATGGTGTTCTGAACCTGCCACTACCTTTGCTGGATGGGCCAAGAGAAGGAAAGGAGCAGCCAAGTCTCTGCTTGGAAGCGATTTGCAGCTGAAATTGGCCACAAGCACTGGCATAGGGAGGTTACTGTATGGAACATGGAATTCTCAGGGGACTGATTCAAACAAATGTTTCCAAATTAATGTTCTTCATTCACACTCAGACATAAGTGGTGTGTTCAGCCTTGAGGATGAGTATTCTGATCCTGAGAAGGGACAGTCCCCTGAGCACTGACCTGCCTTATAAATAGTTTGTTCAGAACCCCCAGAATAAAAGGCCTGATCTTGTTCCTGCAGCTTCTCATGGTCTCTGCCATGTACCCGCCACCTGCATTCCTCACACATTTCCCAAACCTGCCGTGCCCTGTGTGTGGAGCGAGGTGGTGGCTCAGCTGTTAGTACACTGCAATGCCATGAAATTCTGACCTTCCCCTGCTTCCCCAGGGCCAGCAGATCTACCTGTCGGACCAATGCAATTCCTGGGCTCTGAGAAATGGGAGAAAGAGAGCAGGGTGTGGAGGCAGAAAGGGCAGGCAGCCTGTGGTGCTCATTAATAAGGCACAAAGACACGAGGTGTGTGTGAGGTTGATAGCTCGATGTCCCTTTCTGAGGGCACAAAGGGCATGGCATAGTGGCAGTGGCTCAGCGAGAGGCAAAGATCAAAAATCCCCATGAAGCGAGGCACATGTTTGATTTGTCCAAAGAAAAATGTGTGCACTGGTTTCTTTCTTCCATAGGGTGGCAATGGAACCTGGGCACAAAGCAGCTCCGTGGTTTCAGCGGCAGGAATGACAGCTCTGGAGGGACTGTATCAGCTTCCCAGTCAAGGTGCTGACTTGATCTATGGATTCTACATACTCTGGAGCCTGCTATCTGTGAGGCTGCTTCCCTGCCTCCAGCCTCATGAGGGGCATCACCTGCACCACACTCCTCCAAATCCAGTGTCTGGGCAGCAGCAACTGACCATTCTCACAGAAGGACCGGCGACTCTGGAATTTGCCTCCCTCCTTGGTCTGACAGAGCTCACATCTGCTATCCTACAGGATACAGCATCCAGCTCATTTTTTTTCCTCATGCCCTTTGTTTTAAAGTGCTGCCAGTGAAAAATTGCAGGTTGCAGTTCGCTTTCTAAAAGGCTTGTGGGGAAGTAAAACAGGCTTTGCCTTGTCTCTCAGAAAGAAAGTAATTGTACAATTAGGTTTGTGTATGCACCTGAGGCATATGGTGGTTTTTTAGAGATAAATAAAAGCCTAAAAGGAGAAGCTACAAAGATACCACTGTTTAATTTGGGAAAGGCAGGGAGCAGGAGCAGATCTAAAGGAGTTAGCAATTTTCTTGTCCTATAAACATTTTGCTAAACTTCAGTAATTTCCCCCCTAACTTACTATTGGTCTTTTTAAGATGTGTTTCACAGGGTGCATTTTTGTACCTGGTCTTTATAAGATCGTTGTGCTGAGCTGGCTGGTTTTCACACCTGTCATTTTGCTGCCTAGATAAGCATGTTTGACTTTTTGGGGTTTTTCTTAAACTTTGTTTCAGTGTTCTAAGCAAGTTACAGGCCTTTTGTTTCAGTTGTTTTGTGTTATAAAGGATGGGCTCTCTCAAGAGCTCTGTTGTAGCTGGGTGGTTCTAGGGTCTCACCAGGGAAAGTGTGAAAACACCCTGGCTTATTATCCATGATCTGACTGTACTTTGGGATCGTGGAAAGGCAGAAGCAGGAAGAGCTTCTGTTTCTGTTTGCCTAGAAATCAGTTTATCTTTCCATATAGAAAGGTATGGGAATATATTTGGTTTTGTGTTTAACTAAGTTTTAGAAGCTGCCTGGGGTGGATCTGATATAAAATGTGTTTACATTAGAGAGGAATTTTTCCTGAAACTGCCGGTCAGTGGTACAGGATTCACTTTCTATTTAGTTTCTTGCAGGTGAAGTGGTTGATCCTCTGCCTGGTGCCTGCAGTGGGAGGCAGTTTGTGTTCCCTGCATCCTCATAACCTCCCTGAATAAGGCACTTGGCTACTGGCAGGTAGGAGCGATTAGATGGAACAGGCATTTGTTTCTCAGGAGCCATTTTTAGCACCCTAAGTACAATTTCCAGGAAGATGTGGGGTAAGTAGGTGGCAAACAGGACTCAGCCTAGTAAACAATGTTTAGTGTGAAGTGGAGCTGCAGCACACTGAATACAGCACACTGATCCCTAAAGGAATTTTGTACTCTAGAGCACAGCCAGGGCATTACAGGTCAGCAAAGAGCATTAAGAATGGCAAGTGACAACATAAACTCTGGTCACAGGAAGCAGGTTGCTGGTTTAGCATTCCCATAGCCCGTGTTTCACTATTAATTTTAGGTAAAAAAACACCCCCAAATTCAGAACCCTTTATTAGTGTTACTGCTACCGAGAGGCTCGTCCCTAATTAATGTGATGGTACTTTCCCATCCCTCTACCACTCTCCTTATTACAAGTCCTTGGCAATATGAGAGACTTATCTATTACTTAGTCATGAGGTATCCAGACCAACTTGCTTTTGAAACTAAAGCCCATGCACCTCAGGCATACTGTATTTCTGATTTGCATATGGAAAAGGCAGTTAAAAAGCCAAGGCCCCCATACTGCTTGCGAGTCAAGTAGCAAAAGTAAATGATTTATCAAGCAAAGGTTACAACACCTGTGCCTTTTTGTCAACATATACAGGGAATGCCAAGTCAAGTGTTGCTCCTAATAGCTCAAGCAGAAATTTAGATTCAAATAACCCCCCAGATAGGACAATTATGTGAGTGGAGTGGCAGAGTGATGGATGAAGTAAGCAGTGTATGGAAAAACAAACCATCTGAAAAGTTTGGAAGCTGCTAAAACCAGATAAAGCCAACAGCCCTTTGAGGGCATTTGTTGCTGAATCAGAACTACTGACTTAAAGCAGTTTATTTCCTGGTCCCTTCTGTCATGGAGTGGTCATCCTGCTACAGCCTTTGTTGACACAGGAAGACAGCTTTTTCATAAATATCATATAAATTCTATAAAATTCCTTTAAGAGATTATATTTGATGGAATGTGACATAAATCAGAACATACTGCTAATGGGAATGTCTACTGTTAATTTTTCTTACTGGTTAATACCCATTAAGAAAGGCATGTTCTGGGTTTGGTTGTTTAAAAGCAGCTCAGGACAGAATGATCCTTGCTCCAACCCAGCCATGTTGCTGTACATTTGTCTGGGATTTTATTCCAATGTTCTGTGAATGCCCATGTATGGAAACTGCGGCTTCTGCTGAACATGGCTGCCACATCCCTGTGCACAGACTCACTTTTGCAGCATTTGAGGACTAATGATGATGATGTGCAACTGGTGTCTGAAGTCCAGACCCACCATAGCTGACCATAACATTGTCCTATAGCTTATAGCTTATAGCTGGACCCCTAAGTTTTAAAAAGGAGATGTTCGGACACAATCTTCATTTTATTTTATTGATCCAGCATTAAAGAGTTGTTTAACCCTTATATTTAAACCTGACTTCCAGAAGCTCAGTGTTCTCTGCTTCCTCTTGTTTCAGGGAGCTGTGTCCCTGGCAGTTAGTGGTCCTCAGGACCCATATCTTAGCCTGGCTCTGGATGTACTATAAAGATCCTAATGGAAAGCAGCCACCCCAGCTGCTTTTAATAACACAGACCAATGTATTTTTATATTTTCATTTTGAATATATCCTAAGTGATCATCCTATACACTAATGCCCTGCAAAAAAAGCACAAAAGCCTGCCTTTGTTTAGGTGAAATCTACGTAAATCCCAATTCTTTGCAGTTAGCATTTTTACCTCACTTCTCTGACTCAAAGCACAGTCAACTTCTGAGTTCTTTCATGAATAAGTAGTGAGTTTTGCTGATAAATTATATATTTAGTTTCAAGTGGGTTGTGGTGGTGTAATGATGTATAGAAGCACGGAGATGCAGCTGGAGTCAGAGACTGGGAGTCAGTCTCCTTCCCCACTGCAGCATGTTAGACTTTAATTGAAAGCTGTGCTTGAGTATTGTTTTTCACTGTACAGCACTGTTATTCACTACACTGCATTACAGGGAAGCACTTAAAGGAACGCTAGAGCACTTTAAAATTATTTAAGTCATAAATAAGAAGGATAAAAGTTTACAATCAACAAACTTATCTGAGAAACTTAGGCTACAGGATGCGAAGAAGTTTTAAATATTTTTTGAGACTTAATACTCTTGTGTCTTACTACATAATCAATTTACCATCTAGTAGTTTTTCAAGTGTTCTGGAGAAGGTAAGTTGCATTCTCCAAAGGGCTTCAGGTTTCCTGAGCAGTATACCTTAACATTCCTGTTTCCCCATTTCAGTGTATTTCTGTGTATTCCAGTTGTTTCCAAAATGACCAGAGAAATATGATTTAAATGTGAGGGTGTGTGAAAACTTGTCGGGTACATGAACCAAATACAGGAAGAGACTTGAAAAGTGGGGTGCAGTCTGTGTTTTGTTAAGGCATGAAAAAAACCCCCCAGAATCTGATGGGTTAAACCCCTCTCTGCATTGCTGCTGTACTTTCTGTGACCCTATTTAGTGCAGAGAAGGTTTGAGATTCGATGTAGTTTAACTTGTGCTATGCACAGAGCTATAAACTAAAGCCCCTAACAAATGGTACACAAATAGCAGACAGCAAGAAAATGCATTGTGTTCACAGGCAGCTGGTTGCAGCTCTGTAAACTGAAAATCTTTGGGGGAGAGTGACTTGTGTTTCAGTGACAGCAAAGGTGCTGAAGCCATCACAATGAAGAGTCTGTCTTCGTGCATCTACTGTGACATGTGACCACCATTCATCTGTACACTAATTATTCAGATGCCTATAAATGATTTGAAAGAACTTAAAAGAGTTAAGTGTAGTACTCTGTAGTTTTCTAGTTATTTGAATTATTACTTTTTAGTCATTGCAACCAGCTCAAAACAAAATTACAAATATTTTGTGTCGCTGACCTTTAAAATAATTGTAATGTAGTCAAGCAATCGCTTCAAACTACAGTTGTCCTAAAGTACTGGCTCTGCTCACTTTTTTATACCTTCCTCCCCCCCCGTCATGATAACGTGATATTAAGCACAGACTTAATTTTTTCAACATCTGGCTCAAATTAGCTGCTAACAAAACTGCCAACAACTATTTTCTTAATCGACCCTGGGAATCTGATACTGCTTGGAAAACGCACATTTAAACCTCGTCCTTCTCCTAAAGAAACACAAATGTTTACTTGAGCTTCTGATTTGACCATAGCAGGACTATGAATTCAGCTAACCTGGCTTTATAGGCCTGCCTCAACTGGACTTTTTTCTCTTTGTGTAAGGAAACATATGTGCTTGCAATTACAAAATCTCCTGCTCGCTCAAAGCCCACCATGCAAATGGCCAAACAGGAATTTGAGTATTTTTTTCCATGGAAATCATTGGAGCAGTCTCCCATTGTGTCTGGTGGGATAGGACCCTAGAGATCATCTTGGTCCAATCCCCCTGCCATGGGCAGGCACACCTTCCACTGGACCAGGTTGCTCCAAGCCCCGTCCAACCTGGCCTTGGACACTTCCATGGATGGTGCAGCCACAGTTTCTCTGGGCAACCTGTGCCAAGACCTCACCACCCTCACAGGGAAGAGTTTCTTCCTACCATCTAATCTAAACACAATTAAATGCAGTGCCTGGGGAGCAGGTTGGAGCCAAATTCTTTGAAACCCCAGTCTTAGCGGAAACAACTGCGCGCTGAAAGCCAGTATCTTAGAAAGCAAGAGAGATCTTTCCAGTTACAAAAGCAGCGTTATTACTACACAAGCTCAAAAAAAAACACAACAGACAAACAAACTGCAAGTGACATTTCACTGTAGTTACTGAGACCATGTGGGTGAAGTGACAGCGGCAATGCAGCTGCTCCGCGGGGACACGTTAGAGGACACTGGAGAAGAAGAAGAGGCTGCAGGCATACAGAGAAGTCGAAAGCGGCCCACCTGAGTCTGTTGAGGGATATTTACAAAGCTTGGATCCCGTGGTCCAACACTGACGAATCGGTTTGCGGGGGAGGTGCTGGGTGTCGAGTAGGCTGTGAAGGGAAGGGACACATGCGTTGAGGAAGCGGCACTAGATTGCACACGAACAACACCAAAACACACTGTCTCAGAGCCACCTAAGCAGATGTTCAACACAGAAATGTGCAAACGTTTTAGAGAGCGAGAGTTTGGTTTTAGACACTGGAAAGGTTTGGTCTCAGTGGTGAGGATATAAACACGCAGGGGACTGGGCTGCTGGGAGAGGGGGCGACCGTGATGCGGGCTCAGGGAAGGGCATGCTGGACCACCTGTGCAGCTCTCCAGCTTGAAGGAGAACCACTGCAGGCCTTTCCATGATGGGCTGGCACAGGAGACTTCTGCAGGTCCTGACTGTTTTCACACCAATGTCTGGTATCTTTATTTTTAACACAGTTTTGTATAGCCATGAATTTACCCAAGTGCATATTAACAGAATCAGACCATTATTTCATGCTAATCCAGCATTCTCTCTTGATATAAAGTTTTGGTTTTCATACTGCTGTGCTCTGCACTCTCTAAAATGTTCACTTGATGTGTTTGACAAACCAGGAAGATCCTTTTGGTAAAAAATTAATGGGTTGCAGTTTCACTGGGGTGGTAAGTGCAATCAGACTGAAGGCTGAAGCTGCCTTTAAAAACTGGAGTGGCTCCCATAAATGTAAAGCTATTAAATGCAATGCAAGCCAAGAACCCAGATTACTTCCAAACTTGAAGTACTTTAATGATTTTATTGTTGCATTATGTTCTCCACTGCAACTGTCCACAATGCCACGTACTTCCATATCCAAAAAGCTTTCAATGCATTTTCAGTCTTCCTCTCACTTGAAACCCCCCCACGCAATCTTCTCCCTTCTTCAGTTTTTTGCATGTTTAGATCTAAATTCAAACAACCCAAATGGATGCCTTAATACAAACAGGGATCCTGTCTATTTTAAATATATTTATGGGAATGCATTCTGCTGAATAAAATCCCCAGACAATCTAACCATCCAATGAAGAGACAAAAAACACTGTTAAAAGGAAAGTTAGTTGCCAAATCCCAGTCAGGCTAAATATAATATTCAGGCCTCAACATTACACAAAAATAAAGCAAGTTAAGAGTCTGAGAAGACACTGAGTTGGCTGTGTAGAGCAAATGCTGTTGCCTTTTTGAAGGCAAATATTTGGTGAAGAGGGATTAAATTGGAGCAGCCTTTGGTTTAAGGCCATGTTGAGCCAGATCAATGCTCCACCTTACCCACTGTCATGTCTCTTGAAGACCATAAGCAGTTACACAGGGAACTGCCAAAACCGGTCACACATTTACTTTCTTCTCTTCTTTCCCACCTCTGATTATTTTCAGCTCAGGGGCTCCCTTTATTTAATGGCCCTCAAGGGATTTCTCACCGGTGAATGCCCTCTCTGCCCTTCAACCCATGTGAATGTTCTACATCCCACAAAGCCCTTGGGTGATAAGTTCCCAAGTCTGGGAGCACCCAGATCCATATCCTTCCCTTCCCTGCCTACCTAAGTCTCACAAATGTCTTGTGATGCCTCCTAGTCCTTACAGTTACATCAGACAGCTTCCCTTTCTCAGAGAGCATTCCCTGAAATCACCCCAGGAACTACATATCTTCATTTCCTACTGATATGAGAGGAGATAAAACACTCCTGGCTTAGAATGAATTCTTCCCACTTGTTTCTGGTGAGGTGAGCTTTTCTCTCCCAGAAGCTAACACTTGCAAAAATCATGCAAGAAACACCTCTCCTTCACATAATTTTAAAGGAATTTTTAAGTGCACTAATTCATCTTTCTGAGATGGTTTTGCAAACTGTGGTGCAGCTTAAGTGTTTGAGTATAAACAGGTACAGTGGGTGTTACTCCTACCTGCAAATCAAGGAAGAAATTAACTGAGAAGATCTAGTGAGATGTTCTTCTCACCTTTTACCATGCTAATTTCTTAATAATTCAAAGAAGCCACACATTTACAAAGGGTTGCAACTCTGTTGCTAGTGCCATGTATTAAAATTCTTCTGTACTGCTTTATGCTGAGGTATTTTTTTTTTAGCTAACTAATGAACTAATGTTTTGAAAGACTAAAACTTCCTTCTGCACTGGGGAAAATTAACTTAAAGCTAAAAAATCAAACATCTGTTGTTTGGTACTTCTGGTCTACTTTTAAGGAAGCAGATTGAGTGGAGAGGCCATTTAATCCCTTGGAGCAGGTAAGTTCCACTCAGAAGGGAAGGAACTCAAGATCTTGTTTACAGTTCCCCGTTGGCAGATACTTTTGCTGTGATATTTGGTAGAAAATCAAAGGGAAACCAGCAGAATGCTGACTTAAATGGCTTCTCTGTTCAAACAAAAATTCAAAAGCATTCGAAAACTGTGCAATATGCACAAAAGTCCCCTCAAAGCTTGCTGGGTGAGTTGCTATGTATACCTTTCTTCCACTCCAAACAACATTTAACTTGCTTTCTGAAAACACTCGGATGTCAGCTTAGTATTTCCTTAAGGTCATATAACTGCATTGCCAGAGCCAAGGAGGGAAGAGCACCAAAACTACCTATATGCAGAGGATTTACACTGGACTCTCCTAAGTCTCACTTCACTGTAAAATATCCTGACTTGTTTGCAGACTGTAAGGGGCCATTTTGGCTTTGAATATTAAATTTAGATGGAATACTCATAAGCAGTGACTCCTATTAGGCTCAGAAAAGGGAGTAGCACCAAGTGTTGCTTAGACTGTGAGCAACACAGTTTCAACTCTGTCTTAGTGTCTTCATATAAATACCCTTGTTTGACATGCAGGTGGAATTCCTGGAAGTTTGATCCCTAGACTCTGCTCTGAGATTAGGATGGGGCAAACAGCTATCACAGGTTAAAGCTGTCTTAGATAATAGCAGACATACAAGCTAAGCCTACGGTGGAGTCTTCAATCTGGGAAAGGCCAAAGCATGGAAAGGAACAAGGAACAGGAGCCAGGTCTCTTAGGCAGATCTTCTCCAGATCTTATCAGCTTTGCTCCATGGGAATTGCATAGATCTATATTAGTTTACACCAGCTGATATCTGCCCCTTTGGGCATGAATAGAAACATCTTCCTGTCCAGTCTGGTCTTTTTG
This sequence comes from Pyrocephalus nanus, assembly GCA_038380795.1. Taxonomy (NCBI): domain Eukaryota; kingdom Metazoa; phylum Chordata; class Aves; order Passeriformes; family Tyrannidae; genus Pyrocephalus; species Pyrocephalus nanus. Next base: position 11,360,533 of record CM076269.1, on the reverse strand, counting down.
CTACTGGAATTCATTAAGGATTGTCTGCAACATCCTAGCCCACAGCCAAGGAAATGAATGTGATGCCACAAATTTGCTATGATGCTTCACTTCAGGAACAAGAAAAACAGGAACTGGCAGAGAAAGAACATTTGCTCACACAGACAGCTTTGATATTTAACCAAAATGGCAAGAAATTGCATAAAAGACAAGACAAACAAACAGTTTTGGGGATTTCATGTATTTTAAAGCTGCCTTCAGCAGAAAAATGTTAATTTAAAATATACTTTCCTGAAATAATTGCTATTAAGTATAGGAGTGTGTAGTTTATCAGAAAGTTATTAAAAGGATTAAAAGGATTAACTTTTGGTTGGTAAGGATGATTTGGGTAAGTGATGACCTAATGTACCATCAGGTCTCTCTTTTACAGACCAAGATGACAGGTACATGTGTTTGATATGAAGAGTTGTCCTGTTTCTCAAGAAACCAGGAGTCAGTTTAGCTGTTGTGGAGCTGTAGTGAGAGGATGAACTGAAGCAACAGGGTGCAAAACAGCAATTCCTACTGCAGTGCATTCTGCAGATGAGGATCTTAGAGGGAACTGCAAATTTTAGCAAATTAAATGATTCAGCCATCATCACCCTCTTTTTTATGGATGGGGAAAGGAGCGAACAGAAAGCTCAAATAGCTTTGCCCAGAGGGTGCTCAGTCAATGCATAGCAGAGAAAGGGAGAGAAATCCAATCTCATTACAGAATCATGGAATTGTTTAGATTGGAAAGGATCTTTAAGATCATTATATCCAACCACTAACCCAGCACTGCCAAGGCCACCACTAACCCATGTCCCTAAGTGCCACATCCACACTGCTTTTAAATTCCTCCAGGGTTTAGGACTCCACCACTGTCCCTGTTTCAGTGCCGGACTACTCTTCCTGTGAAGAAATTTTTCCTCGTATCCAACCTAAATCTTCTCTGTGCAATGAGGCCATTTCCTCTTGTCCTATCCCTTGTTCCCTGGGAGCAGAGCCCGACCCCCACCTGGTTCCACCCTCCTGTCAGGGAGTTGCCAAGAGCCAGAAGGTCCCCCATGAGCTTCCTGTTCTCCAGGCTGAGCCCTCCAAGCTCTCTCAGCTGCTCCTCACAGAACTAACTCTTCAGACCCCTCCCTAGCTCCATTCCCTTCTCTGGACATGCTCCAGCTCCTCTGTGTCTTTCAACTGGATTTGAAGTGTGGCCTCAGCAGTGTCCAGCACAGGGGACTGCTCACTGCTCTCGTCCTGTGGCCACACTATTGCTGGTACAGGCCAAGTGACATTGGCCTTCTTGGCCACCTGGGCACACCTGGGCTCATGTTCAGCCACTGTTGACCAGCACCCCCAAGTCCTTTTCCCAGTAGCTTTCCAGCCACTCTGTCCCAAGCCTGGAGTGCTCCAGGGAGTTGTTGTAACCCAAGGGCAGAACCTGTCACTTGGCCTTAGGAATCCAGTACTACAATCACAAGATCATTCTCCTCATCCTGACACAAATACTGTTTAACATGAAAACTACTTCGTGCAAAGGGACATTAACCAATAATGAGTTTGTTAAAGTTGTAAAGAGTTGTGAATCTCAGAAAATAAGATTTAGTTTAAAAAAGCTTTTTAAAAATCAGGGTGTACAGGATGGCAGTATCTCAGACTCTGCACTGGAATGAAGGCCACAAATTCTAACATTCTGATTCAATTATGATAGTGCTAAAGTTCAACTGGCATCTAGTGGAGGTGGTGTTTGCTTTGGGCAGTGAGATAAACCCCAAAACCGTTAAGGTCAAGAAAACACTGTGTTGTGCTTGTTAAGGGTTTCAAACCAAAGAAAATCAAGAAGAGATCTGAGATAAGATAATTTTAGGTCTGCTTCTGATATCAAAGATGTGTTCTACTGAAAAAGGTTTTTATGGAGGAAAAATGACACCCCCCAAACCTCATGAATCCCATCTCTATTGTGTCATCTCAGTGAGGAAAATGCTGGCTTTTGAAAAGGTTAGGATTCGCATCTGAAATTTTCAACTCCCAGAGCGTGTCTGGCCACCCAGTAGCATCAAATCCCTGGTGTGCATCTCCAGGGGCTCTTCCTTCCTTGGACAGCACTAATGTTCATGTTTTGGTTAATGTCACAGCTGGAGAGTTTCACTATTGCTCTGAGAATCATTAACCACCTTGTTGTGATTTTTAGCTCTTGTTCCCAGGAGGCCATGCTGTATTGAACAGCTGCTCCTGGCTCCTGCACCCCTCAGGAGGGCCATATTCCAATTTTTGGTTGGGCCGTGACTGCATTTTGTTTCTGCTGAGGGCTTTCTGCTAGACCAAAAAAGGGAAGGAGAATGGAGCAAATGCCAACCCCTTTCACTCCATTTTCTTGGAGGGGGGGCCTTCATTCTCTTCCATACAACTAAGGAGAGAGTCTGGCCAAAATTTAACATCGCTCCCGCCTTTGTTGCATAAGTGACTTTCCAATATCCTCAAGCTCTGCAGGGCAGTCAGCCATAGCCCGGAGACACTCCCAGAACTGGTGCGCTCCAGCAGCTCGTAACCATGGAAAACACCTTTTTGTGTGGCTTTTATGGAACTCTGGTGAATCTGCACTTGCTATTTGAAGGCTAATATTTAGTTAAGGAAAAAATAAACACTGGGGGAAATGGAGGGTTGGTTCTGATTGACACACTGAATGGAGTCCAGTGGGTCCTTCTGGCAAGCCCTCACTGCGGGGGCTTGAAACTTCAGTTTGCTTTATTCTTCACGTGGCAAGTACTTCTACTGGCTTTGGTGTATACGTAATATTTTTTCTTAAAAAATGTTTCCTATAATCTACTTTTCTGTAAAATTTGTCCCTAAATTAAATTATATGCTTCCTTACAACTCAAGTCACTGTTATTCAAGCCCCTTACCAAAAGGAAGATGCGTGCCTGAATATGCACAGAACTATATGTTTAGACATCAGCGTAGCTAATTAACAAACAGTAATTATTTTCCTAATCTTTTGTTTAAATACCATTAACTGGCTGCTCTTGAGAAAACCTCGATTCCCAATTAACGTGGCAGCTGTCTGCTGAACACTGAGCCCAGTGGCCAGCCCCAGCTGACACTGATGGGTGTTCCGCTCACTTCAGTGGAGAAATGCCCGTTTTTCTGCCATCTGAGAATCAGACCAGACACACATTGAGCTTGTTTACACAATGACATTATCATAAACACTAAGTATTAAGATTACTGCTAAAATGATGTTGGGAATTTTTTTCTTTTCGACACCAGACACTGCCAGTAAACTGAGTCACAACTGTAATGACAAGTACACACTGACCTAGTTTTGTTTTTCCCGGTTCTGAAGACAAGGAAATAATAAGGCATTGCTGACTTTATTCAGTCATAACTATGACTAAACATTAACCTTTTAGACTCCACTGCTAAATCTTATTGATAGGACTTGAAAGACAGTATCTCCCATCAGAAAGCATCAAAATTTCCTGATAGCACAAGTGTTGGTCTAAGGTCAGAAAGAGGAGCAGAGGGGAGGGAATGAATCAACTTTTTTGCTCAACAAAAATCTGCTGATCAGTTCAAGAAGACCTGATTCTAGAAGATCATGTTCACAGTCTGGTAAGACTGTCTCATACTAAAACCCATTTTAATTTCCAAGCAAGCCAGAGCATCTTGCTGAGTTTGCAGTTGCGCACTATCGTGTAGCAGAAGGCGATGCAAACCCCTGAGAACTCCCAGATTTTAAAAATGCCCCCTGGAACCTGTGCAAATCTCCTGAACAATATATAAAGCTTTAAAAATGTAGGCTTCACTTGGTCTGAATAGTGTGTACCTCTTTGCGCATCAAGCAGTGGTTGCATATAGCATTTAAATAATAAGCTTGAAAAGCACACAAAGGGATTTGCTCTTTCGATTAGATTGATTTTTGTTTGTGGATGTTATTTGGACTCTCTTCACTGTGGAACAAGTCCCCTACAGTTGCCATTAAAGCACTGAAAGCTTCCCTTTTGTTTTTAAATGTCAGTTTGAGCATAGCTTCATTAAATCATTTCACAATTAACTCCCTGAACATCCAGACTTTTTTTAAAGCATCAGACACAGCTGAACTGCATTTGTTTCCCAGAAGAGTGAGTCCAAAGTGGTATCCCCATGTGTGCATCCAGGAATTCATATATTTGACTTGTGGCTTCACAAAATGCATATGGGAGCCGTGTGGGTGGTGGAGAGAAGATTAAAGCTTTCTCCCTAGCCCTAAAACACACCATAACTTCTTGCCCAAAATTCAAGGCATAAGGGAAAGATGTCTGGGTTGATCTAGGAAGATTTATTCCCAAAAGAACTATAATTGAAGTAAACTGGAAAGAGTTGTTAGTTTAGCCCAGTTATGTCTAAGCAGAGATGTTTTTGATAAGACTGTCTGACTTCCATGTAGGATCTATCCTCTAAAGCTTGGCTTGAGACACCAACTTATCACAGAATCATAGAATGGTTTGGGTTGGAAGGGAACTTCAAGATCCAGTCCAACACCCTGCCATGGGCAGAAACACCTTCCACTAGACCAAGCTGCTTAGAGGCCCATCCAGTCTGTCTTTGAACCATTCCGTGCACGGGATATGAAGTTGCATCCTTATGACAACAAACAAGATTCCAAAGGTCCGAGGTCTGTGTCACGGATTAGCTACTGGCCTTGATTTCTCTCACTCTTGGTTACGTGAAATGCCCACACAGTCAGAAATAAAACTGCAACCTAAAGCTAACGCTTTTCTTGTTAACACAGAAGCAGCTCAGAATTTTGTCCATCATATGGAGAGCAGAGAGCTCTCCTGATTCCCAAGAGCTAGTCCACTCCTCATCTCTGAGCAACGACCAACAGTTGTGCGTGGCCATTAGCCCTTGGTTCCCGCTGCGTCTATACTTACTTGGAGAAGTGGGAGAGGTGGCCCCTCCTTCTGTTGATGTAGTTGGAGGTTTTGTGTCTGGCACTGGCAGAGGCACAGGCCTAGCCATTGGTGGCGGAGGTGGTGGTGGCAACATTGGGGTAGGAAGGAATGGATTGTGCACCTTGCCTTGGCTGCTACCATTGGGCTGCCAGAAAACAAGCAAACACAGAAATTATACTAAAAATCAGCTATTATCAGGAACCTCTAGTAATAACAATCTAGTTGAAAACTATGTGCAATACATTTAGTATTATTTGAGAGGTGGCAAAGAAAGTTCTGGCTCAAATTCTCTTTGGACTTCAAGGAACTTTGTGAAACTATGGAAATTCTTGCTTTTAAACATTTGTCCCATTAGCAGCTGGTCTGAACTGTCCTGGATTAAATTTTGCTCCTCTTTACATTTCCTGTAGCACTAACTCATGCTCAGTGAGAGGTGAAGCAGGATTTTTGACCCCAGCTCCCCAGTTTTGTGCCTCTGTTATCCCCTTAGGATATCAGGGCCTAGGACTCGAGTGTAAATTTCTTGAAGATACTGCTCATTAAGAGAAAAAACAGGCATTTTTGGTGGTCTTAAAAGTCATGCTGATATCTTATTACAGGAAAATGAATGAGTATATTTTAAAATAATTGCTCTCCCACATCTCTTTTGAGTTAGCAATAGTATAGTTTATGTTTTAGTTGCCATTAGAATCATATGGAAAAATGACTGGACTTAGAACCGCTTCATTTTATACACTGGGGAAAAAAACACCCTCCCTTTAGTCTGGGATGTGGTCAGTCACAAGCTGAAGGGGCTGAGCTACACAAGTGTGGTCTTTCAATTAATCACCAGAAAAATGTGTCCATAAGTAAAAGTGTTTTCAAGTATCACAAAAACAAGAAGCAGGCTTAGAAAAACATGCCAACCCTTCCCCCACCTTATTAAGTTTACATTTTAAATGTAACTCAGCCTGGACACTTGAAAACCATACAGATAGATGCCAAACACCATTACAAAGAGAAAGTAGGACAGGCTGTGAATCAGGTGTTCCATTTTAGTGACAAAAATGATGAGATCATTTTCGACAGTGCTCTGCAAATTGATCTCACTGCAGTTCTTCTGGCACTGAGCATTGGCTTTTCCATTGATGATAAAAGCTCAGCTTTAAACACAGATCCATATTCTAAGTACTGCTAAAGAAAATAATATTTTAATTCCTGTTATGGTTTCCATTAGCCTGAATTACTGGGGACAAAATACTCATCCTGGCAAAACACTTGGGACCTCATTTTCATTTCACCTGTTTTGGCACTGACAAAAAGCCTTAAAGCTGTGGAGGTGCAAATCACACTTGTGGTAGAGCAAAAATGGTTGAGGGCATAAATAAAACTCAAATTCATCTGCATTTAACTTAACAGCACTCCCACAGACTTCAAAGACTGCAGTTACTAGTGTTTGCAGCAAGAAGCAATCCTTCAGGGATATTTATTTTTCCAACATCCAGCACCTTTAATAAACTAATATATTAGTGACATCTCTCAAACACTATCTTGTCTCACAATTAGGTCCCTTTCCTGCCAAGAAGACCCCTGCTGCATGTTCACTGTGAGTGTGCTAACAGTTCATAATGCTGAATGGTTTGGGATAAATTAAGCAAATGAATACTCAAGGAAAAAGAAAAGCACTGTATTGATTTGTTGTCTAGACATAAATGTATCTGCTAACATATTGCAGACATTATTCAAAGCCAGGACTAGCTGGAATAAGTAGAGTCAGTTTTTCTGCTGGGGAAAGGAAAACACTGAGAACAATACAGCTTATTAAATAAGTGTAATAAATTAGATGCTAATAATTAAACTAATTCTCATTAACACCTTCAGTTGTAAGTATGTCAGGAGAGAAACAGTAATTTTGCCAGTTATTACTTCATTGGCTGGAAAAAGTTACATGCATTACATTTCATGAAATATTCAGAACATTATTTTAGATTTGATTTTCATAAAATTTATAAATTCTGTATTCAACTGGAATGCTATTTCAATAATAGCAAGATGATTCACTTTATTTGATTAAAAAAATGAAAATAGTTATTTGAAGCTTTGGAACTCTGCTTAATTTTTCATAGAGATAAGGAGAAAAGATAACTGCTTACAGAAATAACAAACCATAATAAACTGTACTTTTAACATCTTGAGTTCAAGTACTGGTCAACTTGATCTAAAGTGCTATAAGGCAGTATTTTTTTTTTTTAATGAACTTAGCTGATCTGAAACATCTGTTTCTCACCCTCCCTTTTCCTGCTCCTTCCCCCCCTACTCTCCCCTGAACTTCAAAAATAATTAATAAAAAGTATTCTGCCTTCATATTTGGTTAACCCTGGTTGCACAAGGGTTACAACACATGCAGCAAAGTCATTTGTGGGGGGACCCAAAAGGTCACTGTAGCACCAGCTTCTCTGACAGTTTAAGCTAATTTCACCACAATGTGGTCAAGTGGTTTTTTGGGGAGGTTTCATGTTGTTTTTTAAAATACTTTTGCAGTAGCAGCATATTTTTAATTTTTTTTTTTTCTTTTCCTTCCAGCAACTATTCCAGGTGTGCTCCTGCACGCAACATGCTGTTAAAATAACCCCATAAATAATCCCATGGTTAATTTTTTACATAGGACAAACACTTCTGAAGAAAGAAAAACGGCTTCCTTACATTTAGGAACCCCACCTGTCCAGCCTGCTGACCAGCGTCGGGGCAGACAAGTTGGACAAACTCTTTCAGAGTCTCCTGAGGATGATAGCGGATTGCTGGGTGTGAGAAGTATGGCCCAGGCTGTTGAATAATGGGTGATGTTGGAAAATGAAGAGTCGATGGTGTTGCATGTGGACTTGCTATAGGAAAGAAAACAAAGACGTTATATAGAGTTTTGCCTTCGGAAAATAAAACAGTTTAAATCTACTATAGTTTTTTTTTTTTTAATTATTATTATTTTTTAATTTAATGTACAGTATTGTTTATACATCTGATCTTCACAATTAATATATTAGACCACATTGTGTCCTACACTCACTCCATCTACATCCTGGAAGCAAATGGAGCCAGACATTTTGAAGAATTTTCTGTATTTTTAGTGGACACGTATAAAGGAATCAGCAATCCTTTGTGAGACCTAAAACTATTCATCACCTTGAAAGCAGCCCTCATCAATCAGGCAATAAAAAAATGTATTTGGGAGATTAGGGTTGATTTAATTGACATTTCATGTAACTTGGATTTGCACATATGAATCCATTTTATATTGTACTATAAATGGACGATAATTTAAAGATGGTCTAATGTTTCTTGTTGTTGGGGTTTTTTTCCCACCTCAGTTTAGGAACATTTATTTTAAGTAACGTGTTTTCATCTAATGAACATGCACAAGGTGGTGAGATCGTTTGGAAAATTACATTTACATTTCTCCTGAATAACGTTAGTCTCAAATCTTCAGCAAGCCCCCAGCTTGCATTCAGGGATGAAGTTTAATTTGGTGAATTTATGGGCCAACAAGCCAGCTGGAAAATGTACTCCAGAGAAGGTGCAGAGGTGTGATGTACACAAGCCCATTGGCAATGACCGATTTTACCCTCAGCTGATTTCAGCAGAACTACGAGTGCAGCTGAAGAGCCTTTTGCTCTCCTGCATTACGTGACACCTTTGCCCAGTTCCTTGGCCTTCAAAATGTATGGGGTTGGACCCTTGTTAGTCAGCAGTGTTTTCCACTGTTAGTTTTCACCATGAGGTAGCAACTGCTGCCACTTACAGTGCCTTTCCCCTCTAAAATGAGAATTCACTTTTCATTTAGAATGACCAGTTAATTTGGTGTGCACAAGGTCATATGTAAATCATGGTTTATTTCTCACCAAACAGTCATTGCTGTGTTCCTGTTGCTCCCTTGGCATGTTATCCTAGGAATCTTTGAGGGGTGCCCATGTGCTTAGACTGCACTTGTGCACCACACATAACCAATTAGATAAAGGCCATGCCGGGGAGGGAATATCCTACAGGAACACATGTGTTGGCTTTGAAGTACCTTAAATACACAAAAAAAGCCTTTGGCACTCCCAGAAAAATTGGAGAGATGCAGGAAAGTTAACTAAAATCAAACAAAAATGAGCAAACATTCATTTACTGATGAATGTTATGAAAAACCTTCAGTTAAATAAAAGCTAAAATCTGCTTCTTACTCTTGTTCATTGCCAGTTTAATAATATGTCACTTTATTAATAATTTTTTCTTAAGCATTATTAAACCATTAGTACACTCAAGAGCCTGAAGATGTGGATAAAACATGTACTCTGAGACAGCAGCAAGGAAACTACTGCATTAGCCTGTAAGCATTCATTAAGGATTGGCTGGGCAGCACTTCTATGCTCTTCCTTCTCCATGATGGGATAGGAATGGTTGCTTTAACACCACCCCCAAAAAGAGCTACACTCATGCCAGGGGTGCTGGTATGGGATGGATATGAAGGTCTTGGTCTTGCCATGAAAAGCTCCCCTGCATCCATGTTAACCCCACAAATCTGGTCCCCTTAATACTGTTCACAACAGAGAGAGAAACACATACTAAATGTGTGGTAATAAATGGAAAAACACCATGGGAAGAAAGCATAGAGATGAGGAGCCAAAAGACATGCAGCTTTCAGCTGTCTCTGGTGGAAGCAGATGGATATTCAGAGAAACTCCTCGGAAAGCATGGGCTATACCTATCTTATAACACCTAGATATCGTGGCATGTGGGCTGAGCTGAAAAACTGTCTTCCTACAGCTGTGCCAGGTCTGCAACGCTGCACTTGGGAAAAGGAAACAAGAAGCAGCATATCCCACACTCCTCGTTATGGAAATGTTGACAGTTATTCCATGGCCAAGGCAAACACCTGTGTGCCCAGCCTGTTCAACCTGTCTGCACATCTGGACTTATCTCCTGTGTTTTTTACAAATCTTGTTAATTATTTCTTATTCACTTTTAAGACAAATAGTTTCATTCTGAGTTTGCATCTTAAATCACAGTATATTTCAAAACTCTTCAGATAAAGAACCCAAATCTTCAAAGGAAGAAATAAAGGCTGTCCCCAAACTCCTGGGAGAGGCTGCAACTTTGAAGTGTGCTATTAAAGGTAGAGATAATGGGGGATTCCCCTTAGGAACTGTGGGTGTCTACTGTGAAGCCAATTATTGGAGTCAACAGAGAACTAAACAGAACAAACGGTGTCTAATGAGTTGTTCATCTTATCCCAAAACAGACCCCTGCCTTTGACCGGACTTCACTGACCACACTGACTGGCACACTGGTGGATGTGCAGGGAGCCCACTGCTACTCCTCTGAGGTAGATACCTCCAGTCTATGTACACACTTTCATTTAGGTGAATTCCACCCAAAGTGGCAGCCTCTGGTCTCACCTACACCAACCCCTGAGGTGGAACCACTTTAATGACACTCAAGTCAGAGCCACTTCACAGGTATGAAGGTATCGTAACCAAACAACAGTCATTTTAGAGCTCCTCTAAAAACATTTTGCCCTGAATATTGGTTCAACTGAAGTTGTCAGCAAGTAAGTGTTTTGATGACTACAACAAAATTTTTTATTAGCATACAATATTTCTATTTTTTTAATATAAAACATATTCTTCCTCTCTTTCTTCTTATGTGCTTTTGTAGTTTCCCCTTTCCTTGTGTGCCAAATGGAGTATGAAGGATGAAGATAAAAGTGAGAAATGAAAATTTATGTGGAAAACATCTAATTCAGTAAAAAAATAGATTGGGATTTTAAAAATATTTTTTAAAAATTTCCTTTTAGTGTCATCTCTTTTAATACTATTTGAAATTGTTATGTAACTGCACTGTTGTTTGTACATATCTGGGAACAAACTCATTCCTATTCTTTTTCTGGGTGAAAAGGAAATAGGCCTGAGACCACACTATATTTAGCTTTTCCAAGGTGTGGGTCTTCATTTAATAATTTGATTTGCTCTATGAAAGATGAAAGAAATATTCACTGGCATGTAAGCAGTGAGTCTTTCTCTGTTGCCTTGACCTCCTCAGCATGTGAGGGTAGAAAACAAAGTGGAAATCATGTGTCACTGATCTTCCCAAAGAGAGAGAGAAGAAAAATGAATGCAGAAATAAGCAGCAGTAATTCGGCAAAGCAAAGTGCTGCAAGAAGAAGAAAGTCGTTCCTCTTCAGAATCTTGGCCAACTCCTCAGCACAGCTGAGGGCTTTCTGCTGACCACAGGAAGGACTGGGGGAAGGAAACCAGACCAAATAGGCATCAGTCCCCAGTCTGTGCCATACACTGACAGGGAGGGGTCATTTTCTTCTTGGCATAAGAAGTAATGAGTGGAATATGGATCTCCAAAAGGTTTGTTTTTGCAGCTTCTGACTGGGAAATACCAAATTTCTCAAGAGGCAAAAGGAGGGGCTGTTTGGTGAGAGGAAAAATCCACTACTATTAAACTGATCAACATTACAAATGTGCCTGCCTGATACTAGAGAGAGGGAGTTAAATGCTTAAGTCTAAAAACTGCTGTCCCAGATACAGACCATTACTCTGATGGTTGTGTTGCAGTCAGCAACTATGGTGAGTACAAAACTGACTGCTCAGACAAGTTCTGAGCACAGAACACAAATGCATTTCCAAATATAGGGATCCTCACAAATATTTTGAATCAGTTAAAGCAGGAGAGATAATAGAACAGGTTGCTCTTTTCCTTGTTTGCCTCTAAAATGCCCCTTTGGTCATGATTTTCAGAAAGTCTTAACAAAAATGATAGTCATTAATTCCCAAAACCACACCTACAGTGATGCAAATGTTCCTCTGTATGAGAAGAGGCTCCTACTACTTCTTATGGAACATTACAAGTCTTAATCAGTGATTGTAAATTCTTTGAGATCTTCAAATGGAAGATAAAATAGGTCTTTGTCTATTATTTATTTACTTATTGACTTATTATTTATGTATCCCTAAGCAGCTCCATCCTGCCAAACCATATTTCTCCTGGCGTCTTTCAGCCTGTGACATTTATATTTTATTATTGACCTCAGTAAATGACATAAAGTATAAGTTCTACAACCTACGAAAAGATGTGTATTCCAGATCAGAACTTCATTTTACCTGCTGTAGGTATGGAGGAGTTGGACTATCTGGTGTTATTAAATCTGTTATTTTGTGTGGGGGTTGGAGGCAGAAGTTATCCTTCCATCTCAAGGCAAGCATAAATATTTCAAAGCACACATGATTCTAATTCCATTGAAGCTCGTCTGAAGCATCCCAGACTTTTTATTGAAAATGAGATGATAATGTATGGTGGCCTGCAACAGATATACTAGTATTTTAAAACTACTGCTATTGGGCCAAGTAATTATGCAGTACAGCTGTTGTGTGCTACACTGGATTCTTCAGTGTTTTATGAGCTTGTGGTGCTGTGCAGCACAGAAGTCAGAGGGTTTTTCAGAACACTGAATTCAAACGTCTGATTATGCAGGTCTGTCTTGTCTTTTCCCTTCTTGATTTGTAGTAGCCAATAACAAAATAAGTAATGGATAAAATAAGCTTCACTCATTGATTAGGTGAGCACTGCACATGGCTGAGGCTATGAAGAAGAGCCAAAAATGTGAATTTTGTTCAACTGAGTGATCAGATAATAAAAAATAAGTTAATTTGAAACAGGTTATAGTTTTCTTCAGATATTTAGTACCCTGGAACAAAGGAGCAGTCCTGATAAAGAGAAATGGGATCTTTGTTCCCAGGGAGCGCTCACTGATGTGGTAAAGGGACATTGGGATCGCACCTGCAGTGCTCAGATTTCTCCACCAGCACAGCCCAACATATGGGGGGACATATTGATCCATCCAGCTTCCATCTTCTCTTCCAAAAAGCCTTGCCAACCCCTTCAAGTCCAGATGACTGGATAAAATTGCTTTCTTCATAAAGTCGTTTGAAGTCTTTGCAAGGGTCATTTAGTGTTGCTCAGGAAAAGGCTACTATCACCCTGCACCCCTTGCCTGCTCTAAAGAGTGCTGGGAATCAAAATCACTGTTCCTTCACGGGCCCATGGTCCATCAGACCAGGAAAACAGTGGATGAGCTTCACTAGGGCACAATGCTCAGATATCTCCTCTATAAAGTGATAATTAAGTTTACTAATACTTCATTAAACATTGATCAGCCTTCCTAGAAATAGTAACATTAGAATCATAATGAAACAGGATCGTTTTTATCAACTTGTTTTTGAGGCCATTATAATTGGCTTCATTACAATTAAGAAAGTATTTTTTTAAAAGTCATTTCCCTGGAAATGTTAGAGAACAGTTTGTTCTGCTAGTGATTTCCACGTCAGGCTTCTAAGTTGCTTTAACTCCCTGTGTGCTGTAAGCTTTTCCCTACCATTCCAGTGTTGCCATTATGCGAGATGTATCCCACCCTTTGTACCCCAAAGGTACTTATTCTGAAAATTGACCATATTAGAGTACTAATTGGCTAAGCCACCATGCTGGCTGATGTGAAATGCTTTCAAACACCATGAAACAGCTGTGTTTATCGGAAATATGAAGAGTGACTTTTTAATAAGGAGATCTGGCAATAATCCAAATTTGTTGAAAGGAACTTACACTTCTGTGTATAATACAATACAAGAGGTAAAGAATGGAAGCCTAAAACAATAGCTTTAAGCCCCCAGATTTTAGTGGTGAAAGCAGTTACCCAAACAAGAAAAAAAAAAAATAATTAAGAAACTTGGGCTGGGATTTGTAGAGGTCCTGAGAGAATTCATTAACTGCTTTTGAATTTCAATGGGAGCTGTGTCCCCGTAACTCTTTCAAAGGTTTCTGAAAGTCCCCATTTTTCTTACTGCCCATTAGGAACAGATTTTAGGGTGATAAATGCAGAGAAATGGCCTACTCAGGTTAGCAAGGACTTGCCTTTACCTAAAAACTGAGCTGCTGAGGGTAAGATGACCAGTCCTAGGATGAGCCCTTTGAAGGGAATTCATAGCACTGGAAAACCTAAATATTGCTTAAGTCCCATAATGGTGCAAAGCAGTTGTTTGGCAATGTGTCTGTTGGAGCCATGGGTGAGCTAAATTCAAACTGATCCTGTGTCATGTTCCCATTTGCACTGACAAGACTAAAAAATCATGGGGCTGGAGAACAAAAATAGGCTTTACCCTCTTAGCATGGGTAAAATTTAGATATCACTGATATTTGCTCCCAAATGTAGACAAACATAGATGAAAAATTCAAAATATAATATACACAGCTGACCAATGCAAGAGATATACAAATACCCTAAAGAGGATGGATGGAGGATCTGTTCCTGTCCATGAACATCAAAAAGAAGGGCTGAATTGCAGAATATCTCTCTCTCAGCTCCAGAAGTCAAGTGCAGGTGGTCAGCTAAGCACTGCTGAAAAAACAGACCCATGGTATCTCCAAATCACGGCTGGCTCTCAGCCCCTTTCTGCTGCTCTGAGTGGTACAAGGCACCTGGACCCTTTGTTCAGAAACACTCTTTCTGTAAGAAATTTTGCAGTAGCAAGTGGGAGGCAGAAGGACATTTTGCCAAGGCCCACGGAGTTCCTTGCAAAAGGAAAATATGCTGAAAGCTGTGTTTGAGCTCAGGGTTGAGCTCTGGGCTGCTGAGTAGTAAGGCTGCTTTTGAAAACCTGTAGAGCTGAACTGAGCACTTGTTCCAGATTCTGGCATGGGCAGGGGGCCAGTTAAGTTTGCTATTTTGAGCAGATTGTTTTAAAACATGTCAGAATTCTACTGCCTTTGAGAGATCAAAATACTATAGAATTGATTACATCAGGACAGAAATTAAAATCATACCTCTAGGAAGCATTCCTCCCTCACAAGACTATAGATAGAGGTCAAAAGCCCCCTAATTTAACCTATTTATAGAATTCCCACATCACATCAAATGCAGTCAATTTGTGCATATTATTATTATTGCTTTTAATACACATGATGTCTTCTCATATATTCTCATCATAAGATAAAAACTGCTACTAGGAAAATATATCATGTCTTTCTTATAATGAAATGCAGTGGATAAGTTTACAATAGAAATTTAAATTCTCTTAAAAACTACAACCTTTATGTGTGTGATGATATAATTCTGCTTTGATACTAAAAAGGGCATGGTAATGGAATTTGTGACTTTGGAGTGATATATTGCTGTTAAGTTAATAGGACTCCACATTCCCATTTCTAATATCAGTGTTTTTTCCCCCCTTTCATTCTGTAGATGGTAAGCTGATACTACATAAACATTGTTAAAGCTATAGTTCCACGCTACAGTAATTCACTTAACTTTAACATGATTTATGGTTCTGTCAATAGAGGAGGTTGAAAATCCAGAGCTCTGATGCTTAAACATGGGTCCCATATTTAAAGCAATAATGTGCTTTTTGTGTGTGTCTGAAGCTAGAAGAATTTAGCATAAAGCAGAGATAAAAATATTATAGTTCACTGCACTGTTTAAAGCATATAGTTTAACTTCACGGATACATCAAAGACAGCAAAGAAACTGAATGCAGTGTCAGTAAAAGCATGGGCAAAACACTCTGTTCCTGCAGCACTTTATTTTTATATTATTTTTTAGGGACGCATGAAATCCTATTAGTATTTTTAACACTCCCCTTTTTTCGTTCTTTTGCTCAGTTAGATCAGCTCCTTTTGTCAGGATGAGTTTAAATCTGGGTCCACTGTGTTAATCACCCCCCTTTCTTCTTTCTGGCACTTACCCTCCAGGCATTTTGCCTCTTTAGGAGATTAAGCGACCAAGTCATCTTGTTGCTCTAACATGTCCTCACTGGAGCAACATATTAACACAACTCCACTGCAAAAGAGCCCTCTTTAGAAGTTTGCTGCAGGGATGACAAATTAACCCAGCATGGTGTCCCACACATCTATCTCAGTACAAATTATTAGTGTAATAGAGCTTTTAGTTATGCATTTATCTAGTAATTATTGAATGGTTATACAAAATGAAGCTGAGCAATCACGGCCCTTTATGAGGCGGGCTCGGTGGGTGGTCTTATAGTTAATTTAGGATAGGACTGTCTAAGCAGTTCACTCACACACAAATTAGCTGAACAGCCTGCTCCTTTAAATATTTCCTATGTCACAGGATAACTCTTTACAATACAACAAAGGTAGAGCTTTAATTACACGGTTCCTGACTTTTGTTTAGCTGAAGCTTTAACCGTTTGCAAACCTCCCTCTCTGTCCTCCCTGCCCATTGCAGTCAGTGGCAATTTGGGGATCGTGTCATTGCTAAACCCTGACCTTGAGGCCATCTGTTAGAAACTACTTTTCCTTCAACACCAGATTATGCCAAACTGAGTGGAGAAAATCAAAATCTTCCCCTACGCAGTCAGCTACCCCGACATTGTAAACTGGAACATGTAAACTTATCTGATGGGCATCATTGTGCTATTTATGGCTTCACCTCAACTTTCTCACCCTTGTGGTGTGACTCTCTCCTCTTTTAGCTATCTGACATTACCATCCCTTGATCTGAGGTGTCTGTATCAAACTGAAGTTGGACCACTTTGTTTTTGTCAAAATTCAAAGGAAAGTAGAAGGTTACGCCAGTCTGCCAGCTGATAGCACCGAGGAGCAGCCACTGAGAGTTGTACAGAACAGGATATTACAAAATGTCTTTTTACACTGTGCATCAGGAATTACCACTTTGATTCACTTGAAGCTGGTTGACAGGACAGTGAACAGGCACTGATACTTTGGTGACCCAGTCGAGAATTTAGATAGAGAAGGGCACAATATCTTTCCAGATATGTGACATAAAGTTTTTGCCACTTTGGCATGAACAGAAAGTACTGTCCTGCAGTGTTTCCCATGCAGGCCTTGTCCTGATAAAAGTCTCAGTGGTGATGGCAATTATGGAGGAAATTAATATAATGGAAACCAGTCCACTAGTTGACTTTCATTCCTTCTTCTCTTTCTGCTCACACACCCACTTCCTCGGATTCTTCCCTTTGTGTTTTGTTTCTTGCCTTTGTAATTGTGTTTCTCCTTCATTTATCTTCCTAACATACCATCTCATTGTTATTTTTTTTCTTTTCTTGCCTTTTCTTCCTTGCTTTTTGGCTTGCAGGATCCACACTGTCATATTCTGTGGAAATGCTTGAATGCTCTGCAGCACAGGCTGCTGTACATCCTGGGTTTACAAGATCGTGGTCAATTTAACTTTTAGCTCCAGATATAAAGTCACTAGAGTGTAAGTAGCAATACATGGAAGCCTAAAACCACTTATGTAAATACTGCTGTCACCCATGGTATTTAAATCCTTCACTGTCTGGTAAAGAGTTCAAGTGGTCTGGGAAACTTTGTGAGGTGCCAGCAATACACTATGGCTTTGCAATGCTGGAGGGCTGTGGTGTTACACTGACCACCAAATAATCTAATTTGCAGGTAACAAAAGTATGCTGTGTAGGAGTGAGAGATCTGAGTGCTTGAATGTATTTGAAATAAATTCTAAAACTGATAGTGATGCTAAAGCCACCCTATAGGTGATCAATTTACCATCTGCCAGGCACTGAGTCCTAACCACGCTAGTCCAGAGAAGACATATGGTGCATTCATAGAGTCATGCCCAAAAAACTGCCATCATCAAGTGAGGCTCCATGAATCACTTTGCTAGCTTAGCACCAAAGAAACTTGGATCTTGCCACCATCTGTTGGAAGTACTGAGGAGTCACTGAAGCATTGGCATCCATGCGCCAGCACTCACTGCACATCTGGTCCGTTGGTCAGCCAGCTCGGATCCTCTCCGCTGGCTACTGCCCAGCTGGGCTGAGCACTGGCAGCAGCACCAGTGCAGAGGAGCTAGTGCACAGCCTTCCACAACACAGAGCATCCAGACAATTTAATGAGAGCAGAGGTTTTCCAACTGGTTCATTGGATGGAGCATCTCAGAGCTAAGAAATCCTCGTAAGGATCTACTCCTCCTCCAAGGAAGTTTTGTTTCCAAAATGACTCACTGTGGGGATTACTGGGAAAGGCACTCAGTATCCTGGGACACCCCAGCATACGATGTGCTCTGTATTCTAAGGGATGTTTGGAAGCGTGTGAAAGATTTGGGAATATTCCTGAGAAGTTATAAATCACTGGTTGTCAATGACAACACCTGTCATGAATAGTCTACAGCTTCTTCTCTGCTATTTTGATCATGCTTTACAAATGCATCTCATACACACATCCAAGTGATAAACTTGCACATATGAACATGAGAAGGAGATCGAACCTTCCTGTGATCGTTCAGTTGGCTGAGGAGCTTACTCTGATGGTGACCTACTTACTCACAACTCTCCTCTCTCTGAAATCACTCTGCAGACTGATGAAATCCTGCTCTTAGTTTTCTGAAGACCCCTGAGAATGACCTGCCACTGACCATTTACATAATGCACCTGTATCCAAAGAGAATTTAACATATGTGTGCTATATCATTTCTGCAGAGGCACAACTTCCAGTAACTACTGGTGGATATGAATCGCTGAATTATATCCTCTTATACTATTGCATTATACTCTTCATGCTGCCACTTCTGATACCTGAAAAGCTTCTCTCTTGTGCTTACTGTCCCTAAAGTACACTGGAGGCAATGGGATAAAGAACAAAGCTGGATTTGCAGGAAATAATCCATCTCAGTATATTACCCTTTACTAACAGAACGATCATTGTAGCAGAGAAATAAACACAGCCAGTGTGCTGTGGAAGAATACTGAGAAGGAATGTCCAAAAAGAACAAAGAATGAAGTCTGAGAGAAGACTTTTCCAGGATGATGACACTTTTAGAAATTCAGAGGAATTTTTTTCCTGAAAGTCTGTGAGGCTTTGTGATCAATCAGAAAATAGAAGATGTTGGAGAAGAACAGTTTTGGTTAACCTGATAGGAACCATGATGATTAAAAACTGTGCTACTTCTTTATGAAGTTAGTAAAGACATCTCCTTCCAAACAAACAAAATTTGGGACTGTAATAATTGTATTTGCTCTTTCAACTTCTGGCTGCCATTGAATGTTCTTCTCACGTAGCCAATGGATATTCGCCAGTGCACAGAAAAAGTTTTGTGAAAACAGACTGTAGATGAGATTTAAACAAGGCCTCACCAGTAAGATATTTCCTCTCTCAACCACACAAAAATCCAAAACATAGAGGGTCTAAACAGGGGCAGACAGAGGCAGTCAATGATCTTAAAAAATTAGTGGGAGGTAAAACATAGCTAAATAAAGAAAGGCCTATTAACTGATCAATCAACAACCCAAATCTAAAAGGCTGATCTTCTAAAAGACAGGAATTCAGAGTCAGCTGATGTGCACTGAATAGAATGTTAATGGAAGCTTCATATTATTCATACTTATATCACCAATTAGCGAGGCTTTTAAAAGAAGATATATTTGCCAGATAGCTCAGATCCAAATTTCAAGGGATATCTGTATAGAGCTTAGATGCCTAAATATCTTCTGAGGATATAGGTGTGTGTCTAAGGGTAATGAATAATTTTTATGGATTAACCACAACAAATCAAACTACAATAAGTAGATTTAACAAAGCACAAAACTCCATGAAGTACAAGTCTGACCTTGCTTCAACTTTGTGCAATTCCACCACTTCTCATCACATCACCTGGAATGTGCAGACAAAGAGGCTCCTCCTGGTTTAAGCTGCCCTCAGTAAAACCACACTGATGCCAAACAGACATTTCCAAATAATTTCTAGGATGAATTGCTAATATGCCTTTTTATGCTTCACCATTCGACCACTTCCTTAATAATCTTCTCTAAATGAAACAAAATTTCATAGCAGAAAGAAACATGCCACAACCATTCATTCCTATTTTTATATCTTCCAAAGAGGTTTGTAAGAGGATTCATTCATTTGTGTCTCTTACTGTGCCCAAGTGAGTTCCTTTTCAAATGTGAACTGAGAATTACATTTAGTTTTCTAGCCTAAATGCAAATGCATCTTTCTAACAAAAATGTATAAGCAAATCTAGACCCAGAGGACATCTCTTTTAGTTGGAAAGTCAGTCAGAAGAGTACTGGGAGGAAAACCAGCCAAAGCATTGAAGGAATCAACTTCAAAGGAGTCCCCTAACAAGGCGGATCTTCGGCACACTGACATCAGCAGCACGAGAATAAATGACTGGCAGCAGGAAAGCCACAGTGCTGGAAGACAGGCGTGGGTCAGAAGTGATGGATGGGCCCCTGTCTCAAGCAGTTGGACTGAATCAACGTGATGAATGGTCACAAGCAGAAGACACTCTCTGCAGCACATCCTGTCCCTTTCCCCACCCTCTTCAAATAAAACCCCAAGCCCCCAGAAACCAGCGTTTCCACCTTAGGCACTGCTGAGCGGTCATCAGGAGCTTGCCCAAAGAGCCCAGCCTAACAAAACCAGACTCTAGACACCTAAACCCTCTGGGTTCTCAAGGTTCTGAGCACAGCCTCTCTCTGGGCGGGTCACAGGTGGCGATGGCTTTCCACGGAGAGGCGCTGGGATGGACACTGTGTGCCGTGGCACATGTTTAAGCTGCCTGGGGGCTCTTGGGTAAGGCCTCACCTCTGGGTCCTGTAATGACAGGTCGATGGTGCTGTGTGAAAGCCGTTCCAAGGGAGGAGGTCTGCGAAGGCGAGGGACTGCTGAAACCAGACTTCTCTGACTTCTTTAATGTAGTTGGCGATGGCATTCCTGGCAAGAATGATTGATAAGTGCAATTTAATAATGCTAGGTCATGGAACGACAGCCTATGCATTGTGAAAGGGGGTGCAGAAGCAGCTAGACACACTTAAAGGACAAATGAAGTGAACACAACAGCAAGCTGGAAGCTCACTTTTATTTGTGGTCTTTGTCAAGGCAGAAGCAGCCATGGTTTGCTCTGTGCCATGAGTACTAAAAGGCAGCCATATTTTTCTTATAAATCTGAAATATGGATAGGATGCAGCTTATTATTGCTACTGAAACCTACTCTGCTTTATTTTTAGAAATCTGTAATAGCTGGAGCATTTGGATTTTTACAGGCTTTTTATGAGTTCTGTCTTTCACTCGTTGGTTTAGTAGATTATTGCAAATGGATCTTTTAAATGTGCTGCACGACTCAAGACACAACTAGAAAATGAAGTTTTCTGAGTTCAAATTCTGCCTCCCCTTACTCTCTTGACTTCAAAGGTATTTGAAAGTAATATATTTATGTGGTTCTCTTTTGCTTTCAATTTTTTTTTTTTTTTTAAAGGGTGAATGGTATTTTTGCCTTGATATTAGAAGCCGCACTGGAATTATTTCAGAGTTGTTATAATGCCCTTGAACTATATCAAAGGCTTCCAATGAAAATCAGAGTTAGGTTGTCACTCGGTGAAACCTCTGCCATGGACAGGCAGAAATGGTGTGATGCTAATCTGACCAGTTTGGTATAAGAATAACTCCTGTTGATGCCATGTCAAGACATTGGCCTCAAAGAAATTACTGGAATTAATGTATTTCAACAGGCTCTTAAAATCCAAGATTTTTCTTTGTATGGTTGATGTTTGGATAAAAGAATATCACAGTATGTAGATGAAAAGTATGTTTGTGTCAGTACTAGTCTCTATATTATTATAGTTCTAGATGCATCTGGGTATTCTGTATTATCTGCACATATTCTGAAAACTCCTAATTTCCAGTATATACAGTTTATCAGGCATTTTGCACCTCAGTAGGTATATAACAAAGGTACAGAATGGTTGGGATTTCAGGTGCAAAAGCAAAATATCAGATAATGTGGAAGTTGAACTTCCACTAGCCAAGTCAGTCGACTTTATTTCCAACTCTGTATTTTATAGAATATAATTGTCAAAAAGTAAAGAGAGAGGCCTGGACAATATTATCTCTGGGCAATATTATTAACTTTATATTTAATAACACTAGTTTTATAGTCCCTGGGATGTTGATTGCAATAAGCAGGAGCCTTCTTGTACTTTATATGCTGCACTGCTGAGTCTTAATGGTTTCAGTGAGGCTTTGCAGTTTATATTTCTGAAAGTTAAATAAAGTAAGGGAATGGTTTGAGTTCCATGTTGTACTTGAAGCTTTTCCCCTCAAAACTGTTTGCTACAGGATTTGCTGTCTTGGTGGCTTTTTTCTCACAGCAGGAAAAGTTACAGACTTAACCTTTTAAAAATCAAAGTTTAGGACTGACTATTGTGCAAGAAAAATATTGGGTTGGGTTTGTTTTGTTTTTTTTTTTCTTTTCTTCTTATTGGTCTTAAGGACTTTGGAGTAGGGACAAAAGAAAAGATTGGTTCAGTCTAGGGGGAATAGAGAAAAAGAGACTGAACTAAGGTGTCTTGATGAAATATTCCAATGCAGCCTGATGAATTTCTGCTCCAATGGCATGTTTGGATGTAACTTAGTTATTATATGTCCATATTGAGGACAAGGACACTCAAAGGAATTAAAAGTGCTGTTGACCCAGATTTCCTTACGATGGAAGAACTAGGAATGGAAACACCAAACGAGTGTCAAATCCAGCCCCAAGTGCAAAATAGCATGGACAGACCAAATATTTATGTACGGGGAAGGTCACAGTAAAATATGCCAGCATGTGAGTGCTCCAACTGCAAGGCTGAGCAGGAGGGGTCCAGGTAGGACATGAATTACCTGTTCCCTGGGCAAGCATGGAGGAATGGAAGGAGTAAGAACTCCAAGTCTGTGCACTGTATGGTTCAGCTGGCTCATGAATTCCCTGCTTTCACCATATCCTCTGGCTGCAAACCCTACTGAGGATTATGGGAAAGATAATAAACCTTCTAAAAAAGTGAAAGAGCTTTTCTTTTGCCCCTGTAATGGCTCACCTAAATCATGGCAGGGAGAAGGGGCAGAGAGGCAGTGGAACATGGTTTAAAGCTGTGGCACAATCATGTGATTGTGTCCAAACGCTGGAACTTCAGAAGCTGCAATGAAACTGATGAATGACCTTGAGTGTGACAATGCTGAGCAGTGTCATGTTCATATGGGAATGGGTTTTATAAGGTTGAGGTAGCTGTTTTCATGTGAAAATACTGA
The DNA here is from genome assembly GCA_038380795.1 of Pyrocephalus nanus. NCBI lineage: Eukaryota > Metazoa > Chordata > Aves > Passeriformes > Tyrannidae > Pyrocephalus > Pyrocephalus nanus. Next base: position 11,337,527 of record CM076269.1, on the reverse strand, counting down.
TTTTAATGTAACATTATGCTGTAAAATTGAGTAGAAAGACAAATTGAAGTACTGATAATTGTTACTACTTTTGTTCTATTTGTTTGTTATCATTCTGATTGCCATTATTATCACAAGTTTGGTTTATTTATTTATTTATTTCAGTGTATTTTGAAATGTATTGGTTTGGAACAGTCCAACTATACCATGTTTTTGTTTTGTTTGGGGTTTGTAATGACACATTTTATTTTGAGTGATCACATCCATCAGATCTCAAGAAAAAAATGGCTGCTTCCTAGTTCAGAAGAATATGCAAACAGGAGCTTAATTACATCACTTAATATTGACCAAGAGAAAGAAGAAGATGAGCTTGCCAGCTCATTTCCAAAGCATGTTTTGTCCTTTAAGAGGGGAGGGGATGACAGAAAGTTAGGCAGTGCAAAGCAATTAGCATCATTCACATTTTATGTTGCGCTAGCATGGTGCTCTAGCAGCAAAATTCAAACATTCTTTGAATGGGTTAATAAAAGAAGAAATACAGTCGGCATGCAAGAAAAAGGTTTCCAAGAACAAGCCAAAATATGTCCCATTCTTCTAAATTTATCACAGCCATGTCACATTATCCTTGAGACTGCCAGGAATGTCAATTTTTTTGCAATTTAAAAAAAATATCTCATTTAGCACCATATGTTTGGTTAATGTGCCTGATATATCCTGCGTATTCTTTAGTCCATCCATTTCTAATACTCATTTTCTTCTTTTTTTTTTCTCCCCTTGCTAAGCCATATGTTACAATGCTGGTCATTCTATCGAAGCTCCTTTTGGGAGCTGAGAGAGAGGGAACTCTGGTTTAATCACCCAGAAAAGCTTCAAATACAACAAGTCTCACTTAGGTGAGCAGTCTCAGCACTTGAGTTCATTGTAGGTGCCTGGTGCCTATGAAAATTAGGCCACCTGTGAGATGGCATGGTGTATATTAACAGCTATGAGGCAGGAACTAAGGTAAAGGACTAAATATGGAATTAGGTGTTTAATTTTTGGCACCCATGCTTGAGACTCTTGGCTAGTTTTAAAGGTCTTCTGTTTCCTATCTAATGAGTTTTAACACATTTAGTGGTCCCCAGCCTGCAGTGTCCCCTCCTGTGTTGCTCAGGGATGCAGGAAATTAAAAAGTTAAAGCTAAAGGTACCCCGGGCAGAGCTCGGGATGCATCCCAGAAGGATGCTGCTGCCTTGCACGGCTTTCCTCAGCATTGTTCCAGAGAGCCAATGGATAGTGGGGACCACTGCTCTGAACACCAGATTTCAGCACTTCACAGGACCCCAGGGAAGGGGTAGTGCCAACTCTAAGGACACCTCTGAGTCTCTGCTCTCCTCTCTCTGCTCTCTGGTGCAGGGCAGCAACAAATTACAACATCCCCCAGCCCGTCTCAGCTGCGCTGGCCGGTGAATAGGGAATGGAGCCAAGGATCCTCCCCGTTCCCTGCCTCTTTCTATCCATCTGCTCTGAGCAAGGAATAAACAAGAACAGCCAGAACACAACGGCTGGGTAACCCAGGTGGGGTTTAAGTGTGTTCCTTACTATTCTGTGGATAGTACTGTTGTCCAAATCACAGTCACACCTGGCACTTTTAGGGAACACAGATTTCAGAATCCAGGTCTGAGTCTCCTCTGAATGTTATTTAGAGTGCAAGAGAAGAAAATCAGACTTAGTCTATTTTCATCTTATGGCAGCTTTTAACTAGAGAAAAAATGGAAAAGTTAATTGCTAAATAAAAAAAGAAAATAAAGGGATTTGTGGAATAAAGCGCAGATGGAAGCCTGAGTGGGTGTGTTACTTTAACTTACTGTACTTGTGTTCATGTGATCCTATATGTATGCCAAACATACATGGTCTTAGCCTGCTCCCATTAACTTGAATCTGCTTTTTCACTGGACAGAGGGAACGAGATCAAAGACCATGATGGTGCTAAATGGAACAAGATGTGTACTTTTGAAATTTTTTTTCCAAAAGGAAATATTAATTTGACTTTGGTTTTTCAGTTGAAAAGAATTTTAATTGCAGTACACAATAAGCAGAAAATTCAGACAACAATAATCTTGAAACTGTTAGCAGTATTATATTTCTATCAAGGAATTTGTGTGCCTTTTCAACATTAGAGCTTTCTGAATTTTCATTAATTTGGCATTTCCCTAAACACACAAGTTATTTTATTCATTCCACATCATGCATCACACCCTTCTGCTCAATGCATAATGCAAGCGTAAATGGGATCCTTGTCCTTGGGAGACTCTGGTTACTGGAGCCATTGCACGGATGTTGAAGTCCCGCAGTAAGACTTTCCAAAACTCTGCACTTCGCAAACCTCCAGCCCAAGTTTAATCAGTGAGTGCACAGGAAAACTTCATGTTCCTCATCTTCTAAGGGGCACAGGAGCATTGTGGTGGGTTTAATTCCTCTACCTCCTTACGTTTGCCAGTACTAGAAACGCACCACATAAGAGTCTTCCTTGAGTACAGCTAAAGATCTTCAAATGTTCATGTATGAGGCTGATATATATTTAAATGGATCAGAAAATGATGCATGAGAATTGAATGCACAAATCCTTCCCAGAACAAATAAATATCTGTGAACCTCTTTTCCATGTACGGATGTGCCTTACTAACAGAGGAACTGAAATTAGGATTAACTTTGATGGAGTGAATGGAGTCACAGCAAGAAAAGAGCAATACCCCTTCTATCCAAATCTATAACTGTATCTACACCTGTATATCCATCCAATTCCACTTGATTAGCAACTAACATTATTCTGCCTGCACACATCTTAAACAAAAACTCCATCTCTCGTCAGCAACATTGGTAGACCAGCTCGTATTCATCTCCAAAGACAATTTTGGATAATTACCCCAATATTCCCACTACACTCTTGAAGGAGATTTCATAACAAAAGCTATGAATGGAGTACAGTCTGATCTTCCTTCTCAAGGCACACTAGGAAAAGGAATCATGGAAGCTCAGATATCACCAGGTGGACCATGAACTCAACAACATGCAGAACAAACAGATGATGCAGAAAAACAAGTTGGCTGTTGAAGAAAAAACCAGATACATGGGAAGAATTTTTCAAGGAATTTTCATCCTTCTGTGCAAATTATTCCAGCAATTTCACTGAAATCAGTATCAACAGAAATGCTGATCAGCTGCTATATTTTTTTCCTGGGGAATTCTTAATTTTAAGCTTCTTGAAATGTTGATGGCTACACTCCTGCCAGTCATAGTAAGTCTGTTCTGCTTAGTGCTGAGCAAACTTTATCATCAGCCGAGATACAATCACACTAACTGCCATCCATCAGTTTACTGTATTAATTGCTCCAGTATACACAAAATACAACACAGATGGAAATTCACTCATCCTAATGAAGTGCTCTTTAGTTTCTACGTTCTGAATGGATACTGGCTCCCCTGGTTGCATTTGGAGTTGCCATGATCACTGATTAACTACCTGCCAGCGAGCACCTCGCTTCACAAGGCTAAATCCAGCTTAATAAACAGTGATTTTACAGAAGAAAAATGAAAGCTCCCCCTCTATCCACTTATCAAACTACTGCATATGCATCACCAACACACACAACCAGTTTCCTCAGAACTCGACATCTGACAGATCATCAGGAAAACAGAGCTAATCTATCCGTACCCATCAACATCGTATCATAGGTGACTGCCAGATACTTAAGAAGCCATCCAAAAGAAATGTCACAACTCTTTTTCAAGACACTACAAAAGAAATGTTCCAAATAAAATAAAGCAAATGCACGTACAAGTAAATGAGCCAAAGAACTTAATAAAAAGAGATTGATTAAAATGAGGACCAGAATGTTCAAAAAGGACTGAGAGAGAGAGAGGTGCCAAAGGCGCATTAAATGGATTCAATGGCTTGAGGTTTTAAATGCTTTTGGACTCCTCAGCAATTTTTAGCCAAAAATGATAATTCAAGTTAGAATCAAAATTCTGATGTCACTTGGGGAAAAAGGAGGTTGAAATTTCTCCTTTGTAAGTAAGCACTAATCCATTTACAAAGGAGAAATATCAATTTATACTGATGGAAAACTTTGCCTACAGAATTTTAAAGCCAAGCATTACAATATTCTCCATTATTTTAAAATTCTACCCCATTGAAGTCTGCCCTAAATTGTTTGGTACAACGTTCCCATAGAGTGTATTACCTTATCTGTTTGTATCTGTGTTTACAACATCATCTGGATATGTTTTAGATGACTTAAGTCGGGCTTCATTCCTGCTCTGTCACCCAAGCAGTTCTTTCAATAACTAATAAACTAGTACTCAACATCCTACCAATTTCTTAAAAATATAATTTAATGAATTTTATATTTAAAAACTTTAATGAGAAGTGTAATAAACAGCAGGATAAGAGTTCAATTTTCCCTTTGATTTAACGTTAGCTTCAGCATCATTTTGCATTGTATAAATATATATTGCAAGAGGAATAAAAAAAAAAGTCTAATGACGTCTTTAGACATCTCGTCTAAAATTCATGACTACATTTGTTTCATTTCAAATGCTACTTGAGAGTTTTTCAGCATACTTGGCAGATTAGATATAGCAGCAGGGACAAACTGCAGCCATCCATAGGAGAATATACCTTTATGTGGGTGCTTTGGGGATGGAACATCTATAGCTGCAAGGCAAAAAATGCCATCATAAATTTGGATGGCATTTACAAAGCCCTCTAAAAAGTCTTTGCATATGATTATAGCTGAGGTATGATATTTTTGCAAGTAAAGGACCCAGAATAGATTTATGTTTCAACTATATCTTCCTGGGATGCATATGGATGCTAAATTGCAAGTGATACTAAAGGGAATTTTAGTAACTGAAGACGATGGAGAAGAATTTTTGGGGTTTATTTATTTATTTAATTTCCTCAAAAATCGTTTGTTCGTTATTTGCATGTCATCCAACGATCATTGGCTACTCAGGCTATATATAACAATGATGGCTGCGAAACGCCCCAGGCATGAGATGGAGATGGGTAAATATGCAGATTTTTTCGACTTGTGACCTCAGTTACTGCATGGTAATGTTTTCAAATGACTTTTATGATGACAAGACTAAGTTTGGTGCTATTATTGGTTTTGAAGATTTAATCGGTGTACACTGCCATTGAACATGTGCTTTAATTAATAAAAGAGCTGTGGTCAGGATTAAAAGTAGCTCAGATAATTTACCACGGACTGTAAAGTCACCTGATTTCTGCACAATTTGAGGTGAAGAGTTTATAGGTTATTCCAAAGAAAGAAAATGCTGCAAACTGAATTCACGTGCATTGTACCAACATATTTTTAATTTGATAGGTCAGGAGTGTACTCATGGAACTGTTATGTTTTGCTATCCAGTGGTTCTTGGTGTTTTTACCATCTGAGTTTGACAGTCACGGGACTGAAAAGTCATATAATTTCTCCATAACACCGAAAGTAATTTGTAGGTGACACACAACTGATGTGCTCTTTACTGGGAAGTGCCTGTTTCCACTTGCACACTGGTGAGTGCCCACTGGAATGGCACTGTGGACCTGCCACCAGCAGTTCCCAGGCAGCAGAGACTTAAACTGGTTTCCAGCAGGTGAGTTCTCAGACAGGTGAAGAAATCAGGCTCACTTTTCTGCATTCCCAGTGGCTTTAGGATTCTGGGACGGAAGACAGCACAGCAGTTTGGCTTTGGCATCATTTCCAGAGAGCCGTGGATGGCCATGCTGCTCATGTGAGCTGCCCAACACCTCTCTCACCCATGGAACAAGTGAAAACACACCTGACAAAGAGGCAGAGGGTTCCCAGGGAAAATCTCCCTGCATATTCCATGAAAACAGGCACAGGAAGGGCAGAGGTGGCATGTACGTGCTCCCTCCAGCGCTGTCACTCTGGCAAAGTGCTCAGCAAGAGCTCTGTCCTTACTAGACACTGAAGAATCCACACGAGAGGGATACCTGGTACATCCCTCCCAACCAACACAAAATGTCTGTGCACCGAGAACAAGAGCATTGGCATTGTTTGAATAAGCACACCCACCATGTAGTGCTCCGCGGTGTTCGGGGTTTCTTAGATATCCTGATTTTATAAAAGAAAGTAAAAGAAGAAAAAAGAAACAAGGTGAGAGAGAACACTATCATATTTTGTAGCAAGCAGGATACTGTGTGAAATCTTGGCCCAGTGAAGTGATAAAGGGGAAGATTTCAGTTTGCTTAAGGGAAAACTTACAAGCAAATAGTAAAATTACCAAAATACCACATTGCAGAAAATGGGTGCATTTAGGTTCAATTAGGCTGTAAAAAGGAAAATGGCACTTTAGCTTGCAAAAATGAAGGGACAGAGGGAGCTATCAGAAGCAACTTTACAGGATTTGTATGCTGCTTCACTGGACCAAGAAAGCTACAGTATGGGACAGGATTTTTCTTTTATCAGACACTTTGCTAGATAGCTTTGTCGAACCTCAGAAACTGCTGCTCTGGCATTATGAAATAATCCTACATAACTTGATCTCATGATCTTAGGAACACAGAAAAATAGCCATGCCAAATCAGATTACAGGGATCCACCTAGTCCAGAATCCTCTCCCTGACAGTGGGAGCTAATGGATGCCTAGAAAAGAGTAAAAGACCAGGGAAAGCATACAGTGATAATTCTCCAAAACACTCTCCCAATGATTTGTGATTCAAGGACTTCTAGGACAAAGTTGATATCACGGTATTGAAGCTGCTCGAATCCAAATGCACAGATTTACATTCCCCCCTCCTCCCCATTTTTGGATTTCTACCCCCATGAAATTTCTACCAGTCACACAGAAAAGGTTTCACAGTTTGGTGCTGGCAAGTCCAGCGTTCTTGCCACTAACTCGGAATGAGCTAACAGCTTTCCAGCCCAATGATGTTATGTGTATAAGAGCATCCAACACTTTTTCCTACGTAAAAAAGTGACATGTGTGCTGAGGTGCTCTAAGTGTAAGTACTTTGGGAGATTTGATATATTTTTTTTATAAAAAAAAAGCAAGAATCTGGCTGTAAATTGATATTAACATTTTTCAGTATATGTGTAAAACACATGTTTCAGAAGAATAGAAGAGAGAAACTGTCACTCACTGGGAAGCTTTAGAGCTATCTGGCTCCCTGGGAAACTGCATGCAACTATTCTGGTGTCCAAGGGTTTGACCAGTGAGTTTCCTCTTCCTGCAAAGAATGAATGCAGAAGTAATAGAAAGCCTGAGGGGGAAGATTTTAGCAAATGGCTAAAGATAATCCTATTCTGCCCACTCCAGCAGGTAGGAAGCAGGTGGTGGTGGAAAAAAAAGGGTGGGAAAGGAGAAATGCCTTTGTTACCCTCCCAGCAGCTGGCACAGGGAAGGGCAGGAGACTAAACTAGGAGAGACCCTCACCCTCGCAGCTCAGCCCTCTGAAATCCCTTTGTGATGCTGCAGTGACATGCAACGATGCCGACAGGTCATCCCAGTCCCAGCACTGCCACACAATGTCAGGACGTTCTGCTCTGATTCTCTGGGGTCTTGCTGTGACTCCCTTTCAGGACAGAGCACGGCTCACCGGCACTCGGGGATTGAAACTCAGCACACTGGGCTGGCGCGGCTTCATTAATGCTGCCACCAGCAACACAAAAATCCCATATTCCCAGACAGGAACACTGGCTTCTCAAGCATCCTGCTTGTTTTAACATCCACTTTTCAGAGGAGTTTTTAGAAAGTTTTAATTTTCTAATCAAATTGGTGTCTACATGTGAATTTTTTACTCCATTTATTAAAAGAATCAGTAAAAGTAGGGATCTAAAAAAAAAAAAGCTTATCCTTATATTTTTGATGGCATATTGACTTCGTAAGAGTCTAAAGGCAGGAGTGATATATCAGGGAGTCCCTATAACTTTACTTAAAGCAAAAAATTAGAAAGTGATCGAAAAGTTTTATAGAGGAGAACAGAAACATAATTTTAAGCCTCTTAAAATTGCCTGGACTGTGAAATCACGTAATGAACACTAGAAAAGGATCTGTCAGCTGGAATCAAAGCTTAGACTAGTCAGCATTTTCTTCCTAAACCTTATTATGGCAAAGATTTTTCATCTCTGCACTCTGTTCAGCCCAACAAATAAACCGACTTGACCTCCACCTGTTACCCGGTGAAGTCTGCTGTCATCTCTGACTAAACCCTATTCTTTCCCTTCAAAGCCCTCGGCACCACTGAGAAGGTGGGAAGACGCAGCTGTGCACTGACTCAAATTGATACCAGTTCATAACCAGACAGCGTTTCACAGTACAAATTACAAGCAACAGAAGAGAGAAAAAAAAAAAAATAAAAAAAAATGTAGTGCCAATGAATTCTGGAAGGGGGCAACATTTTTCATCCATTTAACAATGAGATTTTCATAAAAAGAAGGTTTTTTTATTTTTATTGTGTATGATATTATGGACTAGCATTTGAGGCAAGAAACATTTTGCTTATGCCATAACAATGAACCTGTGCTAACACCACATGGGAAGGACCGAAGAACATAATGGAAGCTGTTTGTACTGCTTTTATATTTCATAAGTTGAATACATTAAACTGCTTCAAATAGGTTCAGCTCCAATTGCACATAGGTTTCTAGACTTAGGAACAAGTCACAGCTATATAATGCAACACTGCTAAATAAAAAATTTAAATATTATGAAACACAGAACAGCAAGATAAGTCATGAGGAAACCCGTATAGCTACAGCAGTCATTTCTTCAAATATATCATCGTGGCAAAACCATGTAAGAAGCTTTCTAATACAAAGACATATCAGAAAAAGCCATTTCATATAAAGTTGGACTTCTCTGGGTGATTAATGCTATGTTCAACAAAGGAGACAGTGTCTGTCTAATTACATTAAATACTTATCTTCTAGGGATTGGCAGGGTGTTTCTGCTCAATGTCACTTTTCATGACAATGTAATGATAGATCCGTTTACTTACCAGTGCCATTAGCAAAAATTGTACTGTTTTCTCAACTGCCCTCATATCATGAAAATATTTGATTAACATACTGCAGCTTATCTAATACTCTAAGCAACATATTCCGCATAGTTTTCTCTCTATTAAAAGAACAAGATTACAGCTTGTAAAATTTTTATTGCACTCACACAAAAATAAATGAATAATGTGTGATATAGTTCAAGTATCTTACTAGTTCACAGAACAGGTTTATTTGATTTAAAATATTAACTTGTACTTAAAATATTAAGATCTGGGGGGAAACAAGCAAACAAACAAAGTCAGTACTCTGGGGCACTACTTCCCATCCAGACTTTAGTTATTATTTCCTTTTCATTTCAGCACATCTTTTGAAACTTTTAATACCTTGGGGAAAAAAAAAAAAAAAAAGAAAAAAAAAAAAAAAAGGAAGAAAAAAAGCTTTCATTCCTTTGCTGAAAAATAGATATGGCTATCTCCCAAGTCTTTAAAATTCACCACATCGTGAACTGACTCTTCAGATTCGTGCTACTGTGCCAACATCCAGCAAACAATAACTCTCTGGAAGAGTGTACCCAGCCAAGGCAGTTTATATAGTAACAAGATAATTTCATAAACTTATATTGAAGAGCAAGGCTGTGATGTAACATTCAAGCAGTATATATCAGCTACCTGATATTTACTAACAAGGTTAAACTCCTATCTGTTTGTGTCAGCACTCTTCATAATTCACTTTTTAATGGATGGACAGGAAAAGTCAGCAGTGTATGGCACAGAACATTTTTGAAATAGGACAAGACAGCTTATGGCAGTAGCTATTCCAAAACATGTTCCCTCTTTCCATACCATCACATCAAGTCTGTGCTCAGCAACTGCAGTGCTTCAAATCTACTCATAAACCCTTTGAGGAGTGGCTTTCTATTTCTAAGTAAATCAGTACATTTGAAAAACAAAGAGTCCTGAGGAGGAGTTGTCACTGTCAACTGGTACCATGTAGAGAGCATCAGTTCTCAGCTCCTTGGGATCGTATTCCTGTTCAGGAGAAGGCACATGGGCAGCTGCCTTCCTTCCATCCAAGGACATCAACCCCATTTTGTTACAGCTCCTCACACTGCCACGAAATGGCAGCAAGAACGTACTGAAATCGACTCGTATTAGGCAGAACTCGACACAGCAATGCAAAATTAACCAAAACTGCCTTAAAATCCCTTGCAAGTGACTCTTGCAGCGAGAGGATGACACTGCAGCCAACTGCCACATGTGAGTCTCCAAATTAATAATGGATTTAGGATATTCATTCCCTGAGCTGTGAGGGTTCGGGGTGTGTCTGCAATTATCGAGATATAACTCTGACACACATTATCCTTCTATCAATGTCATTTCCCTTAGTAGCCAACAGATTATCAGCAGCTTTGTGATATTCCAGGTGTCAAAGAAGAATTAAAACCACAACAATTGCACAAACAAAGGGACAAAAGATGGGATACGTGTTTCTGAGCCCTGCATATCAATTTAATATGTGCAGCTGACAATGATGCAAATGTCCTCGGGAGAGAGGCAGCAAGATCCGTGCCCAAACATACACACACCACCGTCAGCAAGATGGCAGGGAACAGAAGCAGTAGGATTCCCAGCCCAGGACACATGCCTCAGCAGGCAAAGCAACCCAACGAAACAATCCTCTGGTTGGGGAGAATTTTGGAAGCACCTGATATGGAAAAGGGCCCTAAACAAGCCAGATGGTACTTTTAGCTGGCAGCAGAAAGTAGGAGACAGCCAAAAACATTACAGCATTTCCCCAAGAGGCCAGCAAATCGATTTTTAACCATTTTTTTTTCAAAGTGATGCTATGAATATAAAAAATAATGTTTCGATGCAATTTTGAATCGCTAATTTTTGAATAATACACTTAAGAAGGCAACAACTGGAAGAGATGAGAAAGCAATGGATTTCGACTTTCCCAGGGTGGTTGTGTATCTGACATCAGGTTTCTATTCAGTCACTGCCACTGTTTACTTGGAATTAAGTGCCAGTTTTTGTTCAGGGTTTTCCACATAACATTAAAGATAAAAATCAAGCAAAAGTAGAGAAATAGCACTATAAAACCACAATAGTACAGCAGTTCACAGGACATAGGAGAAATGCTGTTTGTAAGACTGATTTGTCCTCTTAAAACGTGTCTCCCCCAAAAATTATTGGGGTTTTTAGATGATTTTTTTTTTTTGTAAGAGAGGACAAACAATTTCTTTAATACTTACAAGGTCCCATTTGGTTGGGGATTTGCATAAGAAATGCAGCTGTTTAGGGGATCTTTTAATTTTTAAAGTCTCCAAATGGCCAGAGTTTGCAATTCTGCCTGGATGACAGGAGTCTTTTCAGGAATCAATTTGATGTCAAATGTCAAACCTTCCCTTTGACAGCCAGAAGCAGCTCCTTGCAGAGCGCATTTAAGTTACATGTGGCTGAGCAGTTTTCACTCAAGGAATAAAAAAGAAGGGTGGGTTGTAAGGACTGAAAAAGCAGAGTGAGGCAGAGGAGTCATGAACCAAGTGTGAATGACCAGCACCCTTTGATTCAAAGCTGCACTTCACACCTAGGGTTGACCACATTCTGAGGAAGAATCAGGATGATGCTTTAATTCTGTTTGCTGTTATTTCAGTTAAGAGTAAAGGCAAGCTTTAAGAGAGGGTTAAATCTGGACTACATCCAAAGTGCTTTCTCCTGTTCAGAGCAAGGTAGTGCATTAGCCTGCTGCTTCAAGGATAATACTCCTGGAGACAAACGTGGGCTGCCGTAACAAAATACTAAATACAAAGAAAGATAATCCATGCATTTATATTTTTTCCAATCTCATTGATTGCAAATTCTTAAATTTTTTTTTAATGGAAGTATTTCCCCTCCTATAGGTGGAACCTAAGACATTGCCTCTAGCCCTTGCCAATATAAAATAGTCATATTCTTTTCCAGATTTCTGCTCTCAGAGCTGAAGACTGCAGGCACCACTTCACTTGGCTGGCTTTTGGGGGTTCAAAGACCTGCACACAAATCCCATTGAGACAAAAGAAAACTATGCAAAAAACAGTAAAACAGCCTATAATTTTCCAGCTAATTTTAGCAACAGGATCTCTTATCTTATGCTTTTTGGTGTATATCACACTGAAAATAACAGTGAGCATTGATGTAAGAGAAGACCAGAAAGGATTATCTCAGTAGGGCTGTGCCAGAGTGGTGGGAACAAGCCGAGGTGGAGTCTGTTAAGGATCACCTGCTCTTCCCTGTGCAAGATACCAGTGGAATCAGAATAGAACTGTAGCCACTATACATGCTAGATGAAGACACTTCTGAGGCTTAAGTTTCTTTGGAGCTGGAAAATGAAAGAATTAAAATATCATCCCTTCTTTCGGCTCTATGGGGGATCACTGCTTTCACACCCTGAGCTCGGGGGTTATGGGTCAAAGTCACAGACTACTCACTCTGGGTGCACAACACAGCGGCTGTCACAGCACACAGACATTCCTGGAGGTGTAAAATGGCTCTGCAGCCACTCAGCCAAGTTGTTACCTGAGCTAACAGGCTGCTAGATGGATTTTGTGCTTCCCTGTGCTCAGTGACTGCTATGGTCAAAGTGTTGGGGCAGCACTTACCCTGAAATGAAGTAAAGAAAGTAAATGGGGAATAACTTATTCACTACTGCTGGCAGTGAAAAAAAAAAAAAAAACAACAAAAAACCAAACCACTACATCAAGTAAAATGATCAGGCAACAGACAAAAGAAGTGGTTCTTCCTTACTCAGCACCATGTAAAATGGAACTCCCTGCCATGGGATGTTGCAGAGGCCAAAATAAAGAATGGGTTAAAAGCACATATCTGAAATAAAAGTTCACTGATGGCTGTCAAACACAAAGATGTGAACAGAGCCTCTGGCTCATGAAACTAAGCTGTTTGCTGGCAAAATCCGTGAGGCTGTACTCTGAAAAGCATTGCTGCATGCCTGTCCTGCTGTTGTATTCTTCCCTAAAGTGTCCACAATTCACAGTGAACTGGAATAGGTGAGCCTTCAGTGTAGCTGGGAAGAGCCATTTGTTCCTCTCTGTGGGCAGACCCACAGTTGTTGTAGGCTGGAATGAGCTGTACCTGGCAGTTGAGAAGCAGGAAAATTACAGTAGGTATCCAGCACAATGAAATTAATACATTATGGAGGATTGCTCCTCACCTTGTGCAGAACCAGGGGCACATCTAAAGTCAATGTGGCTGACAATGTGGGAAAGGGAATAGAAAAAAGAGATGTAATAGGGTTTTCTTCCTGTACCTGGTCCTGCACCATGTTCTGGAAGTGTTCAAGCCAGGCTGAATGGGGCTCTGAGTAACCTGGTCTAGTGCAAAGTGTCCCTGCCCATGGCAGAGGGTTGGAATGACATGAGCTTAAAGATCTCTTCCAACTGCTCTATGATTCTCCCTGTCCCCAACACCTTTCATTGCACATTTTAACTTTGGGTGAAAATGTTTCCTTTAAAATAAAGCCTGTTTTCTCCTCTAAACCCAAGATCAAACATGTGCAGGGAATACAGTAGCTGCACTGTCTGCTACGCAGTGGAGTGATGGTTGTACTGGGAATGTTAATAAACAGTGCCCAGAGCAGAACTTCTGCATAAAAAAAGGGTGTATGTTACATCTCTCCCCCTCTCCCCTGTCTCATGCAATATTTACACAGCTGTGCTTTGTAAAAAGTGTAGGGGGGGGGGGTGTTATTATTTTTTGGTAATTTATTTACCTAAGATAGCCCAGCATCTGTTTTGTGGTGAGCTTCTTTCACAAAGTTTCACAGTTGCCTTGACTTGATGCAAAAGGAGGTCATGGTCCTTACTCAGTGATCTTAAAACCATTTGTTTCAACCACTTAGCTATTCTATTTGGCTAATTTGTGTTCTGCTCTGTGTTTTTGGTTTGTCCTCTGCTTGGAAATGTGCATCCTTTGGGGAACTGATCTGGCTAGGTGAGTATTTTAGTTATCTGTTTTATAAAATGCAGAAGTGCACAGGAATTTGCAATAATATGCATCATTTACTGGCTCTCAATATGTACTCTATATTGGCTCTGAAGATTACTAATATTTTCCAGCTGCCTCAAAAAAAAAAAAAAAAAAGAGTTCAATGGAGTCTTTGCAGTGGGTCTTTTCCCATGACTGCCTACACAGGTGATGAAGACTTTCCTGTGTCCTGAAGAATTAATAAGCCTGAACATTTCTATAGCAGCAGCATACCACAGGAGATAAAATATTGCTTCTGCTTCCCAAACACATTAGAAAAAGCAAGTCTGCTGATCTCAACTGCTAAGGCAGCACATGAAAGGAATGTAGTCCATTTCCTAACCAAGATCTAATCTATAGAAGAGTTTATAGATCCAAGTCAACATCCCGAATTGGTCCCAGAAGCAAACAAGAAAACCAGTTCAACTTTTGGAAGACAGGTACAATACTTTCAGTGTGTTTAATGCCATTTTGCAACTAAGCAGCCCCAAGCTGCACTATCAGATGATCTTCAAGGATATCTGGGTCAGAGGAGACCTGTCTGGAGCTCACAAAGATTCATGTTTGACAAACACTAAATCAGCAGGAAATGCAGAGCCATGGTCAACCAGAGGAGCTTCTGTCCTTCGGAGCTCACTCTGGAAAGATGCAGAAAGTGTCTGTTTTTGTCCCAGTACCAAGGAAGGCTATAGTTTTCACTTGGTGTCAAAAGTGAAGCCCAAACCACAACACTGTCTTTGCTTTGTGTGTACATGTTTTAGACTCTAGTGGACAGAGTTGAGGACTCTCCCCTCCCTGGAAGCATTCAGGGCCAGGTTAGACAAGACTGGGAGCAACCTGGTCTAGTGGAATATATCACTGCCTGTGGCAGGGGGTTGGAACTGAATGTTTAAGATCCCTTAGAATCCAAACCACACTGGGATTCTATGATTCTGTTCCAGCAGAATGGGTAGCAGAACACAGCTCTGCCAGCAAAACCATCTGAAGAACTTTAGGTGCATGGATGAGCAATACAGCACTCTCATCCCAGGAATCCTATTGTCATCAGGAAGCATTGTTCCAGCTTTTGTCAGAAAATAGTTTTACATGCATTAAATGTTTTCTATCAATCTGAAAATTGATACAGGTGATGCGAATGGTGTGTGAAGACATTAATAGTTTAGGTGATCTTATGATGTGACAGCACACAGAAGATCTGCTTTTAACTCAGTCAGTGAAAACTATGTACGGGTGATGCTAGGACTAGGCCAGTCAAAAACAACTTTAATTTGATAACTAAAGTAAAATTCTTTCTGCATTTTTAACTCAGAACTCCTACATCTCCATACTCATTTTTAAGTGATGCATTTCCTGACATCTGGAACTGGATGTGAGAAGCAAAGCCACAACACTGACTGACCGACCGACTTCTCCGGGACCATACTGAAGGGATGTTTTCCTCAGGGGATTACAGCAAAGCTGAGGCATGTGCTCTAACACTTGCATGGGATTACTAATTTTATTAAAAATGGAAAGTACGGTTTAGACTGAATCTCAGGGCCAAGCTTGTTGTGTTGTCCAGTGTCTGAAAAAAAAAGTAAAAGGAGCCTTGGAGGGATGTGAAAACATCTAGAACTTTTCAATCTGAACTTTTTCAATCAGTAGTTCTTCCCCCATCTCTAACTTCCTTCTGTGACTTTGAAGCAGCAATGCCAGCAGCATGGCATGTTGTCACAGGTCTCATGCTACTACATGAATTGCCAGAGAAAAGCTGAGCTATCGATCCAGTGGTAATTTGCTGTCAAAATGATTCTGTCTGTTATGGCAAATGAGCAATGTTAATCATTTGACTTGACAAATGCCATGGCAAAAGACTGACAATGCTCAAAGCACCACTATGGACCTGTTGCATTTTTCCTGTCTCCATTAAGCTCTTGGTCTTTGCTGGCCTTGACCAATTAGAGTTTAAGTTATTCATTAAGGTGTAGTTCTGGAAAAGTTCTGTTTAAAATAAACAACAACTTATATTGGTGAGTAACTCATCAGCTATGCAGCAGCCTGATTCTGATTGCCTGGCAGAGAAACACACACATTTTGTGCAGTATCTGATAAAAGATCTATAATGTGCTAACACAAACCTATCATGTAGCACCTGTGACTAACAGATTGTGATATCAAAGTCTTGATGTCTAAGTGCTCCTGTAAATGCATTAAACTTTTAGCGGCAGGAACTGTAGACTGCCAGTGACAAGGAGCTGATATGGTATTTCAGTAAAAGTTGATAAGTGTTATTGCTCTTAGAAGAAAAGAAAAATCCTATGTTTTTGAAAACCACTGGGCAGCTTGTGTTTTGATGGGATACTGTAATGCAGAGAGCAGGGATACGGGAACACACGGACTCTATGAAAAAAGACATTTCAGAAAAGCTCTGTATTCTACAGCTGCTGGACTTCCTTGAAGTATGTTCCCATCACGTGTTTCACTTCAAGCATCTACCTGTTCACTTGAAGCCAGATTTTTAGGCAGCTGCATGCACATGAGGCCATGCTTAACTCCCTTTACCTGTAATGGAAGCATGAAGTTCCTCCTGAACATGAGGAAGAACTTCTTTATTGTGCAGTGACTAAGCACTGGAAAAGATTGCCTAGAGAGGCTGAAGAATCTCCCTCCCTGGAGATGTTGAAGATTGGACACAATACTTTGCCATGTGCTCTGGGATGACCCTGCTTGAGCAGGGAGGTTGGACCATATGACCCCACTGTGGTCCATTTCAACCTGACCCATTCTGTGTGAAATGTTCCCGCTGTCTTAAGATATTAAGTTCAATGAAGGAAAAAAAATGGCCCTGGTGCCTGCTGGTAGATGTGCTGTAATGAAGCTGCTGCACGAGGCAGGTACGATTGGAATGGCTCTGGGAGTGTGCTGCCTGACTTTACACACTGAGAATTGGAGGGCAAGACAATGTCACATGTGGGAAATACTGAGTGAGTATCATTGGCAGGTATCCTGAATGTAGACCTCCTCGGATCTAAGGAAAAGTGATGTTTCCCAGGTTTTGTCTTTCTTCAATAAGGCTATGAGTATCCAAATAGTTTAGCTCGAGGAAATTAATAGAGATCATGAAATTCCTGTGTCTAGTTACAATCCAGTGAAAACTGCCCACTACAGCAAGTCACTGCAAAGTAGTGCCAGAGAATTATTTGATATTGAATACTACAGGTCTGAAGCTGAATGTTTTCCCAGTAAAAAGGGATTATTTTTCTATTCCTTATTTTGTATAATACATGGTTCTCATGTTTTTCATCATATTTTCTGCAGTCAGTCCCTTGAATCATTGGCAGTAACATAGCACAATCATTGGAAACTTCTCTGGGCTCTGAGTTAGTGCACGGCATCAAGTCCTTTGATGAGCCCATAGACCTTTTGCCTGAGGACAGATCAGACACACTCTGCATCACTGATGCTGGGACACACTACACATATTTTATCTTCGAGGCAATGCCAGGCAACAACTCTGTTTAGGGCATAAAGAATGTATAGAGAACACAATCTAGGTTCTCCCTTATAGCACTTTCTCTCAAATTTCCAAGATATAATTCCAAACAGACTTCAAAAACAAACTCTTGTGGTCATCTGAGCTATGCCTGAATGAGTCTTTCTAATGCATACGGCATAAATAAAAAGTTACTTAGTAATCATGGAGAAGTTTTCTTGCGTGCTGAGAAGAAAGCCCCTGCCAGATTTAAGAAAAGCATTATTGAAACAAGAGTTTGGACTGTTTGCCTGCATGTGGTTGTTCCACAACCAGCAGTGAGGAGAGGCACGGCACCATTAAGTTAGGGGTCACTGCCACTGCAAGGGAAATACTCCAAAATAAGATCTCAGCTCCTTGGTTGCATAGAAATTCCTCAGAACCTGTTTTCAGACAGACCCATAGATGGTGGCATGAGAACAAGCAGCAGTAGCCCCAGTGGTTTAATGAGCAATCATGAGGCTGACTTTAATAGCGTCGTTACTACCGAAGACGTGTCCAGTAGTCTAACGGGAAGCTCTCGAGCTTACTGCAGGTTCATATAAAATTATCAGTGTCATAAGTCTCTTTCAGACATGCATTGCAAGTGGTATTACTGATTCTCTAATGCTTCTGCACTGAAAGTCTCATTTGGTTCCTGGGGTTTTCAAGGTGAAGACACACAAAAGCCCAGCAGAGCATGATGGGAGGAGAACAGCCAGGGTGGAGCTGAGGCAAGGGGACGTGGATGACCAGGACATGAACAGCCCCATCAGTCTTTCAGTGGAAGAAGGACTACAGAGCTTCAGCCATTTTGCAAGTCAAGCTGGTTAAGACCACAATCAAAGCAGAGCTAACTGTCCCTTCAGATATCTCAAGATATCAAGGAGTACAAACTTGTACCTTTCCTGGGATTACTGTCCTCTAGGGAGTAAACTACCTCATGGAAATACAAGTAGAAGATTTAAGAATGCAAATAGAAGATCTAAGTAAAGAAACAAGTAGAAGATCTAAGTAAAGAAACCAACAGGATACTCTGAATTTGCATCTTAAACATTTTTTCCATGCCACGCTGTAGAAACACAATGGGAGCAGAATTGGCAAATACCATCCATATGCTTCACAAAATGACTGACGGAGCACAATGTGAACATTACTTCTGGACTGGATCAAGAGAACGCATTAAAAAATGCATAAGTGGAATACAGATATACATTAACTCAATCTTCTCTTATTATGGAATTAAAAAATGTATACCTGTAATTATGGCTTACCTCCATTACAAGCAGAGCTGCCACAGAACTGAACATGGGCCAGCTTTGTGCAGGAGTTCAAAGCCAGTATGATGCTGCCTTATTTTCTTACTAATATCATCTTTATCCTCTCTTGCCCTTCTTCTCAGTTAATAAGAGTTATGTACTGAAAGTGCTGAGATAAAGTAATGGTAAGGAGGATACCACAAAAGGTATTTGAAAAGCAGAAGTAATTTACTACATGTCTACTTTGTTTTACTTCCTAAGCCTTCCTGTTGTGAAAGGAAATTCATCTTTTCTGGCAGACTCCAGCCTTTTTAGGCCGGAGAGCTCCCCAGGAGCTTTCGAGTGCAGGTAAATGAATGTGAGACTCAAGGAGTACAGTACAAGGAACATGGGATTAATGTTGGGTTTTGCTTTAGCTGTCACATCTGACATATAAGGAGAGTGCTGCATCCTTGGTTGCAAGAAGTATCTGGATGTAAAAACACAAGGCTGAGTCTTTGCTCATTACTATAAGACTGAAATGCCACGAATGGAAAGGTCGTGTTGCTGGTGGGTGAAGCATGTAGGATCTACAACCAGGTGGGTGAGGCATTTGGTATCTACACCCAGCAAAGTTTCCACATGAGACAGACGTCAGGGTGCTCCAAACAGAGCATGTGAAAGCTCAGAGGAAGGGCTGTCGATGGACAATAGGTGCAGCCTGTATCCTGCACACAGCAGGGACCCCAGAGTAGGCACGGGGGAAGCATCCACTGCCTAATCTAAATAGCACACAGAGTGGTTTTGTCCTCTTCTGTTCTCCTGCCAGTTTGCACATATGTTCTGAGTATACAGCCTGCCCTCCAAAGACCACTTACAGGGGCAATCACAGGGAAGCAAAGCAGGGAGAAAGTATCCAAAAAGGGAATTTGTTCAAGAGAAAAAAATGGAGACAGATGTAGAGCGACTAGTCTCGGCTGGCGGTAAATAACCCTCTGCCTGAAGTGCTCTTTCTCCATTTCATATTTCCTTTCTAGGAAGTCAAATCTTTGTTTTCCTGGCAGTTGTTCTTTTTCCCTTCTGTATGGTCTATAACTGTCTTCTCATTTTTCCTTTCTCTTCTATGTTTTGCTGTCTTTCAAGTGCATTTCTCCCATTTCCCCCTAATTTTCCTGCACTGTCCCAGGCAACATCCTTTGCTACCACCCTCTCACAGTCTTTGTGCCATGAGTACACGGATGCTTCACACCTGCTCCCGTGCCTGAGTCTTCCCTCTTTCTCATGTGCACACCTCAAAATTAAGCAAATGCAACACATAGAGACAGAATATTCATCCTCTCGCTCCCATAAACCTGTCAAGGCATATAGGCCAAGAAGCTATCTCTGCATAAATCTAAATCTCCTGTGAGGAAGCAATCTACTCAGAGGCAATAAAGCCAAAGGATATATTATTATCTTTGGTGTGGATCCTACTGGGCTGGGAGGTTGGCTGCTGGCTCCTCTCTGAACTTTCCTTCCCAGCCAGAGCAGCCATCCCACAGACAAGTCTAAGCTTCCTTTTCTTGGTCTGATTTCCTCCTCCTGTTCTTTGGCCAGTAACCCAAAGGACAGGGTTTAATTATGGAGTTTGGAAACCTGGCTTACACTACTCTGCCAGCACAGGATAAAACTTCAGCCTGTCTTCTGAACCTGCATCATTCTGCACTGCTGATACCTGTGTTATCCCATGCAGCATAAAATGAATTGCATGGAAGAAATGCCAAGTCAAACAAAAAGATGGGTTTAGTCTTCAAACATCTACTTCAAATTTCACTGAGAAAAAACCCAAAACACTGAAGCTCAGAGATTATTCCATGTTAGAACTGTGCCACCATTTTGATTGTAGATTAAATAAACGGCAGGGCCTTTTTCTGTAAATAAAGACATCAGAAAGGATGGATATGAAACAGGTCCAGACTCCAAAGCTCCCTCTCAGAGATGAATGCCGTGGCAAGCCATTGGGTAATAGGAAATGTTAACATCACTTGTACAGCTTTTAGGGGACTAATTTATTTGCTAGGCAGATGCCCCAGTGAAGACTCACAAAACATTTTACACTTCTGGAGATGAAATACCCATGTGGAACACAAAGGGCCACACGTTAGTATCAGACCCAGGTGAGATGTCTGTGCACAGACCACAGCAGGATGTGTCCCTTGGAGGAGCACCTCGTGCCAGTGACATACCACTGCTGTGCTGGCATGGAAGGACACTTCAGTACTGTTTTGTCCTTCACCACCAATGAGCTGTGGCTCCTCAGGTAATCTCTCTGTCAGCTGTGCTCTTGCAGCGACCCTGTTTTATAGAGAAGCTGAGGCAATGAATTCAGAGGACAGGCTGCTGGAAAATCATGGCAGAAGCACTAGGGTGGGGCTGTGTGGATATAGCACAAGGGTGGCTTGAAAGTGCATCCCACATGGGCAGGATAAAGCTCTTTTTCTTCATAGCTGTGACAGTGATAGATGGTTTGGTGAATCTGAGCTATATCGAGTTGGTACCTGGCTAGAGTCCCTGATGCTGCAAGGTGATTGTCTACCATTTTACAGGCAAGACTAAGCAGAATCTGGGATTTTTCTATAATGAGTGAGGAAGGTCATCAGGAAGGAAGAACCTTCTGTCCCCTGACTTGTCCTTGCCTTTCTGAGCAGCTCAGGAGGTTTGACATGGGTAGCTGTGCTTCTTCACAATGGGCGCCCAATGGAGCCAAGGTGGTGCAGGTGCTTCAGAAGTATAAGGCTTTAGGCACTTCTCTTGCTCAGCTCAGCAGCTCAGTGCCACCATCTAGCTAGGACCTGGATGAACCAGAGGTAGTAACCACACGTGGGGAAAACTACCAGAGGTGACAGCAAAATTAATAGCCAACCTCTGGCTGTTGCATAAATGGAGAACATTTGTCATTAACAAAGAGTACCCCAAACTTTGGGGGGAGCTGTTCCCTCATCTGACAATGATGTAGAAGCAGTGACCCAGTCAGCTTTTAGCCATCTGTCTCTGCACAGGAGGTTGTGATCTCTCCCTTTCACTGGGCACTGAGCTTCTGAGCGTGTTTTTGCCGCTCCATGAGCAGACTGGTTTAGTACCAGGTGAAGCTCTGCCTTACATCATCTGGAACCTGGAGCTGATGGAGGAAACAGCCCCTGGTGCCTACAGAGCAGGACACCTCACTGCAAACACCAGGGCCCTGGGGACGGCAGTGGCAAGGCAGTCACGGGGAGCCTGGCACTTGTCTGCCTGCAGGTCCACCCTCTCCTCCTGCCAAAGTGCCACATCTGCAGTCAATAAGGGCCCACAAGCTGGCTCCTCCTCATTAGAGCAGAGAGGGCAGCTGGCAGGGGATCCTCCAAGGGCTCCCAGGCACAGGAATAAGTCCCCTCCCAGTCTGGAATAGCCCAAATTTGGTGACTTTCTGGGCATGCTGTAAAGGACAGCTGTTTGACAGGGTCTCCAGAGAAAGCTGTGGGTATGTTTCCTACATGATGAAGGATATAGGTGGCTGGCCAAGTGCCCACAGAACTGATTTTAATGCTGTTCAGGTCGAATTTACTTTTCTGTGCTGTACAGTTCATTATACACAGTGCCCCGGACAAGCATGTGTTGTTTCCAAACAAACCAAACCCAAACTATTTTAAATCCAAACAAACATGAAAGAGAAAAAATACCTATTGCGAAAGATCTTTTGCACTTAGAGAGGACCTTCTCAAACCCTGGGAGGCTGGAGATGAAGGCACTGCTTGCCTTCCTCTAACAAATAAGACTTCTGATATTTTTATTGGCAACAAATGCTTGATTATTTATCTGTAAGCAACACTGAGGTATTAACTTCACCTATGCATGTAGCACTGACCCAGAAAAATATTTCCAATAGTATTAAGCACCCAGATGATCTCAGGATAAGTGATCAATGAACAGTTAAGTAAGTAATATAACATAACCCCAAAAAAATGATCAACAAGAAAGATCACACACAAAAATTAACTGAGAGACCGAAGAGCTGCTTCCTCAACCTTCTGAAGTGTAGCACCCAGTGATATCTATTTTGATATGAAGCCTCCAATCACACTTCACAGCATTACAGATTAATAAAACAACTCCTTCTGTAAGTCTCTTAAAAGTCATTACTAAGTGAGCTCAAGTGTTGTATAATGCTTGAAAAGTCCTTCTACCTTATATAAGTTTAGGGATATTTATTTAAGCAGCATAACTGATGGGCCACAGCCCAGACAGGTACTGCTTTTTGCTAGGAAAAGCTATCCCACAGTTGAATCTGGACATTTTGACAGAAAAAAGACCGCCTATCTTTTGCTGCATTATTTAAATACTTCAGATATTTGGCCAAAACACAGAAGTGACACACTACAGAAACATTCACAGCTGCAGGAGTAATAAAACCACTACCATATTTTCATTAGACTGACTGTTTCTCAGAAGTTACAAGATGTCTAGAACTGATCACCTCTCTACGCAGCATTCTGATAACAAAACAGAGCAAGTGAAGATGAAAATCTCAGGCTCTGGAGAGCCATGGCTTACCTGGCTCCACTTCATGCCATCCGCTTGACTGGCTGCCACTGCCTGGAGAGCGCCCTTGGCTTGTATAGAACGGCTCCTCACCAGGACTGTCCATCTCATCCTCCACAGACTTGAGACGTTTTGTAGAGCTGAGAAAGCAAAAACACAGAATAAAGGCCAAATCTGTATGGAAAAGGAGCCGTGGCATTTCTGTTGGAACATATCTTGCTAGCCCTGCTTCCGACTAACTTGGTTATGGAAGCTATAACAGATTTAAGGCCCTGGGAAGTGGAAGGTGGGAATCCTGCAGAGACATCCTGCCCACCCAACCTCTCAGCATCTACTTTTTTTTTTCTGATTTGCTTCCTGTCCGATGACTAAGCTCCAGTGAGATACAAAACCACCTTTCACAGTGTCCAAACTGAACCCCTAAACATGTGCTAGTTTAACTAGAAGATAGTTTGACATTTAAATTTTTACAGCTCCAAAAGTAGGACATTTTTAAAGTACACAAAGGTCAATGAAAAGGCAATAATTTAATTTGCATTGTGTGATTTTTTAAACTGTAATGAATACAGTGCTGATACACAAGACTTATTTTAGTCCCCAGATTTTTTCACAGCTTATTCTGAAAGCAAATTGTTTATCAGTTCAAACTTCTATTCTCAACCTTTTAAATTAATCCACATTACACATAAGAAGAAATGCAGACAACTGAATAATGGAAGAATCCATATTTGGTTCAAATGTTCATGTTATCCTACAAGAATAAGCATTTGACTCTGGAGCTGAGTGGCAGTAAGCACAGAAAGCCTCCAACAGGTATCTCTGGCCAGTGTCAGCATTAAAGGATCCCCTGTGCTATATCACACCTCCCTTGCCAAAAGCTCAGGACACAGAAGAGCCCTTTCAGTGGTCTCTGGTGGCCACTGGCTCCAGCAGTTCTGCAGGGAGAGGATCCCAGAGCCAAAGACACTCAGCTTGGCTCTGTTTTCCATAATGAGTTGTACAGACTGCGTGGGGACGTTACTGAGAATTTCTCTTCTAAGTACTTTTCCAAGCCTGGATCAGTTCACTTTTTTTCCCCCAAATCTGTATTCTATTAAGATTTAAGGCATTCAAGAACAGGCTCCTCTGTGTAGGGGGAACATATTTAACAGACATAAAATCTTCCACTGCAGTTCCTATTGGTTTAGAACTTGCAGCCTCCCCACCCGAAGCTATGCACAGGTAGGAGTTGGCGGGTTTGCAAAATCAGTTGGTGAGAAACAGGAAGAATAAGTCTTACGGTATGTGTGGAATGCAGGTTTGGCCATTCCTTAATTTAGAGAATTGTTATGTGTCAATAGGGGAAATTGTGTGCATACAATATAATTACTGCCTGATAATTCTGCTGAGTCTGTGTATTTAAAGATTTTTTTTTTTTCCTGACTGGGAACAGCCTAATGAGAGGAAAACAAACATATTACCAAGTTATTAACTACCCATGCTGTTTATAATTAGCTCCTTATCAGTGGTAGCTATTTGCAGAAGAATAGAGGAGCAACAACTGAGCTCTTAAGTAACATTAATAACCTCACTTTTGCTTCTGGAATCACCAGTAAATTCTACCTGAGAATGGTGCTAATGATGAGCGCTGTAGGCTACACAGTTTACAGGCAAAAAAGAAACAGCACCAAGTTTTTAATTGATGTGTAATGGGAATTGTAGTCACCAAGCTTCATAACATGCACACTAAGTGCAAGAAGTAGAATGTTCTTCCAATCACTGCAAACTGTAAGAAGTTATTGCTAAAAGCCTCTCATTAAAGATTATTACTTTTTAAATAAAAACAACAGCTATATTCAAACTATTGAGATTTTTTACATGTGTATGTGCTTACTGCAAAGCAGGTTGCACTGCAGGCTGAGATAAAAATGTAAAATAACATTGGGCTGGAGTTTAGACTTTCTTCTCATGTCTTTGAAATAAGTGATCTATTTTGGCTGGGGGGGAAAAAAAAAAAATCAATCTGGTTCCTTAATAGTGTTCAAGACTACTCAAGTGACTGGGCTTGTTTATAAATCTAATCTCATGGATGAGTAAAAGGAAAGGTAAAAAATAAAAAACATCCTTGTTTGATAGCTGGCATCTAACCCAAAATCAAAATCAGCCTGGGTAGTCATCTGCATTAACAATTCAGTTTTCCGAAGGCTGAGTCACAAATTTCTAAATGCTTTATGAAAACTAGAATGCTTTATAGGCCAAGGTCCTAAAACGATGTTAGTCTCACAGGTAACACTTTTTGCAATAAAGAATACACATAAGTCTATTTTAAGACTTTGCTCACATCTCAATATTCTCCAAATTCTCTTCTGCCACAGTTGAAACTTAACAATTCCAGTGGAACTTCTCCTGACACACACAGATACAAGCCAGAAGTTACACAAGCCAATGCAGCAGTTTTTCTTTGAGGTTTCTACACGTAAAAAGAACTTTAACAGCAATGTAGCTGAACATTCAGCTCTGTGAATCTGAAACAGCTCCACATCGTGAGGCACCCAAACAGCTTGTCAAAGAATTTAATGGTTACTTTCCCAGATGAGTAATGATGCTGGCCTGGGTTTCCAAGGAACCTGGTAGCAGGCAGAGATTAAATTACCTGGTAGAGGATGTGCTAGGTAAAGACCTCCTCATTGCTCCTGGGCTCATGCTGTAGTATGAAGAACTTTCCAAATCTGAGAGGGAGAAATTAGGGCCTGTTCCTGCAGCTATCGGTGCTGGGGAAACAAAAGAGATTGCAGTCAGTAAGTCATGTGAATATGGTATGAATTGCACTTGAAAATCACTTTCTTCTTCCTCGTGAGAGTGTTTAGTTTCACAATGAGAACAGGTGGGACATGGAAATTATGAAATGCTAATGGTAACTGCCGTTGCGATCGAGAAGATGGAAATTTTATCAAGAATACAATGTTCAATGACATACACTCTTCTTTGCATACCTCCAAAGCTACTTTTTTTAAAATAAAAAAATTAAACAATTTTGGCACTACTTTTTTTAAGCACTGCTTTTCTATTAATATCAATCTAACATTTAATGAAACTTGTTGCTTTTAGGACAACATTGAATCTGTTGGCACGGTTACAGATAGGCTGCATCATCCCTGTCCTACGCTTGGCAGGATCTGTAAGCTGCATAGGCAGGGATATACACACCTCAGGACTTTAGGGGTATACGTGATGTACATCCACAAGCACAGAAGTTTCAAAATCAGATTAGAAATCTGACTTCTTTTGTGCCTGAAAGCATCTGATTTTTCCTCTGGTCTCTTCTCCAGCTAAATCAGAACTAGAGACATATGACTCCCAGAAAGTTTTATCCATCAGTGAGCTTCCAGTGTTTACCTCCCATCACCTTCCCTGAAGTTTTACTGTAAGGGATATGAATACCTGCAATTTCTCTGTCCTAGAGCTTTGGCTTTACACTAAACACAATGAATTCCTACACACCCTAAAGTTTTCAGGCACAAGCCATGTGCTGTATTCTTCTGGGAACAGACAAGGAACAGAGCAGCTTAATGCTAAAGTGAACAGAGAATGGATTTCATGCAGAAATGCCACTATACAGCAAATGGTACTACGTCCACTGTCGCCGTTCCAGTGTGGTTTACAGGACAATACATCTTTGGGAGCTGACAATTACAGATCATGATTTTCTCTCACATTTCAGAGCCATCTGAAAGAGGATGTCCTGCACAATAAAATGCACAAGCTTGGCCTGGGCTGTATTGCCTGGGAGCCCTGATTCACAGCCACAAAGGCGAAGCAGTCTCAGTGCCACACAAGGATGCTGAGCCAAGTTTAATCTTTGGTCTGAGAATCTGGCCCATTTTCAAACATGAAAAAATCTTTCAGTCCGACGGGGCAGGAGTGAGGAAATGAAGACAGGATAGCTCCTATCACCCAGCTAACATGTCTGGGCTGGGAGTGCTGCCATTGACTGTAGCAGGGCCAGTTTTTCACCCCAAGTCTTAAGGAGCTCACAATGTCAAATTTGACAGAGGAATAATGTAGCTTTGCAGCTGCCTCATCATCCCCACAAGACAATTAGTTGTTGTTTGGCAAGGATCTTTTAAGAACGTCATTGAGACAGAAAGGGAACAGCCTGGATAGCCACGGATTTTTAAAAGCATAGGGACGGAAAATACACATCACCATTAAAATTTGAGAAAATCTGGAATGATAATCCAAAGGAATTAAGTTGGGAAGTAATTTATAACAACAACACTCAAATCCTTTGTTATCTTCTCTTAACTATCATACGCTTCCTCCACACTGGGTATATGAGAGGGTGTGTTAACACGGAGAAAGAAAAATTAAGCACAGTAAAATTAACTTGTTTTATCAATTTGTGCTTTCTGCAACAGTTTCCTGACAGCATCTACAAGAGACTGTAAAACTGATGAATTTGCATGGAAAAAGAAACCGGTGTAAGTAATTTGTGTAAAAGGTAACAGGGACATGGACTGCTATAATTCAGACACCCTGCAGATAGCAGGCTGCTGCAGTGTGTGCAGTTATGGGTTAGAAAAATGACCACACTGCAGTCAGTCTGACTTGAATGGAAATCAATCATAAAGGTACTCTCTGCAGCATCTACTCCACAGTTTTCAGCAACTTCTTTGCCAAACAGATCTGTGCTCTGCAAATCCTTTCCTGAGCAATTCCTCTGCACCCTCTACCTCCCAAAGCCCAACTTACAGGATAAGAATACTGTTTTCCAAAGAGGAATATAAAAAGCCAAGCTCTCAATGAAAGCACCATTTTTTTCTGGCCATTGCCAGATTTATGAAACAGTTCTATTCCAAAGAGATATGAAAGAAAAACTGATATGTGGGTAACGCTTTTCTTCTTTCTCTCACCACCTGTGTTTATTGCCCTCTCTCCAAATCCTGGGTATTTTTTCAGTTGGCCCTATAGGAAAATGGAATGTGTGTTCAGAGCAGGGGTGGAGAAGGAACATTGTATTGTTAATGCTGTGTAAACTCAGTGCAAAGTAGAAAGGGTTGACCACACAGGGGTAGCAAACATGAAGGATGCTTTGCTGGTCACTGGCCAAAACACCTTGCCACACTCAAAAGCCAGTTTGCAACCAGAGGGTTAAAGAACAAAACCCACCTCTAATATACATCAGCAGAGATTAAAGTACCTGGCATGGCTGTGGAGGCCAGTACCTGAACCCACTGGCATCCTTGCACAGGAGCCACCACCCTGCTCAAGGTCTCTGGCCACAGAAGTGCTGTGGCAAAGGTTGCACACAGCTGAGCTGTTCCAAAATCCCTTCTCCTGCCTTCCTGTCAGGGACAAACTCAGTGCCTGTCTTCCACCAAAGGCTATTTGTACCTTTGCTCACAGTTCTCCTACATACTATCATAAATCACAGCCATGTGCTGATGTGCAGAGCTACCCTGACATGTAGAGCCCACCCTGAGACCATCAGGAAGGGGTTAATGGTTTTCATCTGCATGGCAGAAGGTCAAGTCTTTGAATCCCCTTCCCAGATGGAATTTGGTTGCAGCTCCCTGCCTGGCACCTGCCTACATTACTCATCCCTGTGTTTTGCAGCACAATGTGCCACAAGAGTGGGCGTGGAGCAACCAGCCCACCCAGGAGGCACCTGAGCCTGCTCCAAATGGAGCAGGAAGGCTTTTCACACTGCCTTTGGGGACTGTCCACCTCTCACAGGTCAGAGAGCTGGTGAGAAGGGGCCACTTGCATTTATTTGCAAGATTTCTGTGCACAGGTGGCACAGAGAAGTTGTGGCTGTCCCATCCCTGGAAGTGTCCAAGGCCAAGTTGAATGGGGGCTTTGAGCAACCTGGGATAGTGGAAGGTGTCCCTGCCCATGGCAGGGGGTTGGAGCTAGATGAGCTGTGAGGTCCTTTCCAACCCAAACCATTCCAAGATTCTATGATTCCCAACAAAGGCAGAGCTCTGGAGAGTAAGCAAAGAGATCAAAGTGGTGTAAACTGTGTCAAAACTCTGTCAAAATTAAACCTTCTTATTGTAGCATCTGACAATCCACCACATAACCTTCCTATCCCTGTCCCTGTGCCCCAGGAACATGCTTTGGCATGTAGCAGCATGGCTCCACTGCAGCAGGCTTTTCCATTCTGCAGCCTGCACAAACTCCAGACATCAACATTAAAAACACACCATTTCCTCCTGTAAGAAATGCAAAGTGACCTTCTGACATCTCAGGAACATCTCCTAAACAGGAAAGGTTGTCAGAAACTGCTGTTGTGAGTCAAAACAAAATTCTCCACCTCCCTACTGGCCTTGAGTTGCTACCTGACCCAGAGCTCTGAGCTGGGTGAGGGGGAAGTATCCCTCTTCCCTCAGCAACCAGCCTACAGCTCCCATTTCAGCTGCTGGCATCACAAAAAATTCCCTGTGCAGATGGGACACGCTCAAAGGGGTAGGAGCATGTAGTTTGCACAAAAGGAGGAGGAGGAAAGTGGGTACCTCTGCCTGCACACTGTGCTACTCCTGGGATGCAGCACAGCATCTCCCTGCTGCCAGCCAGCTCCTTCCACTGCCAGTGTGTCAGCTCAGCTCCTCACCCCAAATATCAAGAAAAATAAGAGAGAAATTAAGAAAAAGCCCTCTGACTTAACCCAATTTGAATATTTATTTTGAAAAATTTATTGAATTACAGAACAGGAAACCCACTAAATAAAACCAGCCAAGTTGGCACTTGTCTCCCTTGGAATATGGTGCTTTCTTTTAGCCACCTTAATATTTAGTTTCTCCTTTTTTTCCATTATTATGTATTTATTTTTACAGAGGGGCTGGGATGTGACTAAGATCATTACATGTGTAACACTGCAGTGAAGTGATAATGTGTTTAAGGTTAAATGGGAGAAACATGACATTTGACTAATAAACTCTTTCCTGTGTTGTGACTCCATAAACACAGGGAAACACATTTGTGCTGCTGCTGAGAGGAAAGGGGAGCTGGGTTGTTTTTTTTTTTTTTTCCCCCAGGGCCTTTGTTTCCTCCACACTGTATCATTAGATTCAAAGAGGTCTTGCCGAATACAACAGATATGAAATGTGTGATGTTCATTTTAAAATTACAAGTACAGCCTGCTATTGACCATCTAATTATGCTGAGTTCCATTTATAAACATAGCTAACCACTAAGTTTATAGAGACTTTTTGTGCTGCTTTAATAGGATATTGATCGAGAGCAAGGTTTGAGTGGACTGCCATTGAATTGTGTAATGGCATACAAAAGGCAAGGTCACGGCAACTGTTCACTCTATGCCTGCAGTCTATTTTTTATTTTAATCTTTTTTTCTTTCTCTCATACCCAAGCCCACACAGTGAGTTTTGGATAGCAGTGCTTTGCTAAGGAATATAGAGTATCTTTTTAAATGTTAATTTTCATGCTGCTGACTTTAACTGCCTTCACTAGCGTAATGCTTAGTATAGCAGAAAATATACAGGCTGCTGTTCAGAGAGAGCTGGTTTATCACACCCGGATCTCCCACATGTGCTCTGCAAGGCGAAGGAGGACTAGAACCTCTCCTCCTCTCCTGGGCTACAGGGAAGGCATCCACCTGCCTGGCCCAGACCCACAACAAGAGCCAGGCACCTCAAACCTTGCCCCAGGCATCCAGGACATGCTGGGGTTCACAGGACTTTCCCTTGCAGCTTGTTTCAGCTGCTGCTGGCATGAGGAAGATGTGTTACCTCTGTCACACCCACACTCTGTGCCTGGAGCACTGGCAATCACTCTCATTCCCAGCTCTTGCCCTCACCCCAAGGACAGCTTCAGCCCCTTCCTCCACCCTGACAGCTGTCATGAACCAAGCCTGGCATTGGAGTGGCAAGATCCTGAGCTTTCCACAATGTCTTGGCCACAGAAGCACTTCTTACCTGTGGAATTAGTGTAAGTGTTTCAGGGATAATTAGCTGGACCATTTCTGTGTTTGCACAGGAGCAGTAAGCAATTGCAGGTACGTTTGTGTGCTTGTGGTGCCACTGGCTCATTAGAAGGATTAAAAGTCACCCCACTTGCTCCTCACTGCACACAGCCAACACGTTAAACCTCATCGCATGGCATTTTCAGTCCAGGGTGCAGTCAGAACTCCCTTGTTTATCAGCACGAAGAATGATGTCATTTTGACAAATAACACACCACCAAACAAATATGTTTGATTTGGCTCTAGTGAATGTTCATAAATCCTAAATCTTTCTTCACATCCTGGGCAGTTCAGTTTATCTGGCTGCTTGAAGGACCTCCAAGGGAGGAGATCTTCCCAGCAGCTCTCTCTATACAAGAGCACGTGGTGCAGACTCAAAGCCAAGAGGGGAATGTGTTCCCCATGCCTTTCTCCCTGCTCTAGCCTGCCACGACCTCCCAGCTCTTGCCAAGAGAAGGGGACTGTACACTTGGCACCACAGCCACCCCTCTGCCAGCACTTTCTGCAGAGGGTCTTTTCCAGTGCCCTGCAGATATCTGCCCACAGCTAGTGGAATATTTTCCTAACAAGGGGAGAAAAGGAGAAGGTTTCACTTGGCCAACAGCTGGCTGTCAGTTCCCAGACCCGTACATCTCCAACGCTTCTGCCTCTAAGCCTTTTGTTGTCAGCACAGGCCTCTCCAGTGAGGGAAGAATGAAGTCTCTGTTATCTAGCGGGGTGTCCTCAGTATCTGGGGTGACAGACAACACTTAGAGCCGAGCTCACACCCTCTGCCTGCTAATAATGCAGGAGAGCTGACAGCATGATCTGCAACACCCACATCAGATGGGCTGGAGAGGAGCCTTTGTTTTTCAGATGCACATCTATTTTCTCTGTTTTACTGGGCTCTGCAAGACTCAGCAGCTGGGCAGCATTTTGAAAGAAAATCTGCATCTATAGGACTGAAGAAAGCAAGTTTCTGTTACCAACACAGTCTAGACTTGTTCAATAGCTCACAGAAAGTGTGATGATCAGCACTGATAGGTAAGACAGATAACAGTAACAGCTGACCTTTCGCTTGATTAATTCATTCCCCAAATTTGCATGATGGAGACAACTGCCTCTTACTTGAGACTCCTTGTCATGTGGACCTCTGCGAACTTCACTAAATAAACCTGGCACATAATTGCTACCAACAATATTTTGTAAGAGTAATTTTACATAACAGCAACCACAGGCCAGTAAAAACTGGGGGGGAAATTATTTTATTATTTTATTAATATTATTCTTAGCATTATATTATTAAAAGCAAGCTAGAGAGAAAAATGACAGTGGGCATACACAAAGATGACCTCTTTGGAAAGAGGACTGGTCTCAAATCAGGACACAGAAACATGCAGACAACCCAGCAAGGGTTATATTAACTTTAGAAGACTTTGCCTGCCAATTTAGGCAAATATGCAGCAATCACTTTGTTGCTCTGTTATGTTAAATAATTCTTTGAATATGAGCAAGTGAATTCATACTGAGTTTGCTGGGAATTTGCTGCTAGACTTGACACTAAACATATCCTACTGGGTAGCCAGGGCATGTCAGGCTGTGGGCTTCTCAGACCTCATAAAGTAAACAAGGTTACGGCTGGTCAGTACATGTCTGGGGCATCTCCAAGGAAAATCCAGGGTGCTATCAAAAGCAGTGTAGCTAAATCAGTTGCTGGCACTCTTCCCTCTGAGTCAGTTTTGAAGTGATATCCCAATATGCTTTGGGGACACTATTTTTGGTAGAGGTGCTGGCTTGTAGACAGGATATAAAACTGAGGTCTTGACCTCCCAGGATTATTAAAGAGCCCATGAAAAACAGTGCAAACCCCTGTGTCTGGAACAGATAAAAGCTGAATATATTTATTTTTTCCCACTAACACCTTTTTTCTTATTTCTGATAAAGTTTGTATTCTTCCTGCATGCAGGTGCCCCATCCTTCAAGATGGTGCACTTCAACTGCAAGCAGAGGGAACATTTCAGACACAGTTCATAATTTGCAGAACATGCTGAGTGCTAGGATTTCTGATACCCAGTGTTTTAGTTTAGTTACAATAAAGTATCAGGGAAAATTCATAAGCATGAAACACGATGCTCACGAGGTCAATGCCAAGCTCCGGGGGAGGCTGGGACTGGGGCTGGGGCGGCTGGGGAGGCTCCAACCCTGAGTGGGGCACTTTCCTAGCTAGAAAAAGTGCACACATGGAGCACGACTGACAGAGTCCAGAGGCAGCTCTGCTGTTCAGGGCTCCTACAGCGCAGATAAGATTGTGGTGAAGTGGGATGCCTTGCAGAGGGGGAGGGTGAATCCTTTGGGCTTCAAAAGCCTTGTGCCGTCACACCGAAATAAAGTGACATAACATGGTGGTGTTCAAAGCCTGGTGATAACTTGGGTTTGTCCACCCTGGCTGCAGGTACCAGCAAGTCTGTGTACTCAGTACAGTGAATTAGATGCCAAATCCCCTAGTTAAGCACTTTGGTAAGTGAACTGATTTGCAAATGTGCTGAGCACTCAGCAGCTCCTCTTGACTTTAAAGTCCTCTTAACTTTGTCCTTCTCTCAAAATTCCCACCAGTTGTCAGGGAAAAAAAACTCAGGAGAAATGCTTTCTTCGAGCTTTTTTTCTCTCTGTCTCTCTCCAGAGCATATAACTCTGGCATTCATGTGTCTCCCACTTGCCATGCTTTCCTTGTAGCATCCTATTTTTAATATAAAGCCAATGTGTTAGCCAGTGTAAGCCTTTCCAAAAGAGGAAATAAACCAGAAAATCCTTACACAAACTCTGCGTTCTGATTCAAAACCACAGATTCTCTGCTAGGTTTGTGCCAGTCATATTCCAGCCCCAAAAGGACTTAAACTACATGCTCAGAGCCAGTACACAAACAAATATTTCTGCTATCAAAGAGAACCACTTTTATCACTGTTGGTGCTAAAGAGATTGGTTGCACACCCTAAGATTTTAAAGGGGTCTGCAGCTGAGTGGTCCACCTGGGGAACTGGTGATTGCTGAACATCATGTTATCCTGCTCTAGCTGAACAAAAGATCATAGACCGGTTTGAGTTGGAAGGGACCTTAAGGATCATCCAGTTCCAACCCCCTGCTGTGGGCAGGGACACCTTCCACTAGACCAGGTTGCTCTAACCAGGCCTTGAACACTTCCAGAGATGAGGCAGCCACAGCTTCTCTGGGCAACCTGTGCCAGGGCCTCACCACCCTCAAGGGAAGAATTTCTCAGATCCCCAAAGGACCAGTACCTATAGCCCTGGCTTAGCAGTAGTGTCTGCAAGACACTGTCCATACTCTCTCCTTGGACTATCTGGATTATGCCATAGCAAAATACAATCAATGCACCTTTGATCAATGGAACAGGGTGGTGACAGGTACTCTTAATTCACTGTTGTTAGTGAGTATTGACAAGTCTGTAATGATCATGCTGCTGTGTGTCATTCATGCTGGGGGCATTAGCATTCTTTAAAGGTCAAAAAACAAATCCTTCTAGAAGGCAAAATTCCATACAGTTAATGGAAAATGTGGGCCTGGTGAAGTCAAGATGTGTGAGATTATCACGGCTAGAATTGGTACAGTTGTTGGTATTATTAATGACTTCAGCAATTTGCAGGTATACAGAATCATAGAACATCCTGAGTTGGAAGGGACCCACATGGATCATCAAATTCCAGCTCCTGGCTCTGCACTGGACAACCCCAAAAATCACACACAAAGTCATGTATACATGACATGGATGAACACAATGTGGAAAATATAGCATAAGAAAATTTCCAATCTTATGTGCACTGATCAGATACTTTCTAGAGGTCTGGTTAGAGTCCTTGGATCCTCCAAGGGATCCATGGGAAGCTGATTTCTGTAGGCATTTATCTGCACTCTGATATGGAGTCTGTCCATTTGCATATGAGTACCAGATAAGCTTATCAATTTGCACATGCAAGTTTGAAGAATCAATTTTTTTTTAACTTAATTTAAAATTCTGCTATTTTGTTTTTGCCCATTAAAAGATGTGTCACATAAATGCTGTCCACTGGCAAGAACAGGGGAAAAGTGAGTCTCAATTTTCAAGATGCTGTTTCTCATTTGGGGAAGGGGCACAATAAGCATCGAAGAAAAAACACTGGCATTGCAGAAACCACATAAACCGGTCACAAAATGATACTTACTTTGTGAGACTCTTACTAGCTCAGTCACACTGAAAACACCTGATGTGACAAAACTGTCCTGGAAGCCCAAATGTCCTACAAAACAAACAGAGTGAGAGAACTGCGATTAGCTTTAAGCATTTAATGACAGTATTCTCAAATACTTTACTTTCATTTAGACCTAAAATGTGACATCTAATTTCCCACTTAGCAGTAATTATTGTTTATGTAGGTGGGTAACTAGTCATACAGCTATGTAGGCTGCTTTGTGGTTTCTATCTAGAGGTTAGGAAAGCTAACATGACACATC
Organism: Pyrocephalus nanus; assembly: GCA_038380795.1. Lineage (NCBI taxonomy): Eukaryota > Metazoa > Chordata > Aves > Passeriformes > Tyrannidae > Pyrocephalus > Pyrocephalus nanus. The sequence goes on along the minus strand of CM076269.1, from coordinate 11,301,792 downwards.
AGCAGGGAGATTTTTACATGTTAAAGCATCTCAACAGGAAATCTGAAACAAAAGAGGACTATTTTAATAAACAGTTACCTTGGATGACCCCTAACAACTTCACAATTGAAATGAAAATACTGTACCTAGGAAACAGACAGGACAGCTAAGTTCCATAATCGTTTTAAACATTATTCTCTAAAGAAACATCTGATCAGGATTATCTACCCATTCATTCAAACAAAACAAGATTTAAAGATGTACTCTTCATTTTTCTAAGGTTACACCAGGGAAATCTTAAAATAGCAGATGGTTAAAAAAATTTAAATGAAGGCCTTTCGCACCAAAAAAAAAAAAAAATTCTACTGTTTTGAACTAGGCTTTGAAAAGAAAAATATCCTCAGTGTAAGAAAAGTGTTAACTTTGTGCTGTGGACTGTCTGTAGGAATCAGGGCAGACACGTCCACACTCGTCTCCCTTGTGCAAGGAATGCCTCTACACTTGGTATCAGAATGTTATTGCACTTTACATAACAGTATTTTCCTTCTTCTCTGCAAACATGCCTACCACCAAATGTTCATTTAATTTTCACGGGTATGATCAGTGACAAAAGGAGCAGCGCTGGGGCTGCAGCCCAGTGCGAGGGTGGGGTACGGCAGCTCACGCGGGACAGAGCTGGACTTCAATTAGACGGAGGTCTGCAGTTGGTCAGCCAGGCTGACCTCCTGCTTTTGAAATCAGGGTCAAAGGAAAAATCGCAGGATAAAGAGATTATTAAAAGAACTGCAAAGTCCTACTTGCCCACAGGATAAGTGCCATACCTTTTTAGGTTGTCCTACTTAGAGTCACTGATTCCGGCGCACGCACACATATATTATTGAATGTTTTGCAGGGACACCATCTGCTCCATCGTTAATTGTTTGTCAGGCTCAGTACGATTTCCCTACATTCCATATATTCTGCTGTACCCCACGCTCATCCTGGGAATACCTGTTCACCTTTTCTAAGGACCAGAGCAATAGGACTAATGCAAGCTGCACATTTGATTCCCTGGCTTTTTTCTGGGGTTATTTAAAAAATCCAATATATACGACATGTCCCATTGCCATTTCTACCTGGAGAAAAGGATGCAAAAGAAATACATTCTGTGTGCAGGACTACAGAGGATAGAATGTCAGGGAATGTGTCAAGGAAAGGTTTGGGAGAGATCTGGAGGGAGACAAGCCATTCATCTCCAGCCAAGATCTCATGGAATTCTGCTCCTACACAGAAGAAGTTCCCTGTTTCTGTGAGAAGCCCACGGTGCCAGATGAACGCAGTTGCTAAGCTAACAGACTCCAGACAAGTTTCTACATCAGGCATCTTTTTATACTTCAGCAATAATGATGAGTTTTCAAACTGTGTATATGTATATCTTTGGGCATCCTTGTGTATGTGTGTATACATATGTATTATGTACACAAACATATAAATATACACAAATCTGTCATGCTCCAGCTGTAGATAAATGTACTATAAAATATTGAAATTGATGCTGAAATTCAACACAAACAAATTCCTCAATCTGCAAACAAGGTTTTTATTTACATCAAGAGAATAAATTTTTCTCTACTTCAAATGAATAAATGTTCTTACGAGCTTTTATTTTTCCTTATTTTCAACTGAGAAATGGCTCTCAGATAGCTGTGAATGCTTTTGCCTGATCTGCTTTGTATTTTCCCATAATAAAGGTGATGACTACCTCATTCTGCTTTTTAGAAACGGTTGCTGGCCATACACAACGTTTGTTCATCGACAATTTCCCAAGTATTTTTAATATGAAGATCTACTTTTCATATGCTGCAGCAGACCTGCCTATTGAATTAAATGATCTGTGAATTAAAAATAATTCTCTTAGGTCTTCACTGAAACCACTCATGTGCCTAAAATTAAGCATATGCTTAAGTGCCTTGCTGGATCAGGGCCAGAATGCTTACTACTCCGCAGAGCCCTTCGGAGGGAAGCCAGTCTATGCTATATAACTTCTCACACTGTGCTCATCATGGCAGTATCTGAGCAACTTCCAGAAGTGCATCCAGCAATGCCATGAACATCTGTCACGTGTTGTTTTTTCACAGTGCATCATCCTGGCTCTGCTCTGGTGTCCACTCCCACCTGCATTTCTCAGGCAGGTTCCTAGCTCACGAAGAGTGAAGGTGAAATTCAAATATGGGAGGAAAAAAACCCCACAATCAAAGCACATTTGGTTGATTTTTTAAATTAGTCTAAAGCCTTTGTAATTATCCAATAAAAATGTGATTGTCGCATGGCTCACAGTGTTACCTTAACTTGGCAAACACAGTTTCATTTCTGGTAAAACCAGAAATGAAAATGCCATTTAAAATATATTCTAACTCTCAGGGCATGAGAGAAGTTGAATAAGTTATCTTGGGCCTGCTGACCTCATTATTCCTATTTTAGGTATACTTGAAATGTCTGCATGGTTCTGCAGGAACATTCCTCATGGTTGTACATGCAATAGTAATCATTAAACAACAGCATGCAATGAGTGTGATTAGATTTTCACCCTTTAATACTGCAAATAAATGTTTCACAAATGAAAGGTGAATTTCACAATTCCCCAATTTGTTATTTACTTATAAATATTAGGAAATCAGGGGCTCCTCTTGCCAATCATTAATAATATCTTGATACCCATAAAAGCAATGCTTAGAGCTGTATCAGGAATTTATTTTGATGCACTGTTAGTGTGTAAATTTGCAGTTCACTAGAACCCCATGGAGGTTTAAAGATTTGCCTGGATGGCTCAGATTGCAAAATCCAGGCCTAAGACTGTCGCTTTTGCTGAGCTAGGATAACAGTGCAATATGAATATGAGAGAAACAGGACAAAAAAGCTAGAAATGTAGCTGAAGAATGACTAGGAATTAGCAGGATTGACAAAATACGTGAAGAAAACTTTAACAGGAGTCAAAATGCAATGATATATCAATTTGGCCGTTCCACTTGATTCTGAATGAGAAAAAACATAGGTAAAAATCAAGCAGTTACATATGCAGATGTTAGCATTAACGAGCTCCTGTACTGAAAAGATGATTAAACATCTTGAAAGCTCATGAGATTTACTTTTCATACGGCACTTTACTGGAATATGTTCCCTGCAATAGTTTTGCTCAATATCCTAAAGTTAGGACATTGAAACTGCTGTATATGACAGGTTATCTCTGCAGCTTTGTGCGACACTCACAATTTGGTGATGAACCAGGTGTTCAAAATGAACCTCATGGAGCTCATTCACTGAAATTCTGGGTACAGATTAAGACACCTGGCTGGCCAAGGCAGGCCCTGACTCAGCAAAGTCGCTGCAGCACGTTTCATTTTCCTCACACGCCTGACTAAAGCCCATGGTTATTGCCCTGCCAAATAAAGGTGGGCTGACAACATTGAGGAGGAATTACAATATACTGTTGAATCATTCCTTCAGTGCAAGTCTAAGTGCAGGTAGGACTTTGCTCATTACCTAAGATCTCATTTCAGCTCATGAGGATGATCATATTTCCCCTGAGGAGGAAAAATCCCAGGCTAATAAGATCAAATTCAATAAAGCAGATCAGGATAGTGAGTAACAAACCATATGCCATTACCCAATGACACTTTTGTTATATTGTACAAATGTGGTGCAACACTATCGTAACAGGTACCACATGGAAAACATCCTACCATAGCTTGATGGCTGCTTTAATTGGGGAGAAAATTCATAATGCAATTTACATATTCTTCTTTTGCATCCCAGGAGAGAAGCCAGAAGAAAAGGCTTGAATTGCTGAAGCCTAATTCCGATCTCAAAGAAGTTTTAAACAAGTCTTTCTACACTGATCAAACAGCGTTTCACCTCATTTTCTCCTAATTTACACTGGCAGAAGAGAAATCAGGATTAGGCTTGTTGTCTAGTGCTATTTGTTTTGAATTATTAAGCAAACATTCCTATTTCAATGAGTAAACGTGTACAAAGGCAACTAACCTTCGTCCTAAAATCGAGTTTACAGGGGGAGTATTGTCTGCTTTCCCAATTAATGCTGTAAAAAGGAGTCTCAGACGTTGAGCTACCAATCAAGAGCTTGTGTTGTAGCTTGAGAAAATCATGACTGATGCAATTACTTTTATGTAGAAAGTCTGAATATGGTCTATAGGTTAAAGTTCATTGGGTTATTGTTCCTTAATTGAATATCAGAAGATGTTTTCAAGGTGCTCGAGGTATTATTGTTATTTAATTAGCAGGCTTCCTTGTGTAATCGAACAGTATTATTTTTACTCTAAAATAGTTAGATTGCACCACAAATACACAAGGTATTTTCTAAACAGAGATACAGCTGGTTTCCTGAAATCCAAGCTTAAATAAAACTGGGAAAGTGTTACTCCTTTGAAGATGAAGAAGTCCAAATCCAGTTATTTTTCTTCCACTACAATCTGAGTGACAATGTATAAAGATTAGAAGAACAGCTTTTTGGGAGACTTTGATTCCTTTTCAGTGTTTTAAATTACACAAGTCCCCCAAACTAGCAGTGAACCCATTTCTAAAGCCTTTTTCATGTTCAGCATCTCACTATACATAGCCATCTTAAAACCTTAAAATAGTAATAATCAATTAGGGTCTCAAGCCTATTATCTTAACCAAATGCCTGATTAAAAGAAAAGCCCTCTCTGCTCGAAGTGCAACTTGATTCCTTTTGGTTTTATCCTCTATCTAGATAATCCCATGTTTCACAAACAATGCCGAGGAATAATGTTGATGAGAAAATTAATGTCTGTATCACACAGCACATGCAGGCCCGGAGAGAGGGGATGTTATCAGAGGGAACCCGGCTCACCCCGAGGACTCCCAAAAGATTAGCTGTTCCACGGCTGCACTGGCTGAGGAGGATGGGGGTGATGGAGTTAGTCCTAATCTGCATTCTCCAGCAAAAAGAAAAAGGCTGAACAGGCAGGCTTCAGTCAAGACCTTTATAACATTTACACTCTGCTTAATTGGAAGGTGAGTTTATCAAGACTGGGCTGACCCACCACTGCAGAGAAAAACTTCAGCATTATCCCACATTGGAAATACAAATAAAGATTCGCGGGGCCAAGCCACATTTGCTAACTTCTCTAAAAAAAAAAAAAAAGAATATTGAAGAGACCATCCGTCCCAGCCACAGTACTCTGTCCAAGGGAATGTCCGTGACATTCCCATGGCAGACAGCACCATGGACTTGTGCACTGGCCTGGATATTGCACGTAGTAGTAATGAAATCTGCATTTACCAACAGCCCCCGAATACTGATGGCCAGAGCTGCCACAGTGGCCTTGTTTTAATTGCTTTGTACAACATGCATTCCTCAAATTTGTAAATGATAAGCCTTTAACGTTAAATTAGACCACATTTTTAATTCATGGATGTTTTATAGAAGAGTTAAGCAAGACATTATACATTAAAGGTGATACAGAAACCTCTCTCGCTCCCTGACAAATGCTCCCACTTCTATTTCAGCTTGTTATTTCCAATTTAATTTTAATGCCACAGCAATAACTCACCTTGGACAAATTGCACATTTTCTTATGAAATAACTGCAGGGCCACATGTCACAGATGCCGCTATTCTCCCTGACTTGCCTACCTGCCTTTGGCTGAGGTTTTAAGAAGCACCAGAACTTTCTTTGTGGCCCATAGCAGGATGGATTAGACCGTCCAGGGCATGTCGTGTCAGTACAATAGAGGAACACTTCTAAGACTTTAAAGTCATGTAATACAATTCTAGGCTGGATCTTTCTTGTTAAAAAAAGTAGAATGGGAGTGATTGAAAGAGAAAAGGGCCAATATTTGACAACAGAAATCAGCATAACCTCCTAACAGCGGCAGTCATGGATGACTGCCCTTTGACCCAGGGAGATTATGTGGGATTTCAATGACAACAGCTGGAAGTGAGCATGTGAGAATAGAGAACACAGATCTGAGGCCTCCTACAAAAGACTGCACAATCCCTGCCCAGATCTGAGTGTTGATTAGAAATTGTTTCCTGGTCCTGGCTTAATAGACTGTGATAATGAAAGTTTTGTTAACCCTTCACAATATGCAAAACCATTGGTAAATGATTTGCCTTTTTGGGTTTTTAGCTAAAAAGTCTGTATCCAGCAGACAGTAAAACTGTCTGTCTAAAATTACTAGTTTTTGTGGGTGTCCAGTGTTCAAGTTCAGCTCCTTTTCATAAGGTTTTTGCACTCTTAGTGGCCATGGAGAATCAACATCTGAAGGTGCTGGGAAGTGGTTCTGGGGATGAACCCTCACCCCCTCCCTAGGGAACCTACCTGACCCACCACAATGGGCATTAGGTGTACTCCAGAGGTGAATCAGACCACAAATACACATAAAATGTCTCCCTGTGCATTGCCTTTCATACTCATTCTAAAATCTCTAGTAGTACCAATGCTTAATTATTCTTTTGATATGTGTCATATTGCAATTCCAGAGTCTGGGTTGCAAATTAATAAATGTAGACCAGAGGAAATGTGGAATCAGGCTGTGTCACCAACAGCCTGATCCTGCAGCAATCCACTGCAGCTTCATGTCTTAGGAGATTCAACTCATTTTATATTTAAGTGCAGAGATAGTAGAATTAATGGCAGCTTATTACTGTTAATGAACCGATCACAGATTGCAATCAATCATGTCAGGTTTTGTCCAAGTGGTGGGCACACAGATAGTTCCTTTCTCTTCAAGACAAAGGTCTTTTTGAAACACTGAAAGCACTTCAATTCATGTTAAAGACCTTGTGTAATGGAAACCATTCCAAGATCTAAGATGTCTGGTGTGGTTTTTCATTTCTGATGACTCCTAACATTGTTGGGTACTTTTTGATACTTATGTGTGTGAGAAATCGGTTAAATACAGTTTTTTGATATAATGATAAAAATTTAGAATCTCCCTCTCTATCACATACCCAATTCGATACAAAAATTGCATTAATACTGATAGCGGCCTATAGCTTGAAAAACAACAGATGTCTTAAATTAGCATATTTCTGTTTCAGGTCCTCAATCCAAAAATCAGATTTTTAGAGAAAAGAAAAAAAAATTTAAATGGTCATACTCATTTGGCAGCTTATAAAATAATGTGCCTCCTCAAAAGCATTTCAAAGTGAATGAGATGAAATCTACCTTGGGACAATAATTCTGGAATATTTATTGCATCCAACAATAAAAAAGAGTAATAAAAAGAAAAGCCTGCCTCCCTGAAAATAATAATATGAAGGAGTTATTTATCTTCATATTTTCATGTCAACCCTGGTTACAAGAGCAGTGACAGCTGCGATCTCCAAGGTCTATGGTGATACTGCCAGTGACGCAGTGTCCAAATGAGCCCAGAGACACCACACGGTTTCCTGGAGCTTCCAGGGAAAGCTGATGGCACGTTCTGCTGCAGGGTGCTCCCCAGGCACCCACCAACAGGCACCTATCCACAGGCACCCACCCACTCTCTCATCCCAGGAAGGGGGGTACTGCTATCTGTTCTATTTCCCCTCCAAGGCCTTTGAAAAGTGAGTGTCCCAGTGTCATGAGCTCAGCATTGCATTAACCCCAGGACCACCCTAGAGAGCTGAAAAGTCTCCTAAAGAGAATAATGTAAGGATAATTTCTATCCAGCTGGTCTTTTTTTGATGTCAGCATCATGTTTCTGGTACAGCCTGAAAACACAGGTTTCTACTCATTTGTCTGCAGCCAATCTCACACACTCCATCAGCTGTCCTTGTTCTTCTCTCCATCATCTGCCCTTGCTCCTCTTACTTCCCATCAGGTATTAACTGACATTTTGCCTCCTGAATTTTGTTCACTGATTTCTCGAAGCTCCTGGCAGAAGCAAGGGCTTGTAGGAGACAACTGTGGGGCCACATTCTGGTCTTCACACTGAGGGAGCGCCCCTTGGAACATGCACAGTCTACTTGGGTTTACACTACTTCAAATTAGAATTTAGCTACAGTATTAATGCCATAAATATTATTGTTCATGCTGTGTGAAGAACATCAGTGTGAAAATAAATGTAAGGATATTTAAAAACTGGTGTGGAATACTTAGGTATTCAGACTAATCACGGGTTGAAATAAGCACATTTGTTTCAAATCCTGTTTATAGCACTGCAGCCCCTCCCTCCTTTAAATCTTCCTCTTAACCATAGTGATGTTTATTGAATACCTGTCATTTCTCCAGCAGCATGTGCCAACAGCGGCTCACCAGTGCCAGGCTGCATGAAAACCCTTCTGTCTCCTATTCTCCAAGGGGCTCCCTTAGATCAACCACTACCATACCCACTACACTGAAACCCATAAATTTGCAGATACTGCAGTCAAAATTCTTAACAGGAAAGTGCACCCATTTTGCCCAGTGTAGCATACTGAAATATCACATGGTGAGAAGCATTTCTCACCATGTGTAAACTGTCAATTTGATTTGAAATTAAAATTTTTGATTAACATGAGCATTTCTGAGCCTCCCGCTGGCAGCAGCCCTATTGCTGAAAAGTGACATGATTTGTGACACACATGCTGTACAGAAGCCCCATGCCAGCAATTGTTAAACCCATTTTCATTTACGGTATGACACTCAGGAAAATAATTTTAATATCTAGGAGAAAGGGGGTAAGGGCTTAAGGACTGAAGTCTTTTATAGGTGTAAAGCAGGATTAGAGCAGCACGAAAAATCAGCACGGGGGTCTCCCCGTCTTGTAAGTCATGTCTCTTTTCAGCAATAGGAACCATCTGCAGGAGGCTAAGAAAGGTCCATGCTGAAGCACAAAGCCTTCTTTTAAATCCAGTTGATATTTCAAACACAGCATGAGGTACTTTCCACCTATGAATGCCGAGATGCTTGTGCACGGGGAAATGCTCGCAACTCCAATAATTAAACCCTCTCGGATGGGTGCCGGGATTTTCTGGTTTCCACAGCGGTCTGTTATTTTTCCGTGTTTATCATTTCCCCGGAGATACCAGCGGTCACTGGAGATGCTAACATTTATATGGTGAATTACTTACGAAAGAGGAAAGTTTTGTGACTATTAAAGATTTTTAAGGCCAGGAATCTACCCCTTCATCAGGGCGGTGGGAAGATTTTTGTGAGTTTAAGCATCTACCAAGTGAACACAAGAAGCAGGGCAGGTTTTAAGGCTCTGATGTATGCACACAGGAGACAAAAGTTCAGTGGGGATTTTTATAAACGTAAGCCTGTGTCACTGCTGCAAGCTGCTGACTCAACTGTGTCACCTGCGTGTTTCTCAGAGTGGATCATTTTTTTTCCAGTAACATCATGTTCTGAGGAAGTTTATCATGAAACAAGTATCACGAACAGTCATTCTGAGCATCAGAACAGCTTTGATATGTGTCGACACGCATCTGACTTTTCTTTGAGCTCCTAACACTATTCATCACATTAAACACTCTGCTCTGCTGGACTATCTGTTCCTAGTAAACACAGAGCGATTTCTAATTGCCATATTACAGCAAGTTAAAAAAATATAGTATTTTAAAAATAACTTTAGATGGTGAAATGAAATACTAGGATGATTCAGATGCCCTAGAACTATTCAGGCCTGAACATTAAGCTGTGGGCTCATTTATTTTAATAACAACACTCAAAAACTCAATCTGCGTGATAAACACAATCCTCAATAGAGCCATGATACATAGTTACCATAAGTAAGAAGGTTCTTTTAAACAAGTCTTAAGTTTAGGTAAGCATTGTTTGTAAATATCTAGTTTTAATTAGTATATTGCCAACAAATTATACATCTACACTGTAATTATTTTAGGATCTATGAAACCCTCTCTCTGCTGGTGGTAGCCAAGTGCACCCACCAAGGTTACCCCTGCAGACACACTTGGAGCTGAACCCAGGGAGTCTGAAGTCCTGTGGACTCAGAATTAGAGGGCTATAAAAAGAAAAGCTCAGTGTCCAGGAGGAGCTTGTGGGACAGGGTCAGGTGAGAATGGGCATCTTCCCTGTCCCACTTTGCTGAGTGATAACGGACACAGACCCTGGTGACTTCATCAGCTGGTTCTTCTCACCCTCCCTTCCTGGCACTCCTCCCTCTTCACACCATGGCACTTCTAAAAGACTGTGGCTGGACACCATGATAATGGAAGCTGTAGAAATATCTGCTGAAGATTAGATAGTATAAATTTGATGTGAAAGTAAGAATGCTGTGCATGGAGGCTAAGTCACAGAAGGATCAGCCAGCTCCACCTTTCCCCATGGGCTTTCCTCTCCCTTCAAAGCTCCTTCTTACACCTCCTCAGCTGACACCACCACGAGCAAATCGTAGTTCACAGTAAATCCTGTGGACATGGTCTTATTCTATTTAGTTATTGTCTTTTCTATGGAATTCTTGGAATATTTTCTCCAGGAGGCTGTTACTCCTCTATTCTCTGTACAGAAAAGTAATCTAACTCTGATAACTTTTAGTCCCAAGTAAGCAGATTTCTACCACGTTTACACATTAGTTATCCTTGTGGCTTGAGGAAAGAGATTTTCCACTAGTCACATAGACTAGGGGTTGGGTTGGAAGGAACCTTAAATATCCTCTTGTTCCAACCCTCTGCCATGGGCAGGGACACCTTTCACTAGATCAGGTTGCTCCAAGCCCAGTCCAACCTGGCCTTGAACATTTCCAGGGATGGGGCATCCATATCGTCTGTCCTTGACTGCCCACATTATGGGGCTCATGACGGTCAGCTGGGGCCATTCTGAGAGATCCCAGCACAGAAGATAGGGATAACCTCATGAGCTTTTCTTCATCAGCACCTCGGCTGCCTTACCTTGGACAGTAGAGTACCAAGGTAAGTCTCTGGAATAAAGCTTTGATGAACCGGTAGCATGGAAGACAGAAGGGGGTGGGTCTGAAAGCACAGTAATTCTTGTTTGGGGACATGTCAAGCTTGCACAAGACCTAGACACAAAACTTGGTGCTTATGGATGCAGATGAGGCTGCTGTAGGCAAACACTATGTGCCTAACGAGTCTGGATTTAAAGTTCCTTTCCAGGCAGCAGAGTGATCCTCAGTGCAGGGTTACCCCTCATGTGCCTCTGACTGACTCCACTGGGACTGTGAAGGTACTTGAGCAAAGTACTGCACTCACCTAGAAGCAACAAAATCCCCTCCCTGGGTGACACAGACTCTCTGGGCTCATATCCCAGGCTCTACCAGGCCTCTGCCTCCTCCAAGCACTGAGGAGGAAGCCCCACAGACTTATTGACTCAAAGCCCAAGGTCTGATGCACTCAGGGTTAGGCAGGCAACTACATTTGCAGACAGTGGTGGAGAACACCCAGTGTATTAGTGGATAATTCCCCCAGACAAGTCCCAAACGAGCAACAAAAATCCAGTGGGAAAAGACTGCTGGATGTGGAAACCAGCAACAGAGCTCTGCGTGATGAGTGAGACTCTCTTTCCGTTTTATTCTAAGTTTGTGTTTTGTAGGGCAGGATGCCCTGTCTACATTCCTTTATGGACTAAGAATGGACATTTATTAACAAGTACTTGGGCTGACAGCCCAAAACTCTAGAGTCCTGGCCAGGGACTGTATGACAGAGGGCCAGTGACCGCCGCTTGTGTGTACTTCTGCAGACACATGTTGGTGTGATAGGGGCATTCACTTTCTCAGGTTCAGGCCAAGGTCAGGCCAGAACATGGTCTGAGTTTATTCTCTCCATGTAATCTGCTCAGGCTGTAGTCCAAAGAGGGCCTCAGAGTTCACGAATTGTGAGTGCATTGTGAGGGAGTCAAGATTAACAAAGTAAACAGAAGGGGCAGAGAGGGACCTTCTTTGTCCTTAACTAATTCCATGGGCTCATCCCATGTGTGGCAGATTTGGTGGTTCCAGGGGAGGTGCTCAGGGAATTAAGACAACATTGGTGGGACGTGTTGCTCCAGGAGCATGCCTCAAGCAACTCAGACCCTTTCTTGGTGTAACAGTTCATCTCAGAGGACCTGAGATGAATCTGTTGCTAGAAGCTGGATTGGGCAGCTAAGCCTATGCAATCCCTTCCTGTGGTAAAGACTTGACTCTCTAGCTCTCTAACCAGTTCGCAGCAGTCACTGTCTGTGGCACAGCATGATACACAGGGATGCAGAAACATGGCAGTGGGGTGGATCATTTCAGACATTCTGTACAGAATACAATCTGAAGATAGCATAGGGACTGAGACTTCATATTTTGGACCATGCTTAGCAGTTTGGCTTGTGACACTTGGTACTGTGACTGACTTCCAAGCAGGCATAAAGAATAAAAAATGAAGAGGAATTTCACTGAGAGAAACTTTATATTAAACTAAAGCAATGCAGGTGAAAAGGAAACCCATCCATTACAGTTTATAAAGCATAAACATTTGTTTCTTCTCTCTTTCTCCTTCGCTTGCATTACTGAAATGCAGAAATAAAGGCAAAAATAATGATGGATGGATTTTGGAAGAGCTAGAGTTCAACTCAGGATGGATGCGATCCCAACATTTCAGATTCTTATCTCATCATAATTGGAATAACTGAACCTCTCGTCTGCAAAATTAGGCAAGATATCCTGTGAGAATGGGCGCTTTTTCACAGCAGTTTAGTCCCCAGACGCATAAAAGAATGAAAACAAGAACTGGAACAGAACATTTTCAGTTTTGAATAATGGCTTCATTTGGGCAGTTCAGAACTAAACTTCACTGGAAGAGCTGAGGAGGAAGCTCTCGCTGCCAGTGTGCCCATCCCTAGAAACATTCTTCCACAGAGCACATAAATACTATCTAAAATGATAATTTATCAAAAAAACTCCCATTCTGTAGAATTCAAAAGGAAAACAGAATGGGAAGAAAGTACACTCTCCACCTTTCTGCCCTGAAGAAATCATTCAACAGAGTCCACATGCCCTGCTAGAAACACCTTTGCTCTTGAGGAAACTCTGTCTACTTTGACTTATCAGGATGAGCAGGAGAGGGGTTGTTGACTTCCTCCAGCAGTAGAATCTCAGGTCCAGAACAATTACAGTGTTAGCCTGAAACATCTCAGTTTTAAACCTTCCTGAGGTTCAACACAGAGAGATAAATTCTAAGATGACCCGCTGTCTCCACTGATTACAGAAGCACAGTGAGGATTTTAGGTTCATCACTGATATCTCATTTTAATGCCTAATGTTAGATGGGATGAAATCTAAGCCCTAGTCCATGTACCACATCAGCATAAATCTGGAAGAAAACTTGCTTTCCTCCCCATACCTTACCCCAGGCAATATCTCTTGACATTCTCCATCCTTACAGTTTTATCTGGCTACTTTCTGTTTGTTTGGTTTTTAAATTCAGAAGACTGTAAAATAGAAGCATTGTTGAGTTATTCTTGCATTCCTGCCCTTCATCTAGTTCATTTGCAGGAGGGAATAATGATCTGTCACCAAGGTAAATTCACTGCCTGGCAGATAATGCCACAGTGTTTCTGCTGCCCATTTCACAGTAAGACATTCTTTTTCAATGATGTTACACCTCTGTTCTCGTGGGAACAGTTTATGGCTGACATAGCAATAGTAGTAATAACAACTTACATTTATATCGTACATGGGATGATCTTTACTTCTCTCTTCTTCTAAGAGTGGAAGGCTCCCAGTCCTACTGCAAATACATCCCTCCTGGTTATGTCAGACAAAAACCTGGATTCACTTGTTCTGGGCTGCCTCATTCCTCAGCTGTTTGCTCAGGTTGTCATATCCTTCCTATGCCATTTTGTTATTGATTTAAATTGAACCATGGGCCACTACCCAACCACTGCTCTAAACCTTCACTCACAAAAATCTGTGGGGATCCCCTCTTGCCTCAAAACCACAGCCACCTCATTCTGTCAAGCTGATGTCCATTCTCTCCTGCTCCTCACCTCTTCCCTTCCTCCTGCAGCTCCAGCTCTGGCATGCTTGGCTGTACAGTAAAATTGGCTCCCCTCTGTACACTGTGGGGGACATGGCCAGCTCTCTGCATTCTGCTGTTGGAAACTTCCTGAAAGTGAATTCCCTGATTTTAAAAATCAGGACTTTGAGGACTAACATGTGGGAAAATTGCAGGAGGTCTGCAGTGCAAAGCTTGTCAGGTGGGGACACCCCCCAAACACCAGCAGGTTTTCAGATGGGGATGCAGCTGTCAAAGAGCCTTCTGTTACAGATAAGATCTTAAGAGTAAGGAATTAAAGTAGAAAAATTACAGGGACAGAGGTCTGGATTCTCTGTGAGTGAGTGGTACAGCTACTTAAATAGTATCCCTCCCTTATGATGCTGGGAGAAATACCAGCAAAGGATTTGGCCCATGGTGTTCTGGAAGATGGTGTTGACACCCTCGTGTCTGGCAAGGGGGCACTGGGGGGAATGCTGGGGGTGCCAGCATGTGACTGTGCTGTGACCCCATGGGAGGGCACCCCACAGCCAGAGTTGGGCTAATGGTCATGTGTGAGAAAAGAGAAATATCTGTATCCCCTGTAGCATCCCTATCTTTTCCTTGTGCCTCCTTTCTCTAGGGAAGGCAGCGAGGTGCCAGCTCCTCATCCCAGAGTGTGGCTTACAGCAGATCCCCTTGCTTCAAGTGCAAGTGAGGGAGGGTGGGAGGTAATGATTAGAGACACTCTAAAATGATTGCATTAATTGAATCTTATGAAAATGGAAAACAATGGCAGTGGGTAATAATAAAACCCTACAGTAACGATGTACATCTCTTGTTTACTAGGAAGTGCTTCACTGACTACAGATTTACTCTGGGGCACAGCAGGGAACTTTTCTCCTTTAAATTTAATCAGCCCTTTTTTGCCTTCCTTTTTTTTTTTTTTTTTCCTTTCAGAGACAAATACCAGCTATCAGATCTGTGTTTCCCATCCACTCCTAAGACTCCTCAGTGCAGTGCCTGGAGGTGATAGTGTGAACTCACTCAAGAATGTGAAGGCATTTTATAAATCATTTGGTTTCAGCAGGAGGGGGAGAAAGGAGAAGGCAGAGGGATGATATAGTTTACAGCACATACTCAGCAGTAACTCCCAACTGTCAAACTTCAGCATTTTCTTCAGTTGCAACAGTGGTTAACAAAAAAATGTTAAGACAGCAGACATGAAATGCAAATAGTAAGCAGCACATTTAATCAACTGGCACCTTCCTACCACCCCACCGCCAAAATCTATCCGGACACTATCACAGCCTACGAAAAAAGTTGTATAACTGGAGATAGGGCACTGGCGGGACAAAAAAGAGCACAAATGAATACCATGAACTGCTGTAAACAACTTGCGGTGCCTTTTGTGTGGCAGATAACAGCAGAGTTAAAGGAGTGTGTTTACAAGTGTGGCTCTCTCACCTCACCTTCCTCCTGCCCCTTTTGCCATGCTCCCTATGTTGCTCCTGGGAAAATATTTGCAAACCATTGCAAATAAAAATCTCCTTCTCACTTTCCAAGAAACAGATCTGGTATTTTTCCATTTCAGGCCGTGCCTCAGAGGGGATTTTACTCTTGCAGCTCTGTGAGAGTTGCTCTAAACTTTCTCTCCAGTTCCTAGCTAGCAACTTCTGCAACTGAAAAACAGTAACTATTTAGCTACAGAAGTGATTATGCTTTCTCTAGGAGCCTGATCTCACTAAATTGCACACTCTGACAACAGCAGCAGTCCAGCACACAGCTTTCAGGAGCTGTGCATTGCTCTCCACATGCACCTCCTTGCTGGTGAACACAACTTCAGGTTTATAGAATTAAGGCCACTTGGAAAGCACCTGATTAACCCACGAACCTGCAGCATGCGCAGACAATACAGATTTTTTCTGAGTGTGCAAACCAAGTATTAGTATGAAGGTTGGGATCCATTTGAATGAAAACCACCATGATTCATCTAGGCACTACACCACACGCTGAAACCAGGGGAATGTGTGAAACAACAACGCACATTTTCATGGCATGTATATATATTTGAAAAGGTCTAGAGTCAACAGAATAGCTTCTGTGTTGGTCAGGACGTCAGAGTAAAAGAACACACGAGCATGAGCGGGAAAACATGATCCCTTGTCACAGCTCGGTGGTGGCCTCGTGCTCCTCTGGGACATTCCCATCTGGATGAAGTTTAGGTGCTGGCAGTTCAGATACAGTGAAGGATGAGTGTGTAAGTAGGAGGTAAAACATGGCTTGTTATAAAGGCTGGGACTTAAGACCAGACCTCTGATGCTCTGGGTGGACTTGCTGGGCAGCAGAAAGACAATCCCCCTTGGATGTTGGAGAAGGGTAGCCTGACACCCACCCACCCACTGCTTCACTTGCTCCACCTCCAGCCTCCATTCCCTTCTGATTCCTGCAGCCTGCACAGTGAGAGAGGCAGTGCCTCACTAACTCATCTGCACAGCACAGCTCCCGGCACACATTTTCAACTTCCAGTGGTTTGACCACAGAAGACAAAATTTTGGCCAAGGACCACTTTCGCTCACAGGAGAGCAGCGGTGAGCCAGGCTGGATTTTACTGTTGTGATCTCTGAGTGGAGGGTTCCCACTCACTGCCACAGCCGACTGGCACTGACACAAAGACACCACCTAAATAGATGTGAAGTAATGAATACTTCGGGTAAGCGACTGATTTCAGAGGGTGCTTTTATCCACAGGCCCTGTATTTATAGTTCAAGCCTTTTCAATTAATACGCACACCCTAAAAGAATTAAACTACTAATTATCACATTTTACTGTGGTTCACAGAACTTTCATCAGATCTAGTAAATGAAATCACGAGTTCAGCAGAAGAAGCTTTACTGCGCCAAATTATGTCAAGGGTATATCATGTTGATAATAAAAGATCACTTGGTTGGAAGCCTAACCTAGAAGGTTGGGGAGGCGTAAAAAGTTCACATTTTGGATCATGCTGCTCTGGTGTGGGCGTTTTGTGTTTTTTTTCTCGGTTATTGTGGAAGGCAATTTTCCTGCAAGTAAAATTTTCCCTTTGTCTTACATTACCAAGCATTAGGGAATTTTTACATAGAAAGACAAATAGATAGGTTCGGAGAGTTTTGTTTTGCAAGTTAGACTTTGGCATCACATCCTCTTTCCACTAATAAACTCCCCTCTCTACTCGACAGAAATTAAAATGAAGCCCATACCACAAATGAAGTCCTTTCCCTAAGTGCCCAGCTTCTTGGTGGGCAAGTGTGGTGTTCCAAAGCATCCCTCAGCCTGTGGTCTGCTCTGGCAGCCACAGACTCTGACTCAACCCAGCTCTCAGCTGTTAATTAAACAGCAAGTCTCTCAAGAAGATAGGAAAAAAACCCAATTGTAATGAAAACTAGAGATTGCTCTCAGCTCCAGCAGCTGAGTCCAGGACA
Organism: Pyrocephalus nanus; assembly: GCA_038380795.1. Lineage (NCBI taxonomy): Eukaryota > Metazoa > Chordata > Aves > Passeriformes > Tyrannidae > Pyrocephalus > Pyrocephalus nanus. The sequence continues at coordinate 11,284,447 of CM076269.1, read as the reverse complement.
CTGGACTGGCTAAAGTGAGGCACCTCTTGCCATGCAAAGGTGGGACACGGGTAGAAGGGGATGCCATGGCTGCTGCCACAGAGGAGAGGGCAGTGACCGGGCACTGAGGTCCTCTCAAGGCAAAGAAAATCCTTGGCCCTGCAGAGGGAAGCTTGGGAGCTTCCTAGGAGCTTCCTTCCCATTTCAAAGCTGCCCTCTAGATGGCCCTTGCTGTTATCTCGTGGATAAAGATTCATGGAAAGGAATGGAATGGAGCAACAGAATAAAAATATATTTTGAAAAGACTTAGAATAATCGCAGCTGTATTTATGCACCTTATCCACTGGAAAGGTTCATTGCCTTTTTTCTGAACACACACAGGGAGAAATAAAAATATATACTCAAGCCACATTTTTATTTCTCCTTTCCTTTGCAGCATTCAGCCACTCCAAGCGTAATGAACGTTTCATGTCTTTCAAGCACTGCTTTGTCATGCTATAAGCATTCATTTCATGCTTTGAATATTTCCTGTCACACTCGCCTTGGATGAATTTTTTGTGGGAATGCTTTGCTTGTGAAGGTTAATGGTTAGCAGCAGTGAAAACTGAGGTCCTCTGTTAATCTCCAAGTCTCAAATGCTGCAGGTCACCAGTGAGGAACGGTCTCCACTTGGCCACAACAGAGGCGGCACAACTGACCCCGACGGACGACCATGGATCTTGCCAGATTGATAGTCAACACCCTTCACAGTTACCATCACTGGGTCCCCTGAAGAGAGTGCCAGCTTCTGATAAGCAGGCTAAACCCTGAGCCTATCAGAGGGCCCAATAAATCCTGGGAATGGTGTAACTGTGCCTCACAATCTGGACCACAAAAGAGAATATGGTAATACAGGGAAAAATTGTGTTTTCTTTTCTAATTATTCAGATGTTTCTTCATGGCAGTCATTAAACTGTCTGGGAAATACACCTGGATGCTGCAAAGTTTCACTTCTAGACTATTATGGTTAAAATACTGTATTTCTAGTACTTGCTGGGATCTATCTGTAATGAAATAAGATGAAAAAAATGCAAGACTACATTACACATAAGTTAAATTTATAACCAGACATATCTGCTTTTGTTTCCTTGGGAAACGCTGGCTCTCAGAGCTGCCTACATGCACTCTCTCTCACAGGGTGATGAAGTACAGGTTGGACCTCATCAGACCTTTGTTGGCTGATGGGTCCTGTTAGAATCAACAGCCCATCCTGTCCAGCTCACAGGAAGGCAGAAACCAGCCCCACCAGTGCTCCCCAGCTCGGCCACAGCTTCCAAGCCTGGACAAATTTTCCCACTAGTGTTCCCGGCAGACAACGTGATCCATAAGGGTGCAAATCTGTTCAGAATTTGGTCCTGGCAAGTTACAAAGGTGCAAACAAGCTGACATCACCAGGAGTTTTGACTTCAGCGCCAGTGATGAGATTCCTTATTGAAAATGCTAAGGGCTTTTTTTTTAAAGCTTTTTCTGAAGAAAGTTAATTTTAGATTAGTCCCTCAGGCTGTGATAACTCCTCGGCGTGGCTCTGTAAACAAGAGAGGAGAGCCTTCTTGCATTTATAAGATTCTGATGCAAATAATCCCATGAACAAGAACACTAATAAAAGCTGCCGTTACTGTATTACCTCCCTTGCAGCTGTAACTGATAGAAAACTTTCTCTGCAAGGCTCAGATATCTGCTGCAAATGAGGTGTTTCAGGAATGTTTCAGTCATCTGAGACCATGTATTTTTTAACAGTACCAGTTTCAGCATTGTGCGTTCAGAGAACTGCTGGTGTCTGTGCACTCCTCAGGTGGGAGCTGAGGGGCTTATCCAGAGAAAACCAATCCCCCAGACACCTCAAGGACCTTCCTGGGGAGTTGGCATCAAGTTCAGTCACAGCTGCGAGAGCCTGTTAGGTAGCTGGACTCTACCTGAGGCTGTGGGGACAAGCATGGAGGCATGGTCTGAGCAAAGAGATGGCCTTGGAAGGCAGAATGCTTCTAATTGTTAAAAATTCAGCTGCTGAAGGAATTAGAGGTCTTTCAGCTACCGTTTAAACTGTAGTAAACCGTTTAAACTGTTTAACTCACAGTAGTTGAGTGATGGGGACAACTACAAAGAGCAGTTCTGCCTATCTCAGCTTGAGAGGAGGGTTTGAAGTATGAATTCTGCATCCAAAAATGCCCAACCCTCAGGCCAGGTGGGCACCAGTTCCACTGGCTGAAGCCGCCACTGCATGGAACACGAAGGCCAAGTTTTGGGACCAGAAAGAAGCCATTCTCAGAGGGACTGGACTCTGCAGCCTGTTAGTTAGGGCAGAGAGGTCTTTCTACACATAATCCCCTCCTCCCTTGCAGCCAAAGCTTCCATGACCAGCTTTGCCTAGAGAAGAAGAAAACAAAACTTTTCTTTGCATATGTTCTCACTGTTGCCTTCTCTTTCCTTCACAGCTCAAGGAACAGAATTTCTTCCTTTATGGTTTTAGGCATGAAAAGTAAGCATATACTTACACATTTTTTTAAGGTTTCATACTCAAGTCCAGCCCTACTTAAGCAAAGAATTCACAGATGATATTTACAAGTCCAGTGTAGTTACTGTGGGCTTGAAAAACGAGTTCTGTGAGTTACGGTGCATCATTGTTTTTCTTTTTTCCTTCCTTTTTTTTTTTTTTTTTTTTTTTTTTTTTTTTTTTTTTTTTTTTATGTTACAAAGAACAATGTGCCTTTCATTTCCTGCAGTGCTGTTAAGGTACTTGCAGCTCAAAGCAGCGAGAATACATTAAAGCTAAAAAGCATTTGGTTTGGGCATTAAACATTTTTATTTTTTAGAAAAATGCCTCTCTCTCTACAGAAATTGTTTGAGCAATGGATTTGGCACTCTTTTGCAATCAGCTGTAATAATGAATGCTGCCTCACTCACTTGAAATGGGAGAATTTACCGACTTCTTTAAAAAGAACTTGCTAATCTACAATTGAAGTGCTGTGCTACCAACTCTGAGTTACCAAATCACAATCCCACCTGCTTGAGAGCCATCAGTAGCCTGTCGAAAATGACACAGCATTCTCCTGCTTTCACAGCACACTCAGTGTGCACCTTTACGCTGCAGTTATTAATTCACCAGTGCTACCGCATCAAACACAAACATCACCGTGTGAATGCCTGACATCCATTTACTGACAGCAGCAGCACAGCTCTGTCCCACAGTTATTAACCACTCTGTGCTACATCCTCCCTGCCTTTCTCCAGAGTTAAAGTCCTGCTGGAACAGAGCAGGATTTGACTTCTAATACTCTCTGAAAGCTAGAGTCACAAATATTCTCACTTTGCAGACAAAAAGAGCAAAAGGTTTTCCTACAAAAGTTTAAAATAATCCTACTTGTAAAAAGAAAATCTATCTGATAGCTGTTTCCACAACTGAAAGTGAGAATAAAAGCCTGAGAGACAGTCCATGGCAGTGCTGAGCTGGGAATTCAGTTGTTCCTGATCCACAGGCATGCAGTCACTTCACTACATCAGACTACCCATTTTGTCATCCTCACTTCACTGAAAAACTAGTTTGTTTATAAAATACAACACCAAACCAGTGCATTTAACAAGCTTTTAAAATCAATAACCTTTTTTTTTTTTTGATTGGGTGAATTGCAAAATCACTTTGCAGTGCCAACTGAAATGAAGCTTTTACATACCATTAGGCAACTACAAAAGTGGGGAATTTTCCACATGGGTGTTCCACCCAGCTGGTCAGAAAAAAACCTCATTTGAGCAAAATATCAGGGCATCAGAACATGCTTCTGCCTTTCATATGAAGTTGCTGGCCTCTTTCAACATTCCTTCTGCAAATCCACTCACCCATATAACAAACAGAGAAATTCTGAGGTTTCTGCCTCTCCCCAAAAAGCTCTTTCCCATGCTAAGGGAGCAGCACTGTGCACACCCTGTGGATATGTGTTGGTTTTACCCCCAGTTCCCAGGTAAAGCATCTGGACCTTGGACCATGCATGCACCAATGAGCCCAGTCTCGCCTGCATGTTTGCCTTTCATGACCATCAGCCTAGGTGTCTCTCTCTCTCTCTAGGAAATAATTAAATGTTCAATATTTCTGTAAATTTTTGCATTAGTGATCAGGTAAGTGACTGCCTGAAAACTATTCTGGCTTAATGAAGGCTGAAGGAAAGGCAAGAATTGGTGTTGAAGCCACCACTGAGAACAGAAAATGTCACCATCTTCTCTGCTGGTGATGATTCTGCTCCAGAAAATGTAACTGTAAAGCCCACTAGAAAAAAAAAAAAAAAAGGAGTGGCTTTAAAAAAGAAGAGCTTTTCTTCCCATGAACTTCACTTTAATGAAGGTTAGGTATACAGGCTTTCCAAAACAACACATACAATTTAGAATGATAAATTAAAATTTGTAGTAGGAGGCCTTCTTTTTCAGGGCTGTATAGTTGACCCTTTTGAACCTACATTACTCAAGGTATGCAAAATATATGTGTATAATAAATAGCTCTAGAATTTATGGAGTGGAACAGAAAGGATATTAACAGGCAAGTAGAGAGGCTGTATAACCCTCACAAGGCCTTTAAAGATTTATTTTTTTAAAATGAAGGAATGCATGCATGGAAAAGGTAGTACTGAATTGATACACTTCTTTGTGCTTTCCAGAAACACATGCAAAATGCTTCCAAATCTGCCCCCAATCTGGTCATTCCACTGTTGGCATCAGTGGGAATAAGATAATTCACGATACTATTTTTCTTTGATTTAAAAAAAAATAAAACATTCCTCTCTGTGTGGGCTCATTCTTACTCTCAGTAAAATCAATTACGAGCCTCCCATTGACTCCAGAGGGATTTGGATCAGGCCCTGTGGAAGTGGGTCTACAGCAAGTGTAGAACAACGCAGTTAATATGATTTATTGTGTCCGTTTCTGTGCGTGCAGTTTTTCATTTTCTAAAGCCTGCAGTTTTGCTTTCATCCTCACGTTCAGGAGATAAGAGCTGCAGATCTGTGTTGATCTACATGCCGGGTACCCTCGAGCTGGGGGCTGTGTGTGCTGGGAATGAGCTCAGTGTCTGCCCGGGGGGAACAACTCCTTTAGGGCCAACACACTGGTACAGAAAATCTCCCACACAGGCAGTGCAAAAGGTGCGTAATCAGTGAGGAGGCTGCTGCTGTGGTGGGGAAAAAATACCCTTTAGTAAAACTGAGAAAAAAAGAAAAAGCCTTTTCCTGTTTACTAAAAAAAAAAAAAAAAAAAAAAAAAAAAAAAAAAAAAAAAAAAAAAGTACCTTTTGCAGCTCACCAACAAAGTTCCAAGAATTCACTAAAAGATTGTTTTACAAAGAAGACTCAGACTCCAAATCAGAGATATTTCATTTCACTAGGCTCTTACAGATTTTACATTATTAAACACTGACATTACTGCTTTTCGGGGCAGTTGTTGAGTAACAGTCTTCGTCAAGACTGAGAAACTGCAGGGTAAGAAGAACTGAGCTTTAATAGCTGTGAAAGAATATTATTTAAACACAAAATAATAACATGCTTGGTGCCTAATACATTCTAAATTAAAATATGATTTAATAAACACAGGCAACATATTCCCCATAAAAAAAAATTGCAGAATTGGCAGAACAAAAATCACAGTTTAGTCAGTTCTTCTCTTAACCTTGCAATCCTTTGGCTACAAATTAGAATTTCTGTGAAAAGGATTGATAAGGGAAATTAGGCACTGTCTTTCAGAAACAACAGCAATGTTTTAAGATGGTATGTTTAGAGATGAACAGCACAAAATCTATCAAAATATGAAACCTTTCGTATTTAATGGGAGGAAAATACAAGAACCCTGAAAGCCAAAATCTTACCAGGCCAATGAGCTCTATGTTCTATGTCCTATGATACATGCTGTTAATTTAAAGGTTTTTATGTACCTAAACCTCTTCTTTTCCCCTTAATTTTATCTCCTGTTGAAACCCTAATCCAAAAGCAGTCTGTATATAAATGCAGCCCTTCAGCTTCACTCTCCCTTGTTTAGTTGCTAATGAAGCCCCCAAAACACACAGAGAACTCATATACAGATGAAGGGATTTAAGGCAAAAGCAGTTTGTTGCTCTGTTAAAGGGAAATCACAGCTGTATTATTATAGATACAATATTTCTGCATGAATTTACACATTCCAAAAATTGTGATAGGGTTCAGAGGCATAAACCTTCACATAAATTCATTTCTATAAATGCAGAGTAGACCCCGGTACAGTGGATCCCCCAATCTACATTTAGGTCTTACAAAAAAAGCCTGGTTATGGATAAGAAAAGTCAAGAAAAACTACTAATAATAATGATTTTCACTTTGGGAGACATTCTAAGCCGTAAATATAAGTAGTTAAACAAAACTCAGTTGCCCATGGGCCAACAAAAATTGTTGAGGAAGCTGTTCCATTACACACATATTTATCCTTTCACATACAGTCCCTACAGAAATTCACTATTATTGAATGATTTTTTCTCAGGCTGCTTTACAAAGCAAGCCATTGGCTCAATAGAAGCTATTGCTTCTACTTTAAAACTGTCCCAGTCCAAAAGAACACGAGTTCCCCAAAGTCACAGTCCTGCTGCTGCTTCCAAATAAGCTTAAGCGGCTGCCACCTGAAACCATGGTATTGAGAACATGGAGAGAAGAAGGGGCAAGGACCTATAGCTGAGACTCCCTGACCTGTTTACTCATGATATCTACAACCTTTAAAGCACTATGGTGAAAAAATACAAACTATGGTAACACCTGTATCAGCCCTGCAGTGGCACCTGCCTGTGCAGGTACTTCAGTATGTCATGTGAGAACATCAATAAACAAAAAGTAGTTAAAAGCACATAGATAAAACCAAAAGCAGTGAAATACAAACCCTAAGAAGGTCCTGACTCATGGCCCAGGGACTGAAAGCCTTTGCTATGTAGGAATAAGAATAAGGGTTGCATACAGCAGGCTCTGTAATAGCATCTCCCTAATTAAAATTATTTTAAAAGGAAAAAAAAAATCTCTTTCCAGGACTGGCAAAACAAATGCTACCTGACATTAGTGAATCAGTAGCATTTTAACTATGAGGAGAGTGTACAACCTCTTTGTAGCTGTCCCATGTCAATTATTCTCAATAATCTTTTTATATTAGGCATGGGAAAAAAAAATCTTTATAAACTATGGGCTGTTTTAATATCCCAAAGCAGGAGCAGCAGGTAAAAACTTACCATTTTCTGGCTGGTCCTTAATATCAGCTTCACTTGGCTGGCTGGGACTTTCAGATTGACTTGAATCTGAAAAACATAAAATACAGCCAAAAATTACAGGGTCTGCTGTGGAAAATAGATCAGAGGCGCCAGACTTCCTCAAAAGGTTGAGAGTACAAACTAAGGACAGGAGTGTTGCACTAGGACATGATAATGCAAAAGTCCCGTGCTCAGGTAATATGTTTGTAAGCAAAAAAAAAAAAAAGGGAATCTTGTTTACAGTGCTACACAGAGCGCTTGGGGTGTGTGTAAGCATAAATTAAGCTTTGAGAATCCTTCTTTTTAAAGAAGGCATGTTTAAATTACTCTCCTACATGTTTTTTAAAATGCAGCCTCTATGTTGTATACAAACCAGAGCCTTACTCCAACACATAGTAAAGTCTCAAAACAGGCAATCTTCAAGCAGGCACAGAAAGGTAACTAAGCAACCCCACAAAGTTGTGGAGATTTTTGGCTACACATTTCTGGAACAAAATCTGCAAAACTGAGAAAAGAGCTGTTTTTTGGCGTACTTTCGCAGTGGTTACAGTACTGCAGGATCCCTAAAATGTACGGTGTTGGTGGTGATCTGCAGTGGGATAAATGAGACCAGATACTGGATGACCTGCTTTAGAGCTTGTGTAAATAATCCTACAAACTCCCAGCTAACACTCTCCAACCAGCACAATTTATTTGCCTAAAATAATATATTTACTTGTATGAGTAAATGTGAGTCTTTTGCATTTTTTACACTTTATTAACTCTACTTTATGTGAAGATGATTGCTCTTTGGTCCAAGAATTATTCTTAGCAGAAGCTTTAGTCAAATAGTATTTTCTTTCTTAATTATTTCTGTTGCTATGAATTGGGGAAAAAAAGGTCCCTTTACCTGTGGGAAAAAAAATGTTTTTTTTTTTTTTTAAAATTCCTCGAATTACTGTTTTTGCAATTAATACATTTTTTTCTTTCTTCGGAAATTGTTCTGTAATTTACTGATTCCATAAAAAAGTTTTTGCTGTGAAACAAAACTCAGGCAATGAACCCACTTGCTACTGCCTCAAACCCACCCCTAATCATGACAAACCTATTTTCTGACTTCACCTTGACTTTGCAGAGTTTGGAATTAGCTGTCTGAAATCTGACCACATTTCAGTGAGAAGTCAATGCAAGATCAAAAGGTCACGACACTTAACTGTGATTAAATTGAAAATCTTACTTCTATTGCAACAGAGTCATAACACCACCCCTTCTTTTTCTTTGAGGTATTAATAGCGCTGGAAGAAGCAGTACTACTAGTGACCTTGGGTCAAGCAATGCTAATTTATTGCTTTAAAAAGGTTCCTTGCTTTTAAGCAAATGAAGATTTTAATTACCGCAGAGCACTATAAAGAAAATGCCTATTTTAAATATTCAAATTTTTTTTTTTACCTGCTGACTGTCTGCTTTAGGTATCATTTAGAAGCTTAGAGGACAATCTTGTATAAATTAAAAACTGTAAGTGGAAAAAAAGCACTCAAAAAAAAAAAAGATAAATTTCAGATTATAAACATTCAGAATATTTAGCCAAGAAAGCTTCAGTCCTGGTACTTCTGTTTAAAATAATGAAATTCTCCTAAAAAGTGATATGTTTCCCAGTGTGTCCAGAATCCATTTCCTCTCTTTTGTATTTTTTATTTTTAATAATTTCTCCAATGAAACTCAGTGAAAAAAAAAATATTCTCACTTCTGCAATTTTGTTTCAAAATATTGATCTTCTGGGTTATCTTTCCCTGATAGCTCAAATCAGTGCCAGCACATAGACTATGGGGTAACATGCACAGTGCTGTTATATTCTGATCACTTGATTTTGGCAAGAAGTTTCACATTTCTGATACCGCAAAGGTAGAAACAAAGGTAAAATATTAGGAACATAAAATATTTAGTTAACTTTTACAGTCAACATTCAATGGATTTAATTTTACAGGGTGGGCATTAAGCTTTTGCTTATATTTTAGGTTTTTCTTTCCCTTCAGCCAGCCATGGCTCAATCAGCCTTTGGGCTTTATGTTTAAAGTAGGCTCAGAATTTCACAAAAATTTATTAGATTTGGAAAAGTTGCTGCCAAAATATGGGACTCAATGAATGTTTTCTTTCAAAATTTGAAACAATCCAGGGAAGGGCTTTGTGGCAGCGGCAAGAGCCGGGCTCGGCGCTGGTACCTTGGCTCCAGCACAGCCCTGCAGCCGGTGGGCAGCACACACAGCCCGAGCTGCTCCTGGATTTTGGGAAACAAAGTACTTTTGTTTGTGCTGAGTGCTGTTTTTCCAACACCAAGGCTAGTGGCACAAGAGAGTCTCCACTGGCCATAGGACATTTGTTTGCACACTGAATCTTAACTTTCTTCTTTTATTACCCTGGCTACTGCAATAACATTTTCCCTAATTCTGTTTTCCTGTAACCCTCCCTGTTCTGCTGAAATTAAATTTTAATTTCTTAAGAAAAAAAAAAAAAAAGACAACAAAGACTTTAAGCACTATTCTTCATGGAGAAGCACAGTAAAACGCAGGACGAGGTAGAATTAACGCCACTCCACATTGCAGTAGGGATCACGGGAGGCTACCGAAAACATGTACTGGGCAAGCGTATGCTCAGCATTGTTATGCAAGGTGGCATCTTGTGGAAACCCCAGATAAGAAGACCGAGTTAAGGCACTTAGCCAAAATGTTTATATGCAGAATTTTGCTTCCCTGATTTTATTCAGATGCCGCAGATGATCCGGTACATATAAATGTGCCGCCACATGGTTAAGGGATTGGCAAAATCAGAGCCGTTGTGTTTTACAGTCTTGCCTGGGACGAGGGAGTCTTGCTCAGCCTCCACCGCTCGCTCTCTGCTTTTTCAGCAGTTGGCACTAACTCCCGTCGGGGCTTTTTTGTTGTTTTGCACATGGAAACTTTCGAATTCCAGTTTTCTGAATGTTCAGTGTTTTGCGGGCTCAGCTACAACACGAGGGGGAATGTCTGTCCTGCTGAGTCAGTTAGCCAAACAGGTGACCGGAGGAATAAATTAATTTTTGCCCATACATAATTGATATAAATGGAAGATCGTTTTCATAAGCATTTGCATTAAATCAATAAAATCACTTACTATAGAGCAGTTTAACAATTCATTTGATTTTCTCTTTTCTATATATTTGATAGCCACTCTGCAAAACAGTATACACTTTATGCCTATTTTCTTTAGCAACAACACTGCCAGTTAAATTCTACCACCTGCAATAATTAGAGCCATTGGAAAACATACAAAACAAAATATACAGTAGATGCGAGCCCCTCTTGAATCCATGGCCCCCTGCGGCAATGAGTTTCATTGGTGCCTTAAGCTAAGGCTGGTAGGAAGCCAAAGAATCTGTATATTACAATAAAGTGCATGTTATTAAGGGGAGGATTTAAATGATTTCAGATGGAGTTGGAAATATTATAGTGAGGAACCACTATTAAGATTGCTGATTAAAAAAAAAAAAATCACCAAGGAATCTAGTTTTATGTTTAAGGAAGCTTAACCTTGAATAGCACAATGGGTTTTATTTGGGGGCTTTTTTAGTTAGAGAAAAGTTAGTGGTTGGAATTTTTAACCCTGAGTTAGCCAGAGTTTGAATGAGTCTGTGCACCGGAGTCAAGGTTACTGGGCAAGAGAAGCTCAAGGGGATCTGGTATCAACCGTAATCATGACAAACAGGATAAAAAAACATATTGAAGCTATTTTACTCTCTTCTTCCAAGAATCAACTATGATTAAGGGATAAAGGAAAAAAAAAACAATCAACAAAATGGACTAGTTTTTCAAAGTAGCATTTCCTACCACATCGCTATTCTCTGTTCCTTTTTGGATCTGCTACTTAAGCATATGCTACCCCAGCACGACCAAGGTGGTTATGCCTGAGCCCCAGGTCTGCCTGATCCTGAACCATACGCAGGCAGGGACCTTCAGCTCCAGGACGGAAGCTCTGGACTTTTCAATATGCAGTTTTCTTTTTCAGTTGCAGCAGGAACACAGCTCCAGCTGGGCTGCACGACGGCTGCATGGAAGCAGGGCTTGCGGCGCTGGAAGGGAGAGCTCCATTGTTTGGAAAGAATAAAACCTTCCCAGGAAAGTCTGGCCTGTGGACAGGACCAATGTCAACAGACTGACAATGTTGTTCTTTTTTGTAGACCGTGACACAGGCGGTGTAGAGTTGTTACACCCCTCCACCAAAAAAGCCTGTTTCAAATGTCATGGCACTTCCCAGTGCTAAACCACTCCATGGCTGCCTGACTTGGGGGAAATGGAACACTTTGTTGAGCGCTCCCAAAAACACACTGTGTCTCCCAGGGCATGCTGAATCCAGCTTTGGATTCACTGGGTGGCAGTGACCCCATTGTCTGCTGGTCTGCGCAAACCAAATTAATAGATGTCAAGATCATTTTTTACCTCTGTAGAGCCACCTCCCAGCAGAACCTGTGTCTTTTGAGCAGCCTGTGAGCTAACACATCTATCCTTGAAACAGGAAAGGTGATCCCCACGTAGTGGAGTAAAAAATTGACCAGATGAGCAAGGCAGAGCTGCCATTGCCCATGCTGAGCCTGCTCTGCAGTGAAATAAAGCGGGTTCCTCTCCTCCACAGCCAGCCCAGCACCTCACAAAAGTGCACAGGTTAAATTTTCCATTCATATCATGTTGGTTTTTTTTTTTTTTGGGGGGGGGGGGAATATTGTATAATAAACTGACATATTTTATTTGAGTTTCAGAGTCCTATTTGTAATAAAAAATTTATACAGCCGGGTTGTGTTCATGCAATAAATTTTTCATCTATAATTTTGGGCATGGATTCTACCAAAGATTTATATATGTTAAAAAAATAATTTAAATCATGCTCCTTTATATACAGTCCTATGTGGTGAACTTAAGGGATTTACAAACAGAAATCAGAACCAGAACTGGAGCTTTTTTTACACTCACTTTTCCTTCATTATACATTATAATGTAAACACATAGGGATCGCTCCATATATGCTACAATTATTATTTATGGCTATTTTGGTGGCTACTACTATTTCTTATAAAGAAGACCTGGCTCTCTCTTTCACTCCAGTCATTGCTTTCAAGTCAACTTTTACAGGGAGTTCAAAGTGCTTCATTATCATCCACCTCAGCGCCACACATGTACATGCCCACACCAGATTTCCAGTTTTATTCCATACCCCTGTACTCTATGCCCCATCCTCACAGCTCTCCAACAAGGTTCTGCAGTGGTAAAATCCCTGTGGTGCCAGCCTGGTTGTTTTTTTTTTTATAAGGCGAGGACTCTTAATTCCTGTACACTGGGAAAGAGATTATCTTTGATAATGGAAATGTAAATCAAAGCTTGCTGTTGTTTATTCCAGACAGACATTTGTGTGTTAAGTCTGTTTATCAGGCAACACTTTGTCTAAGCCAGGAAGTAGTCAGCCTTTGTAACAAGATGTATGCAAATGATTTTCCCATCAGCCCTTGCCACAAAACTTTTGTGGCAAAAAACCCCTCCTTGTTACTTCACCAGTAAGACGCTCCTAAGCTACCCCATAAGTAGACTAGCAACAAAACAGCCAGCGAGACTATGCTGATGAGTTTGAATGAGCCCAAAACATGTGCCCACAGTCTGTTGCTCAGTATTGTAAGCAGACTTTGTGTATTACATCTGTTTATCAGGCAACACTCTGTCTACTGGGGCGGCTTTGTACCAAGGTGGATGCAAACAAAGATCTCCACAACTCCCTGCCTAACTTTTTTTGGCCGCAGAAATTCCCCGTTACTTTCCTCCTCGCTGGAAATAAGAATGTGAAACTTCACCGAGAGGCTGCGAGACCCTAAAGCTGCATCAAAATGGTTTCATTTTAAATCAACTTTCTTTGTTCTCACAAGCCCATAAATGATTTACTGTTATCGTGTGATAGCCTAGAATGTGGGGAATCTGTGTATTCCCATACTTGCTCCTTGATATTACAAACAAGTATTTGATTCACTTCTAAATGTTTGTTTTTAAAACAGTTTACAGCCTTTGATTCCTGCTTACTGATTCATTTCTGGAACATTTTCTATTTATTCCTTTGCAGTAGCAAACGTTAATTTTGACTTAATTCAAATTGTCATCAAAGGCTTCCTTAAGAAATCCCACAGCACAGATTTTATTTGTTATAATAAAATATTCTTAAAGTAAACATCGTTCGACTGTGTTTTTTTAATTCCAAGAGATACAAAAATCCGTTACCCAAAGGATTCAAATTGGTTCAGCCCTTTTTCCTAGACAAAATAAACACTTTAGGACTTTACTTGTTTGTATTCTCCTCAGTGGTGCTGTATGCATCACCAGCTAAAAACAAAGAAACTTTTAGCTGCTCAGACAAAATGCAGAAGCTCCCCAAACAACGAAGCGGGGGGGTGGGGAGGCATTCAGAAAGTCTGACAGTCCATTCAATATAGGGATGATGGCCATAATGCATCCAGGGTCCCCTTGCTAATTAAATATGCATTGGCACAGTTTTGATCGATGCAAGCCATGGATCAGATGACACACCTGCAAAATCTTGAGCCCAGAGCTCCCAGGAAAAGGAAAATACAGGCTGTCTCCTTATCTTTGTTTTCAAAGGCTCTCAATTTCTGTGCTTAGATATCTAATTTAATTCTCTCACCCCTCAGCAAACTGGATTAGGAAAGTCAATACTGCCATTGTGCATCGACAGGAACACACAGCTTTCCTTTTATTCAATTTAGCCATGACCTTTAGACAAAGATAATGACAACTGTCTAAAAGTAAGGTAAGGCCTTAAGGAAGACCCTGCTGAGGGGCCCCTCTTGCTTTCCATGGCTCCTCCGCCCAGGAAGAGCCCATCAGACATGGAGCAAATTCCAAAATAGATTTTCTCCCCAGACTGCAATGACTAGGACTGGCTTGGCAGAGCGGCTCCCTCAGCCACCAAGGGCTCTGTCCCACCCTGAGGACCTGGGACACCTCAACACCAGCGGCTGGACCCTCACGAGCCATTTGCCGAGAGGTGGCAACATATCTGGAGGAAGTGCACGTGCCAATGGCAAAACTGAGCCCTCGCACGAAGAGAGGCTGTGCCGTCCTATTTTTCCTGGGGCTGTTAGGGACACAGGGAAGTGGAAGGGTCAGGCGAGTGCCGGCAGTAGCACTAATTTCTAATTTCTGGCTCTGGTACTTGGAAAGAATTGTAATCCTAGAGCTAAGAACACAGCACAGGGAGCCGCACACAACCATGGTGGGAGGAGGAAGCAGCACGTGGATTTTCCTGGAGCTGAGCTGAAGCCAATGGAAATGACATTACTTTCCAATAGGTCTCGCATCAATATTTTTAGCAGCCTTCCTACACGAGATAGCATCTTTCTAATACATCTGTAAGGGAAGGACAGAGAACATGCTCGAGCTAACGAACAGCTATCAGCCAGTAATCCACTTTGGTACCTGCAGATACAGGTTGTACCTGAATCAGTGATTGAGGCATATAAAAATTCATATTGATTGAACAGCCCAGCTCCACAAAATGTAAGCTTCCATGCTGCACAGTGTTTTAATTTTGCAGGATTTTTTTTTAGCTGCATTTAAAAATATACTTGGCATTTCTAGCTGTGGGCCAATATTTTTCTCATGTCTTTTTATACAGATTTGGAGGGAAAGTTATTTGTAATGGAAAAAAAATATGTGCAAAGTTGGATTGCTAAGTTTCTGTAATCTTGGGAAATAAAAAAAAAAGCAGCCTATGTAAGAGCTACAAGAAACCATATGGATCAACAAGAGCTGCCCTCATATCCCTAGGAAATATATATTAACCTACATTTCATCATCATAAACCCCAAAATAAAAAATCTAATTAGAGTCTCTACCCTCAGATTCACTTCTAGAAAATTTGCTTATCCCCCTCACAAAATGATTTACAGTACTTACATCCATTTCTTCAGAGCGATTTAAATTTATTGAATCATTTCAATTTTTAGAGAGCTTCCATTTGGATCTGTACGGGTTTCTAGACATATGTAGTGCTCAGTTATTTAAAATTAATTGCAGTACAATAATTTTAAATTGCTTCACACTATACGAATCTCAAGTGCTTTGAAATATTTGAACCATTCTATTTAGAAGCCATCAAACTTCTGAGCACATGCATCAAAGAGTTGTTTTAAAAGCTGAAGGGCTGTACTGATGATCCCAAAGTGCAGGTGAGCACGGCTCTGGGCATGCTCAGTGCACATGGTCCTGAATTTATAGAACAATTCAACAGATTTTGCCCGAATGTCAATCTTTAATTAACAAAAACTGATCCTGTAATAATTTCAAACCACTAAAAAAATTCTAAAACTAAAAAAGCACTGTTATAAAATAATGGCATACATTAAAACTATTATTACTTCTAATGTATATTTATAGAACATCCTTTTATTCTGAAAATTAAAACAGCTTATTAACATTAAACTAAGCTTTACAACACCTCTGTGGGAAAGGTGAGCATAACTATGCCCATTTTATGCAGGGATGAAGGAGGCACATAGAGGTTAAGTGATTTACCTTGAGAGGCACAGTTATTAAAAGGAGTAAAAAGCACAGGGCCAAACTCTTGAGCTCTAGATAATAAAGTCTCATTCCCACCAACGCAGCCATTACAATGGCAATGGCTTAGGAAGCCTTCAACCACATTATGTGGAAAACTACTTGGTAGAATGGATCCAAAGTCACCTAGAAGGGATATTTCCAGTCACTCCTAGCTTCTGATTATCTTGCCTTTTTTTTTTTTTTCTGTTCTTACTAGATATTTTGAAAAACAAGAAATTATTTCTCTGTATCTCTCCAGAGTATTTCCTATCTCAGTTTAACAATAACAACAGCACAATTTAGTGTGACAGTATTTTAGGCCTGACTTCATGTATAAGGCAAGTGAAGATGAAACTGTGTGACGACCAGATCTGGTAGCTTTAGTCAAAGTCTCCAGGTCTGCTTCTGCGCAATTTTACACTGGTGAGTAAACCAACATCAGCAAAGCAGGATTATGTCCACCATATGGTGAGACTCCATTGGCGGTAGTACAGTCACCCAATTAATCTCTATACCCCACCATCCCCTTGTTATTTATTTATTGTGACAAACTCATCCTTATGGGACCCAAGGCGGGGAGCTGAATATTCTCAGGCTATTCCCGTCAGTGCCCATCCTCATTCTTTATCCATGCTGCCCAAGCAGTGTCTAGTGGGCTGGTACCTCTCCTCTGGCCAAGATGCGTGGTGCTACAAGGTCACAACCAAGGAGGATCTCTAGATTTTCCATAGAGGGCAGAAATAAGGAATTTTTCAAACCTGCCCTCCATCCAAAAGCCAAATAAACCCCACTCCCTGACAATGAGCGCAGTCTTTGTAAACTGCCTTCCAAAGCTTGCCTTTCTAACATCATCACATGGATAACCAAGCTGTTTGTGGAGACCATCAGTGCTCATGTATTCCAATCTGTGCCTTTTCCAGCAATTTGAGACTTCATCAGCCAGCAAAAACAAAGAAAAATCTTCACCAAATCAACACACTTCTGGGCAGAAGCCCCTACATCTTCCTCCTTTTTCAACCTCTCTTGCTCCTCTTTCCCCGAAAGGACAAGTGTAAAATTTTCCTAGGATTGAACAAAAATACAGCTAGGAATCTATACATCACACAGAGTAAAGAATACTTAAAAAGGAGCTAATATCTCAAAGAAAAGATTATTCCAGTTCACACAGGGAAAAACTATGTTGATAATAAAAATATGTGTGACTATTTAAGAAATAAACAAAAGATGAACTAATATTCCATGGAGATTTTGTCAATAGCAGATTAATATCAAGTTACAGATGAGGCAATCTAAGCAAAGTTTAGATACTATTTTTTTATTGTGGATCTACACTTGCAGTCCCGTTTTCACAACTCTCTTTTATTTTGATGTACCTGACACTTTTCCTCTTGGCTCCCATTTCAGCCCCTCTTAAGTACATATTTGGTTGTGGTGGCCAATTTTTTTTCTTTTTTTTTTTTTTTTTTTTTTTTTTTTTTTTTTTTTTTTCTGGCAGATGTCTTTTCCTTGTTCTGTGCACTCTGAGGAGTTCAACGTGGCATATGAAAAATTTCCATTTCAGGTTTTCTTAAGCTTTATACAAAACGAAACTGTTGGCAAAAATACATAGATATGTGAAATTATACAGCAGAAAAATCTGCTCAATAGTTCCCTTTCCTCTCTCCCTACCTTCTTCTTGCCTTTTTCTCCGTAAAAAAATTGCAGAAATATTGCCATCAGCCCAAAGAAAAGTCAGAGAGTTTTGCCCACAAAGAATTGCCACCGATTGGTTCTCCGTGGATGTGTTTCTACTCTCACAATATTGTAGACTGTGAAGAAGAACTGAGAATTACCATAAAGATCAGGACGTGTTTTGTTGCATCAGTATCATGTTGGCATCAACACCACAGACTCGGGCAGAAAAAAAAGCAGCCTTTTGGTAGGCAGCCTACTCTTGGTCTGTGTTTCTGCTGTGTTTGTAAGCCATGTAAGTGGAAGAGAAAGTTAAAACTTGGAGGGAAGTAACATCCTGCAGGCTCGGTACAGAGCCATAACACTGAGTTACAGCAAAATCTAAGCTACGATAGCCATAAATCATGGAGAAATGGAATTATATTCACATCTCAAAGGACAGTGGATCATTATAAATATCTGAAAGAGCTAGGCATATATATAGTTCACCCCCTGAAAAATATTAAGCTTAATTTGTTGACACTGAAAAAGCAACCTAAAATCCACTTTCCACCAGGTCCTAGTGCTGCAAATCTAAATTTTGAGGAAGGAATTTAAATGCAGAAAAGTCCAGAGCTCTCCAAACCTGTAACTACACTGCGTAGACAAAATTTTAATCAAACTTTTAAAGCCATGGCTATGATCTGATGAACAGACAGCTTGACTTGATTACATTTTTAAGTTTCAGTTTCTATTTCTGTTTTAAGATGAAAAAGATCATAGAGTGTCAGAAATTTGAATACTGAATAGCAAAAGCTCTTGCAGGTTTAGAAAGCATATAGAAAAGCTGGCAAAAGAAAACGCTATTCCATTGCCACCATCTGCTTTCTGGCATATTGAAGAAACTTTACTAACAGCAACATTTTCTTGCATTAGAATATCTGCTAATTAGTTTTGTTGTAATTTTTTTTTTTTAAATTACCTTTTACACAGAAGGCAAATAGCCAGTTTTTTTGGCTGGCTACACCTTACACCACGTCTGATAACATTTTCACATTAAGTTCAGTTTACCTCACATTTTTTTCTATCAAAATCCTATCTTTAGCACAGTCAAAGCCTGCAAAAACTTTGCCTTGCTGAGACTAAAGAAAAAAACATCAAACATACGAAGTGTTAAAAATCGCTGAATAACTCAAAGGAAAAAAGATAATTTTGAAGGCGTTTTGGCTGAAATCTATTTTCCTTTGAATTGCATGAGTGTTTTAAAATGTTAAAAACACTACAGAGTGACTAATGAATGTAAAAGAATGATAAAGAGTATGGGTCCAGTTATCAGTGATGTGCCTAAAACAAAATAATTTTGGACAGTCTGCCATGCAAATATTGACTAAAATGTCATAAATAATGTCTGCAACAAAGGGAATCCTGCAAAGGAATATTCTGTCGTACTTAATGCATTGTAAAGTGTGCCTTTTAGCAAGCAGTACGTTACAGAGCCTGGAAACTTCAGTTGGACAAAAAACCCCTAAAATTTCCCAGATAAAAATACTACTAATGTTGGTTTGGTTGGTTGTGGAGTTTTTTGTTTGTTTGTTTGTTGTTGTTTTGGTTGTGTTTTTTTTTTTTTTTTTTTTTTTGTTTGGTTTTTGTTTGTTTTTTTTTTTTCCAGAAACAAACCTCCCAAAAAGTTAAAGGTACAGAAATTTGGAAAATGGATCAGTTAGGAGTTCAAGTTTCAAAAAGAAGTTACTTGTTCAGAAATTAAAAACAGACCAAATGTAACCAACTTATCGACTTCTGACTATTTTCTCTGCCATTTTTAATAGTATTTTCATCCATTTCTTTGCTGGCAGGGAAGAGGCTCTTTGCAGGTCTTTATCAGACCGTACTGAAATGAAATGCAAAGACATAAAGTCACACTGCCCTGGGCCAGAACTGAGAGGTGGCAAAGCTTCTTTTCCAGCACTCTTAGGACCTAATTCTGTCTCAGTTCTAGAGTCCAACTGAATCCTCATGTAGGGTTAGAAATAAAAATGTAATCCTGTGACAAAGATGGCAAAAGATTCAGGAAGCACTCAAAACTACTTTCGAAATCCCAGAATGTTAGTAATTTTATTACTTTTTTAGTAGCATTAAAATATGAAGTCAAAATGAGGAACGACATGAGAAGTTGCACTAACAACTCCAGATTACTTGCATTTCCACTTATATACTGTGCTACCTGTAATCACAAACAACCCAGTCACGTTTTTCTGAAAGTCTACTAAAAAAATGAAACAATCAGGTCTACACTGAAACCTTCGCGTGTGTTTTGTAAAATTTCATTTCTGAGAGAAATTTCACAGCCACTGAGATGACAAAAAACAAAGATATTTTACATTTCTAAAACATCTTTCATCCAAGATCAAAGAACTTAATCAACAATAATTCTCAAAAATACTCCTTTGAAAGAGGAGTACTAAAAGGAGTACTATTAAATCTATTTTATCTTTATCTAACTTGATCTATTTTCTTTGTAAAATGCTAGTTACTGGAGGTTAAGTGACTTCACCAGAAACACTTACTAGCTCAGTGGCAGACCTGACAATGATCATATTCAGGAGTCAAGAATCCTAAACCTTTCATTCACTAATTAAAAAAATATATATGTAAACTGACTTACGGAGGACAAAAACCCCTCTACCTTCATGGGATTGAGGTGTCACCAAGGCAAATGAAGGATCTGGAATCAGCAGGCACATAAAGCATCTGGTAGGATATGCTGTAGTAATGTAGTGACAGATCAATAGGTATGTGATGGCAGTACACCACATATGAAGGGAAGGATCATGAATTGCTATTTTTCAAACATTTTGGAAAAAAATAAGTCAAACTCTCTGAACAAAGATAAAAAATCTCCCCCCTGAAATACACATAGCTCAGAGAGAAAGGGAAATGGAGGCACCAGAAGTGCTCCCTGCTCTCCTGTAGAGGCTCAGAAAGAGCAAAGGTTTACCAGCTGCACCACAGGTCACCCACAAACAGACTGGTGAGCTGTGGGGCAGAGTCTGGGGCTGAAAAATTTGTTTAACATGAAACTTACAATTATTTAAAAATAAATTACAGGCTGTGCTACAAACCGTATAATTCAGTCTTTGGGCCAACGTAATTCTTGACATAACCCAAGTGGAATTACATTGGGGATAAACTTAGCACAGTGTTTTCATAAGGCTCCTTTTCTTATCATTCCTGCAATCAGGTCATACGTGGCTATGAATGATATTCTCCTGTCTGCTTTGTAACAGGGACAAAATGTTATCGACTGCGTTCTGCCGCGTCAGAGAGCAGCACACACTCTGTGAACGTGCGCAGAACCTACTGCTGATAAAAGCAGCCCCTGTTTGGAGAGGTGTGCTTTATAATCCTTGTGGTTTTGCAGCAGAGGAACTGTTGGACAATGAAGAAAAACATTTCAGCTCCCCTGAAAGTTTGACTGTTCCTTTTCAAACAATACAACACACGATTCGGGACATACTGCTGACACAGCAACATCAGTGCCTCAAAGAAACTGTGGGAAATGTCAAATTTATGGTCCTATGGGTGAGTGTTGGAAGGTTTTTTTCCCCCCCTTCAGCAAGCCTCTGTCAAAAACAGAGCCTCTAGAAAGTTTTTGGCTACATCCCAGCAAAGCAGAAGGAAGCTGTATCCCACACTTCCCTTGGGACTTAATGAAATATACAGCCTCTGGGCTTCTTTCAATTTGGTCTTTCAGATTGCTAAACCAGTGAAAGAAGGATCCTAGCTGTCACAAACGTCACATGTTTGGGGTCACCTGCTGCTCGGGGGTTCTCATGCCAGTTGTTGACATAATAAGCACCCCTTACACTTTAATTACAATTCACAGTGTGCAAACTCTGCAATCTGCTTTAAGGCAGACAGTCTTTTAAATCAACACTAAATTCTACTACTGTTCGAGCAGAAATGGGAGGAAAAAGATGTCCAGCTGACTGAATAATTGTATTCAAATATTTGTGATCCTAAAGAAAAGTAAGCACTATCCAGTGAAAAGAGCAACTGTATTGCCTGTAACACTTCAGAAAGCGTAGTTAAAACTTGACTTGCTTCTCACAGTCACGCAGACGACGCACGTGAGATGTTTTCATTTGATGAGCTCTTTCTGAAGCTCCTGCGAACACAAACCTGAGCACCCAGCTGTGTTTGTCCCCAAGCACAGAGCAGGCTGGACACAATGCCGGACACTGGGATCGTCTAGGGGAGGGAAATTCTCAAGCCCTCTTAGTATGAATTTCAACAGGACTTGTGCAACGAAAGCCTAAACGGGAAGACATGTTTATTTTATTCTGGAATGCTTTATTTAGTTCAGTACAAGAAACATTGGGCCTACTTAAAAATACTTATTATTTTGAGAAAGAGAGGAGAGCCCTGTGGTTTCCTTGACCACTACCTCTTTTCTAAAAATTTTACTCTTACTCCTAATAAAGACATATCAAGACCACCAAACTTAAATAAATTATACCAGCTGGAGAGAAATAAAAGTCTCCTTTCCTTATATGTTAGAGAAAATCCATTTTAGCATTGGTGCATCTAAAAATGCCCCCAGTTAATTATAATATTTACAATGCCTTAGTTGAATACATCTTTTCCCATGGAAAGTAAAAGACCATGAGAGGGGATGCAGGCTCTGGGAGCACTTCTAAAAGAATTTCTATGTTCTCTCCATTAGGAATACTGTTAAACTGTGGGTTATGGATCACGCTGTCCACACAGGAAAGTATTCCAGCTTCCTGGTGGCAGCACAACCTCCAGCAGCTGCGCTTCGCACGCATCCACCCTACGTGCTCTCAGAGAAACAAAGGAGAAGTCAATAGCACAATACGAGGGCCTATTCCTATTTAAATCAACAGGAGTGGCTTTGGCCATAGGAGAAGGCTGCTGTAGTCCAACTGACTTCTTAGAGGAAAAACGATGGGTTTTAACCATGTTCAATAGCCAAATGCTGGCAAGCTCTTTCCCCCTCAGCCGAGAGTGATGGAACCTCCTCCTGCCACCTTTGCGGTCTCGTCTCCCCCTCCTTGCTCACTGTATCAGCAACCTCAGATAAACTCAGAACGTTTTGAAATTATCATCAGACTGTGAAGCACTTCAATGAAAATCTATAAAACAAATTTATAGTGTGCATTCATGTGTATTATATATACACTTAGAATGGGATTTATCATTTAGCTGACCTTTGAAACACTGATATTTTTAGATCCAAAAAAATGTATGTTGATTGTACGTCAACTCAGTCCCCTTACAATGTACCAATTCCTTGATATCTTACTACAGGAAAGATAATTGCAATGAATTTTTATATTTCAGCACATGGGAAGATAAGATTAGACAGTAGGGACATAAAAGCAAACTGCACCACATAAAAGATAAGTTTCTGAAAGTTACAATTTACACCAAATGTTACAGATTAAAATGTTCAAAGCTATTTATAGGGCCTTGTGTTGGTCCCATTACAGACTACAGGAAGATTGTAAGGAACCAGCACTACCTTTTCCTTAATAACTTCTTCCCATACCTAAACCCCCTTTGGAGCACACAAATTATTATTAATATTAAGACTATTACTAATTCCCATTACCTCTCAGGTGCCTCAATAAACTGGTCCCAAGGCTGTATCTGCTGCACAGGCCTCACCATCCAAGAGGATTGTTCCTACTCTAATGGGATTATCTACAATCTGAGCAACTCATCCCAAAAGGTAAATAAACATTCGATTTCCCTCTCCCTCCTCTGTATGCCATGTTTGCCTCTGTCAACTGAATACCTTATCATATTTTTGAAATGGGATATTTTTCTTCTTTATTCTCTACCATTAAGTTGCCACCAATAGTAGTTTGTTCAGTGGAAGAAATAAGGAATAACAGCAAGAGAGATACACTTACTTGCATATAAAGTATAAAAAAGTGGAGCTAAAAGCAAATTAAAAGTAGGGAAATGTAGTTAGGGAGCCACACCAAGTGCCATATGCAGCAGAGAGCAGACACAGCCGCTGCCCACCAAAGGGCACAGGTGCAACAGCAGAAAAATAACCCAGTGCAAAGCAAAGTTTCTACCACAGCAGCTAATAAATGATACCCTCTGGAAAGCTGTCCTGGCAGCCGCCAGCACACGGCATCCACTCCCTCTGGCTGAGCTCTCAGACGGCTTCCCAGTGCCACAAAAACAAAGAGTGTTCATGTAGTAAGGCAGGGCTCCGGCGAACATGCTCAGAAGTAATTTTTCAATCACAGTTTAACCATATTTTCTATTTTCTTTCTCAAACGTAACCTTCTCTGAGGACTATTTCTATGAATAGTCTCAAATTTCAGCCACTTCTGATGAAGGTCTTTACAAAAAAAGTGTTGCTAGAAATGTCTGACAAGGGAAAAGTTGTTTGTTTTTTTTTTTTCCCTCTACTATACAATTACTAAAAACATATGGTGGAAGAGATTCCGTGCAAATCTGGAGTGTGGTCTGACTTCCACAAAGATGAGGGAGGAAAGTCGCAGCCCCAGCCACGGACTGGTAAAAGAAGGAGCTATGATGGAAACTATTTTGAAAACAGAACTCTGTCAGCCAATGCAGTTAAGAGTAACTCCATACACAGAATTACATGTAGGCTAAATCAACTGCACTCCCAGGATTTGTGGGCGTGAGCTGTATACAGAGTGTTTGGTGAAGCCCAATTCATGTTCAAAAGAAAATTAAACCAAAGAATAAGTTATTAAAAGGAGTCTTTGAAGCAAAAAGCAATGATGTGTGAAAGACAGAACCAGAAGATTTTATTTAAACACACAGCGCAAAAAACAGGGAAAACAGAAATTCGGAAATTAGAAGAACAGTCATGAAGGCACCCAGCAGCCTTTTCCTGAAACTTCAAGTTTTTATATCTATGAATATTTTATCCAGATTCAACTATCTTTTTCAAGTCCTTCCTATCAAAATTCCAGACATTTTCTTCAATAAAATTAGTAAAGTGATTCAAAATGTATTGGTAGAAGATATAAAATTAGTTGTGTGTGGATATTACAAAGGATCTGGGAACCTTACACCCTTTAAATCTGCTTATTTAACTATTTAGCAGCACAATTTAAAATTTGCATATGACTGGTTTGATGCCAAACCGTAAGAATAAAGCAGGAATGTCTCTCTCCTCCTATGAAATTCAAACTCAGGGTTTTTTAACTTCTCAAATGTGAACTGTGTTCACTTCCTAAAATTACTATGTAACCCATAATCTAGTTAGAAAAGTGTATGTAAGACTTTAAAATAGGCTGATTTTTTGTTCCCTTAAACTTCCTATCAAGAGTAAATTGTCTGGTGAACATGCTCAGAAATCGCATATTTTATGCTGGTCCCAAAAGAGGAATTCTTCATTTAGCAAACTCATGTCTAAAAATAAATGTCTAAAACTGAAAAAACTTAGTTCTAAACCCCAGTTCCTTATTTCACGCAGCACCCAACGATGTTCAATGATGAGAAGAGTCTGGCCCATCCTCTTACAACAGTCTCCTCATCCTGAAGAAGTTCCAAAATAATCTCTGTGATAAAATCAATCCACACAAGCACAGATTCTTCCTCCAAATGTCTCCCAGCTTCTCCCTGTGTCGCTTCGTTCTGGTACAGCTGAGACACTATGGATGTCTGGATGTACTATGCCCATCCCAGTAAGTAATGTGGGAATGCTTACCCTACTGACTAAGCATGGCATGGGCAGCCCTAACTTGGCACACTACTGCAGAGGTCTTGTTTGCCCAGTCTCTGCTAGATACTAATTTTATTATGGCAGGATAAATAAAGCAGGAATAGCAAGGGGGAGGGGGGAAGGGTGACAGAGGGAAGGCAGCCAAAGGATATTACAGAAGTTTACACTATATGTGCCCTGAAACTGAAACTTCTGGGCAGAAGTGAGGGTGCCGTGTAACCCCAGCTATGGCATATGTGTGTGGAGGTGGATTTTGTCCCTGAAGTCCCCTTCATTTTACACATCAAAAATCTACCCTGGAGAAAAGAAGAATGTCTTTCCTGCTAGATACGTGGTTTGGTCCAAATTGAGGAAAGAAGTTGAAGAAAAATAGTCAGTTTAGGTGTCACAGCTCATTTAATAGGGGCCGAATCCATTAGTCATGACAGGCAAGCCTGCAATTAATTATGACTGTCTTGTGCTCCCCCACTAGGCAAAGTCCTTTCCTGGTGTTTCTCCACTCCTTATTCAAGAGCAATACCCAGGACATATTCCAGACAATTTGTTGTGTGTTGCTGAGATTGAGAAGCAAGGACACTGGAGGGGTGAATGCACCAAATATCTGACTTTGCAGCTTTCTCAATCTTACACAGGTACCATAACCCAAGCAGAAACTCTACCCATATCTGCGGCTGTCAGAACACCTACAGACTGAGTGCCCCTGCTTCGTGTGATCTAGGAGAGGGATCATCCTTTACCCCTGTACAGGGACCTCACTGCCAAGTCCAAGTATCACTAATTATGATCACGACTACACCCAGGACTGCCACCCTGCAGATCTCTATTTTGCTGAGCACTGTATAAGCCAAGAACAAAGAGAGAGCCCTTGCCTCAAAGAGCTTAGGATTTACTAGGCCTACCAGGAGAGCAGGACAAGCACAGCATCTTACTCCGTTGCCAAGTGTAAATCTTCAGAGCTCTGGCTCCAACTAGTCATAAATAAAAATGGGAAGAAGTATAAGGTAATTCTGTTCACTTTGTTCCATTTCAAACCCTTGAAGGAAAGAATATATATATATATGCATCTAAGTCCTTTAATAAATATATAAACCATAGAAGAATATGTTTTAGACTTAAAATACCACCCTGACTCTAACTACAGTGTCAATAATGCAATGTGATAAGAAATGTACTGGCCCTCTGTTTTAGGCATAGATAATGGAACATGGCTAAAAAGTGCCTAAAACTAACAGTGCTTGTGAAAAACAGCAAAGAGAGTAATTGCTGACTGAGTATTTATGTGGCCAGGATGGACTGGGTCGAAATCATGGCTTGATTAAGTCTTCCCTTTTTTAAAGAGTCCCCCCTACACTGACACTTACAATCCTTGGGGCTCAGCTTCTTTAAAAACTGCAGAAAAGGGTCAATCCCGTGAGCATCAGCAGCCTTTGGGGCACATACAAACTTGCAGACAAAGGATCAGCCTTTACAAATATTTTCTAATTGATCCGTCCACGATCCTGAAGATGGAATTTTATTTCCTTTTTTTTTTTCCTCCAGTTAATTTCTTTATTTATTATGCACTTGAGGAGACTTCATTGTCCAACTATTTTATTATTTGCTCCACAAAAAATATATTTGTGAATGGCTCCATTATTTCAGCAGTTAGCCTTCTGGTGCACAGAAAGTTTCCCTTCTAAACAGGCACTCATTCATTCTGCTGCACCATTGTACATTTTATGGCTTGCCATACAAAAAAAAAAAAAATCTTTTTTATTTCTTTCAGTGCTCCTATTATTATAATACTTTCAAAAGTGGCTTCCACTGTATTTATACCACATCACTTGGGTAAAGGACATCTACCCACAATAAATCTAGTTTCCAAAGTAGATTGCTCATTAAATATTGTATATAAAAGAGACCTCTGAGATTCAAAATAATCCACAAAATGTTTTTTAGATATCTCTTTCTACTTAAATAAATAATTGTAATCATGAATGTGAACCAAGTACTGTGCTTATAAGGTTGAATTAATAAAAACTGAACTTTATATAAGCCTCAGCTACAGAACATTATGCTGGTGAAGAATTTCAGGTGCAAATAATGAGAGATTACTACACACCAGGGAATTCACCACTGGTCATGAATACCCTCAATCTACTTCAGCAAGGTAAGCAATATATTCTCTAATATGATATAGTCCAGGCTCTGTTATTGTGTTTTAGTTTCTACTGAACTGAAAGTCTTCTCCCTGTTCTACTTGTATCACTATTTACCTGTAAGTAAAGCAACCATTTTTGTAACTCATGCATTTACAGGATGGAGAATATACCACATGCTATTAGAATTTTTCTGTCTCTTCTGTAATTTTGAATTAGAGCTACAGAACTCAGCAAATACTTTAAAAACAGTACGAGGAGAAAAGGGAATAAATATATATGGTGTCTCTGCATCTTCCCTGGTCTGGCTGACTCAGTCTAGCTGCTTCTAACAAATACAGATCCTAATTTAAATCTATGGCAAAGTGGGTTTTTGCATTTTAATCATAATAGTTTCTCCCAGTGATAACTATGCACTAGGTCCCAGAATTTTCTTAAACTCCTCTAAACTGTAATGGTAATTTAAAATGTGAAGTGCTGTGTTACAGATCAGATTTGGAATAATTCCATTAAAACCAATGGAACTACAGAGATTTCTATCAGTTGTGGTATCACTATAAACCACTTGTAAATAAAGCCTGCATTGTAAATGCTGTCACTAGTGAAGCAAATTCCATAACCCACAGCACATAGATAACCAGGGTAAGCTGTGGCTGAACTGTATAAATAACCTCTTAACTTGTACTTTAAATTGAATTCAGTCACCATCATCCAGATTCCACACAAAGCTGAATAGTTACCTGAGTACAGGACATATTTTCTGAAGAAAAAAGGACACAACTCAAAAAATTAAGATTACTAGAGTCATTAAAAGCAAGAAAGTGTCCTATACATGGAATGGCAGAAAATTTTTTCCTGATATTGTGCCCAAGGACAGGGATACAATCTGTCTCTCTAAGTCTCCCTAAATCACTTATATTTTCTTTTTTTCCCCCTTTCCCCTTCCTTTCCTTTTCTTTCTTTCCCTCCCTTCTGGAGATCATCTAGTCCAACTAGATTACAAAGGACACAGGACCTGTAGCCATCTTTTGATGCTGAGTAACATGGAAAAGAGAACGGCCTAATCTCTTTACCATGAGTTTAATTTAGAATGTAAAACAGAAAGTGGTATTTTCTTTCCAATTACAACTTCAGTTTGAAATCTGCAAACTTAAACTCAGTCCTAAACAACTCTAGTCAGGTGTACCAAAGAGCTGAATAGGTGTGAGGGCAAAGGCTAAAATGTTTACTTGTATGCAGGGGGTATGAGATCTGTGAAATGCTAAGGATGCAGAAAATTCCCGGGATGAAACTGTTTTCTGGGTGAAGTTCACCCCAAACCAGACTTTGCCCGGCAAAGACTTACATCACTTAGGAGCTGGAATAGGACTGCACAGCCTTTGTGCTGATCTCCAAAGATGGAGAGAAGGCAATCAAGAAAGAGGGAAACACAAAGCAAATGACACTGAAAAGGATGGATGAAAACATATCTCCTGATTTGGCTCAGCTCCATAGCCATACAAAGGACTACATTGTCTGGCAGCATTTGTAGTTTTTTAATGTTCAAAAATACGCACTTAGAATAATTTTGCTTGATAGCAAATACTGAGAAGCACCTGTAAGCTCCCAGGTGGAGCCTTACCGGAGAAACAGGTGTGAAACTCAAAATCCTGCAGGATCACCTCTCTGTGCACCTCTGTGCATATCTAGTCACTTATGGGCGTGTTTTGGGGAACAAAGCAACTAATTCCCTTGGGCTCTGTAAAACTGAAGGTTGTACATCAGTGCTGCACTACCCAGCTGCCAACCTTGAAGTGCAGCACTTTATTGAAGAGGAATAGAAAATCTGTTTGAAAAGCTTAATACTGCTGTTACTCAGTGTTTTTTCCACTCCATTTTTGCTTAGCAGCTAACTGAAATCCCCATATTGCTTTCCTCATTCAAACCAAAACCTCACAGCACTAAGAAAACCACAGATACTGTAATAAGCCGTGACTCATCCAACATCACCCAAGTAGGAATAACACATTTTACTGTAAGGATATCTAGGCCATCTCTACATCTAACATTTGATTGAGAATAAGGCCAAAACATATCACTTTCAGTATAGCGGGGAAAAGGAAGTTTTTGTGGTTAAAGCAAAGGCCAATGAGTCAGATGATGTGGGTTCTGTTTCCAGGCCTCACACAGACTTCCTATGTGACTTCAGCTGAACCACTTCACTGCATAGTGCCTCACTTTTCACATCTGTATGAAGGATGTCAGGATGTCACATCCATTCATCTTGGTTTCTCAAATTTTTTGAGGCATCTGGGTGGGACATGCAAAGTGTTATGATAACTACCATGCATCTGTTTTTCTGCTGTGAACAGAACCATTATCTGCTTCCGGATGGAGAAGAAAGTTAGGAGAAAGGCCAGCCTCAGGCACAAAAAAAGAAAGAAGATTTATTCTAGAGGAGTGGCTCATCTCTAATTTGACCAGCATAATCACAAGTAAAATAATTCAAAGTATGCATAGCACAGAGTCTTGGAGGAGTAAACACTGACAGACCTCTGAAATCCCTTGACCTTACTCTAGATTATTGCACTGTGCTGCATCAGTTGCAGCTGCCTTTTTTTTTTTTTTATTTATAATTCATAGGCATATAATTAAATCTTGCACATTCATTTTGAGAAAGCACAATAGCTAAACCACTAACCCTTAAGCAGAATCTAGCAGTGGCATTTGGAGAGTCAGCCACACTCTCTCACCTATGCTGGCAAACACATTACTCTGGCTGTGAAGGAAACCACAATGTGGGAAGGAAAGCCTACAAAAGAATGAAAACAGAAAGTGTCTAAGGCCTTGGCAGAAGGACACTAAATAAAATAGAGAGTGGTGACTCATTTTGGCAGTGAATCCACCTCAACCCCTTCAAAGGCTTTGGCAAGAGTCCTCGGAGGAGACCCCAGGCTTTTGCCAAGCCACAAAACACCACAATTATTATCGCAGCAGTCATCAACAAAACAGATTTTGTAAACTGACTTGTTGGCACATAGATTAAAGAAGCTATAAAAAGGAATAACAGCTGTTTGGGTTGCCCTATGCAGAAAGTTACTATATAAAAAGTACTTTTACACATATCATATATACGTACACACACACACACACAGATGCACATGATGTGTACATGAAGAATATACAAACAAGCAAAAGTGCCAAAAGCTGCTGAAGGATTTCATTGCTGTTTGTGGGAGATAAATTTGCCGGTCTGAAAAGTTGTAAACTAAGGACCTGATCCTCTTCTCAGTCCTACCAGTGTCACAATATTCACACCACTGTTTTATTAGTTTCAGTAGAGTTGTTTCCGTTATACAAGAGTATAACGACATCAGAATCTAGAATTAATAATGGCTACTTAAAGCCAAGTACCATAGACCTAATTCTCCTCCTAAATCAAAGGAAAATTTACTGATGTGTAAATCAAAAGACAATCTTTACATGCAGGAGCCACATTAATACGAGGGATAAAATGGCCCTGAGATAATTTAGTATAAGCTACAAATGTCTTAATGTCTCCCAAATTTTTCACATTAAAAGGTTATGTTCAGTTTTCATGAACCAGGTATGATTGAATATTTACGTAAATAAACAAATAATCAACTTTACTAACTGAAAATTAGGTTTGCAGCAGATGATGGGGGTTTGTCTACCTAGACCTCAAACACAAAGGCAAGAATCATACAGAAGAATAAACTCTTTATTCAATCGAAAAAGTGGTGATGCACATTATGCTAGTGTGTATGCTGTAGCCTAGTTTTAAATTTTCCAAAACATTGGTAATTTTTTAGTTAAAGCAGATGAAACATTGTTCTTTAAATTAATAGTTTTTTATTAAAGTGGCAGAGAGATGAAATTGAGAACATGACACTACTATCCTGTTCCAATCTTTCTTTAAATGTTTTCACTAAGACTTTTAAACACTGAACAGTGTTTAAAGTGTTCGCTTCTAGTTTCTACATCAATTTTTTTTTATTACATTGATAAGCAAGATTTTCTTGATTTTTTTCTTGAATTTAAAGTGCTCTAAATTTTGGTAATGCATAATATTAAAACATCCTGAAAACTATTTTCAGAGGATCTGGTGTATAACTCAATAAATGCATCTGGCTCAATTAAACTCCATGTGCCCTGACCGGTATCCAATACTTTTTTCAGAGGCTGTGTGTCTTAATCTCATATTTTTACCAGAGAATCAAGAGTTCAAATTACATCATTAAAAATAATACCCTGTTCTAAGAAAGTACTATGGATATATAGGATGCCAGTGAAAGAGGGTGAATCTGAACTAAAGGGATGTTTATAACCTCTATAAAGACATAAAGGAATAGGTTATGGCAGAAATGTGGATATAAACAGCAAATATTGCTTCAAGAGACATCTGCATCCTTGCAAATTTCCTCAAGCAAATGGGTAAGGGCAAAGTAGATTTCGGGGTCCCTGCCATTCCTGCAGGAGAAATTATGTGGCCTATTGACCCCGCACTAGTGGAGGATGTGAAATAGCAGAGATGAAGCATTTGGGATTAGGTGTTGATCCTGTTGCTGGTTTAATACCTCCCAAATGCCGGACAGAGGGAAACTGATGCACAGCCCAAGGATCATAATGCTTGCTTTTCCACTGTTGAATTAAAGGGGGAAAATATACAGAGGTAATTTGAGACACTAAAAATTCGTAACAGATGAAAGTTGACATGTAGGCTGAGTGTGAGACTACGAGAAATGAAGTTTTTACCAAAATAATCCACCTGTATGTAGGTATTTGCACTGAAAGAAAGATTCAATCTACCATTATGTTACTGTAACTACAAATATTTTCCAGCTGCAGAGAGAACCACTTAGTATTTTCAAAATTACTTGTCTTTAGCAATCTGTTTGATTTCAAATGCAATCCAAAAATTAGCTGGGACTATATTTACTGCTTGTATGCACGGGCAAGCATTTAGCACGGGATGGTCAGAATATAAATAAAAATTCATATAATTGAAGTCCTTAGATAGAATTATTTGCCTTTCATTCTTATCTTTTGCTTTTTTCCTTTCTTTTTTAAGGCCACCTTGGACTACATAATGCATTACACAGACACCAAATTAGCTCGCATGCCAGCAGAAGCAGTGAGTTTCACCTATCCAAGTATTTAAAAAGCTTGCAAGCACACACTGTCTCCTGTGCAGCCCGGAGATCCCTGTTGAGTCTATGCCAAGTCCCTGAAAAGTTGGACACTGCATCCGGTATTTACACTAAGCTAAAATTCTAATCAGCACTAACAGCAGTGTGTTTTAATTCACCCTTATGATTTTATTTCAATCTGCTAAGTAGCACAACTGCCAGAAAGAAACTGCTATAAACTCCAGTAAACAAATGCAGGAAAAAAATATATATAAAGAAAAAATAATCTTAAACCTGTTGGACATAAAGTTTGCACCACTTTAGACACGCAGCCCAAAAGGAAAGTCTGGAGCTTTGGTCGAAGCTGCTCTCTGCTGATTTCTTTCCAAATATCCTACCTTCCACTCTGGGTTTTTTTAGCTTCCCTCCCCCCCCCCCCCCCCCCCCCCAACGTGTTTGGTACTTTTTAGCCAAGGAAGGAAAATGCTGATGTTATTTTACACCGGCTATTTCACCTCACGTCCTCCCCTCCGCAGCTTTCTGCCAAGTGCTGTGAAACAAGAACACAGTAACTACTTGAATCTCTGGATGACACTATAAATTGTAGTGCCAAGAGGCCGGTGCCAAGTCCGGCATCTTCCTTACTTTGGGAAGGAAAACAAAACACACACACACAAAAAAAATCGGCGGGAAAATTGTGAGAAGTTGGTCACCATTTTGGACCTGTTCAGTGTAGTCAGACCTTGGCAGCCATCTTACAGCTTGGCAACCATTTTGAGAATGTGCCTGGCAAGCTCTCAGAGCTCGCCGACACTGTTTCAACACAGCGCTGGTTAAATATAGTCCAAATTAAACAATACTGTGTAATATCAGGTAAAGTCACCCTTCAGAAATCCACCCCGCAGGTGTTTGTAAGTACATCTTTAAAGAGCGACGGACACTGTGCTTTCCATGGGGCCGCCTGGGAACCTTAACCCTTTCTGGGACACAATGCTGGCAAAGCTCCACCATGACACCCATGAGGGGGTTCTGATGTGGGAACACGGTGGAACAGGGAGACTGTGGATGGTGGGACTCAGAAGACGTGTCACTTTTCATCACTGTTTAATGAGGCCCCAGGAACCCCACTGCGAGCAAAGGCCCCTCCACAAGAGGAAATGGGATGACAGGGGGACTGTACATAACAACACGTAAACCCACAGCTGTCGTGTGAGGAAAAACTACTTTCACAGCTTTAATTTCCTGATGAACTTTTCCATGTGCTCCTCTTGCAGAGACAAAAGGAAAAGTTTGAGAAGAAAAAAGTCATCCCAGCAGCCAGACATCATAGAGAAGGCTGGTTTATTGAGAGAGCCCAATGGCAGGGCAAGCTGTAAACAAACACTTCCCTTCTTCTCCCCACCCTGTGAGATCGGCGTGTTTTTGGACCAAAAGCCTTTTACTCCAACAGTGCCAAAATCCCAAGGAAGACTTTGTGCCAGATGAAGAGAGGCACAGTTGTCAGAAACTGCTCTGGCCCAGGAGTAGGAAAAGTGTTGTAAGGGAGGAAAGAGGAACCAGGGGAAGCTCCTCGGTACCACTCCTCAGGGCCAAGGGGTATGGCAAGGTATTCCAGCCATATTTCTCCCAGTATTTTAAACAATCCCTTTGCTGAAGAAGTTCATTTTTCATATTTAATGTAGTGTAAACACATTTAATAACTTCAAGAGGAATGCGGGTGAGTGTTTTTAAAGAACAAACAGTGCTATCTCCAGGACTGCTGCACTAAAGTTTAGTCTACACAATCTCTAACTCTGTCAGCCCATTTGAATAAAACTTAAAAGATAATGTATGGGTAAGATTCAACACTTGGAAAACAGAGTGTGTAAAAAGGCAAATATTTGAAGGTACTAAACAGTATCTGAGTATTAAAATGACATTTTGGGGAAGTATTTAATATCTGAAGACAAATGTCTATTGGAAATGCTTACTACACACATTATACTCTGCTTCTTATCTTGAAATAATTTAGAGTGGAGCAGAAAAGATCAAGTTTATGCTCTATTAGCATAAAGTTTAAACTATAAGGGGTTTTTGACCTTGAAGTCTGAATTAAATGATGTCTGGGATTTTTATTCTTCCTTTTTTTTTGCCCTTTTGAAATTTTAATTTGGGGGGAAAAATTAAAAGCCAACTAATTAAGTGTAATTTCATAGTGAATGAAATAAATTAATTAAACCATAATTGAAATGACAATATTAAATATGAAAATATTATGCTGGAGTAGATCAGAATAAAGTCTTGACACTGCTGGATATCTTTTATATTGAAGGACAGTATCTGCAGCTGCATGACGTCAGCCGTGCTGGAATAGTTGGGAATGCATTGATAAATTGCTCCATCGATTCTGTTCTGCTTCACTTACCATAATTATAGCACAGTAATGGATGACATGAGTGATATATTTTTACTTTAGAGAAAAGCCAAGAGTTTGCCTGTTTCTTTATGAGATTAGACCAAATTCTTTCAATTAATACAGCATGATTGATATCTAAAAGTGTACTGGGGTAAGATACTCGCTACATGTGCACATCTTTAAACGTTATTGGTTAAATATTGAGATAGAATTCAAAGAGCAGTTTCAGTGCTTTAAATAACAGTGTCATTTTGGTAATATGAAAGATGTATCGTCACAATTTTCAAAGACTTTTCTAGGTCCACTTTAAGCATTTTGATTGTCTTAGATCTAAAAATCCCATTTGCAATCAGTATCTGTGCAAGGCAGGACAACTTAAGCATTTTCCTTGAAATCTATGGACACTGTCACTGAAATCCTTGCTAAGGCTAGCACCAGATATGTTGGGAGAAAAGCTGGGAGGACTGGATTATGCTTTTCAAATATATATAGTGCAGGCTCAGCTTTAAGCTGTTATCCATTGAAGTCAACTCCCACTGACGCCAGCTGATGAAGTTCATGTGTAGACCCAAGGACAGAACTTCCTCTGGTGTGAACAAAGAGTGAGTAGAAGATAAATTAAAGAGTCTGTGATGTCTTATTGTTGCAGATGAACTGCTCTGTGGTGCACGTCCATCTATCCCTTCTCCAAATCCGCCAACAGTAGAAGAAAGACAGCAGCAATCTGCATGAATTCCTCAACAATGAGATGTCGAGACATCAGCACTTCCCTGCTCATGTTTAATCTCCCTTCCAAAATTATGTTCCCAGAACTTACTGTACTTCTGGGTAGTCATCTATACAAAAAATTTGAACTTTCTGAACTTTTTAGAGCATGGTGCACCCTAACCCTAGTGCTTCAGGAATGAAGAACCAAGTCACCTCAAGAAGCAAGGGAGCAAATGTGTTCTTGCAAAAGAGATGTGACAAAAGATGAGAGTAGTTGAGGCAGAGAGACATCAAAACGCTGTCACAAAAGACAAATCCGTATTACAGAGATGCACAGGGGACAACTCTTGTACCAGCACTGATAAGACTGTCTCAAGAAATGCAGAAAAGACCTGCGCATTGCTCATAACTCAAGGTTTCCCTCGTGGATTCAGGTCCTTCACGTGAACAGAGAAAACATATGTTTATGCATATATAAAATATATTTATGCAATATTCTTACTATTTTATCTGTTCTGGTTATGAAGTGCTAACAAAAGAACCCTGGATGGGGTTTTTTAATCAATAAAACCTTTTTCCAGCTATAGTACCTTCATGCTGAGTAATTTCTATATAGAGATGAGCAAAGAAACCCAACGCTCATGGAGCTTTGAATGATGCCAAAAATATCTTTGGGCAAAAAATGATGTTACCAAAATGCAGCCCTATCTCACACTATATTTTTACAGATTAGTTAAAAAAACCACCCATAATCAATTTCTCTAAAAATTTTAAATTGTCCCATCCCCTCAAGGATTAAGCATCTAAGATTGATCTATACTTCTAACTGTTGAATTCATCCCTTTCTCATGTTACAAAGGCTGTCACTGGAAATAAAGTGTAACTTGGGACGGCAGTGGCAGCTATCAAACCTCCTGACACATTAGAGCGTCTGAAACCCAGACACCCAAGGTTTACATCAGAAAACTCCAGCATGGAGCGAACAACTCAAAACCAACTATCGACCATACTATTGATTTCTAGTGGGGAAACCAAGATGGGAAAAGCACCAGAAGAGATAGGATTTCTTTTCCTCTCCTCATCTCTAACTTAGTGGCTGCCAAACTCAGGTCTTCTCAGGCTTAAGCCATCAGAGGTTTGTGTTGCACTAGCCAGGATGTCTGCCTAAGATAATTCAAGCTGAAAGCAGACGATGTGCAGTGGGAGCTGATTAGCCACTGACTTCCAACGTGACCTATCTCAGTCCCGAAAGAATCTTCTTGACAGTAAGATATGGAGGCCACAGCACATCTGAAAAAAAATACAGTTACCTTTTCAGATGCTATATGAAGACATCTGACTTTCATACTTTGGCAATTAGAAGAGGTACTTTTTGCAACTAGCAAGTCCCAAACTCGTCTCTTAAAATATTTGATCATATAATGCAACAATAAGTTTAAAAGATATTATTTTCAAAAACTGTCCAAAGCTTATTTTAAAGTTTATTTAATCCTAATTATATTAATATTGATGAATATAATAAGGATTAAATAAATTTTAAAATAATTCACACTATGGAAAGCAGGTGTTAAAAAAGGCCATATATTTTTTTTCCTTTTCTTTATCAACAAAATCAGTCTGCTTTGTGTTTCAGTAACTTTGCTGAAAGTATTTAGATTTGCATCCATGTAGCTGAAGGCACTTCTGACCTTACATGGAGACTGGGAAAATAATAACTATAGGTGTGATTTTGATGATTCACAATTTAAAAAGAAATATCTCATGTTTGCTGCAGATCATCTGTTCCATTCATTATATTCATCTCTTAGCTAGTGTTTTGTGTTTAATTTGGAGATTGCATGGCCCCGGTTCAAAATGAAAGCTTGGTTCTGAATCCCATGGATTTTGCAACTGAATCTCAGCCACAGGAACACCCTTTTCCAATTATGAAGTGTACAGTTAGGGTGTAAATCCTAGTGCATATTTTATACTGAAAGTCACAATGTGAGCAAAGCACTCAAAAAAACTCTGAAGATCCTCTGTAAAAACCTGCTGAGTTTGTTGTGAAAAATCAGGAACATTTTCTACTTTTAAAACCAGGACTATGCTACAGTCTCAGAGTTAGACCATCATCTGTTATTTTTAATTTGTTACGTTAATGGACTGCAAGGTCCAAAGTATTTGACATATCTGAACTCTTCTGCTGCTCCCCTTTGTAAAGCTCCAGCATTTTTTACAGAGCTCTGCAGGAACACAAACTATAATGTCTGGAATGTTTTGATCTTATCTAAAGTTTTTTATAACTTTCTTTTTTATACACTACATATTTTACATTTTTTATTGCAAAACTCACTTTGCAGCTGTTTATTCCCTCCTCACTTGAGAGGGTTCTGCTCATCTCCCGGTCCCTGAAGTATAGAAGTGGAGGTGTCAGCTCCCAGCAGCAGCTGTCCTGCCCCAAGGGGGTGCTGCCGAAGTGCGAAGCACCCCCATCTTCCTTCATGGAGGAAGAGGAGGAAGAGCCATGAGGCCATGACCAGGACACCCGGGAGGCAGCTGCTCACTCAGCAGCCCTGCAGACACTTTACAGCTGCTTTCTTCATGGCATTCCCAAGAAAGTGATGTGACTCTCCCCAGGCGATGAATCCACCTTCTGCAGCATTGGGATCAAGTTGCATTGCACTGGAACAGCTAGGCTGAATCAAGTCCTCAGGCCTCTTTTTTTTTTTTTTTTTTTTTTTTTTTTTTTTTTGACAGCAAAGAGAAAATATGAGCACATACATTCATAAAGCTGCATGAAACTATTATGTAAATGATGCATGTTGGAGTGGGTATTTTAGTTTTATGGTGGGACAGAAGGAATAAGCTTATAAATCTAAGGCCCAGGGTCAATGCTTAAGAAGAGATTACCTCTAAGCTTTACTTACACATTCTATTTTGGCCCAACAATTTACAATGTATTTCTGGAAAAGGGAATAGTCCCTGATCATTCCTGCTGGCATGGGACACATGGTAAGATGCATCTTCCTGAGATGTCTGGGGTAGCACCTAAGAATGGTTGGTAAATTCCTGTCAGAGCAGTAAAGACGGCAATCTGACTTGAGCTGCAGTGGGGATAAAGTAAATCTGCTCAGCTTCAGGCCGGCACTTTTCCTGGCTCGTGACACAGGCTTTCATGCAGTCTCATCGCCTATTGTACAGCTCGTCGTGACCCTCACCCTGACAGCTTCTCCTCAAGCCAAGATCTGTGAGGGCTCCTTCCAAAACAAACCAAGACAAAGTTGCTCTGGAGCAATGTTTTTCTGAACTGAGTTCGACGAGACTCCACTTCCACCCACACAGTAACCTATGCTCATGCCCAGCAGCCCATGACCAATGCACAGGAAAATACATGCACCAAGTCCTGCCGTTGCCAAAGGGCAGTCCAAAAGCTTAGCTCAAGAGAGAAAAATTGTGCAGGAATTTCAAAGAGGTCTCAATATAACCAGTAAACTAAGTCTGCAACCTGCACACCCCCTTTCTTTGAGGACACAAGTTATAGGTACCACTGTAGCAGCCTCTGTATGAAATTGGGCCTGTACAGTTCCATCTGCATCACCAAGCTCACAAAATGAGGTTGTAAAATAAAAATAACCTTTTAACAATACAGTGTTACTCGAGGACTGAGACTCTTGGTATACAGACGGTATCAGAAGGGATCATCAAAACATTACGACACATACTAAAATGGAATTCCTGTTAAGATGTTAAGTTACATTTATACATAAAAGCAGCCTATTTAAAGCATGCTTATTAAAATTCACAGTTATTTCACTGACAGGCATTTGGAGAGCATCATAAGGAAGTTACATAGTAAAAATGCAACTATTTTAAATAATCCTAAATGCATTCTTTAATAGAAGTTGAGACTGAGCAGCACATGTGGATTGCTGGGTTTTGTGCTCTAGTGGTAAAGGAGGATATGACAGCGTATTTGGGCAGAAGAATCAAAATGTTTGAGGTCTCCAGCTGCAGAGTTTCAGGGCTGAGTTACTGAGCACAGGCCAGAGATTACCCTAACTTGGTTAACCCAAAACCCACTGCAGGGAGATTGCCATCTGGCCTGGCAGGGCTCGCTGGGACACACTCTCTTGAGTCGCTCATGAAGAAGAAGTAACTCCCTGTGATCACAATGATAAGTGTTATGCTAAACCCCCCTTTTAGCCCTTAAAAAGTATGATTTCTAACTGTAAACTCCAAAGGATTCCTAGAAGGAAAGACAGTAAAAAGCCTATGTTTGGAAATCATTTCTTAGTATACCCCTGTAAAAACAAGGGTAATTACACCCATAAAAAGGAGGGTGGATACATTTATCTGCTCTTTTTTTTTCTCTCCTTGGGCTGAGAGGCACATGAGAGAAAACGGAGCGGGATCAAGTCCAAAGAACTATCCTCTTTAAGGATACACTATGCGGTATCATCAGCAAGTCTCAGCCAATATTGGCTAACAGTCGCTGTCTGTTTGCCAAGCAGAAGTTTGCCATGTTAAACTGTCACTATAATGCCACCTTGAAGAGGCGTTATCATCACTCTTGCAATGATACACGGCAACCGTGAACGGAAACCGAGGCCGGAGCTCACACATCTGAACAACAGACAATCCTGGTGCCATGGATAAGTAACCCAACAGACAGCCCTGCCTGCTTATCACTGCTGTGATCCAGGAGTCCTCTTTGAATGGACATTCCCTGCAGTAAAAATTATACCTGCTTATGACTTTAGAATATACCAATTACTGAATTTTATTAAAAATACTGAGAATACAGAAACACATTTTATTATTTCTTTAAATTTACTGCTTCCCCACTCTGAATACAATATAGAAGCACAATAGGAAGCCACAAGACCTCTTGTGCATCTCATGGTATTGATACTAACCTAACACATTGCAAAAACTCATTCCCAAGGCATCTTGCCTCAGGATCTTCACAGGTAAAGGACAGTGAGACAGCCAGCACAGGGGCCACAAGGCAGGGTCTTGATTTCCCCTTTCACTCATCTTGCTGTTGAATCAGGCATATAAAACCTGGGGAAAGGGGAGCATGACACCAGATAGAAGTGCTGTGTGCTGCTGCAGGCACAGCTCACCATATGGGAAAGCACTTACATAATACTGTAGCTGCACGGCACAGCCAGGGCTGCTGCACAAACTCCTCATTAACATGGCAAAGTTATAACATGAACTTAGAGAAAGCAGGATCTGGAATCTGATTAGATACAAGGTGGGATTTTTTTTTTTTATTTTTATTTAATAATGACTGCATAATATTGACCTTAGTAATTACAGGCCAGGAAAGTGAACTTCACATTAACGGCACTGTATTGATTTTGCAAAAGTACAAAAGTACTTTTATGCCGAAGAAAGGTTCCAGTTACCACATTTGAAAGACCTCGGGAGAACAGTATCTTGGAGAACTGTATTCTTCATTCAGTAGTGCTTCTAAACACACCCTTAACCACTGTACTCACAAGCCCTAATATTTAACAACCTGATAAAGCCTCCTCTGTCGTACCCTCAGCTCCCTTCAGCTCAATACTTTGCAGAGTTGGAGTCAACTCTAATGGACCAAATGTAATTTAACTTATTCAAACAGTTTATTCAATATGTAGTACATCAGTGAATTAATATATTATTCACCAATATGTTCTGAACTATTTAGCCAGCTGTATGAAATGTTTCTAATACACTAGCTGACATTTTTTTAATTACACAAATACTTTGGGTAGCAAATAACTGTTCACTATTTGGCAAGCCCTACAAATTATATGCAGTTAATTATATTCAGGTTGGTATATGGATTATAAATAACTGTGATAAAACTGATATCAATGCTGACAGAATTTTAGTGGAAATCGACATTTTTCTATACTGAAGTAACTGAGAGCTAGGAACAGAAATACTGCCTCCAGAAACGTAACTGTAAATTAATAAATTGTGCATGTGAACAAGATGACTCAGTATTTTAACACACTACATATTTCTGCCTTCAGTTCTTATTAATTTCATGTTTTGCCTTAATTCATATCTTAGTTGAGAATTGCTTTTCATTCCTCTTGAAGTGTTGTTCAAGTAACTGAATTTAAAAGGTTTTTGCAGACAGATCCTCCATAGACTTATTTTTGCTTGTGAATCCCAGATTTTAAGTATCAACTTTCAAACACGCAAATCTGTGTGAGCAGCCACATACTGCTAACTGGAGCCCAAGTATTAATCCAAGTCCTGAGACT
The DNA here is from genome assembly GCA_038380795.1 of Pyrocephalus nanus. NCBI lineage: Eukaryota > Metazoa > Chordata > Aves > Passeriformes > Tyrannidae > Pyrocephalus > Pyrocephalus nanus. Next base: position 11,242,595 of record CM076269.1, on the reverse strand, counting down.
GTGGTAGGTGGAGGACCTCAGCACCCAATAGAGTCTGGGTCACTACTGGGCTGTCCAACACCCTGCAGTCATTCACATTCATTTAAAGGTTATCGGCTTTAAACCAACATAAAATTTAAACACAAAATTCTAACAAGTTGCAGAGCTCCTGCTGTTCTCCATTACGTAGTCCTAAACCACTCTGTGGAGTCAACCCTGGTTTGCCTCAGTGTAACCGTGTCAAAATTTGTTTCAGGCTGTGCCTTCTGCAAAGACAAACCCTACCATCTGTTTGGGGTTCGGAAAACCAGCCTCCTTTCCCGAGATTCCCTGAAGTAGCAACCTGAATATCACACCTGTTTATCACGACAACTCCCTTTAACAGATCCTTCTGTTTCCCTGTCCTGACTATTATATCTGTTAGCATCCTGTGGCAGGCATGGGGAATGTGACCTCTTCCAGTAAGCGAGGGAAGGGGCTGAAATTTTGAGCCACGGTGATGTAGCCTGTCACCAGGTGTGGATTAGCTGTTCCAAGTCAGTGCATGTTACAGTACTTTAAGGATGTGCGGAGGCGGGATGAAATTCAACACAACAACATAGATCCTCAACTTACCACATCCTTGTCTGAAACAGTCATGCCTGGAGGGACCATTTCCCATGTTATGGTATGTAGTAAAATACAAAAACAACAACAACAAACCCTGACAGAACAAAACAAGACAAAATACCTAAAGGAAAATGGATACCTTTTGTGAAAGAACTATTACTAAATGGAAAGCCAGTGTAAAAAAAAAAAAAAAAAAAGGGGGGGGGGAGAGAAGAAAAGAGAAAAAGGAGAGCACATTCTTCAGTAGAGGAAGTTTCTCCTGTAAATTGGCAGCGAATCAGTTACTAAATGACATGCCTAAAATCAGGTGGTGGATTATTGGAAATGAAATCTTTGTCCCAGGAAAGCCAACGGCAAAAATCCTATTGATTTCAATGGGACAGGGTTGTCTCTCTGGACTTAAAAGTCAATCATGCAGAATTGGCAATGGTGTCTGAACATCCCTGTTTGTTATTAGACCACGGAAATCCGTATTAGTTTGCTTCATCTGCACTTGTGATCAGCACACCAGCACTTTTTTTTTTTGGCATGGAGGTGAAAATAAGCAGAGTGGGTTCAATTTTTCAACCCAAGACACATGAATGAGAGCTTTGCTCTTTCTCCCAAGCATTTCAGAGTCCATTTTCCCCCTGAAAGGCATGGGCAGCCTCACCGCTAATGGGAGTGCTGTGTTTACAAGCAGAGGGGAACTAAGCCTTTAGTGTTTTTGCATATTTGCAATACATTATGTGGTTGGGATGGGAGGAAGGTTTGTTCGAAGAGGAAGATGGTGAGAAATGGTGCAAGAAAAAAAAATCTGGTCCTTAGAGGATGATATTGCTGTGGAGTATACACAGACCTTGTCTTTCTCAGTCCTTTTTGCAAAAAAGCTTTGGTGACAAACAATCAAACTAAACTGCAGATACTTAACATTATAAATATTATACGGTGGTATAATGCTCCCATTTAAACAACTTTTCATGAGCAACCTTTCAAAATGTAAGTGCTTGGAAATTCTTGGATGACAAAGCTGCTATTTATGACTAATCTTTTTATCTGAAAGCAAAACCAGGTCCAAATAAATAAAAAGACAATAGGAGAGTAACAATGTAGAAAGAATGCGGGTGTTCACGACGCACACCCACGCCGAAAAACAATAAACAGATTTACAATGGTGAAGCGTGTGATAGGCGAGATACTATTAATACAGGGCCTGAAGCCCATCACTTAGATTAAACATTATATGGAAATCGCCACAGATTGATACAAGGCTGAATAAACAAACGATACAAACTGTAGTGGGTATATTTGTCCAGCCATGTATTAGTGCAATACACAAAATGGGACCCAGTGAATGTTTAAAGTGAAAATTTGTGACCTGTTAGTATCCCCAAAATGCCCGTAGAACATTATTCTCCCTTTTAACCTTAATTTTTATTCTCTGTCTCAATTTCTGCTCTGCTTCTCCCATCATAGCCTGAGTTACCTATGCTGACAGCCATAGCAGGCCAAGGTAGCACAGATGGGGCGGCTGCAGCTGCATCTCACCTGCCAGACTGCAAAGCCCACCGGGACACTTTCCCGCTCCCTTTATGTCTGTCTTTGTGCATTTGCAACAGCGCCTTTCCCTGGGCCTTTATCGAACGTGTCACTGATGCTGCACGGCTCCGGCACACTGCTAATAAGTCACAGATCCACAACGTGCTCCTTCACGAAGGAAACCCAAGACGGGCCTCCCCAAAAAGTATACCTTGAGCATGTCAGCGTGGGCTCTGATTTAAAGCAATTCAATATGCCTGGCTCCCCAAAGGCAGAACGCCTGTAGGGACAAAGAATACCTCAGTGCAACTCAACAGCAAACCCTGCTGGATTAAATCGCAGTGCCGGTGGGCTCCACGTTTGATCTTGGACCGCCTTTGTCGGGAGCGGCGCGGGTGCAGGTGGCCGTGCGGGAGCAGCCCGTCTTTCAGGGCGATGGGAACAATGTGTGGCGAGCCAAGCGCGGCAAAACTTCCCTCGTAAAGTTGCTCGTTTGGGGCTTCATGAGAAACTTGGCAAAGTTTCCCTCGGGGCCCAATTTTTTTCAAAAGCCTTAACCTCCCTTCCTTTGTTTAACCTTCAATTTTGTACTTAAAAAAAATAACAGGGGGTGTCAGTTTTTCCATGCCTAGCTTTGCAGGCTGAAAAAAAAGTTCTGCTGCCACCTGAGCAGGGAATTGGCCAAGCAGCAAGATGCCTGCGTGCTCTCGCTTACTTCCACGAATAATCCCACCTGCAAACGGAGAAGTTGAGTTTCAAATATCAGGCCCTCAGGTCCATGGATCTTTTGAAATGAAGCTGTGTCAGATTTATGGCTTTGGTGTGCGAACGGAGGAAACTGTGGCCATTTTGAGCGAGTTCTGCCTGGAGCTTTCCGATCTGAACCGCAGGCTCCACTTCCAGATCGGAGCACTGAAAGTTTTTGTTGCGTGTGTTAGCCAAAAAATACGGGTCCCTCCACAGAGCAAAGCAGGCAGAGAGCACACGTCCCAAAGAAGCACGGCTGCCTTCCCCAGCCTGCAAACACAGCTCTCCCCGCCATATTTATCAACAGCTATAAAGTGAGAGAAAGTCCCCATGTTATCCCATCCCTGAACTCCTTTCCTCTAAAATAGAAGACAATTCCAGCAGACTGCACGCCCTTTACTTTGGATGCAGTTAAAGATTTTGCTGGCTGCTGCACCAAAACTTCCCATGCTGTGTTTACTGAATTGAATATAATCCTTTTTTTTTTCTCCCTACCTTAATTTCAATATTTAGAATAGCTTAATTATATCTGATATCTACTAAATGTTAAATTGCTGCCATGGATACTGTACTTGTTTTAGGCTTTGCCCACAACCCAAAATGTAACTAAAGATTAATAGAATGCTGAGATATTTTTGGCTGCGCGTGAAATTTAATGAATAAACATTTAAATAAATTACCCCAATAATGAAACAATATGCCATTAACGCCTGAGTTATGCTAAATGCTTCACTTCTCTTACAATTCATGCAAATACTCGGGAAAAGAAATTATAGTGATGAACTACATTAAACAAAATTCTGCGTAAACCCCACCCGTAAAACAGTGTCTCTACAGTATTGGGAACAAAAACTGTGGCTTGTCAGTCAAAGTGTCTAACTATGGCATATGGGTAAAGGTTTCAGTCTGCTATCTCCAGACTCATCTTATGGCCCGGGTTCAACGCTACTGAACCGCTCTCTAGACAAAAGGCGAACTCATTGAAAATGGGTGCTGCGAGCTGTCTGGTCAGGGCGGCCACGCAGCCTGCGTCTGGATGCACAAAAACTACTGGCATGGGGAAAACACAACGCTCTTTGGAGGGCTTCAGAGTTTCCTAAGAGCTGAAAAAGAAGCAGCCTGAAGGTTAAAGCTGGCTAGTCAGAATGGCATACTTGGCTGCATATGTAGCCAGGTGGCTTGGGCATATTGGCAAACAACTGGCAAACTGCCCAATACATATGGCTTAGATTGCTTTGCTCTTCCCATGAAGCCTTCTTAGACTCTTGAGCAAGCATTCATTTTAGAGCAAAATGCATCCAAGTGTTAAATAAAATCATCCCCCAAATATACTGCATGTAACCTCTTCCTTTAAATAAGAAAGAGGTAACTATATTAAAATAAACTAATGGCATTTTTTAATGAATCCTTGCATAAAATAGACACCCCCCCAGCCTTTCTCCAAGTGGATCTGCCCTTACTTTTGTTAACTCCTGAACTACCAAACATGCCATTTTTTCCACACGTACTCCTTTTGAGCGGTAAGTACTCATGACAGTATTTAAGCTCTTAACACATCAGAACTTGCATTTGTGGTGAGATGTCGGGCGCTTGAGCAGCATTAGCCATGTCCTGCGCTGCTGTCACCACACAGATGTTCAGAGTTCTCCCCAGTTTCCCAGTTACTCTGTGGTTTATGCAGATAGTTGCCTTTATTAAATGTTAAATCACATTTTGCTCTTGAAGAGTGCTTTCTCTTAAAAACTTAAAATTAGGTCCCAATAGAAATTTAAAAATTCAAGTGATGCACTTGACACTTACTTCAGAGCAAGTATATGTTTAAGCATCAATCCTACAGCGCAAGTCCTTGTGCTAAGGCTAGTGTAAATACTGCATTAAACATTCACAACAGCTTTGGGGAAAGGACTAAACATATTTAAACAATTAACACATGCCGAACTCTAAGCTGGTGCTTACATGCCACTGCCTCTAAGCAGAGGTTGTGACAAAGGTAAATTCTTCTAAATTAAAAGCAATGGGACTCTCGTTGAAAGCTCAGTAAATGCTTAAGTGTTTCGCTGAACTGGAGTCTCAGCTAATGAAAAACGAGAAAAAATTTTTCTCAGTTCAAGAAAAAATGTGCTGCTGACTATCATCCCACTGAAACCTCTTTCTGTTTCACAAACTGAAAACTGAAGTTTTGAGTGCCAGGAGCTAAATTAAGACAATAATCTCAATTTCGTCTGAATGGACTGTTACATACAGTTCTTCAGCAGTTAAAACAAAAGTCCAGAAAGAGGAAACTGCAAAGTTTTTCATAACCTGTTTAAGAGCAAGTTACCATTCCTGTGTTACCTACAAGTCATTCTGCATCCCTAGGGAATATAAACATTGATAGTAATATTTTAATTAAAATCTAAGTCTTGTTAACATTTTAAAGACAAGTGTGTCACCTGCTAGTAAAAGTAGGTTCTACTAATCCAGGCTTCACAATCCTCATCTCAGAAAGGACAAATACACACAGTAGAGAGGGGGATTCAGAGCTGCGTCCAGCCCAAGTCTCAAGGCACTACCTCCATTCAATCACTTAATCTCCTAGTCATTTTGAGATTTTGATAGGGCTCCCTTCCCTCTATTTTTTGCTTATTTTGTATATTTGAAGTATGAACTCATCAGGTCAAGGAGTAGTTTACTTATATAGATTCTTATTTGTATAATGTCTACGTACAAGGAGGACCTGACCTTCACCAGAACCCCTATAAGCCATCATAATATAAATAGCGTACATTATTTACTTAACTTCCTTGCTTCAGTTTCTTTAAGGGGGGAATAATATTTACAGGGATGTTGTGAGGATTAGCTCATTACCTCAAGAGCCTTAAAGATGAAACGTGCAATGTAAATGAGTAATATCAAGTATCAGAGACACTGATGAAATTATCATCACCATTGTTAAGAGCAGCATTCGAGAGTAAAATCGGGAGAGAAGTGTGTCTTTCTGCAAAAGCACGGTGCCATAGGCCAAAACACGATGACCTTGGCGCCATCTTTCCCTTCACCTTCCTCATCCCCCTCCTCACTGGCAACAAGCATCATTTGGAGCTTTATTAGAACGTCTTCACGCCAAGTTGGACATGCTCCAGGCAGAGCCGTCCTCGGCCAAGGGCAACATGTGAAGTGCTCTTAGACAACTCAGATGGCCTGGATGGAGGAAGAGAGAGGGTGGAACAAACAAATCGGGGATTGTTGTTTGTCCTGCGCAGACTTGGTCGCCTGAGCACTTGACAATTGTGAATTTCTCTTGACGCCGTGAACTAGAGGCTCTGATGACGGCAGCAAAGGGGAAATTTGTGCCTTGAATTCCCTGCTGCAGGGAGCTATTAGTATGGATTATACGTGCTGCTGCAATTTGTACTGGGGCTGCAACACGGCTCCTAAACGTGAAGATGGACCAACACTAATCTGTTCTTCTTGTACCTTTATCACTTGAGTAAGAAAGATCAAAAGCAACCCAGGCACTAGGGATATTGAAATTCTCATCCAGATCTGACTACTTTTGGCAAAGGATCTGCGGGCCAGATATTCACTGAGTTTAGCATGGCTATTTAATGATTGCAACCTCTTTATTGGGGCAAATCAGAGCTCTGAATCCCCCTACTCCTGTGTCTGAGCTGGTTGAAATCTGACAATGATGCACTTGGACACTGCGCTCCTAATGCGCTTCCAGGAGGGAGTGGGAGACAGAGGGAGACTGCTGAGCTTTGCAAGGCAAATGAAAGAAAGCCCTTAAGGGCAGAGTAGAGTTACCAGTCCTTAGACGTAACCCAAGTACACTGAATCAAATCAGCGCTTCAGACTGAAATTGGCTTTTTACCTGGGGAATTGTAACAAACTGACGAGTCAAAGCAAAATGGGAAGGGGACAACGTCACGCAAATCCAAATAAAAGACTTGCCTGGGTCACTCTGACCTGAGTGTGGGCACTGCCCGCGCGTCAGTCCCCTGCTCCAGACACACTGATACGCTCGTACGCCTCGTGCCAAGCCCGCGAGGTGCCCAGCAAAGCGCTGCGAAACCAGGCCACTGAGAGCTTGTCTACCTGGCAGGGTTTGTCTACCTGGTAAAGGGCAGAGAGACTTGGGCAGGGTCTGCTGGAGCTTGTTTTGGTAGCAGGAGCAATCCCATCATGCAGCCGCCCTTCCCTGTGCAGCAGAGGCGCACACCAGAGCTGCGGGTGATCTCATTTCCAGTAGTTAAGTGAAGTAAGTGCATAAGTATGCAGGATTGGGGCCCTGGAAACCATGAAGAAACTGGGTTTCTCTTTTTATTGCAGACAACTGCAGCGCCTGTGGACTCTTGCAGCAATGCTTCTTTTCCCCAGAGGAGGACGTGGTCCTGGGATTTTAAATTTTCTTAATAGATAAATGACTTTGTAAGGAACTTTTCATTAAAAATGAAGACTTGGGAAAAAAAAAAAAAGGTTAAAAATATTGCCTAGCTAAGTAAATACAGAGATTTAAAGCATATGGATAAAAATGAGTGTTACTATAAACATGGAGCTTGTTTTTAGAAAGAATTTTGCAAAAAGATAAACTTTTTCTTACTGTATTTTGATTAAAGTTTTGAAGCTGTTTATTGCAAGTAATTGCTTTTCCTCAAGGAAAAACAGATGTATAGATGCAGGAGTTTGTTTCTTCTTCTTTGTGTGAAAGTACACATGAAAAGTGTTTCTGGAAAAGACATACTAGGGCTGGAATAGTTTATGTAATTGTAAAGATAATAATAAATTAGGGCTTACAGTGCCTGTAAAAGTGCAAGAGAAGGTTTCTCCTGCCTGTCCTCACACAGGCAAACTTTCTGAATTATCTGAGACTTAAGGTGTAGAAAATTATGGAGAGTAAAAGTTGCCCTAAAGCCACAAAGTTTGGGGTTTGGTAGGTTTTCTTTTTAATTATGCACTTTTTCTTTAATAAAACTAAAAATATTTTCAAGTATCAATAGCACGGTCCAAGGCTGAAATGTTCTTTGTCCCTATCAGTGCTGGTTTTTACATTTTTAGAAAACTTATCTGGCTCCTACAGAAAGCAACAGTGCTCCTGGCCCTGGGCTTTGGCAGAATCCGGCCCCCAAGCTCATCCACCTTTTTCTCTGAGACAAAAGGTTGTAAAGGAGGCCAAAAGCTCCATGCTTTGATACCGTTCCCAAACATATGGGAACGTACGGCTTCATGAAACTGCATTTAACAGATGTTTAAAGAAAGACAACTAACAGATCCAGAATGTAGTAATGAGGAAAAAAGACAATGTACATAAATTCAGCTGCATGTCTCTTTATAGCACTACTAATGCCCCGGAGACAAAATGCAAATGAGTCGACTTATTTGCAATATGACACTCTCCATTCTATATTTAATATTTTAGGTCATTACTAAAACTGATTTTCTTCTGAAGTGATTTCTTCTGGCACCTAAATGGAGAGAGATTTACACAGTCTGCAGTGTATTGTACTTTGTCAGTTCAGAGAGTCATGAAAAAAACCCTTTGACTATCAATTTCAGATTTCCAAAGTAAGCGAAGAGGCCCCGTGCAGGCTCCATGCACAACCCCTGTGCCAGGCCAGCGTCCTGGAAACATCTTTCTTTTTTCATTTTTTAACTTCAGAGCCCCAAATTTGAGTTGTAGATAGTTTTGGAGCCCAAAGACCAACTGTTCGGTTTAGCAAACCAACAATGTCTGCTCATTTTGTCCCAATCTTTTCAGCTTAAATATTCACAATGTGCCATTATTACTGAATCATTATCTGCCTTTAGCTCTGACAACAGCATCATAAGGGCTATGAAAGGCTCCTTTCTTCTCATGATTAGTCTCTAAAACATTTCCTCATCTTACAGTGCTTTGCAGCCTCCCAGAATGCACCGCTCAATTACAGTGCTGAAATTAACTGTATGCCACTCTTATTTATTGATAAAAGAATAATCAAGTGCTCCAGCCCATAGCCTGCTTTGGCCACAGGTTTTATATCAAGTTTCAAGTAATGCCTTTTTTTTAACTCTTTGAATCCTCTTATAAATGGGTGGCATTGTCTGCAGCGCGGTGACAACATTGTGCTGCTCGCTGCGGCGCCCGAGATAAAGCCCCCTTCATTTGCGTGGGGTAATCTTGTTGAAAATAGTCGCATACGGCTGACACTTTAAAAATTAATCTTGAAAGAGAAGAGTTTGTTTGTTTTTTTTATCTCTGGGACTGATTAGGCTCCAAAGAAATCAGATGTAAATAAAAGCGAGATACAGAACTTGCTAAACTTCGGGCTGGGAGTTGCAGACGCACGTTAAAAGGCGCTGCCGTACACATCGCCGAGTGAGGTTATTTTATCTGGAGAGAATAACTGGAAGACTGCTTGCATCTACCTCCGTGGGGTTTTCCTCGCGTGGACTGCATTAATTACTCAGGAATGGAATGTGAGGCTTTGGCTCTCCTACATGTGACATTAAATTCTGATTTAGCAGATAACAGGCACAAAGCAAACTGCCCCAGAAACAATGGGCTCGCTTCTCCGGAGGCTGGCGCTGGAATTGCGATCGACTTCAAAGAGCAGACTCGGGCAGGCTTCAAGTTCCTATCACTTCTCCTACAGCAAGAAGATTTTCTATCCAATACCGAAGAGTAACATGTAATTGGGCTATAGCTTGGTCCGGCACAAGAATGAAAATAAAAACACTTTCTAAACCTCAAAGATACTTGCTAAGCCATGTATACATTAATCATTTATACCACATGATTATTGTTCATTATTTGGGCAATAACAAATGGAAGGGTGTGGGGGTTCGTGTGGGTTTTAACAAACCACATTCTATTTAAGCAAAGCCAACTATTAAAGAAAGACCTAACTTGCCAAACCAAGATAAATATATGCCATTATTATGATCACATAAAAGCTACTACTCTTGGCATTACAATTTCTCTTATAATTGGTACTATTATAATTAAATGAATGCATATGTTTACAGTTCATCTTTGAATGGTAAAGTGATTTAGCAATGATGGTGTCTCTAATTTCTTTTAACTGTACTGGCAAACTTCACTTAAACAGTGGTCTAAATACCACATTGCCACAATAAATTAGCAAAGCATCTAGTAAAGTCTATATATGTAGTTACTGAGTTTAAATGCTTCAGAATAAAACAGTTACTCACCCTTCAGTATGTCCAGGTAAAAAAATATGAATATGCTCTTCATGTGGTACAAGATACGGTCAAATTCTTACATAAAATATATACTTTAAATACGGCTATACCAGTACCCACAAGTGCCTACAGCCTTTTTTTGAAAGACTGATAAAATGTAGAAAATTGCTCCCCAGGAGCACCTGCTCTTTTAAAATAATCCAGTTCAATAAGATATTTGTAAACTGCCAGCTTATATGAAAAGGTTGCAAGACACAAGATGTATCTGTACCTTAAATATTCTAAGCATTTGTTTGCCCTGCCATTCCAGTCATTAGTAGACACTGGCACTAGAAAAGTTAACAATGAGTTTTTTCAAATAATCCATTTCCATATCTATCTACCATATGAATTTTCGTCGTATCTGTCAGCCCAGTATCCATCAATTTGGGATAGGGAGTGAGAATGAGGCTGGAGTCCCATGAATGACACTCTGTTTCCAAGCATGCAGCCTGAGGGCATGTCCTCACAGACCAAATGATGGTGTGGGGGCTTTTCTGACCCTGCTGCTACACTGGGACTCGCAGCTGGAGACTCAAAGTGGTTCCCTCAGTTCCTAACCAATGTGGGTATCACCAGTATTTCCCATACTGGCTGTGGTTGGTAAGGAATGTACCTGGAAGAACCACTTTGGACTCTGTGCTTCTCGTGGTTTGACCCCCCGCACTGTAAACATTTTGGAAAATTTGGTTTAAGTTGGGCCTGTCCTCGCTCAATTTTATAGTTCCTGCCAGTTGAGCCAGCACATGAGACCTGGCAGATGTTTTAGTTTGTATTTGAGATGTTGATTTGGACACTCCAGTTCTCAGGAAAACCAGAATTTGCTGACCCAGAATGAGAGATGGTTGAAAGACAAAAGACAAATGAGTGCCGGCTGCCGCGCGGGCTGGCCACAAAACGAGGACGGGTTATGGCAGCGTTTCAGCACGCGGGCAAACACATCAGGAGAAAAATCTGTTACGTTTCCCTCCAAACCAGGTGAATATAACCAGCAGCCCTTGTAAAATCTGCCAGGGTTTCAGGCCAGAATGCCTGGGTAGTTACTCCAGAGGCTTCAGAGAAGGCTAAAAAAACAGGATAATTTTTTTTTCAATCTTTCCCCTAAGCCCAACGAGTAATTCTATTAAGAAAAATAAGGCAAGCTGTAATGTTTGAGTTTAATAAGTGAAACACAGCAAATATGTGAACAGAACTTCTGACTTAATATTCTTTAACAGATGTTTTATAAAATACAGATTTAAAAGATTTGCCTGTCTTATTGTTCTGGCTGCTGCCATGTTATATGGCTACATTTTCAGTCCCAGATTTTGCCAGCTGTAACAGTTAAATAGTGAGGGGTCTAAGCCTGGATACTGTAGGCAAAATGCCCAAAATTATTCTCTCCCATGGGAAAACACCCCAGTATAAAGGCAGTGATGAGAAGGTGGAGTTAATCCTTTTGGCAAAGAAATAATCTCCATACTCTTAAAAATGGATATGGTCATTTTAATGCACACTATTTATGAATGATGCTTTAAATGCACTGCCAATTAGCAGAGCCTTAAAAATTCCTCACTTATACAGGCTTGATAACTGTCTTTCTTAACCTTTATCTGACCTTTTTTGGTTTTGCCATGTTCATAAACCAGCATATGAACTATCAAAGAGAACAGCGCTGAACATCGATTTGAATGCTATATATTAAAAAAAGGGGGAAAAAAATGAAGAAAAAGAAAAAAAAAAAAAAAAAAAGGAGAAAGGAATGAAACCCAGCTGGTCAGCCAACTTTTACAAACCCTAAGCAGAAAACATGCTCTTCTAATTGGACAGAGAAGACAAGATCTGGAATAGGTGCAATTTTATTACTGCAACAGCGATTCACAGAGCCCATGCTCTTTTCAAAGCACGAGCCCCGTGGAGTTTTATCGGACATCTGGAGCGGGGCTCTGGCAAGATGCTGAGGGACTCGGGCTCCCATTGATCTCTGCGCTGGCAACAGGCACTCCAGCCTTGCAGAGGCAAAATCTCTCCAAAGGGTAATGGATGAAGTATTTTGCTCAAAAGTACTGAGAAGGATATTTTTACTTTTTACCCAAGAGGTATAAGGCGTATTTCAGATATTTGGTCTTGAGACCCTGTGACTTCACAGAAAGTCAGAACTGAAACGGCTGACAAGAGCAGGCTGTGGCAGCCAATCTAAGGCTATTGACTTTTTCAAACACACCTAAAATAGACTCTGCTATATTTCATCTAAAACTGTGTGTATTCAAACATATGGCTAAGGGAAGAGATATATGCAAAGGCTTATGCACACAGAGTGTTTAGCTTCTACTTTCAAAATATATCTCCCAAGAATTTCAGGAGGCCCCAAAATAGCAAATATTATTCGCTTGATTATTAACATCTTCTCCTTTTATACCAGTCAGTCGAAAAGTATGCAATCACTGGGTATTTTTGGTGGCCTCTCAATCATGTCAAAGATCATAAGACAAGCAGATGGTGTACATCTGGGCTTACCCAGCAGTAAGGAAAATATCTCCAGCACAGGTAGAATGATAAAGACAGGACTAAACACACACCATTCCTTTTGGACCCATGGAAAGGGGAACGATCCCATGTTTCTGTTTACCTGTCTGGAGCAGGATGACCCAGAGAGGGACAACAGCAAACAATACTTATGACGTGGAGCAAAAAGAAGCCTTGCAACATTCCCAGCACAGCCCTCGACCACGCCACCAGATTAGGCTGCCCCGGCTCATTTAACGCGGAACCGAGAAGGAAGAAGTTAATGAAGGAGATTTGCAGGGAGGTGATGGGGGTGAGCCTCTCTGGGATTTCAGCAGCAATATGACGAGGGGCCAAGGCCCCCCATAGCATCAATCACCAGAACACTGTTAATCTCTGAGGACGCGCATCGATTTGCCCTGAGAACCTGCCCCAACCTTTGGAACATTATTTAGGTTTGTTTTGGCCACATGGTCAGAGTTCATATGAGCAAGAAGTTCATGGCCAAAGTCTGCCCCGATGTGCCGTTTTGCCCACTTGCATAAGAGTAGAAAGTTGCCCTTGGCTTGGCCTGTCCTCCTGCTGCTGAAGCTCTGGGTGAGGTTTAGGAGCAGCCACAAAAACCAAAAGACATTTAGGAAGATTATGAGTAAGGGCCTGTTGCTATTCTGTGGTGAGGAGGGCTTATCTGGATCACAGGGATGAAGGGAGCAGTAGTTATTATTCACATCAGACACAGCTACGTGTGCTGTAGCTCCTACACCAAACTTTAACCTTTTTTTCCATAAAACTCTCTTGCAAAGAACCAGCATCCTTCCTGCTTGAGACATCCAGAGTCTGTCACTAGAAATCTGAAAAGCTAAAACAGTGTTACTTTCCATCATTAAAACAGCACTACAGCACTACTCTGCAGGGAAGCCTTGATTGCAAACGAAAGGATGCAACTAATTTTGTATATAAACTAACTCAGAGCTCTGCAACTTCCAGAGAACTCTACCCAGGATCAAGATGCCAAGCATACTTCGTTTGTCTTTCTTTTCTTCTTTTCTTTTCTCTCCCCCACCTCCTGCTCTGAAATACCAAAATATCAGATAGCTGATGACAGGGAAGAAATGTTAACACTGTAGTTTGAAAGTTTTTAACCCTTGCCTTTCATCATCCAACACTTATTCAATCCCATGCCCCTCGCTTCACTGCTTCAAACCCTCCCGTACATACCAAGGCGATGACCACAATGTAAGCTTGTGCACTGACTGATTAGATTTAATTAGATGGATACTTTGTTCGAGTGATCTTTCAGCTATACAAAGTATTGGGTTACTTAACCATATCGGTGAAAACATTGCTTGCATGTTTGAATACGACGGATGTGTGACACTGTTCAGCATTAAAAAGTGCGATAGCTGGCTAAATTTTAGTGGCTGGAGTGAGATATATAAAGATCTATTTTAATTGAGTTTGTGTCCCTGAAAGATTGTCTCATTTTTCCCATTATACAGTCAGTTTAGGGAAAGTGATGCTTCTATGCATGATCCTTGTCCTACCTACACTTTTAAACAATCACCACTACCTTAAACTACTCTTTTTTTACTTTTCCATTAAAAATCTTGCTTCTTTCCAGTTTTGCCACTGTGTGCTTTTGCTGTTCTCATCCCACCACCAGGCCAGGCTGCTGTGCTTTTGTAGGACTGGTTCCAGTGGCAGAGCCCCAGCCCATCATCGATCAGGCGCCACACAGCCGGTAATGCACTGGCATGGAGGGCAGGAGCCTTCGGCTGCCTTCACCTGCGGGACTCTGGCAGAGCTGGAGCACAGGATCCCAACCAAACCCTTGGCATTGCTGCCTTTCCACAGTAAAAGTACAATAATTAGTGCAAACCCTGATCTCCCTGTGAGCACAAGGAGCTCTGCTGTTAATAAGAGCAAAGCGAAGCTGACGTACAACCGATTACTTTGAACAAGTCTATGGGCTAGGTCAGCCTGGCAAAGAAATTCCTCGTACGGCTCTGCTGGCAAACTCCTCTACTGTAACTGTACCTTATACAAATAAAAAATGCTTTTGCCAATAAAGTTCATACTAGGTCCCTCAAAGCAACGGGTTGTTTTGACAGAAATGCCTTTAACACTAAGCCTTTTGCCAGTACACAAATGCTGTACACAAAATGACAAATTTAGAAGTCATGCAGAATGTTCTTAGTTGAACTAAAGTTTCTGCTGCAGCCGTGGTTCAGTTTAAATGCTAATTTGAAAGATCATGCTTTTTCTCCTTCTCCTTGGATTTATCTTTTTTATCTTTGATTATTGTGTAGTTTATTGTTTGTTCTTCATCCAGACCTTACTACTGGCAATTGTGAAGTCTGTTAGAAAACTTCCAGTTTAATTCAATGCTCAGAGCCACGTAGGACACTGCTTTTAAAACCCAGCTCCATATAATTATTATAATCTCCGTGATACCCAGAGCTCAGCTCCCCCCGGTCAATAATTAGTGCGATTGTAGCTTAATACAATTTTCTTTTTTTTCCCCGAAGCAAATACAATCTTTTTAGATCAATTTGTAGATGGTTACCCTAGAGGAGGACAACAATATAAACAAACGCTTTTTTTAATCCCATATTAACTCATTTAATTTGCACAGATAAAAGCGTGAAAATATTTCGTCTCGCTGATAGAAGGGCAGCCTCGGACCTGGGTGAGCTTCTCTGTGGCAACAGATCAGCCCTAGGTCTGGAGGAGTGAATAAAAAAACACTCCATGCCAAACCTCTGTGCTGAAAATCAAACCCACATGCGGCATTAGTTATTTACACACTGAAAGGCCCCAGCTCTTCGCTGTAGCACTGCTACTTTCTGCTTCAGTGGAACTAAGCTGCTCTAACCTGGCAGCCCTGAGGAAAGGGAATCCCTGCGTGGCATACGGCCACTACCTCCTCCGCTGGCTGGGGGACAGTGGGCACGGCGGGAAGGTCCCAGGGTCCTGGCACGGCCAGGCTGCCAAACCAGCCCTTGGGAAGCGTTGGCAGCCCGCAGAGCAGCCTTGTTACAAACTCATCCCCATCTTGCACAAAGTTCTCTGTGGCTGGGCCATTGCTGGCCCCACGTTTGGCTATGTCACAAGTCCAAAGTTCCCCGGGACAGCGGTGCTTGCCAGACCACGTCCGATTGGGAGGAGGTTCTGCTCCACAGAGCCTGGCAGAGCACACAGTAGCTGAACATGAATTAAGTTTATTAGGAGGAAAGCACAGTTGAAGGAAAAGACCAGGAGGAGCATGGCTGTTCGACTCACACAGTAAGGAGAGAACACCGGAGCAGTGGCTGTAACTCATTCCTACCACCAAACCCTGCTTGTTTCTCCACGTATTATGCAACTGGAGTTACGAAGTCCTGTTTCAGTCAGGTTGCTGCCCTCTTACACCAGTGCTGTGGGGTAAAGGGGACGACAACCAGGCAAAATTAACTTTGCCAAACATGAGGGCTCCTTCAGAGACCTTGTCAAGGAGCCCAAGCGTTGGCTGCAGCCCCATTCCTGCATCTGCCTGTGCTGCAAGGGCACCAACAAAGGCAGCAACTTCAGAAAATTCAGTGGTATAAAAACACTGGATCTATAAGAAGATGATGGGGCAGATTGTACTTCAAACACAATGAGAAATGTGTGGTGTTGCCACATTTTCCCACTGACACTTCCTCTGCTCTGCTACATATACATTTCTAATGACAGTTCTCAGTGTAATGATTTGGGGGTTGGGGGTGTTGAAAAGGTTTTTATTACCTAACATATATAAGACAACAATGTTGGAATGGATGAGGGAGAAAAGAGGGAACCTCCAAAAGCAGATAGTGACTCTGAATAAAACGGACAGCTAAGCAAGATGTATTAACAAGTCAGTGCCACAAAAATTTCACTTAATTGAAGAGGGATTCATAAGAGTACCATCTGGGAACACCTAAAGAGCCCTTCTGCAGTCTGGAACAAGAGCTGGCAAATGCATCTTTGCCTAGACACCTTGCACATGACAGTGCCTTGACTTACGGTGTAGGTGTGCTATAGGAGAATAAATTTGTTTACAACAAATTTGCAGGACTGCCTGCATACAGATAGTTTCCTGTATCCTGTTTGAAAAGTATACTTGGTATTCAATGGCTTTTTGGGAGACAATATTCATCAGTCAACTGAAGCACATTGTTTTGAATCATGAATATCTCTACAGCCAGCAAACAATTTAAAATCTTGAAGGAGTCTCCCTGCTACAGCCGTGTGCTCCTTCTTCCCCAGAACATATGGATCTGTAATTCCTGGGACACCAGTTAGGTCAGAGCAGGAGAATCAGAATCCCAGAATGGTTTGGGCTGAAAGGGATCTTGAAGCTCATCTCATTCCAACCCACCTGCCATGGGCAGGAACACCTTCCACTATCCCAGGTTGTTCCAAGCCCCATCCAACCTGGCCTTGAACACTTCCAGGGATGGGGCAGCCACAGCTTCTCTGGCCAACCTGTGCCAATGAGTCACTCTTGCAAGCATAACCAGTATCAAACCTGAAAAACTTACCTCAGAAATTAAGATCCTTTTGCAGGATGCTGCTGTTATAATTTACTCCAGGTTTTCAGGGAAGGAAACTGAGGCATGAATGGTAGATTCTTGGCTCCAGCTGGTGTGGTCCCAAGCACCCAGAGCCCACCTGTACACATCTGTGACCCGTAACACAAGTCCAAGTACAAAGATCCTCCCTGAGCAACATGCCCAGGATGTCTGTGGCCAAGGCATGAACTAAAGCCAACTCACTGGTGTCCTCAGCCACTGCCTGCACCACGGGGCCACATTTCCACTACAGATTGCACTCAGACCATTAATCTTTGAAAGAGCAGAATTTGCCATTAATGCAATCGGAAACGATGGTAGGAAAGGCTCCCATTAATGAGAGGCAGCTTAATATAACAACTGACTTCTACATTTCTTATCTGAAAATACCTCCCCTGGAAGCTCTGGATACATTACTGGCTTAAAAAGAATTACTAATGCATTAATTCTTGTCAGATTTGTAGTGTCCTAACCCACAGCTGCCTCACCCACTGACCCAGGGAACATTAGTGAGAATGATATAATTTGGTAAATGAGGGCCTGACTGTGCACAGTGCACTTGGGCTGTTATTTGGTCCCAGTGAGAGCAAGGGATACCCACTCATGCACTGAGATTATGCTTAAACAAATTCCTAGGATCTTTAGGCTGCAAATTAAACACTTTCCTTCCTTTCTATTTTGTGTTTATCTCAATGCAGCTTTACATGTCTACTTTTACATAGTAAAAGCAGTGGTTCATCCTGTGAGAATCCATGTGGGTTAATGTTAAAATGACTAGTGTGGAGTGGAGTAAAAGTGAAGTCGGGGGTTGGGGATTAAATGCTGCCTTTGAGAACACACTGAATATTGCCCTGTGTTGGGGCAAAAAGTGATTAAGTGGATATTTGCAAATGCATCGGTTCCTGGGGAGCCAAGTGGCTGGGAATGAAGGCAGGTTTCCTCTCACTCCTGCAGAAATGGCCTTGCACATGCGTATGTGTGGAAGGGCCTGACTCCATCCAGGAAACAGGCACTCTGGTCCTGAGCACGGTGGTGCTGCTGCCTATTCCCTAAAATAACCAGTCTGTGCATGGGAAGACCACAAAAGCCCAAGTCCTTCCCCACCACAAGGCAAAAACAGAGTCTCTTCCATCACAGGAAAGGAGAGAACATCCTGACAAATGCCTGCGTTTTGGACGGGTGACAAAGCTGTCATGGGAAAGAGGCAGCAGCTCCCTTCAGAGACGGGAGGTGGGGAGCGGGATCAGGAAACTTCTGAGCTCTTCTGGCAGCCCAGGTCTGGCGCCTGGCCACCAATCCCCCACTCCTCGAGCTTAAACACAAGCAGATTGACACCGAATGCTCAGTGGCTGCTCCATGGTTCCTATGGAACAAATTTGGATATTCGGAGACCTGAGCCTGTTGGAGAGGTTGCACAAGCCATATTCACCTCCGTAATTAGCACAGCCCGGTATCTTGTGGGTTGTTTCTGCACAGACTGAGTCCCAGCTCAGCCTGGAAAGTCACTTCTCCCACCAGCTCCCAGAAGGTCTCTGGAACAGCCTGGAGAAATGCCTCAGGGGCACGCTGCAACACCTACTTAAGGCTGCTGGGCTGGCCCTGCGGCATCCTCCTCGGCTTCCTCACACACATCATTCACCTTTCTTTATATAGAGATCAGATGGGAAAGGGGCTCCGTGTGTATATGAGGGGCTGGGAGGAAATTAAACTGGAACAGGGACAAAGACCTTTGAAAGCACCGTGTTGCGTGCCCCATTCTTGGGTTCTGTAAATCACCACCTGCCAGATGTTAACCTGATACAGTCCCCACATTTACCTCCCTGCTCCATTGGTCTTGTCCCGTGGGGAAACCATCAACTTCCAGCATTCCCAGGTAATTTGTACATCTGAGTTTCACTCTCCATAAAAAATTGTCAGGATTTCATCTTAATTATCGTCTCCTTGGAGCTCCATTGGGTGCCTGGCCTAATGCCTGCTTTTAGGAGTCTCAATACCAAATGCAACCAGGGGAGAGAGGGAAGTACCTCCAGAGAGAAAATGAGACCATCCAAATCCATCGCCAGTATGGAGGTATGTGCTGCTTACAGCTTCCAGAAGTAGTAATTTATATATATATATTTTACCCTGGCTTATTGATTAAAAAATAGACCATCTCTTAATTCCTTTTTTTTTTTTAGTACATTCTTTACAGTGCAGTTTGATTTATGATGCTAATGGCATTCCTGTGCAAACACTGGATTTCCAGTTTTAAAATATGCATATGAAAATGTTCTAAGAAGAAATATTTTCCTAAATCTTAATCCTACCAAAGTCACCATTACCAGAAAGTAATGAACTTCATATGCAGGATTTCACGGCTATTTTGTTCTTAATAACTTTTAAAACTTTGGCATAATCCCAGTGCTACCACCCTGATGTGCCACTGTCTCCTTCCTCTATTTGACCATGGAAGTCAAGTTTTGATGGTGTAAACCTGGAGTAACATAGTGCCGAGTCAGGCCTGAACACAAAGAGTACACTGTATACGTTTTTATTGTATAATTTATTGTTTTTTCCACTGAGCTGGCTATATTGTTTTATCCATTTGCGTGACAGGATGTCTAGGAAACAGTTGAAAGAATTATTTGCAGTGAATTTAAAACACGCTGGGTTAGAGAGACGCAGACACAAAAATCTTTGTTAAGCAAATAACAGGGTGCTACCCTTGTGTCAGGTTGGGAAACTTAACCCCTTCATTTCATAAACTGCAGGTATGATAAGTACAACAGTTCTGCCTCCTCTTCAGTCTTTGCTGATGTCCCTGACCAAGCTTTATCTACATCAAAGTGAGATGCCCGAGCTTTCCCAGGACACCAGTGTAGAGAGAGCAGCCCAGCAGCCTTTCTATCCCCAACACACAGGAGTTGCCTTTTCCAGCTGCATCTGCCTCTCTCCACCAATGAAAAACAGTCACACGTGACTTGTTGTGACTGAACACCTAACTGACAAAACCAAAGGATTTCCCTTTCAAACCTGGAGGATAAATCTCATTAAATTAAAGAAAACAGTCTGGTAAGAATGAAACCACAAACATAATCATTGTGAAAACAAGAAGAAATGAGCCCAAAGCCTGCAAAAAGGCAGGAATTTCAGGGATGGGCTCCCAAAGCCTAACATCAGGACTGCAAATGCAACAGTCCAGTGCAAGCAAGGGGTACAAATACTGTGATTTTTCACTTATTGCTGTATATATGCAACAAACGAGGCTAGAGAGTGGGGTGGCTTTTCCTTCAAGCTAAGGTTGGAAAAGCCCTCCAAGATCACTGAGTTCAACCATTAACCACATACTGCCAAGGCCACCACTAACCCATGTCCTCAAGTGCCACATTTACACATTTTAAATCCCTCCAGGATTGGTGACTCCACCACTGTCCTTGGCAGCCTGCTCTAATGCCCAACAATTCTTTATGTGAAGAAATTTCCTCTAATCTCCAATCTAAACCTCCCCTGCCACGACCTGGGGCAGTTTCCTCCTGTCCTGTCACTTGTCCCGTGGGAGCAGAGCCTGACCTTCACCTGGCTCCACCCTCCTGTTAGAGAGTTGTAGAGCAAGAAAGTCTCCCTCGAGCCTCCTTTTCTCCAGGCTGAACAATGCCAGCATATATCTAAGTGTCCTGGTCTGGGACACAAGGAATAAGATCCCATCTTTCCTCACTATGACTGCACAGCACCCAAACTCTGTGCCCCAAAGGGATCCACCCCAGCAGCATGTACTCAGTGGATGGTGAATACATGCATATATTGGAAATGCAGAGAGCCACAAGCCAAGGGTTACAGTCTCTGCTTGTCTCTGAGAAGGTTTCTCCACAGTTAATGCTTAATCAAATTTGTTTTAATCGCTGCAAGTTATTGGCTGGCGATTTTATTTAACATCGACGTCCATTCTGATCTTTTTAAAAATGAGATCTGTATTTGCGTCACTGAAAAAATATCCAACGATATTGCTTAAGACTTTGATAATCCTTAGGCTTGTTTCCTTTTAACCCAGAAAAGGAAGTTTTTGAAGCAGTTACACCAGCATTTACAAAATCCAGGGTTTGCCATCCACTGACTAATTAATCCTCACACATTAATGCCATTTCATGGAAGAGGAAACTGAAACACAGGCAGGTCCCCAAATCCCTGAGCAGGTCAGAGGCAAAACTGGGACTGGACTTCATCAAAGTTGATTTCTCAGAGGGTAGTGAGGCCCTGGCACAGCTTGCCCAGAGAAGCTGTGGCTGCCCCATCCCTGGAAGCATCCAAAACCAGGTTGGACGGGGCTTGGAGCAACCTGATCTAATGAAAGGTGTCCCTGCCTAAGGCAGGGGGTTGGAACAAGATGAGCTTTAAGGTCCCTTCCAACCCAAACATTTCTATGATTTCTCCACCAGACATAGGCTCCACATCTAACTTTGCCATTTACATTTCGTATCAACCTAGAGCAGACTTTATATAGTGTAAGAAAAGTCATCCTCACAGCTACTTCATTTCCTCCAGTGCTATTCATAGCAGCCCTGCAAAAAGTCAATAGTGTATTACACAACAGTGTAGGTTTAGCAGCGAGAGTTTTAACAGGCCGGGCAGTCAATATACATTGAAAGGAAAACACATGCCAGACTCTGAACTATGGAAATCACAGGAGCCAACGGAGCTGTGTTGTGTTACGCTAGCCAGGAATCTAACTCAATAGCTGGTACAAATATATACTAAATAAAAAACTGCAACGAGCTCTGCTGCATAAATAGCATCTTTCTCCACTGGCACTCTACCCACCGGCACTCGGTCACTGAAAGAGAACTGAAAGAACACTCTTGGCATTGTCTTGAAAAAATGTGACTGCCCAGAAAAATGAGATCCAAATACATCCCTTTCCTTGTGCAGGCAGTCGTGCACAATATACTAGAGAAGTTTTCTCTGTTTGTTTTTTTTTCTTTCAGATAGCTCATCAGTTCTGTATTTTATATCTCTATGACTCATAACATGAAAATGAAGATGACATTGGAGGGACCTGCTCTAGGAACACAAACTGGCAATAGCAGGTAGGGGACAATTCATTCCCTACAAGCTCTTGTCCAAATTCCTATCTCCAGTCCAACTGTTGCCTTTAGGCTCTTTGGTGCGGGGATGTCGCTTCTGTTTCTGTGATGGAGAGACCCCAGCTTGGAAGTGACTGCTGCATGTGGTCCCAGACCTTAGAGTAGGTCAGCATTTCAGCATCCTTGGCTTCCAAAACATCTTTTTCCCTCCAAAGGAAATGAGAAGGTTCATTCTTATAAGATTCATAATACACTATTAATTTGCAGTGATTTAGGAGATTACTCACACAAGCCCTATCTATGTTTAGAATGGGAATATCCCACATTCCTCTTGGGACTGGAGCAACACAGTTTTTAAAACAACTCTCCCAGACCATAAATATGTTCAGATACAACAACTGATGCCTAACACCAGTTTTCCCAATTTCCACAAGCTCTGGATCAAACATTTTATTACTCCAGTTCTGTGCCCTAACCAGAACAGAGCTCAAAAAGTGGTTGTAAGATCCACCATTCTACAAAGAGGTGGGGGAAAATATACATATATAAACCAAAATATTTAATAACCAGTAGCCATTTCAGCTTCTTTCCTCTCCTCTGTCACCTCTCTTCTCCCCAGAAAGATGAGTTGTTCCACAACCATCAGAGAAAACAAAGCCTCATTTCCTGAGGATTCGCATTGCATGTCTTCATTCCTTCCAGAGCAACATCCTGCACTTCTCCCCCAACTCCTTTATGATTCATCTTCCCCTTCCCTGCAATTCCTCCCTTCCCGACCTCTGGCCCTCACATCTGGAAGAGAAAGAGGCAGCTTGCGTGTGGCTGCTTCCAAGCTCTGTGTCTGCCTATGGATGCCCCGGACAGACAAAGGTGAGGCTCACCCTGCAGACGTTCTTCCTGGAAGAATATGGATGGGGGTGTCTCTTCCCAGCTCAGCCATAATTTTAAGTAAATAAACAAAAAAAAAAAAGTAGAAACTTGGTGTCTGTGAGAGCTTTTATCTGTCTGTCATACTGGAATGAAATTAGCCAAAGGGATAAATGTTCTGTGAGCATTACCTATAGGCAGAGGCAAAGCTGCTGCAGAAACCAAGCTGAAATACGAAATAACTGAGAGGCACAGCTGGGGAAACCACTTCCACATCACAAATTATCCCAATCTCCAAAGGACTGATTTGAGTGAGACCCCAGGTCTGAATTTAGCAGCACATAGCATGCCCTGTCCCTGCTGCCCACTGGTACTGTCTCTTAGAACAAAGGGAAAAGCACAAGAGCTTTTCTGCACAAACCCCTTGAAGGACACTTCCCTGCCCCAGGAAGTGGTGGGATTCACGTTCATGGTGTAGGGAAAGGGCTGCACGTCAGACCTGAGAAACCAAGGTAAAGGGAGCTGCATTCACTCCAGGTACAGAACAGCCCAGGCTGGTCTTCTACACATCAGCAACTTCAAAATGCCTTTCAGTGGCAACCTGACAAGGTTGTGTTTCAACAGGAATACGTTATCTCTCTTTCCAAGGCTGGGCAGGCCACTTCCTAACAGACAACTCAACAGGCCCTAACAAGTGATTAAATAAGTTAGGGTTGGGGGGGATTTTTTTTTTCCCTTTTCTGTTTCAACACTTAAAGCCCGACTCCAGAGTCAGTTGAAGCAAAGACCTTGTTCCGGCAGTGCTGATAAGGACAACGCGCCCTCACAGGTGGAGCTTGCCGGCACAGAGCTGGATGGGAAGGCAGATACCACTGCAGAAGCAATGGCTTTGCCTGCACCGATGCCAACAGCACGTTCCTGCTGGAGGAACGGGATCAGCGTGGAAGGAGCCTTTGCCACGCAGTGGGCCGAGGATGGTTTATGGGGATGGCAGAATGGATGTGGTTAAAATTTTAATCAGGATGACATGTGTTGTTGACATATGGCAACGCACCACCATCTGGATTCAGAAACAGACCTGGGTTTTCAAGCTGTTGCTGGCCAAAGCCAAGAACATTGCTGAGGTGCTAGGTCAGACTGGCTGGGAAGGGTTCTGCCAGCAATCCCTCTTGACACAGTATTGCTTTCATTAAAGCAGCCTGCCTGCCGACCCATCTGAGGTGAAAGAAGGAGAAAGTCCATGAAAGGTGGGAGAAACAGCAAGAGAAAAGGTCAAAAAAGGAGTTGAGCTAATGGACCCACTTTCTGCCCCACTTCAGGCTCTGCAGTGCACTCAGGTTACTCCAGCAGCCACTCGTTTTGTGGTCTTGTAGGGTAAGCAAAGTCTCCGCTCTCAGCGGGAGCCCTGCGGTCCGGTGAGGAGTTCCTGCCTGCCTCCCAGCAGCAGGCATCCAGCACAAGAACAAAGCACCTGAGGTTCAACTTGCTTAACCATTTCATCTCCCCCGCAAGCCAAGCGTGGGCTGGGTTACCTCCAGTCAAGGGGGGAAGCAAAGGAGGGAGGGAGAAAAATGTAAGCCACGTTTCTGTAGACTGATCTAACTAAGTAACAAAAGCAAATGAAAAAGAAAATTCCAAGACAACTCTCAAAGGCTTAAAATGTCCAAGCAGCTAACATTTTATCCTAGCAGAATTCCACCGGGATTAGCTTGGCTTTCCAGGCATAATAAAGTGTTTTACAGTTCCTTTATTTTATCCATCCCATTTCTCTTTTTTATTTGCATAACACTCTCATCAATTAGTCCGTCTCTGTTTGCTCTCAAACAAATCCAGCGCTCATGGCTAAAACTACAGCACAAGAGAGACACCCAATAAACTCCTGCACGTCCCAAGCCGTTGCCTCATTCCCGTCTGATATGCCGCTTGTTTGGAAGGGTTCGACTCTCGGCTTCACTGACCTGAATGCAAGTGGCGGGGGGAAAGGAGGGGGGTTCAGCATCTCTGAAATTTGGCTCCAAATCATTATGTTGCCATGAAACGTGCCTTAGCCTAACAAAAGCCATGGATTTGGATACATCAGGCAGCACAGCACTCACTGCATAACGACTTATTCCACGGACAGACCAAGGAAGCAACTCAGAGCCAGCTCGAGATCAACAGCAGAAATTCCTGTTTCCTTTGGTGAAGCCAGGCTTTCATCCTCTGTCTTCAAAGGGATTACCTATAAAATTCTCAGCTACGAAGCTTGTGTAATTTCAGTCTAACTCCAGAGAAATAGTAAAAATGAAATTCTAGAATTCTCCTATGTGCCTTTATAAGACACCATTCTCCAAATGCTGCTCCCTGAAAAGAAATCAAGATGGCATCATCACCTCCACTTTTCCTTTGTTTTGCTTAATGTTTGAAAGCTCCAAACTTCAGGGCACAGGAGGATGAATTTATGATATGAGAGGCATCTAAGTGCAAGCCCTAAGAACAGCAACCCATTTAACAGCTAACATATGTGCATTTTCCTCCTTTTGCAATGCATGAATACAGCTACATTTTAAAGTTTGGTTAAGCAGGAGCACATAGGACAGATCCCACATTGCACTTTTTATAATAAATTTAAATATGAATGGGAATTACACCACATTTTATTCTACTTTGAGTTCATTTTTTGGAAAGCCACAAACAAGTTGGAGATTAACATCAGTCATCTCAGACTTCAGACAACACTGCTACAAGCTGGGAAGTATAGATATTAAAATTTATGTTCACCAGTTGCAAACCTATTAGCTAGTTTGGAATGCACATACATATTTCGTGCATATCCACCCTAAAAAGCCATAATGTTGCGTTCTGCATGTCAATATAAAATTTGCAATGACTCCCTTTTAGATATTAATTCCAGGGAAATAGTTAGTCCTAGCGCCCGGAGAATGCAATATTAAAAGAAGTATTTTATTTCTCTATCTATATAAAGAAGAGAACTATTCCCTTGAAAAATGTCCCCTTGATATGTTTTGTAAATAGGTTAATACAATTTGAAATTAAACTTGATTCTGTGGTATGATATTATAATGTCAGAAATGCATTCCAGAGGAAAAGCTGGCATTAATCATTGATTCCAGAACACAGTTACTATTTCACCATGAGCAGCAATGCCCACAGAATGTTACACATGGACAGGAAGATGCCCAACACCCCAAAGAGTTGCTGTCAATGGTTTAACTAAGCTCTGTGAGTGCCCTTAACTGTGGGCTGTGAGAGCGGTGCCATCGACTCCCATCACAGCGCTGGAGCTGAGCCGTGCAAGGAAGACTCAGGAATTCTCTGGCAGTGCACACTCCAAGTATGAAAATAAACAAAGCATTTTCAAAGGCTCGCAGAAAAAAAAGTAGATGAGTTAAAAGGCGGCTGGTTTTCAAAAAAACTTCTATATCCTGACCTTGCACTCTCTTGGATTTTGTTGAAAGCCGAGGAGGGAGAATACCTCTTGGAAAATCTAGATTGTGATTCTCTTTTTGCTTTTTCAGGATCACGGGTTTACCCCAAAGTTGTGTTTTCCTTCTGTTATTTTACAAACATAAAAATATCAAAGAAAACACAACTGGGTGCAATATTTACTCAACCACCAGCCTTTAAATATCGCTTACCAAGGCATAGCTACCTCACCTTTCTCCTCAGACATTCACACCCCCACTTATCCACTTTCCTCCATTTTAACCTTGTGTCAATGTTTTCTCTCTTCTTTTCCCTTTCTCTCTTTCTCTCTGCTTCCCTCTCATTCCTGCTACAGTTATTACTTAACCTTCAGGTACCCACTTAAGCAACCCACCAAATAGCAGTAATGAGCACGCAGAGTCAATAGTGTGGTACGTAATCACCTTGCCTACTGTGTTAATGTCAGTTATCTTTTGCTAATGTACATGACATGCTTTATCTTTGCAGAGTGGCAAGAGTGAATTGCTGTTTGTTTGGGATCAGCTATTGTTACTGCACCTGGACTTTTTTTTTTCCTCAATTCTTAAAAGTGTTTTTTATTTAAGTGAACATATTAACACATGAAAAAAAAAAAACAACAAAAACCAAACAGGAGAGAGGTAATACAAGATTCTCCCATCACATCCATGCAAACTAAGCTCTGAAGATGATGGGGTTACACTGGTCCAATGACAGTCTCATGACATCCACACTGTGTAAGAGCTTTAACTCTGCCACATTATTGCCTGATGTTACTCAGAGACAGGGCAAACCACCAACAGCCCTGTGTTCCCCTACAAGATGGAGGTTTTTACCCCTAATTTAAGCAGCTTTTTTGCTGGTTTGGGAGTTTGTTTGTTTGGATGTTTCTAATAGCTTTCTTATTTCTTTAAGGCACCAAAGGCCAATTCTTTCCTAGAGCACACCATGAAACGGATGTGCTGCAAAGCTGGACACCGGACAGAGAGGATCCATTGCAGAGCTGGATGTACCCTGAACCCTTTGTGCCAAAATGGTAACCCAAGGCAAGTCAGGGCTCTGGGTGTAAAGCTCATGTAATTTGTATTAACTTCTAACGTGCTCCTGGCTGTGAAGCCTCGGCTCCAGAGCAGAGCCCCAGGTATTTCCCTGCCAGCTGGGGAAAGGGTTTGCTCTGAGAAGCCAACGGTGGGGTAGCAGCAGAGCCTCTGCAGTGCTGCCAGTATTTGTGGTTCCATTATAACTCTCATATGCATAAACTCATTCCCAGAAATGCCCTCTTAGCACTTTAGTTCACTTTTGTAACACCACAGGTATATTCAGCCAGCTCCACGGAAAGAAAAAAAATTGAAATATACAAAGGGCAGAACAACTTATTTTACATCCCTGAATCCTATATTTGCTCTGAAGGTCTCCCATTCCCTCTCCCAGAGACAAAGAGGGAAAGAGAAAGAGAAAGGAGCATGTGAATACACGTACCCAGAGAAAAACGCGTTCAACATGATGGCAGACCCTTATCTGGCCTTAAAAACCTGGCAGAAGGGTTGACTTCTTTATAGCATCAGATCATCAAAGCTACAAAACCTCAATTAAAAAACTGCCAGAAGATTTTTTTTACTTTGTTCCAGAAGGATATAAAACTGGTTATGAGGGAAAAAAAAAATCTGCTTTTACCATGGAAAGTCCAAACCATAATTACAGCCACACTTAATGTTATTGCACACTAGGATGACTCTAACTCCCATATCATTATTTTTTATTTACTATTTATTTTGCATTTTCTATTCTGTACTTGATAAGGCATTAAAAAAACCTAATTAAATAATATAACATATCATTAATATGGTTTGTTTTCCCCAAGGCCACAAACACACCAAACCAGCTTGTTTACCTTGGTTTATTCTTGCCTGGAAGCATTTCGGAGCAGGGACAATAGGAAGGAGTGGTGCATGGCACAACCGGGATTCAACCCAGAACAGCACCTTTGGTGGTTACTTACATCCCTCACATTAAATTCTAGCAACCATAGTTGTCAAAATTCCTCAAATCCTTATGGAAGGCTTTTCTAATAAAGTAACAAGAAGACACAGGCTCTTTATTCCTCTTTGGCAGATCAAACCTGAGATATGGCACGAGAACTGTGTATTCACCCTCTTTAGACAGATTTCAAGATGCAATCCCAGCAAAGTCTCTGGTTTAGATCTTGGTGATAATCTACCACAGTATCTGTTTTAGGAATATACAGGGTTGATAAGACAGATAAATCCAACAGGAGCACTAAGAGGACAGTAATCAGCCTATGCTCCAATGGATTTTGATCCATTTGGGGGGAAATCTCCATGAGATGTAGAGGGTCGGCCATTATTTTGTCCTCTGGGATGATGCAATCTAAGGGCTGAGGCAGGTTGTTTCCCACTCCTTGCAAGCTCGTTCACCACTGCCTGGCTGGGATTGGGAGCTGAGCCCTGGGAGCACACTCTGCCCTCCCATCCTTCACAGTCCCTCCAGGAATGCTCTGCCTCCCTGCTCTCCTCAACAGCAGGACCAGGAAACCTGGTCTAGTGGATAGCATCCCTAACCATGGCAGGGGTTTGGAACTAGATGATCCTTAAGGTCCCTTCCAACTCAAACTATTCTAGGATTCCATGAACTCTATGTTAACGGACTGCTCTGAAACCAGAAAGTTCCCAATCTGTGTGGGCACTTGGCTTTCCCTGACATGATGGGCATCCTCACCCTGGCCATCTTCCAGCTCTTGTAATTACATGCTGCTGACCCAACAACTCCTCGCAGTTTCCATAGGCTGTGTTAGTTTTCACTTCCTATTGTGTTGCTTTGCACTTTCCGAGAGCTGCCATGTGCAGCCCCAGAGACACCTGCATTTTGCAGTTGAATGTATGGAATGCCATAGCTTCTCAGAGGAGCTTAATTACTTTATTACTGCAAAGTTGGGTTGGTGCTAGGAGGTGCTACTACAGTGTGAGAACAGTAATGGCAAACCCAGGTAATGCTGGTTATTTGAGTAGGAAAAACAGTATTTCACAAATGTTCTCCTTTCAGAGATGGTCAATTAAAAAAAAAAAAGTTTTTTCTAGAAAGGTTTTTTTTGCACTGATTCCAACCCTTCTGATGGCCCCGGGTTCAATGGCATGCAGTGCTGGGTGCTGCCTTTAACATGTGTGCATTTGTTTATCGAGGGGATTGAAACTGAAGGAGGAAGAGGGATGCATGAGGCACGTTGGGGATCTGCTGCAGGGAAGACAGGGTTAAACCAGCCCTGAGCACTATGGAGCATGTTTGAAGGAAGTCTCACAAAAGTAATTTTAACTCCCTCCGTCTCGCTCTCTCGCTCCCTCCCTCGCTCTCTCCTCCCCTTCGTCTTCCCGGTTGTACATTATTCCTCATTCTTTACATTGTGGTTATATTTATTCCTTGTTCCATTGAAGTCGTATATTAAAAGTGCCAGTTCCGAGCTTCTGCAGTACAACGGGGAAAGAAAGGAAAGGGAAAAAAAAAAGAAAGAAAGAGGAAAAAAGTGCTGGTATTCAGTTCCTGTGAGCTCTTGCTCACTTTGAGCGCTGTTCCTATTACACAATAATGTGTTATTTTGTTGAATTTTGGCATCCATCTAGCTTGTCTGGTCAGGAGCCAAAAAATTAGAGTGTGTCAGTCCACCAGTTCCTCTGCAGAGACGCGCTCCCCTCGCCCAGCGCGTGCTCCGCGCTCCTGGCCCGAGGCCAGCAAGGGAAATCCATTTTACATACAGAACGCACAGAGCTCCAGTGCTCCGAGACTTTTTACCTACTAAAATAACTTTATGGACAAATGCCAGCCTGCGAGGCACACATGCGGCAGAGAGCGTTTGGCACCGAAAACACGGCGAAGCGCTCGGCGGAGGCACCGAAGTTTTCCAGAAACGAGGAAATGGCTGTCGGTGCCGTCGTGGCACCTCACGTGACTTGGCACCGCCCGCCCCATTGGCCGGCCCCGCAGCCGAGCAGCCGCCATGTAAGGAGCGAGAGCTTCGCCCCTCGCTGCATCCTTAAAATGGCGGCCCTGCCGCGCGCCCGGCGAGCGAGCCCAGCCCAGCCCAGCCCAGCCCAACCCCAGCCCCAGGGCTTCTTTTTGTCCCCCCCGTTTTTCCCCCTCCTTCCCCCTCTGCTGAAGTTTTTATAAACCTTTACAGATTTGAGTAGAAACAGATTTCTCACAACTTGCTCCGCGTCTCAATTTCACAGCTCAGCATACACTCAGGCACTGTCAAAAGCTTGACAGCGTTCCAGGGAAAATATTAACTGTAAACTTTCCAACAGGAATTGAAGGCACACACGGCTCCCGTCAGGACGGCCCCTCCGCCAAGCTCAGGGAAGGCAATGTTTTCACAGGTTTCCAAAGCTCGTGCCGCCGCCAAACCCGCTGCGACCCCCGAGATGGTCCCGCTTCGCCGCATTACGGGCGCAATTAAGAGGATCGCCCGCCATGCGCCTTGCACTCGCAGGCCGGACCCATTGAACACTGCATGCTCTGATGTATAAATATTTGCCTCTGGCTAAAGTTCAAGCAGCCCTCTGTGGCTGCCAGACACAACAGAACACCAACATCCAAGGGAAAGTGTTTACTGCAGCACTGGCCAAAGCAGTGACTGCCAGCGATCGAGCTGCTCGCCTCGACCCGGCCCGCGGGCGCTTATCGTGGAGTACCTGGCTGTCCGCCACCCCTGCCACCCTTCCTGGGAAATGGTTAATTTATTAAATGTGCCAGTTCGACCTCGTCTGCACTGAGGGCCTGGCATGAGGGTCCCTGGCGTGGGGGGAACATGGCCTCTCTGCACAGCCTCAAAGCATTAACCCTTCATTAAGGGAACGTCCATAACGCCGTCAGGTAGTTCAGGCACTTTATGCCCGGCCTGTTTCCAAAGTCGAGTCGTTCTCTTGGACTCAGGCATGCACACAAAAGCTCACAGGCTCACACTCCTGTGCACAGCCAACTGCTTGCCCGTGCTGGGGACAGACAGTGGGAAAGCAGCCACTTTCAGCAGCAAAAAGTAATAGATTTTCAAAGATACAGTGGTAGTTGGGTATGCAATGCTTGTTTGATACAAAAATAAATTTTCTCACTCCTCTCCCACCCTCCAAATGAAACATTATTTAGAGTCTTCACTAACTAAGGGGTGCAAAATCCAAGTAATTCAACTCATGAATCAGCTGCTTCAATATTCATAAAATCACTCTGAAAAGGTAAGGAAAGGAGGGAAAAAAAGATAAACTAGGGGAGCTCTGCAGGAGGCCTGGCTGTGATCAGAGCTGTTGTCATTGTGGTCATCCTTGAAATGGCTTCCCAGTACACCAGTAATTGCAGCGTTAAAATGCAGTAAAGGAACATGCCAAGACACTGCACATCTGACTCGTTCATGTCATAAATCAAGGGGACTTTCCTATGAACAAATGGGAAAAACTGTATTTTAGGAAAATGTCTCTAAGAAAGAAAGTGAGAGAAGCTAGTAAGGAAGAAAGAGATGAAGAAATTAAAAAAAAAAGCAACCAAGCCTTCATATTTTAATTTAACTAAAATGTGAAGAGAGTTATACAAATAATTATTCTGATGTTACCTTTAGTATATGCATTTGAACTCCTGAAACATTTGAGTTTGTCAGAAGGTATCTACTAAAGCAGCTGTTTTGTAGCAAGTTGCACACTTTGCAATAGCTCTAGGCCAGACAAAAACCTTTACTCCATATTATTGTCTTAGTCTAGGTTTAAAAGCTTGCAAATTCACTGCAATCCCTCACAAATTATCAACTAATCCTATTTCCTACTCCATTTTCTTATTAAATATGCAGGATTTAATAGAGAAAATTTGGTAATCTGAAATTTAGAGTTATACAGAAACAAGTCTCATGAAGTTTTCTGGTTGAATACAACCCCTAACACCTCTGCTGCCCAACCTGGCAGCAGCCCCGGAGCGGCAGGTGATGTCAGTGCCGTCGATCTCCTTTAGACCTAAGAAGCCCAGCACTAATAGTATCAGGACAGGCTTCCAGGAGGCCCAAGTGAATCATGTGAAAGAGGATCACAGAGGAATGTTCTGTTCCCACTGCGAACAAGACAGAATTAACTCTGAGATGCTTCCTCCTGCTGCCCTGTTTGTCTGAAAGGTCAAGACGATTAGCTCTCGTACACTCAGAACCCACCGTCAAAACAAAACGTATGCTAAACCTCCATCTATTTTAAACAGAGAAGAAGACACGCTTAGGAAGGATCATTTCAAATGTGTTTAAGGTGTAGCAAGTTATGATTTTTCATTCTGCTGTGCAACAACAGCTGCCTGTTAAGTTTTTGTTCTTTCCAGAAGACTCAAGGAGGGCTTTTTTGAAGCCAAATTACCTTTTTCTGGTAAGTATAAAGGAAGAAACAACGCGGACAGAAGAAAGCAAGTCTGATGTTTAAGTCATCCTGCATTTAAACAACCCCATTACACTGGCAAGCTTAATTCATTACAACAATTATTCTATCAGGCAGATTTCTATGGAAATATATACGTTGTTTACCACAGTGAGGATTCCTTTACCAGTCATGTCTTTGAAGTCCAAAGATTAAAAAGCAGATACACGGAAAGCATTAAAATTGTCCCAGTGCTTTGATACAGTGTTTGTCTACATTATGCTGAAGAAAAGGTACTTACCAGGTCTTAATTGACTATATATTTAAGGATGATCATAGCAACATATTCAGCCTATTACCAACGAGTATGAAATGTTACACCCAATAAATGTTGTGTGACACGGAACCTAATGGGTATTCTATCATGTTCAAAGAGTAAAAAACAAATACAGAAAAAATTTCATCCAATTGTATCTTTTTCATTGAGCATCAATGTAAATATAGAATGAAGCAATCAAAATGCTGGAAATATAAATATTCCTTTTAAAGCCACTGAATCCATCACTTTACTAGGAAAGGCTTAGCTATGTTATTTGCAATTCCCTCATTGCACAACAATGTACATTACTGTCTGTAAGCTCTAATTTGGCATGGCGCATCATTAATGACCTGAATGGTGGCTGTTTCACACATACATATTTAATTACAACAGCTGAACAAATTACATATTTATGCTTTATAAAGGGGATTGCCAGTCTAATTCATTTGCTATGCATGCAGGTACAGGGCTCCATCTGCAACAGCATCTGCACAACAAGAGCTAACAATTATCCATTGTAAGTGAGTGAGTGTATCTGGTGAAACCTGTAAGAGATGCAATCGTATTAACCACTTCACTGCCTACAAACTAGTATTTTCTCAATGGACCACAATATTTTAAATAATTTATCAACAATAATACTACTTTGCATTTTCACAACATCCCTCATCTGAACATCTCTGAGCACTTTATATGCTTTAAAAAATTAAGCCTTAAACACTCCTGTGAGGAAAGTAGTTCTTACCCCAACTGCATATATGGGGAAAGCAAGGCACCTAACCCTGAGGGGCTGGGTCCTCAAAAGGCACAATAGGCTTCAATGGACCTGTGCTGATTTACATTATTTTAACCTACGATCTTGCCTGAGGTGAAAGGTGAGACAAAAAATCAGCGGCAAAGAAAGAGAGGCAGATCCCCGTAAAATTAATACAGTGGTTTAAGCCTTAAGAAGACTTGGCTTCCATGGGCTTTTGATCAAGCTTAAAATTATTATCCACAACCTACTGTCCTTAATTGTACCAAAACTCATGCTGAATTATCTAACTAGCCCTCCATAACATGAATAATTATTTCTAAAAATTCATGGAGAAATGGCAAGAGATCAGAATACTGGAGAAAATAGAAACGCGATATAAATCTTCCAGAAAGAAGAATAATCCTGGCAGTAACAGTCCAAACTAATGTTTACAGAGTAAAAAATTAACAGAAGAAAATCAAAGCACATAAAGCTGCCTGAACCAATTAGTATTACTTTTTAGTGTGGATATTTTTTGACAAACTAGATATTTCTATGGTGTATATCAAGTAGAATGACAGTATTAATAGAACAATAGAAGTTGTATATTTAGATTCTGGCAAAGTACTTAGCACAAACTCTCATAAAATTCTGCATGTGCAGCGTTATTTTGACTTGGTTCTGAAGTTATTGTACAGACTGAAAATTTACTGGAAGAGATGAAAATTATGAATTATCACCTCCTAGACTGAAACTACTCATTTAGTGAGTATTATGGGGAAAGGAGATAGTCAGGAAAAGAACCTCATCTTATTTAAAATCTTCGTTAAAAGAAAAATAGTAAGGGAATGAAGATCCTACATAGCCACAGACCAGATGCTTGATGTACCAAAAGAATAAAGAAAGGTGCTAGAAGTTTGGAAGCAGTCAGAGCACAGAATAAATTTAGTTTCAGAAAAATGGTCAAACAATAAGAAAACCAAATAATGACAGGGACAGAAAAAATGAGGAAATAACGTCTCAAAATAAGCATAACAGTGACAGCAAAGAGATGGTTACACAAGAGCTGGCAGTGTTGTATGGCAGCAGCAAAAGTCAGTGAAGCTTCTGGCATTTCTTTTGAGAAACAGAAGGTTTTTCATTACTTGGGACATTGAGAAGTGAAGTAGATAATCAGAGCTCTATTGGACAGGCTATGCAAGATCAAACAAGTCCTTTCCATCTCTAATTTCTCTGGCTTTACAGGAATGTTAAATAGCTTGAGAATGTTCACATAATAAATATAGAATAAATCTAAGGCTCAGCCTAAGTATAGGATTATGGAAAATTATTTCAACTTCAATACCTGAAAGAGGAAGCATTTAGGAGCAAATGAATCAATAGTGAAGTTTCCGGTTATCATTTATGGGCTCTATTTAGAAATAAATAGGTCTAAATAGGCTACTTGGCATGGGGCAGCTGTAGGTCAACATTCTACATCAGACACTGTAATTTGCCATAAGTGCAGAGGTGCTCATTAATTACAGGGAAATCTGAAAGTATCCCTCAGGCCTATGGTGTGGCTGCCAAAGTGTGCAGTGAAGTGCAGGCTCCCTCCAGGAAGTTCTGGTGCTGCTGCTGCTTTAAAGCCATGATTGGGCTGTGCCGTACAAAAGATCAGCTGTCCCAGGATGGATATCTCAATTGGAAAAGCTATTTTATCGAATTAACAGCTATGGTATTCTGTGAGTGCACCAAGTGCCACAGCTGCTTCCATGTCAGCATCCAGCATCATCTGGATCTGCTGGCCCCACTGACTTCTCCCAAACACACTTCTCCAGCTCTCCCTCAGGCAACAGAGCAAAAATACGGGACAGAGCATAAAAAAAAAAAAAAAAAGAAAAAAAATCCCTTTTTAGGGCAGTGAATGGTGGAATAGGAATTCCAGACATCTCCTTCCCTCAGCAGGGCAGCTCCAACTTCCTCTTGGCCCAACCTGCCTGATATTTCTGGATCCTGGCACCAGCAAGTGACGGAGGGAACTCCTCACAGCGCCCAAAGCTGGGCAAGCTAGCAAGTAAACTCTGAACATCTTCCCTGGCTCACGCAGCTGATTCCTCCCTGGTCCATGCAGGAGCACTGAAGTTGTTCAGAGGTTTAAACTGCTCCAAAAAGAACTAAAATACAGTTATTTTGAAAAAGGGGGGGGGGGGCACAATTGCTCAGTGGACACATGCCAGACATCATCTCCGTAATTACATTTTGTTCTGTTGCAATGCCTGCTTTCCCTACACCCTTAATTAGGCAAGAAAAATCAGGAGAAAGATCATCCCAATTTCTCCCCAGCTTCCTGGGTTAACATTACACAGGATCAACTAAATGCCCTGTCACGGTACCTTGAGTGACCTTGTCAACTCTGAAAGCTGGTCAACAATCCTCTTAATGCTGGGGAACACAAGCCACAGGTTTAACTCCGCTGCCAGGGAAAGATGCGAGCAAGAAAATCAGATTCATTTAGTGTTTATATTCCCCTACTCCCCTCTTAAACATCAAAGAGTCCAAAGCAACCCGTCGTTAAGGCCACACTTAAAAACAAGGCGTAGAGTAAAAGACAGTCTCAAAATGAGGTTGATACTACTTGGATTAGTTGGGAATGCGTGCAGGGCTGGCAGGGAGATGCCGGGATAAGGCCAGCTCGACTGCATGGCAGCTGGGTGAGAATATGACAAAATAACAATTCTTAGTGCAGCAAGTAGTTATCCTAGAGGAGAAAACATTTTAGACAAAGATTTTGATAGCCTGATCTTTATTTTTTAAGTTTTAACTTCTCCAGAGTAATCTCAATCAAAAAAAAAGTGAGTATATATGTTAGGTTTCACTTATTATTTAATGCTGCACACTCAAACCCAGAAGCTGATGACTATTCTTTAAAAGATCATGTGTTTACCAAAGTGCTTAAACTACTGCATCTAAGGTTTCTAAAGATGCAGTTTTCTGCTCTGGAACCACAGCAAAAGTATTCTATTTATAGGAGTAAATCTATTTTTAATAATATATTTTCTGAGACAGTTTGTTTTTGTTTTCTTTTCTTCTCTTTTCTTTGTTTTGTTTCAGCCAGTTGGCATTTATATAGAAGACACGGGATCAGTTTGCAAGTTGCAAAGCTGAATTCTTCAACTGAAAAGCAAAGAGATGGTGTTTTTTTGCCTGCTATGGGACTAAACCATCATTATGCTTAAGTTGCTGCATTTGCATACCTGATTTTTCCATGCCTTGTGCCGTAATCACTCCTCTACATAACGCTGCAATTTGCAACTGGAGAGATAATAACGATTTCATAAACAAGATTATAACTCCAGGTATTTAATAAAGCAACGGGAATGCAGGATTACAAAGGAACAACTAAGGTAGTGCACTGAAATTCCTCTGGAGGAATTAAAGCTGAATAAAAAAAAACCAAAAAAACACACCAAACCAAAAAAAAAAAAAAAAACAACACAATAATTGAAAACAGATTTTTGCAAATTTTCCAGCCTTGTTCTTTAGGCAACTATAACTCTTTAAACTGTCATTTGTAAAATTCCACTCTGATACTCTCCAGACTGTTGCAGCGGGTGCCTGTAACTTCAGTAGCTGCTCTCGTGACTGCAGGACTACTGCAGTTGTGTTCCTGCAACACTCAGTGCTCAGAGCCTCACTGAAATATTCATAAATACATACATATCTCGTCTGGTTTAAAAGCTAATAATGTATCAGGTTTTGTTGAATTGCCTGGAAATGTGTAGCTATTGAAGCATTTAGCATCCCGTTGTGTGCATGTACAGCTGACAAATGTGTTAAGAGCATCAAGTTCAAATGTCAGACACTGATCCAGACTGGCTGAAGCCTGGTAGGTGCAATGAACTCTCCCCCGAAGAAGTTTACTGTAAAGAGGCCAAGTCGTTCTCTTAAAATAGCCTGTGTTAGCTGAATCCAAGAATTACAGTCCCCTTGGCCAAAGGTGTACAGTCGGGACAACTTCTGCTCCCTCTTGTCAGACCTTCTTGAGCCCAGAACAGTCATGTCTCTCTTAAATTAAGAGAAACTGCTTACAGATCTAGAAATGTACTGCCAAACAGGAACAGCGCTGAAAATGAGTCAATATGGGTCAGTCAATGGACTATCCTGGGGAAGACATGAATCTCTAGCATTTGCCAAGCCCAGGCACTTGAGAAATGAATCAAAATGTTCCAGGACTCCAAATTATCTTGGAACTTCAAATTTCTTCACCACGCTTCATCTCCTGCCCAGGACGGAGCAGGGCTGAAGCCCAGCTCCAGCAGTTTGTGCTCTAATGGAGCAATGAGAGCTTCCAGGGAATACTTTAAAGGAGCCCAATAACCACTCCAGAAAAGTCAAGATGGGGAAAAAAAAAATCTAAAATCTCTCCCATTTCCCACCTGGAAGTTACAACACACCTTAGGGGACAGGCATTACAATTACCAGTGGTATTTCCTAGCATAACGATTGATCTATTAAATTGATTTGCAGGTAAGATTCCTACTGTGCTGCCTCTTGCTAAAAGCAGCAAAAAGAGCCTCTTAGCAACTGTTTTGCTTTGTTTTGAAAACAATGCAGATGCATGGTATTCCTTTAATTTGAATAGTTCATAATTTTAAAATCTTACTCCAAAAATATATTTGCATTAACCTGCCTGTATCTGAGTCCTCCACAACACACTTCCCCTTAGCACAAATATTTTGGAGTCTGCTACTTTCTGACTTTAGAACCATGTTTGATGGTAAACTATTGTTTTTAAACAATTCTAAATGTTCCTTCCTTTCTAAGAAGCACAAATTTGCTGCCAACACACGGCTCCAATTCACAGGAATATTTATTGTGCTGATAATTGAACTCCAGTCATATGACTGAGAGAGGCTAACCAAAAAAAAAAAAAAAAAAAAAAGGAAAGGCAAAAAGCTCAACTGTAATTTCTAGACATCTATAAATTTCTTATTCTTTCTGTGGAGAGGAAGGTCCCTGGGGCTTTCTGGATAGCCTCAGTTTTATTTATCACCCACTCTCTTCCAATCTATGAATGCCATAATTCTTTCTCTTGCAAAGAAATGAACATGTCCTCAATCACACACTCCCCTTGTATCAACTAGACATTGCTAAACAGCAGTTATGGTAATGGAAAATATTGATGACCCAAGGTCTTGCCATCAGTTTCTGTTTCTGTGGGCTAAAGAGCTCAGACCTGAGGTCCAAACCAGTCTGTGGCTGAATCTAACCATCACTCCTGGCCTCTAACTCCATGTTTGGAAGAGGGACATGAGCAAGGGAGTTCCCAAAATGATGTTGCAGCAGGACTCCTGGCAGCAGAGGTCACGGGAAGGGAAGGACAGGGATCTGATCACATGTTGGTGTGGGCAGACCCTGTGGATCTGAAACTCTTCCCTGCACTGTAAAGCTACTGAGCTCAGTCACAGTAATTTCTGTCCTAAAACAAATATAAATGCCGTCTTACTGCAGCTCACATATAATAATAAAACCCAGTAGGTTCTGTCTAATCAAAGGTTCCTGTGTTTCTGAACAAACAAGTGAACATTTGCTCTGTAGCTCATTTCTTGCAAGGTTCAGGTCTACTTCCAGGCTCTTAAATGGCTTTCTGAATTAAATGAGCTCCAATTGGAAAGAGGTCATAAATTTTCAAGAAGACCTCCAAGTAACTTTAAATATATTTTATTATTTTCACTTTACTTTGTCAATGATATTTTTGTTACAAAGTTAAAATACTTTTGCAGATTGATTTTATCCTTAGCATTTTGGAAAATGCAGAGGGTTTTTTTAGTGTCTTAAACAGACCTTAATTTAATACCACTATTTTTGGTTCAATCACAATCAAAATCTATGTTTATAAAGCTTTCTGGTGTCCAAATCGCTTTCTCTGCTCCAGCACACATTGTTTAATATTTCTGCATTAAAATTCTGCTTCTCATTTTGCTCAATTTAGGTGACTGCCAAGAAGTATTTCTGAGCATGAATAAGCCACAAAACATATATTCAAATTCAGATTAAAAATATGAATGTTTGAGTTTGGAATGAAGAATAAACACTTGGAATCAGACCTTAGCCCTATTAAGGTCAACAGGAAGAGTTTAAAAGTGAGTTGTTTATGATCAAGGAGATGTGGGTTTTAGCATCAGCTTTGCACATGATACAGATTCCAGCTATTGTTGCCCATTCTTCACCAGCAAAATGGAAATATTGCCACCCTGCACTGTGGTAGAGCATTTGTGAAAAATTTTAAGTGTTGTATATGTATTTTAAAAATACAAGAGTCACATGAACAATTCACTACCTTCAAGAATTCCCTGGTACTACTTGGTACTTCATTGGGTACTACAACTGAATCAAAGTTGCACAATAGTTTGTGAACTTCAGAACTGGTAGTTTAAGAAAAATGATGTGTATCTTATTTTCCATGTTGAGCATGGTTGTGATTTTTTTGAATGTCCAAAGAAACTAGTTTTGGCTTTTCAAATGTTTCTGAGTAGTAAAACTTTCTTGCATCTTCCTGAGTTACTGCTCAGATTAGACCTCTTCACCATCATCAATCAACAGGTCTAGTGGAAGTTGTCCCCGCCCATGGCATGGGGTTGAAATGAGATGAGCTTTAAGGTCCCTTCCAAGCTAAACCAATCTGTGATTCTGTGATTTTATAATTTTGCTCATGCCTTTGATCCAAACAAGATCTGGACACCAATTTCCCTACTCTGGCTATGCTGGTTCCCACTGAGTGAGCAACTTTCCTTGAAAGTTAACTTTTCCTTTTCCTTGTTCTGGGGCTTTAGAGGGGTTGCATTTCACCTTTCTTTTCTCCTGCCAAACAATACGATAAGTCAGACCTTGTTTTCCAAACAAATGGAGAACTTCGTATTAACAAATAAGCCAAGTCCTGCTGCAAATGGAAAACATTGATAAGAGAGTATAAAGAAATATTCACAACTACTGGCCACAACTGAACATAATTTCTAATGAATCCTTACTGCTGAATGCACACACTGGAAAGTATTGTCATGGCAGATACCACCAGACTTTCAGTTGTCAGTGGTCTGGAATACATTTGGCTATTCAGGACCCTTAAAATCTTCCTGAGAAATTTCCAGGGTAGCCTGGTTTGGCACAAGGGTTTCTATCTCAATGACAGCCTCAAAGAAGAACATTTCCCACAACTCCTTGTATGCTTTTAAAGCCCAGGCTGCAGGTTTTGCCACTGCCCAAAGCCAGCTCTGACCAGATCTTTGCAGCTGCCCAGACTGGAATCCAGAAAAAAAAAACAAACCACCTCTTCTATTTTGCACAGGATTCTTGCATTCTCTTCAGCTACCTCAAGCCTCTTTTATTTTATGTATGTATGTCTCTGTGCATTTTTTATCAGGGAGCAGTATCAGAGAGCTCTGCACAAACCCCAAAGCTCAAGCAGTTATTTTTAAACTTCCATGCACTGAGACACAATCAAAATGCGGATGATGTAGAAGAGCAGTGTCTGGGATGAGAAAGTTGGTTTGCCATGTGATCTGGAAACCACTCTACCTCCTAGTTAAGTTCAGTTTCTCTTGGTCTATCCTTTGTGGTCTTTTCATACGGTTACTTAAATGTCAGTTTTGCTATGGTTATTCTGGGGATGTGGATGTGATGTGGATGCATGTGCCTGCATGTTCCAACCACCAGCTTGTCAAGTGCAGTTGGAAGCCATGCACGGATCTCGCTCCCTGGGTATCCTGCACTGGTTCATGAGCTAAGGGTATGCCTCAGTTTGTGCCACTTCATTACCGTTCTAGAAAGCTGAGTTACAACTGAAATCACTGATAAAATAAATTGAATCAAGTCTAGTAAAGCTCACAGTAATGTTTACTAAGGCACAGTATGGAAGTATTAAAACGGCATCACTGTTGCAATATGTTGTGCACTGTGTAACTCCATTATTGGCCAAATCAAGTATGAATCAAAGCACCCAAAGGTAAGAAAGCTCAGTAAGATTGCCCAGCTCCCCCTGTGTCCACAGAATGATCCCTACAAATACATATTTAGTCCTTTCTCCACTTTTAAATGACACAAACTGAAGGGCATTTAATTTTACTCTTGGGGAGCATGCCACATCTACTCCATTTCCTTGATGGTATGTGTTTTAGTTGCACTCCCAAGTCCCAGCCTAAATTATCCTTCACTCTCCTTAGTGTTCACACCCTTCATATCATCAAAGACCTTTCACATCTTCTCCCTAAGGTGAGCTATACATATTTAGTGCACCAGGCTGTGATAAGATTATCCTCAATAAACAGCACTAACATAAGGAACCCATTGAGTTGGAGGAAGTCTATCTGTGGACCAGGTTGTTAAAGAAATAAGGACAGGGCAATCTGGCCCTAATCTTCACCCATAAATCAATAATAGCAGATACCCTCAGCAATTGCTCTTTGTTCTGACTTTCTGTGAGTGTGGCCGTTAGAGCATCCAACAACTGCAAAAGCAATATTTTCTGGGTTAAACAAGTCAAGGGAGAGAATTCATTAACCCCTTTAAGGCAAGAGGATGCTGCCATAGAAGTGACCTAGATGAGAGGACTTCAGTGGATTCACTCCCAGTTTTAGT
Organism: Pyrocephalus nanus; assembly: GCA_038380795.1. NCBI lineage: Eukaryota > Metazoa > Chordata > Aves > Passeriformes > Tyrannidae > Pyrocephalus > Pyrocephalus nanus. The sequence continues at coordinate 11,200,065 of CM076269.1, read as the reverse complement.
ATATTTGCTCACATTCCTGCTTGTCCAAGGCTGTCTCCACAATCCTGGAAGGTCACTGAGACAGCAGAGCTCCAGCCAGAGGGTCCAGCTAGGGCAGGTAACCAGGGAGAATTACTGTTACTGTTCATGGGATAAAAGACAGAAGAAAACTATTTCTGACCCTGAAATGAGGACTGTTGAGAAGGCCAGCATTTAATGGTTTGTAAACACAAACTCAGAGCTATAAATGCATTGCTTATTCCCACTATAATCCCTTTTCAAACTGGTTCCCCTGATGAATATAAGGAGTATTGATTTTCAAACCCATGTAGGTTCTTAGAGACAATGCAGACTGACTTAATTATAATCAATAAAATTTACAGACAGTGATGCAACCCAGCAGAAGCATTCCTACCAAAAAGCACAGCATAAGAATACTCCAGTTCCCCTACTGCACTGCTAGAATATGACCTTAATACATATTTTATTATCTATAGAAGCTCGTCCATGAATCCATCAGAAGATCACCTGCATCTGCACAGCTACAACTAATTTGGTAGTGCCTACAATTAACTTTACGTATTTTCAGTGAGAAAAGGGAAAGTCCCATCAGTCTTTACAAGAGCTACTGCAAGCATCCCTTTTCTTTTGGATATTCCTCATCTTTCAGACTATTTACTCTCACCATCTCTATCTGAAACTATTTCTATTGCACTGATAAAAACACTGACGGGCAGAGAGACTGGAGGCGAGATTTGTCTCACATAAGAGTGTCTGTCTAATGATTTGGCACAACTCAAAGTGAGGTGCCTCTGCTCTTTGTGGAGTCAACAGTGAGAGCTAAGCAGTTCCAAAAGGAATTTGCTGGGCTGAAATGCCCTTGGGGAATGCCTCTCCCATTTCCCCAGTCAGCAGAACCAGCCTAGACAACCACCTCAGAACAAACACCCAAGTTTTACACAGAAAAACTTAGATGAGGTGAACCTAAGCACAAAATATTCGCCTGGATCATGGAGTCTTTGGCACAACCAAAGTGGGATGATAATCTGACATAGTTCAGGCTAGGACAAAAAATCTCAGAGAATTCTTCTATTCTTGACAAGGTTGGAAAAATCGGCAGTGGAAGGAGGAACAAGGCAGAAATCTGAATCTAGATTGGCTTTCAAATCTGCCTTCTCTTCAACTCTCCTCTGGTTTCTTGCATCTGCCTGGATGCTGAAAACACCATTCCCAACACATGGTTGCCTTACGGCAGTTCTGCAGGATGCAATGGAGTGGTCTGTGCAGTGCCAAAATGTCTTAAATAACAGCAGCCACCCTCCCCAGGACCCAGAACCACATAGATGTGAGCACAGCACTGTAGCAGGACTATTTATACCTGCTAAAATGTTTTTTAGGCATTAAAGGATGCCAGCTCCTGCAGAGCTTTTGGCTAACAACCTTCCAAAATCAACATTCTGCAAAGTCCTACCTTGTGGATACACCACCTTTCACCTTAAACGTTGGAAGTTCCAAGGTAATAAATCCTATCTTGAAACTCCATCAACCAATCATCCCGAGATGATGCCAACCATCTGACAGATCTGAGGTCAAACTCTTACTTCACTGAGGTCACAGTGCCCAAAGAAAAGCTTAAATATATGGTGGGGAGGATGCAGAGTGAACAGTCATTTTTACATTTAATAGTTCTACAAGAAAACAGTTGGTCTGTTCTCTCGCAATAGCTCATCTCCACAAAATTGCTCTATTACTAATTACCAGTATTGAATTCGAGAGGAAACAATAAGTATAAACTGTCTGACCACCCATGTGGCCTGCAGCCCACCTTTCTGCTTTCCAAGTGCTTTTGAAACAGCTCTGCACTAACGGCTGTAACTTTCTCTCCGTGACAAATTAGTCGGTGTTGACAGCACAGGCTATCTGTAAGTGTTGAATAAAATCTAAGTAAAAAAAACAACAAGAAGATACCTTCTTTTGTAAATATCTTTCAGCTGGCACAGTAAATTACATTGATTCAGAAGTGACTCATTTCCAACGCTGTGCACATTAGCAGCCAGTATTATTCAATTTGAGATTTTAATTTATAACATACTCTTGGTAATGTACTCCCAATACATTCCTCACTTCCCTACCCTGTGACTGACAAAAGATGAAAGATCTTTACTGTATAAATATTTTATATTAAACCCTTCACTCTGCTGTATTTCTTCCATTGTCAGTTCCCATTTGCAAATACTATACATTGTCCAAAAAAGTGCTGATCTCAGCAAAGGGCATGTGCTTGTCGGCAGCGCTGCAGCTCCCGCAGCCGCTGTGCTGCTGCCAGGGAGAGACTGTGAGTGGGGTCCCTCCTATTGAGAGGCCCCACTGGCCAAGGAATCTGGTCATCTCAGAGGGCTAGACATAGCCACACTGCCCCAGGGGCTGAATTTCTGGAGGTAGGGGCAGGAGCAAGAAGAATGCCTGTGGCTTTGCCAGCAGGAGACTCCTCTGCTCCTGCATCCAGTCCTTGACCGGGGTGAGAATGAGAGAATAAAAATGCCTGTTTTTTCAGTAAACCTTTTACAAACTCTCCTGTCACCTTGTCTTGGGGTGAAACTGTGTCAGGAGGCAAGATTAGATAACTTGACCTAAATCGTGCTGGAAATCTGTGGCAGACCTCAGATCTCATGACATTCTGTCTTGCGTATTACTGACAAGACCAGTCCTAATCTAGGAGGAGAATCCTTTTCCAAACTGTTACTTAGTAAAAGCTAAATGCCACCACCAGACATCCTCGGTAAAACCCTCCTGGCTGAGGCCAGATTTGGCTCCTATTTCCAACCCGAATCACAGGAGGCTGCTAAACCACCAGCTACAGACGCCGCTTCTCCCAACACTTACTGCTATTCTTTCTTGTTAAGCACTTGCTATCTAATCCAAAAATACTCCCTGTCCCATGAAGTGCACAAAGCAGAGGTTATTTATCCTGCTCTGGGCCAGTTCTTTGATCAAATGAATGTTGCTGATTACTGTTTGGTCACTTCGGGGCTGAAAAAGGTCCCTTGATCAGCTACTCCTACTTTTTGTGGTTGTTGAGAAGAGTTATTTCGGGATCCTGCAGCCTGGACCATGCAGGTATTTCATCCTGAGGTTTAAGGCAGCACGTGTGAATGCGTTACCCTACTTAGATACATAAAAAATAATTTCAACTGGGCTAAATTACCTTTATTATCAACCCTGGTAATTCCACCGCAGCCATTTTCTTGACTGATGTAGGGAACACTATGAAATGAATCCTCTGAGAAGAAGATGGAAAAAAACAAGACAGTGATCAATGGATTCAATTAGTTACAGTATAATTCTACCAAGATGAAAAAGATTCAAGACGCGATGCAACTTCTCCAGCTCAGCTAACAGAAGTTAGAGAGAACCTGCTGCTACTTTGAGGGTTTTTTTTAAACTCACTGGAACTACTAATCCATGTAAGGCAGAGGGAGAGGAATTATTAACAGTGCTCAGCAAAATACTGACAGTACAGAGAGGCTGTGCCACAGGTGGAGGCTCCGAAAGAGTGTTTTAATGGACTAGATACACATTATGTCTGTATTTCTTCACACATAGAAAGCGTTATAACAACAGAGAGATTTCTCTAATGACAACAAAATCAAACCTTTCCAACAGCAGATCCAAGTAAGAAATAACAATGCTGTCGCTACGCTGCAGAGTAACAAATTTCTCCTCTAATAATTTCCTCAACGTTTCCAAACTCCTGCTTTCAGCATCTTTCACACATAATGCCAAGAAAGCAGATTCCCTTAATGCATGGGTCATCGGAATTACACCCTGACTCCGAGGCACACAGACCTCTCTGCTCTGTGCTATGTGACACCTCCTTGTCACTGGGGTCACCAACACAAGCACGTCCCGGCAGCTGATGCCATTTGTGGTAAGCGAGGCGGCCAGGAGGCCATGGTGGGGAAGGGAGGGAGGCACGAGGAAGAGCATAAAGACACAATTTAGTTAATCACATTATTAAGATCTTCATCACCGAGAGTACTTAGCACGTGGAAATAGTCAGTTTACAAGATCCGAGCGGAGCAATCTGTATATTACGCCTGGGACAGGGAAATATGTAAATGTCATCATCTTAAAAGATAAAGGCATGGAGAGAGCAGGGCTTTTTTGCATGTAAAGGAAATAAGATGAATGAATAACGCTGATCAAATGATTAATAGAATCCATAATCTTAATCTTATTATTTCTAAAGAAGCAAAGGCTGTTCAGTTAAGAGCTAGGCGTCTCCATTTCATTAGGAACAATTATATTCCAACTGATCAAGATCTACACCGCGCAGCCCTCGCAGCACACTCATTTTTATATTTCCTGTCATTTCAGCAAGACCAACAAAGTTGTTGATGATTTGCAAGGCGAAAGCTCTGGAGATGGGTGTAAACAGATTTTAAACAACAGATCTGGCCAGGGTGATTTAGAATCCTCCCCTCTGCTCTCTCCGAGGAACACAATGCAAGGCAAAGGCAACCATGTGCTTGTTTCAAGATGTCTAAATCCTAGCCATGCTATCCATCTGAAAGGGGGGGAAAAATAAAAAAAGATATATTTTATAAAATGTTTTCACACCCTGTTGGGTTAAGAGACAGTGGGTATTAATCCTATGGCTGCTTCCCCAGGCTTCCTCTTTGTGGTCAGCAGTGAAGCTGTGTGGTTGGGCAGAAGGAGGCCAGAGGCATATTTTTTCCTCTTTTTTTTTTTTTAATTTAAAAAAAAAATCTGTGTTAAAACAAGAGAAAGTGGACTGGTTACACAGCAAAGCAAAAACCACAGCCAGCCCTCTCTGCTGTTGCTTTCCCCCTAAATGTGGCCTACAGCAATTCTGGTTTCCAAAAAAAGGTTTAATTTAAACCATACAGTGCTACAAGCTGCCACGTTTCCAAATTCCACATTCCTTTCTAATCTGTGCACTTCAGAACTGACAAATTCTGCTTCCAGTGGTACCCAGACTAACTGTGAGGAAGGAATTCCTGCTAACCCACCATTCCTTCCCTCGATAAGGAACATCGACCCCCCCGTCTGCCCCCAGACCCTGGATTTTGCTGAACTTTTTAAAATTGTCATATTTAAGGGGCCAGATTCAGTCTTTGTAAAATCTTTAGTTCACTTTTCACACAGGGAGAAAAGCATTTCCAGGACTCAGGGAGCAGGGAGCCGGGGGGGGGAATTCCCAGTCTGGTATAAATGCACAAAACTTCCCTTATGGCTTTGGAAAAGCAATTTGAGCTGCCCAGGCTCTGCCCTGGGTGCTCCTTTGCAGGAGCCCACATGGACAAGGACAACATGGAGAAGGACGTTAGCTCTCCTCTGCCATGGAGGCCAAAAATGTGCTGTGCAGAAGAGCCTTCCCTCATTTCAAGTTAAACAAGTAATTCTCAGTGGGGAGGAGGGGGCAAAGGGGATGTCTTCCTTTGTCCTCAAGCAGGAGTGGCCTGTGGTGACATTGTGGATGCAACAGAAGCCCCAAATTTTGCATCCCTACAAAAGACCTGGAGGGATGGGACCAAAGGCTTCAAGTAGCATCACTGTGGAGAGCCTCCAGCTTAGGGACAGCCTGGTGAAGGGTGACTTGAGGATATTCATAGGCCCTGTGGGCACACACGCTGCTACATCAGCCAAACCCCAGGCTGGAGAAGAAACAGCCCCTTGCAGGCTGGCACAGCCCATGTGGGATTCCCTGGGAACCCACATCCCCATCCAACTTTGTGCTGTGCCAGGTTGGAGGAGCACCTGGATCACTGTCATCCTGAAAACCGCTCACCCACACTTTTTGGCCCACAATGCATAAAAGTGAGCGGTTTGGGTTGCCCAGCAGGTGTTTTATTTCTGTCCCAGGATTTTTTGGTCCTCCTACAGCTCTAAGGCACACAACCTAGTACATATGACTTGTCACCACAGGATAACTGCAATAGCCCTTCAGTAGCCTCAGTGCTCTCATCTTAAACAACCAATATGATGATTTTAGGGCACAAACGCAACTATTTATTCCATCTCTTGCAAAAAACCTGCAGCAATCTGCTGCTCAATGGGGAACAGGAGTAAGGAAAAGCGACTGGATGGCTCCGACTCCAGCAGAACGGAGGGAGCGCTGCTCGCTCGGGCTCCCGCACCTGCTTTCTGGCGGGGCTGCATCCACCAAGCAACGCCTCCTGCCAACCCAGAGCACAGGAAAAGCATATGTCACATCTCAAAAATCATGGCATTTTCAAACTTCTTTTTTTCTCTTTGCCTTCTGCTTTCTGAGCCGTTAAAGTGCAGATGAGAAACATTTTCAGGCTTCTCTCAAGAGTCAGAAACTTGAGCTTTCATCTTTTTTCTTCTTCTCTTTTTTTTTATGGCAGCTGAGACACACATGGAAATTCCTGGTTACCTGGAACTTTCAGGAAAACATCAAACCTGGTGAGACACATCATAAGAGCGACTGCCTGGTCACTGCACACATCTTAAATGACCATGTAAAGCACAAAATAGTTCAGCTCAGTGTTTACTCTCAAGTAATGTCAGAAGTCGAGTGTAGAAGGCCAGGTTCTTAGCCAGTATAAATCCATTTAAGTTGCAGGCTCTTTCCCTGCTCCAGAATCACTGTGTTTATATTCAGACAATACAGTCGACAGGCACCAGATGAGTGTTCTTAGCCTCAGCTCAATGATTTTTCTGGAAATGGAAAGAGCTTAGCTGTGGGATCCCTGCCAGGATAGGAACTCTGGGGATTTTTTTGAGATTGAGATTTTCAATAGGAGCTGGGTCCCTATCTCCCCCATGCTCCCTTGAAAATCCAAGTTGATGTTAGTAAACTTGATTGGGTCCTTTTAAAAAAGACAAATAGCAAAAAAATGGCATAGAAGAAAAACTACATTGATGCAACACGTGACTTAAAAAGTCGGCGAAACATTAAGATCTAAGACTAGCACAAACCTGAATTTTTATCGCTTCTGCCAGGACAATCCAATAAGGCCTTAAGTTTGAGCAAATGTCAGTCATTCTCTGTTGTCCCACTAGTAGTCCCACAATGGGATGTGCTAGCCAGAAATGGAAAGGAGGTACAGCATCTGCTTATGTTTAATTTATTTCTGCATTTTGGCGTGTTGTCCTGGGAGAATCAATGTTTTTAAGTGGCTGCATCTTTTTTTGAGCCAACTTGCTGTCCTTTGCTAACACATCAAGGACATGTTTCTGGAAATGGAACATACTCCTGTTGAAACCAGAGAGGTACAGGTATGGCAACCTTATATTTTCAAAACTGAGTCTGTGTTTCTAGAGTGAAATTCGCTCAGTTTCACTCAAGTGAACTCTAGATCCCCCATTCAACTAAGCTATAATTCCCATTAGCTGGAGTTAACGTGCACGGATCATAGAGGAATAAATCCACTTAAGGCAGGTCAGTACTCCGGCTAAACCGGAGCATAGTGGGCACCCACGTCCAGTATTCTGGATTTATACAGAACCACTGAGGACTGAAATCAACCCACTGCTTTTAATAAGCGCTTCTTTGAGCATATATCTGCCAGGGAACTAGAGAGCTCTGCCAAGCAAAGACTAAGTGCCAGCCCTGCACCACTAGAAGACCCTTCCATAGCACATCCCGCTGATGGCAATGGCATGGGTACCATCAGCTCAACCCCACACAGAAGGGAATAACACATTCTTTTTTAAGGCTGGTTAAAATAAAGAGCAGAGAGGTTCGGTGCACACTTTTGATTTCAAATGCTAATTTCATTTTAATAGTAAGCGGCTTGTTTAAGAAGTAAAAGTGGTTCTGAAACACAAAGGTGCTTGGATGTTGTTATAACTAAAATGGGGCTGATCGCTAGGTTTTTAACAATTTGATAACAAGAAAAACTGGTCACATGCTGCGACGTTTTATGCCAAGTCTCAGCCGGAGCAAAATTTTATGGCCGAGTTATAAACCCTTGAAAATAAAGGTTTATAATAGAAATGCTGACAGACCCTTAATTATAGCAGCACTAGCGGGCACTGTTGTAATAAGGCCCACATATTTTCCTCTTTGATCATTATTTATAGGATGCATTGGAAATCATCCCATTTACAACTGTATGCCCGCTCAGTTAGGTGGAGTTTTATCCATTAAGAATGGGAAATACAAAGTCGGCTGCTGAAGAAAGCCAGGGGCTTTACCTCCTGGCGTTCCCGCGGCATTCCAGCCCCGGGCTTCAGGCAGTGACTAATGCCTTTACTCCGCTGGTTTGTATAAGAGGTTGAAGTTCAGGCTGGTGCAGTGCAGCATTCCCCAGGACCTGCTGCCTCTTTAGGCAGGCGATTAATCACTTGATCGATAGACCATATGATTAGGCACTAATAGCTGATAGGAGGAGAGAATAAACAACCATAAATTTGCTTTGTACAGAGTAATCCAAGTGTAAGAGAGGTCAGATAATGGCCACATAAGGTCATGTTGCCTAAGGAGCCCATATGGAAAAGATGGAAGATACATACATTTTTAAATATCTTCAATTATTATTGTATTGCTGGACAGGATTTGGGCTTCTGATGTGCTCCTGTCCTGGATCATGGGAGGCTGTTTTGCTTCAACATAGGCTGGTAGCAAACAGCAACAGCCGTTTCCACATCAAGTCAAAAATAGTCAAAAACCTCAGGTTGTGATTTCAAACTAGACATCTGCATCAGCTGAGGTGGGTGTAGGATCACTGGGAGGCACTGGGAGGTCCAGGTAGTCAGCTCCCAAACCACTGCAGGACCTGTGTCCCCTGCTTTGTCCCCACTGTGTCCGGCTCTTCATGAGGTGCAAGTTCCAGTCCTGGTACCACAGTGCCTGGGCAGGATACTGGGCAGAAAAGCTGCCTTCAAAGGGCCATAAATCTCTGGCTCCCCACCCCCTTGCCTCCATCCCTGCCTCCTGCCTTTTCTAAGACTCTCTTCTTCCCCTGCATAAAAAAAGGGGTTTTTCAGGACTCAAGATGCAAACCAGGTTTTACAGCCTTTCTGGGTTTTTTTCTTCCTTTTTTTTTTTTTTTTTTTACAGTAAACGCACCCTTTGTCTATGGCAACGAATTTGAGAAGAAACAAAAATCGCTGGTTAAAAAGAAGAAAAAAATACTTCAGTCACCCCAACAAAGGCGAGGAGTTTACAAACCTTCCCCGTCAGCGCCTGGATGCAGGCAAAGTACTTACTTCATTAAGTTGAAACAAAACTCCGCCAGTAAAACCGTCAGCTCCATCCGAGACAACTGTGGGCCCCTTGCAGCACGTTCCCAACTGACCATCAGCAGACTATGGAAATCGCTTTTTTCTGCCAAACAATTGTAGGGATAAATGCCCTCCTTTATCTTTGGGGCTATTTCTAAACTCCTCTTTCTCAGTGACGGGGCATTCATAGGCTGCAATCTGATTTTGCTGCTTCTCAGCATTAGTGGGAAAGTGCATTCCAGGCTGTCGGGCTCTCCCGCCAGCACTGATTCCTCCCTCTCCCCCTGCCCCGTGGATTACTCGTGAGCATGGGTGTGTGTGACCACACGTCCCTGCATTCAAAACCAGGAGGTGAGGATGCTGTTTGCCTGGGTTATAAAACAAATCTGTGCTTCAGATAACACCGAGGCTCTTGAGGTTCAAAGAGACCGAGATTGGAGCGCTCCCACAATGTCAAGCAATTCAAAATCACTGGAGTGCTGCAAGGACTTTATGTACACTTGACTTTGGGAGTAGACCTAAATCACTGTGGCACTCCCAATTCCTTTTTTTTTTGCAATTTATTTTACAGGTGCAGCAGAGCACAGACCATCCCAGCTCCTTGCTGCACCCACCTGCAGAGCAGCTCCTGATCCTCATACTGGCACAGATGAGGTCCTGCCCTGTCCTGCTTTGCTTTGGAAGAAAATCTTCTCCCATTTAACAGAAATTTTTTCCGTGTGAAGGTGGTGACGCCCTGTCACAGGTTGCCCAGAGAAACTGTGGATGCCCCATCCTTGGAAGTTTCCAAGACCAGGTTAGATAGGGCTTGGAGCAATTAGATCTAGTGGAAGGTGTCCCTGCTCAGTGCAGGAGGTTAGAATCTGATGAGCTTTAAGGTCTTTTTCAACTCAAACCATTCTAGGATTATGTGAAACATACTTTACTGGGAAGGCCCTGCACATACATAATCGAGACAGGTCCTCAATAATTTGAAGGATAACATAAACATCAAGCACCAAGAACGTGAAGTGCTTGGATCACAAGCATAGTAACCTCCACCAGGGATGGACATCTACACCTTCATTCTGCAAGGACTTCTGAGATCAACTGCAGTAACCAGAATAAAGTGTTGATTTGACCTAAAAAGCATATTTTTATTTCTTTTCATACTTTTAAACTACAAAGCATTTTCCCTTGCAATACCTACTCTAGTTCTTTTTGCTGCTCTGCAGGAGCAGGCTGCTCGGAGAAGCGTCCCTGGCCAATCCTGCTATCACTCCCAGCCTGGAAAGGTGCAGCCTCCAGCTACAGAAATGAAGGTAAATCGTCCTCCTGACAAATACCTACAAGTTTCACTTAACATCTTGATTTCCTGTTCACCTCTCCTGGCATTATTTGTCCTATCGTACCTTGGCTTTGCTGGATGCTTCAGCAGAAACACAACTTTTATAACTATCTGTTACTCTCACAAATAATATTCATGGATGTAATTCCATTTCCACCCACTGGTGCAGTTGTCTGGCTTATCCAGCCAGTGCATCCTCAGCCATCTGCTCTACATTTTAATTTTAAACCTTAACCTAAAAGGGAGTTTCCCGTGATAAAATCATTCAGAATCATCCAGTACTTAAATAGCAGAAAAAACTACAGTTATTAATAAAAATATGAAATATTACTGAACTGTGTGGCTGGACTCATTTCTCTCTAATCTTTTCAGTATTCCTCAGGAATTGGTGAGGGAAAGGCTATATACCTAAGTGCAGACCTGCCTTTTCCCACCCTTTACTCCCTTTGGTGGTTAAAGCAGCCAGAGCTGTTATCCTGCAATGTGAAATCTCACATGCTCTTCTAGGATACTGACATTTATTTAATTAATTTTCCTCTCGAACTTACACAGTGGGCCTGTATTCAAACAGCGTGCATGAATAATGCAGATTTTAAAACCGCATTATTACAAAGGATGTCAAGTTCACACACTGTCAACACTAATAAACTCCCCAAAGTGCTAAAATCCAGGACACCCGTCCCCCTCCCCATCCCTACATCCCTCTGGAAGGCGGCTGGGTGATGCATCAGCCCCCACTTTGAGCCTGGCCGCCAGCAAAGAGCCTCATGAGGAGCTGGAGGATGGGGACCGAATATACCATCCCAGAGAAAAACACAACACTTTGAGCTTTCATATCCTCGTGGACTCAGCAGATCCCGATGTGTTGTCACTATGCTGTTGCTGTGGTGGGACCCATGGGGCTGTGCGGCGCAGAGGTGGCCCCGGCCCCTTCCCTGACCATTTGCAATCTAATTTAAGATACAGAAAAACAAGTGAGTGAGACAAACACCCGGAGGAATGGGGTAAGAGTAACAAGGTCACATTGCTACGCCAGCAGCTATTGCCAAACTTGCAAACTATCTGCAAGTTATTTATATATAAAATAATTAAAATCAGCTGTCCCATCCTGCCACCCTATCTCGTCATCGCAGGTTTGCTTGTGCCTCGCACGCCATGCACTGGGATAATTCGGGAGCCATGGTGGAGGTGGCTGCAGGGACCACAGATGGGACCCACTCTGGACAGTAGCTGGAATGCCCTGGGGACATGCAGCCAACTTCTCCCCAGGCGTGGGCTGGGTTGGCACCCCGAGGATCTGTGCAAAGAGGGTTTCCAGAGGCATGGAAGAAGTGCAAGGGTCAAGCATCCCCAGTCTGGTGACGTCTCAACACTATTTTCAGAATCACAGAATCATTAAGGTTGGAAAAGCCCTTTAAGATCATTGAGTCCAACCACTTCCTCAGCACTGCCAAGCCCACCACTAAACCATGTTCCCTAGCACTACATCTACATGGTTTTTGAACACTTCCAGGGATGGTGATTCCCCCACTTCCCTGGGCAGCCTGTTCCAAAACTATCACTATTTTCAGAAAGTGAAACACATCAAAACAACTCAGTGAGTAGGATCCAGGAGCTGAACTTGAGCCACACCAATGAAAGAATAAAATATTCTGAGTGCCTGGCAGACTAGAGCACTTTTGATGCCCTTTTCCCAACTCTGTGAAATACTTTCACCCCAGGCATCGTCCTGCATGAAAGCAAAATGCAGAGAGGAGAATGAATACTTTCTAAGGTGTCTGCTAAAGCACTAATAATGTTTAAGACTTTATATTCCACCAGCAGGTCTGAGATGGGATTAACTACCCAAAGGACAGCCTTTCTTGGCCCAGCATTAGAGACTGACACCACCTGAAAATGTCTGACTCCCCTAGACTTAGTCCAGATGAAAAATACCACAAAATCCCTGGATAAAATTCTGCCTTGGCATAGAGCTATGGAAGTGTTTGGGATTTTTTTCACACAAGTAAATAGTAATAGGACAAGGGGAAATGGTTATAAACTAAAAGAAGAGAGATTTAGATTAGATGTTAAGAAGAAATTCTTTACTCAGAGGGTGGTGAGGCACTGGCACAGGTTACCCAGAGAAGCTGTGGCTGCCCCATCCTTGGGAATGTTGAAGACTAGGTTGGATGGGGTTTGGAGCAACCTGGCCTAGTGGAAGGTGTCCCTGCCCATGGCAGGGGGGGAGAACAAGAAGATTTTTAAGGTCCCTTCCAACCCAAACCATTCTGTGACTGTGTGAAGGGCACTCAGGGGCTGTGCATGGTGCTGTCAGGCACACACAGCCACCTCCCCTTCTCCCAACATTTCTAAAGCATCCATGATATTGATATCGCTGTCACAGCACAGATCAGCACTGTTTCACCTGGGTGTCACCTACTTTCCTTTCCTTTCTAACAGGTAGCAGAGGCACATTCCCAGGTAGCAGAGAGTCAGATGAGTAGCTGCATTTCAACCAGGGCAGATAAGAAGAGATCAGGATGGCAAGAGGTCATCCTTGGGGACATCCCTGATCTCTGCCCCGGGCACGAGGTCATCCTGATCCTACTGCTTCTTTCACAGTGTCTCCTGCCCTTACTTGACATGTGTCAGGGGCGGGAAATGCCACAGGCAAATGTCACAAGTGTCCACAGCTTTCCAGCAGTGAAATGTCCTGGGCAGAGGACTGTGGCCCCTCTGCCTTCCACATCCCACTTGGCCCCAGCCCAACCCCAGTGCTTCCTGCTAGTTAAAGGGTATTGAGCTATTTTCCAGAAGCATTGAGAGTGAAGGGCTTTGCTGAGTCGATTTTGAAAATAATCAATGTACTGGACATGCTCGATTTTTCTACAACATGTGAGAGTGCCGTGTGATAGCAGAAAGTTTGAGGGTGACAACCCAGTCCTTAATGCTCTGGGAACCACAGGCTGGCCCCGTGCGAGACACACGATGCAGACACATAGTGAGACAGGATGTCTTCCCACAGAAAGACCAAGTAAATAGTGTATAATGACAGGATTTCTATTATTGATGCTTCAGCAAATCCTCTTGGATCCTCGGAGGATCAATTAATCATTGGGATTGTCAACACCCAACTCCATGTTCTAAGTTTTTGCCATCCAACTCTCCCATCCTCCCCTACACACAAATGATGCCGGGGGCACGGTGCCAAACGAAGCGGAAAAAGAAAGAAGGGGAAAGAAAGCTCTGAACAGAGAGGCTGTTGTCAGGGCTGGACCCTGGCGTTGGCGAGGAAGATCAAATGCAGCTGCCCCCATGGCTGCATGTGGTTAAGCCCGCCGTGCCTGAGGGCAGGCGGGATGGGGAGCAGCCAGGCAGCCTACGACGGGCACAGATAATTAAATCATCCGATTGCCGGGCAGGCCACATTAAGAAGCTCATCGGTTTGCATGTGGCCCCTTGCTGTGGCCACCCGTGAGCTAAGTCTTGCCTAGATGCTAGTAGACAATTAAGACAAATTGTATGGCTGAAGATCAGACTAGAGCACTGCCAATGCCCTTGCCTGGAAGCTCCGCCGAAGAATGAGGGCACATGTGTGTGGGAACCAAGGCTCGGAAGAGAGCTTTTAATGAACAACGTGCCAGCACTTGTTGCCAGAACACACTCTTCATTTCAGCTCTTGGAGAAAACAAAACCCTTAAAACCAGAGTTTACTACATTTCACTGATCTTCAATATGGCTGGAACTTCAGGATGCTTCTCCTCAAGCTAAGTTTGTATCAGTGAAAATATGCTTCTTGTTAAAGAAACTATTTAAAATGTGGAATCTAAAATCAAGCAAAAATAGCAGACAGTATGTTCAGCTTCAAAATTGGCTTGCACTCAACCAAGTATACCATAAACAGAAGGCAGAACTGACTATTTTTATCTTAACAGCCCTTGGGTGATTAAAATTTGGGGCCAGAATAAACAATTTTTTTCCCCATTCCTTGCAAGAGAATATGTGACATGGGCTTGGAGTCCTTTCTAATTTTTTAACTCCCTTCCTAGCTATTAATTGTTTGCATTAGAAATGTTCCCATGTACCCAACAGCATAAAGGCTGCATTGCAGCAGGCACGGTATGAATTATAGGAACACACAGACCACTGTGCCCTGCAGAGATTACAGTGCAAGATAAGCCAAAGACAACAACAAAGTGCTAAGAGGGAGCAGGTGAAAAGTTAACAGGGAGAGGAATGCAGAGATACACGGCATATGGGATTTTTCTTTACGAGGTGTAGTGTCACAGACAACCCCTGGAGCCCAAAAGACACATGCGAGATGAGGGTCCTAAGGATGCGCCCAGGAGGGAAAGGACCAGATGATATCAGGGAAGGTGACGGGTAAGGAAGACACAGAGGGAATCTGAATCAAGAGGCAAGGAAGGCTGGATGAGAGAGAAGGGAGAGGGGGTAGGGCAAAGGAGACAGTTCAATAGATGTGCAAGTGCTAAGGAAGAGCATGGCTGGGAGATGCTTTGAGGGCATAGTCAGGGTCAAAGGCCAGGGATAAGATCAAGCACCAGCGTGAGACAGCATAGATAGGAGAGACTGAGAAAATCCAGGCCACAGAATTTACAGCTTTGCAGCAACTGGGACTAGCAAAAAAGAGCAATCATGTGTTGAGGGATGGGCAAGGCAAGAGACCTGCAGGTACAAATTGTTTGCACATTTGTGGAACAAGAAGTTAAAGATGGAGCTCAGGTTTTGGCCATCCATTGGCAGTGGTTCCAGCGACTGGAGGACAGAGAAGAAGTGGTGATGGGAAGAGGAGGAAGCAAGAAAGTCACTTTTGATGGTGTTAAATAATGCTGATGGTTTAACTGCTTCTGCAGAAGTCGCCATGGAAAGGCATCAAGGGGAGGGAGGCAGAGTGGGATGGGAGCAGTGGTCTGGTTATCATGGGAGCTGAAAACATGGAAGCAGAAGCAAATGATCTGGAAGAAGGTGTAGATGAGAAGTTCTGACACTTACTGAGATCCCTATGGCAGAAATCTGGGTATCTCTGCAGCGGCAGCCCTCAGATTTGTTGGAATACAATCCACTGTCAAACCTCAAAACTTCCTCAGACCTTCATGAATGTGACTTCCCATCTTTTCATTACAAACTACACATTTTAATACTTAACATGTGAATGCTACAGTTCACGATTCAGTGTAGGAACTACTGAGTCTCGCTGTGAGGAACACCCCAGAAATATTTATTTATAAACAAGGAAAAGTAAAGGTTTCCTGAGAAGATCTCTTAAAAGCTGCACAGATGTCCAAAATGATGTCAGATAGACATGATACACAGAAGGCTCAAAGAGCTCTCAGTCAAGCCACCCGAGAGATGAGACACCTGTGTTTCTGAATAACATTATATTTTCATATTATAATCATAATTGGGGCGGGGAATTATCCAACAAACTCTTTTTTCCTCATCCTTGTCTTCCTTTCTCCACACACTGATCATCTTCACTTAAACCTGTTCAGATCTGTGTTATTATTTTCGCTTCTTTTAATCATTGCTCCTCACTTACACCTCCAGCTCAGGACTATTTCTCCAGTTTAGCATGTTCCCATTCACATGGTGTCAGCAGAAAGGGTTTCTTACTCCAGAAAAGCCGTTGCATATGCAATAAACAAATAGCCTTTGACATCCTGGTTAATTATATCAGTTAGCAACAATCTCACATGCATGAATGCTGTGCTAATGAAAACACTTTGGCATGCAAAGCAGGACCGATCAAGACATTGAAGTGTCCAAACCTGTAACTAGAAGCAGCACAACCCATGAAATATAACAGGACTTCATAGCTACATTTAGGAGGAGCATGGATAAATGGCAACATGGTAAGGTCAGACTCTACATAAGGCACAGTATGAGCCTCAGGTGCTGACCGGGTTGACTTCATGGAAAGGAAGTTAAGAAATTAAGAATATAATCCTGCAGCACTGGTGAGAATGACGACATAAATTTTGATTTGAGTATAACCAGAGATGAAGGCATCTTATCAATCCAGCATCTCTTTGTCTTCTGTGAAGCATTGGCTTAAGCAACCTGTGAAGTGCAAGGACCAACCATGCCTCTCAAACTCTCCAAACCCAAGTGCTCTCCTGAATCTCATTATCCATTCTCCTGCACTCCAACTGAGCTAGACACAAAGCAAGACCTCCATCCTGGGGACTTCTTCTGCAGCCCTCTTACCTCCCCATCACAATGGTCCACCTTCAACAAGGCTCCCAGCAGCCAAGCAGAGGAGTCTCAAGCCTTCACCACCACTATTCCAGGATCACTCCAAAAAAGATCTTCTCGTGACAACCACGTTTCAACCTGCTCCAGAGGAGCAGCTGGGTGGCCAGGCTCCATCTCCCACCCCAGGAGCCAGCTCAGTGCCTCAGCCCCGGCACACATGTGCTGCACAGATGGACGTGGAGTGCACGCTGCTGTGGCAAGCCCTCTGTGTGCTCCCTGCACGCTCGCTGTGCAACCAATTTGTATGTTTACCACAGCCATTTGTCCAAGACTTCTGAATGTCTGCAGCCAAAACCATGGAGAAATGGTGAAAAATGGAGGTGAAAAACCCCGGGAGGCATGTGCAAGGAAGGCGACACAAATGCGGTGACTGCCACCACCTTCTGCATTCACGTGGCCCAGAGCCCTTTTGCGGCTGGATAAGGATATGGGGACAATGCTGACTTCCCTGAATGTCTCCATCTCTTGGCTAAACCAAACCCTTTTTCATTTTTAGCCTCTCCTCTTTCAGCTACCCAGGCTCATTCCTCTAGGCCCTAGTGTGGTACACGCCTATCCAAATAAAAAACCATAGTCCTCAGAGACCAGATCTCCTTCCATCCAGCAACACTACGCAGAGCTAACCACAGCCTTAATGTACTGACAGTTAAACTGCTTTTATCTCTTTTCTTTTCCACAAAGTTCTCACACAATAATCCCCTGTCATTTTTTTTTACCAATAAAATATATGAATAGCTAATCTAGTGGCTAACTACAGTGGTACGAGATCTTCCCTTGTAATGAGTTCCACAGTGAAATAACAAAATCCCTATCAGAGACAATCTTTTTACAGCTGTTAGGAAGACTGTCTCTATCCAGATGCTTGCCATCAAATTGGTTTTGACTTCTTTGTCCCCTTGTATTACAGAGAAAATGGACTATCCCTAAATTTAGGATACAAACAAGATTACCAGTCATTGAACAACAGAAAATTTCTCCTGCATTGTTTAGCCTAGAGACATCCAAGCATCAAAGCCTAGGAATGCTCTTCCCCACCTCCTTTTAGCCACAGATAAACCCCACACACTGCAAAAGAGAAGTTTTTATTAAAATTGGCACTTCTGAGCTTGCAGTTGGTGGCAGATTCCTTCTCCGTCAATGACATCGTGTTGCACTGTGGCAGCACGAGAGTGCCATGGAGGCTATGAGCAACCCTGTGTTGAGTTTTGGCACCGGCCTAGCAATCCTAAAAAGCTGTTTGGTGTTTACAAAGCAAGGCTGAGCTGTGCCCAGCGCCCTGACACGCTGGGCAGGAAGAGGGAGTGTGGATGCTCCGGGTCATGTGCTGGGAAGCGAGCAGCAGGCAGTGATTCCCAATACCAGCAGCACTGCCAACACCCAGGCAGCAAAATTTAAAAAGGATTTTAAAAGTGCCCAAAATTGCAAAATGATTTTTAATGTGCCAAAACCATGGCTTAGTGTCTATAAACTTCTTCATTTGCTGGATCCTTCAGCCCCACTCATCCGTCCCCTTTCTCCTTCACCTTTCTCATTCCCTAAGGGCTCCTGTAAAGCAGTTCATAAAAGGTTGTAGCCCGAAAAAATACAGCCAGGGTTAGACCTTATGCTGCTGGAGATTTCCCAAGGATGGAGACTGCTGTGGGGCTTGGGCAGGAAGACATGGGGTTGATGCTTAGGCCAGCACACTAAGGGGTCCCATGGGAGGCAAATCCCAAAGGGCTGTGAGAGGACCAAAGAGTTCTTGGAGAACTGAGCAAGGAGATCTTCCAGATCACAGAAAGAAACTTTCATGCATACTTCATCATAAAAAGCCCTGCACAGACTCCACCCAGTGGGTGTGCCAGTGGGCTTGGGGAGATGAAGGCTGATGATGAGGACCTAGAGCAAGGCCATCACCTTGAGGAGAGGTCGCTCTCACGACAAGCCCAGCGTGCATTTCTACTGATGATAAATAAACAGGGCCAATGGGAGCTCTGCAGCCCTGAGCAGCCCCAGCCCAGGTGCAGGTGGGTTCTCCTGCACAGAAAGTGTTTTTGAGGCTTTGCCAGTATTGCTAAACCACGGTATAAGCCAGGGGAGAAACTGAAACCCTGTCAGCGGTCAGCATGGCGCAGTGCTCAGAGCTGAAGGAGGCTGTTGTGCCATTCCCTATTTTGGGCCACGTCTTCCCAAATCCCTTTCACATCAGACAGATGCTTCTGCTTATGGTTTCATGGGCAACACAAGAACCTAAAGCACTTGGGAGGATGGTGGCTTATTACAGCAGGAGCTTGGGTTCTTCAGAGGTAATTTACTGCAGGGAAGGACTTCCCGGCCGTGGCCAGACCAGGAGGACTTTTAAATTACTTTCTTTATGTACCCTGCTCTGGGGACTGGACCGGTCATGCATCATTGCAACAGCTCTTCTGAGTCCCAGATTGCCAGGTCATCGGGCGAGGTGGCTGCAAATGCCATGCCACTATCTCAACAGGGGAACACTTAAGGAAAGTTCATCCTAATTAATTAAAATTGTGAATTTAAAGTGGATTAATTAAACCGCATTAAATCCCTGTGTAAACTCGTCACTCAGACTTTGAAGTGTCTTTATTAAATTGCTAAAGCAAAATTCAACTAAACCAAATTAAGGCTGTTTCATTTCTAAATGACAGTGTCCACACGAGGATGTAATGCAGTTTAGGTAATCCACTTTAAAAGTTATTTCACATCCATTTCAATTGTCCCTGTGTAGACAAGCCTGAGGAATCCTGTCGCTCATGAGCCTGTGTACAAATATGGGTAACAACAGGACCTTTTTGAGATTGCCTTTTTAGGAGATTATTTCCAAATATCCTCATGGGCAAGGGAGCAAAGATTGAGCAAAGAGGGACTTTTTACAGGGTGTGGAGTGACAGGACAAGGAGGAATGGCTTTAAACTTATAAAGGGCAGTTTGGATTAGATATTGGGAAGAAATTCTTCCCTGGAAGAGGGGTGAGGCCCTGGTAAAGGTTATCCAGAGATGCTGTGGCTGCCCCATCCCTGGAAGTGTCCAAGGCCAGGTTGGATGAGGCTTGAAGCAACCTGGTCTAGTGTCTCTGCTCATTGTAGGAAAGTGGAAAGAGATGATTTTTGAGTTCCCTTATGACCAAAACTATTCTTTGATCCTATTATTATTAGTGCGACCTATCAGTGGGATTATCAGTGGGACCAGGGCAGGAAAGGACAGCACTCACCTATGGGCTCACAGCACGCAGGGGGACAAACATCCCTGGTTTATCCCTGCATTTGGGGACATATGGATGACATAGTGGAAATGAGGAAAATGGAGATGGTTGAGCATGTTATCTGTAGTAGGTACAGTAGTTCACAAGTCACGATGACATTGTCACTGAGAGATGCAGAGACATTCCCTAATCCCACCAAAGCTGCTGAGTGGGATGGGGGAGCAGCCTCGGACCCCTTCACCACTTGAGGCTGTACCCACAGTCTCCTGGCAGCAAGGAGGGGACTATGGCTGAATTTGACAAAGTTGATGGATTAGGGGCATCTACAGAGACCACTGTGATCAGCACAAGGGAGTCCATGGGACGGCAGCACTAAGGGTCTTCTCTCAGCCAGCAGATCCACAGTCTCTCAGCTCTGCAGAGAAGAGACATCAGTGTGCAAAAATACATTTTGAGGACCTGAAAGAAAGCCCCAGGGGGTTCAGGTTTGGGAAGGGCCCCTCTGTCCCCAGGTTCTGAGGAGCTGCAGAAGGCAAAGGGTTAAGGCAGCGCTGTGGTTTACAGTTTAGTAGCAGCAGCAGCACAGACCTTCACAGGGAGGCTGGAGAGGCTGGAATAACTGCTGGCTGGAGCTGCAGCATGTCCAGAGGCAATGGCAATAAAACCAGAGTGGATTACATCCCTTTAGAAACCCTCCGGGGGAAAAAAAAAAAAGAAAATAAGAGAATTAAAAAAAAAAAAAAAAAAAAAAAAAAAGGGGGGGGAACGCCAGAAAGCACAAACCACAGATTCTGTCTGTTGGCTGCTTTTTGATAAGCTCTGCTCCAAACACAATGCTAATGAGCGTAAGGGACATCCTCTGCGTGGGGCGGCTGCTTGACCGCATTTTGTCTGCATGTGGCTGATTTCCTCACCCACTGCCAAGCCCCGTGGCATCGCTCCCCGCCGGGGCTTTTCCTTCGCCTCCTCGCCTCGCCGCCCAGCCCTCCCGGCCGCCGATAGCTCACCCAACCTGCGTGAGTCAGCAGTAACTGAAGGAAAGGGCTGAGGGGGAATAAACACCAGCGCCTGGAAACTTTCTCTCCCTAGCACTGCAGGGTCTCTGTGCGCTCCCCATGTGAGCTCTGGAGCAGGGATGGGCAGTTTCTGAGCTTTCTTCATATTAACACTGTATGATTACTTTGTTTTCCAGGTTGATCCCAAAGTCCACCCAGCTCCTGGCGTTAATTTACCCTTTGCCAAAGCCGTAGCTGCCCCCTTTCATACTGCCGGGCTCTTTACAAACCCATTGGTGATTGCTTTCCCAAGGCATCTACTGGGTTGCGTATAATTCCTCTAATTAAACGTAAAGGAGAGATGGTTTGGTGGAGCACCATTTCATCATTTCCCCTCTCGCTTCACGCTGTGGACTTTAATGAGGACCTAAAACACCATCTTGACTTGGCTTTAGTTTCAGGCCAGATGAGCTTTGCTTGTTAAGACGGTCTTCGCTTGTCAGGAAAAATAGCTTTATTAAGGTCATGTAATGCGGAGGGTTTGATTGAAGCTAATCAAGGAAGAAAACCAGACTGGCGCGGTGCGAATCAAACTTACTGTGACATGTTTAACATAACTTCACCTCCCCTATCTGTTAAAAGCAGACAGAAGTAAGATCAAGTTACCCAGAAGAATGCCTGAGCTGGGGGAGTGTGTATAGCACTGTACAACATTGTATAGCACTGTACACCCTATAGCACTGTACAATGCCGTGTAGCACCGTACAACACTGTGTAGCACCGTACAACACTGTGTAGCACCGTACAACACTGTATGTAGCACTGTACAAGCTTTTGTAGCACTGTACAACATCGTGTAGCACCATGCATTGTACAGCACAATAACATGTCTAGTAGCACTATGCATCCTCTAGCGCTGTACAATGTTGTACAGCACTGGAGAGCATTGTGTAACACTGCCAGTAATCGCACAGCACCACTGTACAGCACTGCACAGCTCTGCACAGCACCATACAGCATTGTACAGCACTGTACAGCCCCACACAGCACTGCATAGCATCATATAGCGCTGCACAGTGCCATACAGCTTTGTGCAGCACTGCACAGCACTGTATAACATCACATAGCACTGCACAGCACGGTTGTACAACACCTTAGAGCACCATACAGCCACACACAGCACCATATAGAATTGTACACCTCTGAGCAGTGTCACACAGCACCCTATAGCACTGTACAGCACAGCGCTGTATAGGACCATATAGTGCTGCACAGCACCATACAGCAGCACATAGCACCACACAACACTGTGCTGCGGCTGCAGCTGCAGCTTAACCCACATGGGGCTTCCTGGGAGTGACCCAGCCAACTCCAGCACTGCTGCTCTGCTTCCAATCCTTGGGAGCAAGGCTCTCTCAGCACAGGCAAATTGCCGCCCAGCAGTGTGGAGGTGGCCAGGCTGCCCTGCAATGCTCACCAGGCCATCGTGCTAATCTGGAGGGGCTCCAAACCTAAATAATGGTGTATGGCCGAGAGGGACATGCTCCCAGTGGAGTGGGTGCCACACCCAGATGGAGAGAGATCCTGTCTCACTTTCACCTCTGTTTTGTCAAGGTGATGTGAGTTTTACAGAAAATGCAGTGGTGTTTTTCAAATCCAAAAGGCTGTCCCGCCACTGAGACTCATTACAGAGGCGCCTCAGTTTTGGACTTATTGGATATATTTTTCCATATTTTCCTCTAAAGAGCACACAGCTGGGAGCTCGCTCTGCTTCCTCTGTGCACACCAACCACTGGGCTCCTTGCTTTTGCTTTTACTTTGGTTTTACTACATGGTGTCAACAAATGCACATGGGGCTGTCTGAGAAAATCCTCTGGGAGAGGAAAAAAATAATTATACAGAAGTAGGTGTTGGTTCATAATTTTTGAGAGTTTCTGAAAAACCTATGGCTCCAGTCAGAAGCCAAACCCCATAAGCTGGGCAATCCAGCCCCTTAAACTGCAAAACATCCATGCTCTGGGAAAAAGGGATGAACTCAAGCCCTCGGCACATACAGAGTCCGAGGGATGGTGTCCCCACCTTGTGAGGTCTGGGTTCTGCCAATGTGTCCCACAGCTGCCAATGTGTCCCACAGCTGCCAATGTGTCCCAAATTAAAACTACCAACCCAACTACCTCTGGTTTTTGGTTTGCTCCTGAGCCACTGGGTAGGAGAAAAACACAAACTGATGTCTGAGACACAGGCGGATTAAGCTGCAAGATACAAGCTCTCACAAGCAAAAGCAATTAAACCTGGGCTTTTTGTTGGTTTGATTTTTGTTTCTCTCTCTTTTTTTTTTTTTTATTTTTTTAAGACAGAAGTTAGGAACTCAGTGCTATGGAAGGGGCTTTTTAAGGATAATTTTCTCCAGAGAAGTTCAGGAACTCCAAACATACACAGGGATATCCTGCTTAGGACAAGGCTCAGCATTAAAAAAACACAGTCTAAACAAAAACGTGGGACTACTCCCCTGCTCCAGCCCCGCTGCTCAGCGACGGATGGACAGGAAATTACCAGCAGTGGCACTGGGGGCTGTTGCCAAGAGGGAGTGAGGAAACAAAAGACCCTCTATTGTGTAGGAAAACCTGACATCCATCCCCTCTGCTATACTCTGAACTCCCATAAACCTTTCCTGTGAGATATGATTTGTGAGAGCTTTCCACTTTTTCAGTGCCCAGCATCGTCCCCCCTCCAGCACATGCAAGCGGCATCTGCATTGACACCGAGTTTCATGCTACTGCCAGCCTTTAAAAGCCTGGATTTATCCTGATTTCTTCTTCTCCTCCTCCTGCAGCCACCCCACAAACTGCTATTAAGAAAGTAAATGAGATATTTGCCCTGGCAAGAAGCAGCAGCAACCCCATACTGCACAAAGGGCTCGATTTTCTCCATTATTCTGTTCTCCTTCAGTACAAAATAAGGAGCTTTTTTTGGTAAAACAGTAATATTTTATATTTCTCCGTTTCTTTTCGAAGCCATACACTGTAATTGACTAACAGGTCACTCTCAATTAATTATATTTAACAAGTAGAAGCTGCAGAGCAACGCTCCCTCCTCCAAATTATGTCCTTTGGTTATTTAAATAGGTGCAAGCAGAGGGATGGGAGAAGGAACAAGTCGGTAAAGTATCAGCTGTGGAAGTTTGTTGGGAACTTTCCAAAACCCTACATCTGCTTGGCAACAGCTCAGAAAGGGATATGGTTACTCTTTTAACAGTAACACAGCTTTCCCAGGCTACAATATATGAAAAACAGCTTACCACGGAGCAGGGAAGGGCCAAGAGAGAGCTGCAAACCCCCCCTTGGCCCCACCATGGGACCCCATCACCTCCTCAGAGCCAGTCAGGGACGAGTAAAAGTGCTGTCCTTGGATGTGGGAGCCCCTCCAAACTTCTCCCCAGTACCCTGGGGTGGGCTGTACATCCAGAAACAACTCAGGGCTGAAGAGGGGGTTCCTGCTCCAACTTTTTTTGGGGAGAAATACAGCATGGCTCTTGTCAGCGTAAGAATTTGCTCACCACAAACAACACATCTAAAGGCACTGTTTATAATTACAGCATTAATTGATCTCTCATTTATTTTTTTTTCCAGCTGCTAATTAGAGAGATAATATCTCGGGTGCTTTACGAGCGTTAGAAGACTTCAGCTTGCATGGAGATACTTCTGCTGAGGAAAGCAGAGGTGGATAGAGCGGAGAGCAATCGCTTCACAAAGAGAAATGATTTACCACAGTTGGGTGCATTTTTTGTATTTTAATTAATATCGCTTTAGTCCAAAAAAAACCCCCAAAAAAACCCCAAAAAACAACCAACCTCCTGCAGCTCGTTTTGCGCTACGAGGGCAGGGAGGCATTAGGAAGATTTAGTGCCTCTGCCGGGTCAGGAAAACACGGGAAAAAAGTCAGAAGTAAAAACAACAGCGCGAGAGAAAGGGGGAATGTTTGGCAGGGGATAAGACGCCTCTCCATGGCAAAGGGAGCAGGACACGGCTGTCCCGGCCCTCCCACACCAGGAGGCAGTCTGCAGGGAGCATTCAGGCGCCCGTTCCCGAGGCCGTGGGGCTCGGCACGCTGCCGTTGCTCCTCCGAAGCCCGGGATCTCTCCCGGAGCGGAGGGAGCACGCGTCTAGATGTAGTTTTACAACTAGGTGAAAGTTCCCGCAGCGGCGGATGCACGGCTGGCACTGCCTGGTGTGACCCATTTCTCAAATAATTACAGCCTGAATCACAAACCTGTTAAGACCCAATTAACAAAAATGTTATGCATCAGTGATGCGTGTTTTGTCCAGAACTTTTAATTCCACAGTTTTTCCAAGTAAATTCTCTCTCTTTATTTTCTAGTCATTAAATCCCCTCCCCTGGGTGCGAGCGGTTGCCTTCCCATTGTGTTGCGAAAGGGTTAGCGGGCCAAGAAGTCAGAAGGAAAAGGGTGTCATTACTTCTTGCCACTTTGTGGTGGGGAAAAAAATTTGGGAAAAAAAAATTGAAAATAAACTCTTGCTGCTCCTGAAGCCATGATTAAGCCCTGGAGATGCCCCAGGGAGGGTGAGGGGTCAGGCTGTACTCAGCTGGGGGCGATGGTGGGGAAGGGGCTGGCACTGCCCTGGCCTTTGCAGACGAGGGGAGGCAGTGGAGAGGATTTTATTTGGCAGATGGGTGCAGCTATTGAGCTTATGCAGTAGTGGGTTTTTGGCTGCCCGAGTGGGGAGCCTGTTGTTTACTGTTTATGGATTTGTCAGTTTTAATTATTGTGAAGTGCCCAGATGCTCTGGCGACCAGTGCCATAAGCATTTAGGGAGCAAATATATAACCAAATGCACTTGAAAACATCTCCACTTCCTCCCCATCCCTCTCCTCCCCACCTCCTGGGATGCCCCACGACACTAAACACCAGCTCTCCTCGGCATACCGTGGCCGTGCAGGACCGCGGAGCACACGATGCTCCCACCAGTCCAGGGCTGTCCTGTGTCCTCCCACCTTGGAGCTCCAACTCCATCAGTACCATCCCTGCAGGCTGCTGACACTGGGGGCCCCATTCACCTCCTGGATCCACGTTTCACTGTTCCTACCCCACTGCAGGCCCCAGGCGTGCAAATCTGGAAGCAGATCTGCTTCCTTGCACCTTTTTTTTTTTTATACCGTCCATCTTTTTAAGGTTATTGGACTCTGTTTTATATAACGAGGTTACGTGCATGGCAAATAGCATAAATGCATCCCAGACGCGGCCGGTGAGGAATGCTCCCCCTGGTTACACATGGACTTTTCATCTGTGGTCGTAGGGCTGCGAGTGGCCGTCTCCAAGAGTGCCGTAGCCTGCTCCTTCCTGACTCCATTGTAATCCATATTCCTCCTCCCTATGCGAAATGCTGCGCTAGATAAATTCCACTGTATTTCAGAAAGTTTTCCACAGCTCCCTAAGTGTTTCCATATGACACTGGGCTCTACAGGTAACTTGAGTTAAAGCCATTCCTTAAGCAAAACTCCCTGTAAAATTTTCCACTATCTCAGCAGTACTCTATGTGCTGTCATTAAAGCAGAGCACATATATTTCAGAGCAGGATTTGCCGAGATGTCGGATTGCTTGGTGAGCCCCAATTAAGTTTTCTATACATTTTTTTTTTATAAAAACCTCCTTGCTCAGGTCTTTTGCCTGTTCATTCACTGAGGTCCTTTATAAGGGGGGAAGATGCAGCTTTCTGAGCTGTGCAGGGCGCAGGCTCAGGCTGGAAGCGGCGTGGATAATGCCAGCCTTGTTCCCGCTGCCTTTTCACTCTGTTCCCAATCCTCCTTTTTTCCACCCATTTCCCCAGGAATGGCAGCGAACCCTAAATTGCAACCACCTGCTCCATACATCATCCTCAGGCCTGGCAAGCCTGAAACGGCAGTGATGCTCGGCATTCCTGTAGGGAATTGCTCCCCAAAATGCTCAGCCCCGCGTTCCAAGGACAGCAGCTAAACCGCTGCACGGGTAAAAGTGTTTAATTTGCACATAAGCTTATGCTGAAAGAGCGGTTCCTGTTCTCCAGGAAGCCCTTAACAGGGAAAGAGAATCTCCAAAGCAAAGGCAAAATGCATGATTTCGGAGCAAAGATCCCTAAGGATGGAGGAAACACCCCGAGCTGTGCAAATAGGATCGTGGTGCCCTGTGCATGGAGCGACTGCTTAACATCTGGCTGGATTATGGTGAGAGAGAGAATCCAAGATGGCAGGAAAGATTAATGATTTTGTAGCTTCTTCTGGTTTCAATGAACTTTTCTCTGGTTATAATCAAGGTTTTCAATGGCAGATTGGCTGCACGCTGGGCAGTGGTGAGCTGAGGTGGGGTGCTCTGTCTTTGGGAATGACAGAAGCACTCTGCCACAAACCCGACTTGTAACTGTCCCGCAGAGCCTGTTATGCTCAAATAGCTGTTTTGCCACTGGTTTAATTAATAAGCCATATTATTGGTTAATTTTATACTGTCCTGAACTTTTGTCAAGGAAAAATTAGTTAATTTTACAGTGAATAGATTTGATGCAGCAGAAATAATGAATAAACAACTTTTTTAAAGGTATGGACTCACAGCTTTGCTTTGATTAAACCCTCCATTTTTATTGCACAAATAATCTCCATTATTGATAGACTCCTTTACAGACAAAGAACCTTCCCTGTCCTCAAACTGCTTTTTAAAAAGCTATTAAACACCCTTCTCTCATCCCAGGGTTTTACACATGCAAATACACCCCTAAACTGTTTTAATTCTCCTTTTTCCCCTCATCTATCTCCCTGCTTTCCAGATGGACCACCAGCTTCCCACCATTGCCAGCAACAGCTTGCGTATTGTTTGTTTAAAACAAAGATGACGCATTAAATATCATATAAGACGTGAGGAGAGGGGTTAAGGATGATACTCTGGAACTGAAATGCCACGCTAAGCCAGTCCAGTCAGGCGTTCCAAAGGTTGGTATGTGCAATGGATTCAGGATCTGGCCACCCTCTGCCTTTGGGTAAGGCGCTTCCCTCCCTGCTTTGAGGATCCGTTGCCTCCAGAGAGAGTTAAACTTGTGCGAACGCTCTCCAAATTATACAGGCTAACCAACAATTATGTCATTTCATTCAAACATTCATTCACCCGTCATGTGCCCAGATTAAACAGTAACACTTTGTTTGAAACATTCTGCTGAAATTAGCAGACCAGAGTTGCCTTCACCTATATTTAAGCACCCAGCCCCGTGCCGATCGTAGCCTCGCCTGAACTCGCACGGGTTTAGGCAAGTTTAGCACTTTTGTGCGAGTTGAAGCTGTGCTTTTGTACTCTGTACATGTCTGCGTGGTTATTAGATATGTAGCAATAGCAGGGATATGGAGCTATGAACATTTACATGAAAAATTAGGAATTCTGGAAGAATGTAAAAATCTGAAAAAACTATGAATTTAGGAAGAAGTTTATGTTCACTTGTAGCACCCCAAAAAAGTATTTTCAAGCTGTGATAAGAGAAAACAATGCACAAGAGCTGAAGTTTGGTCAGTGGTTTTGGTGATGGACCAGAAAAAGCAAAATCTGTAGAGCTCTAAATTTTACCATTTCCTTCTTTAAGGACATTGGTTTGGGACACAATATGGATTTTAATTACCATATTTTGTTTGAAAGCAGAATAGTAACCACCCCACCACCAGCCTTCTCCTGCATTCTTTTCCATAATCTCCCTTCCTTGGGACACCAGCAACCCTCACCGCCAGCACGTGCTGCAGAAGGGTGCAGAGTTCCAGGATGCCCAAGGCTGGCATTAATGCTAAAATCTGCAGTGCTACCAACATCTCCAAGATGCCAGTTTGCTGCCATCAGCTTTGTGTGACAGGAGAGAATAGCAGGCAGATTGCGTATCTAATGAGCCACACATATTGAAAATCCACAGCAATCTCTGGAATACATGTGGATTTGTCTAAAACTTTAAAATATGGCCTGGATGGTGTCCTGACTGCCAAAACCACAATGAATTCACTGTTACTGTCACTAATCTCCATGTATGTTACATATGGTTGACATTTTTCTTTAACTCTCATATTTTTTGCATGTGTGCGTGTATAAATAGGGTAAGAGGGAGGCGAGGAGCAGGCAGACAAACAAACAACCGGCTGGGATGCACGACGTTCCCATTAGGCATTGGATAATTAGTCCAAAGTGTGTTATGCAAATCTGCAGAGCCCTGAACAGCACGTTCTTGAGCATAGGTGAAGTCTAAGTCCGTCCTGGGAACCCAGATGTGCCTTTCTGGTGTTATGTTTAAGCGTTCATCCCAAAGTTGGAAGGGCTGCTCCAAGTCATGCTGAATCCAGCAGGAATCTCGAGGCATTTCAGTACAATACAGGGAACTTCACACACTTTGTGTATTTCTTCAGGTTACTAGTTTAGAATATTTATAGAATCACAGAACAGTTTGGATTGGAAGGACCTTAGAGACCACCTCATTCCAACCCCTTGCCATAGGCAGGGACACCTTCTATTACACCACTTGCTCCAAGCCCCATCCAACCCAGCCTTGAACACTTCCAGGCATGGGGAAGCCACAGCTTCTCTGGGCAACCTGTGCCAGGGCCTCACCACCCTCACAGGGAAGGATTTCTCCATGATCTCTAATCTACCCAGGTCCTTAGTCAGTGTGAAGTCATTGGCCTTTGTCCTGTCACTCCATGAGCTGGTCCAAAATCCCTCTCCAGCTCTCTTTGAGCCCCTTTAGTAGTGGAAGGTGCTCTAAGGTCTCCCCAGAGCCTTCCCTTCTCCAGGCTGAACACTCCCATCTCCCCCAGCCTATCTCTGTAGCAAAGGGGCTCCAACCATTTAACATACACTTCATCTTAAAGGATTTAATATTCATATGATATATGTTGCCTTGACCACCCGATCGGAATATGAACCCTTGCAGAAGCAGGAATAAATCCCCTTTTCCTAGCAATGCAATATTACAGAGCGCGCTGGCAGAAAAGTTGTACGTGGACTAAGAAATAATATTTCATACATTCCTTTTACTTTCTAGGCAAATTTATGCCAGATTTTATTCCACTACAGCATTACGAGCAGCACTGCTTATCTCTGTTTCAGTGCACTTCTACCAAACAGTAGGTCAGCTGAAAACTTTGTTTACTGCCTGAGGAGAAGCAAATAGTAGTCATGCATGGTTGGCAGGGGCTCACGGTGTGATATATTCACTGCTGTTATATGGCTCATCATATAATTTAAGTCTACTGTAAACAGTCTATTTATGATACACATCCCGTTTGGACACGCAAATTCCTTGGCTTGTGAGAACAGCATTACAGGGATGGGTATGTTCCTCCTACCACGCGGCACTCACCGTTGGTAAGTTTAATAATGAAGTGAACGCGATTCTAGTAGAGGAGAAGATCTCTCTTAATTTTTACTTGAAATAAACTCAACAAAATCTCACACTAGGTATTTCTTTGATGGCTATTTCCCAGGAGATCCTCTTCCTCCCCTGGCATTTTTTTTCAAGACTGTTCCTAACACAGCCAAGGGTTCTAGGGATGGGGAGAAATTTTGCAGTCAAAAAAAGCAGCCAATCTCACCCCAGTGAGGTTCCCAGGACTGTCCCACCAGGGACCATCTTTTTTGAGTCTCTCTTGCATCATATCATGCCCACAACTAGCTTACACCCCTATTTTGGGAAGAACAAACCCTAACCACAGTTACCCTGATGATGCCTGATGCTGCATACCAGCTCTCTCTTCCTAGTCCACCTGATAAACCATTCTTGGCTTTTATTTGCCTCCTTTCTATTTGCCATTCAGATTTTATAGAAGACACTCAAACAGCCACACAGCACAGACGCAGGAGCAACCCCCTGTTTCTGTACTGCACCACATTTTGGACAAAGAGGCCGTAAGAACCTGTGTCAAAGCAAATGATACTGGCCTTTATCACTGATTTTTTTTTCTTTTTTTTTTTTTTTTAACTTTTCAAGAGCTCTGGGTTGAATAAAGCCAACATTTCTCATAATAAGTCCTGTGGTGACATTATGTGTGTGTGTCAGGGAGAGCAAATCTCAGAGTGCTTCGAAAACCATACAGCAGGGCTGGGTTCTACCACACCTCAAAAATTATCCTTCTTCCACACCTTTAAACAGACTTCCTTTCTAAAGGGATGTGTCGGTAGCAAAAGGCATTGGGAATCTCTGGGTTTTTTGCAGGTGCATGTGGATGCGTGGGAGGAACTGCTTCAGCCCTGTCCATCAGAGAAAGCACTGCCATGTCCATGAGAACAAGGACAGCATTATCCCGGGCACAGTGTCCATCCAGGCAGACGGGCAGCAGGAGAGAGTGTGTCACCCACTTTCATTTTTGAATATACCAGACAGTTTTATAGATTGCTACATTTAAATAAGTTCCCGCATTGCTGTTACGTGGTCTGATCAAGATTGGTAAATGCCTTCTGCAAGGCAAGAACGCCAGTAATGGTGATAACATCAATATCTGTGCTGTGGCTGGGCTGGGCACGGCACAAATACACACTCTCTACACTCCGGAAGCTTTAATATCTTAAGCAGACAAATAGAAAGAAGAAAAGAAACAGCGGCGCTCCCACTTGTGCTCCTGACAAACTGTGCTGTTGCAGAACCAGTTAAATAGTTTGCCCAAGGCCACAAAGAAAGGCTGTGGCGGAGCTGGAAGAGGACCCAACCTCTGCACATTTCCAGCCACGTGCACCAGTCCAGTGCTTTCTCCCTGCAAAGATTAACATATTCAATACTTCTCTGAGTACTTTTGAATAATTGTAACCACCACTTACTTTCATCTGAGTGGCTGTGAAAAGCTACATCATCCCTTGGTTTAATTTCTTTCCCCAAGAAGAATTGCATTTGAAAAGAGCACAAGCAAGTCTGAACCTGCTAATTACACCACAGTACCAGAACAGAAGAAAAATCATATAAAGGTATTCCTGACGTTATATGTGCTCATGTCAGTCAGGGCCTCTAAAGAGTCAGAAAAAATTGACTTCAACTTGTTCAAAGTAGACCTTACAAAAACACAGATGGTCTTTGAAAAGTTATAGGTATTTGTGGCCATTTCATGACTACATCAGCAGTTAAAATCTGTCACAGTGGAGGTGCAAGAAGAGCTAGTTTGTTCTTCACAGGATTGGGCTCCTCTTCAAAAGAGTGAGTGACGTGAAAAGCATGAGGGAGAGACGGCTGTAAGAGCCAGTTATGTTCCAATGCTCAAAGACAACTCATAATATTCATGAAATATCAGCAAAAAATTTATGGCAGGTATATGCATAATTTAAATCATTTAATGCCATGCAATTTATGCCAAATAACAAAGAAAAATATCGCATGATGCCAGTTCTGATTAATGCGATAACACTTTACATTTCTTTGGAGCTTCTCCTAATGAAGGGCAAGCAGAAATTTCCCCTTGCTAACAACTTTCCAGCTTCAGCTTTACTTTCTAGTGCTTTCTCTTGTAGTACACATCATTCATTTTGCTGAGCAACTACATTCACTTCTATTAGGCAGCTATTAATTACTGGGCCCTAATGGCAAGGTGACAGTGCATTGAATCGTCAACAAGAAGTGCAGATCAGAAAGTTCATGAAGAACCTGGTTTTGAATAAAAATGAGGTTTTGTATCCTCATCTTCTCCTCGAGTGAACTGTGAATGGGATGAAGGAAGCCCATGCCCAAATGGCCAGAGCAGGGCTGAGAGGGAGGGCTTGTCCCTGACCATTCAGGATGGCTGAAGGAATTGCTCTCTGTGGCGCCTGACCTGCACAGCTGGATGAGGATTGATGTTGACAGGCATCCCAGGGAGAAGGGGAATAAGAAACAAAGAGGCAGAGAAACCCAAAGGTCCTCTGGAAAGGAGGGAAGGAAGCAGATTATCCCCTTCTCACTGCATTTGGAAACAGATGTTCTCAATATCCCCAGCTCCGAAGGGTAGGAAGTGGTGAGCACAACTTGAGGAGCGCGGGTACTCTTGGTAAACAGTGCCAGTTTGCTTTTTTTAACTTTCTGGAGGACTGAAATGAATAGTGGTTTTAGTGGCATTCGAATCTGTCCGTGGCATCTTCCTATCTGCTTTTGAGATCTGCTTCCTCCCAGTGCCCTGGAGGAAGAGCACAGCTGTGGGAGGAGAGCACTGGTTTCACAAGGTCTGAAACTCAAGAAAACCCGCACCTCAAATTGAGATCTTCCAAATTTCCAGAGCAGATGTTACAGGGACCAACAGACTCATGCGCCACACTTCATCCCCTACAAGCACTTTCCTCTTTAAAGGCATCTGGGGTCTGTTCTGCCATCACTGTGCTGGGATTTATGTATGTCACTCCCATAAGTGTTAATGGTGGTTAGATACATACAGCCATTCCTCTCCCACTTTAGGAGGAGAACAGAGCCTTATGGGTGAAAAGTTTGCTATTAAGGATTCTTAATACAATGGAAACATTCTGTCTCTTTTAATTGTAATTTACTTCTAAGTGTAACCGCTCTGGGTTGGGAAAACCAGGATTCAGTCCAATTCAATTATGCAATTCTTGCCACCTGGTAAGCCTTGTTATTTTATAAAGAGTACTGTAGTAGAACTGGCAGATTCATTCATGTTCAGAGCGTGAGCACCGTACACTGTGTAATCACCAGCTCATAAAGAAGAGCGCTGCGCAAAAGTCAACCACTCAATTATAACCCTATCTTTAAAAAAGAATATGCAAAACCACGAGGCAAGATTCCTCTTTGGTTCAGCTGGTTTACAATTACAAGTTCACTGGGATCTTTGCTTTGCAAAGCTTTCCAGTATGGGTTCAACCTCAAGTTAAACATGAGCTCAGCTCAGGACTCCGGCACGGTCCTATCGATCAGCACTACTTGCAGACACTGGAGGATAATCTCCATCCAGAGGGCATTGGTGGGAGGGGATGCTAAATCACAGGCCTGCAGGAAGGGTTTTATTGGGCTAATGCACATTCACTCTGACTTAGCTAATGAAGCTGCAACAAGATAATACAGGAAAGGAAAATATGGCCCTGGCAACTGGAAACACTTTCATTAGCACAGGCACCTGACAGACGATCAAAACCCTGTGACACCCTCTGTCCCCACAGGCTAACGAGCTGCCCCGCATCCTGTCCTGCTTAAACTCCTCAGCATCCCAGCAGTGACTGCCCATATCAGAGGTGGAGAAACATAAAATGTATTTTTCTACAGGAAACAGTTAATAGGTATAGAAAAGTAGCAACTGTCTAAGGGTAAAACTCCCCTTGCCTTCATCAGCTTCAGCCAAGTCTCATCCACTCCCTCCACCTGCAGCAGGCACTGAGCAGGAGTCAGAAGTTTAACAGAGATGGGTGAGAGTGCAGGACCAGGACTCACCCACAAGCACTGGAAGCTCCTCTAAATCAATGCCCCAAAACCATAACTGGAAGATTAGTTGTGCTTTTACTAAATAAACAGTATCAAAACCTTACTTTGCAGTTCCCTTTCACTGCACTTCTGCATTCCGAGCTAAGGGCAAAGTTTGCAGCAGCTTTGGAAAGGTTGGAAACATGAATAACCCAGGTGGACTGGCCAGCTCTGCCACAGGGGGAGAGAGTCTCTTGGCTCATCATTGCTACTGTCACCACTGTCACTTGGTCTCTTCACACCATTCCACAAGCCCTCCTTCCCAGGCTGAAAGCTTTCAGCACATCCTGGATGTGTTCTTCTGCCCAGTCCCCATCCCAGTCAGAGCAGACTTAGCTGAGGTTGGCTTATGTGTGCAGAAGAGAGGGATGAGGGGGACAGAGCTGGGGTTTACTAATTCCAGAAATACTCCAGGGACTCCTCACCTGACAGCTCTGCACCTCCGACAGCAACAGTGGGATGTTCTGAAATCTCACACCTTGTAAATAGGAGAAGCACAGTCTGATCATAAAAATGTAAAGTATTAATTAATAGTATAACTTCAGTTTGTATTCCAGCTCCGACATAATGAACCTGCCAATTTTGATTGCAAAGTGAAAACTCATCTCTTTATTTTGGACAAATAGGGTTAAGCTTCTTAAGCAATTCTTTGTTGTTTTGACTTCAACAATTTATGCAAATGAGATGTTAATTAGGGTAATTGTAACTTAAATTATGCTTGTGTAAACCTCTCCATTGGTAGGAAAGTGTGGGAATCCAGACAACTGGTATTTAAAGCAGCTGTACTAACTCACTTCTGAAAGCAAAGCATACCAAGATCACTTTCATGTCTTTACAATTTGTTTTTATGAGGTGATAACATTTTTACAAATACCATCATTTTTGCTTTTTTATATTGTAAGTGACAGTCTGACATTTTACAACTGGCTTATTGAAAACAAGAATTGAGCACTCTCGCTGTAACGGACATTAACTGCTCAATAGAGATTCACATGCTAATGAGGTGAGAGGGGCTCCAGAAAGTTTTGATAAATGCGACACACACTCTAACTAGCAGTGAATGTGAGTTGACAAAGAACATCTACACCAGGGTTCAATAAAATGTAACCCTTTAAATTAATCATACTGGCAGTATTTAATAGAATGCACAACAATCTCTTTTCTGATGGCTATAAAGCAGAAGAAATGCAAAGTCTCGACAAATGAAAGTTCCCACATTTCCCTCTTCACACTGCTACTTCCATTCGAACTCCAACAATTGGTAAAAAAAGGTAGTTACTGTAAATAACAAAGTAGGAGGTTTAATTGTTTCCTTCTTTTAAAGCAGGATGCTTTTCTTCACATTTATTTGTCTGGATTCTATTGAGCAAATACCCCGACCCGAAAGATTGATCATAAAAAGCATCACCGGTTGCACTCGGAAGGAAGTTTAAGGATACCGTCGGAAGGAAGTTTAAGGATACTGTACAGCAAAGAGAGGCTTAAATGACCAGCTTTCTGCCGGGCCTCTTTTCAGCCCAACTTGGCGATTTTTTTCCTTTCACTAAATATAGCTTGAAGGAAAATACGCCACAGCAGTTAATCAGAAGCAGAAAGAGAAGTTCAGAGGCTTCATTCACACCAAACTCCCCAGACTTTGCTGAGATTTGCTCCAGTGAGAGACAAAGCTGGAACTTTAGCGCCAGCATCACAGCAAGGAAGGTGGAAAATTTTTTATCCCGGTTGTCTTACAAGTCTATTTTTTTATTTTCCTGTCCTGTCAGTCCCAACCCGACCACACCAACCATTACACATAAGCTTGCGAGATCTCAGGAAATAAAATCACTGGAAGGCCAATTGCTTCCACACGTTACACTAAGGCGTTATTTCTTCCTAAAGTGACAATCCTTTATACCCTTTTTGAGTTTAGCCCATTTTAATCTTGGCAGGAAGTGTAAATCTGTGCGCTCAGCAGCATTGCAGCCTTGCTGGCTGTCAAAATTTTGCCTCCGCCAATGCTTGAGAGGTATTCTTGTAATTTCACTGGGGTAGGAGACTTCTCCGTCTGACATACAAGATATCCCCAAGTAGTACAATGTGCCAAAACACCGGCACATGTACCCTGCTCACTGTGTTTCGTTCTGGTAACTCAGACTTGCTCTCTCAGCAGCTGCTGGAGGGCTGGATGCAATACAAGGAGCCCATCACAGGCAGAGAAAAGGAAAATAACCACGAATGAACCCAGAAAAAAATCCTCCACCCATATCCCCATTGCGTTCGGACCTCATGAGTTCACTCTGATACATGTTGAAGCGTTCAGCAGTGAGCGCTCAGCCCGTGATCCTGCCTATCCAAACACATGGCCGTGCTCCCTAAGAGGTGTTGAGGGCTGCTCGGCTTCTCTCCGTGCAGAAACGGTGAGCTTGGAAAAACGAGCGAGCAGAGGAAGCCGTGCTGCAGCTCCGGAATGGCCATTTAGCCAAATTGCATACCTGTGCTGTGTCAGCTATATGGTAGATTCATCTCATTCCATTGGTCTAATGGATGGCAATTGAATTTAATTAGCAAAACTACTTTGACTTAGTCTCATACTGTGCTGAATGTAATGAAATCTTTCTCCTCCTCTCTCTCTCCTCTTTTTTTTTTTCCCCCTCAAATAAAGAATGTCCTTAACTGCATTCCACTGTTAGAATATTAAAAGCTATATATGTTACTCCTAAGGACAGAGTACAGCCATCCCCTTTCACAGGCTTTAGATTTAGTTATTGTATTACATAACGTAAAATAATTAAAAAGATACTTCGATAGTTACACACAGTATAAATTCAATTACCGCGATGTCTCCATTAAAAGCACTTTTATAGTATGAGTAAAATGCAAATCCTCTTTAGAGATCGATACCAGAAACATAATTCTATGCTTCATCCTGAGAAGGAAGTTAGCCTTAATAAATCATCCTCTTAGATTAAAAAAAGAAAAAAGTTTCAAAGGTACGTATTTGAAGGCAGCTCTCTAAAGCAGACACGGTGCTCCTATTTCTCCTGGGCTCATTTTTTAGCAGTGAGGTTCACAGGCTGCACCTCCTGCTTTCATACAGACCCTGCCAAGGAGAAGGATGCCGAAAAGAAAACCCCAGCCACGCACGCTGGCGCCGCAGCTCTGTCGGGATTTATTGAAATGCCCCAGATCCGGCCGCGAGAAGTTTGCAGCAACTTGTCCCCCCCAAAATAAAGTGCAAAGAAATTCCTCCGGATGGGTTTGGAGGGAATGCTCCTACCAAGCCTAACTTTTGCCTGGCTGGGCACAGCGAGACAAGTTCCTATGATTGATTATCGTGGTATCTCTGGATGTCTGACTTTGAACCATAACCTTTTTTGCGCACAATGACAGTTGGGACCTACCATTTGCCATCTGTAGAGATGGTGGGGGAGAAAAGGACTTCGCTTACATTAATCAACCAATTAAGAACAGACTTAAACAAAACACTAAAGCATAATAAAAACCTGACTGCTTAATAGCTTTGTACTCTTAATAGTTGCCTTCCTGTAGCCTGCTGATGGGAGACGCATCGCCCTGCCCAGCCCCTGCCGGGGACGGGGCTCTTGCTCTGGGACAAGGCACTACCTGATCTCAAATACAGCTGAGATTCTCTGTTCTGGGCAAGACCAAGACCTGTACAGTATTAAAAAAAAAAAAAAAAAAAAAAAAAAGAAAGAAAGAAAAGAAAAGTTTGGAAACACAAGTTGTGAATCACAGCCATACAATGTGGCTGGGCTCTCTCGTCAGCTGCAATCATTAGACAATTATTTTTCTGAGTGCAAAATTAGTAACTCATCAAAGACACAAATCACTGCCTCAGGAAGAATTAACCTTTTCTTTCAAAGCTCAAGGCAGTATCCAGGGACCCCAGATATTTTGTTCTGCCTTCTCCTCTCGTGTTGCCAGAACATCCCTAAGGAGAGACCAAAATAGCGGCTGAATAACTGGGGGTTGACTCTGCACCCTGGCTGCTCCGATAAGGCTCTGGAGAGAGGAGATCCATGCACCCAGTCCTAGCAGCTTGCAACCTAATTTTGCTCTCAGGGATGGTGGGTTAAATAATTTCTCTGCAAACTAACAGTGAAATCTGTCTTTCCATCAGTGAGTTAAGCTGTGCAATGCACGCTTTGAAACTTGTGCAACGCACACTTTGAACTGCAGAAGAGGAGGAGGAAAACCTCCACATTCCTAAAACATATCCTTGCTTCGTCTCCAGCTGACAAGATTGCAAGGCCAGGATCAAAGTTTGACCAGTATCGCCAAGAGGCACCGCAGCAGCATCTCGAAGAGCTGCTTGTTTCTGCTGTCTCTGAGTACCCACCAGTGCAGCTCTTAGAAGACCTCTTGGATTGCCTGCTTAGTGAAGTCATAGGAGAGCACACACTCACACTGATAAAAAATAGCACATTATTAGAGCAAATTATCTTTAAATCCATACATGCCCAGATAATTCTAAATCATCCCTCCACCGTGACCTGCAAATGCAATGGTCTGTTTTCTTGGTAAGAGATGAAATATATTTACTTCAAGGTGTACAAAAAAAACCCTCCAATGACTCAAGATCCAATCAGCCAAGAAAACGTACAGTGTTACTACAATGAACATGTTTCTGCTATATTTAATAATTGAAAATGGAACAAATTTGTAGACACTGGCCAAGACGGTCTCTCCATTCTCGTGCTTTACGTCTCTTTGTCTATTGTTCTTTTTAATACATTGCATCTGTAAAAAAAATTGCACCCTACTTTATACAATTACTGCACTGAAGTCCCAAGCAATCTATCAAGTTGTCATACATTTTCTTCACATTAAACCTTTTTAAAATCTTTCTTTTTTTGTACATTCCAAGAAAACACAGAAGAAAATTTACTTGGCCCAAAACAAGGCACAGTGAAACATGTTGTTCATCAAGTCTGGTAACAAGAGGAGTGTGTGATACCGTGTCAGGAGAGGAAATAATCCCCAAAGTGGTGTGTTAAAAGTTCTGAAAGGATTGTAAATCAACAAAATTCAGAGCATAGATAAACCTGCACCAACAGCGCTTTGGAAAATCTCCCTCTGAATAGGTTCTTCTTATGGAGGTTTAGTGAACTCTCTTTTTTGCAGCACTTGAAGGCACACCTGAGACATGGATCTGAGGTTGCTGGAGGTCTGTTTCCCCTGGGGGAGGGACAATGACATGGCCAGGGCTCATGGGGTGGCCGGACACGGGGCTGGTTCATGGAAAAGTGCAGCATTACCAAAGACTATTTATTATTAAGGAAAATGCTTTCATCTGTTGATGGCACCCAGAAACAATGAGCAGGAACACGAAGCAACGGGTGGGTGAGAGGGAAGGCGAAGGGAAACCGGGAATTATTTCAGCTGGAAACTGGATGAAATACCGGGAGGAAGGGGATTATTTTGCCCATTAGTTAAAAAACTTTATGTGCCAAAGTTTGCGGTATTTGAGTGACCATCTCTAGAGCAGTGTGCAGAAATATGAAACTATTGTCTTAATTTCCATCAGCCCTCAATAGTTGAGATCCCTGATAAGGGGTGTGATAAAGCTTTGCTGAGGATTAGAAGATAAGGATCCCTCTCCTATGAACTACAGGGAAAAACGTTATTGCCATCTTTCTCCATCCCTCTTTCCTTCATTGCCTCCTCCAAGAGAGGAATACCTGCATCCCCTGGGAGCCCCAGCAACTCCCGGATTCTATGGCTGGGCACCCATCACTGGGTGCTACCACATTCAGGACTGTAAGATGATATAAAATAAAGGCAAAAGGTCGAGTGCTTTACCTCCCATGGTTTCAAGCTACCTCAGTCCCCAAACACAGCTCGCGCCACTGGTCCCACTTCTTGCAGAACAAAGAAATCAGTTTAGGTTCCAGGAAATCCTATGTTTTACCGTAACTAATTCGAGCCCAACTGCATTTTTGGTTTTGCGGGGTCTTTAGGATGATCGCGTGCCCATTCCCAATGTAGGAAAAACCCGTGTGCTTAATTATCTTCTTTAATAATTCCATGGTATGTGATTTATTAAACAAGCTCCTTATTTGTAAACAAAATCAGAGGCAGAAATGTGCGGCGATAGTAGCACTTCCTGGCGAAATAAGAGGCAGACAAAGAGCCCTAATGATGCACCAAAAATGCTCACCAAAAGTGTACTCTTTAAAAAGATCACCAATTTAATGCTTTTTGTATTTCATTTATCAGCCATGTAGTCATCATTCCCCTCCCTACCACCATCTGTACACACTTTCCCAATAGACCATCACAGCTGTCCCGTTTCTCACACAAACAGTACCTTTTATATGCTTCCCAACTGTTTTTAATAACTGTTCTGTGCACAGCACTGTACTTCCTTTGTTTTCTTTTTTTTTTTCTCCTTTTTTTTTTTTTTTAAATATGAAAAAGAGATATAAGCCACGCAAACAGGTCAGAGCTGCAATCAGTGTAGGAAGGCAATTAAAATGTTAAAAGCCTCCATGGCCGCCAACCCGTCCTCAAGCCCCGCAAGGGCCCCAGCATGAGCTGGAAAGTTCCCTGGAGAAGTTGCTAAGGTAGACAAAGCTTGTTCAAAAAAAAAGATGTACATGAGAAAGATTGTCTGAGAAATCCTTCATCTTTTTTAATGAGGAAATATTATTAATATTAAATACTGATCCTGCAACCAGCGAAAGTTTTTTGAGGCTTTCAAGGTCCATTTATCAGCTCCAAGGTAGCGCTGCCCTGTATTTTGGAACTGTGTGGACAGAAACATCTCATTTTCTTTTCAAACTCTGACTTGTTGCACTCTTCCCAAATGTCCTGTGTGCCCTTACTTTGCATTGTGGGCGCTCGTGCCTTCCCTTTGCCCACCCCTGCACTGACAGTGGCAGTGCTGGAACTGTGAGTCGGAATGGCCCAGCACAAAGTCAGGATGAAGGCACTGTGCAGCCAAGGATAACTCAGCCTCAGGCCCTGGGCAAACAAAGTCGCTTCCAGAGGTCAAAAGCAGAGAGAAATCCAGCCAGGAACAGGGAGAAAAGTGACACTTTCTTAGCGATCCATCTCATGGAAACCTACCCTTCCAAAAAGACATTCAGGATTAAAAATACTCTATATTTGTTTTTGTCCAGGGTGATGCCCACAGCATCCTTCACTCTGCACAGACCAGGCAGAGTAACAGGACCAAGCAGGTAACCAAGCTCCAGGACAGGATGGGGACCCTACTTGTACCATCGTCATCCCATCGACACGCAGCTTCACACCCTGGGGCTGCTGACTGTGGGACATGCCTCACTCTTTTAGGGAAACGTATAAGACAATGCATGTAAAAAAACCCTGGTCCACTAGCAGTTCCCATCATGATTTTAACCTCCAGCTTTTTTACCTTTACCTTTATTACCAAGGAAACAATGTCCATGTTTAAAGTGGGCTTAGAGCACATTATTTTGCCTATAAATCACACTCATGTATCCATATTAGAAAGAACAGACACCTTGAAGATGCACTTCCAAGATGTAAGCGTGCACTCCCAAGCAACACCAGGCTCCGTGGTTGGATGTTTGTAACTGCATCTACATGGGAAAAACCTAAATGAGAGTTGTTGAAGCTGATGTCCTTCTCTAAGGGGAAAAGAAGGTCTTGACCACAAAAATGCCACTCTTAACTGACTGCTAAGTGTTTTTCCCAGCTTTTCCATCAATTCCCAACCTCTGCTTGCAAGGTTTCAGCTGCTACTGAGGCTGATGCTCCCCCAATCAGATAAGCTTTTAAATAAAATTATGTGGGATTTACTTTTCAGCTAAGTGACAACTAATTTTTACTTTTTAACATAAAACCAAACATAAGTAGATTTGTTGGTTATTTTTAATGAAGTCCTTGTGGCGTCAGGAAAAGTCCTCATCATCACACAATAAAAGCATTGCAGTGGCTATCCTCCCTAAAAGCATCCCAACAATAGCTGGGCTTTAGAAAAGCATCCCGATACAAAGGATTCATTCTTCTGATTTACTTGAAACTACTTTGCCTTACCAAAAAAAAAAAAAAAAACCAAACCAACCCAACCAACCAAACCCCCCCCAAAAAAAACAAACTAAAAAATCAAAACAAAACAACAAAAACCCTCACAAAACCCCAAACAAAAACACTAAAACAAACAAAAACCCACAAACAACAACCAAACAAACAAAAACACAAGCCCCCCCAAAAACAACCCAACCGCCAAACATGAATTAAATTTAAATTTTACCCTGAGTTTCCAGTATCACTCGGGGATTTGGCCATTTTCTTTCATATCAAATTAAAACCTTATTAGGTAAAAAGATCGGACAAATTTCAAGC
This sequence comes from Pyrocephalus nanus, assembly GCA_038380795.1. Classification (NCBI taxonomy): domain Eukaryota; kingdom Metazoa; phylum Chordata; class Aves; order Passeriformes; family Tyrannidae; genus Pyrocephalus; species Pyrocephalus nanus. The sequence continues at coordinate 11,157,330 of CM076269.1, read as the reverse complement.
AAATAACCTTAGGATGAAATCTGATTAACAATGTATTTCTGCTTTAAAATTTCCCATAAGTGTTCATTTTGAAAATAAACATAGTAACTATCTAACTTGCCTTTTGATACCTTTACAGGACCTCAGCTCTGTTCTTTCAGTGCGTTACAAGGTATTTTCAACACCAAAATAATGATTTAACCAGGTGTGATTTAACCAGCTCGTACAGCTCATTATCTGTCCCTCACACACCAGACTAAATCGGTGGATGTGGAAAAAAACACAACATGAACCCCAAAAATTTTCCCCTTGCCAGAGGCTCTAGTTTAGGACTAATCTGAGCTGCATGGAGATGCCTTGCTATGAAATATTCCTCATGACTTTGTTAATTCATTTTGTATCTAGAATTATCCTACATGGTGGGTTTCCCAGAGCACTCCCGCTCTCCCATCATTTGCTGCTTAGAATCATGGAATCATTTACTTTAGAAAAGACGTTTAAGATCACTGAATCCAACCATACTGAACATGGTATGACAGAGCCTGGGATCAGCAGGAAAGGATGGTGCAGTGCAGGTTTAGGATTTTTTTAGATATTTTTTAGATATTGATGTTATGGGCATCTTATGGATGTGATAAATGGATGAAAATAAGGAGGAACAACACTGGATACACCTCTGTGACTAGGGATCAGGGCCATGGTGGCAGGTCCAGAGGACGAGCTATTACCTGCAGCTCTCACGGGTGATGCTGCCCTGGTTCAACGTGTGGAAGGTGTGTTCCATCCCTGCAGGCACCTTTGTATCACCAGGGCTCAGGCAGCACAAACTCTCTGGTGCCACCATTCAGCTCCTCACAGTGTCAGTGAGAGCCAGGGATGGACACAAGCTTCCCGTGCACCAGATAAGTGAGAACGGCAGGAGAAATCCACCAACTGGTCCCCCTAGGTAATACCAGGGCCTTCCCACTGCACCCCAAGGGTGTCCTGCTGGAGGAGACCATAGGGATACACCCTCCTGTGATGCTTTTAAACTCCATTTTTACACCATCAAAAAATCCAGGGCACCATCGAGTTTTCCCTCATCGACCAAACAACCACCAGGTACCACGTTTGCATGACCCTCTCCAGCACAGCCAGCTCACCTGGGGAAATAACCCTACTCTGGACACCCACCAACCCCATGATCATTTTGTGCTTCACTACAGATATATCTCACCCCAAAACATGAACATGCTGAAACATCCAATCATGTTCTGGCACGCATGCCAAAAAAAAAAGCCCATGGCAACAAAGACGACAGCTTGCCAATGGCAGCTGCTGCACGCACACACAAAATTAAACTATATTCTTCTGGAAAAGGATATTATTATGGCGTTTGTTTCCCCTCACCCTCACCCATTCCCTCCCAAAATAAAGGGGGAAATATCAACACATCTCAAACATTAGGAGAGATGGATTAAAGAAAAAAGAGACAGAGGGATGGGATGGAGAACGCAGGGTTTAACAGGAAATGCAACTGGAATTGGGGCTGGATGCATGGAGCCACCCTGAAATACTGCCTCACCTACAGTTGTGTGGCAAATGCAAGAAAATATATTTTGGGAGGCCTGAGGACGTTAAATTGCATCAAGTTTGGTGAAGCCACCCCTCAGATACAACACAAATCTGCAAACACGCGCTTCTGTACAATAAAGAGCATCTGATGACACCCATCCCCACTTCCTTCCCCTGGTGTGAACCTGCCGGATGCCTCCCGTGCTGCAGTGCAATGCACGAGAGAGCCTTCTCCTCACTTGTGAAGATAAATGTCATATCAGACCTCTGACATCATGTATTCTCCAAGTAATTATTTTTGATATCATAAGAGTTGTACAGGGTGCACAATAAAATTAAAAAGTAGAAAGCAAGGTTAATATGATTATCGTGTTGGTATAATAGGTAATGCATTTTGCAGTATATCCTTAAATCTGCCCTCTCCAAGCATAATTAAATAACTGTGATTTATATTTTAAAGGAACGCAGACATGCCGTGTATCCTCCTACCCACATATGCTAATTGCTTTCAGCCCCTAAAAATCACACAGTTGTTTGCAGCTTTTTAATCCTCATGTGTAAATAACCCGACTCAGGTCCAAGTTATGAACAATGAAATCCAGGAAACTTTCAGAAGAGCATGTCATTAAACCCATCTTGATTTTATCTCGCTGATCTAATGGCACTGATGTGCACCAAAGCCCACGGGAAGGAGGAACAGCTCCCCGGGGCCCTTCATGCCAGCCCCAGAGCCAACGTGCTGTCTGGGCTGTGACACCGGGATAGCACTCGGACTGGGAAGGTGGATATAAGGACCTGGAGAAGAGACTGAGACCCCCTTAGGAGGAACTGATGGATGAATAAGCTCAGGACACCCCTCATGGGCCTCACTGCGGGTCTGGGTGCACCGCAGTGGCACAGGGACCGCGGGCAACACGAGCCTACCCGCTTCACTCTAGGCCGAACTCCACCGTGCCGCTCTCCATTTTGACTCGCACACGAGAGCCTGGCACACAAAATGGAGGCCCTCATGTATTTTACAGGCAGCGGCTCAAATCCAGCCCAAATCCATGCTCTACAGGGCCATATCCTCCTCCTACGTGCCAAGCCGTGATGGTGCTACACACCAGGCTGAGCTCAGGCGCCACAGCCACCCCTGGGGTGGGGACATGGGGTGATGGTAGCTAGAAACACTTAAAAAACAATATATAAATACACTGCTCTCTCTTTAAAATTAAACTGTAATGTTTAATTTTTTAAACTGTGATGTTTAAACAGGATTGCCCAAGCACTGCCCTTGCAATTGGGGATAAAACACTGCAACCCCTTGCTAGGATAAAAGGGCCCCACACATCTGAGGCACCATGACCCATGTGCTGATCCCAGCCAGGGTTTTTGGTGGCTCCCATAATATTGGCGATAATTACCAACACCAGAGATGTGGTTGCACCACATGAATGGGAAAACCAAAACAATTAAAATGATTTTTAGTCCACCGACAACCCTTATCTACCAAAAGCCCTCACTGGCATAAGGAAACCTCCAGGTCGGCTGCTGTTAGGAGGCTAAAATAATTTCCCCTGAATTTACAGCCTGTAATTTAATCATCAGCTCCAGCCCTTGTTTGTGCGGAAGGGAGCAGGGCAGAGCCAGATCCATGGCTCCCAATGAGAATGCCCCAAAGCCATTCTGCCGGGGACAGTCCCCAACACCCAGAGGGTCCCACTCTGGGACATTTGTAGCAAAGCACAGGCTTTTTGGGAGGGGTTGAGGGGTTTGGAGCAGCAGGATGGGGTTTGTTTGCTGGTTGTAAAAACCTCGCCAGTGCCTGAGCCAGAAGCATCAGGGGGAGGAGGAGAAGGAGTTGTGAAGAAGCTCAAGGCACGGAAAGCAAGGGATGCCCTCTCCTTTACATCCGAATGGGGAGAAAATACATAATTGTAATAATAAATAGTGGGGTTTATGAACAATTAGGATTCCACTGTCTCTTTGAAGGGTTTGAAAAGCTGACACGATGTTTTGGGTTCTCCGGATTCAGTTTTGAGGCCTCAACCAAGAGAAACATTCAGCCCCGCTGTGTACAGCAGTGACCACAACAAAGATTGTGGTTTCTCCCACACTCGCCTTAAATAGATCTAAATTAATGCTATTCATCATTGGGTGGAAAAGAAGGGAAATATAAAAGTGCAGTCACTTGTAGAAAAGCCAGTAGTGTTGGGCAACTTTCTTACCACTCACAGGCTTCTCCTGCTTCTGCACCTCGAAGCCGGGAGGTATGGAAATAACACACCCTTATACTGGCCAAACCCATCACCTGGAAAACATCCTGAGCATACGAAATACGCCTTTATCCCGTGTTTATTTGTTGGTGCTGTTGTTGTTGTTGGAGAAAGGGAAAAGCTAAACCACATGACTGAACTCCTGCCAGGGGTTCATGATAGAGCAGACTGTCCCAAGTGCCACACCAGTTAGTATCTGAATTATCACGGATACTCACCGGCTCAGTTACAACTGCACAGGGACAGCAGTTGTCCCACCTAAATCCTTCTTCTGTCAGCTACCACCCTGCTTGTGGCTGCAGCAAGCAGCCAGTCCCACTCCCCAAAGAGGAGAGCATCCATACATGGAGATATCTCCCCTGTCATGCGGCGTGTGCAGGTCTCTGTGTCTCATGCTTGTCCACAATAGGTGAGTGCATGAAATTTTGGGTGTTGATGTGCTGTAGCTGTCATCTCCTTACCTCTCCCAGCTGAGATACAGACCCAGGCTCCCAGCACTGACTTTTTATGGATACTGTTTATAATGCTAAAGCAACATAAAGTATGCCTTCTCCTGTTACTCCTTGAGGGCAGAAGTACTGTGAGATGTCTTAGTTTCACTTTTTTTTTTCTTTAAAACTACAGATGCCTCACTGTGGCAAAAAAAAATAGAGTAGAAAAACAACCCTATGAGTCCCAAAACATTAAAATCTCAGCTGAACATTGATCTGCTCAGGTTGCCCTGGGCGTGCTCAGGGAGCCCTGTGCAGGGAACATGTGTGAGGTATCTTCTGCAAAGCTGGCTGAGTGGTCTTTTGGTAAGAGTAACTGCAATCTGTCTGTACAACAAAACTTTAGGAACTATTTTGGATATACACCGGAACAGCCACAGGCTGGAGGAAGGTTTTCCAAAGCATTATAGGTGGAGGGAATGTCACGGATGCTTTAAAACTCTTCAGATACGCGTAAAAATGACATGAACGTTACGTATTATCTCCACAGAATAAACACCATTTGAAATGTGTCCCTTTTTAACTCCCATTATGAACTGTCTAAAGAGCATTTTGGTTGAAACTTGTGAGGAAAGGAGAGGGGAAAAAAAAAGCCCACTGATCTTACACCTGCTCTTTAGCAGTGGGAAGTAGGTTCTCAATCTGTTAACATGACCATCTGGCCAATCTGCATATCACGGCTATCTGGATTACCCGTACAATGGAATGACAATAACCTAGCCAAAACAAAAGTAAAACGCATCAAAAACTAACAGTAGTGCAAGCCCTTTTGATTTTAAATTAAATAATAAATGCGGTATCAGAGCAAAGCGAGAAAGTCAGCTAAATAATTAAAAATGAGCCTTCGCTACGGCATAATTAAGTAAACAATACGGTGTGTGTTTCTGTATGAGCCAGTAATAGTTTCCACCACGGAACACTCCACTTTTGCAGAGCAGCGATCGGGAGTTCATGGCGCTGCGACAGCTCTTTCAGTGACGTACGGTATTGTCAGGACACCTCTGCCATCCCTGCGACATGCCGGGCCGGCTGCGGCTATTAACAGGATTAATGCAGCAACAATCAATACCAATTGTACTAAAAGATTACAGCGCAAAGCCTTAGATACCTTTTGGACCCCCCAGTATCTCCACGGGTTCGTGGGCTATCTGCAGGCGCTTTCTGCCTTAACTCATCTTTGGGTTATTCCCATCAATGCCTCTTTGCGGTGGTCCAAGCAGAAATGTTTTAAATCTGCTGATGGGAACATTTAATGGGTCTGCCTAAAGTTCAAGGTCATGTGCTCTATACCACTGCCCAGCAATTAGCCAGAGTATATTTAGAGGTTAAATAAATTCTGAATCGCAGAAATAAGGCTGAATTCTTGCATCTTCACTGGCTTCTAGTCTAAACACAAACGGAAAAATGAGCTCACGTAAATAAAGCCCTAGCCCCAGATTTTTCTTAAATTTGGGATTTTTAAATGTCCTTCTGAAAGATTAAAAGATTTTCTCTGCCACAAATACCTCGTGAGCTTAATTCTCGCCTGAAGCGCGTAACGATGGCCGGCCAAAAAAATAAAGCAGGCATTGCAGCATCGCCTCCTGGCCCGCCATCCAGCTTTGGCCACTAGAAAAGGCTCTAAAAACTGTGACCTCTCACAAAATTTAACTACTTCTATTGCGAATCTATTCTCCCATCTGATCACATTAGCAGAAGGAACTCCAAAGCAGTAAAAAACTCCAGAAAGTTCTCGGTTGAGTGCCTACTAATGAACAAAGGTTAACTTTATCTAAAAGGTCAAATGCCTGGTGGCTAAGGTTGTGACCTTAACAACTTAAATTGTGACCTTGCCACGTGCCTAGTATATTGTAGATTCTGATACAGATCATCTGGTAAAGGACCGGTCATAAATTAGCTTTACTGTTTGACTCCCACAAAGAAAACGGTTTGCCACAATGGTTTCCAACTTGTCATTTGATACAAGCACAGAATAAGTGAAAACTAAAAAGCGAACCCAAGTTCAGGGTATGAAAATGCTGCCTGCTTTTAGTTAAGCAGATTAGAAACTGCAGTGTGAGAGCAATACTCTAGATTTCAGTACATTTTTTGGTCAACCTCTAATTCACAAAACACCAATCTTCCTTTTTTTTTTTTTTTTTTAAATTTCTTTTTTTTTCCTTTTAATGAAAATGACATGTAGTTTGCCTATTTGCATATTTTTGTTTTCTCTTTCTAGCCAGTTCCTAAAGAGAATAATTGATTTCAGTAGCTTTGTAAGAAGCACTATTTAAATCTGTGCACATGTGTTCCCTTACAGATGATAGTGCCTACTGAAGAAAAAGCATGGATTCAAAGCAATAATTATCCTACATGTTTAGAAGGAAAGGGACATCTTGCTGCCGAAGTCATCTCGAATAAGGGCATCTTGGAAAAGAATACTCCCCGCCCAAAAAAGAAGACGAAAAGTGGGGGAAAAAAAACCCAACAACAAAACACAAGAAAAAGAGAAGCGAGCACTATGGGTGAAAAGGTCACAATGGTTTTGGCACGTATCTTCAAGCACGTTTCAGAGTCTGTGCCTCCTGCCAATACTGGCAACTTCTCAAAACTTTTAAGGAGGTAAAAACATTGTTTAGTGTTTACAAATCTTCTGTACTATAGCAGATGCTTGTCAAATCCGCTATATGTAAGTTGACCAGCCTACCTAATATTTGCACTGGTGACTTCCTCCTTATAAATATGCGGTCCATACATTTAGGGAGCGAGGTCTGATGGAGTTGGAGACAAAGGACCCTTAATATTTTTTTTCTTTTGTAATTTTCCTGTTGCGCACCCGGCACAAGCTGCCATTACTGCGGGTCTGCGGGAACCAATGGCTGTCAACTTGGCCAATGTTCAGGTGTAACAAAGACTGCTGGGATACATCGGAGGGGGGAAAAAACGGGAAAAAAAGGGGGGGAAAAAAGCGGTAGCCTATACGCAAGGTTTTTGGTACACCTCTGTGAAGGGATATGGACGGAGACCGCGCTGTGCTGCCTCCCAAAAATCATTTTGTCCCCCTCCCCGCTGAGGTTTAGCAGGGATACGCCACCACACGCTACTGCATTAAGAGCACAATGCGATACGTGCAATCAGCAAACAACGGCCAAAAACACGAAGTGGTGTGCTTCACACGAGCGCATTACTGCTCACACAAATCCACAAATCTGACCCCAAAAAGCCGAGGCCTCGTGCTTAGTTTCTGTGGCAAACGTAGTCCAAAGGACAATTAGTGCGATTGCTGCCTGTTGACGATGAAGGCAGAAATAAATAAGAGTTCGCTATCAAGGCTACTGTTTGCCACCAGCGTGCTGATAAGATGGGATATCCCTAATCACAATATTGAACTTTTATAATGTCTATTGCCCGACTTTTATAACAAGGAGAGGCTCCTTTCAAGCTCCCTGAAATACCTCCACACCTGGGTTTGGTTCTTTTCTCCACATCCTACATTTTTATGACCCTACAATCAGGCTAAGCCAAGACTGTTGGTTTCTATGAACAACTTGTGCGCTTCAGGGAGGGCTGCTTGGGAAACACAATACGGACCAGTATTTACCAGAACCATGCCATATATAAATCTAAATGATAAAAACTTGTGTGTCGTGGAGTGTAAATGGCAGTTTTAGATGGGGATATCAAAGCACTTTAAATGCATTACCCCACTCCGATATGCAGAAAAGGAAACTAAGGTAGACAAAAGGGATGCAAGTCCATGGTCTCCTCAGGGTTGGTGATGGAATGGGAAGTGACCTGAAATGCCCCAGTCCCAACCTCCCTTCAGTTAGCCATTAATCCATAATCCTTCCTTCACCATGGCCATAATAAATTGCAGAGTAAATAAATAATTTTCTCCAATATTTGCCTACTTCCACTTTGCCATAAACAAGCAATAGGATTTACTACCTTGCACTGAAGTGTAAAGCAAATGTTGCAGCTTATCTGTAGAAAATACCATGAGGATACTCGAAAGTTATTTCCGAACAGGGATCATATCTGTAAAATCCCAGCGGTGACACTGCCTATCACAACAACCATAGCAGGGACTCAGCGCAGAAGAACTTTAGGGGAGCCAAAACTTTCTGCAAGACCCTCCAAAAGAAGTTGGCATGGGAAATGCAAAGCTCCCAGGGCTGTTATTCACTCAGTTTCCTAATCGATAAATATCTACGTAGAAGTGGTTTCTACTATTATGGTTCCTCTCCCCACTGCTCCTCTTTTTGTCCAGTCTGTCCAGCTCCTCAGCTCACAAGTCAGGATATGCAGGGTGGCCTAGGCATCCCGTACATGAAACTTGGGGCCTTGCACTTCACACACACACATATTTCTGCACTATAATCACTCAGGAGAACTACAATAGCATATTATTTTATCCAGTCAACATACTACACATCCTCTGGGCACACTGAGTCATGCCGCGGGCAGAGTGTACTTTGTGTTGGAGTCGGGGATCCCAAGATTTTCATCACCCACAAAAGCATCTCAGCCCTCCCCCAGAAAGCACAATATTATCAAATCTGGAATTATTTTCAAGACCTGCTTAGCTTCTAGGTATATAAACTGGGATATTTCAAGGGGGGGTTAAGTGTCTTCTTTTCCCCCTAGGATTACCCAGATGTTTGTTTCGTGCCTGCTCTAACCTGATGACCAGGTTCACTATCAAGGGACTGTCTTCTCCTTTCCCTCCAAGCCAAATTCTGTGGAATTTATGCTCCTCATCTCATCCCCATGGGGTGAGGATACCTGGTACTCCTGAGCACAGGCCTCAGGCATCTCTAGCCCTCTTGGACTACTTTATGCATAACATATACAAAATTTATTAAAAAAAAAAAATCAGTTAAAATCTGTTTTCCCCCAAAATCAGGATAAAGGCAGTCGCGTCTAGTTGTGAGCCCTTCTAGGACAACATTTAGGATAACACCTGTGAAAGATGCCTGAAATGCTGTTAACCGTGGGAAAACAAGAGCCACTTTTATGTGACTGCACCTTAAAAACCCATGAAAAAAAAAAAAAAAAAAAAAAAAGCAGGGGAGAAGTTTTGGCATCCTCCTCACCACCCCGGGAGAGCGATAACCAGCACCCCCTGCTCCCTCCCCGGCCCATGCAGCCGCCGCCAGGGCACAGCACCCGGCACGGAGATAACCGAAAAGTTGGAGAAAGTGGTATAGAAAGGCACTTACCTGCTGCGTGCACAAAGTATGCCAAATATAAATCGAGTTCCTTAACAGAAACTCCTATATGGTGGGGCTGTACGCACAGCCCGGGGTTAGAGCACTGTGGGGACTTTACAAGGCGCTCGCCATCAGTACTTTCGAGCGGAATACCTTTAAATAAAATCACCATAACAAGGTCCAACCTCCAGACCTTATCTGCCTGGCGAAGGCAGTCAATTCTTCTCATCTTGCCCTTCTGGTCTGGATTGGAAAGAACGCAACACGGAGGCTTTTTTCCTGTGACTGTGAGAACAAAATCCTCCCGAAATTCAGGCCTGATATCTTTCCGGAGCTTTGCCAGAAGTCTGGATGCCCATTTTTGCTTTACCTCGGGTTTTTCACTTAGCAGTTCGTCCTTCACGGCTCTCTCTTCCTCTTTTGACATGCGTTTTTCATGTTTTTTGAAGTATTTTCTTTTTCGGGCTTGCAGGTTGAACCACGTGTACGCAAACGCTCGGACGTGAGGCAGAAGTGCTTCGATGAAGGGATGAAATTCATCCTGAAAAAAGTTACAGAGAAGGGTCGATGTCACCGAAACCATCAAGAAAGAGCTTCCAGAAATGGGGCTTTCGTGGGATGGAGACAATTAGGAGAGTGCTTATAAATTTTAAGGGGTGTGGGATTCATAACCCTCACTGACAGACCCCGAACCCGCCACTGCCACATCCCCACTTCCCCTTGTGCCGACCCAAAACCTCCGCTCCCGTCCCCAAAAACAGCCTCCAACTTCAACCAAATGCCTCGAAGGAGATGCAGCAACGCTGGGGCCCCCTTTTCCCAATCCCCAAATTTCTAAAAAATGAAAAAGTTAGAATGAGTTAAAAGCTAAAAACACAGCTCCAAGTCCACTTGCAGAGCGCGTATCTCCCTTTGCTCTCTCCCTGACCCCGCTGCTTGCGGTGTAGCCAGCGTTTGCCCGCCAATTTGGCAAATCCTAAACATTTGGATGCCAATCAATGTTTGTATGGGGAAGTCTAAAGTATAGTAAAACTTTCCCTAAGATATATTTGGAAATAGCAGCCGGCAGTATAGTAAAATGCCACTATAGCTGTATATACAATTACAATGAACAGTGGTTTTCATTCTGGTTCCTGAAACGGTGAAGGGAGTAGAAAGTACCGCAGTCGATTCCTCCTGCGGGTGCAACAATAACACTAAAATCCCAGAAAAAGCAAGTCTCGCAATTTTTTTTTTTTTTTTAAGTTTTGTGTATATTAAGTCAAAAAGAAAAAAAAAAAAAAAACCTGGACATTTGGGAAAGCCAAACTCTGAGCCTTTCTATAAAATAAAATAAAAAATCAACAGGACAAAACTGAAAACTGTAGTAACAGAAAACCGTAGCACAATTTGTGTAAACATGCAAAGAATTATTAATTGTGTCAGATATTTTCATATATTTAAAAAGAAATGCCCTACTTGGAAAGTTAGTCTGGCCATCCGGAGACACTGCTTGCTTTGTGTAACGAGGAGTTAAAGATCACCCCTCTCCCTTGGCACAAAAATAATCGTGATTAAAATTATGCTGATAATAAAAAAAGGCAAGAAAGATCCCTTGATTTTGCTTTTTTAAAAATATTATATATATTTTTTCAGAAAGTACTACATAAATCAGTCTAAGAGACCAAAATACATTATAATATATTGGGGCCACGATTCTTGTTTTTTCTCTGAATAAATGAATGACCGAACTCCAGGCTGCACATAAAAACATATCCAGCCTATGGGGTCTGATCCAGTGCTGTGGGCTGGGGACGTCCCTGCTTCCAGTTCCTCCTTTTCTCAGGATTGGGCCCTCCAGGAGTGAAAAATAAAGTAATGTGTGCAAAGTTTTCCCCAGCATGGGAAAAGCCACCCGCTGCCTACTCCTGCAAGAAAACATTGGGGATTTTTCAGATTAACTAACTTCTTTTTTTTTTTTTAATTATCCCATGAAGTACATTTCCTACCCAAATCATTGCAGGTTTTGCAAATATTGTTATTAAAACAGACATCTTACTTCCTTTCAACACTTTATTTTAATTTGCATTTTCTTTTCAGAAATTATGAAAATTTGAGAAATCAATAGCAAAAATATCTACCACCAAAATCCTGTCATTACTCAAGACCTTCTGCTGACTCCCCAAAAGCTTTCATTGCACTTATTCTAAGTGGTCTCAGAATTATAGATACTTAAATCTATACATAGGTAATATGATTGCATTCTTTATTTTAAACACTCATTGTTAAAAACTTTCCAAACAGCACAACATATTTCATTAGAGCAAAGCGGCAGTAATCAAAGTACTATGAAGGATTATTAAAATAAAAGCAGGTAAAATAAAATAAATCACCCCAATGATTGGCACATTCCTCTTTTTTTTTTTTTTTTATCTCCCTCCTCTATGGGAAAAAATGATAGTTTCAAATTTCAATAAAGTTGAGAAAAAAAAATTGCTGCGAGTTTGCAGTCGGCAGATTCAAAAAGTGAGAGGAGGCACAATCCCAGCACATGAAGCTACTCTCACCCACCAGAAACAGCTCTCATGGGGGGGGGGGCAGGAGGGGAAAGAGAAAAAAAATATAAAAATTACAGGTCCCCACAAGCTATTAAAAATAATAAACCCTCCCTCCTGATCCCCCCTGTCCTTCTCTTTCCCCATTCAGGGAGAGTCAAGAAAAAAAGGCCTTTTGTCAAGTGGAAGTTTATCTGCGAAGGTACACAGAGCAGAGAGGCTCGACAGCCCCGGAGCGAGCCAGGACAGCACTTCCAGCCTTCCCACTTTCCAAACACATCTTGGTACATCCTGAAATATTTTAACTTTTCTGCTTTAAGCAGTGCTTTGTCCTGCCTGATCTCATGTGCTCGAGACTTTTTTGGCTTAACGCTGGATACCGTCCAAAAGAGAGTTGCTTTAACCTGCGCTAAAGCTGATTTCTCTACGATGTGAACCTGAAAGGGGAGGTAAAAACATAAAAAAAAAAAAAAAAATTAAAAAAACCTCAAAACCACTTTAGAAGGAGGGGGGGGAAAAAAAGATGATGTTTTTTGGTGCAAAGTCAGGGTCTGTGGCTAAGTAAATGAGAAGCACCGCTGCTCGTGCGCGAGGTGTGCACGTCCCTATTAGACTCCAATGTGTCTTTTCAAAATGGTGTATGAGGAGAAAAGGTTAATGACTCATAAACAGACCAACTTTCAAACTGTCTTGGTAAACATGCTGCTCCGGAAAATCGCACCACTTCAATCTCGGCGGCGAGGTATTAGCAAAGTCCAAGTGGAAATAAAAGCAGCCAGGACTGATCAAACAGAATTGGGCTGGAAGCGGGGACGAAGGAGGGGGGTGCAGTTTCTGCACAATACAGTTTTTTATTTCAGCATTATTACAGCCCCCCAAAACACCCAAAAAGTTTTGGAAATGTGTAAGTGCAAGTCTGCTAACAGATGTATAACTTGTCTGCAGCCTCGCTGCAAAATAGCAGGATTTTAAGGAACTGGTGGAAAAGGCGATGATCTTTTCCTTTCCCAAGTTAGCTTGAAGGCAAACTTTGAAAGTATCTGATACAGCTGTTTATTTTCCCCCCTTGGTGTTGGATGCGTCACCTAAAAATAAAAGACACCAGAAAGCTGGAAAAGCGATAATAAAAGTTGTTTTTTTCTTTATTGCACTACTCTCTAAAGTTTGAGGATGCAGCTCTTCCAAGAGCTGCCTGTTTCTAAGCAGCACCTAAAATTTGGGCGACACAATTCTGTACTGTTATCCCAAAATTCTCTTCCGCTCTTCAAAAAGGGTGTTTAAAAAAAAAAAAAAAAAGGAACTATTTGATAAAAGAGCCCCAATCCCAGCCCAAAGGCGCCCGCAATAATGTAATCCTGCAAAGGAGGCTTTGAAACAATGTATTTCTGCAGATCTTTTTGAAATTAAGCCAGCTACAGTGACTCTTGCTAATATTTTTACAATCCATTTGATTGTAAATCTATGAGGAGATGTGCATATGTTCCCCAACTATTTCCTAGCCCCTCAGCAGATATGTAAATGGAACGATGTTTGGATTTTTCCTGACAGATGACACAAAATGCTCGTGCCATTTCAGTTCCAGGGCTTGGATAAATATGCTCAGAACCAGGATTTCTGTTTGTTTTCCTTGTCTAACCCACTTTCAAGAGCTTCCCTTTAAATTTGAACCAAAACTTGCAGGGAAAAAAAAAAATTCTGTTTCAAAACTTGTATCAATAAAAGCTCCTGAAATGATAAAATAGGAAATTGCTTGCAATGGCTCAGGGCTCACCCCCTTTTCTGTGGAAAAATGACAGAATCACCTCATTGATCCTTCGGAGAGAAGAGTTTGTCAGGAGGCCTCTAATCCTCATATTACTTTTCCAAACGTGCAGCAAGAATGCAGGATTTTCCTAACACAGTCAAAGCACATGCCGGGCTTTTTGCCCTTTTTTTTTTTTGTTGTTGTTGTTTTGTGGTTGTTTGGTTTTTTTGGTTTGTTTGTTTGTTTAAAATAAATTTAAAAAAAAAAAAAAAAAAAGGAGAGGGGAACACACAACATGACTGGGCCACGAGCAACTAGCCCATGGATTTATTTTCTTTCCTTAATGTGCAACTGGGCCTACTGAGCCCAAGGAGCCCCACGTGGAGCTGCCAAGCAAGTGGGTGCTGCGGGCCCTGCACGGAGCACCGGAGGTCTCTCCTGCAGCTGCAGAGCTGACAAAAACCAGGTATTTTTAAGAGTTGAATTAGAAGCACAAACTTTATCCAGGCAGAGCGCAGAGTTGCATCCCAACCTCTGCAAACTCCTTTTGCTCCCGTTTTCCTCCTGCCTTTGAGCAAGTGTACAGTTTGGAGTTCTGTGTCCCCGCCAGCCTGGCATTTCCTCACTAGCACCCCAAAATTTGGAGGAGGCTGGGGAAGGAGAAGGGACCATGACGGGAGAAGGGGACGAAACTTTTGCAGCTCTTCGGGCTGCCTGAGAAGCTGCCGCCCCTCTCTCTGCAATCCCTCGCCTTTTTCTCGGCGGAAAGAGCCCAGAGAGGCTTTCTCACCAGGAGAAAAAAAATATTCCAATTAAATTAATAAGAATAATGTAGTCAAAATCTCCTGCAGGAGGAAATAATCTGGGGTTTGAGTCCGCCACAAAGCATTTCCTCGTTAAACCATTATATCCTGCTAATTGAAGGGGTGTAATTCAGCGTCCTGCAGCAGCGCGCGGGGAAAAAGGGGGGGCCGGGGGCTCCGCGGCCGCGCAACTGAGGGGGCACCGCGGAGCGACAGCCCCCACCACCACATTCCCCGCGCAGCCCCGTCCCGCCGAGAGCGAGGGGCGCAAAAGTTGCGCCGAGTCCCGCGGGGGGCCCATCCGCGGATGGGAGGGTGGCGGCGGGGGGACACGCGACACACGCGGGACAAGTTTGCGGTGTCCGTGCGGGGAGACACGCTCACGGGTCCCCAGCCGCGGCGGCCTCCGGGGGTGCGGAGGGCGCTGAACGCGGAGGCGGCTGCACCGCGCCGCACCGCGGGAACGAGCCCAGGTGCGGGGGACGGTCCCTCCGTCCGCGCCCGGGGCGGCGGGGGGGGGGGGGCGCGGAGCCGGCGGGGCCGCTCCCGCGGAGCCCCGGGCGCGGTGCCGGGGGGTGCGGGCCGCGCCGTGCCCGGGGCGGGGAGCGGCGCAGAGGCTCCAGCGCTGCCCCGGGGCCCCGGTGCGGAGCGGTGCGGGGCGCTCCGGCGCGGGAGGCGGCATCGGCAGCATCGATCGCGGATGACCAAGCACGGCGGGGCCGTGCGGGGTTGTCCCGCAGCACCGCGCCCGCGCGGCCCCCCCCGTTAATTAAAGCATTAATAAGTAGGCGCCATTAGCCATGTGCCGACACAAATGGCCGTGCGGGAAGGGGGTGGAGGGGGGGGGGATGCGAGCGAAAGGCAACAAAGTTAGTTTCGGCGAGCGGCGGTGGTGCCCCTTCCCCGGCGCGCACGGCCGCGCACCCCCGCAGCGCCGGCCCCACCGCGCCCCGGCGGCCGCTTACCTGGGTGAGACAGAGCGGAGAATACATGACTGCTGCGGGGGGCTGCGGTTTGGAGGTGTGCGTGTGCGGGGAGAGAGGGAGAGAGAGAGGGGGAGAGAGAGAGAGGGAGAGGGAGAGAGAGGAGGGGAAAAAAGAGAGAGAGAGAGGAGAGGAGGGGGAGCCCCGAGCCTGCTTCTTGCTTTCACATTTCCAACTCTGCCAAACTGCAGCCAGCGCGGAGCCGCTCCATGAGCTGAACTTTAACCCCGCCTCGACTTTCCCGCACTACGCGCTCGGCATGCCTGCCCCGCGCGCCGTTAAAGGCATAGCGCTCCGCTGCGCGCCCCTCCGCCGCCCCCGCTCCGCGCCCCTGCGCTCCGCTCCGCGCCCCTCCGCTCTGCGCCGCGCACCGCCCGCCCCGCGCCCCGCGCCGCCCGCCCGCGGGGGCGGGGAGGGGCGGGGAGGGGGCTGCGGCGCCGCCGCCTCCCTCCGCCCCGCCGCCCCGCAGCGCGGCCAGGCGCGGAGCACAGAGCCCAGCTCAAAGTTTTCTTTCTTTTTCTTTTTTTTTTTCTTTTTTTTTTTTTTTTTTTGTGGGGGAGGGGGGGAGGTTTTGTGTATTTTTTTATCATAATTATTATTTATTTATTTTGCTCTTCCTGTGGGGGGCTACGGCTCCGCTCGGCCCTTGACCGTGGAGGGATGGGGTGGTGGAGTGGCGGGGGTGCCGGACGGAGCGGCGTTGCCTTCCACAACTTTCCCCATCCCCTTTGGCACTTATTTTAAATGAAGCGCTTTGGAATCGGGGGTGCCTTATTCCACTTCACATAATAATAATAATAATTTTCTTTTAAAAAATAGCAACGCTTAAATTCAACTGCACATCGCACCCCCCACCCCGTGCACACCCCTTACTTATAAGATCTAAAAGTGAAGCGCTTAAAATTAAAAATACCCCCGCGCCTCCTGCCACTTCTGGAGCGCATTGTCTTGGCACCGGCAACGTTTGGGTTTGGGGTTTGGATGCTCTCCAGCCCGCTCCTGGGGACTCGGAGGGTGTCCCGGGTGGTGTGTGTGTCCCCCGTTTCCGCTTGGGAATAGCGTTTTCCACTACTGCTGGAGGCGGTTTAGGTGACCCCCGTGTCAGTTCTAGTCGTGTAGTTGTAGGCTTTTTTTTTTTTCTTTTTTTTTTTTTTTTTTTTTTTTTTAAGTATTGGGGGAAAGACGACACATACAGGGAAAAATCCCATCTATAGGGGAATAAGGGGAAAAATCGCCCCCCGCAGCTTGTTTAGAAGGTGGCGGAGGAGTGGGTTGTGTCCCTCCCCCGTCCGTGCCGCACCGTTCCCAGCCTTTTGCGGTTTCCAGCATTATCTTTTAAGTAACTTTTGGCGCCCTTCGGGAGACTTTTGGCCGCGGGACGGCTGGTTGCGCCCTCTAGGCAGGGGCCACGGTCAAGTGCAGCCCCTCTGCAGCCGCGGACACCCCCCCAAGAAAAATAAAGGGAAAGCAAAACCACCTTCCCCCCGGCGGTATATTTGAGCGCTAAACGGGTGGCCGCTCAAGTTACCCTCATTTCTCCCAACTCAGCGTTTTGCTAAGCACGCTTTAAAAAATAAATATTTTTTTAAATGTAAGGGGGGTTAGCTTTCTTTCTTTCTGTCTTTCTTTCTTTCTTTCTTTTTCTTTCTTTCTTTCTTTCTTTCTTCTTCTACCCTCCCCGCCCCCCCCCTTTTTTTTTTTTTTTTGTTGGGTGCTAAATCCGGAGATTTCCGAGGGCTCCGTCCCCGCCAGCGGCCCCGTTCCCCTGCGGGGCGCCGCCAACTTCGGCGGAAAAGACAAATTAAAAAAAAAAAAAAAAGAGAGAGAAAAAAAAAAAGGAGAAGAAAAAAAACGAGGAGAAAAAATAAAACGAGAAGAAAAAATAGAGAGGGGAAAAAAAAAAAAAAAGGAGAAAAAAAGGGGAAAAAAAGGCGCGCCCCTCCCCCCGGGGGAGTTCAAACGTCGCAACACCCACCCCCGGCGCTGATTGGGCGGTGCCGGGTGACGTCACACCGTACTGCACCGCCCATTGGTCCGCGGCGCGGTCCGTCACAGCGCGCGCCCGCGGTCGTTTCTTTGTGCGCGGCCGCGGCCGCTTCGGGACGGGCGCGCGCGGAGCTGGCGCGCACGTACGGGCGGGGAGGGGGAACACGGGGGGGAATCTGTCAAGCTCAGCGGTTTTCTCAAATCCCTTCAAAAAAAAAAAAAAAAAGGCTAAAAGAGAAAAAAGAAAGGCAGCGGCACAGCGCTGCGCGCCCGCGCTCCCTCCGCGCCCAGACCCCGCGCAGACACAATAGCGAATTCCCTCTGCTGCGAAAGCGTGGGAATCGGGATAAAAATACAACAAAAAAAGAGAGCAGCTTAAGCGGCGCCGCGTCCCACGGGCGGGGATAACAGGCATAACATTGATAACAGTGCGGGAGAAACTTTGCAGACTGTGGTGGTTGGCGGCACTCTTTTTTTTTTTTTTTTTTTTTTTCCCAGCGATTTTTTAATATTTTTTTATGGCTTATATCAACTCGCGGCCGTTGGGAACCGGAAGGGAAAACCCGCCGCAGCCAACTGCCGCCGGCTCGTGGATGGGATATATTGGGATTTTGGTTTTTTCCCCTTGGGTTTTGGGGTGATTGGGGGGTTTGGGTGGCTGCGGCGCGGGGCGAGCCGAAGCCGGGGCAGGGGGGTTCGGGCGCTGCCGCCTCTCCCCACTCTGCCGGCTGGGCTTCCAGTGCCCGGGACTTTGCAGAACTTACGGGCGATACGGCAGCCGCCCGCCCACCTCCCTCTTCCCCTCCTCCTCCTCCTCCTCGTCCTCATCCTCCTCCCCCCCGCCCCCGCTTATTTCCGCAATCGCCGCGATTCGCACAGGAGACCCGCACCGGGGGGCGGCGGGGCTCACGGCCATCCCCCGCACACCCCCCAACGCCAGGCGGCCCCGCAGCGTGTCCCGCCCCCGCCGAGCCCCTTTCAGCCGCGGGGGTCCTGCGCGGAAGGGCGGCGGGGGGATGCTGCGAGCGCCCCTTGCACGGGTAACCCCCCCATCCCGCACGGATAACCATTTCCCCCCCCGGCATGGATACCCCCCCTCGCAGGGGTAGTCTCCTCCCTTGCATGGGTAACCATCCCTACCCGCACGGGTAAACCCCTCCGCCTCACAGGTACTCCCCCCATGCGCACCCCCCGCACAGGCAGCCCTCCCCAGCTCGGGGAACCCCCCGTCCCTTGCACCAGCAAAGCTCCTCTGCTGCACGGTCAAAGTTACCCGGCACTGGCAAACCCTATATCCTCCTTTGCATGAGCACCTTTGCAATCGCCCGTGCTCTGCACAAACCCTCCCCCGCTTCGCCCCCCCCTCTGCGGGTGCGGTGCCGTTGGAGGGCCCCCCTGGCCGGGCGAGCCCCCGGCGGGGGAGGACCGATCCTCCCCGTAGAGCGGCCGTGCCTGGCAGCGATGCAGCAGCCGAGCTGCAAAGTCTCCAACTTACACGGCACCCCTAAAATAGTCCTGATTTCATCCCTGAAAGGATTTCCTGGCTTTGTGTGTCTTAACTAGCCTTGGCCATTTTTGTAGAATAACCCCATTATTCACAGCTCCGAGGGTACAATCTGCTAAAGTCACTTAATAAAAAAAAAAAAAAAAAAAAGCAAAACAGAGGAGAAAGAAAAACCTTCAAAGGGCGTGAGAAATAAAGGCAAACAAACAATTGTCTGTGGCTCTCAGCTCCCCTTGATCGTGGATACCCGCTTCATTAACAGCAGAATCATTATATGCTTAAAACTGGAAGCCTCAAGATGCGTGATAATACTGCAAAATAATTTTGGGGGCCGGGGGAGCAAGTGGATCTGAAGGTTAATTACTATTTTTTGACAACAAAGTGAGACTTTGACTCACACAACTCATACGGAATGGTGTGGTTACCCCTCCGAATTTACTGCTTTTAATCGAGCAGGTAGTTAAAGACACAGAGGTTGCAGCTGCAGTGTATTGAGTACAGAGATTAAAAAAAAAAAAAAAAAAAAAAAAAAAAAAAAAAAAAGAGAAAAGGAGTAAGAAAGTAAAAAACCCCTGAGATAGTGATTTTCAGTTTCCAGTTTGGAAGCCCCAGACCTGCGCTGGTGACAGCGCGGTTTCATATGTGGTGCGTTTGAACCTCCCAACAGCGGTTCTGCTTTCCTGGGTACCTCCTGGTGACCCCTCGGAAGGACCCCGCCAATTCCCAGCGGTCTGGAGACCACAGGTTGGAAACCACTGGTTTTGCATAAACTTGTGCTATTCGGCACAGGCTTAGGTCGCAAGGGCTCCTCTTAGCAAATTGTCGAAGGATGATGTGTGCTGCATAAATTAAAACATCATGTCCCCTTGCCATGTGAAAGCATTATTAAAAGAAGCATAATAAGGGATTTCCACCATGTTATCAAGCATACAAAGAAAACTCCAAATGGGAGGGATGGCTGTCATCGGGGTAGAACAAGCTGGGATTTTGGAGAGGCTTGAGAAGCGCTTTGAATAGCCCGTCAGTTGGACAAGGATCAGCGCTGACAATAGCCAGTCTATATGTGGTATGGCCTGTTAACATACAGCAGCAATCATTAAAGGCCTGAGCCGGACAACGGGGCTCTTCAGGGCCCTGAGTGGTGTTGGTGGCTTTGGGAGAGCCACCATAGTGGCTCGCCTGCCCTGAGGGCAGCTGCACCCCAGTGAGAGCCAGAAGCCCCCTGAAACAGCTGAAGCTCGATCCTGATCCCCTTTTCATCAAGACCTTAGAGCCACATGCTGCTGACTCACATCTCCAAGAGACCTCAGTGCTAGTATGGTTGATGGAAATCAATGTCCTGAGGTTTCTGTGTCATCCCATGACCTGCTATGGAATTATCTACAAATCCCAGCAGAAATGTCATGGAGGAGCTGGAGGTTAGTGCTGTGCATAACCTGGTCCCAGCATCCATCGTGGCATCAATAATGTTCTGAAGATACCAAAAATGAGACTATTCTGTAAGACTCTCCCCAGGGAAGATATTGTTTTATTATTCCACGTGTACACAGAGAACTGAGCATAATGGGACTTTCCTTCTCTGGTTTGAAGGCTCCAAACCCTGATGCAACCCCCATGTTAGGGGCTTGAAACTAGGTGATCTTTAAGATCCCTTCTAACCTAAGCCATTCCATGATTCCACAATAATAAATACCGCAGTCATGCAAACAGTATGTTACCCTTAAACGGGAGGGCAGGTGAGCAGAACTTTCAACCTCCAGGCTCCAGATTACAGGGAGTATCTTTAAATAAGTAGGGTAATATGTTTAATGGAAATTCTCACTTCACACCGCTAAATACATGTGAATAATAATGGTTTTGCATGCAATATTTTCTGTCCATTGCCGTGATTCCCAGCAGGAAAGCAGAGGAGGATGAATAGGTACTTTAGTCCCTATCCTACAGATGAAGGCGGCTGCACCACAGTTTGGGATCTGGGCCCAAGCCACAATGTGGGGATGGAAATTAAAGGAGTTGTGCTATGGGAAAGTGGAAATAGCTACACCAAAAATTGGTCAGTGTTATTCCTTTCTGTGAAAACTCCTGCTTTAACCACGAATTCCTGGCGGCATCGCTGCCTGGCACAGCCGTACGTGGGGCGCTGGCTCTGGAGCTGAGCGCATCGCAGAAATGCCTGCAGAGTTGTAATGCATTTCTACGGGGTCTCAAGTCTATTGCGAAATGCACTGCGGAGGAAATAACTTCCCAGCAAAAGTGTGCAGGCTGCAGAAAAGAAGCAACAGAACAGAGAGAGGCGGGAGAGGCAGTGCTTCCCCTTTTGTTTTGCTGTAGACCTTCTATGGGGAGCAAAATAAATGGTAATGCTATTTTAACCTAAAAAGTGCTTTGTAAGCAGGATTATTTGAAAAACTGAAATAGACCTCAAAGTGAAAGTTCCCTGTGAAAGTGAATGCAGTTTATTAAGCTCACTGTGATTTACTGATGGGTTCAAGCACTGCCCATTGGCCCAGTTCTGTGGCAGACCTGGGCCACTCCAAGGGCCAGCAGGCACCTAAAAATCCCTTCCCACCATGTTGATACCACCATCCAGCTGGATAAATCCTCCATGCACAACCAGGAAAGATGCAAACAGGTACAGTCGTTCTCAGATATTTTATTTGTACGCAGTCCTGCGGTGTTATTGCAGCTGAAAGCTGATGGACACGTCTCACAATGGTACGAAATAATTCTCCAGTGATATGGAGTGATTACAGAGCACAGAACTGATATTGTTGTTGTCCTAAATCCAATGTTTTATCAGGCAGTTTGGCATAAACACTTTGGACCTAATCTCTCATGCCTCGATGAAAATTTCACTTGATAAAGTTTGCGCAAGAGCGGTATAAACATGGTGTGGCAAATAATGTTTATGTGCCCATACACACCCATACACACACTATTTATTTTGGTATATTATATATCTATGCATTGTCATATTTATTTATGCAATTTATTTCTCAAAAGGAAAGTAAGACTTTTGTCACTGTTTTTATCTGAGAACATTTTACATCTAGGGTTTGCTCAGAATATAAACTCTGAGCTTCAAGGCAGGCTGTGAAAAATAAATTTTAAGAATTGCTGACTGGACTTTGTAAAGTTTCAGGTAACACAAACAGGTATGTGACAAAAAATATGTCTAAGAGAAAATAGGAATATTAATACTAATACTAAACATCACCTACACTGCTTAGAAACAGCGGTGGTCTTTTAGCCCTCATTAACATGCATTCCCTGCTGCCCTTCACTGCAGGCTTTTCTCTGGGGTCTGTAACTTTCACAATGAGATGTGCATTATTTACCCAAATAAATAAATAAAAATCAAACCTGCAATCTGTTTCACTACTAAGTACATTTTTTCCACATTTTTTATCTATGCTAAAGTTTTGGGAAGAAAAAAAAAAATCCAAGTGGCCTATTCAGACACAAACTCAGAAAACTTTGTGCGTAGGTTGGAGATGGGCTGGTTAGGAGTGCACAGTAACAGGTGCAGGTTTATTACTGCTTTTCTGGCATTAAATTCATCTGCACATCTCTTCCACAATTATTTTTTACAAAACAAATTTAGCCCTGCTGACCTATAACACAAATGAGGTCTGATCACTTTCCTCAATGATACAGAGTAGGAAAGTTTTCCATCGCAAGTTTTGCTAACTCTGTCTCTTTTCTGCTATTAAAAATACCTTTTCCAGCCCTAAATTAGGTATTCTTTAAAAGGTGATAAGTTCTATATTACTCACAGGAAGGACAGGCACCATCTAACCCAGCTAGTTTAGAAACACCCACTTTTAGCCCATAAACTTTGAACTGAATGAAATTTTAGGGAATAAAAAGTAATACTCTTCCACTGAGATTAGTAACTTCTCACTTCACTACTTTCTCTAATTTTATAAACAACTTCATAACATTCAAGGAGTGAGTCATAAAAATTGTACTGTCATCATCGTCATGGCTAGGCTTCGTGAAGGTTGGTTGTAACAACTCACACCTGCGTGAGACCCAGCGCTTCTGCCTAAAAGATGTCGTAAAAAATCACAGATTGAAGCACACACGGTCTCTTTTGCTTAGTCTGCCTTTCCCAGTGCCCGTGGCTCTTTCGGAATAGCAAAAGAAATGTGTTCGTCTCAGCACCTGAATTTTGTTTTAAGTCTTTATTACTGTAATTCACTGACCTGCCGCATTGTAAGCCCTGGCAATATAGTTCCCTGAGCTGGACACCCTGCACCATCTCTCTGGAGAGGCTGCTTTGTCGGGTTTTTTTGCAGAAAAAAAGTTTCACTTAAAAAATAAGAAAAAAAAGAAAAGGGAAAAAAAAAAGTGTAATCCGTGTGGGCTGCCTGTCACAATCACTGCTTTCCTCTCTTAACAGCAGGGAGAAGGTGAGACCATCCTCTGCTCACCCGACTGTTGTGTTAACTTCTATACTGGGCTGGGAAGATTTCCATAGGGTAGCCCCCGGAACAACCAGGCACGATGCACAGGTGGCCCTTACAAAGGGACGTGCTCAGCCACGGTTTTATTTGGATTCCTGGAAAAGCACATAAATCATGACACCGCCCCGCGTACGTATGCCCGACCCCTTCCTTAAGTTCTTGGATGAAAAGGTTATTTCTGAGCCTATGAAGCAGGTGTACGTACGGTTGTGAAGCTTGCGGGCAGAGACACACAGACTGTATTATTTCTCCCTCAGAAAATTGAAAAGCCAAGCCGGGAGATCCTCCAGCCCAGTTCCCCCCCCTCTCCAGGAGGAAATAAGCATTTCCTTAAAAATATTCCATTTTTTCATCCTCTTCAGATTCAGATTGTCACTAAATATAGAAACTCTTGTAGCCACACAAACCGTGCATCGCCCCACAGCTGCTCATTTGCAATTTGTTCTGCACTTAAAAATCTCTTAATGCTACAAATAAACTTTGGGAAAGTTACATCCCAATAAACAATGAGGTGTTGTTTAAAATTACATGTGCTGCTGTATTATTAGGTCTCTACCGACACTACAATTATCTTTTGAAGCTGGCAATAACGCATTAGCTGTTCAGTCAGACGCAGAAATAGACTGGTGGATAAGCCCTCTGCCATTTTTATGAATGGAAAATATTTTAAAAGATTGTTTCCACTTTCTTCTTTGTCCTCTCCCCCGAAAGGAGCCCCCTCGTCGAGACTCTTCCCCCACGTCACTTTAATATTCATATATATTATCCATACATTGCGATACATGATTAACTGCCTTCCCCCCACCCCCCCACCGCCCCGAACAATACAGATACTTATTGGATTAACTACTCAGTCCTCGCTGGAAGGAAAGCGGTATCCGTGAGCTCTCGCTTTTATTTGCACGTACAGCTGAAGATCTGTGGCACGACAATAAAAATAAATAATAATAATAATTAAAAAAAAAAAAAAAAAAAAAAAAAAAAAAAAAAAAAAGGTGGATAATCCCTACGCGGGAGCGCAGTGTCCGCCGCAGCAGCCGCCCGCTCCGCGGCACCATTTTTACTCGCAGAGGGAGTTCGCAGACCGGAGGTTTCTGCCCGATTTTGCCCGATTTCTGCCCCTCTCCGAGCAGCCGCTGCCCGGCGTGGGCGACGGTGATGGGCGTCGCAGCTCCCGGTCCTCCGGGCCCCCCCTCCGGCACAGCCTTGGCACCGCATCGCGAGGGTGGGGGGGATAGAAAGATAGAGGTGGGGGGAGAATTAAAGCAAAGCCTTTAAAGTTTGCTGTTTGATTTTGATCTGGCTCTTGATTATTTGGGGGGCGGGGGAAGAATAAATAAATAAATCCCGCAACCTGCCAGCTCTGCCTTCCCAACGCTCGCCAAGTCACTGGTAGCCATTTTCATCTAAGGTACAGGAGAAGGAAAGAAAAAGGAAAAAAGAACCCAACCAAAAACTTAAAAAAAAAAAAAAAAAAAAAAAGAAGAAAAAAGGAAAAAGGAAGAACCAAGAAAGGAAGAACCCCTCGAAGCAGCGCAGCCCGGGGCCGCTCCAGTTGCTCCGCGCCCGCGCAATCCCCGCCACTCGCTCCGCCGGCACGCGGGCTGATCTTTTTCTTTCCTGTATATTTTTCTATGTTTTTCCTCCCTTTTTTTCCCTTCCATTTTTTTTTTTTTTTTTTATCTTCCCCCCCACACCTCCCCCCGCCTTTTCCCCCTTTCTTTTGCCGCAGTCTCCGTCCGGCGCTGGGCGAGTCCCGGCAACCCCGCGCCGGCGAAGGGCTGATTTATCGCTGCTCCAGCCCCGGCTCGCAATTCTGTCACTCTAAATCACGCACATGCGAAGAGCAGGGAGGTTTTGGCCAGCTCGGAGCCACCCTTCCCCCCCCAAACCCCCGAAAAAAAAAAAAAAAAGAAAATATAAAAATACAAATAACGAAAAGGGTGAAGGGGGAGAAATCCAGGGAAGAGCCGGCGCCCCCCGACCCCCGCCGCAAAATAAAGTCTCAATAAAAGTGGCGGGGGCGGCGCGGAGGGCGGGAGGGATGGAGGGATGGAGGGAGGGGGGCACCTGGCAGCCGCCGCTCCCGCCCCCGCCGCTCCCCGCGGTGCCTCCCGGGCCTGGCTCCGCGGAGGGGGGTGCGGGGGGACCCCCGAGCTTTCCCGCCCAGCGCGGTCCTGCCTGCCAGCAGCTGCACGCACCGCCGCTGCAATCCGCATACACATGTGCGTATCCACAGACATTATCCCCATCCCTATATGTGTGTGTCTATGGGGGGGTTACACGCTCCGGAGCGCGGTGCTGGAGCCGCAGCATCTTCCCCGGTGACAGTGGGATGCAGATCCCCCCGGGCAGACTCCGGCTCTCCCAGCCCTGCAGCAGAGGGGCTCTGTGCCAGCCGGGTGCAGTGACTACGGTACCCCCACGTTCCAGCACTGCTCCCACTGCCCATGAATCAAATCTGCAAAGCCAAGGGGTCCTCTGGACCAGAGATATTTGGACATCACAGCTTGGGGTTGCAGACTGGCCTCCCCTCGCTATCCCTGTTGGGCCATACAGTGGGTTTGCCTGTTATTTCCCATCACATCTTTAACAGCAGAGAAAAAAGGAAAATCAGTATGAAAAGTGCTGTTGGAATCGCTGTAATTCAGGGGTTAACACAATCCATGGGGATTTCCATCCCAATGTGGGCTCTGCTGGGTCCTCTTGGCTGCACCCAGAGTCAGAGCAGGGTTGCAGGGAGAAGTATCAGAAATGCCTGAATCCCACCAGCTGCACTGGCAAGTCATTGAGACTTGGGTTGCTGAGCAAGGGAAGAGTCACTCCTGAGAGCAAGATGGTCACATGCAGCCAGAGATGCTTATATGGCTAATAAAATCTGGGATAAGCCCCCCCACAATAATGCAGCACACAGGGCAGGAGGCTGAAACTATTTTCTGCTGCTGCACTGCAGCATCAAACGGATTAAAAAAAAAAAATAAAAACTCCCCCCCCCCGCCACTTGTTAAATTCAAGAAATATCTCCAGATTTTCAGTGTCACTGAGCTCCAAACTTTGATGCAAGTGACTTCTGCCCTGCTTGGCAAAGGGAACATGTGGGCAGGCCTCCTGCATATGCAACACAGAGAGAACACTGAATCTCCATGGAAAATCCTGCCCCTTGCAGGTTTGGAAAACCAGTAAGCAGAGGAGAAATGTACAGAGCAGACACAGGACACCTGAGTGTAGGGAGAGCATGGCTGTGGCCAGCTGCCTTGCCTGTCCCATGAAGACTCCAGGGAAGCTGCTTTTCCCTCCTTGCAGCAATACTGCTCTTCCCAAAATGTTTGAGACATCAGGGTGGAACACTGTAGGGGAAGGAGCCTGTTCCCACCTGCAAGGACCAGTGCTGGTGCTCTCAGTGCCCTCCAGCCATGGGAGTGTGAAGGAGGCAGCAGCCACACACCCCCTCTTGTGGGGAAGGAGGGGGCCCTTTGCAGCTCCTGCTGGGGCCCCCATCCTTCACCTCATCATTTAGGATAGTTTTATGGCAGTTTGGAAGTTTTTCTGGAAGGCAGGGCAGGGTGGGGTTGGGTATCCCATCAGACAGATACCCCTGAGTAGTTATAGGTACCCCAGAACACAGGCACTTCTGGTACAGA
This sequence comes from Pyrocephalus nanus, assembly GCA_038380795.1. NCBI lineage: Eukaryota > Metazoa > Chordata > Aves > Passeriformes > Tyrannidae > Pyrocephalus > Pyrocephalus nanus. Next base: position 11,130,192 of record CM076269.1, on the reverse strand, counting down.
AGTACCCCAGTACTCAGGTACCCCCAAGCAAAATACCTGCCACCACACAGGTACCCCAGCACTCAGACACTGCAGGACACAGGTATCCCAGTATAGGACTATACCTGCACATGAATACCCTGGCACACAGATACCCCAGTACACTGCTACACCTGCCCTGTTACACAGGTGCCCCAACACACAGACACCCCAATACATCACTACATATGCACACCAGTACCCCACACATGGCTGTACCTGCACAAAGATAACCCAAAACACATCCCCTGGCTCTCAGGTACCCTGGCACCCAGGTACCCCATCACCCATGACCCCTGGGCAGCACTCACAGCTGTGCCTTGTGCCCAATGCAGCCCTGGGCTGGGCTCACTGGGGTTTTTGCTGTTCCCCAGAGCAGGAGAGGTTGGTACAGTTTGCTTCTAATTCCAAATGCCACGAGCGAGCCCCACTTCAAAGCTAATGCCAAAGGCCTTTATAAATTCCTAGCTAATTTGATTTAAAAAGTGTGATTGTAGGAAATAACGAAGATTGCTTCCCCTTGTTGCCACAAATTTGCATTCAGTGCACGGACGACAGCAGCAAGGCTTCGGCCGTCGCTGGATTTCTTCACAAAAGTTACCAGGGGTTTGCAAAGACAGCTGGAATTCATATTAGAATATTTTTAACGTGCTCTTACAAATACTTTGGTATACGCCTATTCCACTCCTTTTAATGATGTTGACTTCATTTCCTTGGGGGGGGGGGGGGGGGGGGAGGGAATGCTACACCAACAAGACTTAATTAAATTAATAAGGAGAAGCAATAATAAATAATCCCAGTTGCTTTCCGGCAGGGTTGCAAAACGTGGATTCGGGGCGGTTTGAACGGTGACACCCAACAACTTTTGCAGACGAGCGTTTTCTCAGACCGGCGCACCCTGCTGTGCCCTGTGCTGCCCCCCGTGCGGTGTGCGATGCGGTGTGCGATGCGGTGTGCGATGCGGTGTGCGATGCGGTGTGCGGGATGCGGGGGGATCCCGGGGGATCCCGGGGGGCGGGTGGCGGTCCCTGTGTCCGCACGCCCGTGCGCGCGCACCTGCCCGCCCGCGCCCCCGCGCCCGCCGGGCCCCGCGGCGCCCCCTGCAGGCGGCCGCGCGCCGCTCCCGCCGGGCCCCCCCCCAACGCGCCTCAGCCGCGCAGCGCCCCCTCCCGGCGAGAAGCGCTCGGGCTCCTGAGGGGGCCAGGGGCGAGCGCGTCCTTCGCGTCCATTCCCGGCAACAGGACTGCGAAATCCCGGGGGAAATAGTCCAGATTAAAGCCTCCGAGCACGCTCGCCCTGTCGTTGCCTAAAGTTTCCGTCAGCCACGGTGTGTGGGTACGATACCAGCAGAGCCAGGCTTTCCCTGTCCCCCCTGCCAGCGTATGGGGAGCGGAAAATGCGGTGTCCTCTGCTCCTTCCTCAAGAATTCCAGAGGGTTTGTGGAGGAATGAGGTTAGAGACGCCACACGCCCTAGGGACACCATTTCCCACCTTTCCCACAACCCATCCCTGGACACCATCAGTGCCTTGCAATTGACGCTGCGATTTTATTTACCCAAAGGGAAGGATACTTGGTCATCCGACCGTGCAGATCTCCCACGGGAGACAGATAAGCTAAGAAAAATGGAAGATGGGCAGGTGGCTTCAGCATGGGGGCACATTAATACACAAGGACAGGTCTCCGACTGATGGACTCCCTGCCTTCACCTGCTAATTCACACCAGCTGTTGGCATGTCCTGTCCAGCCGATGGACCTAAAGGTGCTTCGCCACCCATCCCCACTCCTCACCAGCCCCGTATGGGCAGCTCTGATCTGTTAACGTTAATGCCAGTAAGGCCTTCAGACCATAAAAGTATTTATCTGGTTGTTCAGTGTTAAGTATTTTCCAGTTTTAGCTCTGAAATGCTGCAGACTCCTGAATAATCACTGTCTGTTACTTTATGTCTATCACCTTTTTGTTTTTAGCCTGAGCAAAACGATCCTGTGTGCTGGGAGTGTTGCCTTGAAGGACATTCCTGAATCTCCCTGAATGACACTTTTGTACATACAAGAGGACAAAACATTTCACGTTATAAGTATAGACACACATAAATACCATGGTGTTGCTATAACCATCCACAGAAACATTAATGTTGATTTTAAAGGAAAGTAAAATTCTGTACAGAATTTGTAATATTTTCCTTGAGCTTTCTGCAATCAGCTTCCAGAGCCTCAGTAGAAAACCCCTTTTACACCAAATTTTAGAGACTGTGACCTGACAGAGGACTTCCCAGTGTGCTCCACTGAAATGTTTGTTGGCTGTTTCTGTGGCTGTCTCTCTTGCTGGTGTTCACTAATTGAAAATACACATTTTTACCCACCCGGCCCATTTTTTTTTACCCAAGTAATAAAATATGACACTAGAGGGCGGCCTGTTAATGTAATTCAATAATGAAGTTGCAGCAACTGCACAGGGAGACGTAGCATCATCCCCTGCTTGGATCCAGGGCTGGAACGCCACCTTCTCCTCCTCTGAGACAATCACTGCTGCCCCGAGATATGGGGAGTATCCAGACCGAAATACCAGAACCCAAAATAATAAATATTGCTAAGAAGTGTGATTTTCCAGCAGACCCATATGATTTGTGTTGTCTCACGAGCAGTCCCACGTTCAGGTCTCAGTCCAGCTTGGAGGAGGAGGAGGTGGCAGGAGTTATTCCATCCATTCCCCAATGCCAAACCCATGTCTTGCCCCAAACTGTGGCACCTACTTCTGCAGGTAAAGGACAGTGCTGCAATTGTAGCCCTTTTTTAACAGCCTGCAGTGCAGTTCACTTGCTCTCAGGCTCTGCACAGCCCTCTCGTGACTGAGGAGGCTTTTACCATTCCAGAGACTGGTTTTCTTGTGTTAAATGAGGTTAATAGCAGCATGTAATTTAATTAATTAAAGATTGTGAGTATTTTTAGCACACCAGACGCAGTGTGTGTCAGAAATTCCAGGTATTATCTAAGCACGCAGGGCTGTTATCGATATTTACATTTTGTACTGCCTGGAAGTGAGGATTTCCTTGTGATAGGCTGCCAACAGCAACACCTTTTCCCCCCAGACTTAGAATCTGTGAGCCAATTGTGAGCCAACAGGCACAAGTGACACCAGACGGACTGAGGTAAGGCCAAGGACACAGGTGACACTACGGTGACACTACAGTGCACAATGGCAGAGATGGGTGAAGCTGGAGGTTGTCACCCATGGACCACATCACAGGTGCATTTAAGGCATCCTCAAGAGGCCTTTGGTGCTGTGAGCCCATCAGAGGTAATTCAGTGCGTTCCCCATGAAACCAGAGAACATTTTAAGCTGAACTTAATTGAGACTTTCTTATTGTCTGGAGCAGAAATTGGCCTGGAGTTACAGATGGAAAGAACTTAAATTAGTGGCCGCTTTCCTGAAAGCTGATGTTCCTTAGCATTTAGCAATAACGTGTCCTCGGTTTTTGCTAAATTGCAAACGAGCAATTAATTCTTCAGCACTTGTGCAGAATACTTTAAAAATGGAAACATGAAAGTCTTCTATTAAAATGAAGTTGATAGTATGCACCTGCCACTAATGTACTGTACACTGTCTTCCACTCATTATAGTGATGATTTGGGTTGAGATCAAGTGTCATATAGTGAAAATCACTTCAACATGTGCCTGTTCATATGCATAAACTCCTGTGTACCAGATGGCAAAATATAATGACATCTTAAACAGCTAATTGCATAAACCTTGTAATGCAGATAATTGCCGAACCAAAGTATGAGTTAATAATTTCCCACTGTATTGCCTGGCTTGACACTAATTCTAAAGGAAAGTTGTGACAATTCTAACACACTAAAGTTCACCAAGCGGTAATTAAAACTAGCACTTAAAATCATTCGACTTTCAAACCCTTAATTACAATTCAGTGGAATCACTTTGTAGAAATCTAACATTTATAGATAGTTACATGATAGCTGATATTTCATCATCATCCCTTTCATGATGGTGATCTAAGGCAGGCTTCAGTAAGTGTGTAGTTCTCCCTGGCAGCCTAAGCTTGTAATGGTTTCCATACCAGCGGTCACTGGGAAACACTTGGAAAACAGTGGCCAGGACTAGGAGCTTTTCCACAGGTTATGCTTAAAGCAGCGTGGCAAGTAATCATTTTTAATCACCTGATGATGTATAAATGTAAATAAGCATTGAGCCATTACAATGAAAGATATCAGTTTTCACAGTGTGGGTTTAAGAATTGAATTGTTTGTGTTGATAACCCAATGTTCTGACCTCAGAGCCAGCCCTCTAACACATCCTGAGCTCTTGTCATATATTGGAAAAGTTTCTCTGGGATTGAAACGATGAAGAATAGAAATAGAATAAATGATGGTAAATACAGTTTTAGGAGAAATAAGCCTTAGCAGACAAATGCAATTTCTTTCTTTGATGAGGCGCATCAAATAATATGATGAAGGTAAAGACTGAATGATAAAGGTCAATGAAGAGATGTGATATTCATTTTTCTATGGAGATTAGAATTAACACTGTGTGATATTCCGATCAAAAAGCATTAGAAATAGCAACAGAGCATGCACTAATTAGATTATGAGTTGGCAAACAGCCTGTTAAAAAGTAGCTATGAATCAGGAGTCGTTATCAAACAGGAGAGTTTTACCAGGATCAGCATCAGGTCAGATGCTAGTCAATGTTTTCTTCAATGATTTGGATGTAAACACTGTAAATTCACAGCTGATAAATCTGAGGGTGACAAGAACATCGGTGGAGTGACAGACAGTGATGAGAATGATACTCCAAGTTGCTTGATGAGCTGAGCCCATTCAAACACAATTGGTTTTAATACAGACAATATAAGATTATGTGGTTTCTGTTGCTCACACTTCTAAAAGATTGTTGGAAAACTGGAGAGGGTGCAGAAAAGAGACACAGAGAGGATTTCAGGGCTGAAGAAAGTCTTAATGGTGAAAGACTTAAAGCGCTCAATCTGCCTCACTTACTGGAAAGGAGACTGAGACATGACATGAGTATAATATGCAAGTGTTTAAGTATCTGTGAGATGTGTCTGGAGTATCTTCTGGATACCGATGATGTTTTTAATCTTTCAGAGAAAAACAGATAACTGCAAGTCAAAGTCAAACAAGCTCAAGTGAGAATTTAGAGCTTTTTAAAAGCCAGAGTGGCTGAAGGCTGACTTTCATGGCACAAAGTGGATACTGTCTTTTTTTTATATATATATTTTCAAAGCTAGACCAGAAGACCTGCAGTAACTCAAACCAAATTTAAGCATTTAGTGAAGCAGCAATGGCACATGATGTGTTGTCATGTATCAAGGGCCTTTCTTCAGCCTTCAATGCTGTGAGTTTATACATCAGCAGAGAGGTTTCTTAAGCATTTGGAAGCAGGAACATACACCTGTGCAAAGGAATAATCAAGTAATGACAACTCTAACACATTTCATGGGCTCTCCAGACCCAGGCCAGGTGTGCAGGTATTGCACATTCATATATTTCTAATAATATAATAATATATATAATATATATAATATAAGAGAGAAACAGAGTTTATGTGCTGATGGGACTACACAAACCTACCAAAAAGCAGCGCCCCTACCAGCAGATATGTCACCCCTTGCCTGCCTCCTGGCTGATTTCTCAGCTCTGTGCCTCTGCTCTCTGGTTAAGGAGAAGCAGTGACCCCATCTCTGGGCATCTTCTACCTGGAAGTCTGTTTTATTTGCATTGTGAATCAGGCATTCCTGGACAGGAGTGGGTTACAGACAGAATATTAGGCTACACTTTCAGCCCAAACCTCTCTTTCTGAAGCAGTCCTGCCTCAGCAGCTGATTCCCTTAAGAAATGGTGCCAATCGCTTGTCCTGCTGCTCACACAGCTTCTTTCTGCTCTGGCTGTACATACCCACCACAGCAGTTCCCAGATATGTATCCTATGTTTTGTTTGCATCCTACAAACCTGCTCCTCTCTCACCCCTCCAAAAAATTCAACAATTGTCAAAGCCATGAGCAAACAGAAACCATTTCAAGACTCTACAGTACCACTACATGATGCCTCCGACTGCAGCTCAGTGTAATGCAGAAGGAAAAGAAAGCAGGGACCTCATCCCATTTCCTTCAGCTCTGTCATGTTCAGAGGTTTCCCATCTAATTTTGGATGAAGCACAGTTTAGCCTAGCCTAATGGCCTCCAGCCCCTTACCAAAGCTGGGAGCTAAACTTTATCAAATCCAATAGCATAGACAGTTCTGTGCAGGAGGTCAGAGTAATGGCTCAGCGCAGTCCTTTCAACATATTTATTAGCCCATGAAATGTACCTACCAGGTGTCTGTGTTGTTACTAATTTTACAGATGGATGTAACTGGATCTGGTAGGAAATACTTTCACTCTCAGTTCTCCTCTACTGCTCCCTGCAGTCTATCCAGCCACCAGGGAGCCTTTTCCCCTGTGGGAACAGCATTGCCATGTACAGCTGGGGAAGACCAAGCTGTTTTTCCCTAGAAAAGGATGCTCCAGAGAAGAAGCCATTTCGACCAGTTATAACTTTTTCAGTCTATGCTCAGCATCCTCTGTAAAATCTCGGCTCAAAGTGATTGAATCAGGCTCTGCAAAGTAACTGCATTCAGTAGAGCTCATGATGCATGTGTGGTACATGAAGAGATGGCACTTTTGTGTGTGTATCCATCTCCTAATTATTTACCTGAGGCAGTCTCTCAACTGTCTGCAACTAGCTGGGGTTACAGCCTTCCCTTAAACACTCCAGCAACTGCATGGAACGTGTGCCTCCAGTTTGGTCCTGGGTGTTTTCCCTAAGAGCATCATTCGTCAGGGCAATTTCAGTACAAACCTCTATGAAATTCATGCATTTCATTCATCACACACATTTATAAGTGCAGAATGTCATTGATGGTACTCCAGCCTATGTATCTGCACCTTAACTCCTACAACCTGTGCACAGGAGAGACACCGATAACTCAATAACAAGGCAAAGCGAAGGAAGACATTGAACAGCATTAATAATTGATAACTCAAATGCCAGAAGTTTGGGGGACATTGAAATAGTCAGTGACAGCTAGACAGTCCCAGGGACTTAGGTAGAGATAATCCAGTGGCTGAGGACCTGCCTTTGGGCTGGCAGTGATGCTGGTGATCAACTCAAAGCAGGACATTGTCCCTGTGATCGACTCAGCAGCTTAAAATGAAACACAAGCTGAAATTAGTTGCTAGAAATTATGTTATCTGAGGAACTTCTTTGTCTTTAAAACAACTGATAGATCCAGAGTGTGGTGATACGACATGATGACGTCTTAATCTGTGAACAGAAGTTGGTCTTCCTCTTTTCTTTTGATAGGAAGAAATCTGATGGGTGCAGGTTACCTTCCAGACATGGAAATCTAGAAAACAAGGCAAAATACATTGTCATATCTCTTTACCGCTCTTTGCAACATTATTTTCTACTTGGGATTTCTAGGTATTTATTATATCAATGCATTCACAGAGTGAAAACAATTTCTGATAGTGGGTTTTATCAAAACAGGAGTCAGTAATGAAAACATAGCATGCATTTTGAGTTTTATTAACAAATACTGCTTCTCTTCACATCATCCCCTTTCTTACCGGCATTCAGTAACATTCAACAGTGATAATGTAATGAATATTAAAAAGGAACATAACTCAGAGTTCTCCTACCTGGATGTGGTGGTCTGGAATTCTTCAGAGGAGGATCCATCTTTTCTCCTCTTCAGGAGGTTTTCAGGAAAGGGTCAGCCACCATATTTAAGCTTCTCCTAAAACTGTCTTTGCTATGCCTCGTATGTGTCCTGATATCCAAAGACATTGGAGACAGACTGAAAGATCTGTTGGTAGGTAGAGAAGACACTAGGAAGTGTAGGCCTCCAGATTCTCTTCTCTGTGGAGCAGTTGCCCTCTGCCACTAGTCTGATTAAACAGCCTTATAAAATACAGTGCCATCTGGGAATGGGAATTTGCTTCCAAAACTGGTGAAAATCACTGGAGATCTCTCATTTCTCCAGATGAACACCTGGTGACTGATTTTCTTCACCTTGCCTAATTTGCCTTTGGTTTCTGAGACCCTAAGGCACCTAGAAATCAGAAAGTAGTTCAGTCTATAAAAGAGAAATGCACCTCTGTTCTTACATCAGTTGTCAAATCATTCTTTCACACACTGCTATCACCATGTGTAATTACTTGCAGGTGTCAGCTGGAACATGGTGTCTTTTGTCTTCTCAAGTGCTTTGGACAGCAGGGACCTAACAAGCTTTGGTTGGCCCTGATTAATAGGTTGGCTGTTGGTCTAAATGACCACTGGAAAAGGACATCCTGTAAGATAAGAGCTTTCACTGTCAGTCATATGGATTGCTTCACCTCAGGATGTTCCAAAGCAGTGTTGCTGGAACAGTTTGGACCTGGGTCTGAAGCCAGTGAGACACACAGACACAGAGGACTCTGCAATAGCTTGCAATTCAATGGTTGAATTCCACTATGGACACCAAAACAGGATAAGAAAGTAGTGATCTTGATCACAATTAGACCTGATTTTTGCATAAGATTTACTTTTCATCTGTTCCATATCCCATCAGTTTAGGTTCTTAATATGGGCACTTATCACTGCCGTGATTGCTTCTGCTCTGTTCATTGATGATTTCATTGTTCATTGCACCTCTTTATGTGTGCCTGTCAGGAAAGGTTTTGTTGTTTCAGCTATATAAGTGTAAGAATAGTTCTCCAAATCACCAAAATGAGATTAAAAAACCCTCAAAATCTCCAAACTGGGATTTTGAACGAGGCAGTGGCTTCAGGGAAAAATTTGAAGATTGTCTGCAGAAAGAGAACAAACTCTCTAAAGATTTTTGCTGTCCAGTAGACTGGCTGCTGGAGGCTGTTCAGGTAGCAGGAAACCTTTCTCAGGAAGTTTTTGGGAGGCTTTGACATTTATAGAGTGGCTGTCGGTGTTGCATAACCTCAGGAGCATCATTATCATTGACCTATTGCAGAGCTGCCACTATTTCATGTCCCGTGTTCTTCAGCAGAGCAACGCTTATCAGTGCTTTTCTTAACTCACCTCTTGTCAGTAAGATCTTTTTGCTGTGTCTCTCATTTCTATTTAGAATATAGAGTAAGAGGAAGACAAAGAGATTCTAAAAATTAGAGAACTCAGAGTTAAGAGCTGTTTTTGTAAATTTTGGCCAGGGTTAATTTCTAACAGATAATTCTTGTTTACTATTTAGTTCAAGTAATAGATTGTAATGCTGTTTTTATTTTGCTGTTTCATTTCTAACCTTATTTATCAATTGCTTTAAATTATTTGGCTTATTCACAGCATTTTTAAGGCTTCTCCCCATAGATTATTTTATTGTGGCAGTTGAAGTGATCTCTGCATAGTCAAACACTACTTTATGCAGATCCCATTGGGGCTATTCACATATCCATATGTGCATGCAGTTCCCACTAATGCTTGTCAATGGGACTTAACATATGAGCATGGACATGAGAATAGACCCCTTGCTGGGCACTTGACTAGACAGGGGGTTTTTTGATGTTGATCCAGATCATTCACAGCAAACACGGCTGTTATTAGAAATCACTGCACTTAACAGGACCACCGAGGGCAACCTCCCTTCCCTTCTTCCACATGGGAGCTGCTTGGTGGGGTTTGCAGGCTCAGGGTTAATATTTCTGAGACACAAACTGGAATCCAGGGTTATTGCACAAAGTAGCTTTATTATGTATGCTCCCTCCTATTCGCCAATGAAACAGTATACAGTTAAGTTAGTCCACTAAAGAAAGAACAACTTTTTTAAGGAATTAATTGGGACTTGGATATTTGGGCTCTGTCTGTGCCTCCATCTAGGCAGGGTGGTTGGAGCTTTAACATTCAGTACTTATGAAAACAAATGAAAAGCTGACGTAACCCTGGCTATTTACATTTTATTTCTGTGTACCTGTTTTTAGCATCTTTAGTGGTTCTCATAACTGCAGGCTCCCCACTCTGCTGGTATTCACATGCCTATAAGTTAAGTGATGACAGAACACTTTCCATCATGAAGTTGAAGTCTTCAATATGTTTTATAAAACTGATGCATCTTGTGCCATCTGTAATCCCACTCCGCTGCAATTCAGGGAGATGCAAATGTTGAGTCATTATTATTTGCTAACCATATGAAAATAATTACTGATTTCAGAGTAATTTGTAATGAACATGTGTACACATCTGAAAGAGGAAATGACCAAGTCAAGAAATGTTCTCTCAATTTCTTCTGTTAGGAGGTTTCCTGCTTTTAAGCAACATTTTGAGATTTTGGAAGATTGTTTTTTTTAAAACGTATGATCCCTGGAGAAGTTTACCGAGCTATAATTCTGGGTGCTCTAGAGACCAATGAACTGAAGTAAAGTCAAACATGGGCAGGAAGTACTATGTTTCCATAGCCAGACTTTCAGGAATTAATTTACTTATTTAAATCTTTACTTTTTACCTCACTCCAGGCCTTCTATACATGTATTAGAAAAATGAGCAAACCTATAAGAGAGTACCAGGATACAACAACGCCCATTTCCCAGAGATCTGGTCCTGATCCCACCAGCTATGTTGTGGGTAGAACCTTGTACTAGGGCAGAAATCTTGAATTTAGTCCTGTGGGCACCAGGACTCACTTCTCAAGGTTAAACTGGGGACACATCTCAGGATAGAGGGAAGTGAGACATACAGTAATTTCAGCAAGCATAACTCACAGAGTTATCCCTTGCTCAAGATTGGCCAGTCAAGGTTGATCAGGTCTTTCTGTTTTAAAAGTTGATTTTCAGTGCTCATAACTTTACTAGGTACTAACCAAAAGAGGACATTTCCCAAAATTCATGTTTTTGTCAGGCTGATTTCTTTCTGGAAAATTTTTATCCAAACTAATGCATCTATCTGTAAGAAAACTGCTAGAAGGTGTTTCAGTGTTACTGTTCTGGTAGTTTGTCCTTGTAAAGCTTGGAAAATATCGTGGTTTGAAAGCAATGACTGGGAGACTGGCCTACATCATCTGTTTCTTAAGAAATCCTTTATTGAACCTCAAAAATCCATCAAGTCTGAAAATCCTTTACAAACTCAAGGTTTGCACATGCTCAGTAAAAGTTTTACAGCATTAAACTGCTGAAGTCAGAGCAGGTTTTACACTGTTTGGTCAGAGCGCACAAAGCCTGTCTCACTGTGCAGGGTGTCCACAAACACCTCTCTACAACATTCTTCCAAACCTTTGCTAACTTTTAGGTGCTCAGTCTTGCATTCTCAGCGGTGTCCTGTGAACATCCTCTCTGCATGTGCAATTAAATGTCATTTACAAAGCAGGTAATGAGTTAAAATAACCATGCCCCTGTTGCTTAGGAGGAAGTATATCTCGTAGCTGGTACTAATGGATGGCAGCTATTAGTTACTCCTACATTAAGGTGCATTCATATTGAAATTTTGTACTGTCATTACAATGCATTTGATTAACATTCAGAAGAATTACACATTAGATATCATGTGGCTGGATGGAAGCGTAATTTAGCTGAGTCTGCAGATGCAGTCATGCAGGTGTTTCTGTAATTCTGATTCACTCGGTAAAACTGTCGATGTTCAGTGGCCCTCAAATCATATAACCATCTGTGGTTCAGTTCCTTGTGAAAGGAATTCCTTGTGCCTTTTATCAGATATCAGCACTGGATTCCGGAACAGAACTTTTGTGAATCAGGCAACATTTAAATGTCAGGTGTTTTGGGGGGACGAGAGGTATTACAGACTTCAGGTATCTCAACTTGCATTTGTTAACTACAGAGTTAGTGCAAGAAGATAAAATCTGGAGTCTTCGTGGGAACCTTCCCTCACTCCAAGGAAGAATTATGCCTTCTTAAATAAAACTTAGTAAGTCTGGATTGTGTCTGATTTGCAGTTTTTGAAACTAAACCACCTCTGGCCTTATGCATCTCCCTACAAAACAGTCAGGCACCTGGAAAGCACAGTGTTTTTTTAGGTAGATTTGCATTTTCTACTTAGACCAAGTATTGATAAACATAATAACTATTGATAAATATAGTCTTAAAAGCTGCAACTATTGCTGCTTTTAGTTTTCACAAACAACGAGATGATGCCAGTCACTTTCAGTGCAGAGCCAGAGAGCTGAGCCCAACATGCAGATGGGTCCACAAATGTCAGCAGAAACTCCTGCATCCTTGAAGACCTGCACATGTACCATTTCTTTGCTAGACAGAGAACTTCTCGAAGGCAGGAAGCCACAACTGGGAGCAAAAGATGAGGAGACAGGAACAAATAGGTGAGGAAATCAGAGACAGGGCCTAGAGGAGCTCTGGTTCTGTGAAGTGGAAGGGTTGTGGCTGGGGGTTTGCAGTGTAACATGATGCTGCCCTTCCTACGGAGTTTTCCAGCCCATAAGTCTTCCCCAGGCTGGGAAGATCTAGCCCTTTGCTCCATTTGGAAGCAAGCTGATGTGACTTTTTGAGAATCATAGACTTCATGGGAACACAGTGTGCAGCAATGTAGCTAATGTGCAGTTTTGTCTAGAAAGACTTTCAGGGTGAAACACGGTTTGGAGGAAAAAAAACCCACAAGTGAGAATCACTGGTGATTTCTTCTTTATCTCAAGGATCACCGCATTTACACATTTTGAAAGAGTGACTGAGCTAATTTCTAGGAGACTTTTATTTTTAAGGAAATATAAAGACCTCACAAGAATTTTAGTCCATAAGCAACATATGGAAATGAGAACAATCTGTCCTCAGTTGATGAAATATTTATTTATCATTGAAATCTCAGACATTTGCATCCAATGTAAGGGCAAGACAAATCTTATGCATAACCTCCTAGAGAATTCAGTTAAAAGCAGTTTTGGATACCTGTAAGTAATTATGCTATCACATTCTCTAACGGATTTAATTTGGGCCAAGTAGCAACTACTGTATGTCCAAAAAGATAATGAATTAAAGCAATGCTTTGGCATATCCACTTTCTGAAATGTTAGCAGCCTCTCAAGTGACTTGAAAAATGGGCTTCAATAAATGGACAGGAAAATATATGCAATTAAATTCAATCAATAAAGCTGTCCTTGACCAAAGTCCAAACATTAAAAACAACTCCAATTGAATTATGAGAAATCCTTTTCTGATTTTAACTAGATTAGTTTAATCACATGTGCATTGAAGTTGCATGCCATTCCTCCCTAACTTTATGGAAACAAAAAGGAACATACTACTCACTGTCCCTTGCCTCAGCCTAGCTGTAGCTTTTCCACAGAGAAGAGCTCTGTTCTAGAAGAGCCATTTTCTGATGAACAAGGTCACTCACTCAGAGGAAAACAGCAAGGCAGGGTCCCAGGTGACAGCCCTGGTTACAACCAGGTACTCCCTCTTCTTCACTTCCACAAACTCCTCATCCCCATAACTAGTCTAACTCTTCCTTTCCTTTCATTGAGAAACAGCGACATTTCCAAAGCCCTGAAAAGCTACTCAGAATGTAAACCTCTTTTGAATCTCAAAGTAACTGGAAGGTTTTGATGCATCTCCTCCATTCACCCTAGTGTAGTGATATAGCTAAGGATAAATACACAAAGTCAGGGGTGCTCCAAACTGTGGTAACAATGCATATAGGTACAAACCATAGACATAAGCAAGTCTGGCAATAGGAATTCTTCAGGAGGAAAAAAAAGGCAATTAAACTCAGGCACTTCTGGAAATAATTTTTTTGCAGCAATCAGGTATTGCAAACACCCTTACAAACAACAGAGTATGTATAGATTCAAATCCTCACTGAGAAATACAGCCCAACATATGCCAACCAGGAGAAATTTGGTGATTTGAAGCTCTGTCCCAAACTATCTCCCCATTGCTTCAGAGAAAGCAGCTCACCTCTTCCCTTCCCCAGAGAGGCAGGAACAGCTGACAAATAACTTCACACAAGCCAAACAGCCTTCAGCTGAGAATCCCTACACAAGTCTACTTGCCTGAAGGAGATCTGAACCAGCAACACCTGTGAGCTGAACATTGCTCGACTGCTTCTCTGAGCTGACCTGTACAATCAAAGTATTCTCTTAAATTCAGAGGTAGAATATAATATGAGGTTATTTTAGATCTGACCTTTCAGCCACAAAGCATTTATGATACGAAATAGATGGACCTGGGGAAATAACTCACAAGTGTTAGTTGAATTTTTACTCTTCAGGGATTTGTGGTTTTTCAGCATTTCTTTCCAAAATGAAAGCTGAATTATGGCAAAATGATATGCCTCAGATAAGGGACAGTGGATCAGAAGCAAAGATATGTCCTGCAATAAAACACTGCAACCAGCAAGAGGGAGGAAAATTGTTGGTGTCAATGCATTTGCTGGGTCTGCAGGACGGCTCTGGAGATGTTCCCATGAATGTATCCCCACAAAAGCTGTATCCAGATCTTTAGTGGGACACAGAGCCAAGTGTGACAAAACTTAATAAGAAATCTTACAGTGAGCATAATATCACAAATAAATGCCCAATGCTGCAGTTATGAGATTGGGAAAACTCGCACCGATGAAATCTCCTTCTGACTTTATCTTGACCACATTGGCTGATACTTTCATAACGTGTCAGGAGATCAAGCTGAGTAGAAAGACAGCTCAAAAAAGCAACCACCTTCCTGCTGATAGCAGAACCTCTGCCTTGGATGGTCTCTAGCTGTTTGCACACATATTGGGAAGCCCAAGGAGCTTGTATTCCCTTAGCAACCAAAGTTGGCACCTGTGATATTTGTTTTCAGTGACTGACACCAAGAGTTTGAACTTACATCTGCTTTACTGAATTTCAGTAAAGCACTATTAGTAATTGCAAAAAGCAGCCCTCATTTGGACAATGACATCCAGATCATTTGCAGCCTGTACTGCCTGTAATTTCATTTCACATCCCACCCAGAAAATACAGGAAACTGCACAGCAGAAGAACATGACAAGTCTTATGCCGTCTGGGTCTTGACAGCGTGACCTATTCCCAGCCATAAAACTTGCTTATGTAGAAGTTTTCCTAATGTCTTTTACAGTTTGTTGGTGAAGGATTGTCCACGTGGTGCCTTATCACAAACTGTGGAATGAGTCCAGGAGATGGCAACAACATGAACTGCTGTGGGGGATAACAAGGACTCTGTTATGACTGGGAACGTTTGCAGTACTATAAATAACTCTATCAATATTGTGATAATGGCACTTTAAAGAGGTCTATTTTACAAGTGTTGAATGTAAGAGAGACCACAGCTGTGCTCATTAATTCTGAAGTAGGCTCCTCTCTACGTACAATTTGCAGGTGTAACAATAGGAGTGTTGACTCAGTGCAGGTCTAGCTAGTGTTTGGATTAAAAAAAAGGTCACAGTAGCATGATTAGTTCTTAACGAGTCTTTATTGTGTTGGCAGAGGGAAAGCAAATGATGATAGTTTAATTGAAAACAATAAAAGTAAAATGGAACTTTGTTACAGAATTTATCTATACGTAAATAGCTTCTCCCCCCCAAAGAGCAAGTACCGTAATTGACAGCAGTAGATCTTTTGATAATTAATTGCAGTAAATTATCACTTGGCACAAAGAAGGCATAATTCTAATTAATTTGCAACCTTTCCAGCATAACACTGAATTGAAAATGGCACTGCTGTAATTTTTTGAAGCTAATACAGAACTCGAGTACAAACAAAATTGTGATGCCTTCTTGTGTTTTCCTTGTTTGGAGTTGAACCGGGGTGATTTGGTCCTCTCCACACAATTGCTGGAGGTGACCCAAATGGGCAGGAGTTTCCGGCACAGTCAGAATTAATCTGCCACAGCATGGGATAATATAATTACGTAGAGAGATCTAGGCAGAATGGGTTCAGCTGGGGCTTGTCTGGGACATCAGTGCCTTGATTTGAGGACAATCAGGGCTGTAAAGTCCTTTAAATCTAGAACTGATTCAAAATAAAGGTATGGGGTAATGTCGACAGTCCAGACTATTTAGGCAGAGCTAAGTACTGCAACGTCTGTCAAATCAATCAGCCTCCATCTTGTTAACTTACAAATGAATTTCTTTTACCTCTAGGAACACAAATCCCCTTGGCAACTGCAGGGCAGAGCTATATGGCAAGTTCTCCTGAGGAGGTGTGATGGAGGGAGATCTGTGGAGGCAGCCAGCTCACAGCATGGGCAGCTTTTAACTCTGAGCACTGCCTGGATGCAACGGCCAGCAAATCCGTCTTAAGCAGGATGCTCCATGAATGCTTATGGATGAGGTGCTGTTCCTCTCTCATCATAACCAGACTTCATGGTAAAGCTCCCCAGCTAATGATTTGTTAATGACATTAAGATCTGGGCCCCAATCTGTGACATTGCACACAGCCCACAACTCTTCTGTGCCTCAAAACTTCTCAGTGTCCCTGAGATATAATATTTACCTCCTGCACATCAGTGTTGTGAGAATAAATTAACTTTGGGAGCGTATGTTGAGCTCCTTGGAAAACAGTTACTAAATAAGTGCAAGTATTATCATACATTAAATCAGATCAGCTATTAAAAACAAGAACAAGTCCTCAGATCTGTAGCCCTCGCTACATCAGTTTCTCCCTCCCTTGCTGATTACTGTTAGCCTTGATAATAATGAACTCAAAGACGATATTAGCAGCCTAACCTATACTATGATTTAATCTTGATTGCCACAGATCAAGGTTTGATTTAATTGCTCTAGAATTAATTAAGAAGAGAAACAAGTTATAAAAAAGAATTTTCGCTCTAAATAAAGAAACTGTTTACATTCAATTGGAGTTCATGTTGGAACAAATCATTAAGCTATAAAAGATTACATCTGGGCTAGAATTAAAGTCAAGCCGATTCATTAACCCAAATGGTAGCCCAGAGATTACTAACATGGTATTTCTGCTTTGGTGATCAAAGGATCAAGGATACATGACCAGATGACCCTAATTGAAGCAATCACCACTGAATTTTGTAAATGAACTTGAAAGTACTCAGAAGATAGTCAACGTGTCAACATGGAGAATAAATTTATCCTGGTAGCCTTTGTTTATACATAAGGAAAAGTAAAGGAAAGATAATGGCAATATGGTAATCCTTTATGCAGTACATAAAGCAAGAATATTTTTCTTGAGTTATGGAGGAACTTTATCCAAATTGTTTATAGTTGTCTGTTAGAGCTTTTGAAATAAAGGGAATTTACAGTCAAAAACTTCGTTGCTATTGCCCTGTCAATGACCTCATCACACCTGACCTATAGGGAGTATCTTCTGCTGCATTAGCCCATAAATCAGCCTGCAGGCAAGGCCTTTCCCTCAAAAAGCTGAATTAGGTATGATAGTTTTATTGTGTGAGCTACTGTTCACAGGGGACTGAGTAGAATCTGCTGCCTGTATTTCACTCCTGAGTGCAGGATGGATGAACTCCAGCCTTGGTCCCAATGGTGAAAGGCCAAGTCTGTGCCTCACTGAACCCATGAACCTACAGACTCTTGACTCGGCATCGGGGAGAACTGCAGATACTTTGTTAAGGTAATACTTGAAGTATAAACTCAGTTTGTGTTTCAAGTTTTAAATAAGAAAAATACACTTAAATGTGGGAAAGTAATAGGGGTATGACTTCTTTTGAAAGCCTGGTACAGACATTAGTGAAATCCTGCATATCCCTCTCTGGAAAATCAAGAGTCATTGAGCATGAGAACTTCCTGAAGAGAGAGACTATGATTCTTGTTATAACAAAGCAAGAATTGGATGTGATAACTAGTGATGGACAAACTTCAAAAGGTTCAGGGCTTGTGCTTGGTCTGAGAGCTTTGATGCGTATCCAAAGCTTATCCAGACCTCCTGGACATGTAAATATTGGGATGGAAATCTTGCAAGAACAGGCTCTCTCAAGAGGTTTTTCTTTTTTTGGTATTTTGGGCAAGTATTTTCTTGTCATGCTGGAGATACAACAAAAATAGTAATGACAAGACATAAGACCTGTTTTTTAAGAGTACTTCATCAAGTCTAAATCAAGAATAAATATAAAAGCTTCTCCTAAAATGCTTTCCACATCTTCAGACCTTTTTGTGTTTAAGAGGGGCGAACTTTTAAAGTAAATGGGGATAAATATGAACCAGTACCTTCTGAAGTTTAACCATGCTACAGCCCTTTCAAGTTGGGTTCTTTTGTCATTTTATCTATTTTGGTACAATTGCTTCTATGTGTAACACATATAAAAATGCTACAAAGATTTTTGGATCAATGAGATGCAGATCAAGGTAGCAGGAACACTGGCATCTTCTGAAATGTCATTTGTGTAAATGGCCATTGAATAAAGTAAACTCCAACTTTCAAAGGCCAGGCTTTTCATGAAACCTCACGTGTTTGAGGAAGTTCTCCTATGTGTGTACCCATGTAAATTTTCTTAATTTTCCATAGGCATAAAGTAGATAATAGATGATAAAAATGTTTTAGTTGGTTTTGTAGAGGAATTTTTTTAGTTTATCCACTGTAAAATATAGTTATACAGAATAAAATTTCCTTGGATGATAAGGAGGGGGCTCCTGGAGCTCATAGAGGGCTAAGGCCTCTCTCCTAGGCTGGAGTGATAGGAAGTGGGTATCCTTCTGAGATCTGTTTCCAGGACTGCCTGGAGACAAATCAGATTCAGTGAGCTTGTATTTGGAAATGTGACCAAACTCCTGAATCCAGGGCTGAGATTCTTATTTATTTTTTTTACCATCAGCAAACAAACAGTTAAAGTACACACCCTTCCTGGAACACCGTCTTAGACAGTGGAAAGTTTCCTGTGACTGAGTAACCTTGGAGGACACCTAAACTTGAGGCTTGGGCACGGTGCCAGGGCATGGGGCAGCATCTGCCCCTCCTCAGCACTCAGCGCTCACACAGAGCACAGAACCTGCTTTTTAAAACCTTGCAGTGTTTCAGAGAAAGTTCAGTGAAACAGATCTGCTGATTAAAAGCCCACCACTGTTTCAGGTACAGGTATTATTTGCAGGGTTGGAGGTGAAGGGGTGACTTCTGTGTCTCTGAGAAAACCAGTAACGCTTTGAATATGGTAGCATGGGCTGATGGGAGAGGATGGAAGAGAAGTTACCCTGTCACAGTGGTTGGGGGAGAACAATTTGGTTCCTCCAGGGAGACTTGCAGGAGCAGATGCCCAGATGAAGTGCTGCCACTCCTTTTCCTAAAGACTGGTTAGAAATAATGATGTTGAAAAGTGAAGGCTGAAGGGCTTAAAAATACCAGTTGACCTGTTTGCCATCTCATTTTGGTCCTAAGAATCAAGAGCATTTTAAGTGAGTCACAGCAGCACATGGCAACTAGCATGGAACAAGACCTTCGGAGGGACTTCCTTTGAAGACCAGGCTGGTCAGGGTCAAACTGACTTCTTTTCACAGCATAATAAAAAAACCCCTCATGTGTCTTTTATGGGTTGAGCTTTGAGGAGCACCCAGCAGGTGGGGCTCACTATGGAGCAGGAGCTGGGAGCTGATTTGTAAGATCAAGATTTGTGGTTCCTCAGTGCCAGAAAGAGGCCAAAGCCTTTGGAACCCATGGCTCACAACTCTGTACCTGTAGCTCAACATTATCCCCAAATGGACATGGTATCACTTAACCACTGATTAATTGTTCTAAATGTTTGTTAAGAAGTTGTAACCTGCTATTTTCATTTCCCTCACATGCTGAAGTCACTGCTGCCTGCGTGTCTAAGCCAGCAGACCTGGCCCTGTTTCTCTCCCATCGCAGCCAATGGCCTAATCCAGCTCCAAGTCCATGGGAGTGTCTCTGTTGACTCCAGTGAAGGCTGGCTGGGATTTTGAGGAGCTGGCAAAGTGCACGGAGAGCAGCACACTGGGCTCTCCCAGTGAGCACTGCAACTCTTGTGTGCTGAGGGAGATGCTGTCCCAGGGAGTACAGTTTGCCCCCTTTGTAGTAGCTACACCTAAACATGGGATGGCAAGTAAATAAGCACATATGAACCCAGCCAACGCACACAGCAAAAATTACCATCCGTGTTCAGGAAGCAACAAATCAGGTCTCACGCCGTCATCAGAACCATTTAAATTGTCATTGGCCATGTCACCCTTTCCTTTTTTAGCTGCTCAGTAAGCCACATTTTGGCATATTTGTACTCGGATATATATTTTTTTCTTCAGTAGTGCATATGAAATCTAATGTGTTAATAACTTGGGGAATAAATTTGCATCCAACACTCCATTATTTTTATCTTGTTTTTCTGTTTAACCGAGTCACAAAAAGTCTACACTTCAATCTCCAAATATTCCAGAACGGTACAGCAGAATTAGGCAAATAATTACATATTGGCATAACAGCACTAAGAATAGAGAACTCTACAGAGCTTTGCAAAAGAAGACTTTTCTACAGATGGAAAAACTTAGACACAGTGTTAAAGTTATTCCTGTTAAAGAAACCCACAAGATGAAAACAAGTAGTTTGAGTGTCTGCTCATGCAATCAGGCTTGGTTCCTTGTTGTTTTCTTCCCCAGTGTTGGCTTTTGGCTGCCCCAAAGTTGTCAGGGCACTGATTAGACCCTGGAACTAGTGAAGAGGTGAGAAGATAAACCTTGCAGGGTTTCAGGCACTCAAGGGATAAGACTGGCTGAGGTGCTTAAATACCAGATATAACCAACATGCAACTAAGGTATCAGCTCATCACTGTGAAGGCTTTGGCTTTCTGCCACTGCAGAACAGGCACAGAGCAGAGGACCACCCTTGTCCTCACAACCCCCCAGTCCAAGGCATGTCAATGAAGACCAAACCAGATATAGAGACCAAACTGACACATAATATTTGTTAATAGAGAGGTTTTAGATTTGCATGAGTGTGTCTATTCCTTATTTTGTCTTCCCCTGAGGCAGCCCCCTATTTCCATGTGACATGCTCACTGCCATTCTCAACTTCTGTGCTATTTTAGGTACTAAACGGGCAGTCTGAATTAAGTTCATGTCTCCTTGGTGTTTCTGACCTGTCGGACATGCTGGGGTTTGAAAGAACAGGTAATGTACCCATCAACTAACAAAGGGCACCCAGTGAGGGTTCCAATATTTCTTAAAAAATAATCCTATTGGTAATCATACAGATAGCAGAGTCAGTGGGACAGAGAAAATTATCCCATCCCTACAAGAAATAGATCTGGAAAGGTGTCTCTGTGAGGAGGAGGATGGGTCAGTCCTAGTGCCTCTTCAGTTTGGGGCCTCCTGGAGAGCTGTGGTGGGGTTTTGTGAGGTGGGAGTTGCAACACCACCTCTCACACCAGCCATTGACAGCTGCAAAATGTTAGCTGGGTCTTTCAAATGCAAGACAGTCTAAAGTTGGGCAGTATTCCTTATATTTGTCTCAAAAAAAAAATCCAGAGTATCTTGGGAGAGGAATCTGTGTGGAACACAGGGGTCTGCTCTGCCTGCCTGCCCTTGGAAAGCCACCTTCCTCACACAGCCACCCTGTCCCAGCAGGGCTGGGGCTGTTCTCTTGGTTGGTGCCCATGGGACTATCACTGCTCCTGCCAAAATGTGAAGTTAGGCAAAGAGCCTTTGCCTCAGAAAAGTGAATGGATGGCTCATCTCAACCAGATGTCTGGTGACTTATTTCTCAAGGCATGGTGTTTCCAGGTGTGATAACTGATCAGCCTATTTCCTAAAGGCAGGGAAAAGTTGGGAGTGTTAGTGATGAGGAAAGTCCAGACTCAGAGTTTTACAGCTGCAGGCCCGTGTTAGTAACATACTTTGAGGGAAACTCATAGCTGATAGAAACAGGAGGTTTTTCTGTCCTTAAAGTAAGGTATCTACCAAATATACAGTCACTGTAGCTGATTTTAGGAAGCAGGTTTAGAGATTTTCTGAGGTGAGTTGTATGTTCTCAAATATTCAGCATTTATTTTTAGTCAACTTTTGGAAACTTTAGTGCATCTTTAATGAGGATTTTGCTACCTGGCCTCCAGGGCAGCTGGGGAAGATGTGCAGAGTCCTAAAGGATAGATGAGTGTGAGCTGCCCAAGAACTCTCCAAAGTAAGGTAAAGTTTTAAGAAATCCTAATCAGAAATGTGAAAAAGGGTCATGCATTTTGTGAAGAACTTAAAAAATCAAGCCATGAATTTTAGTACCTGCAGGAGCTTTTAAATCCCACACCTAAAAGTCCTGGCCTTCATTACAGTTATTTGATGTGTCAGTGTATTCAATCTCTAGTCAAAAGGTCACTCCCCTGAATTCCAAAACATATGTAATTTTTTTCTTTTTTTTTTGGACACAGATGGAATACCACCATAACTGTTACTCTGCTCTTCTGAATAGCATCAATTGTAGTGCTGCAACAATCTGCAGGGGATGAGGTTTTGCAGCTGGTTGCCTGCTCTGAGCTCCAGACTGAGCCACCCAAGATGGTGCATCTCCGCATGAAAGACAGTAATGGGTATCTGCAGAAGAGATGTGGGTGTCAAAAATGAGAATTAAGGTAAAAAAGCACTTGTTCTAAACTGAAGACTTCAGTTGGAGAAGGTGAGATAATGCCAGGTGATTGTGTTGTACCCCAAGGGAGTGATCCTGTGTTGGACAAGATTAATTCCTCCCTGGAAGTGCCCCACTCTTCCTTGACTGCAAAGGCAGCCAAGTATTTTTTTCTGGGTAGATATCTAGTTTTTAGGCAGTAAAAAGTATCAGGTGAATCCACCCTTCATGCCCAGATGTGGGATGTACTGTTTTCTATGGGTATTGTGTAGGTATTTGATATCAGAACCTTTACAGAGATCTAGAAATTAAGTTAAAGCACAGACCATTAAGTAAAAGGATCACAACTAGGATCTGGATGCTGTCTCTCTCACAGCGTTGTCCTTTGAACCTCGGAAAAGTCACCCTAGGCAGGATTTTTAGGGATGTTTAGGTGTGAATTGCTGTTGGTGTCAAGTGATTTATCCAGACTGCAGTCAATTATTGCATCTCAACTCTGATGGGATTGTTGCCCTAAATCTCTGTCTCCGTTTCCCTGTTTTCAACTCAGTGATAGCACCTACCTGCCAGGCAGGGTTACTGTCCCCAGTGCTTTGAGATCTTTGGGTGGCTGACGCTGCCGGTGAAAAGTGCAAGCTCATCATGAATTTCAGATTGTCTTGCACGTGGTGCACTGCAGACAGCACAGCCCCGGGCCCTGCGGCACTGAGCACCACCACAACCGACCTCAGATTTGGTGACAAAATTCGTAGCACCAACTGATCTGTGAGATCAGCTGCTCCCTTCCTCCTGGCTTCTTACTGACTTCTGCTGCGTGACTAAGGGGCCTGACAGGAAGCAGCATCAAGGTAGAAAGTACTTGTTCTTGTCTCTGTTGCACTAGCACCAAAACATGTGGTCTATTCCCTAAAATGCAGCTTCAGGAGAGAAGAATAACCAGTTTTCCCTGTATGGCTGGAGTCTGGCTTGAGCACTGCACAGGAGCAGGCAGGAGGATGCGAGCGGCAGCGGGAGCTGCTCAAGCCTCCCAGTCAGTTGCCCATCTCTCCCAGTAGATGATGCTAAAGCGCGATTGTTTCCAGCAATTTTAAGGAAGTGGATGATTTTATCGGGGGAAATCCGAGGTGGTAGAAAGGCTTCTGGGGCTCAGTGCTGCAGGGGAACATACTGCAAACATCCTGAATAACCTGGGGACTAATTTGTTGCTGTCTTGTATTTATTAAGAGCTTGAAAAGTAACAGGGTTTAGAGCTTCTGTGGGTTTTCAGGATTTTTAGGCAGACCATGATATACCTACGTTCACATGTGTGTTTCTGCAATCCTTACAGCTTAAGTACAATGCCAGCATCTTACTGTCTTACCGTGCCATGTCTTTTGACTCTTGCCATCAGAGAGCTCCTCACCTTCATTTCACGACCATATCCATGCTGCATTTCCTAACCTCTGTGCAGGGCAGCCAGACCATTCCAGGGCAAGTAATTCAGAACAGGATATTCAGCAAGAGTTGTAGCTTTCTGGTGACTTTTGAAATCTGCAGTGACATGTATTAGTAGGAACAAAGCAGCCCTTTGCCTGTAAATGCTGCCAAAGTTCAGATATGTTTAAGCTCTTGCCACTCTCTGGAGCCAGGAGAGGAAATGGTTCTGGAGTGGGAAGTATAGGCTCAGATGTACATTTCCTTGGAATTTAGGAAAATTAAACAGGGTTTGGCCTTGGTTTTACTTCCATTAGAACTTTTCTGAGGACTTCTAGGGCAGGCAATATAATTCATTCTGAAATGAAGTTTCAAAGTTCAAAGAATCATCTGGAAGTTATTAATAAAACCAATAAAAATATAAACCTAAACCCAGTTCTTTTAGTGAGAAAAGTTGCCTACATTTTTTGAGTTGGATACTTTTTGTACTTCTATAGATGAGAATTCTTTTTTTTTCCCTTTTAAGAAAAAAGAGACTTCTGGGGTCTGCTGTAAGGACACCCTTGGTTTTTTAGCATCCAGACCATTAGTCCTGGACTGATGTGCTTTAGGAAACATACAAGAGGTCCCTGTCCTCCCAGAAAATTTGGAAAAATGCATATTTTGAGAAAAAGATGTGCAGAAAGACAAAAGAATTTCTCTGGATCCTGTGTCTGGTATGTGGAGGGGCTCAGAGGAGGAGAAATTGAATCCTCATCAGGTGCTTGGTCTGCTGGACCGTTATTGCTCCTATGCTAATACAATCATCAATTATACACTGGGGCTGGAGGATATAACACCACCACCTCCCTGCTTCCTAAATTCCTGTAGGCAAACATAACATGCTGTCAGGGATCCAGTGCTGATGTGCCTTTTCCCTGACCGATGAGCTTCCTTGGGTCAGAAGTATATCCTGGGACAGTCAAGAATGCACCAAGATATATGGACAGGTTTGTTTCCTTTAAAGCCCTTGGGCTAGAATCAAATTGCCTGAAGGAAACTTCTAAGAGCATTTTACTTTCTTTTCTTAAAAGAGTTTCTGCAAATATTACCGGGTTTGCAGTTTTCTTGTCACTGACTGTATTGAGTTTCCTTGGATTCTCTGGAGATACTGTCTGTTCATGTGCACTGCAAGCAGCCACTGCAGAGGCTGTTTACTAAATGGAGATATTTTGTATCCCCTGCTCTCTGGAGATCATGCTCATCACACTGGGCTTAATTCTTCACACACCTTGGGAAAAGGTTATCAGTGGAAATGGGACAGTTACAAGTTTTACAAAGTTAATGAACAGGACGAACTCAGTTCTATATGGGCTTCTATGGTGATAGATGAGGTGGAGACCCAGCCAGGTGGCTGTGGAGCAGGAAAGTTTACTGACAGCAAACTGCAGGAGAGCTGGAAAAAACCCTGATGGGCCCTTGGATCAAATTCTGAACTAAATGAACAGTATTATCCTTTTGGGATACCCTTTTGGATAGGTGGAAAACAACAAGGTGTGCATGGGCAGAATGGATGGTGAGATTTGAAAAGAAACTCCAGGAGAAAGATCGAGGGTGTTGAATGCGAAGTACAGCATGAGAAATCTGACACTATTGTGCTCTTCCTGCCCTAACTCATGCAACGTATGTAAGAGAAAAATGAGATTTTTCTCCATTGTCAGTGACTCTCAGTAGCTTTTACAAGTGGAGATGTTATTTAAAAAAGGGAGGCAAGAGCTTACTTCACTTTTTCATTATTTGAGAGACTTGGGAAAGAAGGATAGATATGGCTCATAAAGACTGTAAAGCAGCTAAAAGCAATTGCAGAATGAATTACTTCGAGTTACATGATGTTATTAGAGTAAGTGTAAGGTGCTATCCTTTTCATATGGGCCAAAGAAAATAAAATGGGAACTTCCAAGCAATAGTATTCTGACCTCACCAAATGCCTTTGTCTAATTTAGACTGCATTAGCAATTGTGTTCTTTACAAAATTCGTGGTAGAATAGAGGAAGGATTTATAGACAGCATTATGTCCTAAAGGGATTCATACACTGAAATTACCAAATGCATTTAAAAATACAAAATTAGCACTTTTCATCCATAAATTTCCGAAGTTGTATTTTAAAAGGAGGACATTACCTAACTCCATGTAAACTAAATAACTTTAAGTCAAATAAGACAATTTATGTTTGAAAGGTGTTTATACTTGAAATAAGAGCATCATTTAACATCTCTTTGCCTTTTTCTCATGCTGATTTATCTCCCAGATTTCTGGAGGTCACTCTTATTGGTAGAAGTCAGCATTTGTTGTGTTTTGCAATGCAAAAATTCTTTTCATTCCCTAACACTAGAACAATATTTCATTGAATTGCTCTGGTTTATTAGACTAGTTGCACAGATGTCCTCTCTTCCTGAGCCAGATGTACAGAGTGCTGCTTCCAGCTTAGCCCAAACTGGAACATGTTGACAGAATAACATAACTGAGACCAGACATATTGCATTTTACACTAAAGGTCATGCAAAAAGCACAGGCTGCATATAGCATGGGCTGTTTTACATAAACACACATTTGGTTCAGCTTTGGTATAGGGATTACTGAAAGAATGCTTGGGGAGGATAGGCTATAAAGCAGTTGGAAAGATCTGACAGTCATTGAATGAATTACCCCAACCTGGTACATCTCTCTCAGAACAAGTGTGAAAGGCTCTCTGCAAAACAAGGCGAGAGAAAACTTGCAGCGACAGAAGCTACTTGGCAAGTTGAACAGGAGATTTCCTGGGGACTTTTCCAGTGCAATGGGATTGACTCAGCACTGTCCTTACCTCGCTAATACCATTCACCAGCAAAGGAGGACTTACTAAAAGGAGAATAAGAAATCAAACTGCTCAGTAAGGAAGTTGTATGAATGCAAGCGAGGCCAGGGTGTTTACAGTGGCTGCAGTATCTGTTTTGCAGCAGAGATTGAGGGAAGCAGTCATGGATCCAGACGTTACAGAATCCTTTGATTGTTCTGCAGAGCAGCTACAACTTCAAATAGTGAAATGTTACACTCACACGAGCTGAAGAAGCACACAAGGACCTGCAGCCAGATTAGTTCACAGACTCATAGAATGGTTTGTGTTGGAAGGGACCTCAGAGATCATCCATTTCCAATTCCCTGCCATGGGCAGGGACACCTTACTCTAGATCAGGTTGCTGCAAGCCCTGTCCAACCTTGCCTTGAACATTTCAAGGGATGGGGGCAGATTCAACTTCCCAGGGCAACCTGTGCTAGGGGCTCACCACCCTCACAGGGAAGAGTTTCTTCCTGATATCTGATCTAAAACTACTCTGTCAGTTTGAAGCCACTCCCCCTTGTCCTGTCACTCCAGGCTCTTGTAAAAAGTCTCTCTCCATATTTCTTGTTGGCTCCCTTCAGGTACGGGAAGGCCACAATTAGGTAACCCCAAAGCCTTCTTACCTCCTATCAAGGATAAGGGTGCAAAGCCAAACCAGGGACAAAATTCCCAATATTTCTTTGCTAGGTTGGTCTCAAGTGGTACAAATCTTGCATGGACCATGCTATGCTGCCCTCAATCCTGGTGACAGAGGAAGGGAAACAAAACCTTTTGGAATTTTGGAATTGACTTGTGACTTGCAGCAGAGTTGGGTGTTTTTATGCAGGAGACTTTAACCCCTCTCGGTTTTCTGATCTGAAACACTGATATAACCACTAGCCTCCTAAGGAGACTGTTCAGTTTAAATAATCAGTGTTCATAAAGTCTTTGAATTAAAAGACAGTACAGACTGTAAGTGCCAAGGATTACTGGTACTACGAACAAATGAACAACAGCAAATGACTATAAGCACGCCGCAAAGGAGGAATGTCATTAAGGAAAGAGGTCCCATTTCAAGCTGCCAAATACAAAGGAGTGAGTCATTTATTTTCAGTATGAAAAACATTTCAATGTTGTTCTGTAAGTGATTCTGCTTATGATCATTACTCCTTAGCTAACTGCTATAAATACTTCGAAGTGGTGACATGGTCTTCTATTCCCACCTAGAAATGCAGAAAAAGAGGAGAGGAAAATAGAAAAATAAAAATAGCTGAAGAAGGCATGTCTGGTTTGCCACACACTAAATTCAGCCATTTTTGTCTGATGCATAGTTTTACTTTTTTTTCCTGAAGACATCTGTGTGAGTGTGTGGACTGAACTGTCCCATGCTTTGTCGTTACAGTCTGACCAAGATTTATGAGTTGATAACTGTCTAAATTCTGGATCACAAAGCATTGTTTTTGTTCTCTCCTGACCTTAGCTGTGACCTCTGGGACTGCAGGCAGAGAGAAATGTGTGACTTGGGTACAGTCAGGCAGGGTAACGCAATCTGCTGGCACTGCTAAAGCACAGCGTCACGTTTCTGTGACACAGAGTGCAGTAAATTGGCCTGCAAAAGAGTTACAAAGACTACGAGAGGAGTAGGAATTTCTTTCTCAAACATGTTCAAGCAATGCCCCAGCTCCCTTGGTTATGGTCAGTACGCCCAGTAACAAAGGACCAGGTTATGAGTTAATTACCAGGTTAATTTAACACAAAATATTCTGACTGTTCTTTGCAATGTTGTGATTTGAAACAAAATTGTGGAAATTCTGGTACCTGAAGTTTTGGAGCAAAAGATGTGTGTGGATACACATACCTGCTTACTTTTTCCTTTCAATGATTAGTGCATTTGCTGTCAATGTTCTCTATAATAAGGTGCACAGAACAGGCTGGTCTCTCCCCCTTGTGCTCCTGCTTGGCTGCCAGACCAACCAGCCCTCCCCTTCTGCACCACAAGGACTTCTCTCATTCACTGCCTTGCCTAAACAAGCTGTCTGGTCCCTGCTGTAGAAAATCTTTTAATACTCAACAGGACTGTCAGTTTTTCACTAACATAAGGTTATTGAGATATTTTAACCCTCTGAAGAAGAATCTTCTTCTTCCAAAAAGTCAGTAGAGCAACACTTGTTTCAAACTGAAGTAGCACAGTGGCAAATTGTACTCGGATTTCCAATAGCAGTTGTCTCCATTCCCTCCCCTCCTGGAGGCAATGACAAATAGCAGCCAAACCCTCTGGACGATGCTGCATGAATTGGCTGAGACAGGATTGTTAGGAGAACATGGTTTTGCTGAGCTCGCTAAGTGACAGGGCTGTTTAACTCGCACAGCACACTCGCCCAGCGGGCATCATTGGGAGAGCAAAGGAAATCCTTCTTGCTCTTTGAAAGACTGAGTCTATGATCCTCCCTTTAGAAAGGAAGTGATAGCACATAGCAGGAACTGGGGGCTCACAGAAACAGAGGAGGCAGAAAATAAAATTTCAGGGCTTGCTTTCTGATTAAGTCTGTTATTTGCTCCATATACACATTTGCCATTCTTAATTTAAGTTTAGCTCTCTATATTTGCTGCTGGAAATTCTTTGCAAGGTCCACTTTTGCTGGGACATGTGGCCTTGTACCTTGCTGATTCCAGAGGAAAGCTGACACAGGTTATTTCTGATGAATTTTTCCCTGGTGATGGTGGTTTAGAGAAGAGCAAGAAATGGCTCAGGAA
Organism: Pyrocephalus nanus; assembly: GCA_038380795.1. Classification (NCBI taxonomy): domain Eukaryota; kingdom Metazoa; phylum Chordata; class Aves; order Passeriformes; family Tyrannidae; genus Pyrocephalus; species Pyrocephalus nanus. The sequence goes on along the minus strand of CM076269.1, from coordinate 11,100,663 downwards.
TTTAAGAAAATTCTTGCCTTTGCTTGCTTCAAAGCTGTAATTCTGGTCCTATGTGGAAGTGACAGTGAAGAAGCCAAAGGCTCCAAGGTGGAAAAGGGAGGCCCTTGCAGCACTGGAGCCTTTCTGGCAGGTATGAGGTGGAGGTGATTGATGAGGTCAGTGTGGGATCCCTGCTCCATCTCTACTAACACCTTTGGTGCAAATAAAGAGCAAAAATTCTGGTCTCCAGCTCTGTAGCTCAAAGACTTCTTTGCAGAACTATGTTTCTGCAAAATAATTATAACTGCAAATTAGGAATGGGGGTGTTCAGCACCTCCTTACATCTCTCTCATATGCATCTAAAATAAAATAAGCGTTGCAAAACTATTGTAACCTTCTGCTATATTCTGCTATAGGTTCAAGTCAGACATGAAACTGAGACACTTGTTTGGTTAGAAGCAAACACTGTGTATGTCGGATTTACTGACATTTCTAATCTCAGCAAACCTATTTTCTGCACTAAACAGTCCAGTGTATTTGTAGCAACTTTATATGTGCAACTCAAATAAAAGCACAGCTGATCTTAGTCACACCAAGCTTTCGTAGCACAGCTTTAGGCCCTGCAGAGTGCCATGCCCTCAGCTCCTGGGGGTGATGCTGGTCCTGAGAGAAAAGGACATTCAGGGGTGACATCCACACAAATCAAGGGACATCTTTCCATTGCCTCTATGGATAAGTTTGTTTCAGATCAGTGTTTCTCAGGGATTCCTGTGAAGGTTTTAAGGGGACAAGAGCAGAAGCAAAAAAGCCCAAATTCATTGAGTTGGGTGAATTGTGGTTGTGTTTGGCAAGATTTATCTTTTCTCAAAAATGTTGCTGCTGTGAGGCCCTTTAATTGCAGATGGGTACCAGGGATAGGCAGAGCCTGATGTAGTGAGCTTCCCTTCCCATACAGGCTGTAATTTCTTTCTGGAGAAATTACTTTCCAGAATTCAGTGGGCTTTGCTCTTATTTAAAGGGATTTCATAACAACCTTTTTAAGAGACTGGTTCTCAAAGCTCTAAAATCTCATTTTGGATGTTCAGCTAAGTTATAAAAATGAGAGGCTGAAATCAGTGCAACAAATTCTTTCCTAAAAAAGTGAGTATTCAAGTAATTCTGAGTAATATCCACATTATGGATGATCCAAATCTATAATGCCTGGGTCAAGAGCAGACACGGCCTAACTGAGATCTTGAGATAGCATTTAAACATATATAACAATCATGATCTTTACTTTTCTAATGACTGGAGTCTTCAAAAAGGAAAAGGAGAAGTATTGAATGGAATATATTACTGTCAGGGTATATTTTACTACCTGAAGTATTTTATTGACTACTTCAAGGGAATCAATGCCTTAAATAAGCATAACTGCATTAGAAAAAAAAGGGAGATTGTTATATGCATTCCTGTGTTTTTAGTTCCTGCTGTATGTTTTATGTTTCATGCAACTTGTTGAGCTGGTTAGGGTTTAGGAAATGCTTGAGAAAGGAAATGATCTTGACATTTGAAATTTATTTGTAAAACAGATGCAGAAACTGAAGGTAAAAAAGCAGATTTGTCTAAGTATATGATGGCATAAAAATTGGAATAAAATGCTAAATAAATCACAGGGACATGTATGGAAAATAAATGTATCAAAACCAATTTAAAATTGTGAAGAATGATTCAAAAGGAGAAAGCAAATGCAAGATGAGACAAGAGAATATAAAGCATGGACGTGCCTAGGCTTTAAGTGCAGTCAGGATGGTTATGTATATTTGTACTTCCCTGCTAAATTCACCTGGACAGAGATCTTATCCCAAACCTTCTATACAAGTTTTAGTAGGGTCCAAAGGGATTATGCTCTACATGTTTTAGAAACCACACAGGTACCTATTGATGTTCCAAATATGTATTTCTGTTATGACTTTGTTTCTGTGAATTAACACATCTAAGATGTACTTATTTAAAACCATCACATAATCTGAATTTTCCCTTCAGCTCCTGATGCAATTGATGACATCTTTAGCCCAGCATTGAGGCATCTCAGTGTAGATGTGCATGTTTTAAGGGCTTCTGGGTCATCATATGGTCAGCAATGTATTTCATCCCGTGGTTAATCTCTCGGATGCCATGCTATGTTTGCCTTGAGGCTTGTTTCAAGGTCTTGATTAACGCCACCAGTCCATGCCTAGTTAAGCTGGCAGGAGCCTGTTCTGCAACCAAAATGGGTTTCCTGTCCCCCCGTGCTCTCCAGATGGTTATTTGCACTCCCTCCCCCTGTGTCAGCACAGGTGTTTCTCTGACCATGCAGTGAGAGATCAGAAAACTGATCTCAGTGAAAACTGACCTGGTTTAAAGAAGAAATGCCTGTTTTTCTGACAGGCCATTTCCTTTGCTGGGTTCACTGAAAATCTGTGAGGGGGAGGGATGGCAAAGCAGGAGTGGAGTAGGCAGCCAGGGTTGGGAGAAGTAGATGGGGCTCTTTGTCTGCTCCTTACAGACCTGCATGAGGAGAACATTCACCCCTACCAAGCTGCTGAAGAAGCAGCTCCCTCTGCCAGTATCAGCCACACGAGCAAGCCGCAAGTCCCTGTGGGATTTGCAGCCACTGCTCTGTAGAAATTGCCTGTGCATATGCTCTTCCCTCATGGTGAGGGAATTCCTTATAATTGGAATCAACCAAAACTCTGCCTGTAAATACATTCTAATTTTAGACCTTTAAAATCTGAAAAGGTTTTCTCTCTGTTGAGGTTCTAGGCTGCAGTGATACACTGTCAGTTACATTAGGAACAACTCGATGCTTCCACACTAAACTCCTAAACTCAGAGGCTCCTATAGACATTGCAGTTCCATTTCATTTCCCTTAGCTTACAAATAGTTGACTTATTCCCTAAAGACTGGATACAGCCCACCAGGAAAGATCATCAAGTTTGAGAAGAGGATGATTTTTTTCGTGGCTCCAGCTTGCCTGCAGATCCCATTTTTCCATCTTACATCACCTGAGGTCTTCACCACAAGACCACAGCAGTGTCACTCTCCCTTACACAACAGTGATGCATCTCCCCATGGGGTCACGCAGGGAAGCAGGATTGAACGGCCAGGGGACGAGTGCATTTCTAGCAAGTCACCTGACCTGACTTTTCTCATTCGAAAGGAAAACTGTCACGTGCTGGATTCAAGCATTTTTGTCAAATGAGAGCGACACGTCTGGTCACTATAAGGAACAACTCTGAGTTATGGTTTCTCTGTGTGGGTGTGGCTCCCACATGTCCTTTGCTGTGGTTTGTTACATGAGTTAGGCTTCAGCAGGTTTTGTCTATGAGATCCTGTTTGCCCTCACGTGGCTTGGCATAAGACTTTGGAAAACAGGATAAGTTTTGGGAAGGAAGCAGCATATCCCTCATATGGAGTGGTACCAAAGCTATTCAGATGACTGGAATTCCTGTTGAAAGAAAAGGAGATGAACTCAGTTCAAAGTATTGGGTTGATGATTTGCATTTTAACTGCGTCCTGTCCTATCTCTAACAACAAAATCTGTATCTTGAGCTGAAGAGTGCCTAGTAAGATTTTAAAGACTGATATGAGTAGTTAAAATACCTGTTGTAGAACACAGCCTTCTACACCAACTATCAACAAGGCTCTTAAGTGTTTTTAAGGATGTCAGGGATCAGTATTTCTTAAACACCATGCCAAGATGGTAGAGGAGAGGCTGATGTATGGTTTTTTGACTCAGGTGTGCTCCAAAATACTCTTCTGGTCCTTTTTAGACCTGTTTTCACATAGGTCCAGAATGACATAAGCCTCTAATGTGGAAGCTGCTCCTACCCTTGGCAGCACAGGTCCCTCCTGTGACACAGAGGACATTCCCTGCACTTCCACTGACAGGAACTGAGGCACAACCAATGCAGTGTCCTTCGTGCAGGGCTCTGTGCTCTCCCTGCACTCATTCTGCCACACTGAGATGCATTGCTGGTGCCTGGAAGTGATGCTGATGTGGAAGGTGACAGAGCCAGAATGCAGCCCACTTGTCTTCTCGTAAATTAACATGAGATGGTTTGATTGAATACCTCTGTGTAGGTATTCCCTAACAGAGTATCTGAAATATACTGTCAGGACCTCCCCTCTCCCCTCCAAGATGCTATACTTAATTAAATCCTATATTTTTTTTCTTAAAACAAGAGTAATTACAATGGGAAATGAAGGTACAGCAACAAAAAATATAGAAATATATCCTAAGATGGAACAAGCAGAACTTAACAAGGATTAAGGGAAAAATAAAGCTCTTTAAAGGCTTTGAAAGAACTTCTACAAAAGAGAGTAAAGGCAAAATCAGTCATCCAGACTACAATAACTAGCTTCATTTACAAGTTTTTGTGGAAGATTTTTTCTTTTGCTCAAACAGCTATTTCAGAATTCAAATTCAATTTTTGCTCGTGTTTTACCTGTGTTTGAGGTAAAGCGTGAAATTTCCTCTAAATGCCAGCCTGTAGTAGTTCGTCCTTAGGATATTGTTTTAAACATAGTTGAATTGCTGGGGTACATTAAACATTGCAGTGTTTTAAGCAGGGGAAATAATTTAATGATGTGGTCTTTAAGATAGTTAATTAGCCTGGCATGTATGAAAGTGTAACAAGAACACCACCTACTGTAAAAGTGAATGTTCTACACTCTGGAGCACTAATTCCTGATTGCTTCACCCTGCATAGAAAACTTTAACCCCTTTTTTGTCAAATGTTTTTAGGCAAAATTACTGAGTTTGGAGTTGGTGACTGCGGCTCTTGCTTACAGTAGCCAGAGGGAAAACCTAAGAGGTAAAATAAATTGCAATCAGTTTAAACATCAGGAATGATCCTTTCTGAAATGATTATTCTGGGATCTGATACAAGTAATTCTCATAATGATGATGGATTTTTTAGCTAGAAATAGTGAGGATTTAAATAAAATTTCTGGTGATGTCAGCATGGTTTTTAGAAAATTGCTTGTGGTGACCCTGCTGCAATGTTCCTGGCTTTCTGGCTTGATTTATCCACCATAGGAAGGGCTGTGAGAATATCCAGCACTCCTTCTGTCCCCTTAGCAGGAGGTGACATAGGTCACATTACAGGGAAATGTCCATATTTCCTCCGTAGCTTTCGAGTTCTGTATTTTTGAGAACAGCCAGTGGGATCTGTGTCTCCTCTTCAGCCTGAGCCGGTGTGGAGCTGAGCTCCACTGAGCTCCTCGGGGTCCAGGAGCTATCTGCTCACAGAGAACTGCTGGCACTTTGCAGGACTTGCCCACTTGTCGAGGTTTGGCTCAAAGCAAGGCAGGACAGAGGCTTCCCAAAAAGGTCTGCAAGCTTGGACCACCCAGAGTCTTCAAAACGCTATCACCAGCTTTTATCAGAACACACAAAGTATGGTGTATTTTCATCTTTTAAGCTTTTCCTCTTTATCTTGCAGTAACAAAGCCATGATATTTAGTGGCTATAATAACACTCCATGTTTGAAATTCCCAATCCTCAGGGATCTTTTGCCCCTCACATGAAAGCTACTTACAACTAGTAATAAAGGACCACAGAGCTTCTGATTTTCTGTATTGCTGGGACAGTTGTGAGAAAATTCAATGAGAGGATAACGCCTTCTGCTAAAAGGATCAAAAAAGGAAAGAGAAATCTGATGGGGAGGAGCAGTGAGGGAATTCTTCAGGGTACAAAGCATAGTACTGGCCCTGTTGAAGGCAGTAGAGATGTTGCTCTTAATTCCAACAGCTCCTGATTTTACTCAAAGTCACTTTCTGCTTTTATGTCTGCAGCTGAAAGTGTCGAGCACAGCAGAATTTTCTCTTCTAGTCAGAGAGCAGGTTTTGTGTTGTGCAACCGACGCTGAGCACTGGCAGGGACAGGAGCATTCCTGATTAAACAAACTCCCTAATAGACCAAGTCTTGCGCTGCTAAACTCGCATGCATTATTGCGCAGGAGGCCGAGCATATTTCAGCCACAATGATGGAGTGGGCAGCACTCTGTCAGATCAATTATGTACAAGGCCCATCTTCTCTATGATTCCCTCGATTTTTCCTCCTGACAGTTCACCTTGTGCCCAACCTTCTGTTCTCACAGAGAAAAACCTGCAGACAATAGAAAACCTAGAGCTGTTTTTCCTCACCACTAAACGGTGTAAAGTAACTCTTTCCTGTCAGGTTTCTCATGACTTCTCACACAAATGTATCTTCCCCTGTTTAGGGGATTTATAGCCTCTCTTTCCTTCTATTTTTGTTGTTGTTGTTGTTGTTCTCTTTGGTAATGTCACAAAGATAGTGCACACTGGTGTGGTCCCTGTACATTAATAGCACTACAGCTGATGGCAGCTACTCCAGCCTGCTCCAGCCTCAGTGAAGAGCTGCTGTGCTCATACACTGCCCATTTCCCATCCCAGGGCAAGAGATCTGATCCATACTGGGCTTTGGCCTATTCCCCATCCTGCCCATGCAAATTGGGCTTTGGCAAATGTTTTTTTTTTTCTGTGATAGAACACACCACTGCTCATGGAATACAAGTTCTAGCAGAGACTGTTCAGTTCCCAGTCAACTATCACATACAACTGACCTCAACCATTTATAAACAGTTCTGCCCTGAAGTATTTAACTCAAAGAATGAACTTGAATTTACTAAGTGAGAACAAGTATCTGCATGTAGTGCCTGGAATAATTCAAAGCTGATTTCAGGAGAGTGAGATGCTGAGTTATAGCAAACTAAGTGGTGTGAGCTGAGGCAGCTTCAGAGAACTGGAGTGAAACTGGTGCCTCATCTTTCTCCATCCTCTAAGTCAAACCGTACAGCTGTGGCAGCAAAATGAGCTCTGGTGGTGCCCAGGCTGAAGACTACCATGAAAACACAGCAAAGAGAGAACAAATTGATGAATGGCTCAGGCAAAGTTTCTTTTATTCCTTCTGTGCAGAAGAAGGAGATATTGGAGCACATGTTGAATTCCTGTGAACTCAGTTGCGTGCGAGCAAACCCAACACAAAGCACAATTAAGCAATCAAGCTCATTGTTATAGGCAGGGTTAGATTCCCTATCTATCAGAAATAGACGAAGTACCAAACTGAAACAAAGCTCAGACAGATGTGTGTGTACAAACGCAAAGCAGAACTGATGGCTATCAGGGACCTCCCGGAGCCTGTACAACACTCTGGTGGTGGGAAGCTTGGGACCCTGTCTCTGCCTTTGGTGGAACTGTCTGAGCCACTCCTGCGGTTGAAGTTTCAGATGAAGAGTTTTGGCTTAAGCATACTGTTCAAAACATCCAGTGTTTGTGATGTGTGTAAGGGGAGAGAGCCCCCCAGCCCAGGAGACGAGCTGCCCTGGAGTTGGCGCAGGGAACATGAAACGCAGCCGGCGCAGTCGGGAGCGCGGGACCACAGCATGAGCCCTGGGGAACCGAGACTGCAGACACTGCTCAGCCAAGGATACAAACACATTTTTTTGGTTCAGATTGATATCTTCTACAGATGCCTTGTCTTCCCAACAAACTAACTTCCTTTCCTAACCTCCCTCTCCTCTGATCAAAAGACTCTTGTCTTTTGGTAGGGCAGAAATTAAGCCGTTTTTCTACCTGTGTCACTTGAACCTGGGGAGAATTCAAGGTCCTGATAACATGGCTTTTCCACATCGCCTTTTTTTACTTCTCACCATTTTCCCTCTTACTTTGATCTGAAGGGTTCTGCTCTCACTTTCCAATCTCACTTGTCTCTCCCTCTGTAATGAGAATCCTGATAGCAGATATATTATGTGATATATTGTGTCAAGCAGTCACAACACTGTAGGATCACCGTGTTATGGAATAAAGCCTACACATGGCAAGTGCAAGATTTATCCATGGAAAGTCATTACATTCTTTGAGAAATAATACTCTCCAACACAATGTTAGCATTCTTGTTCTCTGATACTGAAATTGATTTAAAAAATGAGATGGTACATAATAAAAATTCAAGCTTGAATAGCTAAGAAATACACAGTAAAGTGTTTTCAAATGTACGTAACTGCTGTTACTTGGTATAAAATGTTTTTTATAGCTAATTGTTCCTCCTATCAATGACTACAGCAGAACCTGTCTAAAAAGTGTCCTGGAATGAGCAAGGTTACATCTTTAAAGATACCTGGTGTATCTTTAGCAACAGAGAACAACGAGTCTTTTCTGAGTGCAAAAGGTCAGCCCTTTATATTGTCTCTGATATTTAAGGTTTTAATTAGAGATCAACTATGTAATGATGGTGCTTGTTGGTGTAGTGCTCTGTGTTGTTAAGGCTGACTGCAAACAACCTGAGTCCTTGAATCCTTTTACTTCCTACTTGGGCATATTTCCAGTAAATTCTTAGAATTTTAGACCTATAGGTGAAGTTATAACCTCTAACCATGATTCAGACGAAGAAGAGTGAAAAAACTAAGCAGCTGGAAGCTGGTCCTGAAACAGACTGAAGTTTACCTGAAAATTATCAGGCAGTGATTTGAGAAGATTTAACCCTGCTGCAGAACCTGGTAATTCCAGCTCCTGACACTCCTGCCTTTCTGCTGGGTGCACTGTGGAATGAAGGGGCCCAATAACCTACATTACTAGTGAATATTTCAATCTGACAGCTCACTCTCTCTCTGACAGCAGTGCTGTGACAACACGTCTGGGTCAGATTCAACGCGATTATGTAAGCCACCAACCAAACCTTTTTTTGAATACATTAAAGGCTGCTTAAGTACAAAACCCACCCATGCAAATCTTAAAATGCAGGGAAATATTTGGCTAAGGAGAGCTTTGGACACCCCTTTGTGCCCACATATTATAGCAAGCGATCACACCAAGAAACAGCCTCCACAAGAAACTCCTTTGCATTTCCAGGGTCCAAGAAATCTAAAACATGCCCAAATTCCTCTGGCAAGAGGAACAAACCTTAATTCTGACCTCAGCTGGAAGCTGGCACTGCCAGCTTTGGAAGGGGAAGCTCTGACTGCCAGTACCTGTTGGGTGGAAGCAGGCAGAGGAGGGAAATCAGCTCTAGGAAAATGTCTGCCTGCATAATGTGGGTTTCTTTTCTAGTCCACAGAATAATATGCAACATTTCTTAAATCTCTAGTTTGTATCCAGGGCTGGAAATGCCATGTTAGATTTCCGGGAAAGGGATGAAGGTGGTAGGACTCAAGGTGAGAGTCCCCTGTCCCTTCTGGCAGAGCTCTGGTAGGTTTTGGCCAGTGGCATCAGACAGATGGTTGGTGTGATTGGAAGCTCAGCCATTTCTTCTGGGTTGAAATCCTATCTCAGTGCTTCTGGAGCCCTTCAGCTGCATTTCATTTCTGACTCAACCATTCTGAGCTTGATTTAAATAGGACACTCATAAGCAGGGAGAAAGGTGCTCACAAAGGGCTTCGGAGCACTTGGAATTGTTTAATATTAGTACCTCAAAAGCTTTCTGTGCAGGTAGCATTTCACAGTTCTTGAAACAACTTTTCATGCCACTGGTTCATCCTGTGCCACAGCCATTTAACCAAACCTGTCTTGGGCAGTAGTGGGAAAACAGTGGAACTGAGAGGGAACCAGAGCTTGGAGGTGCCGCCTTCAGAGCTGTGGATTACGGGGACTGCACTGGGACTGGATACTCTCAGGTTTGAGTGGCACATGGCAGGGCTGGCTCCAGGCCAGGCACCAGGATGGCCTGAGAGACATGTCCCTGCAGGGCAAGGGCTCTCAGCTCCCAGTGAGATATCACTTATGAGGCATATTTCATGCCCTCAGTGGTGGCCTCTCTCACCTGAGTGTCATGCCAGTGTCACTGGTTCTTGCTGAATTTGGAGCTCAGCAGTTCCTGGGAGCATCTGCCCGGAGGCACGATATTGCTTATCAGCATCTTGGTTCTTTAGGAGGTTAATCCTCCAAACTCCTGCTGAGCTGTTACCCCAAGGCTTTCAGCTGAGAGAGAAAGAAATGCCTTGCACCCTACTACTAAAGGGCTGCTGATTCCTGGGCCAAGTCAAGTAAAACCTAAACCAGCCTGGGACTCTTCCTGTGCTCCCTGAAGGCAAGAGCTGAGCTCACAAGGTGCACAAGACAAGAAGACTGAGCAGAGAAAATTGTTACAGTGGGTCACATGGACAGGAAGGGACTTTACACTAATGAAGTGGTCTCGGTACCATCCCACAGTCATTAATGGTACTAAAAAGAAACTAAACTGAAAGAAGATCAGCCAAGTTCTTGTAAGGTTGAAAGGACACAGTGACAGGGAGACCCTCACAGAGGAACACATCTAGCAGTGAATATTGTACCAATTCCTCAAGTTAAATGAAAATTCATATACTACTAAAGTCTGTCCTTCCTTTCCTTAAACTGGGACATAGTGACAGATCTCGTGTAATACCATTAGGGTTAGTGGAGGTAGTTTGGATTTGCAGACTTTGCACATCTAAGCAGACTTTGGCCCCTCTGGTTTTAAATGCTTCAGGAAACCTGCACTCCTGCAGGAAAAAAAAAGTGGTCCCAATACTAAATTTTGTCATTTCCTCATCATTCACTGTGTAAGCAGGCAAAGAAAATACACATTGTGCTGTTTTAGAAAGGAATACTCTCCTTGGGGCTAAAGTAAGAACATCATGTTTCATATAAGTGATATGCAAGGTATTTGATTATTTGTAAAAATCCCTGTGATTCAGCAGCACTGTGGGTTCTGTGAATCAGGGGGTGATGTGAAGGGATGTTTATTTCAAAGTCTCCCTCAGCAGCCCACATCGTCTCTAATCCTCAGGGACCAGCTTCCTCTCTTCCAGAAACAAGGTCTTTGCTGCACAGCCTGGATCCTGTACTCTACTGACCTCCCTGCCTCAGATTTTGAGGAGGTTACACATCAGTGTAGGAAGTTAGGTTCAAGTATGAGTTTTCTGACAGGGTGTAAATTTTCTGAGGTATGATTAACGCATGTGAAAATATGGTTATTTGTATTCTTGTAAAATCAACTATTGCTGCTGATAGTTAGGAAGAAAAATTTGCCCATCCCCTTTACCAAGTACCTGCAGTTCTACCAGAAACTGAGAAATGAAAGTCTTTCTGAAGGAGACATTCACAGAGCAATCGATCGTTAGAAGAACAAATAGGACCAATGTCTGAACTCCTGTATAACACAAACGTCCAGGCTGATGCCTTTTTAACCTCAGGCTTATCTTTTAGAGAATCATTTGCTCCTAGTATGAACCCAGATAGATGAACTACTTATAGGCATCTCATATCTCCCAACAGATCTACAAGGGAAGGAGAACTCGCCTCTGATTTTCAAACACATAGTCAGCTTTCATTTTTAATGGACATCCAAATTCTTGTGCTCTAAGCAAGGGGAATGGAAATCAGTACAAAAAGAGGGAAAGATGGAAGAAAATAATTTAATTTCTGGTACTTTAGTTTCAATAATTTTATTAGTATTGCCCCTGTGCAGTCACATACTGCTTTCTATTACTTTACTCTACTAGCTGCACTCATAAGAGTAAGAGGCACAGTGGCCCATGACTGGGTAGGTCAGCATTTTTTATTTCCTTTCAGCTCACTCTAATGAAAAGCACATGCATCCAGTAAATCTTGCCTTTTCCCTTATTAAACCAGTCGATGTTCATTACTGAGGTCTGTGCCTGGCTGGGTGGGAATCAATAAGATGATCCTTTTAATCGCCTTAGTAATCAACAAGCTATTTCTTATTTCAATCTCAGCCTGGTAGTCATTGAAACCTAATGATTTATCTGCATTACACACGCACTCGCACACACAGAGTAGGGAGGATTACGTGTGAATGAGAGAGAGAGAGAAAGGCTGAATTTTGCAATACACTTTAAATTATTGTGCCAGAGAAATTCTCCCAATTTCATTATTTACTTGCTGGTACCCAGTACACACATGCCTGGGATGACTGAGTAGGAGGTAGATGTTATGCCAGTGCCTGCAATGGAATGGATGAAACTGCAGAAATTTATGAAATTTAGTTTGACTGCCCAATCAAAGGATTTGGGCAGGAATGGCAAAACCCTGACCGTGTTGAAATAAACAGCAAGTGTTCTGTTAATTTTAGCCATTTTACCCCATATTTTCTTCCTGCTGAAAGATCAATAGAGTATGAATCATGGAACGTGTTAATAGACGGAAAATTGGATGCAGGGACTTTTCCTGCTGATTTCTAAACTTTGGTTTGGGAGAGCAGGAAATGACAGGAGAAGGAGAAAGAAAAAAAAAGTCAAAGTGCAAGTGCATCAAGTGCAGGCGTCAGAGCATCTTTCAGCTGTGCCTCCTGTTACGTAAGGCTGGGCAGTGTTTGGGCTGCAACCTGACACTGCCTCTTTCTCCCCCAAACAGAGCTTTTTCTCATAAAATTCACTCAGGCACTTCTTCTCAAGTTCTTTGTACACTTTTTGCAAGAAAAAAGAAATCATTCATATCTCTCAAAGAGAGTCTCGGATTCTTCAGATATTTTCCATTATAAGCTTTTGGCACCATTATTACCCATGGATCGAGTTACTTTTCTGATCCCCCTTCTTTCATCTACTAAAAATGGATTATTTCATTATTAGCCTGGAATCGTTACTGTTCACAGAGATCAGGTCTGTATATGAACAATGCCTCTCCCAGTATATTACTGAAAATCCCGGGGCTGTTGTAAGGTTTCTTTTAAACACTAGAACTCTATTTTTTGTGAGACCAGCGCGGTGGCACAGGCTCTGAAAAGACATTCCTTTTCTCTGAATTCTAGAAAAGCTAAATTTGGGTATTTTCAACAGTTTATGGAAGATCTTAACTAGTTTGCATATACAGCACATATGTATGTGTGTGTATATATTTGCAATATCTAGACTGACATTTATTGTAATTTGACTATAGTTTAACTATTTAATTAACTGTAACTACCGTTTAACTATTTAATTAACTGTAATTCAGTGTTGCTGTCATGTCAAATCTTTCAATGCATTAAAACAGGTCCAGGGAAAAATGGCCAGCCAGAGTTGCTCTAAAATTTCCTATTTGAGCAGTTCAGGCAATGGGAAACAGTTCTGTATGTTGTGTTTCCAGTTTCTATTTTCCTGTTCTTCCTCTTCCATTGGAAGTGCATCAGATCTCAATTTAAGTAGGAAAGTCTCTGGAAAGGAAATGCACACCCACATCACGAACCAAAGAGGTAAAGTTTTCAAGCCACTGTTAGGATGAAGTCCTGCTCTTCTGTTTCAGCCTCATGTGCCAGTTTTTGTGGTGAAAACGAGCCCCAGCATCAGAGATCTCACAACTGCAGAAATCTGTGAAACAGGGCAGAAATCTTGTTCTAGCAGGTCTGGTGACTGTGCCCTCAACAGCACAACTATTGCTCCTTCCCATCCGAGTCCTTCACGCAGACAGCAACAGTGCCGAACTCTAATCCCACTGCCAGCTGATCCCACTGCTCTGCTCCGTCTTCTCAGAGCAAAGCATCCTCTCATGCCCTCAAAGAATTTTTATGCAGGAGAGCACCTGTCCTTTGATAAATGGGCTAAATGTCCCCAGTAATTTCTGCAAGGACCACCAATAATCACAAAATCATAGAATTTGGGTTGGAAGGAACCTTAATGCTCATCTAGTTCCCCACTCGCCATGAGAGTCCACCTTGGCCTTGAACACTTCCAGGGATGGGGCAGCCACAGCTTCTCTGGCAACCTGTGTCAATGCTTCTGCATTCTCACATTAAATAATTTCTTCCTAAATAAGCCTGAGCCCGTGACAATTTCTAGACAGCAGCAACACGGACAGTATCAGAACAGATGGAACCACAGGTAGAGCACTCGCTTCCCATCCCCACTCCTCTGAGAGAGCTTGAATTCTTTATGTCCTCCATGTGCCTGCTAATTAAAGTGTCTTGTCTGGTTAGACTCCATCATAACCTGTTTTCTACTTAATATGAGACAAATGGTTTACATAAGTAGAGACCGGAGTTAGACACTCATTTCCTACATGAGCGAGGGTGATTTTAACATTTTTAGGATTTATTGTATAATGACCTGTTTCCTTCTGTGTTTAGTTTAACTAATTTAATTGAGCACTTTGCTTCTTTTTACTTTTGTGGTCCCTCCCTTCTGTGCATGCCATTTCCATCCTCATTCAATCCCATGTTGATGAGGCAAAAAAAAAAAAAAAAACAGAACCCCTCACCATCGATTCCAGTCACCTAGGTTTGATTCCAAATCTGGAATTTAGCAGGAATCCTTCGTTACGCTGAATTACTGCATAGAGGCGAGCGTAACATCTTTGAGGGATGTGGACTCTTCCAGACTCTTTGTCCTCCATGGTAATGTCCCAATCACACTGAAGTGCTCCCAAATGTGCAAGGACTATTTAAGCTTTGTAAATGCCGTCCTCCAAAAATCACTCCACATAAATGTTTCATGTCTCTCCTCTGTGATGCACAGGCCCCAAACATTCAGCTGTGAGGGTGTTTATATTTGTGGAACTCTCTTGAACATTTGCTGTGGATTTCAAACAGCTGCTACACTGAAGCACTGGGAATAGTAAGATCATGAATATTCAGGTGAAGCCACTGGAATGAACAGCCGTTAATAGAATAAATGCCTAAACAGTTGTGTAAGGCTTATTAAGACCTATTGGGGCTGAGATAATAAATTCCCTCTTTGACATGTTGCAACTACTGTAGTTTAAACATTTTGGACCACCTCTTCAGAACTGAAAGAAAAAATTATGTTAGTTCTGTGTGATAACACAATGAAACACCTGGAAGGCTTGGCGCTTGTATTAGATTTGGCAGAGAGATTGTAACATGCCAGCTCATCCCCACTTAAAATCATGGCACTGTTTATTGTGTTAGTAGTCAAGGTTATCCAAATTACATACAGTCTGGACCGAACACACTTATCTCATTAGAGAATATATTTTTTTAATATGTTCCCTTCAAGTTTGGAAATAATAATATTATACTTTTGCAATGGAGCAGTAATATGGACAAACTATTGCCAAGAAAGAGAACCTCAGCAAAATATTAAGAAAAGTTAAAACCCCAAATGATTCCAAGTTGTTGTATCCCAAACCCATTGAAGTTCAGGAAACCAGCACCAGCAGCCTGGCTTTGAGCCTTCAAAAAAGATGGGCATCCCTGTAGTTGACAGGTCTGCTATGGGGATGCCTTGGTGGTTGCCGTAACTCCAAAGCACTCCAAGTATCCACAGTGGTTAATTGTTGCAGGAGAAATGTCTTTTCCTTTGAATTTAGCTGTCACGTTGCATTATGCTGTGCTGTACTGCCTGGTTCTGGCACACTGTGTCACGAAACATAAAATCCGACAGGATGCAGTGTAAGTCTTGCAGGTTAAAATTTAAAGGCAAACTCAGTAATATTTGATCAGTTACCTGCTGTCGGTTCAGATAAAGGGTGTTTGATCTCCATGAGCAGGGCTAACTTGTGAGAAGCAAATTTGCACATGGCACAGGGCTGCACTCAGCTCTGCAGCAGCATGAGCTGGTGAGCGTCAAAGCAGCTCAGGTGCACTTTGAACTGTTAAAAATTAACCCACTTGGCTCTTTTTTAATGTTTTAAGAAAATGATCAAACTATACCCCTATTTACTAGTCTCTGTGGGTGACAAGCAAATTCTGAGTAGTTCATTCAAGAGGAAAATCACAGGTTACCCAAAAACCCCAAAAGAATTACTTAACTGTGCTTAAATCTTTACAAGCCCCCAATTTTAATACACTGCACTTTCAGAGTCCTTTCTACCACCACTGATAGGCTTTCCTGATCTAGTTGCATGAATGATCTCAGAGGTGTTTGTCGACTGCCTGCATGTACCCAGCACACTGTATAAATCACTGTCTGCATGAAAGCATCAGAACCTGGCTGGGGTGAAATACGAGCTAAAATCCCACCATTTCCCTTCATCCCTTTCCCTGCACTCCTGTTTTTCTGTGACCTGTTTATCAATATGAGAACCAAATCTGTTTCGGAAACTTCAGTGTCATGGTTACATTTTGGGAGGAAGGAACAGATGGAATAGATTAATTAGTCAAACTATGTTTAAGTAGAAAAGCATTTCTTTCCATGAGTAGCCAAAGGCTACAAAGAACATATAAGGGACAAGGAGAAGTGCCTCAGGACTTCTTCTTGCTGGAACAGCTTCCCAGTTTCAGACTTTCAGCAGCATAAAGGGTCTTTGATTTCAGCTCCTACTAAGAAGTAGGTCAGGAGGTGCCTGATTTGCAAGGAGGCAACTGCTCCCTCCAGCTTGTTAAAAGTGGCCACTCCAAAACATTTTCTGCATGTTATTTTTATAGGACTCTGGTGTTATAATGATTCCGATCAGCTACTCCTGCAATCTGTAGGGAAGCAAATGTCTCCTCGGCTGGATGCAATACATGCTCTCGTTCATCAGCAAGCGCCTGCCTAATACGATGCACCATCATCTGTCTCCAGTTTTCCAGAGCCTCGGGCGGATACTCATTTCATCACCTCCCTATTTTTCCTGCTTGGAACAGAAGACTTGCCACCACGCTTCTGGCTCCAGTGTTGCTCTCTGAAAGGAAGCTGGGCCAGACACGCCACTGCTTCGGAAACTCAACACGATCATGTTGAATGCCAGTATTGATCTGTGACTGGTGATACCACTGTGTGTGAGGAAACAAAGCCTGCAGTACAACTGGTTTGGAAGTCAGGTTTCAGTAGGTAACTCCAGCCTGTTTCATCCCCAAGTCCAGGCCGGCACCAAGCACTGCCGGGCTTTTGGCTTGAATTTAGTTATCCTGCTAAAGAGTAGATACTTAAGCAAGACACCTACATGAGGATTATGGTCACAGTAATACCCCTTTCCAGCCAGTGAAAAGGAATGGGCCCATCTGGAATGCAATTTAGTTCATTTTATGGGTCTGTTTTTTGCACAGACTTCAAAGGGTGTCACTGACAACCTGACTTAGGTACACATCAGATGAGCACCAGTCAGGAGAATGCAGCCCCTTCCTCCTGCTAGTTTGGTTTCAAAGGAGAAATTCCCACAAGTAATCATATTTACTAACTAAAATGTGTTAATTCTCCTTCTGACAACTTTTAGAGAATGTGTTTTAGTGCTGTTTCTGTTTTCACTTTCTGTCACGGACAGAAGGGGAAGATGGGCAGGAGTCTGGGATGGAAACAGTTATTTCAAATAACTGAGTCAGGAAAGATTTTGGCCAAGAGGAAGATTTAAATCTAACCCAGATGTAGCTCACTGGTGTCTGGAACAGGAAAGATGGTCCCAATCACAGAGTAGCACCCAAGGCTGGCTCAGGAAGCAAAGGGATGTCTGTCGGTTGAGAAGAAAACTGTTTGCCTTGCCCCCAGCCAAAGGAAATGTCCTGGGACTGCAGCTGGGCAGTGCGGGATAAGGGAAAGGATGGAGCTTTGAAAGCAAATCCTGCTGGCTTCCTTTCTCATTGTCAAAGGAGCAGAGTTGATATAAGTAGGAGAAGGGTCTCAGGAGGAGGAAGAAAGACTTTTACTCATTGTGTGGTATCTGAGTGGGGGTCTCTGTGCCCCCTCCCTCCCTACAGAGGCAGGGGGATGGGCACAGTGCCCAGGATAAAACTAATGCAATCCCTTGCCTCATCACTCCATCATCCTGGAAGAAGGAGGCAGTGTTGTATCAGAGGGGTATCACCAAATGCCAAATGTCTGAGAGGACAGGTACACATGCAGCTATACATGTAGCTGTGTATGTACAGCAGGCTTGCCTTTTTTAAAAGTAGCTTTCTGAGACTAGCCTCAAAAATCCCTTTAAATTCACTGTATTTGTCATGTCTTTGTTACAGTTATGAGGAGAAGGTAGGAAAGCGAGCAAGGAAGCAAGAAAGATTTCTTTTCTGGTTATCCAGCAGTAACCCTGGGCACTAAGATTTGGAATAAACCTCATAGTACAGAAAACACTCTGTGTACTGAAAAAATGCACATGTTGTGGGGCTTAGTCTCAGCAAAATAGATGGGAAAAAAAGAAAAGAAAAGAAATCAACAGAGGTCTGTTTAGCAAAGCAGTATTTGAAAGATCAAAGAAACAACATGTAGATTATAATGATCACTGTTAGATAATAAAGTAATTTCTTTGGGTAAATAGTGCTAATGTGTGCTGAGAAAACCTTGCTCACAGCTCCCCTTATCTCAGTCTAGTCACCTACATTTTAAGAAAGTTGAAGTCACATTGTTCAAATCATTTGGCTCCAACAGTAACATCAATAAGGTGATACAGAACAACCAGGGTCCTGCTGATCTGTAGCTTACACGCAACACTTGGACCTGGACTGGGAATGTCTCAAAGCCTTTGGCTGGCAGGGCTGAGACAAGGGCATGGTCCCATTGCAAAATACAGGTTAACACCAACAAACCCAGACCTGCATTCGAGACCTTTAGAATGATGCTGTTCATTTATGTAATAAACCAGCTTGAATTCAGACCTTACATATAGCTGGAAAATGGATTTCAGTCTTTTCTCACTTTGCTAACCTCCATTGGAGGGGGAAATCCGTGCACAAGGAATTTAAGGCCATGGTGAGTAGGTTTCCTTTTCTAGTGGCCTTTCATGGGCTTGTTGAGTATTTTGTGAACCCCTGGGTGATTTCATCCCAGAGACTGAAAACTATGGCAGTATAATTTTAGGATATGTGTGTGTGGTTATAGAATTCATAATAGCACTAACTCATCTCTTTTTGTATTTTTCCTTCAAGGGAGGAATCAATGGAAGCAGGATTATTTTCAGAAGGGGTTCTTTGGGTGATGGCAAGGACATGCATGCTGGTGAAAGGGCTGTTGAGACTGGGGATACAGGGTCAGGATCCCAGGGGATGCAGGAGTAACATCCTAGCAGGAAAGGAATGGAGTTTCTAAGTGAAAAACACTGCTTGTTAGGGAAAGAAGAGTGTAATGACCTGGGTACCAAGTTCAGGTAATAAATACGGGCTCCCAATTTCGGTACTACCCTTGCACACGTCTTTCCAGGAAGAGTGAGCAGAAACCTTAATATGGTACAAAACACCCCAGAAAATCCTTGTTTTGCACAATGTCCCCACTGATGAAGCCCCTGGGTCCTGCATGTCTAAGCTAAACAGGGTCGGCCCAGTGCAACCAAGGAGTCTGCAAAAGCTGCAGCACAGCCTGCCCCGGTCCCTCTAGGAGGTACTGGCATTCCTTGGAACCACTGTAACCATCCGTAATCCGATTTTAACACTTTGTTACCACTGATGTCTCCCCAGCACCGATGCCAAATGTGGCAAGTCTCTGGTGCTGTTGTCAGCCAGCACAAAGCCAGCATGAAGAAACTCGCTTGCTGAAAACCCTGCATGATTAAAACACATAAATAAATAAATGTATTTCAAATATACTTCAGTGATCACAAAGCCTGGCTGCTTTGCTTTTTCCTTTGGTAAGGGGGTATCCTCACTCACGATCTGGGTTCCATGGATACCACGAACAACTCCAACTTTGTGCCTTTAATGCTTGCACTGTAGAAAATGCTGTTTAAATATTCATGCTGACCCTGGAAAGCTATCCACTCGGCCATCTGGAGGACTCCCATATCCTATCCACTAGTGTTTTATTTTGAAGGATATATTCCGCTCACACTGGCTAGGCTAAATAGACTAGTGGTCCGTTTTTTTGTAACTGCCATTTAGTTACCCCTCAGGATGGCAGCTCGATTTTTCTGAGTGGAGGTGAAGAATTCCCCAATAAAATTAGAGATAAATATGACCAAGTTCTGTGGATGGGCAGGAGGTTACTCATTTCCACTGTTGCTGCTGCACATGGAAGTGACCTTGTCTGGAACCAGCTAACCTTGCACCTTTCATTTCACATGAAAATTCAAAGCCAAACACTGCCAGGTCAGAGGGAGAACCCAGCCTTGTGTTTAAGGAAAAAAGGGATTTGCTTGTTCAGGCAGTGCTGGGGTTGTGTACTATACAGGGACACAGAGTGCACACTGCCCTGGGCTGGGGGGAAATGGAGAGGGAAGACATTTAATTTGAAGTGGAAGGAAAATGAGTCAGTGACCTTGGAGAGGATCAAGAAGAGGAGAAAATGCTCCACAAAACAGAGCACCAAAGGCAGAACAACCTGGTCTTGCAGGGAAGAAGTAGTTCCTTGGGGCTGCCTTGAGATGGGAACAGAAAAGGACTCCAGTTTCATTCCCCAAATTTCAAAAAGGCACTGTTTGCAGTAAAGGAAGGATCATGGCTATCGTGGCTCTCCAAGGACAACTCCACTGTACAGGGATCTGCAAAGTCGCCTGAAACACACACAAGTAGCAAAAGGCTTTTGCTGTGCACTGTCTTGTCCCTGAGACACCCCACCAGTACAGCTGATGGAGGGTTATGTGAATTGCTCACAATTAACAATGTTTATTTTGGCCTTTTCTCTCCGGTTTGGGTGTGGGGGACGCGGCGCTGATGCTATTTGGCTGATTTATTTATGTTCAGGAGGGTGGAGGAAGGGGGCGTATATCCATGGTCACGCTGACTTTTTCAAGCTGCTCTGGAAGAAAGTGCACACTTAATTGGCATTCAAACTGCATCTCTGGTTCCTATCTCTCAGTAATGCTTGAATAGATTGTGGTGTGTACAAACCTGGCAATAACTCCATGCTGGACTGACAAGAGTTAGAAAACACTGCTTAATTCTTCTATTTCATTTTACTTTTTTTTTTTCAGTCTTGGAGAGAATTTTATTCTTTGCTACTTGATCATTTTCCCTGTGATTCATGTCCTTTTAGGAAATAGTAATTGACAAAAATAAAGCACTTGGGTTGTTATTTAGTGAGCTCCAGCTAAATTCAGAGTCCTGCTTAAGAATCTATGCCCTCCATGCTGCATTTGTTTCAAGCTTCCAGCCTCCTCTAGACAGATTTTTTTTCCCCCATGCAGGCACAAAAGCACTTTAGTCAGCACAAATTTTGAGGTAGAACAAAAAGGCTGTAATAGCATATCTCGTGCTGCTATCAATTTTCCACCAGTGGAGCACTCCGGTACATGAAGTCCTTTGTCTATATTCAGAAGTCAGCTTTGGTGACATTACATGACCAACTACAACGTTATAGTGTGTTCCACACTGGTTTGAATTGTAACTTTAAAAGAAAAAAAAAAAAAAAAGAGAAAAGAAAAAAGGGAGAATAAAATAAAGATGTCTTGGAATATGTCCAGGGCATAATGATTTCAATTCTGAAGAAATCCAACAACTAATTATACTAAATTCAACATTTTCATGTACTATAAGTTTAAAATCTCCTCTAATCAAATAGGGGAAACCCTTTTCCCCCATTTTACTATGGTTTTAGTTACCAGTAGGCCTCTAAAAATCTGTTTTTGCTTAAAAAGAAACCCTGAATGGTTATATTTACTATATGTATGAAAAAGGGTTGAATGATACAATTACATATTTTAGAATACTAAAGCAATGTAAAAGAGACTAATCATGATCCCAAATTCAATTTTCAAACCTTTAATTGATCCCATCCCAAAGGTAACATTCTATCTTAATTGCCATGCTGAAATGGTTGCAATTACGTAAAATAAAACTATTCATTGGTAACTGGAAAAAGTCTGCTCATTAGGCACATGACGGCCAGCCTTGAAAATACTTGATTGCAAAAGGATGCAACCACTTTGCTTATATTTCCTTTTCTGGTTAAACTCTCCTTCACATATGTTGAGCTGGTTCCAAGAAACCACACACGCACAGCAGCAAACTGGAGATAGAACATGGTACTGTGTGTCTGTGCTCCTGCACCTTCCACAGGCAAAGCTGTCGCCTTCTGGGAGGGATGGAAGGGCTGGAAGGTCAAGTGTCCTTCAGTGCTGCCCTGAGTTTTCTACAAGGTGCTCCATGCCCCATTCTCTGGAGATGCTTCAAACCCTGAGCTGAACAAACTCAGGAAATAATAAGGCACAACTTAATCCCAAACTAAAATTGGAAGTTGCACTAAGGGATACATAGGTAGTCCTGCACAGGTGTCACAAACCTTGCAGAACTAGGTAAGGTTGGGATCTTCTCTGTTTATTTGGAAACCAAGTAAAAGCAAAGGAAGCTTATGGTTTTCTAGAGGGAACAGTAGATGCTGATGAAGGAAGAAGACTGGCAGCTTTTTTATTATTGCCAAGAGAGCCTGAGCCACCCTCAATTTGATACCAACACCTGTGTCACTTGGAACGCTGCCTCACTGGATGCAAATGTCACATAAATAGTTACGAGGTGCTTATTCATTACCATTACCCTTATTATTCAGCCTCTATAATACGTAACTGTCTGGCTGAGACAAGCACATCCATAAGAATTCACCAGAATTAGGAACCAGGCACAAGACATTCAGCTGTGGTGGCAGTGAATCACTGGGACAAACCTTCGCAGAGACAAAAACATCTCTTTTTTCCCCTTTGATTTCATCCCAACAAGGCTGGATTCCTTTCCGGAAGCTGACCTCCAGTCAAACATTCATCAGTCTCCCCGCATTGGGAATAAAAGGATGAATGTCTACAGTCTGTGGTATAGGGTAGGTCAGATGAGGTGATAAAAAGCTCTGGTCTTCAATACCTGACAGAAATATCTTCCAAGTAACCCTCCAAGTAAACCCATCACATGGAAGTATTGAAAATACTCCCCTTCTACAACATGAGAAATTTTCACAGTGAGTGCCACGATCTCAGTCTGAGTGTGGGTTTGGAGCTGTGTGGTGCTTGGGACTGTATAAACTCAGTGAAAGAATGGTCCCCTTCCCAAAGGGCTCAGGTCTGAGTAGAGGATACAGAGAAGATACAAACAAATGGGGAAGCACAAGGTAAGGCTGAAATGATTATGTGTTTAATAAGCACCAACTGCAGCACAGCAGCTGTGGCTTCTCAGTCAACTTCTATATATGGATTAAATAAGTATTCTACTTCTATACCAGTGAATTTCAGGATGCAGAACAGGTCACTGGCTATGCCCATCCCATCATATGAATACATCCATCCATGCTGCACATGGTCATTATGGTCACAGAAAACAGATCCTTTAAACATCTAAGAGATGCAGTCCAAGTGATGTAGGTGCCTGAAAGTCAGCTCTGAGAGCCTCGGTTTTTGTTCCCCTTGAACAAGAGGACTTAGTTGTCCAATGGGACTTGGCTGTCCAAGCCTTTCAGGCTTGCCAGTGCCAGCCAAATATCTCCTATATATATCTTTAAACATCTGAGGCTTTGAATCGCAGTGCAATGTAGTGATGAATAAATGCCTACTTGGACATAGAACAAAGATATCTGACTGGCTGAATAGGCAGCATTTGAATTGTACAGAACACACAGATACTCTGTAAATGAATGGCTGTTCACCCGCTCCATCAATAGAAAAAATTGCTCTTTCTCTTTCTGAGAGCACAGTATTTGCAGTAAGGAGGACACACAGATAAAACCAAAAATCTATTTCACAAGCACTTGAGCAGACTTGTGAAAATAAAGCCAGTGCATCATTTTGCTGATGAAATCTAAAGTAGTGATTCAGATGGGAATCATCACTAGCCCTGCGGACATTGGGGATCTGCACTCGTCCTGAAGCGTGCAGGCTGGTAAAACAGAATTCCAAGCGTGACCTACTTTTGTCCCTACCTCATTCCATCAGACCTAAATCCTGGTCCTGCATTCAGCCTGGAAAACTGTTGTGAATACAAATGATTCCAGGCATTGCTGATAGACTCAGAGGAGATCGAGTAGTTATGCATTTACTTGTACCCTCCTCACTTGGGAAATCTGGGGACCTCGAGGTCGTGAAAAGTTGTTCCTCTAGCAAAATCAATGCACTTTTTGTGTAAATCAGCTTTGGAACAGCTTCAGGTTTCTATGGAGGATCAGTCTTCACTCAAAGCGATGGTGAAACTTGGCACAAAAATTAGTACCTGAAACTTTCTCAAACTTTACTAAAATAGAAATGAAACATCATACTCTTAGCTAGCATAAGCTTGTGCAGGTCAGCTATATGACAATTACCATGTAGATCAGCAAGGCTTGCATTTTATTTACCTGGCTGACCCACCTCTCCTATTGATCACTGCAGCTGAAATCACCAGGATATAGTTTTGTTTGATGTAAAAAACAAACACTTTAAATGTCAGGAACTTTAAACATAACGAAAACAGAGATCAATATTCAGTTTGGTTTCAGTGCACTGCTAAGAAATCTGAGAGTTGTGAATGTCATGGGATTTGAACATTTCAGCTTTGCACTCCTGCTCTAGCACAGGGAGGACACCCTTTGGATAGTGGGAGAAGTCTTTTCCTTTGGTGCCCTTGGTCCATATGTCACTTGTGGATGAGACAGCTGAGCCAGCGCCACAGCAGGATTGATTGAAGGTGTACCCTTGGGAAGAGGTAGGGGTTGCCTAAATGTCTACTTCTGATGTCTGACTCAAACTAGTCTAATTTGGGTACCCAGTAACACACTTGCCTTCTCTGCCAGGGGTTGTTTGCTCTATCATTTTCATTAAATACAGACTTATATGGGAGTTTATTACCTGATACCAACTGCGGCAAAAAAGTGCAAAACTCAGCCTGAGCAAATCAAAAGGGAAAACAGGGAATGCTAATGGGAATGGAGCAAGGTGCTTGACTTTATTTCTGTTCAAGTTAGGATTTGTAGGCAATGTCTAATTAATGAGGACCTGCAAAGAGACCAGTCTCGTAACAGAGAAAGGACTTTGCTTTTCATTTCAGTTCACTGGTAAAAATGCCTGAACTGGAACCCTTACAACTGGAATTCTTGTGACCTGACTGAAGTTTTTGCAAGTTTAGGAACTTAACTTACACAATGAACTGCATTTCCCTGCTTTCATCCTTCACCAACTCTATCCTTCTTCAGCTCTCGTGAACAGAAATACGGGAGGTAAAACAGAACCAAGGAAGAGAGGGGAGAGAGGGTGTACCAGTGCAGAACTGGAAGAGCAGCTGTGCAGGTGCAGCCAGAAAAACAGATGGTAGGTGAAAACACTATGCACCACACTTCCACAAAACCTCCTCACACAAACATTACTAATCCCAGGTAAATGGAAGAGGGTTGGAAGCAGCAAGTGACCTGTTCTCAGCAGCAGTGGACAGTGGAGCAGAGGCTGTACCACTTTGATTCTCATCCTGCTCTTCTCTAACTGCTGTGCAACTCTGAGTCTTTCATCTTAAGCTCCTCAATTGTCTGGAAAGTGCAATCTGATAACGCTGCTGTGGAAGCTTTGGACCCATTTTGGGGTCATTGCATAACACCACACATAATAAAGGAGATATTTATGTCCTTTCAGTACAAAGACAGTTAATAATCACCATTAGAAACAGCATGAAATGAAAGCACACAAAGCAGTGTTCGCTCTACTCAGAGTGTAAATTGCATAGTACTCCAAGATGAAGGCATGTTGTATTCTTTCCATGGTTATATTTAAATCTGTGTTTTCTTTAATTTAAATCTGCTCTATAAAGATCTCAGCAATTTGAGACAAAAGTATCCTTTAAAAACAGGGGGGAAAAAAAATGACATGATAGCATCCTTCATGCCAGGCTGGCCCTGTTGTGATTTTACATTGAGGGTGCATTTTAATTGATGAAATGTGCTACACAGCACAACTTGAAAAAGTAACAACCTTTAGTTACCATTTGGAAATGTGATGGAGGTGGCAGAAGTTAAACTCTTAGGACTAAATGAAATAACAGAAGCTCCCTATCCTTTCTTGAAGACGCTCATTAGTTTTCACTTTCTCACATTCTGTTTGCCATGGATTTCATCCAAGAATGACGGATGTAGAGTTATTAAGCAAGTGATAGTTGCAAAACTCCAAGTGTCAGTGCTCAATGTGGGAGCTCAGTTACCTTACAGAGGGCAAGAGGTTTAAGTACCCATACCCTGGAGCTGGCATCCTCACAGAGGGAATGATCACACAGAAAGGTACTGTCAGAACAGCCTGGGAGACCCAAGTCAGTCACAGGAATGGACAAATAAATAAATGAGGCATATTTGAGGAATAATCCAGCATTTGAATGCTTTACCACACACAGGAAACTGGGGGAAAAATAAAAAAAATTAAAAAGAAAAAAAGAGGAAGGAGTATTAATCTGCAGTGAATAAGTACCTTTTCTTAAATTCAGTCCAGGGCTAGGATACAAGGATATCTCAAATACTACAAGGTCTCTCTGAGGGAAGAGGCAAATCACAAAAGTTTCTGATTATAGGCTTGGGAGAGAAACCTGCATGTACAGATTGCTCTTTTCATTCCTCTGGGCCTGCAGACCTGTCATGGTCATAGACTCATCAGCTGATTTGGGCTGGAAGGGACCTTAGAGATCATCTAATTCCAACTCTTCCACTGGAAAGGTATCTTCCACTAGAAGTCCATGGAATAAATTAATCTGCTGGAGAACATGGAAGCAAAGCAGTACCACAAAGCCTGGCCTTCTCTGACTGGGGAACAGAAAAGCAAAAAGTCTGTGTGATCTCTCCCCATTTTACCTTCCAAGTTACACCACTAACACACTTCCCTTCTCTTCCATAGATTTGAAAATTTCCTCTGTCTCTGTTCACTCGTATCTCCTGCCAATGCTCACACTCAGAATAAGTCATGCCCATGTGGCAAGCAAGACCAAACCCAGTTATTTTTCCTTTTTTATATTGCTTTTCCCACTTAACAATTTTGCTCACAAACTGAAGTGGAAACAAGAAAAGACACTGGAAAAAGGTTATGTAGTTTTTTTCTGTCCTAGATGGAGTAAAAATCTAACAGGGATCTGGGTGAGAAGCCTACTGAGCAGTTTCTTCTTTGGTTTCCAGGCTCAAGTGATTTGATGTGTATCCACTTGAAAGTCTGAACTCTCCCTTCTAAAAGAGTTTCTCTGTTTAGACTAAAAGATTCAGCCTTATCTATAAAGATTTGATTTTACTCTTGTGTGGACATGGAACCTCTAATTAACATCCAGCCTGGCAGTGGTTTAGACTGGTGGGAATCTCTGTCCATAGCACCCCTACACCCTTCTTCACCTCCTTTTAATTCTATTTTTTGCAAAAAGTTGCACCTGAATTTCTTACATTCAAACATCTTTTTCAGCTTCCTTTTCCAAGACAGCTAATCTTTTTTTGCAAGATTGCCTTCTTTTGGGCACCAAAATTCAAGAGATAATATATGTTATTTGAGATACGTCAGGAGAAAACAAGAAGAATGATGGAAGTGGTGGATAACATCAGCTGGTTATGGACAGAAGGTTTTATTTCTCTCCTCTCTGTAGCTCCTTTTTTCATGTTTGTAGACCTCTCCTCTGTTTCCTGTGGAACACCTCTTTTGAAATCCCACTGTCCAATGTGGATGATAAGCAATGGGAGCTGTAAGGAGAGACCCTGGTGTTTGAACATCCTCTGTGAAGCACTGAAAGAGATTGTGTGAAGAGGTCACAGATTGTTCATCACTGGAAGTCTTGACAACATAAGAAAGCTGACCATGCTTTGGGACAGCTGAATGTACTTGCAGGATTTTTTCCAGCAATTAGTGAAAAAATCCAGAGGAATTTCACAGGATTCTACCTTCAGGGGAAAAAATTCCTCTAAATTTTTTCCCCTGAAGGTAGAATCCTGTGACATTTGCTACCATATTGAGCAGAAGACCCTTAGAGGGGTCTCTTCTGGAGGGGAAAAAAATTGATTTAAGCCCATTCCATAGTGTCTTGCTTATGAGTTAATAGCTAGTCCCTATTCCCACTCCCTGAGGATTTTGAAGCCCTGCTGCAGCAGATACTACGACCTGGCAGTTCCCAGCCTTGGCTTTTGTTGTGGCTTTCCTACTCCCTCTGATCCTGTCTTCTTGATCTGCTCTTTTAGGCACCCATTGCTAGGCTTTTTCTCTTTTTTTTGGATTCATGCCTGCATCTCCAACTCATCACAGTCCTTTCCCCTGGGTTTATTGTCAATTCCTTTGTGTACAGTCATCTTTCATAGAGGCCCTCATAGTGCCTCAATTTGTCTTGTGCTCTCTACCACATTTTGGGCTGCCCTGATGGTATCCTCTAAATACATATTTTGCTGCAAGTCCACACATTTATTCTTTACTGATCATAGTCTTCCTGTAACGTTAATTAGAAATGTAATTAGATGATGGCTGCTATTCCTTGGGAGCTCCCAAGCATGCACTAATTTATAGCCCCACATTACTCAGTACGAGCCATAGAAAAATCCATTTGCTGTAACAGCTGTTGCAGGGCACGGATGGGAAACAAGGTGTCAGGGCATTTCTAGAAAGGTCCAGAAGAAAATGATCTGTTTGAATGTAATAGACTGCCTTCAGGAACAGATGAGGGTTGATTTATCTCCGCTCTACCAATTACACCATTAGAATTCCTGCCAGTAAGAATTTTTAACATACGGTTTGCTGATGGGTTCGTGAAAAACAGGGCTGGTCTGGACCTGGAGAAATCCCCTGTGAGAGCTTCTGTCCGAAAGCTGGCTTGTTCCTGGCAGAGGAACATAATCTAGCATATTCTTTAGCATCCTCTGGTACAGGGCCTGGGCATGTCCTAAGGAGGGGTTTTCCTGCAAGGTCTGGAACAAGAACAGGAGCAGCAATAACAGGAGATGGAGGGTCAAAGTATTTGACAGCTTCCAGAGGCATATTCCTAATAGCTGTAAGAACTGAGGCAGGGTAGTAAGAGTGGGCTTGCACCAGAGTTATGAAAACAGATGTGGAAGAGAGAATTTCTGTCCCATTACAGGAATGATAAAGGAGTTTTGTATCCATTTCAGCTTGAGGGTTTTTTTAGGCTTTGTGATCTGATTTTATTTACCTCAAATCAGTCTGTCCATCTTTAATATTATTCAGGATTATAGGAAGGAAATGCTTTACAGATTTTATTGAAAATTGCTAAATGTGGGCTGTAAAGGAACACACTGCTCTTCCTTGGTCCATGA
This sequence comes from Pyrocephalus nanus, assembly GCA_038380795.1. NCBI lineage: Eukaryota > Metazoa > Chordata > Aves > Passeriformes > Tyrannidae > Pyrocephalus > Pyrocephalus nanus. The sequence continues at coordinate 11,071,741 of CM076269.1, read as the reverse complement.
TAGGATCAGGAATACCAGTTTGGTGCAATGCTGGGATACCATCTGACTGAATGTGGATGCAGATTCAGTTCTACCTCTGTTAGCACACCCAAGTTCTTTAGATGAAACTTGTCATCCCACAGTCAGCACTGAGATAACAAATATTTCAAAGAGCCCATGAACAGCTTCACCACCAGCATTACTTCCACCAAACAGGTGAAGAAGAGCAGATGGAAGGGCCTTTTTCAACTCCTGTTGAAATACACTGGAAAACTCACACTGCCTTCACAAGACGTTAGATCAAGTTCCAAGGCTGCACGTCAACATTTTTCTGAGAGCTCCTGACTCTGCACAGGGGCCCCTACATCATGTTACATTCCTTCACAGAATAAAGGATGTGGGAATTTTTTACCCTTCCAGAGACAGCTCCCCTTTGAAATCACATTCATTTTTTCTGTAAGTGCCGGAAAGAAATGGATGGGAAAAGCTCAGTAGTGAACTCTAAACTGCTTTTTATGCTGACATCAATTTTTTGAGGGGGGAGGAAGCGAGTGTGCGTGCACAGGCACTCACAGCTAAGGTCTTAATTCTATCTCCAGATGCTGTGCATAATCTAGAGGTTTATCTTAATGAATTATTTCTGTTATTACTACAGGCAAAGTGAGATTTAATTTGATGTGTGATATATCCCTGGATTAACTACCCTTTGGTTTTATTTGCTCCATAATGGTGAATTTTTGTTTATAGACCCATTTTGTAATTACATCCCTGAGCTCAGAAGGGCTACAGCAATGCTGCTCTATCCTATAGGAAATCAGGATCCAATTCCCTTCTCCCAGTCCTGTTATCAGCTGTGGCTAAAACAGAGGCTGCACAATATGATGTTGACCATTTTGTCTTGCTTAATAGCAGTTTTACAGGACAAATTACAGTCAATGGAGACACTCTCTTTGGCTGGAAAGACTGGGATTACCACTTGGGAGGCCTATGCAAAGTGACAGAGAAGCTTCACCTTGAAAAATGACAACGTGTGTTATAACAGGTGCCACAAACAATCAGTTGAATCCTTCATGATACCTACATGCCGAAAGTGTCACAGCACCACTGAGGCTCTAAAAGTGGTAGAGGGAGCTGTGGGATATGGCACATGTGGAGCAGAGATTCATTAATTCCTTATTTCCCAGCTGTCCTCCTTTCACTGGAAAAACAAGCCTTCACCTCATGCTGAAACACGAGGTGTAGGCTGGTGGTCAGGGCAATGGGACAGTTGTCTCCTTCCTACCCCATCCAGCCCAGCCCAAGCCCTTCCCTTGTCTAATTCAAGAAGGTCTAGGACCAACATACCTGTTCTGGCTCAAATTCACAACATCTTTTTAGCACTTCCTTGCAATGCCCCCAGTTATCACAAGAGAAAGAGAAGCCTGACACCAGATCCAGCTTATTCACTTCCCTGGTGCTGTTGCGGCAAAGCCATGAGGGTCCCCCATTCCTGGCATGAGGAGGAGTGCTGAGATCCCAGTGCAGATCAGCAGGGAGCAGGACACGGGGTTGCAGTCTCAGGAGCTGTGGGAGCACCCATACCTAATCCCCAGGGAGCATATGGCATTGCACGCATGCAGGATCAGGTTTCAGAGCAATCAGACTGATCATAACTAGTACTACTTGTACCAGCAGAAGTCAGTGTAAGTACCAGGAAAAGTAAGCAGAAGCAACCAAATCCATCTAGGTATTTGTGTGCCCCCTGGAAAGGGTGGGGGACTTTTGGGCTACTGACCCAAAGCAATGTTGCCTCTCTGCACACTCCAGCTCAACCCTTCACTCACAAATGTGCACTTGGCTTGCAGGAGGTCAAGCAGGCTTCATATGGTTTGGCCTGGAGGAGAGAAGGCTTTCTGGTAACCTACTTGTGGCCTTCCAGGACCTGAAGGGAGCCGACAAGAAAGGTGGAGAAGGACTGTTTACAAGAACCTGAAGTAACAGCACAAGGGGGCATAGCTTCAAACCGAGAAATAGGTTTATATTAGATATTAGGAAGAAATTCTTCCATGTGAGGGTGGTAAGGCCCTGGTGGGTTGCCCAGAGAAGCTGTGGCTGCCCCAACCCTGGAAGTGTTTAAAGTCAGGTTGGACAGGGCTTGGAGCAACCTGGGATAATGGAAGATGTCCCTGCCCATGGCAGGGGATCGGAACTGGATGGGCTTTGAGGTCCCTTCCAACCCAAAACTTTCTATGATTCTTTGGTTTTATGGAATGGTCTCCTCCTTCCCAGGGTGACCTATGCTGGACCTGCAGAGCTGTGCTCCTGCTGGAATCCTGAACCTGAGAGTGGAGACCTCCATGGGACAACGCAGAAGCTACAAAATTCTGTCTGAAGGTCAGTGCATTCAGGGAGGGAGGTGCTGAGTTCAATCCCTACTCAAAGACGGTCATGCTAAAAATTATGCCAATTTTCTAGGTACACATCACACTGAAGACAAAAGGTTTGTTTTTATTACTGACAGACAAGAATATTTGAGGCCATTAAAGTGCACAAACTCAAAGCCTCAGGTCTGTAAGGAGTGCATGAAGATTTACGTTACACAGCTTGTGTTTGTAATTGCTCCCGATGTGTCAGTTCTCATACATTTCCATTAAAAGTTTATGTCCACTGTTTTTTTTTCCCCAGCTAATAAAATTAAATTTTAGAAAGCCAAAGTGAAAAAATAAAATATGTTGGTCTTGCTGGAATCAGTACAAGATGGGATATTCAGAGCTGACACCAAAGCTGTCTTCAGAATCACCTACTGTTCTTAGAGCAGTGTACTAAAACCCAGCTTCCTGCCTTTTCCCTGTTAAAACCAAACCTGGAGTGTTGCTTTACTGCCTTGGGAGTGTGAATTTCAAAAGGCCCTTAAGGGTGGAAAGTGATTTAAAAATATTTTTCTAAGAAACTCCAAAACACAAGCAGCATTTTTATGAGTGAAAATCTAGGAGTATGCGTCAGCACTTGCAAACATATCTGAGGGATGCAAGGAACATAAATCCTAGGACTTTAAAGTTGTCACGAGGCCAAATTCTTGTTTCCTTTACCCATACGAGTAGTGTTGCACAAGTCAATGGCTTGAAAAGGTTTCTGGAAATAAAATGAATAAGATTTAGCCTGAAGTCTACAGAAAATAATATGAACAATTTTACTTCCCCCAGAGGGGAGAGGCCAAGCATTCCTTGGCTTGACCTGTCCCTGCACAGCCTGGGGGGCAGGAACCCCTGTGCTCACTGCTCCTAGTCCTAGGTGCCCTCATCCCAGCTCTCCATGTGGCTCCTGATTCCCTGGCACTGTGCTGGGGCTGCAGGGTTTTGTGGCCATTCCCAGCCACCTGTGCTTGGGGCTCTGCCCCTTCCCAGTTGCTTTGCTGGAGGAGGGAGGCAGCACTGGAATCCTCTGCTTATTCCTGCTGTGGACTTCAGTGAAGAGGCCCATGGACCAAAGAGGGGGGGGCAGGAGGACAGAGGTTACCACATGCACCTTTCCCTGCACATTCCAGTTAGAAGTGGGGACAGTCAAACCCTTCCAATGCTGGCTTTGATTTTTAACACCAGAAGGAACAATTATGTTAATCCCATTTGACTTCATCCACAACTGAAAGGAGCTGAGGAACCAATAACATACTCAAGAAGTTAAAAAGAGTTTGCACAGATTTTAAAAGCTACCACAGAGAATTTATGCTGATGATTATAGCCCTGCTACAAATTTCTGTGGAAGAAATGTTGGGGTTTGGGTTTTTTTCCCATTCTAGAGTACATTTTTGCAAAAGTGAATGGTGGGTCTGCTACTCACTTGCCACTGCAGCAGGTATTTACTGATCCTTTTTCCTATGCTAATAAGGTATAATAAATTTAGCACCACTAAAGAAACTATAAAGACTTGAAGACCATTATTACAGATTTTGTATGTGCAGTGAAAGGCAAATTGTTTGCAGCAATTATTGATCGGGAAAGGATGAGTTAATGTAATGCAGAAGATAAAAGGAGGAAATATAATAAAAAACTAAAATTAATATACCAGTCACAGAATCTGAACTCAAAAAGCCAATAAAAGACACGTAATAAAGCACTCTAGAGAAATGGAACTCTGTCACGACAAATATCAAGCTATTTACTGAAAAGTGCAAATACCAACTGCGGCATTCCTCACTGCTCAGACATCCACTTGAGTCCTGTCTATGGCCACTGTTTTGCAAAATTAGTAACTGCAGTGAAACCCACGTTTCACTGACTGCAAAGTGTCAGCAAGGTCTTCACCTGCCCTGCCGTGGAAGCACAGCTTTGAAGTCTTATGCTGGGATGCAGAGTAAGGAATCAGAAAGACATTTGTCCAGAAGGAAAATGCTGGTGTCATCAGCCTATAGAGAGAACAGCTAAAAATAGAAAACTTTCCAGGGAGCTGGGGTCCAGTTACACAGTGGTACAACACAGTGCCCATTCCAACAGCACCCTGTTGTGAGAACACTGTTTATTGATGTCAAAATCATGTGTCAGATTCCACAAAAATGACATTGACTGGAGAATCAGGAGAATAAACAGAAGCAACAAAATACATGCCCTTCATATTTGTTATATGACATTTTTGCACTTTCTAGGTTTTGCATTGTCAAGCTTTGCTCTGTCTCCATGAAGACTTGGAGTGCATTTTATTTTGTGCCAAAGCTCAGATTAGTGGCACGTTCAGCCTCCTGCAGTTCTTGCCTTTGAGGACTGAGATCTGTTACAAGGAGGACTTGAAGCACAAGGAGAACCAGATGTTGGTAGCAAATCAACTAAAAGTAGGAGAAGAAATACAGGAAAAATAGGAAGAAATTCTTCGCTGTGAGGGTGGTGAGGCCCTGGCACAGGTTGCCCAGGGCTTGGAGCAATCTGGTCTAGTGGAAGGTGGCAAGGGTGGAACAAGATGAGTTTTAAGGTCTCTTCCAACCCAAAGCATTCTGTGATTCTATGTTTCTATGAGGAGAATGTCCTTACTCCTCAACATGTGCACACTAATGAACTTCAGCAGCTGATAAATTTGATCTACTTTTTGGCTTACAGTTTTTGTTAAATCTTATATGAAAGGTAACAACAGTTTTCCCTATTTTTCATAATGCTGTTTCTCCCTAAATCCTTGGCCAGGCTGGATTTCAGCAACAGTTCTGGAGGATGTTCTGGCCTCAGAAGCAGGCTGGAGGTGTGTACACCTTATTAGCAATAAAAACAGAAAAGCAAAATCCCTGCTAAACATGCTTTTTACATTTTCTTTATGTACAACAGCATTTTCTTAGCACTTTCAATCCAGAGTAGGAAGTAAGAATATCCTTTTAATGTGTCCATCCAAAAAGAGGTAAAATATAGACCTTTCATAGGCTATATATTTAAAAGAAGAAATGGTGCTTTTAAAATGGAATGTCCAATATCTAGTGACTAATGGATGACAAAGAGGTTGCAGGGTACTTTATTAAATGTCTCTAGAGACAAAGAAGTCGATTGCTACTCACTGAGTTGATTTACAATGATAGAGATTTCTATTTGTAGGAACCTTTCTGGCTTCAGTCACCTTCTCTTGCATCTCAGGGCACCCAGAGATCTAAAGCTTTGCTTTTGCAAGAGGGAAGAATTTTTCTCTGAGCTCGGATGGACTGTATTTTTCTGGTTATCATGACAATGCCATCAGACTAATGGGCTGACGGCCCCAGAACAGCTCTGCTATCTAGGAAGGGAGTGATGTGACCTCCAAGAATCATTATGTCATTTTTGATAGGAGCTTTATTGTTTTATTGATACCATTCCCTGTGCTGAAAGCATTCAAAAATGAAATAAAATGCTTCTCTGCATTTATCAGTGGTGAGAGGGAAGAAGGAACAATTTCACCTGGATTGCCGCCAATGGAGGGGAGGAACAAGACTGGGATAGAGACTGTGGAACATCAAATAAATGCTCTGGAGTCACTGGCAAGCTGTTCTTGGTAGCCTGGGTATATGTTATAGATCAGGAGCCCCAGCCAGAAATAATTTATGTTTCTGTGATGCTACTTGCTCCACCGGAGTTTTGCTTTCTCTTCGTGGTTTTTGGTGGCGTAACCTGCTTTAAAGCCCTAATTCTCAGCCTGTGCTTCTGACACCATCTCCCATTTGTTCTGCTCTGTCCTGAACTCCCAGTTAAGTGGAGGGCTCCATGTTTGCTCCATCAAGGCATGCTGTCCTGTGTCCAGAGTTCAGATGAGAAACACTGGAAGGGAATCTCCTGGTTCTCTAAACCATGATGCTGCAGAGAGGCTGGGAGTATATTGAAGATAAATTTGCAATAACCAAGGTCAAAAATAAAACACCAAGAGATAAGAGAGATCAGAAATACAGCTGCTAATTGGAAAAGGCCTGTTATTCCACTGCCTCGTGGGTGTGGTAGCAACTGAGACTGCAGAAAGATGTGTTTGCTGATAAAACACTGAAGGTGGACAAAACAACTGTACTCAGAGTAGGCTAAATAAAGGAGTTGCAGCTTCAAAGGAAGTACTTGCAACATGAAACTTGTGATGGGCTTGTGAGGGTGTCAGTGTGACAGAAGCCCTGGGGCTTCCGACAGGATGCCCGTTGATAGAAATAGCAAGGTCAGGATGGATCTCGAGGATGCATCAATCACCGGAGCACAGACTGCAGGCATAGCATAGCTGGAGTGACACAATCACTTCCATAGTGCCAGGGAAGCTGGGCTGCCTGGGCCTTCATGTTTTCGAAGGAAAACAAATTTTTACAGAGGGAGCTTGGAAATATTCTAGTATGACAAAGGTGTATTGTGACTCATCACACCAGGTCTTGTCTTTGCTTCTTCCTAAAAACCCACAGAAATCTGTGAAGTAGCTGACTTGTCACTTCTTTGCCCTAAAGCTGACTAGCAGGTTAACAAGGAGATTATTTTAAGGCTGTCATTTTATAGGATAAAGGTATCAATTATCTATCTTCCCATGGATAATCCTTTTATGGGATAACATGATTTTAGGACAGTCCATTACAAAGGACAATCTTTTCAGTCTTGTCTGACTGAAGTCAAGTCCTTCATAGCTGCCTTCATGCAAAGAAAATAGGAAAATCTCAACTTTCTGTTCCAGTTGTTGAGCTGATCATTTCTGCTGATGTCACCAATACATTTCACAATGTCTATATAATTTATTAACAGTCTCAGTTTAACTCAGTTATGCAAATATGCAGTTCACAGCCTGAGCATCAGTGTACACCTGCCATCTGTGGACCTGCCCCACCACCTTATTTATCTACTGCTCTTCCTGATGGTTTTACCTTCCCAGTATTCTTACAGAGCAATGGTGTGTTATCTCTGATTTGTTCAATGTGGGGAAATTCAGGAACAAACAGAGTTCCCCCAGAGTCACTGAGAAAGGCAAGAACTGAACCCACAGGAATCAGAGCAGTGGTAAAGAATCATCTCCCCAGTTTGCCCTCCTGTAATTTTCACAAAAAAATTCACAAAGAAGGTGTTTATTTAAGGGAAGATTTTACACTTCTAACTTGCTAGCTAGCCTCCACGGACTCATTTTTGACTTTCTGTATGGAATATCAGCACACCAACAATGACAAGTATTTTACCTAATATAAAAAATTAACCATCTAGGGTCCTACAGGTCAGTGGGGTTCTCCACGAACTGACTGTCATTTCCACTTTGTTTGCTTTCAGGGAACAAAACCTGGGATCTTTAAATCCTCACAAGTCCAGTTCTTTCCTCAGAAAGAGGAAACACTTCTACAAATTATGCTGAAATTCAGAGATGTTATTTATATTTACTACAACAGCGTTTAGGAGCCTGAGGAATGGACTAGAAGCCCCCTGGGATCAATGCTATATGAATACAGGAGAAAGAATAGTCCCTGAATTAAGGGATGAAGGGTATGGAAGAAAGGAGCTGTGTGCATTAATATATCACACAATTCAAGAATGAGTATATTTTCACATAATAAACCATAATGAGCTACAATTAAAAAAAAATAGCTTTTAAATGACACTATGGAATTTCAACAGTGACAACTCCCTGCTCATTCTTACCTTCATCTTTCAAAACACATCTTGGTTGCTTACAAAAACTTTCCCTACCCAGAAAAAACCCTTCAATTATTTTTTTCCACCTCTGTAAACAAAGGATTCACTGTAAATTCTGCACTCTAGAAGGTGAAAATCTTGGTTTTCAAATTATTTTGATGATAATATATACATGTCCTGTCTGAGGAATATCACTGATATTTTTTAGAACAAAGAGGAAAGTGGATTTTTCAGTTTGTGCTTCAAACTATTCCCTCCTATTGAAATGTTCCTTTAAAGCAGAGACTGCTCATTTCCTCTAGAAACTGTATCTACCCACTGAATGTTATTTCTCACTGTACATAGGTAATAAGAGATTTCCTACTCTTTGCCCACTTCTACCCCATAGATTTAATGTGTAAACTGGGAACACACAGAATATATTGCTTGGCACAAGTCAGTGAAGTTTCACCTGTGAGAACATGGTATGAATTCAACCTTTGGCTGCTTGTGCTAAACCACAGGGAGAATCTACACTTCAGTGATGTAAAGTTCATAGATTAGACATAAACCCACAAACCCACAGAGCAGTGTTTAGACTTGCAGAGCTCTCTGACCCTCTGACTCCCTCTTGCTTGAGTCGTTCTGGAAGCAGAGAGCCTTGTCCCAAGGAAAACACAAAGGAAGAACAGTGCTCTCCTCTTGCTATGAGGGGCTCCCAGTATTTGGGGAGGATGCTGAGCACAAATCCCCAATCAAAACACTGAGTGGGAAAGGAAAATATGATCTATTTCATGAACAAGGCAAAGTGATTGATGCTCTGGTAATAAACATGCAGTGCCTCAAGAGAGCATTCTCATTCTCAAATTTTATAGTTAAACTCCCTTTTGTGTTCCTGAGTTTTGTTTAAACGTTCATTTAAACTTCAGGCATGAAGTACCTGATATTCCTTACTATCCCCTGCAATGAATCCCTAGGATTCACTCCCATAACCTCAGTGTATCACTGATCTCAATGCCACAACAGGTGAGCGAAATTTATACCATGTTTTGCCCTTTCAATTTCACACATTTCTGTGTGAACCTTGAGAGGTGGGAGGAGAATTATTCCCAGTTCAGTTGTGGTTTTGATTTTCTTCTCTTTTTTCCTTTCTTTTCTTTCCCTTCCCCCTCCTTTTTTTTTTTTTTTCTTTCTTTCTTTTGGCCTATGGATTTGTTTCTGTGGATCAGTTTAGGTTCCAGATGATCTAGATGTTAAGCTATTATTTTATCTTTGTCATGGGCCAACTCTTGGATCATTTTAAATACAAGGAAAACTATACTGCTCTGAATGTGGAAATGCAGCTCCAAAAAACCTCTTCTAGGAGGGGAGTGACAGCCAAAGTCCTGATTAAATTCACCTCTTCCACGGGCTTCTGCAACCAACACAAACAACTGTGAAATCTTTTCCAGCAGGGTAATGGAGAGAGGAAAAAAGTTGGCTCTAAGTTTGGGAATTATTATTCTTATAAACCCATTCACACACCTATCACTGGGGACAAGTGAAGGGCCAAAGACATGCCAAGCAATTACACAGCTACACAGGTCCATGCACAAGATATTCGGCATCACGTTGGCTGTAATTTGTGCTCACTACGTTGGCACAAGCTCCACCTGTGTCAGATGGTGGCAGAGAAAGCAACTTTTCTGGGAGACTAAATCCATCTCAACAGTGGCCAAGCCATGTCCTTGTTTTGGAAAATCTGACTGGCAGCAGCAACACCTTTCAATTAGAAGTGGAATAAAGGTTTCCAAAACTTGCAGTAGCAAGATGCTCTGAGCCTCTTGGTGACACCAACACAACCAGACACAGCTTATAGGGGATTTATGGGATAATATTCAGTCCTAGCTCTGACCTCAGCTAGCTCTGTGTCCTGATGACAAATGATTTCTGAACAGTTTTATATTTTCCCTCACTACTTGTCAGAGTTGAGAGAAACCAGATGAATCTGTTTCTTAGTTCAGCTACAAAGACAGCAGAACCACCTTTTCTCAAATCACTGAAATTCATGACATAAAGGGTCTTGGCAAAGTGGGAAAAAAAGTCAAGCTCATCATTCATTTTTTACAACATGTTTGCAGAGTCTACAAAAGGGTTGATGTGGTGATGGAATGAGTCTTGGCCTTGTACAGGATGGTGTTCAATATTCATAGAATCAATTAACTCCTTTTTCTCTATCGGTAAACTGAAGACTGCTGATCCCTGTCAAATGGAATGGTCTCACTCCATTATTTTCCCCAATATTTTTTAAGTTTCCCTTCAGTCAGTCTTGTAGAGACCCAAAGCCCATTGTGGCTGTAAAACAGACCATAGAAAAGGACACAGCAAGACAGATGGACTTGTTTGTAGGGTTCCCAAAAGCCTAAAAGTCAACTACATAGGTAAGGATTTACTGGGACTCCTTGATTTTGACTGAGGATTTTTTTTTTTTAACAATAGTAAGAAAATACAGTCAGTTACCTTGGTGGGGAATGTGTGTTGACTTGACTCACCAGAAGCCAAGAGACTGAGCCACAAGTGCTAAAGGAGTGTGTGTTCCCTTGAGAAGTGTGTCTGTCCAGCTGCAGTGCTGTTCACAGTATTAACAGATCCAAGGGATTTTAAGGAGTATCACTGTGCTTCTACAGACTTGCTTATTATTCTGTGAACTGTTCATGTGTAGGACAGAAAAGTCCCCTCGCTTTTTGATGTCCAAAGTCTGTAACTGTTGTTCAGAGATTACAATCTTGTACTCTTACAGCTGTGCCCTTGAAAGTCGAGTTTCCCGTTGGACAAGGCTGCACAGACTTAGAGTAGCACGAACAAGGCTATTCTCAAAATTACTTATTGTAACCACATCATCCCCCAGGACTAGTTTGGCACAGCCCTGTAGCTGCTTTCTGCTATTTGCTTGCCCCAAGAGGACAGAGGGTTCGGAATCACATCTCCCTCTCCCAGTAATATCCTGTTTTGTGCTGCTGCTTCTGCTCTGCCACGGATCTGCCAAGTGCTGCAGGTGCCGAAAAACAAAGGTAAAAGCACCCATATTGTGTTTTCAGATCACAAAACTGACTCATAAAATTGAAAGCCCCAAAAGACCCGTTTCTTTTTTCCCCTCATAGGAAAACCTAACAGGGAATCTACGGAGTTACATCCAAAAGCCAGGGCCTGTGAAAGGATTTATTGTGAACATCTTTTACAAGATTCCTTCCTTTTGGAGATAGGTCCTTTGGGATTCCCCTTCATGATATTGCTAATCCCATCTATTCAAAATTTATGATGCACATTCCCTAGAATACCAAGATGACTTAAAAAACACAGGGTAGATGGGGGGATTTGCTGATTTTATAGCAATTTTCAGATTTCAGAATGCAGTGTACTCACTCTGTGAATGCAAGAGCTGGAAAATCTCTTCTATTTGTATGTGATATTGTGTTCAGTGCAAATGTTTACTAATATTCCTGTACAGATCTGGGGTTTGTTTTTTCCTGAAATCAGTCAAGCCAAGATTCAGAACGGGATGATAAAAGTAATTTCATGTACAGTGTGTGTACATGTGAGTGTGTCTGCATTCACACCAGTGGGGTTTTTTCTGCCTGCTGCTTCAGTCAGTGGTTTGGGAATTAAAATTTCTTTGAGACTACTTTTCGCTTTCCACACACACAGAGAAATTAACTGCAAATACAGTTTCTCTCATGTTTTAAAATCATTCTAGTCGACTTTCTCTGTGTTTTCAACTTTGACTATCTGGGAACTGACTCTGGAGCTACAGCAGTTCTCTGCTGTGTACATGTAGGAGAAGAGACAAGGACGGGGCTTAGCTGCCCAGAATGTCCTGTTTGGGAATAAACAGCTTTATTCCATATGTGCCAATTCCCAGTCTTCTATATTCCTTACTATTTACAGCGATAATACATGTAGGTCTTTAAAACATGTACCCAACTAAGGCAATAATGACAGGCCAGTAAGAGATAAGGAAATACTTTAACTCCAATGAAAATCACAGACTGGGGAGCTTTTGTTTTAAAATGTCATATTATGTTTTTCCCTGGGTAAATTTAATTTGATTTGCTGTAATTAAGAAAAAAATCCCAAACAACGTATAAGTTACATGATGCCTTCTTTACGTCAGATCAATGAAAAACAATTTTTGACAAGGTTGCCTTCAAACATTACATATGTATTTATAAACTAGCATTTTTTTCTCCCTTCTATTTGTAGCTCTCCTTAAAAGAAAAACACTTTTTCTATAGACTATGCTCTTATGTTAGCTTAAAAGCACAGATTTAAATCTCATCTCTGAGTCTCTGCAGTGCCTCCTGAGCACAGCAAGGACTACTTCACAGGACAGATTCATACCAGCATTTTAGAAATATAAATCCAAATCCAACCCTTCTGAGAAATAATCTGTTCAATCCCTAGGAATATCAGGAAAGACATAAAAGTGATAGCTCTAATAATAAAAACAAGAGCTGCCGTCATTAATGGAGGAGCAACACAACGTGCACGTTAAATGAAGCTCATTTAAACATGCTTTGGTTTAATTAGATTTAGTTTAGCCACCTAAAAAAATCCCAGCAGAACTTGTGGCGGGGCTTTCGCTGCTGTTCCCTGCTGTGAGCCCACCTGTTTCTCCAACCTCACTGCCCTGGCACTCGGAAAATCCCAGGACTGGCTCTGTGGGCTGGTGCTGGTCGCAGGGACAGCCTCCCAAACTGCCTCGCCGGGAAGTCTGGGGGGAAAAAAGTAGCTTTGCCCATGATTTAACATGCAGAGAAAGCATAGAAACAAATAGAGCTAAGCATCTAACTTTTTCAGGCAGGGAACATACCTGTCATTTTAAGAAGTTTCGTAACTGTGCACAAAATCTATTAAAAAATCCACACTTGTTTTAAGACAAACGTTCTCCACAAAATAATAATCTTACATATATATTTTTAAAAAACAATGAAACACACACAAAGACACAGTATATATCTGGAACAGTGTCTTTGTGCTGTTGCCCACAAGTTTGGATACAGGAAAATTCTCTTCCTTGGAATAGCTTTCCTCCCAAGGAGCACTGGAGCCTGACCTGAATCCTGAGGAAAGAATGTTTGCAGGAAGCACCTTTGGTAGCACAGACTGGGCAGGCAGGAGGCTCCCGTGAGCCACAGGCAGGGAACGACAGGGACTATTTCTATATAAACAAGCCCAGGCTCAGCTGAATTTGCTGTTCACTGGCAAATGAAAATAAAGAGACAATTCAGAATCAAAGGTGAGTCAAAGAAAAAATATGTCCAATAAGAGGAGACAGCCCAGACAATCAGTCAGATGCCAAAACATGTGACAGACCCAGAGGCAACTCCAAAACAACCAAACCAACTGCCTGTGAAGTCTGCCAAGGAGCCAGATGCTCCTGCTTAAAAATATCTTCCGCTGCCTTGGCATCTGCATTTTCTGCCTGTCGTCAAAAGAGGAGGGAGGGGAAAATGGGAGAGTGGTGCGGGAGCAGGGGTGGGGGGCAGCAACTAATAATATTTTTGCCATTTTCATTCTAAATACTTCTGATCATTCATTTGCAGTTTGTCATCATGTCACTGGAGAGCAAAACAAAACTCCAGTCTGGCATAGGCTGAGAAGGGAAAAACATGCAAAGCCCTCCATGTAGAATGCAAAAGATCCAATAATTCCACTTTGCTGTGGGTGGCACGTTCCTGTTGAGGTGATTAAAAGCTATAAGCTGCTGGGGTTGGCAGTTCACCACCCAGGAAAGCACCCGTGTGCCTGGACCTGAATGGAGCCGGGGATGAGATGCTGCAGCCTGCACACACCCAGAGTGTCTCCGAGATGCCCCAAACTGTGTGGTGGGGATGAATGGGGAATAAATTACAGTGAATCAAAGTATTACTGCTGTTAATCCTAGCAGTAGATTTTGGTCACAGAAGATGTAGGTGCTCAACAGAGGCTTAGAACACACTTCTGTAATATTACGTTAGTGAATGAAGATGTAGATTTTTGTTACTGTACTTGTTGACTAAAACCATTAAATAAAATACATGTTCTAGAAACAGTAATCAACAGGCAAAGGTCAAAGAAAAGCACAGTCAGAATGAAGAGAATTTGTGCAATTTCTCTTACAGAAGGAACTGTAATATAAACAGTATTATCACGCTTCATTTGTATTGAAGGGCTTTACCTCTTGTAAAAGTTTTCATAGGTGAATACACCCCTTCAGAAATTAAACTGCAGAACAGTTCTCATCGTGTTTCTAGATTCCTTGAGAGGGAATCAGGAATCCCATGTGTGATCTATACCTCTGTCAGCCAACTGATCGCGCGGCCTCGATTTCTGCACACAAAACCTCTGCGTTCTGATGTGCTGGATGGTCCCTCACCACTCCATCCCAAGCAGAGCTGAGCTTCCAAAGCCAGTGCTGTTGGAGCAGCAGGTACTGAACAAGACTCAGAATACACACTGTTGGAGAGTGATTTTACCTGAAAAGAGTGTTTGTTTTTATAAGATAGAAATCAGAACTTTATCTTTCTTCTGGGCTGCTCAGGTTGGGTTCTTAGTGGGGAAGGTTTGGGACATTAGGTGTGTTGGGGACTGCCCTGGATTGACACACTTAAAAGCAAGAAACCTGGTACTAAACGAGAGTCATATCAGAGACCATCACTGCCTTTTAGAAAGCAAACAGCACTGAAGGTGAGGCCGAGCATGGCTGGGATAAAATTGCACCCCATAAAGCACTGGAAGCAACAGAAAGATCCTTTTGTAACGTTTAACTTCTTTCCCCACTCGGGTGTGTGGCAAGGCTCGGCTCGATGGTGCTTGTTTCAGGGCAAAGCTTCACGCCGGCTGGTCGCCGGCAGAGAGGGCAAGCTCTGGGCTCGCAGCTTCTCTCTCAGTCCCTCCAGCAATCTGGCAGTCGTGGGGCTGCCACCACCTTCTCCGCACTGAAAGGTTCAGCTCCGGAAATCTGCGCTACACCTTGTAGCCTAAATTTTGCACACAGAACTCATTTGCAGAGAAATGCAGTCGCAGTAAATAAATAAGCAACAGGAGCCAAGCCGGCAGTGTGGGGAATCGGCGAGATTGTCTCAAATAAAATGAAAGAACTTGTGGTGATGAACGTTTTGTGCGAGTCTGGTACTGAGATTGTAAGAATTTTGCATGTCTACATCAACTGACTGATAGCAAAGGAGTTTCTAGTCCCCCTCATGGCACACACAAATGTCTGTTAAAGACATAAATATTTAAAAACAACAGCTAGACTAAGAGGGTTAGCTTTCATTTCATCTAATTTGGCAAGCATTAGCTACACCCACCAGAAATCATTTTATTTTGTGTAATTTAATAGCAGATCTATTGTAGCATCGCAGTTTCTGACATACCGAAACAAATCAATGTGGCCTTTTTTTTAAGTTGAGAATTAATACAAGGCTGTATTTCAAATGTTAGATGGAAACCAAGAAAGATTAAAACCTTTCTGTGTTATTCACTTATTTTCATCCTCTGCTGCAAAGTTTATTTGCCTTCCTGCATGTAATACAGAGACTTTAATCCTTATTCAAATATCTCTGATTTTTTACATCCCTCATGTTTGATCTGGTTCTCAGGTGAGAATTATTGGCAGAACTTGTTAGAATTACACCTGCCAATGGCAGCATACGTGGTAGCAACATGAAATTCTATAAACTGTACTGTGTATGCCCTTTGGATTCTTACACAGCAGAATAGTATTCCCACAGAAATCAATCTGAGATTTTAATTTATGAAACACTGTCTCTCTTCCCTCCCCACCTTAAAGGGATAGATGGAGACAGGGAGGAAGAAGCGAGATAACATCAAATAAAGCAGGTTTAGAATGGTCATGGATGACCTTCACAATATGCGTTTTGCAATTTTGGGTGGATTAGAGGAAACTAATGATGGCTTTGAAATGAGCTTTTGGATAAAGCTTGGGAAACTCTAATCATTACAAATCCACTACTTAAGAGAACAATTCTGTGTAGCACACGGCAGCTTTAAAGCATACATGGCTTGTTTTCTTTCCTCCTCTCAACAAGCTTATTTTGCTTTCACTTATTCCAGTCTTCTTATAGGAGCACAGCAACTGTTTTCATTTTCTGCCCTTCCTTTAAATGTAAGGGAGCCTATTTTTTTTTCCCATGGTGTTGTCCTTACAGAGCCTTTTGAATTTAGTTTAGGATTTATAGAGTTAACAGGCTGGGGAAGAGAGAGAGGAAAAAAACCCAACCACTTGCATTAAGCCTGAAGCCTGTCACCTTTTCTTGGCAATTACACTGCTAATGGCTGGGTCCCAAGCAAAGTGGCAAAGAATATCTCTTCTCACGTTCCCAACTCACAGTGCATTCCCAAATACCAGATGGTGTTTTTGGAATCCATTTCACTATGTTTGATATGACAATACTTTTGTATAATGTTAAATTATATATAACTATTTCAAATAGCCGATATCAGAACAAGGCTAGAAAAGGAATATTTGATGCAAGGAGGAAAGAGGGAAACTGAAGACTGAAGGTTCTCATCTCCTCCTGTTGTATCTTGTGTCTCTCAGATTTTTGTGTAATTTGAACAAAAGAGGAAATAAAAGTGGTCCAACAGATTCACTGAAGTGGTACTATACAGAAATGGTGTTGCTTCCTTCCCAGAATTTGGTGTACATCTTAGGCTGTCTGCCAGCTCTACAGGAGGCAAGTGCAAGATCATAAACAGTGCAGAGAAGGCAGGAAAAAAGAAAAGGGGAAAAAACCCCAGTCATGCGTAAAAATGTCCCACCATTTTCTTTACAGATTTTTCCTTGAAATCTAAGGAAAAACAAGTGCCAGAAGGTTCAGGAGAGGTAAACTGGTACATCTCCATTAACCTCAGTGGAGCTGTGCCAGTTGACAGGAGCTAAGCATTTGGCTCAAGATATTTAAGTTGAAATAACTTGGATCTATGGAGCAAGTCATCGATACATCTTACTGAAGGTGAATCCAATCTCACTTGCCCAGATTAGCGATTCCAGTTTTATATTAACACTCATGGACTTACAGGAGTTGGAAAATATCCACTGGAATCAGGCCTACAGATTTAGTTGCAATGCAATTCCTCACGCCTGGACTGAAGAACAGATGTAGCTTGGCCATTCCTCAGGAGACAACCAGAGCCTCAGTTTTAGGAGGGACAAACATTTTCCTTTTGTTGGCCACACTACAAACAATTTCTTAATAACAAGAAGAAAATGCACTACTGGGGAAAAAAGTAATCAGTGTCCTATCAGTCTGCCACTGATATCACCTTTATTATCAGAATGCTCTCCTTTAACCACTGGTTAGTTTTATGATTTCTAAACTGAAAGTGTTTATTTTAATGTACCCAGGAACTTTGTTTTCTTCCATCTCTGTTTCTGCTCAAGGCACATTTTAACAACCAGCAAGGTTTCAGGATAAACGATTACCAACAAAAACACTTCCCAAGCTTAACTGCAATGTGAATATTGAAGCTATAAGGACACAACTTCCCAAGTAATTTGTCTAGTTCAATCAGTTCTATTCCTGTACATGCTGCAAACCCATGGTGCATAATCCAAGTGAAGATTTAATTCATATGGCTACACACAAGCAATTCACCACATAAGTACTTTACTTTTTACACAACAAAATACTGATTTTTCCCTCTTGATTACTCACAATGCCAGCATACAGTAGAGATTATCAACCCCTAAAAGGATCATACAGATCCAGTGACTACTACATAATTAACAATAACTTGTAGTAATGCAATTTAAGAGTCTTTTTAATGGGCATAGATGGCAGAATGTATAGCCCATCTTTCTTTGTCATCCTAGAAAAGGGGCCCCATGCGGAGCTGCTGGTTGCTGAGTGATGCTTTGTAGTCTGTACCAGACAGTTGCACAGTACCAGCTGCATTGGCAGGTAGCCGAAGTGCAAAGAGATAGCTGCCAAGCTATGCTATACAAAGGCAACAGTGCCAGAGAGAAAGGGACCTTTGCATGAAGTCACCTTTGACCCTGAAGCCAGCATGGATCCCATATTCATCAATTCCAGACAATTGCATCTTTCATTCCACCACAAACTATGATTAGAAAGGGCCCATTTGTGATAGTGATTGTTAGTTTACAGTTCCCAGAGATTGGATTATTTAATCTTTAGTTCTGTTGGCAGCAATATTTTCCCTAACCTTTTGTAATGGCGTGCCAGTGATAATCTAACATATGTATATAGGAAGATATACACACACACACACACACACACAGAGGCAGCTCCTTTCCCCACCAAAACTGGATAAAGAGAGAAAGTTGCACAGAAAACCCACAGCATACAAAATTCATATTGTTTGGTAAACATGGTGCTAATGTACATTTTGAGAATTCAGCCTGGAAAGTGCAGAGAATTCTGAGTGCAGCAGCATCTCAGCTTCTGGCCACTGACTTTGTGCAGTTCTTTCTGTTAGATGAAAAAGCTTTTGCTTTAGAGAATTGAGATTATCAGAGGCATTATTTTTGCATTCAACTGCAGATTAATTTTTTAATTTCTATAAATATTGACTTCTGACAGGACACGTAAAAAGAAGAACATTAAACATTTTAAAAGGACTCATGAGAAAACCACCAATGACAAACAAAACCACCATTTGAGGGCTGTGTGGGGAGACAGTGCACAGAATAAAAGCAGCAGGGAAGCGTCTAGGCCTGGTTTCTGCCTCTTCTCTCCTGTGTGTCCAGCTTTGATATTGTGAGTCCTATTGAAATCCCCGGCAGGGCTCACAAGGTGCTTGTGTCTGTCAGCACTTGGATCTTAGTAAATGGGTCTTCAGTTGTGAACTGCTCCCAAATCCCCAACAAACTTCACCCATCACTTCCTCAAGCAATAATGCAAATTGCACAATCAACAAGTAGGTAAAGAACATAAGATGCCTGAGAATATAACTCTTAGCAACAACTTTCCATAGTGTTCAGAAGAAAAATAGGTAAAAATACCACTAGAATCAAGTGAAGAACTGACATTTGCAATTGGAGAGAAAAGAGAAGGAAAAAAAGAAAAGGATGTGAGTCTATGAAACTTTCATGAAAATCTTTTTTGATGTGCTCCTTTGGTATGGTCTCAGAGATTCTGGCTGAAGGGATAAAATCCCTCTACCTGAAGGCTGGCCGTATTGTGCTGCACCTGACTTCTGGCTCACAGGCGAGACCGTCTGTTCTTTATTTTCACTCTGTATGAAGCTAATGGAATTTGCAGTTGATTAACCTCAAATCTGGAGTAATGATCTAGCCTGGGACTGCAGCTGGCAATGCTGAGGCTATTTGTACTTCTTAACTGAGTAAGACAGCAACAAGTGTAATGGCACGAAGGTAAAGATCCCGGGTAGATGGGTAAGTGTCAGGGGTGCAATAAAGGGAGGTGAGAACATGACCTGAGAGTGCAGGCACTGTTTCCCCTCCCCACGGAGAGCTGGGAGCACCAAATCTTAGCAAAATTAATCACAAGATAATACAATATGAAGTATATGGCTACAATTTTTCAATTATATTCTACAGGGGACACTCAAACCACGAGATTTACCCTTTCTGCACACTGAATCCATGCATTAGAAAAAGGTCATCTGTTGAGGAACAGCCTCTATAGAAAAATTAGGAGGCACAGGCTCTTAAAACTTCTCTACAACTTCTGTTTGTGTGAGGGAAAGCAAAGTCCTTGTCAAACCACCACGGCAAAATAAAATTCAGAGTAGAACTACTCTCTATTATTTGTGTTTGTTTATTTGTGCCAATTAATGATTCTGTCTGAAATATGTAAAATCGCAGCTGAATCACTGCAGATAAACACCACCAGAAGACAATTCAAGCATTTTTTTTCCTTAATAGATGTATTTCTGTTTTCTTCTTCACAATTGTTCAAAGCTTCAATGAACAGAATTACACAAATGCACACCAAACCTCAGAACTAATTTAGTTTAGCAAGTGCTTCACACATCTTCTTTTACTGAACAATGTTACTTTCAAATCACGACAACATTCTTCCTTCCTCGCCTCATGACTAATACAGTGTTATTCAAGCCTCTCCTCTTCAGACACTTCAGATCTTTACAAATCCTTCCCCAGCTTTACCACCTGATTTCTAATTAAAATTAAACTGAAAAAGTTGCTTCACTGATGTAAATCCTGCAACCACAGGCCAGTAACAGGCATTGCATGGGTTTCCTTTCACAGCATCATTTGGAAGAAAAACTTCTTCAAAGAGATAAATAAAATGAGCTGGGATGAGCCGTGCTTGGTCCTGAGCTCTTACACTGCTTGTTGCATAAATAAGTCTTAATGTGATGTATGAAAACAATTTTTCACTCTGAGGAAGATCATTCTTCCCATCCTATGTAAGTCTTGTCAAATTAATGACTAGCAGTGGACTTTCCTAACACTGCATTACTGTCTGCATTTTATTTATATATCGTGCATGTAAATATACATGTGCACACGCACACACACACGCACTGTGTGTACTATATGTCAACAACTAATCAAAAATTGTTTGCCCACAAGCATATGTGAAAAATTCATCTAAATAATTGTACATTTAATTTTTAATGAAATCCAAATAATCCACTCAATTTACCAAACTCCTACTTAATATGAAACAGTGGCGTGCACAGAGATGTCTGCGCCTTACACAGTGTGAGCATTCGTACCACTTCAGGCATCCTCAGTCAAGATTTATTAAAACATTATCTTGATTTGGAGATCACTGCTTTTACTTGTGTGCAGAGTGAAGAAGCATATGCTATATGAGTAACCCATAGTGTTTGGCTTAAAGGCAAAATAAAAGTCAGCAATAAATAAACAGTAAAAAACAGACTGCTGGGAGATGGAAAGGCTCCACAGTCTTTTCTGTCTTTAGTTCCCTAATTCTGTAAAACCTGATATTCATAAGTAATTTTTATGAAAAAAAAATACTTTAATTACAGCATCTACAGATAATGTTGGAAACTCAACAATTAATATCTAACACTATTTCTGAAGTGAGTTTAATTATTTTACTTCATAGATGGGGAGGATGAGCCATAAAGAAATTAAAGCGCTAGTTTTGTCAGACCTCTCCAGAAACCCAGGGAAACACACTGCATATCTGCTCGTGATAACACAGGTTTAAGCAGGCACCTGCATTTTGCAGGTGCAAACACCTAGAGCATACAAATAACAATTCTGCACCACGCTCGTGCACACCCGTCCTGGAGCATGCGCCCAGAAAACTTGTTGGAACAAAGGAATCTGCAGGCATGAACACAGACATGGAAGTGCAGGTGTTTGATTATTTCAATTCAGAGCACATGAACAGATGTTTGCATCACACTGAAATTGTCACCATCCTCAAAACTCTGCAGCTCTGTCATTCCACCCTTACTGGTCTATTTATTTCTCATATTCCAGAAGGCCCCGTCTCACACTGCTTTTCAGGGTACAGCTTTCATTCATTTTGTCTCCAGCCCCTTATCCTGTTGCAAGAGAAAATAAAAGTTCCCAGCCCATTGATCTTTCTGTTCTTAGGCAGGCAATAATTCACTTTTTGAATAGATAAAACATTTTTTAGATACAATTTTGTGCTCCTCCCCAATGACTGCATTTTGCTATCGTGAAGGTCTTGGGTTTTGTGCAGTATCAGTTCCATGATCAAGGAGCAGATCTGAAAACTAGTGCATTGGGACAAGTAACAGAAAGGTGGACTGCACCATTCAGAGATGGGAACAACTGATTCCGTAAGGGCATGTGGCTCTCAGGGTAAAGGTGATGTGAGATCACAGACTTTGTCAAGCTGGAAGTGAGAGACACTAGGATGCAGGACTGTGGGACAAGATCAATGGAATGAATTTTCTGAATCCTCAGCTTTGCCCTTTATTTGTTCCCCCCCCATCCCACCTTCTCAATTTTCACAGAGTTTACAGCAAAGTTCTCTAAAACATTCCCTGAAATAGTGGAACTGAGCAGATGCAATCAGGAGTGGTTGCACTGCTGGTCACGAGGGACATCTTCTGGAGCTGGCACAGAGCCTTGCTCTCTTCAGACACTGCTGTTGTCCTGTGGCTATTTGGCTTCCTGCTATGGAGTTGCCTCAGTGCAGAAGAGTTTGGGCAAATAAGTGTCTACTCTACAATTCAAACCCTGCCTCTACATCCAAAGAGAGGAAAATAAAAAACAAAGTGATTTTTCTGTGCAGTGGTCCGGTTACTGGAGGACCAGAGCAGTTGGGAGCCCATATGTTACTGAATGGGATTTTAAGTACTGAAAAAGATAAAACTTCAAGGGCTGATTTGGAGAAGGAGAAAAAAACCCATCCTGTGATTCGCTGCCTCTGCTCAGGTGTGATCTCTTCCTAATGCCAGGAAACATTCTCATATCAAAGCCTGCCTTCCCTCCTATCTCCTTTACAGTGGTGGTGCTGAACAGCCACACTTTGGTCAGTCCTTTTCCTTCTGTTCTTTACACTTTCACTTCTTGACACACACTTATATTAGAAATTACCACAGGTCATTGTTTGCCAGAAGCCAGGCCTTCCAAGAGCTTCCCACTATTTTAAACCTCTGTCCTATTCTTACATGCCCACATATTTCCCTGGAAGGTATTTCCTCCATTTCTTTGTGGGAAATTCTTAGAAAACTTAAGAATGAAAATTATAATAGAAATTATAATGAATTTCAACAAATCTACACATCTCCATAGAGAAAAATGTGCATCATATAAAATCAGGTGAGACAGTTATAATTTGTAAGAAAGTTACTATTTTCTTTAAAATTGTTTAAGAATTAGACATTGATTTTTGAACAGGAGGGAATTCCTTGGGTGTGCTAAATAATGCCTTACGCTACAGTTTTCTGCACATGGCAGACAGCTGATGTTCTTAGGAAACCAAGGTAAAAGGAGAGGAAGCAACAAGTCCCAGTTTGTCTAAATTGTCCTCATTAGCAGCAGATCATGAGTAAAGTTGAGTTTTACTTGTGTTTGCTTATAATCCTTGAAAGCACATTCTGTTTGTGTTCTCGTAAAACCTTGGTGATTCACCTTTCAGTCACTACCCTAAATAACTCATGTTTAAGCCATTCTTCTAAATCTATTCTTTCAAATAACATCACAAAAGAAAATTTATAGTAAAAAAAGCCCTGGCAAACAGCAGTGCACGTGCATGTTGTTTCTATTTGTTCCTGAAAGCAAATATAAATGTTGACTGAACAATCAAAAGGGACAGTTTTTCTCTTTTTGTATTGACCACAAAAGGTTAATTTAGGTCACTTTGGAATACTCTTTATATATATATATATATATATATACATATACTTGATATAAACAAATAAGTCATGCTCTACTTTCCATTTTCTTTACTAAAGATGACAACTGAAGAATATCAGTGTATTTTCATGCAGAATCAGGTCCAGCCTAATTGAATTCTGGATTAAAAAAAAAAATATGGAGAAACTCCCCTCTAATTAACTCACAGACTCTCTCAGTTTTGGAAATACCCTACTAGTGACCATGTACACCCTGTGTCTTTTGAGTTAGTCATGTTTAAAGCAGAAAGGCCTATTTGAGAGCACTATTTGTGCTCGTAATTCCCACACTGCTCCTATTGACAACCTCAATCCGTGTGTGCGATTCCAATTGGGTTGTGAAATTAATATGGCTGTTTTTGTACATCAAGGGCAACCTGCACTCCTTTGAAAGCAAGGGCATTGCAATTACGGGTAGTAAAAGCCTACAAGCTTATAGTGCCATCTGTACTATCCAACACTTCCACCCATCTCTAGTTGTATTGCTAACTTTGCGTTTCACAGCCTCTGAGAAAAACACAAACCACCAAAGAACAACAGATACGCTTATACAGGCAAAATATTTTGAATCTCACTCCACTAGCCAACACATCTATTTAATCTGTTCTAATGATTTTTATCCTATTGAGAACTACTCTTCATTAATCTCCTCTATGGAAAATAGACCCAGAGATCTTCATTGCGGTGAATATAATTCTAAAACCTTTGTGTAAAACAGCTACTGCAGGTTTGTGCAGCACCTGCTCTGAAGGCACCTCAGTCAGACTGGCTCCTGCTGCTCTGAGATCAGCTGAATTTCTTGGGAGTGCAGCAGGGCCTATGCTTTTTGTGGGTGGGTTCCATACATATTCCATATGTAAAGTGTGTGTATGAACATGTACAAAGAGTTCAAGCACCTGCAATAAGGTCTGTAATTATTACCTGCAGCACTTGCGAAAGAGGTTCCTACTGACACTAATGGAAATAACAAAGATATTATCAATCCAAAACATTCTCTTACGAACTAGAATATTTGTCTTCAAGTATCAATGAAGAAACAACTCAGTTAATCCTATAATCATCTTTAAATATTAATCAGTGTGAGTGACCACATCTGAGGGAGAGGGATGCATCAAGCAGCACAGCAAGATTCTTTTCACTCTGGATTTAAAACGTGGAGAATCTTAACCAAAAATGTTACCTTTTCCCTCTCATATGAAGATAGGGAAAGTTATAAAAAGTTTCAGATTGTTTGTATGAAAACTACTGGGACTTTGGCAGCAAAAAGCTTCAAAACATTCTTTTATTTTCATCCTAATTTCCAATTACTCCCAGTATTAGTGGAAAACTTGCTTAATGTACTCTAATATAGCAGGACCATACTGATAGAAACCATCACAACCATTCCAATAAATTTAAAGATCCAATCCTGGTGTTTAAAGTGGACTATATAATTAGTCTCGCAGGCTTCAGATTCAGATCAAGGTGTTTGACCTTTCAGGTAGAGTGTATCTTTTTCTGTTTTCAACACAGTTTTGACACCTTCAGATCTCAACCCAGTGTGTAAAATGAAATGATGGTGAATGGTAGCACAGGGACACCTTAGGCACAACACAGAGTAAGCTTGGAACTCCTCCTATTCATCCCTCCCCAGACAGATCCTCCAGATCGTGCTATTAACTTGTTTTTCCCAACTATCACAATGATTTCATAACCAGGGGTCATGATGAGCTCTGGAAATAAGACATGGGGATCACCAGCAAGAATGAGGTGGCCCTTAAGGGAAAAAATCTGTGCCCTTCACCGTTCTCCTCAGGGTTACACGATCTACACAATGTCCTTCATCTCGGCAAATGCCGGGCAAAGACGTCAGATCTCTGGCTCCTGGCTCAGAGGGCAGCACTGGAAGGCCAGACAAAGTTTTTTTGGATAAACAGGCTTTTCTCTCCAGCCTTTCCTCAGGGTGTCCTATAGCTACACCACTGTGACACAACAAATGTGGAAGTTTCTGAGGGGAAGAAGGTTGAACAAGGGTTAACATGGCGCATTCTCCTCTTACTGAAATGATGCAATTTCCCTCCCCCTCCCTGAAAGTATTTCTTGCTTGGTTCTTTATACGCTGAATTTAAAACCTATATTATTAACCTGTATGATTTAAAATCGAATGTATTCTCATATCTGAAGACATTTGTAAAAATTTAATTTAAACTTGCAGTGCTTCATGGTTATTAAGAAGTACTGTTTTTTAACCACAAATTACCCATTTTCCCCATTTTTTATACTTTCTCCAGAAAAATAAAGACTAAGAAAACAGAAGTACTGATACACTGTAGAAATTGTCCCAATGAGTTTATAATCCAGTGAGAGTTACACAGTACTGATAAGTAAAGGAAGTTCAACCAGACAGTTTAATCCTCCAATTTCCTGTCTTCTAATCAGCCACTGACTCCTCTGGCTTTAAATTAGAAACATTCATGGCAATATTCAGGACAGGTGAAGTAAAAAGAGTAGAAAACAACTAGGACAAATACTTATAGGCGAAAGGAGACCATGTGTAGAAAATAAAGATACTACAAAGTATATGTATAATGATGCACTGAAGTGTTTAAATTATACACGTAATTTAGGAACTCTGACAGAGAAGGAATAATTTTATTAAAAATATTTATACAGCAGCTGAGCAGTGTATGAACATATGAGAGTTACTGTATAAAACAAAGGAAATCCATGCAATGTTACACTCTGTTCACACTTCATTATTCTTCATTATTTTTACAGGGGTAGGAGCAGGATAATTATTAATACATATATGCTTTTTGATTCATAGTAAATCATAAGTCAGAAGCACAGACCAGCAAAGCCACGGATGGTTCAACAGCAAGTGGGGATTACCATGATAAACTTGGATGAGAGTATGTACAGATACGCTCAGTGATTTAAACAAAAAAATACTACTTTTGAGTATTTTGGCAGTAACAATTAGTTTTTCATATGATGAAATTAAATGTTTATTAGATACGCCATTCTTTTTAAGCTCATTTACAATGATATTTATAGAGAGGATTCTGTTAGTTCTTAATTGACGTAAATTATAGTCCCTTTTAAAATTTTCAATTTTTTTTAATTGCATAAATTATCTGAGCAATATTAGCTATTCCTCTGAAAAAAACAGAGCACAGAGGTGGGAAAGAAAAGCAGTTACCAACAGCTCCAGTGCAAAAATGATGTTGAGTTAAAAACCTTTAAAGTAACAAAATGACCACTTCAAGTTCAGTCTGACTATTTTTAATAAATTCTCTTTTTATTTCTGGCATCTAAAGAAAATAAAGATGTTTACACTGAACTATGGATAATAAAAGTAGAAAACCAATTATTCTGGAAAATGACTGAAAGCTCTGCTTTGACTGTCGCACTAAATAAGAGCAGTTTGCCTGCTAACTCATACATGGAGTCATTGGAAATGGCTTCTTATTTATTAATGAGGCTTTTTATATTTCTTCAGATGTTTCACAGAGGGAACACTTTGGGGCTTTGAAACTGTTTGGACTGAGAGAACTCAAATTATGGGTCCAAGTTGGCTCTCAGTCCCTCAGGTGAGTAAACCTGGAGTTGCTCCACTCCTCCCAGCGCAGCCACTCCAGACGGATGGCAGCGTAAACCTTGAGCAGAATTTGGCCCAATTTGGGGTCTTTAGTTTTGTATTGTCATGGAGAATTTTCCTCTAGTATATACCTTTGCTGCACATGTATTTCAATAACCCCATGCAAAGGAATTTTGCAGACAATCCCTTATTAAACATATTATAGTCACATCATACTGGCTTTGCTAGAGCAAATAATTTAAAAAAAATAATCAGCTTGAAATAAATGTTTATAAAAGTAGCACAGCTGCACATATTTGTTACAAATGCAAGACAGTACTGAAACTTTTCTATGACTAACCCTTTAGTGTCTCTATGACAGCAGCAAATTTAAATTAAAAGTGTGAATGATAACAAAATAATTATTATTTTTCCAGCAACTTCATCTCATATCTTCAGGCTGCTATACCGGTTAAATTATTTGCTATTATATCTATATTTAAAAATTAATTATAATTTATTTCTATGCAAATTTACAGCATTTGGGAGAAATTTTCTGCTAAAATGTCACATTACAACATAGCCAAAATAATACTGTTTCTGCATTTACTTGATTAAAGCATAAAAAAGTAGATTAGGTGTAAGATTGCCTTGAACAGTGGTGACAAATGCAATTATTGCTAAAATGTACAAATCCTATGGGCTCTGCTGAAATGTTTGAAACATTTACAACTGTCTACAAGAAAGAAAAATAACGCTTTTCTTTTACTTTGACCTCTTGCTATTTTGGCAAGTAAGATAAAATATATTAGCCATTCCATCAGATGGCTGGAGAGAAAAACTAGCTGTGATGAGGAAAAACGAATTAAAGGAGCATTAATAAAGATTATCTATGAAAGAAAATAAGGTCAAAATTAGAACTCTGCATTTTAAAGCCACCTTTCAGAATTGCAAGCTGCTTTGCCCAATGCTAAAATCCATTCATTTTCCTAATCATGCAATCAACCAATCTCCATTATCTCCAGAGCTGGCTATAAACATGCTATAGACTGGGGTGAAAGAGGGAGAGTGTGAGGCTGAGAGACAGAGAGAGGGAAAAAAAGAAAGAAAGAGAGAGAGATTACTACACCCAGCCTTTTATAAAGCCGTTTCTTTCATTATAACAGGTCCTTTCATCCAAATGACACAGAACCTTTAAATTTGGGCATAATACTCCAGTACAGTACACAGCTAGAGCTTCAAATGGATTTAGAACCTGCTCCAGAAAGAAAACAAACTCCCTTGCTTGACACACAAATTGTTTACGATTCATTAAAAAGCAAAATAGCATATCCCAGTGCTGGCAGCTGAGTCCATATGGGTGCAAGGGGTATTCACTCATCTCTTTGTATGCTGGCAGTACCAAACCGAAGTTTAGCACTGTGCAGCTGAGATTTTGTGCAGCCAGACGATGCATGAGGTAATTTTCAAAGCTTTATTTATCTTTAAAACATTAAAATCTGCTCTCTAGCTTACTTTTGATTAAAAGAACGTGGCAAATGGGATGAGGTTTGGGAGGTAAGAAAAAATATATCTACTTTTTGTTGTACGTTTTAGATTAGTAGCGTATGAAAGCCTGCTTATTACTCCATCAATAATTGAAACTTTGTATGAAAATTATTTGCAATTAACACATCTATTGTAAAGATCTTGAATTATTCATTTCAGCTAAAAATAACATCTCTTTCATCTAGCACAAGTTCAACAAAAAAGAGGCTATTTTAGTGATTTTTTTTCTGTTAGAAAATAAATGGTGTGACGTTCAAGTTTAAGGAGAACTTTCTGCAATGTTTAATCTAAACAACAGCATGTGTGGTTATAAAACTGTTTATTTTTAGGCAAGTGCATTACTAAATGTTTCCAGGATTTTTGCATATTATATTCACAGTACTAAAACATCTGTGAAATAGATGTGACTGAAATGAAACTTCCTCGGACACTTTCTACAGAGGGATAATAACTGCCTAGTAACATTTGAGGATACTTATTAAAGAATAAACACGGACGTACCTCTTCATAAAAGCAGCCGATAGACAATAAAAGAGGAGTGGTAATAAAATATACAAATGGCTTAGAATAAGGCAAAATCACAGCATGATATAAATCTTTGTGGCTAAAACAGGTATTTGAAAAACTTTGCTTTAAAAATGATAAGTAAAAACAATAGTCTTATTTACAAGAGTTTAACAAGCTAAAAAAAAAAAGTCACATGAATAATCAACAGTTTATGTGCATGCAAATACCCCTTCCCCCTCCAACTTCTCCTGGCAGAAAGTCTAATTGGAAAATCAGTACTATAAGTAAAGTGGTTACCCTTCCTTATTCCCATTAACCAAACACTGCATGTTACATTTCACTGGCAACCGCTGGCAAACCTCTAAGAGACGCTTAAAAAAATTAAGAGATTAGACAAAACAAAACGGAAAACCCTGAGCCCAAACACCTTTAAATACAAGCCACATGATATACACAATGGCCACCACCAAGCTGCAGAATAAAAACCTTCCGGATCTCACTTTTTAAAGTCTTTCAAGTCCTCTGAGGTCTTAAACTTTCCAAATGATACCAAAATTGGTCCGGGGCGGCGAGGGGGAGGGAAAGCCCCCGACTTGTTTCAGCGTATCATACAATGAAAGTGATCATGCCTTGTTTTGTAATTCCACTCGCCAGTCCTTTTTTAACTGATATCTATGTGAAATGAGCTGAGGTTCACGGTCCAGTTAGGAGCGGATAATACATTCATTGTCCTGGCAGCAAACTTTTCCTCTCACTGGAAGAATTCACGCTTGCCACAAGAATAATAATTACAGAAAACTAAAAATGCGCTGCTAACGAATTAATCCCTAACGGACAACACGCTAACGAGGGCAGTAATGATTTGAGGACTCTCTTCCTCGCTACAGGACTTGCATCTTCTGCTACAATGGGCTATTGTGCATCCTCCTAACTCACTATACCTCTTATAGATTCAAGATGTCAAAGGTTGTCTGGCCCGGCTGACCATGACATGCTAGTTAACTCGTTCTACGGAGCACGTTGGGACTTTAATGAAACTTTAATTGCGCCCAAAAGCAGCTAGAGCCAGACTATGTGGGATCTGTAACACATGGCTCCAGGTCAGCAGAGCCCGGGAACCTGTTCTAACACAAACAAGCGGAGGGAAAAGTTAGATCGGGGTCTCGGCTGAAAGGCAGCACCTCGCAAACCGCGCTCCTCTCACACGTGATGATTTTACACCACGCCACGACCGCACCGTCCCAGGCTTTTGCAGTGAGCGACTCACCGGGTAACGGACTGAACTTTCCACCTCCCCTCCCTACAAAATATTGCATGGTAAAAAATGCACGCGCACACGGACACTGGAAAGCAGCAGATAAAGTAAAACAAACTGAGCGCTAGGCAGCCGACTGAGACAAGTTACTCTGCACAACAAGGCTTTTTCAAACTACTTCTTTGCATACTTTTTTTTTTTTTTCCCTTAAGGAGAATTGAAAAAGCTTCCCTCTGGAAACTGTAGTGCACATTAACAATCTCCTGTTACACAGGGGAAAGCACACAAGTGGGGCAAGTGTGAGGCTGCTCTACTGAAGAGTGTGAAAAAAATCAAATGTTAATTTGATAAATGTGAGGTCTGGGACATTTTGTCAAAGAGGGAGGGAAAGTAGAAAAGGGAGAAAAAAAAAAGCAGCCCTGCTGCCAACTCACCATCCACCAAGTTCTGGCCGAGATGTCGTAGCAGAGCTGCCATTTGATGGAGCCGTCGGAGGTTTTCCCTGCCATTATGCTGTCAGCAAGCTTCATCTGATGCTAACTCACGGGAGATAAGACACCTAATTGAGAAAACATTTGCACTGGCATGTTGGGCAACATGTAGCCCGGTCCATACCATATGGAATCATGGGTAAAAAAAAAAAATCTCCTTGACAATGAACCAATCTCTCACAGACCCAGTGGCAAGGTGAAGTGGAGATGAAAAGTCATCTGCTCCTAGCACTGTCTTCTCCTCTCTCTCTCTCTCCCTCTCTCTCCCCCTCTCTCACTCACTCCTTTTTTTTTTTTTTTTAAAATAAGAACCCACTGCTCAACATCAAAGAGAGGCGGTCAAAATTAGGGCTTCATCACTCAGATGATTTTGGTCTGCAAGGTTTTTCTTTCCTCTCCTCTTTTTCTTTTTTAAGAAGAATAAAGAGATTTAATAGGACAAAGGCAGGTAGTGGACTGTGGAGGGAGATCGCCACAGGCTATTAGCCTAAAATTTCTGCTTGACAGATGGAACTGCTTAGAGACTATCATGCAATGTTTTGGGTGGTTTTTTTTTTGTTTTGTTTTGTTTTTTTTTTTAAAGACTTTCAGTCTGATTCACTATCTGTTTATCGCAGCTACTTTTCTCATGTACGTGACCGGGAGGGGGAAAAAAAGACTGAGAAAAAAAAGAAAAAGATCGCGTCTCTCTTCCTTTATTTCATAATTGTGCGTATAATCATTTAAGCAGTGAAAGGCACAACAGAAGTATAAACTGCTCCAGTTAATTTCCCAACCCAGTGACAGACGCTTTCTGAAGGAATCAAATGCTCTTTCATTTTTTTAAGATGGTAAAGTTTTGGCTCTTTGTTCCTTCTTGATTTTAGATATCAGATCATATTGTATAAATGAATGACTTTTCATATAAAGGTTCAAAGTGTCCCCTAAGAACTGAACAATTCCCTTTTTATATATATTTTTTTCCTAATATAATTTTGCTTCCATATTTTTAAAATCTGGTTTTTAATGTTACACTTTCTAAAACCATCAGGTGACAACCACCAAACTCACTGATGTTTGTTTTTTTCTTCATGCAAAACTTCTCTGCAACACTCAAAATTTACATGAGCAATTGACAGATAACTTGGGAAGAGATAACTCCAAAACAAAAAATTTTGAAAAGTTACGAAATTCTGTTGTTGTCTAATATTAAAATCCATTTCCTGGATAGCAAAGATAGTAATAGATTTTTTCCCAATTTCCCACTTCTTCTGGAGCACTGTAAGCCCAACAGAAGTATTACGTTTATGACAGCTGACTATTAAGCAGGCAGGGAATGCTTTCCATTTAAATCACCCCGCTGTGTCACACGGAGCGACAGTTGCTGGGCTGTGACCACCACCCCTCACTGACAGGGCACTCCAGCCTATACAGTAGTGCCTTTCCTCAAGAGCTCAGAAAAATGAACTTCTGAACTGGCAAACGGACTCTTGCCAGGAATATTTCTTAGGGCTGTGGATCTATGGCTAATACAACTTGCTCACTCAGAAACAGCTACACCCTGCAAATCTTTTGTGATTTGGATGCAAGAGGAAAATGTATCAAAACCATCAACTTGATTTTAAACAATATCCTTTTCTGTTTGTATCAAAAAAAGGGAGCTCGTGGGCACACAATTCTTCCTTGGATTGTTTTGTGTACTAACTGTTGTTTAACTGTTTGGCTACAGAAAAATGATCATTCTGGGCTGCACAGATTACAGAACTGCCATTCAGTGCAGGACAGGACAAACTTTCATTGAGCTTCAATAATACCTTCACATTTCTGAGATGTGCGAGAGGATAAGCAAATGATTTAGGGTAGGTACAAACTGCTAATGTAACATGTAGGGACTAGGGGTTTGGGTTTATTTTCCCCAGCCTTGCAATCTGTTTGGACTCCATGAAAAATACATTAATGAATGATCTATGCAACTACTCAGCACACCAGTTTGCACTTCTAGCTTCAGATAGCAGGTATAATCCCACTGCAGTTTACAGGAAAGGGTCTGACTAGCATGGGAAGTGTTAAGTTTTATTTCGAGTCCAGAAAAAAAAAAGATGGACACTGTGCCAGGAACTGTCTTTGCTCTGGCTAGGCAAAGCATTCGTCATCTTCTGTTACTGCAGGTTTGTTACCTGTCCTTTCAGTGGGTCTCAGCTTATTGAAAAAACCTCCCTCCAAATAATCACACAAAATATAAAGCAAAACGCTCAGTAACAATCAGTCCTTGAATCAGTGTCAGATTCAATTTTATGCTGCTCTCTTGCTCCTACCTCTCAAACCCATCAACATACCCACCCGGCTTATTATTTATTTAGTATTTCATGCCCAGTTGTGCTGCACATCATTCCAGACAAGTTCTGATAAATCTCTATTCTATATGGACTTTCAGCACCTGGTGTAGTTATAGAGCTACTGACAAACTTTTTCTGCATTGCTCTATTAACCACTTCTTCCTATAACAATATATGACTTTACCTCCCACTAATAATTATAAACACACCAACTAAATATTTTTTTACATCATACACTTTTCAGATTATGAATGACAGAAGCATGAAACCATTTCCTTCCTGACAGTGGAGTGGTTATGTGCAAAGAAATGATGAGTGCTGTTGGTTAACAGCATTTTAAATTCAGAACAATTAGGTGCAGTTAACTTTGCCATTGTTCTTTCTGATGCTGGGGATGGTGAGTTCTTACCCATAGAGCAATTACTCCTTTCATAAGCGGCTGTTGTTAATAGCATTAAAACAAGATTAAATACAACATGTTAAATATTGCAATTATTGTGGAAAATAAAATTATTTGGTGAGCATAATGGGGAGCAAATCAAGCATTTAACATGATCCAGGAAATGCTACTCCAAACAATTGCATTTGTTTTATGCAATTTTTCCCCTTTGATTGCTGACAGATGCCGTTTTGGAAACAAACATCTAAGTAGTTTTCCTTCAATCAGGAAAAAAAACCACACACCAGAAAATGGCTACATGTTTTGAATTTAACTCTTGTCAATCAGCATTCTGCACAACACTCCCTGTGAATAGTACTGGGACAAAACGATGCCTTCCAAAGACTAATAAGGCACAAAGATGTTTGCCTCTAAATCAGATCTGTTCTGAAGAAGGGAAAAGCCTTCGTGCAGCATCGACATTTGTGCAGACACAGCTGCAAAATAAAAATGCTTGCAATACAGGAGTGATATTTCACATTGAAAATAGGTTAGGTGTATATGCTTGTGGGCTACAGGAGAAGAGATTTGTTTTCTGACAGCTTCAGGCCTCAAGCAGTGCATTGAAGTACTTGCCAGTTTCTTTCTGACTTCCTGCTGAAGAAGTGGCCATCTACCTACAAATAATTGGCTTAATTGTAGAGCAGAGGTACCTGCAACAGTTCAAAAAGTGTGAGTGGGCCCCTCTACCTCCCCTCAGAAGCACATTTGGATGGGGATACTGTATATGGAACCAGGAACGAATGCTAAAAAAGGCTAATAAAGTATATTAATTCAGATGACTGTATCAAGCTGGCATTTTACAGTCTACTGGAAACCAAATGCATGAGAGCATTAGAAATGTTGGCATAGTGGGTGATTTCTCCAAATGTTGGCTTCTGCTATTCAAATTGGTAAAAGAAATGTGGTAGAACTGTGTGCATCTCCCAGCGCCAGACACATCTTTAGGATCTTAGTCCTCGTCACTAGATTATCTATTAATTGCACAGCACCCATTGCTCATTAACCTTCTCTTTATTCCCTTTGCCTCCCCCTATTTCTCCAGTTGCAATTGCTCAGAAACTTTTCAGCTGATTGCACCAGTGTGATTTTAGATCTGTTCCTTATTTGGGAGGCGTTTTCCTTGGGAAGCCTGAACTTAGATGAGTTACGAAGAGGATTTCCTTATCTCGAACAGCGACAATTAGTTCAAGTGCCACGTGAGAGCAGGCAGTTGATTTTTGGACAGCCTCTGAACTGATGCAAAGTTGCTGACAATGAGTGTGTTCTAGCTTTTGGAAATCCTATAATCCTGGCTTCAATCAAGAGGATCTGCTGTTGCTGAAGGCGTAAACAAGGAGAGAAGCAGCATGTGACCACGGCTGCTACACCTTCAAGGACTCCCAAGCCAAAATGAGCGCAATGGTAAAGTTTCTACTGGTTGCTCAACGTTACACACATATTTTGGATGATATTTCTGAACCCAGGGAAAATAGTCCTTTCCCCTCCGCAGGAAAAGTTGTTTTTGGACTCTGCATTTCCCCCTGTAGCTCTGTTGTGTGTGTTCCTCCCCACTCCCTTCTCACTCCTCTGATTTTCTTCCTACCATCTGTATTCCCCTTTTGCCTCATCTGAAACAAGCATCAAGATCTTGTTTCTGACAGAACGGTCTGTCAATATGGAAACACACTGACATCACAGACAGTGCTGTGACTTCATGTCTGAAAGAAACAGGAGGAACAGATGAAAGGAGTGAAGGGGAAGGAATGACACATACAAACATTTTTAAAAAATAAGTAAAAATTCTTCTCTATCAACCCAAAATGTAAAGGAACATAAACCAGATTTATTTTTATGTCTAAATATAACCCACTATTTCCTAATCTGTGACCATAACTTAGTACAACATTTCAACATGCTCTTCACCTAAGAGAGGTCCCTGTCCCCCAGGAGCACGTGCTTGGTTGGCTCAAGGCCCATGTGACAGCCAACATGACCTCAAGAAGGACTGAACAGGGACTAATCTGGGAAAAAGCTAATATCATGCATATATTGGAAGAAATCTTCAGAAAAAAGGGACTAATTTATACCATCTAAGTAAATGAAATTCATAGAATTATAAATAAAAGCATTCATCAAAATCACAAACTCTATTTGGATGCAGCTGGATCAAAGATACCACTGCCTGCTGGGGTGCAGATACTGGACATACCCAGAAAATACTGAGCACACAGGGGTGGAATATCACCTTACTATTACTAGGTTTTTTCTTCCTAATATGGAATATTAACAAAAATGTCTAACCAATATTTCTATTACTAGCAGGTTTTTTTGCATAAGAATTTAGGACAAGTTAGAATCCCATATTTCCTTTACTATTTGAAATATGTATTTGGGCTTCAACATTAGAGGGCATCCAGAAGATATTGCTTTCCTGCCATCTCTAGAGCCACTGAAAAAACCTCTAATAAGGAGATTCGTAACCAGTAGGAGAGGAGCTCAAGAAAACTAAAAGGTTAATATATTCTAACTTGATGTTGGGTATAGAATGTCAGATCTGTCAAATTTCATTACAGTTTGCTGCTCAATGAAAAAGATTTGATTTCTTTTGCCACTGTCCTACTATGTTCAAGTCACACAGTGCCAGCAGCAACCAGCCAACGACCACAGGCTGGCACTGAGCGGGCCCGAGTGGGAAGCCAGCCGCAAGGACCATCTGTTTCCGATTTCTAGCGAAGCCAAGATGTGCAGTGAAGTGCATTCCATTCACCCAGCCAGCCTTCTCCCTGCTCAAGTTATTAGTGTTACAAGTGAAATTATCTTTTCCAAACAGCGGGGGAGCTATAATCCTTATGGAACAAGGCTTTAAAAAAAGGGGAAAAAAGAAAAGGGGAAAAAAAAAAAAAGAAAAAAGGACAGGAAAAAAGTCCCCCAGCACTCCCTCCCTTCAAATATCTTTTGTCAAAGTTGTCGATGACACTGTTTGTAAATTCAATTGCCACGTTCACGGGTTTTATAATTTTAAAGGATGTTCTATTAAGAACTATATTCTCTAAGGGAAGAATGTGTATGTCAGTTCATGGGCTCTAATTTAATAAACCATTCAAATATATTTAGAGGGTTATTTATGAATAAAGTTAAAAATGACAAGATGAATGCTCATTTAAGTCTCTCTAACATGAAGTGCCTTCAAAAACATCATAGGTTTAGAAGTATAATTTAAAGTGCGAATGCATAAACAGTGCTAATTACATGCTACTTACATTGTTTCAATATGTAATGCATATGTTTAACCTCGTAGAGGAAGGATTGGTCTTGGCACAGCAATCGTGGGGATTTAAGGGTATGCTAAACTGATAACTGTAGAATGAGCTCTGACACAGGATATTGGTCTCCTACTGTTACCTAAATGCCAGGTGAAACCAAAGGATTTATAGGAGGGTGGGTGGAAAGGGGAAAAAAACCCAACAACACAATGAAGTGAAACTGAGAAGTTTATTTTCAAAGGGGGAAACATTTATCCTTTGACACCATTCCATTCTGGTGACTTTATTTCTAATATACCATGAGATTAATGATGTGGCTACTGTCACCGTGTCTGATGAACACTGGCAGAGCTGTGGAACAGTTGCTCCCTCTACTATTATTGGACATATTTGTAAATTGGCATATATAAGATGAACTCGTTCTGTGTGCCAGCCAATTGGAGTGTCTTATTCAGGAGGACACAATTTTTGTTTTCCTATTGAATTCTATATCGTTTTGAGTTGTTTAATATTGGCTGATATAAAAACTTGTTTAAATTGACAATTTTTGACAGTTTTCATGTCATTTAATAATCTCAATATGACTCTTATGCAAATCAATTGCAGATAATTAGGGAAGTAAATTATCATATGAAACAAATATCTGACATACCAGAGGTGAGTCAATATTTAAGTATTTGCTTACGGAGGACACAATTGCTAAACATCACCATAATGAGTCACTGTCTTAAGCCCAAATAATTTATTCTTTCAA
Organism: Pyrocephalus nanus; assembly: GCA_038380795.1. Taxonomy (NCBI): domain Eukaryota; kingdom Metazoa; phylum Chordata; class Aves; order Passeriformes; family Tyrannidae; genus Pyrocephalus; species Pyrocephalus nanus. Next base: position 11,034,277 of record CM076269.1, on the reverse strand, counting down.
ACGTAATGCTATCATAAAAGAAAATCCAGAATAGGTAGAATCATAAAATCATAGATTATTAAGGATTATTAGGGACTTTAAAGATTCTGTTCCTAACCCCACTGCCATGGGCAGTGACACCTTCCCCTAGACCAAGTTGCTCAAGACCTTTTCCAACCTGGTCTTGAAAGTTGCCAGGGCTGGGGCATCCACAGCCTCCCTGGGCAGCCTGTGCCAGTATCTCACCACCCTCACAGTAAAGTATTTCTTCCTAATACCTAACCTAAATTTCCTCTCTTTCAATTCATACCCATTACTCGTTGTCTTATCACTACAGGTCAGTTCCTACAGGTAAGAAGATAGGGGTAAGGAAGGAAGAGGGGTGCAAAAGAATTCAAAGACCACGAGTGGGAACTGGGGGATTGCTCCAGACAGTTTCTATGTTTGAGGTCTCAAGGGAATGGGAAGAGGGAGAATCCAGCAGGTGAAAATCCAGAAGCTCTACACAGTTTTATCATTAGCTCCATCAGACACAGGATGCTGAGTACTGGTGCTTGCTGTGTACATGACCCAGGTAGACTATTTGTGTGGGCATAGGCAAGTCTCACATCCACATTTGAACTTGTAGGTAGCACCACTGGACTCAGAACTATTTTCGGATTCAAAGACTGCAGTTATACATGTAGTAGGAAACTAATTTCTCAGTCTATCCTTTATTATTTTTACTTATTTGTCCAGTTCCTGATAAGGATTTGCAGCAAGTGGTTCTTAGTGGAAAAAAATTTTTACTATTTTTTTTACTATTAATCAGGAGGGACAGGCAAGTCCTCCAAGTCTCCCTAGAAATGGCTTTCTTGCATAGGACCTACGGAGTCCAGCAGTGCTGGTGGACTTTCAGGCAGCAGTGCTAAATCAGTGCCTTTTATCATCTACAGCTACAAAAAAGACTGTGACTGCTCCTTCCTAATGAGAGACTTCTGGAACACTCCCTGCTTAGGGCTATTCTTGAGGAATAAGGAATCCAAGACAGATGTGGCAGTGACCATCATATTAATCTCAGAGACCAAATCCCTCAAAGCAAAGGAAATATGAACAATTAAAACAATAAATACACTGAATCATAGGAATTTCCAATGCCCTCAGTACTAACTCCAGTTCCACACATTAATTTGTAATTCTTGAGCCATGAATAAGTAAATCCTCTTTTGTTTACAGAACAAGATTAAAATGCTACTAATATTAAAACCACTCCTGATTGCTGGCTCGTATGTGTATTTAAATACCTGCCTATTTCTTTGCTTCACCTCTTGAGTGTCAAACTTGTCCTCCTGCTAATGCAGCTGACTGGCAGCCAGCAAACTGAGCACCTCAGGTAAATACCTGGAGAAGTGCTTTGGCAGGGCTGAGCTGCTGTAAGCAAATTTTACAAGCAAGTCAGGCATAAACCATTGAAATAACTCTGGATTATAGAATATTTAACAGCACGATAACACTTTTGTGACCATAAAGACATAGTTACACTCTTGTGTAGTCTATGGCACTGGACATAACCCCATGGAAGAGAAATCTCTAAATGTAGTTTATTCAAAACATATCACTTTAAACACCTTTTTTTTTTTTTTTCTTTTTCTTCTCCTTCCAGTTAACTGATTATACAGCCAAAGGAACTATGAAGTCTGTAGCACTTTTCTCTTTTTGTGAGGTTCCTTTTATTTTTTGATATAGGTTTTAAAAATCTGCAGGAGTCACCAGGAAGGGCAGAAAAGTTTCAGCTAATCAAGTTGAAAATTTGTCACGAATTTAGAATTTATGAAAATCAATTACTTCAAATTTTTGAAAATCAAGTCTAATTCAAAGTGGGGTATACTCCCACCAAGGAGGGGTTATGTAGAGATTCTTTGATATTTTTTCTTGTATCCACTGGACATTTCCATTAAAATAAGACAATATTACAAACTTAGTTATTTATTGCCTTCATTCTATAGGCCTGACATCTTCTTCATGCTAATGGATTTGCTTTTGCAAAGGATAACTCTGGCTGACAGTTATGAAAGAACTGGTGAACATTCTAGGAAATATAAGGATGCAGAGACTGCAGAGTGTACCTTGATGCACTGCCATCTTTTCCTAACACAGGGATCCACCATCAAGAAGATGACACTATCTGCCTATTAGAACTCCTTTGCAGGGCTTACAATACCTTTGGAGGGGGGTCAGGGCCAGGAGTGTTCCTGGGAGTTTCTGGGATTGGGTAAAACAGGAGGTGGCCCTTTTGTTGCCACATTACCTGTCCCTCACAGGATTTATTGCAGGTCTGTGCTGGCAGGAGTTTCCACAAACCCAGAAATCACTCTGGGGGCTGTGCTTTTATCTTCATAGATACCACTTAAGGAATAACCATGGACTCATCTCCATGCTTGGGATCAGATGTTCTCAGTTCTGAAGAGCTCAGGAATGATTTCAAAATGTACTCTGAAGCCTACTTGGTGGGAACAGCTGGAATGTGTGTCTGCATTACCAGCTCTGATACTGTGAGCACAAACACAAGCTGAGTCACAGTAGATGACAATGCTGCTGACAAAATGTTTTAAACTGCAAACTAAAACAACAATGGGATTATTTATGGACTGCAACTCTTACTTTAATGTCAATAAATGTACTGGATAAATTCCCCTTCATTAGCTGGAAACCTCAGAAGGAAACAGAAATATTCTGGTAAACCACAAGCTTGTTCTTAGCAAATAGATGGCTACATTTCCACTGCCAAGGCATATCCAGACTGTTTCTTCACTGGGACAATAAATCTCTGGGAGTGAAAAACAAAGTCTATAAAAGCAAGACCTACAAAGTAAGGGTGTGAGACACATGGCCCTCAAGCCTCCAGAGGATGGCATTAGAAAGTATTGAGAGTAGCTTTTTTTCTTTTTCTTTTTATGAATGGAAAACATGTTTTCCAAGATCTACCATTCAACTCAAAACAAATGGTTGGAACGAGTCCCTGTCACTATGGGAGGTGTTTGCTCTCTTATCTCCTGGGCTGCAGACAGCCCAGACAGTGTGAGTTGGTTTGACTGCTGTGTGAAACAAAATAGAAAGAAAAAAAAGGAGGAAAAACACTGAAATAGTATGTTAGACTTCCATGATTTTTGAGATGCTGAAGGAGCAAGTCTTTCCTTGTTGTAACTGGTTCCATAGATGTACATCAGTCCATGTGATAAGCTGAATTCAGGGTGCTCTAGTCTTCCCCATCCTACATCCTGGCACCTAACTGCTGCCAGAGGCTTTGTGGAGAGAAAGAGAGCACCCAGAGATGCCACTGGTTCTTCCATTGTGGAAGAAACTCCACCAGATCAGCTCTGGTCAGCTTCCCATTCCTTGACATTGCTTTTCAAAGTCAGATGGAACGATGCACAGCGCTTTGCCAAATAATACTGATGCTACCTCATGTTTCTAGAGGGAATAGTTTCATGTCAGGATGGAAAATCCAGATATCACTATCACAGATTGCTTTTTCTCTCTGCTCCTCAGCACTTATCTATCTTTACTTTTCCTTTCTAAATCTGTGGTTCTATATCTTATCCTGCACCTAATGGCTCGTAAGCTCTTTCCAAGATGGAAAATGTGGTATTCTCTTATCTCTGCAGCATTGTGTTTATTTATAGCATGACAGTAATGACACTTTGAATTTACTTCTGAGTTTTTTTCTTATTGTAAAGACAAGACACACAAACAATTGTGTCTAGATCTAAGTATATTCTTAACCCCATTCAATTTATTTCAGATGCCGAGTCCTCAGGAAGGGGGACCAATGACTAATAAATCAGGTGCTTCAACTACTGGGATCAATAAGAAGTAGAAGAAATAAGCTCTCTTGTTTGCATGAGATAATGCAGACAAACAGCTCCATGTAGTGGATTAGAGCATATTTCAAGACCTAAAGCTTGCACACAGGTTCAGCTTATTGAGAATAACTTGTATTTCAGCAAGACTAGAAAGTTATTTGCTAAGAAGGGGATACAGAGCTAAGAATATGGGTTACCCCAGACAGCTAAAATGGAGAATCCAAGGCCTTCCCCATCAGCTTTCTGTTGAGCCTCTGGGCCAAGATCTATATAACAATATTTCGATTTCAGAATTCCCAGACTTCTTGCAATATAACAACTATAAGCCTAGTGCTCAGCTAAGTAGCTCTCTATTTGCTGTCATATGTAAACATGCAGGCACACATTCACATTTTTTTTTTCAGCAGTTTAGATATAACTCATCCTGAGTCAGCCTTCCAAACCTCCAGTACCTGCATATGTTCCAAATGAGGTAGAAAGACTAAGGAGCAAGAGAATTTGGTCTTTGCAGAAATGTAGAGAGTGTATATTATGTACATATACACCCTCAATCGGGAATGGTATTTTGCCTAGAGAACCTCATTTTGTCTTTAAAATAAACAGAGAATCAGGTTCCTTCTTGCAATTGTTTCACCTGAGAACACAGTGATCACCTTCCTGAAGGGAAACAACATGAACTACAGCTTGTTTGTGTTTGTGCTGGAAGGCCAAGGCTCCAGTGAATAATCCAAACCATTATTCCACAGTGGATTAACCCAGACAATACTTATGGAAAATGTCACACCACAAATATGAGCCAAGAATTTGTTACTGGGAAAGCTGCCTGGACCAATGTGAAATTAGAGAAAACGGGCAAGTATTATGTATCAAACAATGCAAAACACTCTCACAGTCTGTGAACATGCATCACTATAACTGCTTTTATATTAAACTAAACCAAGTAGAAAGAAGTTAAGAAAACTAAACCCTGTCCCCCTTCAGTCTCATCAGACTGCACTGTTCTGACAGATCCACAGGACCCCAGTGGGTCTGTACTCTCATATTTTCTACTCACATCTCTGCTGGTATCTCCCTGTCAGCAGTAGCATGTTTCCGTCCTCCTTGGGGATGGGACATGTTGCAGGTCCCACCCTTTCCCCTCTATACATGCTCTTGTCCTACTCTTTCTGCACTTCATTATTTCTCAGACCTGCAGTCATCAGTTTCCCCAGTCTAGATCACATTGCTCAGCAGTCTTAGCTGCACTCAGCAGCAACACAAACTTCTCCCATAGGTATTCCCATCCATCCACATAGCCAAGCTTCTGCTCAGACCTCCCTTGCTCCCCGACTGTGGCCTCTTTGCAGTCTCAATGTATTTCTGGTTTCTTTTTCCTCCCACTTCATTCTGTAACACCCTTTCCCTGCCCCACTGGAATCCTTTGGTCATTTCCACACCCACCTCTGTGGCAATCTACAAGTCAAAAAAAGCTTGATTCATCCCACTTACTTGGGACAATATAACAAAAAGATATATAGAGACAAATAGAGAAAGCCAGATGTGTTCACCAACCTCTGTGCTTTTTGCCTTCTAACACCTCAGATCATTTGGAGCAGAGATCTTATTAACTCTATTTATACTGCCCCTAACACATAGAGGCCCTGAATGGGGATTTGGTTTCTGGACTATTTCACATTAGAAAATAAATGTTATGCTAAATAAATCCGTACAGAAAAGATACTGGTAAAATCTCTCTTGGTCGAGGATTTAATAACAAATGCACTATTTGGTGCATAATAGGCAATTCATTTTGCTGTGCATTTACTCTATTTAAAACATAAAGCACTTAAGGATATTTGGAGTATGCAAGACTATTAGAAAATCAATGTCTATTCTGGTTTATAGCCCAACCACTTAAAGCCTTAACTTGCTACAATTCACTTTCTTACATTCTGCTTGTTTAAGTGGATCAGCTATCTCCTGAACTCTGATCATATGCTTCTTAGAGCTAAACTATTTAATTATTGTCCACCACGTTCATTTTCTCTGCTTGCTTATTGCCTACATTTATGGCTTAACAGCATCAGTTCAGGTTGTTTGCACTTGCTCAAGAACCTGCTGACTCTTTTCCCAAGGTTTGGAGGAGGGAGGCTTTGGTTTCACTGCAGGATCTCCCATTGCACTTTACAAATAAACAAACGGGAATAACTGGCAGGAAGTCCTGTCCCTTCGTGAGCAGGGTTCCGGCTCAGCAGAGGGCAAATCAGGCAGCATCATTTTCACCCCACACAAAGTGTCCATTCTTGACTCGTTGACCAAAGGAAGCAAAAGCAGAGGGATGAGGAGCACAGCACATCTGCAGGGCTGTATTTCACAGGAAGCAGTGCAGCTCCTCCACAGATAAGTTTCACTGACGAACAAAGACTGATTTTGTTCACTGCTCTGAGAATGCTGCATTGAACCTGGACTGAGCTTTGTATTCCCTGAAAACAAGGCTTAGAGAGTGAAACCCAATTTCTCCCTCATCCTTGTTCAAATCAGCCCTATGCTTACCATACGAGAAAAGTTTAAAAGACACTCGCTCTTTTCCAGCTAAGTTTACATGTTTTATGTATCAATTTTTGCAGGCTACACACAAGCAAGTGCACCCGAGATAAATCTCAGAGCAGCAACAGCTAAACCAGTTACACAGTACTTGGTCTCTGATGCCAAGCTGCCTTAAAGCTTAAGAAACAAAATATTTATGACTAAGAACAAGACAAATGGTGCAATAATACATTAGCAGGCAGTACTGTCACTGATTGCAAACATATTCTGAGCATATATATTTCATGCACATCCTAACCTCAGAGGCTTTCTACCCACTACAATTGGTTTTCCAGCAGCTCCACATTTACCAGGAGATAATGAGGTGTGTTTTTGAACGATACAAGCAGCATTAGATGTAGTGGGAGCCAAAAACATGATCTTATTAAAAGCACATAGCAGAGCATATTACCTCTTGCCCTCTCTTTTAGCTTGAGCAGCATATTCCAATAAGTAAGTGCAGAAGAGACACTGTCAAGCACTTCTTTATAGTTTAATTTTCTTTTTTTTAAATCTCCATTGCTTGCAATGTCCTTGCCCTCTTTGAAAGCTGCAGAATAAAAGTCCTTTCTCGTCAATTTTATACTTTTTCCCTCAGCAAAGAATGACTAGGAATAAAAAAAATAAATAAAAAAAAAAGCTAAAAACTTCAGCGCCTCTCCAAGAGAAGAAGTAGAGATAAAGGTTAAAGATAAGAAGTTTTCATCAAAATCTAAAGGAACCACTAAGTTCAGAAGGAGGTCATCTGTCCTGCTCCTAATTATTGCTCATTTCCACTGCTCCCAGCTCTGGAAAAATAGTGGAGAATTTTATAGCAAACTATAGCTAACAGGAAGTGCAGCCTTGGAGATTCTTGGTCTTCAAGGAGTCTTTTCTCAAAATATTTCTTGGGCATTTTGGAGCAGAAGTTCTGAAACATGATGAGAACGAGGTAACAGTGGTGTGGGGGAGGTCCCTGGATCAGAGCAATATCCCTACAGCAGTTCGGTGATGTGTATCCTAAGAATTGCCATTAGTGGCTGCCTGATCCAGAGTTGGACCGTGACTGGAAGGAAAACATTGTTTGTACTGGCTCAGGGACTTGGAGTCACAGGAGACAGAGGGGGTCACCTGGGAGGGCTGAAGACTCCATGTTTACTCTGGCTGGGCAGTCCAGAGCTGGAAGGAGAAAATATCCAGAGCCCCTGAATTTACAGGTTGGCAGCCTCTAATTCTTTTTCCTGACTGCAGTGGAGAAACTGTCTCCTGGAGGTTATTGATAGAAATTTTCCTTCAGTTTCAGGGCTGATAAGATTATTATATTTTTCCTGTAACTTAAAAGTCATATTTTGCAGACTGTTATTTAAACACTTGACCCTTGATATGTGCTGTATATCACATAAAAGGGGGCTCCTTATGATTTAGTCAGCATGTAGTTTAAATATGGCATTCACAATGGTGCACATTCCTGTACAGAACCTTTCATTCACATAAGCTGTGGGACTAAATTTGATTTAATTTCTTTCTCTCCTCATGTATTGCAAGTCTTTAAAACAGCAACATGAAGAAGAAAGATCTCACCTCCACACTTTCTTTTCCCAACCTTTCAGCCAGCACAAGTGTTTCAAGAATTTATTGGATGACATCACAACTACTGAATACTCTCCAAAAATATATTTGCACTCTTGGTTACATGGAGGTTTGGTCAGCAGATGCCATCATGGCAGTGACAAAAAGCTTTGTCTGTATCTTATCTATCCTTCCTGTAAACTTCACCAGACTTCCCTGTTTTATCTTTTTCTTTAGGGAAAGAAAAGGGAAGCACTGGGTTTCGCTGGGAAGCAGCTCAGGTCTCCACGCTGAACAAGCTGATTTTTCCAGTCCAACCTCTGATACATTTAAAGTGAATCTTGAAAGATTCATGGAGACTAATCCTGGAGACTAATTCACAGCATAGCTAAAACCCCATTACAAAAGACAGAACTCAACCAGCAGCTGAAGTTACTCTTTTGCCAAAGGAACAGACAACTGCTATTCAAGTAAAAGTAGCACATTACCTTGAGAATAGTGTTTCATAAAATAAGATCTTTTTCCCTCTGGGTCATGGCTTCCAGTAAATTCTTTTGTGGCTGTGTTTTTTTTTGCTGCCTGCTTCTACTCATAATGAATCTATTGCATAAATCTGAAACTCAGGCATCCACTCCTATATGTAGAGGAACCAGCATATGGAAACAGACATAATCAAATTTCCAAAAGTTGGGCATGTTTTCTGTTGGTTGCAGCAAGTGAAGATGCCAACACTGAACAAGGTGGTCTTGGAAGCACAGTCAAGTGCATCCTCACTTGAAAAAGGGTAAGAAATAGTCCAAAAAGAATTTGAAGATTGAAAGAGACTAAAGGAGAAGATGTAAATCAAGCCAATTGGATTTCCTGATACGACACACTAAGTGGAGAAAGGATCCCCAGCAAATATTTAGTACCTCAACCACTTCAGCGTATTTCCTGACAGAGTATCCGAAAGCACTTGTCTGTGGGAAGTCCGAGCAGGGAGAGATTTGGATTTTAGTGGGATCTGCACATCTGCTACAGCATCAGCTGTTCCATGGACACAGTGTGTGCTGTGGCACCAGCTGATGCTGCTGAAGGCAGAGGCCAAGCCCAATGACAAGATGTGTCTTCTGTAGGGACATGTAGGACATGTGGGTTTGGACAGGGAGCTACTACAAAATGCACTGAGGGTGCCTGGGAATGGATCCTTTTCTTTCCCCAGCTATCCCCCAAACAGTCCAAAACTTTGCTGGTTGAGGAGATGTGCAAAGCAGAATGTCTGTAATTTATTATGTCCAGCAATAAAAAAAATATTAAGTTCATTTTTTAATGCTTTAAAACCTTTTAAAAGACTTTTAAACCTTTCATTGGGGGACATAATTAACCTTGTTTTGCTATCTGCAACAGACCTAGCCTCCAAACACATAATTAAGCAGTCACAAATTGCAACATTGGTTTGTTTGGTTCCCACACCACACAGATATTGATAAAAGCTTTGCTTGTCAGTTATTGCACTGTAACTTACAGGCTGTGGGTAACAAAATTAGGCAAGTTTGGAGCTTGAAGACCACATTCAACATCTTCTTATGTTTTCCAACACTGAATATTTTACTCAGTGCATTCTCTATGGATTCAGTGGCTGTATGCACTCAGATAATGTAGCAGCTACGTCTTGAAATAGAAGATTTAAAGCTTGTTAAGCACAAAGGATGTTTTTCTTTCTTTGTGAGACAGAGGGTTGGTTATAGTCTCCTGTAGCAAATTGTACCATCTATAACCAATGCAAGGATTCATAAGCACCAGCATATGCAGAATGACTGGCTACATTTTGTAGTTCAATTCTTACGGACACAGATACGTGTCCTGGAGACCAGAAACACCATATGCTCTAGGAAGCAAGTGCTGAGGCTTCTGCACCATCTCACGTATTCCTCCTGTTCCTCAGACTACCCACTGAATAGCCAAAGCTGTTACACAATGTATGTGTGATCTATAGCAAAAAGTAAATGCAGAAGATGGCACGTAAATCATTTAAGTAGGTTCTCTACAAAATTTCCAGTAGTAGCTTTTTGGCACTACCAACCAGATAGAGAGTATTTCCAGCAAGAATTGTTATTGCTGGAACTTTAATTCTTTACTGGAAAAGAGCCTAGATTACAAGGATGAAAGCAGAAGTACATCAGCAACACCTGAGGAAAAAAAAGAATTGGAGGAGACTGATGTTCTCTCATACATTTCCCAGACTTCTATTTAGCAGCAAGTTAATTCTCAAGGTCCCACAGGACAGTTCAAAATACAAAAATATTTTTGCTTGCTGTCAAACACACTAGTTAGCTGAGGCCTTTAGATCCTAACTCTTAACAAGAGTCCATGTAAAACATCAGAATATTTGGAGGATCACCAGGAGGAACATAAAGATTCTTACAGTACTTCTATGTGTTCTTGTGGGTGATGGGGGAACTACAGTCTTCTCTTCAAAGAGTAGAGAGACTTCCCAGTTGGGATTTGTACTTATTTTCCAGCATGATTTCCAGTGTGCCCAAGACCAAATGTCCAGATCAAGTACTTTGTGGAAAGAAGAAATATCTCAGTGTTGAGTATACCATGGCAGGGTGTTTCACCAGAACTTGGCTCATGATGTTTAATGAAGGAGGAGAACTCAGGCAGCACATGAAACTGCTTGAGAAAGCAAGTAGTAGGACTCTGGGCTACAGGTATCCCAGTTCAGAAGGTTACCAAGGATAGTATTTGCTAATATTGCTCTTCAGAATTAGCTCCCCCCAATCTAATTCTTCCTCTTCTCCTGTGCATTGTCTCTCTGCATTAAGGTAGATGGGCAGCTTGCATACTCAGTTAGGAACTAAATAGCTTTGCTATTAAAAGGCCAAATTCAACATTCTGCTGCCATCTCTATGGCTACAAGGTTGCACTTTCAAAAGCATACAAAATTAGACTTTGGTTATATCTATAAAAAATGAATGCCTTATGAGAGGTGATCTGGATTTGTGCTGGTACAAGCTAAATTTTGCTCTAAAGTTGATGTTTCAGGGATTTTAATGAAGTGATAATTTTATATGGCTTAAATAGAATTGGAAAACACCTCCTACCCAATTTTTCTAATATTCAGGTTAGTGTGTCTGTTTCTTCAGTTACTTTGTGCTTTAAATTACTGGCATTTGACTTGTGGTTTTGGCAGCCATAGTCTGCTTCCTCCAATTAGTGAAGAATGAGAAAGGATTTCTGGGCTTTTAAATACAATTCAACATGAACAACTTTACAGTAGCTTCACCTACTGAGAAACTCAAACAACTTGTTTGCACCAGGCTGATTCTGCTGCAGAAGCATTGCTTGTGTAATCGTCACACCTTTATTTAACCCATGGTATTAATTCACCTAAGCTAAAAACTGACCACAACACACAGGTGAGAAGCTGCAAATATCTGACAATTAAAAAAGCTTTAAGGCCTTGCTGTGCCACTGCTTAGCATTTGCAAGCCCATTTGCAATCAAAGAGCATCCTGGTGGTCCATATCAGCATTTACAGGACCTTGAAACCAGCACATCTCTTTGTCCGAACACTTCTCTTAGAGAGAGGGCCCTGGAATCCCACAAATATTTTCTTTTAAACACTGTTATTTTATCCTGTTTCATCTTAATTGGGAAGAGGGGCACATCTAGACTTTTCTGTGCTCTGAGCAAAGATTAAGAGCTGCAGGAAAATATATGTGGACTGCTCTGCCTGCCTCCTTCCTGCCACTACAGCACAGAGGAACTGCACTGTGGGCAACAGATTCTGCAGGTAACGTCAATCCTGGCTCTCCCTGTCAGCCCCAGTTTATGTTTTTAGTGCTCTGTGGTTGTGAGCAAGGCAGGAGGTGCAGGGTGCAGAGGCACTCCCACTCTAATTCCCTGCTCCCGGGCACTCTGCCCCCTTCAATCACTGCCAGCCTTGGGGGGTTGGCTATGCTTCAGCTCACCTCCAAATGAAGCTATGGAGGAGGATCCAGGCGATTCAGGTGGTGTGGGATGGATGTCAGCAAGCTGGGCCCTCAGTAATTAATGGTTCATAAAGATTCCTGGTATCCAAAATGAGCCTGGTTATGTGACTGCATTAGTCTGTTCCAGGGTATGAACAGAGGCAGGTGAGAGGCATACTCTGTGTGATCCCTCTCCAAGCTGTGCCTGGGGAGGTGTCATGGCCAAACTTTCTCCAGGTGTTGTTATTAACCATAATATCACCTTCGTGCTCTGACAATTACTGTAAATGGCCCCAAAACCAAAGGCCTGCAAAGGACAAGAGAAGTCAGGTATCTGAGAGCCAAACTCCTCAGTTTTGTGTCAGCTATTCCTCTCCTGTGCTGAAGACGCAATGTCAGACTGAAATAATGAAAACCAGGGCAGAGTTCAGTGAAGTGAGGTCATTCTCATGATAGTGTTTGCCTGAAGTAGGAATTACAAGATCACCAATAAACTCCCAGATCCTGAGGGTTTTTTCCAATGAACTTTATCAGCTTAACCATGGAAAGAGATGTAAACAGGCATTCAAACTACTTTGTGCAGAAACCAAATAACAGAATACCAATCTTTTTTTCTCCCAGTAAACAACATTAAATGACTGAGAAGCAGGAGCTGGGTGTGGAAGAAATATTACCTTTGTGCAAGAATTACTGGGCTTTGTGGAAAGAAACTTCACTCAGAATTGAACGTCATTCACTTCATTCAGAATTCTACCCCCTCCTCATTTTTCCAACCAACATTTAAATTTATTGCTTAAGAAAAAAAATTTAAAGTGTCTCCTGACCCTTGGAAGATGCTTTATTCCCAGTAAAGATCCTTTTCAAAAATGCTTTGATTAAATGAAGAAGGAGAAAAGATGAATAGACAGCTAAATATCCTCTAATAAGAAAAGTTAATAAGGAAAATGGTTCTAATATTTCTTTCTCTGATAATGGTTCCATTGTTTTGATTGGAGAGGCAGAAGTGAAGCATACACTCAGTGATGCATTCCCATGGCTAAGTCACCTGTAAGATTGCATTTTGCATTTGAAAGCTCTTTGACAAGGTCTGTCCCAGGGTAGATGCCTTTGCTTCTTTGATGCGGTTAAGCAATTTTGCACAAACATGTAATAGATTAAATTAGATTTAGTCTTCCTTGCATGCTTTTATACGAGTCCTGTGTTAGAGATGGAGCTCAGCAACATCCACTTGCAGTGAAGTGCACACTTGAAGGCACTTTGCAGGATGGGCTTAACTTCAACAATCAAAATGAAAACACAAACCTTTCCTTGTACAGAAAAAAATATGCTCCATTTCCCCAGATCTTACTCTTCTCTTTTTCCCCTGCTATCTATGAGCTGGAATATCAAGTTGCACCATTTTCTACTATTCCATAAACACCTTTTGAGGGTGGAAAGACAAACCCCACTACACTTAATACCTGAACCTATTATTCCATTAAGGGGTTAGAGATTTTGAGGAAAACTGAAAAGATTGCAAGTTGTTTTGTGTTGCCAACAACAAACTGTCCATTCATCATCCCTGGAAGTGTTCAAAGCCAGGTTGGAGGGGGCTTGGAGCAACCTAGTCTAGTGGAAGGTGTCCCTGACCATGTCAGAGAGGTGGAACTGAATGATCTTTAAGGTCCCTCCCAACACAAACCATTTTGAGATTCTATGATTCACATCACTGATGTAACATGGAGCCAGTAGCAGGAAAAAAACAACACAAAATAGTTCTTTCCTCTTATAAATCTAAATAGTATTTAATGAAGGCATCAATCAACAAAGGAAACATTTTGTGGATATTTGCTATGACATAAAGTAGTCTCAGGGAGTCCACTTGGGGGCAAAAGTACCCTTGATCAGGCAGTCTGCATTTTAACAACATAAAGGACATAAGAATTTCATAAGAAATAAATGTATAAATTAGGCCTAATTTTTTACTACCTGTCTCGTATCTAAAGGTCTGGTTCAAGGTGCAAATGGAAAGTTCCCCTTTGATTTCAGGGGACTTTGGCTGTGTGTTGCTTAATAACAGCTTTGCTAATGAAGTGTCTGTTGGTTGCAGATTGTGACACTCCCTTCCTGGCATTTTAAAAACTTTTCAAAATATATGGAAAATGTGTACACTTGGATTTTCTTAATTATGAGGGGAAAAAGCAGCAGATGACGTTATTTTAGCCAACAGAATTTCAAATACATTTGTACTTACAATATATGCTGACATTAATACTTTTTCACCATTGAAAGGGGGAATATTGGCACCTACCCCTGATAATGAGAAGGGGAAGGACCTCCCTCTACTCCTACACCATCAACCTGCTTGGGCTGCAGCACCATTCAGGTCCCCTTTACTTCAAATTACTGTTACTTTTCTTTGTTCTGAGTGAAATCAAAACAGTCCTAAAGTGAAAGTTATTTGGGTCAAAACCATAAACCACATGAAACCCCTGCTGTAACTTACATTTATTTTTTTTTCCCTAAGCTTAGTCAGAATTCTAGCCAAATTGGCAAACATGATCAGAGCTTCAGGTTGGTGTGCGTTAAACAAAAATTCCCCCAAAATCTGAAAAACAACTCACTTTTGCCTCATTTTAGGGATTTCTGTGGAGAATATTAAACAGCCCTGTGTAACAGGATTAAAATAAATTTAACTTCCAGGGTCTGAAATTTCTTCCTCCGGGTTTAATGACAGTTTTATTAACATAAACTGATGCAGGATTAGACCGTTAAATATTTAAATCCCAACACTTCCCAAAATTAATCTAGAAAGGGGAAAATTTCAGCCTGTTCCTTACCTAAAATAATCTATTCCACCCATGTGCTTATATGGTCCACTCTTGTAATAAGTGATTTCGGAAATGGGATATACAGTCACTAGTTAATTTACTTTTGGAGTAATTTGCCCAGAATACTTCTGAACAATTAGCACTCTGGTCTGAAGGACAAAATTACTTTGACAAAGTCGTGCCTAGGGGCCACTCCATGACGTGTTCAGAGTCCGACATTTTTGGTACATGTCTGGAATTGACAGTGACTCAATACATAAGGATATCCTTTCATATTCATTTATGTGATAACCCCACTTTTGTTGGCACAGGAATACGTTGTCTTTTAACCTGACTTAAGGAGCTGGCCCTAGAATTAGTCTTCATCATTTTGGATAGCAAGTTGGAATCAAGATTATTTTGACAGATGGCATCTAGTCTGTCTAATATGCATTTTACCTGCTCCATAAATATTGATGACTTTAATACATTTGTGTTCTGCCATATGTTTCTTAAAGGTACATTTCCAAAACTTGACTTGGTGTATGATTTTGATGGAATTAATCTCCATTTTGTAGTACTATAAATGAGATCACAATCACATGTGCTGTGTCTGATGTTGGAAGGTTAAAAATGGTGTGTGTGAGGGCACAGGGGTAACTTCAGTTCCTCCTATTTCCTCTCAGTCCTGAGGTCATGGACATTACAGAGTACAAGTGGAGGGTGGCTTTATAATACAAACCTTATAACACAGAAAAGAGTTCTGGACAAAGGGACCCCCTTGCCTTACAAGGTCCTACCACTTGGACCACCATTTAAAGCAATTTCTCTGTCTCCACCATGAAACCCTTCACCTCTGTCAACTCCTATGACTGCCATATAAAATGCCTTCAAGGAAAAAAAAAAATGGAAAGAAGATGCTCTTGTTAAATACCTACTAAATCATTTCTTAGACCCACAATGGCATTAGGCTCTAACACTGATACACTATACAGGTATTCCTCTGCATAAGTCATTGAAAGGACACACTGCCCTGTGCTTTCTGGAGAAGAGCTGTTTGCTTTATTCAAGCCCAGTTTCTTTGAACTCTGTCATTTCTAAGGCAGATGGGGTGTACAGTGACAATTAGCCCTTTTATTATTAACACCACTTTCCTGCTTCTCCACCAAGGTTACAGACCCGTTCACAGTGCTGGAACTGAAATGGGAGTGGGGCCAGGGCTGCTGGCAGGGAAAGGGGAGATGTGGGCTAGTGAAAGCCCAAGAACCATCCCCCCAGGCTCCCAGAGCCTTGAAAAAAGCAGCACTGCTTCCAACGGGAGCAGCCTCGTGCCCCAGGGCTGGGAGAAGTTGGCTTTGACTCCCAGCAGTTTTTCCTCTGTTGAATTTGCCACCTTGTCTCATCAAGCAAAAAAAGGCAGTCTTAGCTCTACCCCCTTCACATTTCACTGCTGCTGCTTCCTTTGCCCACTCTAATTAGAAATTCTTCAAATAATGCCAGGGACAACCTTTGTGTCTACATTTTACAAGGTGTTCTACAATATGGCTGAATGCATCAACACATAAAAAATATGGGATGACTTTCATAGTTAACCGTAGGAAATCAGAACAATATTTCAAAATTTCATAAAATAATAAATAATGTGCTTCCATTTTTGCATTAGTTTGAAATAACACCAAAATAACATTTTCACAAAGAAAAATATTTTTAACCAAATTTGAGTGTTCCCAGTGAAAGAGATTTTTCTCAAAAATTACAAACTATAAAAATGACAACTTCATGTAATTGCAGTTTTCCAAAAATTAGTGAAAGACAGTTTTCTAGTCTGTCAGGTGCACAATTTTTCTAGTTATTTTCAGAAGAGAGAGAGATTTAAAAAAATCACTTAGAATCATAGAATAACCTGAGTTAGAAAGGATCCACAAGGATAATTGAAATCCAACTTAGAATTATGATATCAGCATTCACTTAATGTTTCCACATGTTTAAAAAGTTATTTTGCTTTTTTTGTGAAATACCTTGTATTATTTACTCCTCTTTACAAGGGGAAGATAGTGCATCATATCTTGCCAGCAAAAGAAGGAAAAGAGAACTAGAAAACCTGCTGAGCATATTTGCAGCCAAGCCTTGCTTGATAAATAATAAGCACTTCAGGGCTCAGCACGTAAAAGGAGAGGTTAATGGTCTCGCTGATGCTTTGGTACATTAGTGATGGCAGAGGCTCAGTCTGTTGGCACTGAAATCACACAGGAGCCCAGGTTCAGCACGGTACTTACAGGAGAAATACAGGCAGTGCTTTAACTTTGCTACATCAAGTGATTCCAAGCCCCATACAAAACCATCAGGAAGGTTTCTCTGCAAGTATCTTTCTTCAAATTAAACAAACCTTTTTTCAGGTCTTTCCTTTTTTTGCAGCCACACTGTATGAAGCTTGGTCTATGTCTGCTCTAATTACTATAAATTCAGTCACTCAGGGTCAGGTTTTATCCCTGGGCACTAACTTCCCACATGGCAGTGGCCAGCAGCCACCCAGGGTGGTATTTATCAAAACTTAAAGCTGTGGTGACAGCACTGTCCCAAAATTTATGCTGCTTGCTGCAGAGGGGGCGGGCCAAGAAGGATGTTTTGCATAAGATTTGGTTTGCCTGAAGAGACTTTAACTGCGTACTTAATAAAGTAGCAAAGGTAAGCTCAATTTCAGCCATGCCCACCTATAGAAGTGATACTCTCTAAGTTAAAGCTTGGACAGGGCTCACCTGATCATACTATTAAAAGAACATTTGGAAGAAAGCCAGCAACCTCAGCCTGTGTGAGGGGTTCAACGATAGGACAGATCCGTGATAGATGTAAAGCAGCAAAGCATCCCTGGCTTTTGTGTGGTCAAAATAATTTTCACCAGTTCAGAATACATCCTGGCTCTGGTTGGATGAGGCAAAAAGGAAAGCCAGGGACCAAAAGAAGAGCTGGCATTTCTGAAGCCAATAGTAATCTCTGGTTTAGCTCATAATAAGAGCTCTAGGGAAGTTCCAGAGTCAGTCCTGGCCTGCAGCAGAGCCTGCTAATTTGGACAGAAGCTAAAACAGTAGCTTGGCTGCTATGAATGGGAAAAAGAAAAACAAGTGCTTCTCCATATTTCAGTTGTGATTTGACACCTCTAAATGTGGGCAAAGGCTGAATCAAGTCAGAAGCTTGGGTGTTTGGTTGAACCAACAGGGAATATATAAAACAAGGCAGAAACACAATAAGAAATGACTTTCCTTGAGTGGCTTCTAAGTAGACCAAAACTGCAACAGGAAAAAAACCTCTCAGAGCTATTTATTTACTTATTTTTGCCACTGTCACTTTAGTAGTACTTCTCGAAAATACTATGGCAAATTACAACTCCTGTCATAGTGGAGGTTAACCAAGGATCTGTAACCCTCATAAGACACAAAGCCTATTTCTTTTCACTTCAGTGTAAAGCTTCTGTGTGCATCCTTGTTAGACTCAAACAATTTTTCAGGTATTTTGGTTATTTGTATTTTTTCAGTTTAGTTGTGATTGTAATGACAGCGGAACTGCTGTTATCAATAGCTCTGCCTGCTGTACCCTGGCACCACATTAAACAACCACTTATGAATTGTGCTGAGGTTTAAAACAACCCTGTCCTCAAAAACACTCCAGTTCACTGCATTCAAACTGGGGCCTGCACTGAGCACAGCAATGTGAACATGCTCCTTGTTTCACCCTTAGGTACCAGCAATGCTCACTTTATTCTGTGGTTCTTCACCTATGTCCCAGCAGTTCCTGAAAGATCCTGTTCATGCCTGTTCTCTGTTATGAGTCCTTTTCTAACTCATTTTGTTGAAATAGGAGAGAATACAACTGATAATCCCCAAACATAATTTATCTGAAAGATTTCTTAACAGGAAAAGTAAGCTCTCAACATCTTTTTAAGAGCAAGAGGACTCCGCAGGTAACTAAAGAACCCAAGAGTCTTTAAGCGACGTCTTCAATCTGATTGTGACTAAACATTGTAGCTGGACAGTCAGGTATTCAACACAGAAATTAGTTCAGTTTTGGGCTCAAGGTCAGAGAACTTTTAACTTGGTGAAGAGAAAGCTCCACTGATATTATTCTGCATTTCCTATCAAAACACCTCTCGAAGGAAAGGTACTGCTTCAGGGACCACACATGCAAGGTTTTAGGTGCTTGTCTTATCTCACAGTGTCAGTGACCACAATACAGAAGCCAAAGCCACAACTCTGTTTCTGATACATCTAAATCATTAAGAAGCTGGGATTGTGAAAGCATAAAACCACTATGTTCATAATTCCTGGGCCACTGGTAACAAGCTTTATTTCAATATTTTCTTTTTCCTAATATGTACACAATTTACTTCTGAACTGCGTGTACTGTAACAGAGCTCAGGAGCTTTTATTTTCTGAGTTGGATTTGCAGTGTTTATGTATCACAGAACACCCTGAGAGGAACAACCTTTCACCCCATCCATTTGTTTAGTAAGGCATTTCTTGGTTTAATAAATGAGGTAACTAACATGAAAACTTTTCCTTGCTCCTAAGGTTTTGTTGTTGCTATTGAAAATTATTTCATTACTTTAGAGGGCTTATTCGAGATCACTACCACATCTTTCTTTTGTTCATATGCCCGTAACATATAAGAAATAACAGTAAAACCTTTCCCTTCATTACCTTTCACTCAATCTAATTACTTCTTGCTTCTGTATGTTGAATTGGATGAACTATTCAAGTTTCTAATTCGAGTTTTGAAATCATTCAAATTTAAATTATATGCTTTAGATCATCCACTAGTAACATCTTCTCGTAAGGATTTTTTTTTGCGTGTGTATGTGAAGAATCATAATTTAAGTCTCACCAATACTGATAGTCCTCTGCAGTTTTAGTCTTTTCTGCAGTTCTCATTTTCAGTATGCAGAATATGCTATTAAGTAATACACAGCCCACCAGGGATTTACATGTGTATTATTTATAGAGGAACCCCAACCATTATATAATCCTTGTTGGCTCAGGAGTTCCACCCAGGGAAGCATTTCATCTTGTCTCAAGAACACTTCCTAATAACAGCATTGCAGTGGCTTTCTTACTGCCTGCTTCAAGAAGTAATAATTCTTTATCAAAGGGTTAAATTTCCCAACACAGCAAGAGTTTTTAAGGCCTCTGCAAGCTCTCTCATCAGTCTTTTATTTACCCAGTCTTGTAGTGGTTAATGTACAGTCAGATTCAGGAAAATGGACAGTTTCCTATTCCTCATTCTTCTGTGGATACACTACATGACCCAGCTAAATGAAACAGTATTCCTGAGCCTAAGGCTCTCTAGAAAGTGGAATTAATAACCTGTATGTAAATGTAAAGAAATATACGGGATTTTAGATTAAAAATAATAGTCTTACAAACCTTATTGCATTTATTATTCCATATACACTGGAATATTTTCCAGTACAAAAGACTTTTAACCTTCAACGTAGTCATTGTTTAATTTCTCATGTTAAGTCTTTTCTGGTTGAGTACCAGAAAACCAGTGACCTTCACTGAATTGTGAGAGCTATTGGGAACAGTTTCTACTTCTTACTTGTATGTTTCCTGGCTGATAGAAACAGAAGGGGAAAACTTTAAGTCCACTGCTGATGTGGGGAGGATACACTGTGACTTCTGCAGAAGAAAGTTTTGCCTTGTGTTAATCAAAATCAGAGCAAAACACAACCTCAAAACCAAAGCAAACATTCCTGATCTGTTCCTTGGCTGTGCAGTGTCTTGTCTTACTGTTTTTAATCACAGAATCGTTCGGGTTGGAACGGACCTCAAATATCATCCAGTTCCAACCCTTGCTATGAGCAGGGACACCTTCCACTATCCTAGGCTGCTCCAAGCTCATTCAGCCTGGCCTTGAACACTTCCGTGGATGAGACAGCCACAACTTCTCTGGGCAATCTGTGACAGGGCTTCCCCACCCTTTACAGGGAAGAATTTTGCTTGAGTTTATCTGAAAAGTTATAAATATTAAGAAATCCTTTCTCCAAAACATGGGTAAATACCTTGATTATATTGTTAACTCTGATAAGGCAAGAAATAAATACTGATATCAATAGAACAAGCACTTTAACCAAAATACTTGTATGATTAAATTGATAGTATTATCAAATGTCTTTTATCTTGGGACTTGGACACTACCAATTTTCAGAGCACCGCAGCAGCAGGAAGAACTACTCATTAAAATTAAGTTAAATCAAAATCACATTGTGAATGGATTCAGTGTTGGGAATATACACAGGTAGGATTTATTTTGATAGAAATGAAGACTCTCAACAGTTTTCCCCCCTACTCCCTGTTATTCCATCACGTTTGTTTGATTCCTTTGCTCCCTCTGGGCTGCACAGGTGTACATGCTACAGAAATTTGGCTTGATACACATTTACCTATTCCATCCAAACACAAGACTTCTTGAGAAGCTCTTAGCTTCCACTTACAGAAAAAGAAAAATCACATTATGTAAATGGCAAATCAAAATTCAGCATCATTAATTGCTGAAAAGTCTCTGAAAACCTGCATGTTTAGAGGTAGTGCCATCCTAGAACTTCACAGCTCTTACTCTCTGCTCCTGTACGGTGCAGTTCCACCACAGAACCCGCACCAGTAACTTGAACTGGTGTCAGCCAGAGCCAGAGGGCATAGCATGAGATCCCCATTTGTAAATATCACTGGACCACTCTGAAGTGGGCTCATTTCTGGCTTTGCCTTAAGCATCATTTGAAGGGCTAATTCTGTTTCATTTCCCTCTATTTTCAGCTATTTAGCATAATTAATTTGATCAGCCCAGCGAAAAGAGTGTTTCTTTCTTCCATGCTGCAACAACGCAATTTCTTTGACCCCTATTTCTACCTTTTAGATAAGAGAGATTCACATGGTTAGAATTAGGGACTTTTGCATTATTAGCAGTTTCACTGCCAGAATAATTACTTCAGTAGGTGAAAATACATATGTATTTATTTCTAAAATGGCAAATTTTCAGGCTGCCTCAATGTCATGGGCATTTACACCTCCTGTTGTATTGCTCCAGTTCAATATCTTTTCAGAAAACTGAATTTTTATAACTTTTGGAAAAGGTGGGAACTATGACAAACTGTATGCTTCATAATAAGAAAATAATCACCTTTTAGGAAAAGGTGATGTACACATACAATATTAGCAGTTCATTAGTAGCTAACAAGGAGAAATGCAGCTCTGATTAAATCCAAACTTTTGTCCAAGCTTCAGGCTAAGTTAATTTTAAAGGTTTTGAGATCATGAAAGGTCCAATAGACGTTCAATAAGAATGCTATGAGTTCCTGAGATTCAGTTACATTTTTCAAATAAAAATACAATTTTTAATGGCAATAGCTATTTCTGCTACTACAGTTTTGATTCGTCAAAGCTTTTAAGCATATGCTTACCTTTAGGAAAGTAAGATGACAATTAAGTCAACATATGCTTAAAATCTGTTCCCCCTGAGAACACTGTTGCAGGTTTCTGGTGTGCACCCTCTCTGTTCTGGGTTAGCTGTACTCACAACACACAGCACGAGGGGATGTTCTGGATGGCAGGTAGTGTTCTGGCCTATTTTCCTGCATTCTTTTCTCATCCTTACTCCTTTAAAACCTACGTTGATTCTCCAAGGTCTTTGGGAGGAGAGACTACAGCAGATGTGGGGTTTACCTGGGCTGCTTCCACCACTAGCCTGTATTATCATTTCTTCATACAGAACACTCAAAGCACTTTTAGAGACTGTAAATTTATGAGCAGCAAGGCAGAGGATGTGCTAATAGATCAGTGTAATGCATTAACAGCACAGTCATGCTCTCAGTTGATATACATATGACATCCCAGATGCTGCTGTTGTGTCTTGGGCACATGAGCACCCACCTCAGCTTCACACCAACTCTATCATCCTCTTCTCTCTTCCTTTTTTTTTAATAGGCATGCTATGATAATAATTAGGGTTTTGTTCAAAGCAGCCATTCTGTAAGACATGATACTCAAGGTAATACTTTTATTTTTATTTTATGAGCTCTTGTTTTGTTTTGTTTACAATTATCAGTGCCTGCTTTGGGTTCTCCAGAGAGCTTTTTTTCTGAAGCAGGTGCATTTTCAGCTCATGTAATGGATTTAGAGATATTTGGCCATAAATAGATAGTGTTAAACGCTGCTGTAAAAATGAGATAAATGTTTATTACCCAAAAGGTTAATAAAAAATCCACATGGGACCCTCTAGAAAAGAATTAATCCCTTTAAGCCTGTATTGAACCAATGACAGTTGCGCAAGATTCACAAGCAAATTGCATCCCTAAAACATCCTAAAAGCAGGGAAAAAAAAAATCCCAGACTGCACACCACAGTAAATGGAGGGAAGGAATTCATGAGATAGGTACCATTTATTATCTAATTTAAGCACTTAGTAGCAGCATCTGTTTACAAATAACCACTTTCAGCATTAGATAAGTCCCATGTTAGGCTACTGTTCCTTCCCAACTTTATTATCAAACAGTATGATTTTATCAGGGTAACACAGAAAGTCTCAGCTGAAATACAGTGAGCTGTAAACCAGTCAACAATCCAAATTGTCAGCAGAAAGAGGAACCAGCACTTGCCAGGCACAACACACTTAATGCATATACAATATTTTCACTGAATTTCATAGGTTCTCACACCTAAGTTTAATGGATTAAATCACTTGACATTTTACTTCTCTTACACCTTGCTGTTGAATGCAGAAGTGACATGCAGCAGTACGGTTGGAAAATGGAATTGTTTTTATAGGAGTACAGATGATATCTTGACCATCAGATCAGACAGGTGCCCATGACAAAGTAGACATAACATGATCTGTTCACACAACACACGGTAATGCAAACTCTTCCAATTAGGCACCTTTCCTGCTCCCCCTGGAGGTGGACAGAACTTACAGTCTCCCAAAATCAATTTCCTTGTGTCCTCTTAAAGTTTTTAAGCCTTCACTTTCCTTATTACCACTCATACTTTACTTCTGCTAGTTGTAGGCCTACTTTTTCCCAATCAACAGATAGCAAAACCTCTCTATTCATGCTAGAGGAGTGGACTTTAGAATAATTTGGCCCTCTCTTGAACAAACTGGCTGTTATCCCCCCCTTCTGGCTGCCTGCTAGAACGAGACAATGAATCCAAGTTTGCTCCCACAAAAGAATCCAGTGACTACCAGGATTTGGGATAGCTAAGATGGGTAGATGATTTCTGCACCATTTGGCAGGCAATACCCCCACACACTCTGCTCTTTTTCTCCTTATTTTTCTAACTGCCTGGTGGATTCTGTCTGGGTAAGGACTGTCTTCTTCAAGGAAGGATGAAAAGCGTGTGATATTTATCTACATGACTGCTTGAAGCAAACCCTGGAGATGAACCAGAGTTTAAAGGTGCTGACTGAGATCTGTACCTCCCAAGGGCTGCAAGGATGCTTCTGGGAGCAGGGAGTTACTTATCTCCAGAGCTCAAAAAATAGAAACTGTACATCAACAAGAGATATTTAGGCCATGGATTTTAGCCCCTGAGGTTTTCAAACTCTGGATGAAAGGACAGGCTGGTATGCATCTTAAATGCATTTTGGTGAAAAAAGAGCTGCATGGTACCAAAACACGAGTTTTGGCACACAAACAGTGTGCCTGGTATAAACTAGTGAGTTAGTTAAACACAACAGACTTCTTCTGACTCCTACAGTCGAAATTATTGGAGCATTTACACAGTTGTGTTTAGTTTTTAGAAGGCTGGCATAGGCTATAGGGATTGCACGCTCTAAACTCTTAGTAAGTGCTACAGTCTTTAGCACATCTTTTTTGTGTTCCCATTTCCCATTGTGTATAAATGGGTAGGGCAACACCTCCTTTTAAAAGCATGAAAAAAAAATAACTCTGTGAGGTTGCCAGAATGAAATGACAATTAAAATATCTGAGCAAAGCTTTGAAGCAAAATTTGGTCACAGTTGCTATTGCTTCTTTTTTCAGGTCAATGCATTCAAATGCTGTTTTTATTTTTCCCAAAAGTAATGTATTTACATTACTCTGTCTTTCCTCTTCCATTTATTATCACTGATACCTTTCTTAACATAACAGAGCTTTTAGGAAATCTACCCCTTTATCCTCTGATGCGTTAAAATGCTGAAAGATTTTTTCTTTTACTATATAAAAAAATGCTTTAAGATATAAGCGTTCTTTTGAGCACATCTTTGGTAGTGTGTGGGAATTTTGAAACTCCAGTTTATTTTATACTACGATGATGTTTGCTATAGATATATCCTGAAGTTAATGAAGTATCACTATATATCAGAAGTTTAATCCAGATCCTTCAAGCCCCCCAAACTTTGTGATATTTTTAACCAGTGCATCACTTCAATTAACCCCGCCTTTGCATATCCCCAGGTTGGAGTCCTGGGCTGATGAAATAGCCTAGCTCCATCCTGAGATTGACAAGTTATTAATTAGGACAGCAGGCCTGTCACAACCTCTAAGCCTCACCAGCACTTCCACTAGTTCCTTGGAGAGATGTATTGTTGGCTACTATTGGGATGAAGCTTCTCACTTCCAAAATACAAGCCTCAGTCATGGCAGTGGGTTAAAAATTACTGTTAGTATTTTTGCAACCCCTTGGCCTGAAACTCTTCTTGTTTGGTTTTAAGGATGAAGACTCAGACCATTGAAAATGATGGGAGTTTTGCCACTGATTTCACTGGGGCCAGAGTTTCACTCTACACATTCTACAGGGAATCCTGAGAGAAAGAATTTAATTAGCAAAGTAGATTATCAAGTGCAGTGGAACAAATACAGCCTTGAAATACTCTGTTGTCTCAAAAACAGAGGTAGTGACTCAGATAACATAGGGCAGGACCTGATCTACAGAATCTTTCTATGTTGGCTGAGAGAGCAAGAGCCAGTGCTGCAAACTTTGGTCAGCTAATAGTGAATCCTTGTTACAGGACAACGCTCAAAGCACTTGAATAAACCTCTGAGTTAGCAAAGTTGTTAAACTCCAAAAGCAAATGGAAGCTCTTCCAAAGGATGACTGAAGGGTGACAATCTTGACATACTCCCTGTATGTTGAACACTTGCCTTGACACAGAGGCATGGGAGTACACAGAGATTTAGACTCAGGAAGAGCTGTATATTTTCATATTACTGTTTGCATTGTATTACTTCATTATTATTCTCTAATAAGGCCATTAGCATGACATAATGGTGATCAGATACAGCATGAACTCTGTTTAAGAGAGTTTTCAGTTGCATTGTTTTTACCTTCCACCAGTCCAGGGAGGGAGCAGAGTGTATATAATGTAAAAACAAAAAGAATGAAAAATTAAAAAAAGATAATTTTACAGGAAAACACGCATGCTAGAGTTTTACTGAGAGTATTGTATCCCATTTGAAACATTCACATTTACTGTCAGGTTCCCTGAAGAACAGCCACAGTCCTATAACACTGGTGCTTTTGCAGCTCTACTAGTTTAGAGACAGCTGCTTTTTTTGGATTAGATTCACAAGAAAAGCTGGAGCCAATGCCATGTAGGTCACCATGTGGGGTTCTAGCACTTGCCACAATGCAAAACATTATTTAAGACCAAATTTTGTGAAGGAGCCAAGGGCCCTCTGTAGCATCTGGGTGTGCTGGTTTCTAGTTCATTGCTTAGAGAAAAATACATGGTTTCAGGACAGAAAATGGAAAGGGATTAATAGAGGGATTTTTGTACAACACAGAGCAATGCCTGATCTCAGATTTGAGTCCTCTATGTATTTATCAAGCCATCAATGTACAGCTTTATAGTCACTGTTTCAAAACATCCACAGGCCTGTAGACATCATGTAGAATTAACACAAGTACAGTTTGTAGAAAAGCAACACCCCTGAGAATGCAAATCTAATCACACCCCTGGATGATAGCCTGGATAATACCTATTTCCACAGTAAAACTATAGTCTGTCATAACAATGAAAAAATCCTACCTTTTCCTTCCTAGCCTTTCAAGTCAGCCTTTCTCAAAGCACCTCCAAATGAATACTATTTAATGGCTTGGTTTGAGCACGAAAGGACTTAGTTATCTTAGATCAAGTTTCTAGTGAGCAAGAGTCAACACTGCAGATTTATGCATGACCAACGTAACACACACTGGCTATAGCACGTATTAGCTGAGATCTCCAGGACTGCTCAAGTATGGAGACTACACAAAAGCATTTTCCCATTCTTGGAAGAGTTCAAGTCTAGGTCATTTTGAGAACGGACATGAAGGAAAGTTCATGGTTGTGCTGGAAAACTAGAAGTCTAGCTTCAGTTGGTCTGGGTCCATAAGAAGGGCAAGGCTCTTATCCAAACTTTAGTTATCACATTACTATTCTTTACACAGGTGGGCAACAATGTTAACTAACACAATCCAGCCAAATAAGGAATCATATCAAAACCTGGGATACACACAATTCTGACTAAATCTAAGAAAACACAGAAACAACAGACTCACGACCAACAGCCAATGCTGTCACATTCACAGAGAGCTGAGAGACAATCTGAGTAGGATATTTCTTGAGAGCCACACAAGAAACTCCCATCACCATTTTCTTTCAAATTTCCCATAAAACCTTACTTTCAAAGTATAAACACCAATTCTGTTTTCCTATCTACCCCATCTGCAGTCCTACCTCCATCGAGAAGATAACAGGAAGCTCTCCAATATTACACAGCACCAGAGGCAAAAGATACTCTGAAACTGAGACTCAGCCCTCAGAAACACCTGGGTGCAACCGTGGAGTTTAAAAAGATTCAGCTGAGTATCATCAGGTTCACCTGGCCCTGCCCTCTCAATCTTTACTCCTAATAATGATGTCTATAAAAGGCTGAGCTGAAAACAGCTTCCAGGTGAAGAAACTAATGAAGTGTAAAGACTCAGGTTGTCCCCATAAGCATGAAGCGGCAAAATGCCTTTTTTTTTTTTTTCTTTTTTACCAGAGTCATTTTATATCCTGCAGTGTTCACAAGGCCTGTGTTTTCACAGCATTTGAGGCAAACAGAATGCTCTTGATGAAATACCAGCTCTTTCTGTGTGCAGAATATGGCATTAAATTTATAGAGCAAAGGAAGAAGTGGTTTACTTGCCTAGAGGGGAATTGAGAAGTGACAGTAAGCACTTAACGGCAAGTTCCAATTACAGCATTTAAATATAATTGCATACTCTGTTAATCTATGTCAGGGTGGCATCGTTTTAATATGATTGTCACAGGTTCTTTCTAATATTATGAGTGATGTGAGTGAAGCTGAGCCTACAGAAAAAGTTCAATTCCAGGTCTTAATATGCACTCTAATTCTGTATGTCAATTATGCTACAGCAGAGTTCAAATAAAGGTCTGGGGATATAGAGGATGTAGCTACCTTTATTAAAGTACTTCTATTGTAAATACATGTGTGGGTCAGGAGAGAGTTATCATTTGGTCTTGTTATTTTTTATGAGCCTACCACTATTACAATAGCCTCTTGTGCATAATCATTTAGATGTGTCATGGAATCTTATTTGAAATGGCAATTGTAAAGTGAAAAAACAAAAATTACAGCTTGACCTCTGCAAAAATGTTCATTTAGGCACTCCTATTTGTGCATTATGTAGAGTATTACGGGAGACAATTATAATCCAAGGATCCAAAAGCATTTTTTATGTCCTTTATGAACTCCAAACTTTTAATTATACGATAGAAACTTAAGTATACAAAGACTGGATATTGATGTTTAGTAGTTAAACTTCAAAACTTCAAACAGGCATTACTCTTATGGTAATGCCTGTTTTAATTGTGGTTAAAATGTGTGGCAAACTATTTCTTCCAGTTTAAAAACCACTTGAAGGTGTTCCTGCCTCCTTGCTCCACCACATCTAGGCCTACATTGGGATTTACTTCTTCCACTGTTGTGCCAAAGAAACTGATTGTATGGTTGCACTTCAAACTGGATCAGAATTTATCTAAGTTTTAAAATGTCTCCTTTTAGAGGGTTTTTAGTCCAAAGCACTCATAGATCTGGTTTAGAAAACACAGTTGTGTCAACACAAATATTGCAGTTCAGGGGTGGAATCAATGACTGCAGTAGAGAGAGAAATTGTATAAAGAAACTGTATAAATAGCTTCCCAAAGTATTGTGTATTGCTGGAGAGTATTTAAAATGTCTCTATACAGGCACAAACTTCTGATGATGCACTTCACCAAATGCTGTAGACGTTTTGTAGGCAGTGTGTATAAACAGAATTTACTACAGGAAAGCAGCCACCTCCTTGGAAGAAACCACGAGTTTCATTGTAGGGATGACCACGATCAGCCAACAGAATAAAACAGGAAGAAAGCCCCATATGACAGAAGGCAGAGGGTGGAATTACAAGAAAGTAATTACCAAAACATTCTTATCTTTGTGCAGGTCATCACTAGATCGTTCAACAAGTTTACATCCCATATTGAAACATCACTGCCACCAACAAAACTATCCCTGAACACCATGCTGGCACTAGGGTTGCTGTAATCGTGCAGGAAGAATGCCACTTACTGAATCACTGGATTTTCCTTGGCGGTTTCCCATCCAACACTACAGGGCTTGGCTGTGTTTTACTCTCAAGATCAGGCAGGATCTCAGCCAACATTGCATGGCCACATATTTTCCTAACCCTCTGACCAGCTGCCATGCTAAAAACACAAGTTGGAAATGCCCAGCTATATAATTCCTTAAATTTAAGACCGTGTCTTCTAGTGGTTTTTTGCCCCACTTAGTCTCTGAAAAAGTGTTTCTGGCCACTAATTTATATTTATCAGTCACCCTTTTTTCTCTGTAGTTATTTTTGGTAGCAGAATATATTTAAAGTAGATTTTCTTTTATGGAAAGAAAAAAAAATTCAAAATATGGAGTTTCTTCTAAAATGACCTTTGCCTAAATAATGGATATCCTGGGGGCTTATGAAAAAGGATAAAAAAAAAAAAAAAGAGACGTACATTTATGGAAATCAGTGAAGCAAATGAGTGATTGTCCTATGAGCTCTTGGACAACACTGCACGGAGCTACCATATGCTTCCTAGTGTTCCCCTAACTGCCAGCTGTCTCCACCTTGCTCCTTCCAAATGGCAGAGAGGGCAGTCGAATTGCCAAAATTGATGTTTTGACCTGCAGTTAGAGGCAGAGAAGAGGCTGGGGTTTGGTTTGATAAGAACATAAGCTACATATAAGTAGAACAAGGACAAAAGAAGGTCATATTGTTCTTCCTCTGTCACGAGAGGGTAACTCAGGAAAAAAATAACAATATAGAGGCATTTCTGCTAAATTAGGATGAGATGAAAACCAATCCCAGATTCTGAGCAGTATTTTGCATCCATTTTTCCTTTCCTTTGCAGAAGAGACCAATGTTATACAAAGTGCCAGGCAACAGAAAATTGGATCCACTATGCTTTGAATTCATGTTGTGAGCTGAATGCAGATAAGACTTAAACAAATGTGCGGGATGGGGAATCTGCTACAATCACTGTATCATAATTTCCTTTCTAAGGATGACCCATCTCAGGATGATGCTTTCTTCCATATTTTCTTATCCTCCCTTCCACCATTTCTGGCTATGTCAATGGAGAACCACAATGATAATGATAGCAAGTCTTATTACTTTGGGCTCTGTGCCACACTAGGCCCCATCTCTAAAGGTTGCTACTTAGAATCATAGAATCACAGAATGGTTTGAGTTGAAAGGGACACTAAATATTATCTTGTTCCAATTCCTTGCCATGGGCAGATAAGGCCACTCAGAGACTCACATCCAACCTGGTCTTGAACACTTCCAGGGATGGGGCATCCCCAACTTTTCTGTGCAACAGGAGAGGTACAGCCCAGTGGGTGGCCCCTACCACACAGAAATGGCATATCCTCACTGCCTGCTGGGCTCAGAACTTGGGCTAACACAGACCTACTGGCATAGGAGTGAGTGTGTTTGTGCTCCTAACCTTGATGAGAATGTTTGATGGAAGGCCTCAGAATAAGAGGAGAAAAGCCACCATTCTGCTGAATAACAGTGGTTGCTCCCCGATCCTGCCACATTGTTAAGGACAGTATAGAAGCCCCCAAGAAACATAGTGGAAGATACCAGCCCCATTTAACATTGTTCTAATGATTATTTTTCCAGGGCATTGTTATGGTGTTGTATCTGGTGATTTTTTACTGCACCAGATGGAATCCTAAAGCTTCCTTCTTATGAAACGTTAAATTGGACAGGTTATGACTGCCTGATTTGAGTTACTCTCTAAGGTATGCATCTCATGGGAGATTTTACAAATTAAAGCTTTTAATAATGAAACACATAATAGGCAGGTGTGAGGCAGAATGTAGGAATACATCCTTATCTCAGTCATAAACTGAGAGCTTAGTAGAAAAGCTAGTTAACTGTTAAAAGCCTTTACTTAAGTGTGGCCCAAATAAATAGTGTGCTGCTTGGATGGGAACTAAGAGATTGTAAAACCTCAGAAACTCCTACAAATTTTGTCTCAGGACAACTGGAGACACTGAACATGCCATAGGATCTAGGAAAAGCAAAAGACAGTGTAATAATTTTTTCAATCTTCATTGGCCCAATGTCATCCTGAGGGTTTAATGACCTGCAGAACAAATAATGCCAGGAATCACATGCTACATCCAGGATATCTACTAACCAGGCAAAACCAGACAGGAAAGTGCAAAAAAAATGCTAAATAATTTATTTTAACTACCCTTCATAGAGAAACAAGACCTGCAGAACAAGACAGTTGAGGGGATGAGTTTTAGGGGGAACATTCTATCTCTATGCATTGTGTCCTTTATTATTTTGTAAATATGTCTTAAGGACAGCTAAGCTTCTCCAAATTGGGTGAAAATCAGTAATTAATATTTATCATATAGGCTGACAGTATTAGATGCCAGAGAACCCTCAGAGGGTGCTCCTTTCTAGCATTCAAATACCTCAGTTTTGTATCACCAAAGAGTTACCCTAAGACAAAAATTCATAGAGAAGCCCAGGCTTCAGTAGCTCTAATTCTCATAGATATAAGTTGTTTCAGCTCTCTGATCTTGAGACTATTCAAGGCAGTTCTCACTTGATGCTACAAACTTCAAGGGATAGTCATAGATCATGGTGACATCAGGTGAACATCTTCCACCCTGGAAGACAAGGAGGAATGAAGGATATTCACCTGGAATGCTGAACTGACTCTCCACCTAACAGGAAGTTTCTCCACCCTGCAGTTTCTTTGCACTGCTAGGTTGAACTGACTCTGTGCTTGGTGCATTTGCTTTTGTACCTTCCAGAATGCCCTGGACTTCCAAGAGCTCCTTGGTACAGAACAGTACGAACAGCAAATCAAGCTCATGTAACTAAGTAAGACAGTACCCCCTGTTTACATACTGAACAGAGACACACACACATTCTCATTGTTTAAAACGCCCCCCTTTTCCTATCCATATGTTGCTGCATTTCCCTAATGATGCTTCCACCGTGCCAGTGTCTCCTGAACAGGAGATGCACAACAGCTGGTGAAACAGGACAAAATCAGGGGAGAGCAGCTATTAGAGGAGTTAACTGGTAAAGCCTGGACACCACTAGGAGACATTTTCCATGTCACTGTGCATTCAGCATGGAATCTGTGTCATCACATGGTGTGGCAGTCTTGGCAAATCTGTTCCAAAGCTGAGTCTGCTGGCACTTTGCAACTACCATCATCCCTGCTGTCGTTGCTCTTTGGCTGCCTCACTGCAAATGGTGTTCTCCTGTCACCTCTGCTGCCACACAGACACACAGAGCTCGGTTCAGTTTCAGCCTACCTACGTAGTCTGTCACCAGGCTGAATGGGAATGCTCTGGATTCCCTTTTAGATGGTATTTGTCCATAATAGACAGCCCGTAAAAACAGGGATATAATTTTTTTTCTGCTTTTATCTAGGAATAGCGGAAGAATTCCTGATTTTCTATGGACATAAATGTACTCTAGCCAGCTCAGTTCAGATGTTATTTTTTCAGTGAAGATCATTAAACAGATAAAAGATTCTCTGAACATCAGGCATTAAACCTGAATTCTTTAAAGGGACAGCAGACCTTCCTGGGAACTGCAGTTTCTCTAGTGTATAAATCCGGACAGGAGTGGGTAATAAGCTATACTGGTGTTCAGGTAATTTTCTATCTGCGAGAGGCAGTTCCTTCTACATAAAACTGTATTCACTATGGATGTGCAGTTATAAAAATGGAAAGGCATGAGGACACAGCAGCTGCTGGCTCATTGTCAAATGTTGGGAGCATATTATGCTCTCTGCTGTACTGGACAAGCTTGTTTTCCCTTTGTGCTAGTGTTTTTCTGCGTTTTACCCCTTTCATTTGTCCAATTAAACTTCTCATTATTTTACAGATTTTGAGGGATCCTTCAGAGCAGTTACTCTGCTTCTGTACTTTGAACAGAAAGTAGGATATTACTTATCATTCCATTCTACTGCTCTGTTGTGGAGAGAACATACTTGTTATTTGCTGACCCCTCTGGATTGCAGGGGTAGATGTTAAGGGGATTTGCTCTATATCCACCCTATGGGAGTCCTGCTTAGTGTGATTAATTCCCTGTGCTAACACATAACTGAACACACCTTGAGGATTGTTTTTACCCCCTGAATCTGCACGCAGCTAAATCTTGGGGCAAGTCTCAAGGAGGATGAATTCCCATCTTCGAAAGAAACTGGCTTGAATGTTCTAGGAGCTGACAGCAATGGGTCACTTCAGACATCTAACACACTGGCACGGGCCTACAAGCCTTTTGGAAAAAAAAGATTTAAGGGTTCATTATCCATATGCCACATTCTCATGATAGGACCTGAGGAGCAACAACTGCACACTTGGGTATCTCCAGAGAAGTTCAATCTTTTGACATAGAAAATGAAATGACAATGTTTAAATGTTATTATTTGGGATATTATAGTTTGAGGGTCCATTTTCCTCTCCTCTGTCCTGTACAACTGAAAAAACTTCCAGTTTATTTTTTCTGGCTTTCACATATTTGTACACCACTTACGTATGTATTTTACTCCCCTCCTGCTCCTAGCTACCCTGTTGCAATAGGAACCTGGGGCATTTAGGGACAATGCTATTTTTCAGATACATGGCCCACAGCAGAGGGACAAAAGGGATTAAGTCCTTTTGTTCTACTTGTTCCAAATACACCAGATACACAAAATACATGCATAAGCCTTGGTGATCATTCGCACAAAATTTGTGCTGGTGTTGGCTGAAAAACTCCCTTCAAGCATTTTCTTCTCATGAAACCAAAAGACTTCCCTGATAACAAAACCAAGTAATTTTCATTTAATGTGTTTGGACTAACCTAACCAGCTTGATGTGACTATATATTTTAAACTCTACAGGAGGACAACTAGAACAGTGCAGTACGACTTGGAGCAATTTTTACTCTAAACTTTACCAGACATTGTCTGCTTTAGTTTATCTTTATGGCTGGTTCCTTAGCTTCTGGCAAGGCAAGTATTTAAAAAATGAACATATGTTGCATAAAATGACAATGCATGTAAATTAATTATTTTACTCTGACATACATTTCTAACATAGCAGAGCAGAGCAATCTCTATAGTAGTGATTCTGATCATGTTCTGTGAAGTCTGTGTGGCCATGTCTGTTAAAAAGCAGCTGCACTTCACGAGTCACTCATTGCCTGTAAACGCATGTGATCACCCTACATGAAGTGAAGATGAACTTTCAAATAATTGATCTAACGAGGACAGGGAATATTGTAGTAATTAGTGCTTTGGGAGTAGCTGTTAGGGTGGATAAACTCCTTCTGTGGATTACTGAATGTCTGATTTCTGGTTTCAAGTTACTTACATGCAGTGCAGGTGCTATTTACTCGTCTGCCTTGTAGATGAGCTGTAGATAATTTTTTTTAAGTAATGTCAAGTAAATACAAAGCATTGTGGTTAATAGCTTGAAGAGGGCTAATAATAATCATGGGTTTTGTTTACTGCTCCCCAAACATCCTTCCTGACTGGATTTCTGTTCTTAAAAACTGATACTGAATGAGAGAAAAGAGAATCAGAACTGCCTGAAATGTCAAATCTTAGGAGCACAGCTTGGAGCGCAGACAGATGGACCTAGCAAAAAGCAACTGCATATAAAAGTGCTATAATCCGTTGAGGCAGCATGTTAGTCGAGAACAATCAGATTCAAAATTGTTCCTCTGAAATTTTCTCGCTGGCAACCAAACATTGTGACTTTTGTCATCATGCTATGAGGATGAATCAGATGGGTGACAAGAGCCAGGGACTGGAGAGAAAGCAGCAGATGTGAAGACAGAAAAGTGAAGCCAGCACAAAATGCCTCTATCGCTTACAAGGGGAGGTAGTGATTATGGCATTAATCAACATTCCATAATCAATGGCAAAAACTCTGAGGAGTGCCAATATCTATTCATCTTTATTTATGCATATGCCAATCCTTCTTTATGATGTTGTCCCTGGGAGTAGTCTCTAGGTTATAAAGATTGTTGCCATGAAAAGAGATAATTGTAGTTCATGACCTGGAGGCCAAGGTAGTGCATAATGACGCTATTGTGCGCGGGGATGTACAGAGAGCTCCAGAATGAGGGTGGAATGTAACCAAATACGGCGTTCCAGCGGAAAGTCAACAATGCATTTTAAACAGAAAATCCTAGCTGTGCTATTAGAAATAGGCTTTTGCCAGGATGTAATTACACAGAAAACCAAATTATATCACAGGAGTGATAGCATTCCTGACATCAACAGCCAAAAAAGTACTTTACCCCAGGAGCTCCCCAGACCTGTGAACAATGGGAAGTTGTGTTGGAGGGCTGTTAGCCTGGGACAAAATCCTACCTTTCAGTGCATAATGCTTAACTCCTTCCTTGCCTCTTGAGCAATGCTTTCTGTCTTGCTCACCCCATAATTACCTGCAATACGTGCCATATTTGAGACTGAGAAGTATTTCCCTGTATAGTAATAAAATGTCCTAGTTATAAGCCTTAAAATTATCTAAGAGAGTGTCTGGCTTAGCAACCTTTGAGCCTGCTGTTTCCAGAAGGCTTCGGCTCAGCATAGCGGATAAGGAGGCCTCAGGGATGCTTTGCTGGTTTTGGCAAGGACTGTACTAAAAACCTAAAGCAATTCTGACTTCTCTTCACTGATTGCAATCTCATATTCTATTTTCAGCACAATTTTAGAAGAACACCAGAGTGCCTTTTTTATGCTCAGACATACAGATAATAAGTTGCATCACACCAGGTTGGAGGCTGACATGCTTTTTGGAAAGACTGGAGTGTTAAAAGTTTATGAGAAGTTTGATTTAAAACTATAGTCTACACTCTGCTCCCCAGGGAAGAAGACAAGGCTCCTTTAAAGCTTGGAAATGATGCTCCATTTGCATTGCACAGAATCTGCATATACTGGATTAAGTTGCTTTATGTGATGTTCTGTGACTGAACATAACCAAGTATAACCATATGGTCCATAAAGTAACTTGTGAAATAGACTTGCCTTACCCTGGGAATAGATGTTGCTCATTTACGATCCCCAAAATATTCTGTGTCTGAATTGCTTGCAAGTAGTACGAGGGAGCTGGGCTGTGTTTTGAGGCTGGTGCAGCAGCCAGACAGAATCCTGACACCAGCTCAGCTATAAAATGTACTTGTAGGTCAAAGCTACAGAACAGTCTGTATCATGCTGATTGCTGTCTTTAGCGTTTCCCAGTGCAGATCTGTTCAATATATAAAAGTGCTAAATTACTGATCCTGGTTATGTTAAACTGAAGACTGTAAAGACCATCTCATTATTCTGGTTAGTTCTCCAAGGAAAAGAATAATCTTGGAATCCAGTTCTCCTACACATCCACCCAAAGGATAAAATAATCTGTTTGAAGTGATCCCAATTCATCCTTCTGTAGCTTTAGTCCCTGTCTGTTATCTTTGACAGCTAATTCTTGCCCATTCTTTTGGTGTGTAGTTTAATCATGTAAAACTACACTGACACTTCTCAAATATTTCAAATACTCCCTAATTTCTGGTTTGTCTCTTCTAATAATGAGTTCTTAATCCTAGCAGCTTTCCTGACAGACCTTAAAAGACTTTACTTGCATTTACAACAGTATCACCTATAGTATCACTTGGATGTTATGGAGTCACTGCATGTTACTAAGATGGACCCTAATTACGAAGTGTAAACTCAGATCACTGTTACTTCAATATCCTGGATTAATTTGGGTTCAGAGCCTGGAACTAGACTATGACAAAAAATATGGAATTTGAACCAGAGTCTTCACTGGGACAAAGAATGCTTGGATCTAGAACTTGTGTGAGCCTTTTGCTAATATCTACATTTTATTCACTTCAAAGAATGGCTCAGGATAGCTGAATATTAAAAACATGGTCCTGTGAGAACAGAAGTGGAGCACACTGAGCAGCTGGTACTCAGCTGATTTTTCTTTGTTCTTGGCTGCCAGTAACACTCATGAAATTCATATTTTAAAACAAATAAAAGGACAGAGAATAAAGACTAAATAACCTGATCAGTGGATTAATCTAATAATCTTATGGTAATACTGAAAATAACCATTGATGTTTTAAAGCACAATGAACAGTGAATTTTTATTGAAGCTGCACGTAAAAAACATACACTCTGCTTCTTAAATATCTTAATAAAAATAGTTTTACTATCAGATACATCCCTTCCCAGTTGCCTGTGTATTGAGTAATACTAGAAACCACTGGCAAGGAAAGTAAATCAAAAGGAGACAAATCTGATGAATGTCCAGAGGCAATTCCTTATATTACATGTAGTGGCCCTATAATTAAAAAGTGTAGTCTAAATTCAAATATTGCATCAACTACCTGTTGTCTTTATTAGATCAGTAGTTCTTTATTACCTCTTAGATTTTTGTGAGGCATCCATAAATATCTAAACCCCTACTAAGAATATAAATCCGGAGCTGATGAACTCTATTTCATTACAGACATTTATGCCTTTAACAAGAAAAGAGAATATTTGATATTATTAATAAAAGTCTTCACAAATTTCCCAGGGAGTTCCTTGACTATATCATCTTGTGCAGTCACTCTGTTCATACTCAATTTCATGTGCTTTTTAAAGACTGATCCTTCATCTCTTCTATTTTGTTAAATAAGAGAGATTTCAGAAGTCATGTAACATCTCTCTCTGTGGCTGTGTGCTCTCATGTGAACATTCCCGTACATGGAGGGAAGTTTCTCCTTACTTTGCACTCATTGCCACACCAATCCACATCCAACTCTGTTTTCTCAAATTTTTTTTCCCCAGTCAGAGAGTGTTTCCCCAGGTGTCAGTGGCAGAAGTTTCAAGCCCTACTCATGAACGTTGGATAAAAAGAGACACAGATACTGGTATCCCCACTGCTCAAGGAACTAATTTTTGAGACCTGTTTCACCTCCAGAAGTAGCTGAGTGCCTGAACTATTTAGACCTAAACTACAGTGATGGAAACTAAATATAATTGTTTTACCAGATATTGGATTCTTTCCACATCTGGCACTAACACGCAGTGATGAAATGGGCAGGAAAAGAG
The DNA here is from genome assembly GCA_038380795.1 of Pyrocephalus nanus. NCBI lineage: Eukaryota > Metazoa > Chordata > Aves > Passeriformes > Tyrannidae > Pyrocephalus > Pyrocephalus nanus. The sequence continues at coordinate 10,995,970 of CM076269.1, read as the reverse complement.
GAATTAGAGGAAAAGAAAGGTAGGAATGGATATTCATTCCTAAAAGTATGCATCAAAGCATATGAGTAATATGTCCTTTTCACAGTATTTTCCACTGTCACTTAGTTTCTTTCTAAAATGTAGTTTTAGCACGTGGCCAGAGAAGAAAGGAAGCAAACTCATGAGCAATTAAAAACCACTTTGATCTCAATATTTCATATCTGGAAGTCTGATACTAAGACACTAAATGTGGAAAAAAAAATGGAAATTAAGTTTTTTTGACCTTTGTCCTTTGGACACCAGCTAGATCTTTTTTCCCCACTGTGACTGATAAGCATAGCAAAAAGGGAATGAAGACATGCCAAGCATGTCCAAGTTCTTCATTTACAAGCCTTCTGTTTTCTTCTGAGAAAGGGAGTAACCTCTGCATAATACATTATTAAGCTGCAACTAACAGAAATGGTGTCTCCTTCCTGTCACACTTTACAGCAGACCAAGGATGTGCAAATCATGAGAATATAGATTTATTTTTCCTTATTCCATTAAATATCTATCTGTGAGGGAAGTAGGCACAGCCAGAATTACTCCCTTAGAACAATTTCATAAATTGCACGTGTTCTGCACAGACATTTAGGCACAGACTAAACATCTATCACTCCTTACTTAGATTTTTTCCCCAGGTCTTTCATTTTATTTTCCTCTCCCCTCTGGGTTGTAAAAAGTTGAGCCATTTCCTCCATAAAATAATCATCTTCCTAAAATAAGAAAATAGAAGCTTCTGACAACTGTATATCATTATGGTATTCAAGCTACATAAAATAATCCCAACATCTGTTTCTCTGTCAATTTTCCAAACCATAACCTACTAATAATATGCTAGACGGATGGTAAAACCAACTATCACGCTATCTTCTGATTAAATAAATGCAAAGGGATGTGTGGCAGCCTTTGTGACAACACAAAATGTATGGAAAAAAATAGATGCAAAAAGAATCACAACAAAAAAATGAAACATATGCCATCAATAAGCAAACATCAAAAGTAAACTCCAGAAAAATAATGTTAAGACCAGTAGTTTATCAGAACAGATTTGACATGTTCTGTTTTTACAGTTACATCACTTACAAGATGGTTTCTTGCTGTTTTTGAAATCATGGCTGACCAACAATATAATTCTCTATTTCTAAGTGCGCCTAATGCTTGGAAAGATGTTCTCTTGATTAGCCTTGACATTTCACTCTGGCTACTTCCATCTTGGAACTGCTTGTTGTCAATGGGCAATCATTTTAGTGTTGGGAATTCTGCAATGAAGGCTGTTGTCATCTAGTCATGCAAGAACATTAGAATATTCTATTGCACATGACTGTGACCTTGGTTAATGTTTAGGAGGCAATAGATTTGATAAAATAATTTTCCGTAACTATGTTGGAGCCATAAATTAGACAAGAGGGAAAAAGAGGCTGTCATAACTTCCATTTTTATGCCAGACTTGAAAAGATCTTTTTTCTGCTCTGTACATGGAATAGGCTTAATGACTATAGGTACCTAAGAATGGCAAACTGAATCAAACTGGAGATCCTGCTACTTTAATAACCTGTCTCCAGAAACATAGCACAACAGAACAAGTAGACACATAGACAGTGACAACCTTCTCCCAAGTTCTGACAAGCTGCATTGTATGAATTTCCAAAGTTAGAGTTGGTGTTCACATCTTTGCATGGAACAGCCCTTGCTGGATGTTGTTTCTCTCAGTTTGAACAATCAGGTTTTGAGTTGCCTTCTCCTTGTGGTTTCTAAAGATGTCTGGATGCTGCATCTTGGAAGAATTCATGTTATTATCCCTCTATCTTTTTTGTGCTATTTAATTTGAAAAAAGAAAGTGCAGCTGCCTCATTCCTCTTCATCAACTCTGCATCTCTAACTTCCAACTAATTTTAAATGCACATTCCCCTATAACCCTAATACCACCCTTTGTCTGTAACTGGCTTTATGAATGAAGGCACAGTGATTAAATGACAGTGATGACATGCCTACATTCACTTCTTTGCTATGCATTGTGGTAATATGACAGGGTTTGTTGTGTAAAGCCTCTCAGGCTATTAGTTGTCTGAAATAATCTTGCAAGAAAAGGTTCACTTTTTAATGATAGAATTCTAAGTAGCGAAATGGAGTGGAGAATGGAAAAAAAAAGTGGAATGAAGTAGAAAACTTTTATGATAGAACACCTTCTAATTACAAGAAGGCACTCCAGGGCTCAAATTATCAAATGATAATTTACACCTAGGTGATTTGACAGCACTCGGCCTTTGGCCTTCTGCCTAACAACACAATAGGCGTAAATCATTACCAAGTGATTCACACCCTGTCATGTCTTATTGCTTAATTAATTTGTCTAAAAGGCTTTCCATGAGAACTTATAGCAAATGCCTTTGTTGCACATCTTTTAGTATGGGGTCAGTACCTGCCCTCTCTGTCATTCTCAGTTCTCATTTCAGCCTGCTGTGGTTTGACAGGAAATTTTTGCTCTTACCACGCAGTCATTTAAATTGATGTTTGCATTTTATGCTCTGTTCTTTTAGGAAAGTTCATCAGTTGATCGATGGCGGCTGAATCTGTGGGCCCATGGATGAAGGTTAAACTCACGCTGAGTTAGGACTGTAGAGAGCCTAGAACTGATCTTAGGGGTCACTGGAAAATTGCACTCAAGCAGTTAGAATGTTATTTTTATTAACTTGTAAGTGTATGTTTACTCAAGCAGGAATATCAACCTCATATAAAAGTGTTAGAACAAGTAAAGCTATATTGTTGAGACAGACATTAAATATTTTGAATATAAATAATGTGCAGTGTACTCTTGCAATGATTCAATCCCAAGCTCTGGCAGTGTTCTGGAGAATTATAAATCTGATGATACAAAAAAAGGAGTTAAACAAATTTATGGAGAATATAACTACCAATAGCCATTAGATGGGATGATCCCACTGCAGCCTTGAGTGCTTAAACTATAGTGGGAGGGCCAGCAAGCCACCAATGTGCCTCCAGCACTTCTTAAAGGACAAATAATGATGAGCTGACTTCATGCCTACTCAAATATTTGATCTTTCCTGCTTTGACTGGTACCTGGAACTAAGAAAATATTTAGCGAGAGCTTGGCTTGTTTTGTTTTCTGTTTACTGATTGTAGTTTTTCCATGATGAGATCACGATTTGTCTCAGATCTCTTCTCCTGGCTGAAAAGTGGGCTGGAAAGTGTCTTTTAACTATTTCAAGCCATGGAACAGTCATTATTGGCCACATGGAGGTTTTTAATATCTGTGCAGGTGAATGCAGAATTAAATTTCAGTTCAATTAGCATTGTATTCTTGGATATGTCTGTAATTCTTATTAGAAATTAGATTTTGTGACACCATCAGTCTACCTCACAGCTCTTCCTTGATTTTTATTGTTAATAATATAAGTAACAAAGCAGTGATAGGAATGCAAAAAAATAGGCACAAGACTATATTTAGCTTCCAAGAATCTTATTTCTCATTATTGAATTTTATCTTTGAAAATGAAAGTTCACTACCTGCAACTTAACACCTGCAAACTACAGAAATTTACTTCACTTCTTTGACAACCTGAGAATGAACGTCTGGGAAAAGCAAACCAGAATGTAAGCAGTTGGAAATTTGATTGCAAGAGAATATAAATTGTTCCCTTACATAGAGTTTTCAAATTAAGACTATTTTCTGATAATAGCCCTTATAAAAGTATTTTTTAATACTTAAAAATACAACTATTTCTTAATTCAAATCTCAGATGAACATCATCTAACAAAACTTTACTTTTTTTCTTGCCTGTGTTCATTTGCCCTGTCAATAACAGGTTTTTTATCTTTCCACTTACCTGAGACTGAGCTTCCTGATAAGACCATGAGTTTATATGTGTTTGTACAATGGTCATATCAAGGCGATGATGATGCATTTTGTTTCTCCCTGTTTACAAGTGTGTTGACTCTAAGTATGTGGGTGTGACTGGGACATATCTTCAGATGTCTTTCAGCAGATCAAGGCTCACTGTTACTGGCAGCCGTTTGCTCCAGATCCTCATGGGACAAGGACAGCAAGTAAAATCCCCTCTTGATCCTGAAGATTTCTTGTTTACTATGTTGTCAGATATTTAACTTGCTTTGGACCTTGTATTTCAGGTAACCAATTCAATCAAGTGTTTTAGCATCTGTCATCTCATGGTTTTCGACCATGTGTATTTGGTTCCTACAGTGCAGGAGAACACGATCTGGAGGTGGCAGATGCCTATACTTTCAGGTGACCAGGTCATCTATTTTACCACTTAGATAGCCTTAATAAGCTTCCTGAACACTAACCAGCCCTGCTGTGCTCAAGAGAGGCATTCCAGTTTACCGAGATCAGCTGTTTAGCCCAAAGGAGGGCTGGGTCATCCAAATACAGAATATTGCATACAACAGACAAGTCCAATACTGATGATTTCAAAGGTGGTTGCATGGAGATGTAGCAATTCCTTTCATTCCTTTTATTTTTAAAAAGGGAATTAATTCAGTATCATTTCATCCCCTACAACTGTTGGAAAAGTACCCATGAATCCAGCTATCAAGTTAAAAAGAAACTTTATGGAGACCACCCAGAATCTGTCCTTGGTTATCCAGGGCAACAGAGCCTCAATGAAAGACTTTCTTTTTAACTTGTTTTTGTCTTAAACTTTAAAAGTCAGGGTGAGCCCTTTAAGCACTTAGGCAGCTGCCCAGACACTGGCTTGCTCTGTCAGTCAGCTTGGCCCACACTCTCTGGCTTCCCTTATCTTAATGCTGAACTCTTTAGTAGTAATGTTGAGTTCTCAAACCATAAGCCCACTCTTGATCTTTTTATTAAAAAATTAGCAGGTATAGATGCATATATCTCCTGTTTGGGATTTAATTATTCTTGACCTTAAAAAGTGTATTGGAAGGTACCATTAATTGCAGGAACTTCCTTATTTTACTCCTGACACCCTGGTTCTTGCCTAATTTCTGCTTGCTTCTCAGAATGTTCTGATATAACGCAATAAATGCTTTTATCAGCTTTGCCTGGTAAAAGAAACATCTCTGCTATTTAACAACACTATCTTGAAAACAACCTCAGAGTGGCAATTTTCTTTATTCTGTTTCTGAATTCAGATTACCCCTATTTTTCAAGTTTACTGATTCAACCAAAAAAAAAAAAAAAAAGGGAATTAAAACAAAGCAGTCTAAACTGAAAAGTGGAAGATGACAATCCATTCAAAGAGATTCTTCTTTGATTTAAATTTGAGAAAAAGGCTGTTTCTACTCATTAGGCCAAATTTTATTGTCATTACACCTGGCAAGCTAGTCAGAGGCAGTATGATTGTAGAATTGCAATTAAATTTCACAGGAGTGACATGGCACAGTCAGACAGATTAGCTTGTAAATCCTCTGTAACGGCCATATGCAGGACAGTGAAAAAATATTTTTAAGAATGTCAAATCATAGTGCAATGTCTGAGTAATAACAGGACCTCCCTAATTTTTTCAGTTTGAACAAAAAATCTGGGTTAGAGGGGCTCTTTAAGATTCATCAAACCTTTGGGGCTCATTCCCTGCATTAGAACCTAGGACACTTGACAGTTTACGAGGAAGCCTTGCAGAAGAGACAATCCATGCAGCATGATCCACATGTGACATGAGAGCTCAGCCTGATCTCTAAATCCCATCCTGGTCCCTGTTCCCAGGACTGCCGGAGATCAGCTCACTTTTGAATAGGAGATTTATCCAAAGGTTTATGATAAGTATTTCTTCTGCTCTTCCATTCTATTCTGTCTCACTGCAGTTAATATCATTGTAGAAATTGAAGCTGTAAAGAGTTCAGTGAAAGCAAATGCTTTACAAGCACCTCTAAATTGTGATCATACCAAATTTGCATGCCTGCCATCTGCACATAAAACCCTGCCTTTGCTCCAGCAAAGCTTCCTTGCTGAACTCACAGTCTCTAGATCTGCACAGCTCTGCCCCACTGCACAGTTCTCTGTGTAAACATGGAGAGTAGGGACAGAGGCAGCTGCGTGTGTCCATCTGAGGGCAGAATGCACCCTTAAGCTTTAATAATGATACTATTGCCAATATGTAACATTTAAATAAGCCTTTTCATCTTCAAAGCCCTCTGCAGGCACAGGGATTCACTCAGCATCTCTCTGATGGGGATATTATTAGTATCCTTTTACAGAAGCAGTCGGGGAACAAAGAAAAACAACAAAATTTGCCCAGGGCCAGTGGTGGGATCACTAGCAGGGAGATTACTGGGAATTGGCATTATCTAGGACCTTCCTTTAGAGATCATCAGAAAAAATAACATAAGAATATGTGTTCAAAGAACCACAGAGTGCTGACACTGTTTGTATGATGCTGCTCTTTCCGAAGAATTTACAGGGGCATATCCCAGCCATTAACCTAACAAGAGAAAGAGAGGGAAACTTTAACCAGTGAAAGTCGTCCAGAATTCTCTTGTTGGTACTTCAGTGTTGCTCAGTGTATTGTGATGTAGATTTGATTGATTTGTTGCAGAGAAGTGCAGCACACTGCAGGGAAAGGGAAACATCACCTGGGGTTTGCTCCACTGCACATTCATTTAAACCACACTGAATTAACCTGCAAAACCTAGAGGCTTTGGATCAAGCAAACCTTTATAAATATATGATCAATCTTTTTATTTTTAAGGGATCCTATTTTCACAGGAGCAGATTCCTGTGCAAAGGCTGAAATTCAAGAGTATCAAAATCTATATTACAGTAGCTGAAATACTAATGCACTGTGTCCTGGATTGTACCTCCCTCAGAAACATGACATGTTTTTGATCTAAGCTTTGGGGAATAATGTGGACAAAAAGCCTTTTCAAAAGCAGAGAATAAAAATGGTCTTATTTGAAATTTGAGTATAACAGCTGAAAAAAGCACCACCCTCATCTTTATTAGCCTGCTATTCAATCCACATGAAGTGAAGACATTGTAACGCTGCTTTTATCACCCCACTGGATGTGGAATGGTAATAAATGGAAAGAAACGCATTACACGCTATCCAAGAGACCTGATCCTGAACTGCACTGAGCTTCTTATTCCAAGCCAGGAGTCGTTTTAGCTCTCCTTGACCTCAGTGAGAAATCTGGGCTCTCCAGAGCTAGTGCACAGTATTCTTTATTCTTATAACTCTGTGATAGGTGTATTGAAAAATAGATTTAAAAGAAATAGAAAGTGTATTTACTCTTCTTTTTGTTTTGTTCTTACATCTCATCTTAATGTAGAACATCTGGCAACATAAAGGTGTGGCAACTGAACACTATGTGAAATATAAAAATCATGTCTATTTTGTCTAGGATTTGTAAATTTTCTAAGGTTAAGGATATCCTGCAGGAAAGAAGCACATTAACCTTCCAGAAGTGGATCTGTGCTTGTATTTTCCTATTAAAAAAAGTATCTTTAACACAGTCTTCAAAGTTGTTCATGTGGATAAATACAGAGAAGGCACGTAGCACTCCATCAGTATAATACTGACTAGAAAAATACTGATTTTGTTTTTCTTAAGAAACAACAGCAAATGCTAGAAATCTTATCCCCTAGTGTGCTGTTGATTTTTCTCTTTTCCTTTATTTATAGGAGACAGCTATAGGCATATCACTCACTCTCTAATATTCCTACAGAAACAGCAACCATCTGGGTGCTGGGGTGGGTGCACCGAGCCCTGGGGTGCCTTTAGCCAGTTCACTTGGAATCTCGAGTCTGTCCTCTCCTATCACCCAGCAGCAATGGAACATTTGTTCCCCGAAGGGCCGGCACGCTGCCAGCAGCAGGTGTTAGGCTGTCCTCTGGGATGAAGGCAGCAGGCAGGAGCACTGATGTGTGCCTATGACAAGATGTTGCAAATCTGCTCTCATAGCGACGGTGACAGCATCTGGGACAGTGTTGTGAGTCACCATTCTGTAACCATTAAAAACCAGTTGCCGTTCCTTTCATAATAACAAATTAAAATATCATTCCAAAGCGTGCTGGTCTCAGGAAGGAAATTAACGAAGGCATGTACGGATAAACACACGTGTGTGCACTGGCACACACATGGCATTATGTGGTATATTATCCAACTGTGTTCAAGTGATTCTGCCTTAAATTAACAGGTACAGCTGATTGATAGGATAGGGTGGTGGCTGCTATTCAAAAAGCATTTTTAGATTTTCTTTAAGGAAATACGTTCAAGCAGAAAATGTTTAAGAGTCAGTAAAAAAAGTTACCAACACTATCCTTTTAAATTAATGATTTTATAATTAATAGATAATTCTTACACAGTCGCATATATTAAGTCCAGATTCCTAAATCACTTCAGTTTTAGATTTTATTTACATAGGCTGAACTTATGCCTCTTCTGACTAAATTCAAAGCTTAGCAGGGTATGTGGCATTCTACAAGAAGAGGATTTATATAAATATCTGCATGGAAACAATAATAGATTAGCTGCCTCTTTCCAAAATGTCTGTTTTGAAAATTCTTGCATAGATCTGTAGGCAGGTGCACAGATATTGTTTCCATGACCTCTTCCCACAGAGATCATATTCTTCTACTTTGGTTTATACGGGATTTGAATATGGATAGAGCACATTTTTAAAATTTGCCAACAAGCCGTACAGCAAATATCCAAATAATGCTGTCCCTTGATTTCTCTGGAGTCTTGTTTCAGCCTGGCATGCTTATCTTTCAAGCCATCTAAATCAAGACCTTCCATCTTATTGACCTTTATTGAATATAATGCATGGGATTGACGAACTCAAAAACGGGGCCTCTCTTTGACTGGTGGTGGCTTGTCAGCAAGGCCACTGCTTTAATTTGGGCTGAACCTGCCCCAGTCCAGATCAATGGCAGAGCTGTTAATGATGTCAACAGAGCCAGGATTTCACCCTTGGCCTCCACACTTACAATGGTCAGCTTCATTGTGATGCAGCTTTATAAGCAGGGCTTATAAAGATGAGGGGCTTCAGAAAGAGAGAGCTTGTATGAGGGTCAGTGCCTCAAGTCACATTAACTCCAACACAGCTCAGCCCAAGTAGTTCTCAGTATTTTAGCGCTTCCCCTCCACTCATGCTCAGTCTTCACTTGGTTTAACAATCTGGATAGTTGTTCACTGATTTTAGTACAATAAGTAAGTAATTTTCCCACTTGCTTCCCTTTAAGCCCCATTTTTGCCAGTTTGCCTAATAATATCCCATTCTTTGCTGAAGACCAGATACCTTGGCTATCTATCACCAGATTTTAGTGAAAAATGAGTTATTTCCTCAAGGACAGAATAAAAATCAGTTTCAATTGGTCCATGTTGTGGAAATACATTTTACTTTTTACCTTCCCTGCTTCATCTCCATGTTTTTAAATCAAAATTTGTTCTATTTTTTTTCCTCACAAATGAAGCGTGCAAAACAGAAACAGGTGGGCTTTTTAGGGCAGTTTTGAAGATAAGAAAATTAATTTTTTTTGTAGAACAGATTTGGTCAATAATTTGATAAAAATATGCAGAAAATATTGTAAATGGCAAACCATTTTTTTCTGGTCGTTTTCAAAATAAAGATGTCTAATTTCAGGAATGCTGTTACTTTTTGTTTAAGAATTTTCCCTCAGAGCCAAGTATTTGTCATTTAAAATTTGACCTAAACCTATAAGAAGACAAGACTCCCAAGAAATTGTAAGTGATATAAAAACGGGGGTAAAGAGAATTAATTTACATTTGAATGTTAAATTCAAGGATGATGTAGAGCACATTTTTTTAATTTTTACTTTGTGATAGAATTGAAAAATTGATCACTCAGCTATTTTTTGCAACTTATGGCAAATACAGGAAGCCAGAGAGCTGACTACAGTGACACAATCAAACAAAACCCCTCATCACACACTAAACTCCTCTGTTACCTGTAATACCACTACAGACTTAAAGCCAGACATTGCTCTACAGTTATTACTGTGTTTTCAGTATAAACACCTAGTAAGACAGAAAATAAACTTACTTTTGAAAGGGAAGAGAGTCAGAAAAATAGACAAAATTAAATGCAGCTTTGAAACTCCTGTTTTTTGAGGATTAGCTGCTGGGTCTGTGTTTAGCAACATAACAACCCCAAATTCAAAAGGTGCCAATTACATCACCCCCTTGACCTCTGCCAAAGCCTGGTGACAAGCACTCTCATCTCACAGTTCTTTTGATGTTTTTAGTTAAATGTTGAAGTTTCCCCTCATTCTCCCACATATTCACTCACCTGCTGTGTGCTTACGATCAGATTTTTGAAGTCAGGCATGTGAATTTGTGCAGGTACATCTGCACACATCAACATTTGAAAATTCAGCCCACAGTTCAAGTGAAAAAAACCCCCAGAATCCTATTCCCATGTGAGTTCTACAAATGCCTCTGAGAAAGCCGAATCAGTCATTGAAACGTTTGATAAAGAAACCACATACTTTGTTGTTTTGATGCATTAGATAAGGGTATACTTTTTTATTTTTTTTAAGAAAAAGCCTTTGCTGTAAATCAGCAGCGTGAAGAATTAAACATGAAAACAAAAGCATATTATTTAAAGAACAGCCTGTTCCTTAAACTGTTACTGTGCTTGGTGCCAAACCACACTTTGTGATATATCATGTACAACCTCCTCTTGCATGTTTTACTGTTATGCTTTATATGACTTGGAGTGAGAAAACCCTGATAGTTCTGCTGTAGACTTACCACAGCCATCAAAGACAGGTCCACTCACAGAGCTGGATCACAACATGACAACTTCCTCCTGGGATGATGACTCTAGAAGAGGTGGAAAAGTGTTTGTTTACTTGGCAATATGTATGAAAATTTGAATTGACTTGAAATGTGAATTAAGAGTGTATCTGTTATCCTTCATGAAACACTTGGTGGACGCAGAATGACAGTGACCTTGATGCAAAGTGTGACACACAAAGTAGGGCCACTTCATTCTTACACAGGCCTAGAAATAAATGAGAGTAACCTAGACTTGAATGTGAATTTACAGTATATGAACCATTATTATAATCAGTATGCAAGCATATACCTGTAAAGATATATGTTAAACAGTTTATTTCACACAGGACTATGTTATATTTAAATTACAGTGGAGTAACAACGAGCACACAGGCAACTACCGCAGAGCATCTCATGTCCACCAACTTCATGCTTAAAACCTATATTGGGATGTTTTGGTTACGTGCCTCTGTCCCCCATCATTACATTTAATCTAACCCATTATCAAAATTCATCCTGATTAATTTTCCAAGACATACCTGAGAGAACAAGCCTGACTTTCCATACTCTAGAAGAGAGAAGGGTTCAGCAGCCTTTTATAGATCTTGTTTCTAATCTCTTACTGATTAAATCCTAAACCAGGATTTACACTCACAGGATAGAAGAAAACAGGTCTGACAAGTTAGCAAGGGAAAAAAAGGACTGGAGCTGGCTATGGAAAAAATGTAAGGGGTAAAAGCTGCAATAGGAAGCCAGTGGGTACAGCATGTGTAGAAGGTGCTATTAACTGCTCCATTGTCTCAGGTACAGAGGTCCAAGCTATGGTACAAAAGGTCTTAGACTCAGGAGTGACCCAGAGGGATGTCAGTGTGATGCAAGATCTGTTTTTCATTTTATTTATGATCCTTTTAGAAAGATGACAGGCAGGAACTATACTAAAATTATACATCTTTCAATGCCAAGGACTTATGGGAAAAGAGATTACAGAATCAATTCCTTCAGCTGAAATTGAACTCACTGTGTTCATATGCATTATATCTTTAATAACATAATTGCATGCTGCTTTTTCTACAAGTCTGTTGCCTTATTCTTTGCATAGTTGTGACCTACATTGGGATGAACCAGGGTTGAGTGGTGAAGTAGACTCTTCTAGATCTCCATGTATTGAGAAACTAGAGGTAATAAATGAGATAGATATTCTTTGGAGTTACAGGAGAGCTAAATCCACTTAAGGCTGAGATCTAGAGTCTCTAAGTACCATTACTAAAGTCATCATGTGGTGATGGGCAAATCACATAGTCAGTGATATATGGTCACTTACATGAATCTCATTTTCAGGGGGCCCAAAATGATAGACAAGGGTTAGAAATACTGAAGTGCTGAACTAGCTGAAGGTGAGGACATAAAGGGCCATGTCAGGAACATGCAAAGTTTAACTTAGTATTTCCATAAAACATGTATAATAAACTCAAGTCTCAGTTAAAAAATCAGTATCAACTATGAGTATACTGAAAAGATGTATTTTTTTTTAGATACACTGAAAACAGAAAGAAGCCTGAATCTACAATTCTCTTTTATACATATTATTACTGTGAATTTAGTGGATTCAAAGGAGTAAAATGTTTGAATTTAATTACTCACTAATGTCATTTAGGTAATCCAACTGCTCCAGATTTTTATCTTTCTGCATTTTATTAAAATAATGGTCATAAGAACACATTTTTCTGTAGTTACCCCAAATGAATGTATTAATATGACAATCTAATGTTAAATATTGTAAAATAATTATGATCGAACATTACCATGCCTTATTTTTTCTTTCTGTGCCTCATTTCTCTTCACCTTCTGGTTGTATAACAAAAATTAATTCAATTTTGTTTGTCGCATATATAAATGTGACTGTAAAAATGCTGTAAAAGGCTGAAGAGGAAATTAATAACTCAGGACAGTAAACAAGGCCTGGGACCACACAGCAAACTGTGAGGAAAAACAGAAGTTTTTTTGTCTCATCTATCTTATATGTGAATAAAAACCCACACAGGCAAGTAAATGTAGCATAATGCACACACAGAAGTAGTGCAGTCTTAATTTCAGCTTTCTAATGTTTCAACCTTTGAAGTCCCCAGTCCTTTTAACATTCCTTAAATGTTATTTCACTGTAATTACTGTGTTTGCAATGAGAGATTTTTTTTTTTTTTTCCCAAATGGAGTTATTTAGTATCAGTCCAGGGAGGCTCTGGGAAAGGGAGAAAGGATTGAAGCTTACCTGTTCAAATCCTTTGCACATATGGCAGATAATTCTGACCAAACTGTAAGATTTTTCCTTGATTTTTTTCATTACAGAAGAAAGAAGTCTTCACCTGTAAAGAAAAAAAAAGAGCTGCTGTAGAAGTTTATTCCTGAGTTTATTCTGGGATGTCCTGCCCAGTCCCTTACCTTGGGCAGGGCCATGGTGGAGCACATCCAGCTCAAGAGGGAGGCAAGTGTGTATTGCACAAGAGAGGATGACCAAAACCTTATGGTTTATGAGATAGTTTCAGTGAACTGTGTTTATATTATGGTTGGGCAAAGGTGCAAGCTTTGTGCTTTTTTTTTTCCCTAAAAAGGGAAAACCACAGAAAGAAACGGAGATGAAAAGGAAACAAGTAAACAAATGTGGTTTTACAGAAACTGAGGGACAATTTATCCTCAGCACAGCAAGCGAAAACTTGGAAAACATTTGGAAAAGTCAGAAAACAAGTTAAAGTTGGTTGGCAGACTCTGACAGAGCTGACAGCTAAAACTACCCCTGGCATATTGACAACAGTGTGGCATCAATCTGTGTGTAGCAACCTATCCTTGAAAAACTCCATCCTGGATTTAAGCTAGCACTTCCTAACCTTTTCTCTACCCAACCTCCAAGCTGCGGTGTGGAGAAAGTTTTCAGACATGACTTTTAACTTGTTTATGATCAGGGGCCGGCGCTCCCCCTCAGACCGCCATCATGGCGGCTGCCTCAGCCCCGCACCCTCAGGGACTCGTCTCCTTCCCTCACGCCTCAGTGGTCAGCATAGACACCCTCCTCAGCTGCCTACTCACCTCTTGTCTGGGGTCTTGCACCTACTCGATGTTCCAACTTTCTTTATTCAGGACATTATTCTGTCCCCTAAAGCAGAGCTATGGTGGAAAGATGAGGAGCCTTGTGAAAACATGGCTTCCCTTGCTTCAAACCAACGCACTGCCGTCTGTGTGCTGCCCGAGGAGGCCCTGAGCACCCTTCCTCAAAAGGTTATTAATTATTGCTGCAAGGTTGTTATACATCTGCAGTACTTGTCCACACAAGGGCTGTGACTGCTGGCATCTGACCATACTGGAGGAGGAAGCAGCCATAGGTATTTTCGCCCTACGGCTGCTGGCGAGAGGGATGGGGTTGTCACTCTGGGGGAGCACCTCCCATCCTTAAAAACCACAAATATGATTCTTAGGAATGACCCAGTACTTTTCTGGCAGCATAAAACCTGGAGGAAAGGAAGCTGAAGGAAGACCTTCTTGCTCTCTACACCTCCCTGAGAGGAGGGTGGAGACAGGTTTGGGCGTCGGGCTCTGCTCCCAATGAACAAGGGACCAGACAAGAGGAAGCGGCCTCAAGTTGCACCAGGTGAGGTTGAAATTGGGTATTAGGAAAAATTCTTTACCAAAAGGATTGTCAAGTTTTAGCACAGGCTGCCTGGGATGGTGGTGAAGTCCCAATCCCTGGAGGGATTTAAAAGATGTGTGGATGTGGAACTTGGGGGCGCAGGTTAGTGGTGGTCTTGGCAGGGGTGAGGGAACGTTTGGACTTAATGGTCTGAGAGTGCTTTTCTCAAAGAACCTCAACGATTCTGTGATTTTGTGACTCTGATGTAGGAAGTAGAAAGTGGTTACAGTAAAGTCTAAGCCAAGGCCCAGCAGCAGCTGAGTTGTATAGAAGTTTGAGGCACAGACCCCCCACCATGTTACACTGCTGTCTATTGTTGCATGAAGCTATGTAAATGAATGCCATGATACCACTCTCTGGGCAATTTCCAGCTGCATCCACTGTTTGCTGGTGATGGCTGAGGCATCCATATCTCTGTACAGCTGTACCGGCAGATCTTACCTGAGGTGGGGTGGTAGCAATAGGTATAATCAGCCTCTACCACCTGCAGCTTCAGTCCCATGAAAAGTGGGGTTTAAAAGGTTTTTTTCATGCAACAGTCTCACATACTGCCATATAAGATGTCATGGAAGTTCTTTCCGTGTTATTACTACACCTTAAAAATAGCCTTCTGTTTTGAGACCCCTTGGTGTTCTCAGATTATCTGTATTTATACAGTTCTTTTGGTCCTAAGATCCCCATGTGTTTAGCTGGATGATACACAGATAGCCTGAGTTGTCAGTCAGTCTCTCCATCTCTCCTATCCATCGCTCGAGAGCCTCACCTCACTTCTATAGACAGCTTTATATAATATCCCCAAGTGATTCAGCTCAAACACCTTGAATACATCAAAGACATTCATATGTAAGATGTCAGCTTCTATGAGGATGCAGCCAAAGGTTGCCCTGCACAGCTCATATGCAGGTTATAATGACCATATTATTTTGATTATAAAAGAAAGCTGTGCTTTCTCACTCGTGGTATGCCCAGCTATCATTTGCTGCCTCATGCCACAGTGAGGTGGATACTTAGCAACTGAAGGGGGGGGGGGGGAATTGAATTGTTAACATCTGTTTCATCTGTTTTATCATTTTTTGATGAATGAAAAACCAAACAGAGACCTTACTTTTGCCTCGATCATCCAAAACAATGAAGTTTACACAGACTTGATGCCATCATGTGTTGCATTTCTGTCAAACAACAAATGATTTTAAAGGTAGTGTGAAAAGAAAAAAAAAGCACACATATACTGTCACAGAGGTAACCTGTCATCCAGCCCAGCAGAGTGCAGACTTTGGACACTTGGCTCTTGTGTCTTTGGTCACTGTATTCCACTTGAGGAAATCTATCAGAAAACTGAAGATTGCTTTTCCTTCATATTTCTCATGTGCTACAGCCATGTGAATAGTGGGTCTGTTTGGTTCCCAACTGCAAAAACAAATAAAAATTCCATCTTTAACACTTAGGAAACTGTCTATTTTTAGTTTGGTTTCCTATGGAAACGAGGCATCTGTGATCAGGCTGTCTCTGTGCATGTATCTGTCCTTGTGTACCCCCTAATAATTTTTGAATCTAGTGGCCTTTTCCAACCGTGTGATGAAACGACAGAAGTTTCAGGGTAACTGGGTTCTAACAAATTTCCAAAAATAAGGAGCTAGACAGATGAAAAAAAATGTTGATGTTGCACAGCTGAGGGAAAGGTGCAGCATGAACTTACACATTATGAGACTCCGGAGAATCTATGGAGGTGAGAGCTGCAGTAAATAACAGGACTATACAGAAAAGCTTCAGTCCAAGGTCATGCTGTTATGCACCTTAAGTTCATAAGACACCAGGTTTAATTTATTCCACTGCTCACACAATTATTTGTTTCATACTTGCAGTGGTCTCCCTTCACAGTTGGAAGATTAGAATTGCCACAACCAGCAAAGAATCTGGCCCCAGATGTTTTCCAATTTGACCTGTCATTTGGGTCAGAGGATCAGGATCATGTGATACTACTCTATGAAATTAAAGCTTCCCAAATGGTGTAGACTTCTCTATCAGACGGCTTCAGGGAATGCCTGGAAAGACGTCTTTGGGAATTAACCAGTGAGCCCTTCAAGGAGAAGAAAATAATGTAGAACTCAGCTCTCCTTTTTATCAGGCAACTAAAATATATGAACAAACTAAGAAATAACTGTTAAGGATGTGTTGGCTTTTGGAGAATGAAGAGAAGAAATGGGATCAGCAACTGAATAGACCTTGGTATGGAAGAGTTGCTAACTTACATTATTTTGTTAATTTTTAGCTGAATCGATCCCTTGCTCTGACTTCAGTCTTCTCAATGTTGCCCAGAGCTGGAAAACAAGCAGCTGAAAGAAGTGCCTTTTGGGGTAAGGAAACTGGAACATAACATGGAGTAGTTACTAGTACATGTGTGAAACTGACTTAGATTGCAGACTGAGAGATGTTACAGCTGACTTAGTGCAGGTTCGCTCTGGAATTGGAGCCTCTGATGCAAGAAGGGAAAGACACTCCTTCCTCTCTGTGACCTGTACCTGATTATGTACAGCTACATTTCTGCAGGTTTTTATCCAAAGTAATAAACTCTATCCCCAAGGCAGTCACTTGTGGATCTGTGTTGTGTAAGTAGTGTAGAGACTTATTGGCCCAAGCTAATCCTTGCTTGTGGCTCTCTGCGTGGTACCCTGTTGTTCAAAAGCACATACCCGACCTACTAGGAGCTGTAGGTGTAGATGGTGTGACATGGGGAGTTAACAAGGCTGGCAAACTGGGGAGAACTGCAGCTCCCACTTTCCCTGGAGACCAAAAGTGTTTCAAACCCTGCTAAGTTCTGCAAAGAAATTTCAGCTGATTTGTAGACTTTTTTTTTTTCCATTTTCTAGGCTTATAAGGTCTCAGTATCCTGGGAGACAAGGCTTTCAGCATGGAAACAGTCTTTCTAACAAAAAACATCATGGCTCTAGAGGTGCTTCCTTATGGCTCTGACAGAGACCTCTGAGAGAGGCCTAACCTCTTTTCCTGGGGTGGTCACAGAACCTTGGATGGATGGAGTTGATGAGGACATTTATCCTCACCATAGTGATCTGAGGAGGAGGTCCCACAAAGTAAATATTTTGGATTTTCGCTAGAGTAATACTACAATTGCCATTTCTACCATGTAGCAATCTGCTGTTCCTTCATCCTGCTCTGTGTAATGTGCTACCGAAATCAGTTCTGCTGCTGATTTGCCACTGTAAGGACATTACAGTTAAAGGCTTCGTAATTTCTGATCTTTCATATGGAACAATAACAAAAGTCTTTGGAAAATAAAAATAAGCAAACATATTTTTGAGACCATTTGCCTGAATCTGAAAGGCAATACCTTTTAGTTGTAAAGGTTTTTTTCTTTCTAATTTCCACAACACTTATCATAATTAATTTAAAAATAGAGTTTAGAAAGCAGTTGGTATAATTAATGTATTGATCTAGTTTTCCATTATGTTGTTGGCACAGGTGAAAAATGTGCTTTTGATGAAATTGTTGATTAAAACTACCAAAAAATCCATTATATCTAACTTACATTCCCTTACCTAATGAAGCAGATGGATATAAAATGAGGGAAGACCATATTGACCTTTAGCAGAAATATATATGGCATATAACTTGATACCTTTAAGATAATTAATATTAATCTGACCTTTTTAGTTTTGTGAACTACACAGTTCTGTTTCTAATAGCAGCTACATAATATGTTGTATATTTTCACTGAAGAGGTCATGCACTGGCTAAAAAAAGAAAAATGGAGGTTAGCTGAAGCTGTTCTCAGCATCTCATAGATTCAGGGCAGGGAGGGGGAACATCTCCATCTTCCCTCCCAACCCTCTCATACCCCTTGGTAGGTCAGGAATGTGCATAGTGCTTCTTCTGTGGGCAGAATGCTTTGAGGGAGGAACACCAGACTACTGATCAGCATGAGAGAGTGCAGAAAGAGTTAAATCGGGATATTGGGTGGTTTCAGCAAGGCAATCCCAGTCCTGTGCTGGTCTTCCCCCTGAGCAGAGACCATCAGCATTCGATTTGTCCAGCATCTAACGTGATCATACAACAATGTTATTTTACATGATAAGATAATGTGAGCTATGGGAGTATGTGATGTGGCTTGTCCAGCATGGAATTACTCAAAAATTACTTTTGTTTTCAAAACCCTAGGTCAAAATAACTTAAAGTATAGACAGTTCTAAAACAAGCACAGGGTACTCTGTAACAGGCTTTTAAAGAATGTTCTATTCACAAACATTTTTCTAACTATTGAGTCAGTTATTGGACTTCTGTAAGATTTTAAAAAATCCTGGATGTTTGCTGCATTATTTAGCAGCAGCTGTCCTTCATGTTGGCCTAACAAGAAAAATTCTGCCTCAGTTTCTCCATGGTCATTTGTTTAATGCTAGCACTTTGATACCCAGTAGAACTAGTTGGTCTTTAAGGTTTCTTCCAATCCATTCTGTGATTCTATGGTTCTATGAAATTAGAGGGTTTTTTCAGGAAAAAGCAAAAGATTCCAAAGCAAAATCCCATTCTCTTTGGTTTGAGTCAAGCCAGTATGCTCAGTGCTGTCTCTGTTCACACCTCTTAAGGCTCATGAACTCTTGCAGGGCATTTGTATTGCACCTGCAGCCAAAGGTGCCCTCTGAGGACAAACTCACAAGTATATGTGGAAAAATGTTTTATCTGCATTGGACATGTCTAGCTGTTAGCTGAGACAGTCCTGTCACTACATATCTCTGCAGCAAAATACGCTCCAAATGTAAAAAAAAATGGGTGAAGATGCAGACAAATCCTTATTTTCCTCTTATTAAAAGCGTGTCCAGCTTCCCCAGCCCTCTGAGAGCTGCCTACTGCTCTGTTTCTATCCTGCTGCTCTGTATTCCCATGGCAGTGCTCCCTTCTGTGCTATGAGTGTCACACAGCTGACCCCAGACACTCCTGTACATACAGTTTACTGCATAATCACACAGGAGGGCTCCACATTTCCAAAACTAAATGTATTCTTTATTAGGAGCACTGGTTAGCACTGAGCTGTGACTGTAGCAAGCGCTCCAGCCATTCTCATTCAGGCTGAATTCTTGGGTGCCTTCACTCCCGCAACCCCTGCTCCTCCCTTCAAATTCTAGACAGGCTGTTATCAGCAGTTGTCTGCCTGCTATAGAGACCAAATGGAAAGGCTCCCCTTTCTCAGGATCACCACCTGTAACAAGTTTTTCAGCTTCACATTTCTTCCCTGTTTTTTATTTGACTGTACTTCAATGAATTACTCCTCACTCCATTTCCGGGTCTATGACTTCTCCTTAAATGTCCTGTTTAATTCTCCCTTTTTTACCACTCCCTTCTCTTTCTTATGGACACTTACACCGTAGACTCTTTCCCAGTCCCAGTTTCCTGCTTATTATCATCTGCCTGTTTCATACTTCACCTGGCTTTCATCCTACAGCGTTTTGATCCCCTTGGGATCAGCAACATCGCCCTTCTCTCAGTTCTTGGCCTATTAATATATACATATGTATATGTGTGTATATGTGTGTGTGTGTATAGTCCCATGACTGGATTGTTATTCAAACTGTATATGTTCAATTCATAAATAAAGTATTTGAGAACATTTTTATACTTCTGTCTTTTTACAGTCAGCACTATAACCATCTCTTCTTTTAAAGATGCTTGCAACTCTTTTTCTGGCTAATATAAATAATGTAAATAATTCATGTATTTAGTAATGATAAATATTCATATTTCATTTGAACCAGACAGTGGTCGTCTAGATTAAATTAAACTGCTTTGGATTCAACAGCTGGCAATCACCCATGCCAAATAAGGGATTTTAGTCATACTTTACTTAAGGTATAGAACTACCAGAAATGGGAAGTGACAAGGAAAGGAAATGGACTCTCTTACCCAAACATATAACACATCTGTCTATTGACTGTACTTTCTTCAGACTTGGCTGCAAGCAAATATATTTATTCTGGAGCAGACTAAATGGGTGCTGAAAGGAAGAATACAGTTTGCATACTTTATGAGCATGGATAGCTGTGTCAGAGTCTCTTACTGGTTTTGGAGGTCAATTCTAAGTGAGTTGTACTCCTCTTGCCTGAGGAAGCTTAGTAATTTTGGGGACCATTTGAAGAAAACCAAACGAAACAGTAAAAAAAGAGTAATGAAATAGAAATCAATCCTGAAAGTAACAAAGATTTTTCCCTTATATAAAGCTTCATTTTAATTTGTCCAAAATTTTCATCATTGCTCAGAAACAGGACCTTCTTAAACATGGAGTAGGCATGACTTTTAACTGTGGAAGAGATTTAGAGATTCTGCTTTGAAAATTTGGAGAAAAGGTGGTTTCCTTCCTTCATGCTTCAAATAATTGTGCAAATACGGGTCCAGAGTGGGAAAGAAAGTGCACATGTTTTCTTTTTGTGTTTTTCTGGTGTCTGTATACCTTCCTAAATCTGAAAAAGAGGCTACTGGGCAGGAGGGGTGGGAGCTGATGTACATTTTCTTGCTCAGGAAGTTGGAGTGAATGTGACTGGAACTGTTCTGAGCACTCTATGTAAACCAGAAAAAATTCATAGGTCAAAAGCAAACAGTGCTTCCAGACCAGATGAGGTAGGATCACCTGTCTTTAGCAAATCTTAGGCAAGGAGTTCTGCAGAACAGGATAGAGAGTTTTTTCCAAACAACTGCTTACATTCTGCATATATACTCAAAAGAAAAATATGTTATTTTTAAGCCAGTCTTAGCTTATGCTAAAATCTTGCTGAAGCAGGTTGTATACAACAAAGCAGTTGTATTTTAAAATGCATTATCTAGTCAAGGACAATAATGGGAGTTAGCTAGATAAACATGTATGGAATTTAAATGCACAGCTCTGGTCTGTGGGCTAAATATACGGTGTGTGTCTTTCTGTTCACATCAGGCTATCCTGGACTCGGCCTTTAAAATATGAATGTAATTTCAAAGGTCAGTGGTTTAGGGATTCAAATTATTTTGTAAGCTTTTTTCTGATTTCCAAAATAGCTGGAGATGAGGACAATGGGATGCTTGAGATCAGAATAGAGGGGGAATGAAGTGTAGAGAGCTTTGGGTCAGTGGGTTCCCTGAGAGGATTCCCCAGTTTGCTGCCAGCAGCCTCGTAAGTTACAGAGACATGAATAAACCCTTTCTGTTATTATTTTTGTTTGCTTCTGTGTTCTTTCCAGCATTCATCAGGATTTAGGGCAAGTAGGATGTGCCAGTAATGGGAGGCAAACACTGAGATGGCCAATGGAAATATTCTTCTTATGCATGCTCCCCATAAAACATTTGCAGGTGGGCCGTCTGGAATCACAGCCATGACTCTGCCTGGTGTTACTTCCTCATTTGTTGTTTTCTCCATCTGCTCATTTATTTTCCTGGTTATGGTCTTCTTCTCTCTGTCTCCATTTCCCCCTGCTCATTTGTATAAGTAGAAATATCCTTCCCTCCAGCAACAGCGTAATGTGCTTTTCCTTTTATGTATATATTTGGCTTGCAAATAGATAGCTTAAAGAACTGAGGCAAGACAGAGAAGCCATCATCAAATTCCAGCAGGACTTTCATGTGTTTAGACTATATTCCTGCAGATTTTTTTCCAAATACATGGTTTTGGCCATGGCAAATCACAATCTAAACAGGCCGTGATGAATCTTTATTCAGGACAGGTAATGTGGGAGATGAGAGAACACAATGCAGGCTCAGTTACCATCTCAGCTGGGCACAGCAGAGATGGGGAACCACTGTGTTTGCTGAGCAAAAGAGGGTGCTTTGCAAAATGTATGGATTCTACCTGGCTCCTGAAAGGGAGGGGTGGCTTTTGTTATGATAGCTGCCAGTTGTGGGGTGGTTCTGATCTGTTTGTGCCTTGCCAAGGAGAATTGCAAAGAAATGGAAATCTAACCTACAATTTTTCCCTGGGTTGAGAAGATATTGGGTCTGACCTCTTGGATGGTGTAAATCATGAGCAAATTAATGCATTAATTAGAGGAGCACAAGAAGGGGGGCAGCCTCTTTCCTGTCAGATGGTGGTGAGGGCTACACTGTACTCTCAGTTCCCTGTTAAATCTGCCCTTTCACAAAAGCATGTGAGTGTGATATTATAATGCGTTATTGTGATTTTCAGTTACCCTTTCTGCCTGGAAGTGAATTTTGATCTGCAGCACCGGGGAGCTGCTGGAGTCTGGTGGATAAGGGTCACTGGCAGTGTGGGATTAACTGTTTTCTCTGCTAAAACTTGCAGGTTTTGACAATTATTTCAGGATTTCCCCTTAGAAAAGGTTTCTCAGCTTTTCAGCAGACCCACTGTCTGACCTCTGGCCACCTCAGCAACCTTTCTGTACTTCTCTCTCATCTGCCTCATCTGTTCAGACTTTAAGCTCTTGAGAGCAACCATTGTCTTTTAAAGTGTATTTATTTCGTACAGTACCTAGCACTGCGGGGCTCCTGCTCAGTTGGAACCACTGGGTGTGACTGCAATGTAAATACTGAGTAATAATAATAGCATATGTGGGGGTGTAGAAACAGGGAGAGAGAGAAAAATATTTTCCCCATTCTTGTCTGCTTTTTGTTGTTGTTCTATTTCCTATTCACAGAAAGCATACAATACTGATTAATGAAAAATTTCTGGCTCCAGTTCAGTATCTGGCTTCAGTACATTTGCTATTTGATATCTGAGATATGTACAACATGTTCACAGTGAATTCTCCAACTGAAAACAGTAGAGTTCAAACCAAGTCAATTAATTCACAGAGTGAATGGATTCAAGCCCAGATTCTCGTGCCTTGTGGAGGCCTCTTTGAGTCTCCTGCCAAAAGATATCTGTTTATAAATGCAGTAAACGTAACTATTTGATACTTATAGCTCCTAGAGCCTTATGTGATTTTTTTTTCCTTGTTATGGCTGATCTCTGATAATTGAGTTACATTTTGCAGACATTTCAGGCATTCTCTGTCTCTCCGTGCTTTCTTCCCCCCCTGGCGCTCCAGCTCAGCCAGTGCTCTGGATGGTTTCACATTTCCTTTCTCTTTGTTGCCTTGAATATTCTGCTGAAGTAAGGCATAACAAAACTGTATCCAAAATCCATACGTACTTGTAGCCAGGCTCTGTCTTGAACCTGCTTTGAGGCTCTTGCCTGAGAAACTTTACCATTTCTGCGGAAGGAGAGGAGAGATAAAACCTTACAATGAAAATGACTGTTGTGTTCTGCATCAGTGGTCCAAGAACAGTAATAATAGATTTTTGTTGAGTAGTATCTCTCATCCCTAACAGTCAAGCATTTAATCAATTGATGTGTATAGTACAGTAGGCATTTTTGAAAAACATTCATCCTTTATGTGGAATATACCAGGTAATGTTATAAAAGCAAATAGAAAAAAACAATATGAGGGGAACATTTTATCCATGTGAAAAATTAAATTTTGGAGAGTGGAAATTTGGGCAGGAGATGTGGGCTAGCATTTCTTTTCTAGCAGGAAACATTAGTGATTTCTTTCTTTTATTCATTAAATCTAAGTTTCATTTATTTTTCATCTCCTTGTTTTGCTCTCTCCTTTCTTTCTCCCTCCAAGGTGAGGGTGCCCTGGAGCTCTTTTGTTTGTGCTTTCCTCTTCTCTTCATACCCTTTGCCCATTTTTTCACCTGCCCATTCAGCACATTCACCTGCTGTCTTTACACCCACTATCCTCCGACCTTCTGCTTTCAAACTATTTCTGACCATCCATCTTCCTGGCTGTTTGCTATAACTAAAATGCTTTATAGACAGAAGTTAACTCCTAACATATCCTTAACATTTCTTTCACACTGTTTGTTCTTTAGGATCCTTGGCTGTACCACTCTTCCCATGCTGCTTGGGTCTGCAGTCTGCAATGGTCAGGTTTGACGCATTCCAGTCTTTAGCTCAGAAAATGAGGAATTAATTTGGTCACAGAACCATAGTCATTTGGGTTGGAAAAGCCTGTGCCAGGGCTGAACAACCCTTCAGTGAAGAAGTCTTCCCTAATATTCAACCTAAACCTCCCTTAGAGCAACTTGAGGATGTTTCACCTTGTTTGTCCTGTCCCTTGTTCCCTGGAAGCAGAGGCCGATCCCCACCTGGCTCCACCCTCCTGTCAGGGAGTTGGAGAGAGAGAGAGGAGAAGGTCCCCCCAAGCATCCTTTTCTCCAGCCTAGAGAACTCCAGCTCCCTCAGCTGGTCCAAATAAATGACACCAGTAAAGATTATTTTCCTTGCCTATCTCTCTGCCAAATTCTTCTAATTAATCATCCTGTTTTACCTCATCATCCTTACTGTTTCTTAGTCTTTTGGATACCTCCTTACCTTCATCTGTAGTATGTTCTCATGTCTTTTGCTGCAGTATCCATCCACTTGTGCACCTGGACAAGCTGCTTTTGAACCACTATCTCATATGAACAGCTCTATTTGATAATTTTTTTTTTCAGATTTATATTTGTATTATATATAGAGCCATATTAGGCATAGCACACTGAGTGCCATTGTCTCGTTTTGGTTCTCAAGTTTCACCTCACTGATAAAACCAAAATAAAATCAGTCAGTAAAGGGGCCTGGAGAGGGAGGAAAGATTAATAATATCCATATTTTAAAAGTACATAAAAAATGTATACATGATTGTATTACTCCCCTGTCTCCCTTGGTTCTGTGTACCATTTCTATTCTGAATAGCAGGAGTTGTTTCTTTCTATGCGTTTCTGCAGCACCCAGCACAATGGAGTCCCATTCTCCTGTATTATTGCAAACGTTTCTGGGAAGGAGCTGTAACGGATGAGAACTTCCTGACACTTGCTGAAGCATCAGAATGTTTTATTTAATTGCCTAAAGAGAGGTAACATGAGGCTGGTACAATAGCAAATGAATATATATCGTCCTCAGTATTTTTAGAGTAGGAGTTAGAGGAGAGTTTGTAGCTGCCAGAAGCTCTGGAATGACCTCACCAAAAGGATAGAGTTTCAAGAGCAACTTTAATTAATGAAAAAGATCGTAAAACAGGATAATGGTAATCTGGAAACCACTGTTTCTGATCATGTAGCTTGGACTGGTTTGATTTGTTCATTTGTTATTCGCAACAGGGTGGTGAAAAGAGATTTGATCAGTGAACATGAGTTCTGTTGTATTTGTGTGGTGTTTAACTAATTCCAAGCTTTAGGGCTTCTACTTTCCTCTGAAAGGGTAGTAACTGCCTAGATAGAACAGGTAGTATGTAGTAGACTAAATGTAGATGTAAGTGTAGTATCTAAAGATGTTTTCATGTTTTCAGTGGTATGCTGGAGTGTGTCCCCAGTAGGGCAACACACAGTGAAGGACTTGAAACATAAGTCCAAATGGAGAAAAGAAGGCTCAAGGAGTACCTTCTTTCTCTCTACAACTCCCTGACAGGGGAGCTGAGCCAGGTGGGAGTCTGGCTCTGCTCCCACAGAAGAAGCAAGAAGCAAGATGAAATGGCCTCAAGTTGCTCCAAGGGAGGTTTTTGTTGAATATTAGGAAAACTTCCTTCACTGAAGAAAGGTCAAGCATTGAAATGGCTCCTCAGGCTTCCTCAGGGAAGTGGTGGAGTCACCATGCCTGGAAGTCTTAAAAATATGAGTAGAGGTGTCACTTAATTATATGTTTTAGTGTGTGGTACTTGATCAAAGGTTGGACTTGATGATCTTGGAGGTCTTTTCCAACCTTAATGATGCTATGATTCTCTGATCTTAGTTGCTTGGATTGACTGGTGGTTTTGGCTGCATATGCTTAGCTCCCGAAATCTGGAGACCCTCCTGCTCTCAGTCAACAGCAGAGAACTTTCCATTCTCCTTCAGCAAAGACCCTGAGCTTGCTTGTGGTCTTTGGGATGCCTTTTGTGTCATATGAAAGGGGTGATCTGTGGCCTGTCTTGGCTCCAGCATCTGTGCTGGGGTTCCCACAGCTCCAAAGGCTCAAAAGCACTGCAGCTTCCATTGCCATTTGCCAGCCATCTCCTGCCTGTGGATGGGAGCACTCAGGCTGTGCCTGGCAGATGCTGCTCAGCTCATGGGATCCCTGCAAAGGGTGCTAGAACCTTCCACAGGCAGTAGCGGTGTTGTCAGCACTACCACGCTGAGCTGTTATTTGGGGTATATTCCAATAAGGAAAGATAGCTGAGGAAATAAGTGTCAAAACTTAAATAATTTCACATTGTAAACTGTTAAACTGCTTTAATCCTACAATAGTTCTGCTTCTTTCAGTTTATTTAAGTTCAGTCACAGCTAGAAAATCAGTTCCTTGGTATTTTTGCAACTGCAAGTAAACCTTGTCAGCAGTAAAAAGAGGGGAAAAGGTGAAGGGTTGAAACAGTAAAGCCTAGAAAATAATGAAATGTCAGCATTACTGTGCTAGTAGCAGATCCCTAGAAAACCAGTAAAGAGTAAAACCAATAATGTTAAACAGCCAGGAATAGCAAATCCAAGAAGCAAATCTTTTAGACCCCAGGACAGTCCTCCATCACAAACAATTCCCAGGAAGGTGAAGGAAGGCTTTTGTTAGAAAGTCAGAGAAGTCAAGAGCAATTCTTTCTTCTACTTCTCTCCTTAGAGCATTTATTAAAGTTATCATACTATATCTGCTTTATCTTGTATTGAGGAATTCTCCCAAATTTTATCCTGAGACAAAGCTTATGTGTGCCAATTTAGAAAGCCATCCAACAGATTCTTCACTGCACTTTTCTTGCATAATATATACACACCTAAATATATCTATATATACACTTATATATACCTATATATATAGGTAGAATTTCATTCCAGCACCGCTCATGTGTAGTAGGAAGCACTCACATAGCAAGGTAAGATTTCCCTCCTCCTGCTTAGAAAAGCGTCAGTATCACATGGTCAGGGCATCCCATCCCATCCCGTGGACACTGTCCAATTGAAAACATGTGAAACCAAATATTATGTCATCAACCTCCAACTGTAATAGATTTTCAGGAAGAGTTTCAACTATTTCAAAAAAACAAAGGGTGTTGATAGAAAAGTTCTGAGCAGGAGGAAGAATGTCTAAATTAATCCATTTTAAGCTCTGAATTAATCATAGCTTCAGAAATGGCTTCTGTCATAATACAGGTTTGATGTCTCCCTCCTGAAATTTTACTCATACCTTCCCTTCCTTTCATCCTGATGATTAGAGCTTCCCTTGGGACGTCTGGTCCAAGACATGAATATCCAAAAAACCACATTTATTCCAGTTTCTCACAGAGCTTCTCTTTCCTTCAGCCTACAGCTCCAAAATGCTATTGCAGCAAAATATCTCTATAAAATGTCTCTGTCCAGCTGTGTCCTAGACAATTCACCTTCTTCCCTTCTTTCTCATCTCCTTCCAACCTTTTACTCAATATTTCTTTTGTTCATGATTTTATTTGAAAATTTTCTCTCTCCTTGTTGCATATTAGTGGTTCCTGTCATGCTTATAATCAGGTAATTTAAATTTTGCCCTTCTTTGCTCTATTCTCGTCTGTGTTTTTAGGTAGATGATGGTTCATAAAAGTATAGAGTAATGTAAAAAAGAAAAAGTGAACTGAAACTGTCAAACAAAGCTAAGAGTGAGGCTGAGACCTATTTGCAGATGTTCAATAAAGTCAAAAAGAAGCTGATTTGAGGGGATAAATTATTCATAGCTAATTATTTGCTCTTCTTTAATGCTAAATATCCTACATTTCAGCCTCCTGCAGGCAGCTCAAGCAGTGATTCCTGGGTTTTTTAACAGCAACAACCACACAGAGTTTTTGAAGTGTTTTTGGTCCCTCTGGGTTGACAGGTGCTACATAAAAAGCAGACAGGATATTGCTATTAAGATTCTTGAGAGTCTGAAGCATAAAGTCCTGTAGAATGAGCTGAGATTGTATCTTCAAAAACACACATATTGCAGCTTCAGTGCATCACAGCCTCCGGAAGGTTCCTTCTGCACAGGCTGGACTGAAGAGCAGTGACAGCTCTGCCCCAGGGACTGGGTGGCTCCAGCTCAGGGTTGAGTTGTGGATCATCCTCTCCATCTACGGTGTGGTGAGAAGAGGAGGATGGAGCATTTGCCTGCCCTGCACCAAGAGTTGCTGACTTTGCTGTTTGCCCAAAGAACAGCGAGTAGACTTAGGCTTCTAGTCTTTCTCCTTGCTTTCCACTTACCCTAGAGCAGGTAAATTTTGGGCACAAATCTCCATTTTGTCATATAAAGTGCAATGTGCAGCTTGCCTGGTGAGATCAGCTTTTTCAGCAAACACATAGTTCAAGTCTCAAGCTCACCACACATGGTCCTTTCGGCTATGGGTACTGTGCACTCAGGCCTATTTTATTCAAGGAAGATTCCAACGCCGTCAGACTATTCCAAGTCTGGAACATAGTTATTGATCACTGAACAAAACTGTATATATGTAATATACATTCTCAATCTGTTATAGTTGTAAATCCAATGCAAATATTACAGTGGCAAAGTCCTGTTTTCCTTTCCTTTCTTCCTTTTTTTTTTTTTTTTTTTCCTATTTTTTCCCTTTCCCCCAAACTGGAGATGCTTGTGTTATTTAAATGAACTCTGACAGCCCAAGTCAGTCCTTTGACAACCTAGGCCCTTCAGTAGTCAGCTCAGACTGGCACACAGCCACTCACTCCTGCACTTGCCCATAATGAAATCCATTCAAACACATCATCTCCCGCAGAATGATGTGCCTCCATCTAAGATTACCATGAAGGAAACTACAAAACAAGCAGCTACAAAGCAAGCAGTATTTATATGCATCTTTTTATTTGCATTGTAAAAGGCTTTTCTGACACACAAGGAGCTGGAAGTTGTCTGTGATAAGTTTCAGGCTGCTGGGGTGTACTGTACATTTTCTGTGTGTATTTATGTGTAGATTTATTTGTATGTACTGTTGGAAGGATATTAGCTCAGCAACTACAGAGTCATATCAGGCTGTGAGAGGAAGTCAGTGTGTTTATACAGACACTGAGTAGTATGTTAAGGGGCTTGTTTTTTTGGAAATAAAAGCTTAATTTCATTATCATAATGATGATAACATACAGCTTTGAATGGTATTAGTTCCTGTTTACACTACTTGTGGTGTTGGTCTAAGCTGCATTTGCCATCGAGACATAATTACTATTTTATTATTATTTTTTTCACAGTTAAGTGGAGCATTTTAGCACAGCTGAATTGCTGCAAGCCTTGGTGGAACAAATCTATTAGTGGTATGGCTTGAAACAATACACAAAAGAGCCCTGTGTGTGGTCTGCTCTACATGCTTTTCACTTCCTTATGTTAAACAATAAATCTCTGAGTCAGCTAGAACTCGGAGACTAACATCCAACGAGAGCCGCATTTTATCTTTTATTCATTGGCAGGAACATAGCTGTAGGAGGTATTCAAATCACACTTTTATTTAAACAAACACAGCTGGATCACAGCCTCTTAATATAGCAATTCTCTAATGAAAAATAACAACATAGTATTTATCTCTTTTCTTTTGTGCAGCTCTCAATTTGCTAAAATTAGGCAGACTTCAATCCCATACAAAATTGGCATGTTTTCATGACCAGAGCTCATAGCAACTAACTGCAAAATTATAATGGGAATGTAATTATAGTAGGGCATGTGAAATACACATCCTTTTGCTGCTGTAAGCTATATGAGGTTATACAATTATGCTGTAATAACATCATTTATCTTAAAAAAAGTCAGACAGCTGATTTCATTTCTTTAACTTGAGTTCTTCAGTTACGTGCTGTGTCAGGTTAACATTAATATATTACACAAAGTAATAAGGTGCAAGAAGTTGGGGCTTCCCCAGGATGCATTGTTCCCTGGTTTGCATGAGTTTATTTTCTTCTTTATCCCTGTGACTGTTTGGAGACAGCAAATTTGAGTTTCTAATTCTTTGGGAGCCTTGTAAAAAGTGATTTTCTATCTTTGTGGTTACATTGCTGTTTCTGTCTGTGGTCATGATTTGGGGGCAACAATTTGTAACTGCAGAAGGATGTAAGTAATTAAATAAATAAAATAGCTGAGTCACCTGGCCACATGCTGATTGAGAGTTTGGAAATAATTACCTCGCTACTTATGTGGTGTAATAATGAATAGTGGCCAAATTCTGCACTCACCCTATGCAAAACAATCTCATTGAAATCAACAGGAATTTTGTAAGTCAGTCCAATCTTTGAACTCAGGATTAAATAGAGTACCCAAAATACCATATTTCTATAAGAGAAAGTATTTAGTGACCATTTTTAAGTTTATTCCAGACAGTATAATACATTGGATTAGTTTTTCAGTAATGGGATAGGAACATGTGATAGTAGAAATGTACTAATGAATGATCAGAGAGGGCTGCAAGGTTGCTGTAGTCCCAGTCAGATATCGTGGGAAGTTGTGTGATTCAGCACAGAAAGGATGTATGGGACAGAGAGAATGTCATCTGAGAAAAGTCTTGTCTTTGGGAGAGGCACTTTGGATATCAGGAGTCACTGTTGGCTATGTGTGTTTTATTCTAATAAATAACAATAGTAATTATTGCTATTTAATAGGACAATGAAGGCAGAAACCATAATGAAGTTCACATCTCTGTAAGTATTTTACGAACCACTGGGATGTGTATTCCTTTCAAGTCCTGAAGGTTGGGATCACACCACCATCCTAACTCTGTTTCAGGTACTTTTAATAGACAATCAAAACTTTTAATTTCAATCTGAACTCTCTGTGTTCTTAGTGTATTAAATATGCCTTTTGTGTCCTGACAGCATTTTCTGTTTGCTTTGGAGCCGTGAATTCACTACACACGTTGAATTTTGGATGTAGATGGGGCTAAACAAACTCTCTGTTCATTTCAGAAAGCTGGTGTTTAGCACACTCTCTATAATGGGTTTTGAAAAGAGTTCAGCCTGTTTAAAACAACAGCCATATGGTTCTCAATACTGGTGGGCTGGCCAGAATGTAAATGAATATGACACACATTGTCAATAAAAAGTCATTTTACTACTAAACACACATCTGTAATTTTAAGGATAGTTTTGGGTTCAAATCCACATTTGATCAAATGTATGGGGCATGGATATCTCATGTGAGGCTGAATTTTGACATTGTTATTTTGGATTACAAGATCCATTTCCCATCAAACAGATCAAAATTTTTATTATTAAATTTGTATAAAATATCTTGTTTTTTTTTCTGAACACTTCCTGTTGTGTCTACTTTTTCTTTTGGAGGTTTTCTTCTTCTACTGCAGATATATTCATGATACAATATGTGAACGGTGCTATCCTCCAGGACTTATTGGTCAGTCTTCAGTAAGTCCCGTAAGTCTGAGTGAGGACTGGAAAAAAAAAAATCCCTCAAACACAGACTGGTCTCTAACTGCCAAACTGCAGACTGGGAAAGTTGAATTTTACTAACAAGAACTTTTGTGTATTACTTTTTGCCATGAAATGCACAGTGTGTTCAAAGTGCAGTCAGTTTTTCTACAGTCCAAATTCCCTAAATAAGTGTATTTTTATAATATGCACTTTTTTCCCTGGTTTGGAAATAATTTCTTGGGGGTGAGGTTATTCATCATTGTGTTACCAAGAGCCAAAAATCTCTGTGTATGAGGTTCTGTTAGAAAGGTTTGATTCCAAAAGTGAAGTTAGGGCTGGTTATTATATGTCCATGAACACGTCTCTGAACCTTGGAAGCTAAAGCAAAAATCTAGTGGAAAGTTACTTGCAAAAATACAGTGTAGAGTTCTTGAAATGTCTTCTCAGGTAAGACAGAATTTAATGGTACAACAGGCTATAAAATACAATATGGAGCCTCAAGACTGTGTCTTGGAAGCTTAGATAGTTCCTGAGAGATAAAGGGGCTTCAGAAAATGTCACCAATATCTGTGCAGGCTCTCAAATGGTGAGATACCACCTAACACAACAAAAAAAGCCATGGATAAAGGCTAAATATTTTGTCTTTATCTCAGAGAGCAATTCTTAAAGAGAGAGAGAACTTTTCAGTCAATGTGATTCTACATTCTGCTTTTAGTGTTAGAGTTTCTGTTTTGTTTCCCATCCCTACAGCTCGCATCCCTCTCTTAACATGATATTTACCATTTCTTAGTATCTTTCTTGCTTCACTGGTCACTGACATTTAGCTATCCCCATTTTTACTATTCCATATCCTGGGAAATTCATCCAGGAGCCACTTGAGGGGAGTGAAACCATGAGAACAAACTGAGCTTATGGACACACCCTACGTTCCTGGAGATGTTTGGGAAGGTGTGGAATAGAAGAGTAGTTGCTGAGCAAATACTCCCAGAAACACGTTTGGCAAACACTGTTACTCTTCCAGGGACTGTCCACCCCCAGCTCAAAGTGAAAAACAAATAAATTAACCTTGGCGTTGTCCTTGAGGAACGAAGCCCAGTCAAAATGATTTCTTTCTATGGATGCCTTGCAGATCATCATAATGACAAGTAACTTGTCTGGGCACTGTGACAATTTGTGGATTTTGTCTATGAATGTGAAGTTTCACTGAACACAGTACTCTTGAATGCAGATAAATTCTTTTTGGATCTAATTCCACTATGGTCCACTCCACTATTAGAGATGGGTGTCAAATGTTAAGATGGGATAAAGCACTCAGCTGTTCCAGATGTTTATTTAAAGCTATTTGAATAAACAAAGCTGAGGTAGAGCAGCCTCAGGAGAACAAGCTCTTTCACAGGATGTTTGATACTTTCTATTTCTGATTTTACAAAAAATAAATAGTTCTAAATACTGTTTCAGCTTTTGTGATTCTAATCCTGATTAAACCAGGAAATGTGACATTGCACTGGGGAAGTAAATGAAATCAAGAGAGAAAAATCAAGCCACTCATTGAGACTTCACAAGCATCCTGGTGTAAGTTCTTGGAGACGTGAGTGGTTCTTCCATTACAAATAGGCAGAGCTTAATTAAAAAGAAGCAATACCAATTCACAGGTTCATCAGCCAAAGTAACATAACTGAAATAATATTTATGCCCCAAAGCCCAAGGTGAGGTTAGAGATTTAAAAAGTCAGCATGACTATGTATAGTGGCAGCATGTTAGTGGCACCAAACCAGACAGGATATCTAACACAAATCTAGACAGCACTAACATGAACCAGTGCTGGTTTCTTCTGCTGCCTATTCCATGATCATTAAGGATGCAGGTGCTGGAGCCTGCTGATGTCATTTCACCTTTAAGGTGCAAAAATCTGGATGCCCCCAGGAGAGATATTTTTGTATGTGCCTATGAGAGAGTACACAGAGTTTGCACTAAACACAGAATAAATGCACGACTTCAGCCATTCAGAAGCCTGTCCAAACATACATCCCTTTCTTGCAGGGAGCTCTAGACTGTCCATTCCATTTTATGGTGAAATTTGGAAAGAGTGTCTTGCCTTAATGACATGCGGCAGGAAGACCTTTTGTTTGCTCTTATGGATGAACATAGGGGTCATCTGCCAGTACATCAGCAGCAAACATAGCCTTACTGTGTCTGTGTTCCAATTTGTCCAAATTCCATGTGGCTGCGTCAAAGCAGCACCAAGCCCAAGGTAATATATTTAGTCACTGGCAGGGCTTTCCCATTTGGTCTTGGCATGGTGTTAACCACAAGGCTTTGACCACGTTGGAAAAAAGACAGACTGGGCTCATGTCTGTTCTCAGTATGTCACACAAATCCCTGGAACCACTGGAGTGTTGAGGCCACATATACTTTGAACATCTTTTTCATGTAGTTGCTTATTTTCTTAATGCAATGATGTTCTTCTGTCTCCCCTCCTCCTTCCTTTCAGCAGCATAAGCACAAGGCTAATTTTGATATAAAGCCTGGGGCAACTTGTCAAAAAGTTTAAAATCAGATTTTGGATGTATTATATCATCACGCAGAAGACATCAAATACATTTTATGAGACGCTTTTTCCTATTAACTGTATTTTCCCTCCAAAGCTGTGTGGAATTGACTACTCATGTTAATTACTTATTTGAGTGCTGAGCAAGTTTCCTTTAGAAGTAACCACAGAGCTGATTCAAGGTGTAGGTTAATCAATCAGCCCTTTCTCATGTTTGCAGAGTGACTGAGGTGCTTGCTCCCGAACAGAGGTAGAAGGTTTTTACTAGCCACAAGCAATAATTTCTCCTCCAGTTTTCACTGTCACAAGAAGCGGTTTAAGTACCTCGTCCTGTTCCCACCCCTTTTTCCCACACGACTTTGTTCCTAACCCTACACTGGGAAGAGGAGAAGATGGAGAAGAAAGGAGCTGAGTTTGAGAAGTAGTGAGGAAGTAGGTTGTGTGTCCCTGGTTAGTTGCAGTGACAGTATAAATAGGAGAACTGAGTAAACACTGATTTAAAAAATACTTCTAGACATTTCTCCTTCAAATCACTTAAATCTCACTTTTGAAGGCTTTTCTCTACAACCTTATCCATCTTTCACCAATAGCAAAATTTCATATAGCCCCACATGGGGCAGAGAGCTTTTTATTTTAATAAACCTTCTCAAGTTGATTTCTCCTGTGAGGCACTAGGCCAGGAGTGTGTGCAAAGCAAGGACAAAGACAGGAAAGCAAGACAAGGGTCAGCCAGGCAGGCAGCACAGCACACACATGCTGCTGAGTTCTCTCCCACACTACCAGCACACAGGAAGCTTTACCTGCAAACAAATGCTGTGTGCTACCCTAATTGTCCAAACAGGCTGGGACTCCACAGACTTCCCTTTGAAGGAAGATATAAGCAAAAGGTGGGGAAGTAAGATGCTTCTTTCCTTCCTTCCTGTTTATCCTAGACTTTTTTTAGCAAAATAAAAATCAAACAAAATTATGGAGACAAAATACTCGTGTTGTTTTCCAAAGTCTGCTAATCTTTGTATTTTATCTTGGATAAAGGAAACTGTTTGTTCAGAATTCTGGCTTTTCACCCAACCACTTCACTGCCTTATTTACTGACAATAAACAAGATTAAGAATAGATATTGTTTGTACTTTCCAGTTACATGCCTAACTGCACAGTTATGGAAAAGGAGCGCAGAGTTCAATTCCAGAAGGCACTTCATTAACAAAAATGACATATAACCCCCACACACATTTGGCAGCAACCTGCAAAGGGTTAAAGAAGGACCTATTTGCCTCCCCCATCTGTGAAAAAGTGCCAATCAAAAAGCAGCTGCTATAAAAGGCTGCAGCCCAGCAGGAATAGGAGTAGTAGGTGGGGAGGTGTTGGAGAGGCAAGCTGTGGGAGGCAAGCCTGCCAAGGAGGGCTGGTGGAGTGGGAAGGCTTGGTCCTTTGCTTGTTCAATCCTGGCTTAAAAGCTGGAAGAGAAAGTGGATGTGGGGTCCTTGTTTTCCAGTAGGAAGGAGACTGAGCTTACAGGTTTAGAAGCTGTATGTGTTTGGCCTCAGTGCTGGGTGTATGAGGTTCCAGGTTTAAAGATGACTTATTTACAAAAAAGAGGTGTTCACTGGGTGAGCTTTCAAGCCCAGTAGCCTCCCTTTTCTCTCCACTCCCAGTCGTGCTAGACAGCCAAAATATAAACAGGGAGCCTGAATTTCATGGGTGCTACTGGAAGGGAGGCAGTCGCATGGCACCCATACAGATTTATTCTTCCTATAAGGCTTCTTTCCTTTTTTACGTTCCTTAGTTCAGTTCATACAATTTGTCTGTGAGGGACTGTACTCTGTGGGTGTTGGTAAATACAGGTGTAATCCTGGGATCTCATTAAATTTAAAAAGCAGATCTAGGGGGAAAAAGGTCACTTAAATTAATATTAGCTCAAAAGTATGCACTGTAGCTGGGAATGCAAAGGCTTAAGGGAGTTGGAAAATGCCTTCAGCAAAATAAGATGTGATAGCAACGATGTGTCAGCTATCAAAGACATTGACTAGGACCTGAAAATGGCAGTAGGAATACATTAATAAAATGAAAACAACAGCTTAAGGTGTTTGGTATCTTGTTTCCTTCATATCTGTTGAAGAGATGGAAAGATGATATGAGAGAATAGGGAATATTCCTTGGGCTTTGCTCATGTCATTCTCCAACAAACCTGGTGTGGACTTTGTCAGTGTTCTGTTTCTCAAGTGCTTAATTTTCTACTCATTAGCTTTACCTGTAAAATAGAAAGAGCAAGAGCCAAACGGCAGATCCCTTGATACATTCATCAGGAAACTTCACTTGTGTAATTACAATTAACCTTCCTGTATGTGACAGCAGTGGGCTGGATATTGTAGCTGTCTGCTGATCCAGTAAAAACCAGGTGGCTTCCCTGCTTGTATGAAGGATGAACCTATTGAGATTAGAATGGGAAAAAGTTTCCCTGATGCTTCTTGCACTTGTCCAAAGTAATTTCCTGCTGGGATTTGTGCTTGCTATATTTGAGATGGGACTACTAGAATGTTATTGCTGGTGTAGAGTCTTTAATTTAATTTGTCCTGCATTATTTTGGTGTCTCCTCAGTATTGTGAGGTGAGTCTGCTGCATTGTGTGGGGTCCTTGCCTGTGACAACTTTCCCTGTGCCAGGTTTGCTTGAGGCACTTGATATCTCCAAGCTCTGTGCTCAGGATCTTGGAGTATCTGCCTCTCTGGAAAGAAAATTTTCTGGAGGTTGTGATTCTGGAGGAAATGGGCTACACTGGATAAAACAAAGATTTGTTCTTGAAGAATGGTGATTTCAAGTCATAGAATTGAGTCAGGATTTTTGATTCCTACTAAAGCTGTGTTTCTCTCTAGTTTTCATAAAAAGAGAGGTTTAGAGTTTATTAATGGAGATGCACTAGCAGTTCTTGTTGTAGGAATATTCTGCTTTGCAAAGTAATCTCTGCTGTACTGAGTTTCCTCTGAGCTCTGCTTGGTGTGAAGGCTTTCCTTGGCTCCTCCCTTCCCTGACAGCTCAGCACGCTGTAGTATGCTCCCATGGGTCTGTGATATTTCACATTATTAATCATGGAGCACTAATGACATATGTATTCTGTTAAAAATATGGCAAAGGCCATCGGCTTAGTTTGTTGTGAAAACTGCAAGCTTTATTAAAATGATGGTGACTGACAAACTTTCTCTGAACTCCTGCTTTCATTCTCACCCATCCATTTTGCCAGGTTACTCCAGGGACTCTGTGAATAACATTTCCTCTACTCTTTTCGATATTCCATGCATCTTTTCTCTGTATCTATTCATAACTTTGCTTCACATCTTTCCCTGATGAAGAGAGTGTTGGTAGCAGAATATGCCAGCCTGGACTTTGAAACCCACTCTTCATCAATTTCTGCTGTTCCATAATGTATGGAATGAAAGCTCATTTAATGTAGTTAGTATAATGGAAGAAAGCTAATTTGTCTGCACCACGCACAGCTTCAAAATTGAACACTATGTGTCATGTTTAACAATACTTTGTGGAGTTTGATGTGCTATTCAGATATTTTTCTGTGTTCTGAAGTTGAGACTCTTGTGTGTTCTGTAGCATGAGACCAGAGCTGTTGATATGTGTACTCAGATGAATAGACTGATCCCAGGGTGCATGGGACACTGGAGGCTTCCCTGTTGGGATGCCACTTACTACCACTTGGCTCTACAGGTTTTTAGATCTGAAGTTGTGCCCCATTTACAACAGCTTTACATACTACCTGTGTGGGGGTTGTTTTCTTGCAGTCACAAGACCTGGAAATGTAAGTGGAAGCAAAGATAAGTGTGACTATGAAAGCAGGGTGTGAATGTGTGATAGAAATAGTGCCTGTGACTTCATGAATGCTGAGTTACTCCATCTGGGACCACCACGGTGTTGGCTTCCAATGAATGAGAGTCCCGAGGGTTATCGCTGGCTGCTGCCCCAGCAATTCTAGGAAGCTGCTCTAGAAAGCATCTTCATTATTCTGTGTTTGTCATGTCTGCACCTCCATCCCTTCAGCTGCTTGGGAAATATTCTTGGACAAGATATGCTTGACAGGTGGGGAAAAATCAAGCAAAGCAAAATGCTGGTCTCTTCCAAAGTCGGAAGTGTTACCATGTTGGCTGAGACTCCAACATTGCCATGTTAGCCATATAGAAAAATGGCGTGGAAAGGAAAGCTTGAGTGTGGTTGGGAGTTCTCACAGTCCTGTTTTTGTGTTATTTGTGTTTGCGACAGTATCAGCTTTTTCCACATAAATACCCGGAAGGCAAAATTTCCTTTTTTTTTCTGCAAAAGCTCCAATAAACAATCGGTTGGTGCCTGCTCTGCAAACTGACCCTCTTCCTGAGATAGAAATGTGAGGGCTTTGCTTGTTGTCAATGAGCCTGTCATGGTTTTCAACATGTTACTTTGCAAGAAATTCATTTCCAGTGATCAGCTTATAAACCTGCCATAAGGAAGTGTGTTTTCACACTAGTCTAGTGTACTTCTTGTTTTCAAACTCTCAGGGACGTAGAAATACACCAGATTTTTGGCAGCACATGGTTTAAAAATCAGCACCAACGTATCTATTGAACATCTCAAATGGGTAAAGGAAAGGGCAGGTTTCATCAGAGGTCAGTAAACAACGAACATCTGCCTTGCCAATCTTTTCTTTTCATACAGTATTGTGCAGTCCCAAAAATCCTTCAGACATATGTTGAACAGAGTTTCAAAGCACTCAAGCCTCCTGCTTCTGCTGGTATTTTGGCCAGTGCTTAACCCTATGTAGTTCAGTCAGAATTTATTTCTTACTGCAACTGAATCAGACTGGGTGGATTGGGATTGTGTTTTGGGCTGGGAAATTGAGGTCTCTGATCTCCAGCAGGTTGGATGTAGTATGGCAGAAACTCTCTATTCTTGTGCAGTTACCCAAGAAAAACAGATGAGTGAAGTACGAAGTGATGTTCTTCACCCCTCTTTGTCAGATCTTGGCATTTGACACTTAGCATTAATGTGCTTATTATAGCATGTCCATGCCCAGTGCAGTCTGCCCCAATTGGCCATAATAAATAGTTCCACAATGGTCTTCAGCCAAGTGAGTGTTTGACCTACTAATGCATCTTACACTCTGCCTTGGAGCTTCGCAGTGCTGCACTGCATAGGACACAGCAGAGCTCTCTGAAGGTCAAGCTCAGCTACAAGGAACAACCATCTGGTTACCCCTTGCTTAAAGCATCAGCCTTCATTCCCAGAACATGCAGCCAGTGGATTGCCAGGAGATGCAGTTATTCCAAGTCTGGGTGCTGTGACGGTGCAGCCAGAGAAGTGATCCACCAGGATGCTCTGCTCCAGCCCACGTGAGGCTTTATGGATAGACTGGTGCCCAGGAGGTCACACAGTAGGTCAGCTTATGGATCACCAGGAGGAACGTGCTAATGCTCTGCTCTGTCCAAGCATTGACGAACTGTGAATCATCTTCAGGAACAGTCACAAACAGAATCAATTGCGAGTGCCCAGTGTGGACACACTTTGCTTCTAGTTTCTAAAACCTGAAAGGCTTCCAGCTCCTGACCCAAGTTTGTAGGTATAAAATGAAAGAGGCCAAAAGCAGCATTGGAGCAACTGAGACTTACACATAGTGCCAGGTTTTAGGTAGTGTAGAGGTGTGTGCTGCTCTGTTCAATCCTGACATTATCTGCCTGAAATATTAAGTAGTGCATGTTAATGTAAAGTAGTGATGCTAGTCTTGGAGAAAGGTGTCCACTGAGGACTGAGCAGAAATTCATTGCTCCTTGTCCTGCTCAACTTCATTAAATATTCTGTATCTTATAATATGAGTTTGACCATGTCTGAAAGATGGTCCTCTGGATGAAACGACAGGAAAAAAGAAAACCACAAAAAAGCCTCAAAACAGAAACCTGAAAAGAAACATTCTCTATTTCTGATTAAGACCTGAATCAGGTGAGAGAGAGTGTGCTGATGCATTGTTTTTGATCCTGTACTGAGTAACTTGTCCAAAATACTGTAATTATATAATTACAGGTGAGGATTCTCACCTACTCTGCATGTTTTTAGGCAACTGCATGTTAAAGTATGGTCGCAGTTTTGTGCTTTTTAGACCTATGTGGTTCTCCAAATGCTACTGGAAAAAGCACTTCCAATCCATGTCTTTGAAAGAGAGGGGAATTAGAAATATTGCACATGTAGTTGTGTAGGGTGTTTGACCAGATATTTTTCTGGGGGTAAAAAGCACGGAATAGCTGCATTTTTGGATTATCTTTTGCTATTTTGTATTATTTAATCCCCCTGCTGTGGCTCTGCTGATAATACACCATTGGTCAGGTTTCTGCTTAAGATAAAACAGGTCTTGCAATCATTTCAGTCAGGTGAAAAAAAATATACTTTATTGTTTGAGAAGTATTTGCTTACAGTTAGTTTCTATCACAGACATGTTGAGCTTTCATAAAGAAGCCTTTCTGATACGTAGAGACTTATCTCCATACCATAAGTCACAGGCTTAAATATGTAATAACTGACGATGTCTAGGAGACTTTTTTGTTTGCTTGCCTGCTGACAGAATTTTGTCACAAACTAGAGGAAGAATCACACACCCTTTGAGCAGGGAATCATTGAATTTATTTGGCCAATGAGTCAGTAAAAAATGCAAGGAGTTTGACCTACTTCTAACCTCAGTTTTACTGGCCTTATCAGAAAGTAAAATAGCATTTCTTACTCCTGTACCCTGGCCCAAAGTAGTTCTCTCCCATCAGTAGCCAACCATATCTGAGATAGTGTGGAAAATGTTTGTTTTCTTGTGTGAAAGCAAGTGTAGCATGCTCAAAAATGAGTCCAAGCTCCTTGAGTCCTCTTAAGGCTCAGTACTATATGAACATAGATTGAGGATCTAAGACAGCAAAATGTGGATATTTTTCATTCTAAAACCTCTCTCTGAATAAATGATTCTCCTTGGCCACACACAGGAGCAAGGTGTCATTGTGCAGTAGTGATACACACAGCCATTGCAGGTCCCAAGTTCCCATCCTCTGGTATTGATTTCCTCTTTATGTCCACCTGCAGAATGAGAAACTTTTTGATGCATTTTGATGAGTCCTGGTACCCTAAGCAGTGGCCAGTGGTGTAGGAGACTGTTTTTCTGCGCATGTGAACCAGGTAGTTTTTCTTCCTTGGTTATTTGCAGCGCAGAGGCAAGACAGGCTAGTAACACAAGGTTTTTATCTGGTCTGTAATAGCAACATTCGTCTGAATTTTGTATGAGCAGAAAGCTGGACACTTATTTGGAAATAACCACCTACTCCTGGGGATGCTGTGTGGTACCACCCCCTGCCCTAAAGTTGTGGGACATGACCACAACATCCTTATGCTGGATGACCCTACAGGGGTGTGATGCTGCTGAGCTGAAATGACCCTGTCACAGCTGTCCCACTCCATTCCAAGGCTCTGTTCTTGCTGATTGCAAGGAATCAGACTGTACTTGCAGGGTCCAGCATTTAAGTATCTACTGTATAATTCTTGTAGTACTGTAGTGAGGCAGGCTTGTATTAATACCACCTCATCTTGGAAGCCTTCAGAGCCTGTCAGTATGCCTGATAGTGTTTGGCACTTAGATATGACAGTGAATGGTAATTTGCAAGTGCCTCAAATGGACAGAAAATAGTTTTCATTATTTTTACATGATTAGGAGTAGTGTCAAGCACTCTGCAAGAGCTCAGCTCTTACTCAGGCTGTAGTGTTCCCTAACAGGTGGCTGTGAGTGGTACAGCATGTCCCATTCTTGGTGTGGGTCTCAAGAGGTTGGGGTCAGTTCCTGGGCTCAGCACTGACCTTCTGGGTGACCTCGGGTGGAGGAAGCAGCTTGTTTATTGCCTTTTGCAGAATGCTCTGGGAGTTACAGATGGAATTGCTATATAGAGGGACAGCATGACTGCTGTGTTGATGGGTGTTGGGGAAACATGGGTTGCAAAAGAACAAGTGGGTGTAATGAAGGAGGAAGAAGAGCTGGAAAGTGGTGGAGAAGGTAGGAAGGGGTATTTGCTCTTCTCTGCTGCAGTGGGACCTGGGTGAGGATGTTTGGGTACCAAAGTACTCATGCCCTTGGCACCAGGACTTCTGACAAATCAGCCAGTCTCCTCTTGTGTTGGCTTTTGCTGCTTCTCTCTGCAGACCAAGTGATGTACTTTGCCTTTGAAGAAGCTGTAATTACAGAAGAGGCTGGCAGCACTTTCCTGTGGTGGTAATGGATATATCAGCACTTCCACAAACTCCCTTGTGAGGGATTTACAGCTCTGCCATTAATATTAGATACACAGTGAATGTATAAGCTGTTTGCCCAAAAGTATTAAAAAATAGTTTTAAAACAGCGTAGCAAATTTTAGTAGGCCTTGTCTAGGAGCAAACTTGCACTGGTTTGATAAAGAGGGATTTTGAACATAGTTGGCTTACAGTATTTCTTATTTGTATGTAATGCCTCATCTCTGGTTTGAGGGTGACTTATTTCAGCTTATTCTGACTTGAATAAACTAGAATCTATGCAGGAATTCTGTAAGGATTCCTTCTTCATGCAGAGCATCCCCTATGCTGAACAGGTCTGGTACCTTATGGGTTAAATAATGCAATATTCTGATCATTCGGATGAGGGTCAGAACACAGAACCAGCAAGTATTTAGACAAACTGGTTTTGAACATCATTTTGTTACAGATTGTTTGAGCCACTTCCTCAAACTGAAGGCAGGAGAAATGCTGAGACTTCAGCTATGTTAATTGCTATCACGGTATTAAAACTGAGAGGAAATATCAGAACTGCTCAGCTTAACATAGAACAGCAAAAACATCCCTTTATTCTCTCCCATCTTCTTTATTGCATTGGGTTGGCATAAGACAACATTTGTCTTCTGTTTCTCTGAGTTAAAAATTACACATGCATGCTTACTGGAATAAACAAAAGCTCTGAATGTCAGAGGTAAGGCTGAAGGCTTTTTCTGGCGGGGGATCTTCAGTATGAGGAATTCATGGTTCAAAAGGCACTTTCCTCTGGTAACGGAGTCCGAGGTGGTGTTAATATGTATGGCTTTCCCCATTCCAAGAAAATATTTCTGGCAGGAGGAAGGGAGGGAGGAGGAAGGAGAAGGACACTTCTCTGGTGTGGAGATTTTTCTATAAGTAAGGAATAAGAAGCAATTTAGGAGGCCTTGTACTGCCATCAAAGCAAGACTTCTTAAAAATCAGATCCTGGGTGGTCCATAGGATGGTGGACTGATCCTGAGCCCTCGGGCACTTTCCCAGTCCTATTTTTTCTTTCTGTGCTTAGCAGTCCCTTTGTCTAGTGATGGCTTTCACGTGGAAGTCCTTCTGCAAAAGAACTGTCCCTTCTCCACTCCTGCAGTGCACAGGGTAATGGGTTCCAATGGTGACTTTACTCAGCAGTAATATTAATATTTATTGCTACTGCTATTGCCATCACTTAGCAAATTGATTAGAAATGGAGAAGCACATTCCAAGAGAGCCTAACAGAGCCTCTTGATCAGCTCTTAATCAAGACCCAACCTGATTTGTGGCTTATTTTTTTTTTCCATCTGTTTTCAGCTTCTGAAAACAATCTAAGTTGGGAGTTTAAGAAACATTCAGCTGTCAGTCTAGGAAACTTTTTTTTTTTTTGTGGGATATGCATTTTTGTTGAAAACTGGAGTGCAGAAATTCACATTTAACAATATTTTAGCCTATAAAGTTATTTTGTCCTTCTGAATGTATTTAAAAGTATCTTAGACTGTAAAGGTGTCTTTTTGCTCATGAATGTAAGGCTTTTTCTTCATTTAGGAGCAAAAGTTACTAAAGTCTTATGTCAATATGGTGAATGTCCTTAAGAATTCTTGTGAATCCATGAGCTATAGCAATTTATATATAGATGGCAATTTGGCCAGCAGGCAGGAGCCAGTGCAGAGCAAACTTTTGAAATGAGAAGCTTCTATACATTTTATGTGGATCTTGTGCTTTGCGTGTGGAAACCCTTTCCATGCAAATGAAAATAATCCTGATGTTTCAGCTTCAACATGTCAGGCAAACTGGTGGATGTCCCCATGGAGAAAAGGACTGGAGGTGCTGCTTGGTTGAGTTCACAC
The DNA here is from genome assembly GCA_038380795.1 of Pyrocephalus nanus. NCBI lineage: Eukaryota > Metazoa > Chordata > Aves > Passeriformes > Tyrannidae > Pyrocephalus > Pyrocephalus nanus. The sequence continues at coordinate 10,951,520 of CM076269.1, read as the reverse complement.
AGCTTAATATACAGGGGGATGTTTCAGAGAATTCAGCCAGTCTAACATTTTAGTTATAACTGAATAATATGGAGACTTGTTAGACACTCAACCCTTTCCATATTTAATACTTTCAGAATTAATGACTGATTCAGCTTGGGACATGATGAATGTACATGTCAAAATCTAAGCATATCTGGCTTTTGTTCCAGCATATTCCAGAAAAAAAAACATTCTTTTATGACTCTCCTAGTCTATGCATTTTTAAAAACACAGAATAAAAAGTCTTGGCAGCAATCCAGTCACTAGAATGATATTCATTCCAGGAATATTCTGAAGACCACTGCTTGCTGTTCATCCTCCTGGTATTTGTCAGCTGCTTGTTCTTTTTACAATTGAGACATTTTTTTTGTGTGTGTTTGTTTTTTTGTTGTTTTTTTTTTCATTTAAAACTTTTATCTGATTTTGATTTTCTCCAGTAAAAAGAAATAAATTCTAATGATAAAAACTGTTTATTTACCTGTATTTATTCACAAGCCATCACAGACCCTTAAACTTCACAAAGCAAGTTTCAAGAAGGCTGTAAAGCCACAGTATGGTAGTCTTTCAATCTTCATCCCTAATGAGATACTCAGATGAGCTATTAATACTTGCATTTCTATAGAGAGAATCTTTATCGAGTGGAGAGCTCCAGAAAGGGTGAAGAACCACATTTTCTTGGTGTTGCTCTACCCTGAATAAGTGGTTATTTGCCTCCCTACCTATGCTTGGCGGTGTAACACAAAGTTATCAGAGCAACTGCAGCATAAGTTACCCTGAAATGTCCCAGAAACAACTTCAAAGGTAGAATGTGTACTGATAAATACTGGCTATGTCTAGCAATACTTGGAAAATCTGCTTTATGGCAAAAGAGGAGTAAAAAATACTCAGTCTTTGCCTTGAAGATACAATTTGAAGATATTTGAAGATAACAAATACAAAACCAGTTACCTTCAGTCGAAAATTAATGACACTGAATAAAAATGATTGGAAAAAGAGAATTTGGTCTTAAAGAAATGTGCACTCCTTGAAGTTGGTTCAATTATTGATTGCTGGATTCTGCCATTTGCAATAACTCAGAAATGTTGAGATGTTTTCAAGCAGCCTTTTCATTTTCATACAGAGATTGCAGAGGTGCTTGTTCAGCAGGATGGGAGGATGAACTCTGCCTCCAAATATATAAATAACCGACTAGGCTTTTAGTTTTTCCATCATAACAGTTGCTTCAATCACCACCTTTTTACCAAGAAAGGTATTTTGACTTACGATTTTATAAAGACAAAAATACCTTGGAGATCAGCAGTGCTTGGAACATCTTTCTATAGGAAGGAAGCCTTAATATTAAGGCTGTCATATGCAAACTGTCAGGAATCAAATACTTGTACCTGCTCTGACACTGACAAACATTTTGCTAAAGGAAATGCTCCAAGGTGACAGCTTGTAAACTTGAGGGTTATTTTGGGGCAGAAAGGGTCAATATGACCACCTAGCCCTGCTTTGTGGGTCATGGAAATGTAGCCATTTCTTTTGGATGTGAGCCCAAAGCACAAGTCTGTCTGACATTTCAGTGCTCTCATTCCCTTCAAGTGATTTTTCTTGCTGTAAAAAATAATAGCTTTTTCCTTCAGGAGTACAATTATATCCAGTCCAAAGACAACTCTGATTTTGTAATCAATGTGTCAAATGGGGAAAAAATTGAAATTATATTGACTAATTTTGAGTTTGAACAGTTTATGTAGGAAAACAATAGATTTTTCCTCATCACATGCAGGCTTCAAGGCAAGATTTGCTATTGTTTTAGCTTGATAAGAAAGCAGAGTACAGACAGAGGATGAAGATAGGGAAATTCTGTGGCACGGTTTATGGAGGAGGATCTGACTACATGCACAAATGATCCCTCCTGGCCTTCAGACTGCTGAATTACTTCATGCATGTTAACCAGAGTTTATAGAAAATCCATGCAGTGGAAATTACCAGCCTAATGAAACAGGCTGAAACACTTTGCTGTATTGCTCTTTATTTTTCCACATGTGAACAAAATGTCAGAAGAACTATATAACAGGACAGCACATTACAAATCAGATTGCCTATGCTCTTCTAAGACAACTTGGTGAAGGAAAAAAGCAAATATTCCTGTAATGGCTGCTGCATTTGTAATAATTAAGGGTGATTGGTGTGGTACTGGTGCACTTCTGTGCAAAAATGATGAGTTCCCCTTCCAACTCCTGCCTATTGCCCACTGGCAAGCTAAAACAAATAACACTACATGCTAAATATAAGTGGCTAGATCCTACTGTGGATCCATCTGCAAACATACCACGTGCCAGTTGCTCTAGGTAGGGTATCTTGGCATGGACATCTGTTTACAGGGAAAGCCTTTTTTTTTTTTTTTTTCTGCCCTAATTGTTTCCATGTATTTCAGACTTGGGTTTCTCTCATTTCATGGACATGAGAGCAATTAGCCAAGAACTTACAAGCTCAGCAGAGTTAGGGGAGTAGTTTATAAACAAATCAAGGTTGCTCACAAGGCATGTTTTCTCAGATCCGGGGAAATGGTAAATACAGTCATCTCCCAATTAGTCTGGCCAGCAAGGGGGAGATGGAGTAACCTGGATAAAGAAACAGAAATACTCCAAAACACATGTAAATGAGTCAATAAGATTGCATGATAAAAGCATAAAATGGAAAAGGTTTATGATGCTTTTGGCTCAGATTCCTGGGTGTTAATGAGCTCCTGAGCTGGGAAGTCTACACAGCGTGCCGCTTTATACTTAGCCCAAGTCTACTGTGTGTGGTATAAACATTTCCCTGGTTCCTTAGCCCTAAGAAATCCCATTCCTTTGGTGGGTATGCAGTGTTCATGCACAGGGCTGTGAGTAAGAGCAAGGTCTCCTGAGTCATATGGGACTTGGCCTCTGTGCTGGCATCACCAGGAGCTCTGGGTATGAGGCAGTGTGGGTGCAATCCCCTCTGCCAACAGAGCATCCCTCATCTGCTGCACAGGCACCCTGCACAGCTCACTCCATGCAAGGCTTTCCCAGGATCTAATTGGAGCAGATATTCTACTGTCTGCTCTCTGTATGGTTGTCACTCTCCCATACTTCTTTAATTAAATAGCTTCTGTCTGCTTTTCCAATAGTATCTACTTGCCAATACTTAAAGTGACATTTTCATACACTTCTCTAAATGCACTGTGTTAGAATTCAGCCTGGCTTACACTGATGGGCTTTTCTGAGCTCGGAGGAAAATGTGGTGGAAAATGTCTTACCAGAAGTTAACTTGTAAAGCATAACAGAATCAGATATACTGTGCTATGTGGTATCTTAAAAGCTGATGACTTGTGGTCAAAATTAAAGTACACTACTATACTAAATGTCTAAAACTGTATATATAGGAAAAAATTATGAACGTAATTTTAAGGAATTGCTGCAGTATAGATTGACTACTCAGCAGCACTTCCTTTCAGAATAAATATTTATTAGCACCTCGGATTTGGAACTTGCAAATATTGTTAATTATTCTTGAACATTTAAATATCCATTGTGAGTTACTGCACATTTTATTCTTTTGGTGCAATGTGTGTTCTCAGCTGTCCAGAACCCTACAAGGTTGATGCAATTCAGTATATTTCATTCTTTAGGATGGACCTTCAAGGGTTAAAGCCCTTTGTTTTATATAGACAGTGGTATCTCCTGGTATTTTTTCAGAACCCAAGGTCTTGTCTTGGACCAAATTTTCTCCTTCTGCTGCTGATGGGTATCAGTTGGCTGAGTGATATGAGAAGCGATGGTAGAGGCTTACGTGCAGGTGCTGCACACAGCTGTAAACAACCTGGGCATTTGTGGTTCCCAGGCTGTTGGAGACAGGTGCCCATGGTTTATTGGGCTTGGTGGTATTCAGTCAAGGGTTGGACTTGGTCTTGGAGGTCTTTTCCAAGCTTAGTGATCCTGTCTCTAAGTCTGGTTACACAGCAGGGCTCCTGTCCAGCATCCTCACCCTGAACAGCAGCAGGGGTTATGCAGGTGGCTCCACTGAAGCCCAGTGGGCTCCCAGGGGCTGTATCTTGTGAGAAAGGGCTGGAGAATGAGGCCTTGAATGTTGCAACAGGAAAATGCCCATTTCTACCTGCTCTCTTGGTAAAATTAAGTTTTCTGCACTGATGCTGAAAGTTTTCAAAATCAAGCCCTTGTCTGTTTTGTCACTGCCAAACCTGGGGAGGACAATGCTGATGCGCATCCACTCTGCAAATGTCTATGGAGTTGTTTTTTTAAGAAGAGCCAGGTACATGTATACCAGTCATCTCCTTAGCACCGAGCCTCTCCAGCACTCTAACCCTATACTTTAGTCACTACTGACAGGTAGAGGGCAAATTTGCATAATGAACTGTTTAAATATTCAGTTTTATCAAGGCTTCAAGGCACTATTTGTCCTCCGCATCTTCAATAGCTAGTGACCCTATCTAAATCAACATCATTTGTCAAATCAAATTAGACTTGTTGTTAATTTCAGACAGTGATGTTCATCTTTTTGATGCTTTCAAACAACTCTGAGGTAAATCCCTGTGACATAATGCTGCTTAGATATGCTAAATGAGTCACTTGTTCAATGCTGCAATTGTCAGAAAAATATGAAACTTAGCTCTAAGGTAAATATTGTTGGGTCACTTGAAATGTATGCAAATTTGACATTTCTCTGCTGATTAGCATATCTACACATCAAAGTTTTCTATATATCACATCAGATATTTTTGATTCAGGAGAGTTAAGGTCAGTGGCACTTGGCATACTCTTTACTTTGCATCAGACAAGATGAGAAATGAAAATCTTCTCAGGGAAACTTTCCAGCTTAAACCTTACTTTGCTGAAATAAGAACGTTGCAGAGGAGCAGGGAAAAATAGCACAGGTTCCTGGTTTTCAGTATAAAACTGATAGAGGAACATAAAGAGGTTATTCACTTAACTAATGAATTCCAAAGGAAGAAAAAAAAAAAGGAATCAATAAATATTTGGGCACAGAGGCAATAAAAAGCTTCTCTTAATTACTGCAGGGAATTTACCCATATAAAGTATACATCTGCTTCTGCATGTCTTTAGTTTGGAAATTAGTCTTTCAATGATAAAACGAGGAGGTATGTCCTGTTCTTTTAAAAGTTGTGTTTTGATTTGTGTCTGAAATGCATCAGTGGGAGTTTTGCACTGTCCTCCCACAAACCCACCTGTGCGTGATGGAGCTGCAGCTCCCAAGTTAATTGGCTCCAGGATTGCTTCCATAGATGCTAATATAACTGGTCAGAAGAGTTAATTGTGCACTCATTTTTGCACATCAGGCCTTTAGAGATCATCAGTAAATTGTCAGAGGGTTTAGTTCTCCAAAACTCTCTGTGAAAATCCATTGTGTTCCATGATAAATTGGTTTGAGTGGTCCTGGGCTGTCATGTACATAGTCACAGGAAGGATAATTGATGTAGCCCCTTTGGAGTCCTGATACCGGAGCAGATCTGCCTCAGTGAGGGTAAGGAAGCACACACAGTGTAGGTACTAAAAATTCTCCAGCCTCTTTTGCAGGAGAATAAACTGAGCTCAGGGACTTTCTGCTCTGCTGCAGTGGAGTTAACTCGGTCACGTAGATGCTTTTTTATTCTTTCCAAAAAGAGTGAAACTATCTTAACTGCATCATCCACTGAATGCCAGGGAAATTTTGTTTTAAAAATAAAACAAACGTTTTTCAAATTATTGGAGCAGAAAGATGTGTCAGACACCACTAACATATGTTTATTTTTCTTTTTCTCTCCTGTAACTGAAGCATGGCCAAACTCTGTTTCCTTCTCCTTTACCTTGTGTGAGTATGTATATACAGATATAAATTTTATACTTATTTTTTTATAGGAGACCCTCCATGCTACATTCCAGAAACAAATCAGATGATGGACATATTAGAATGGACTTACTAGACTCCAGAAAATCAGACACTGAAATGCCGGTTGATCCATTATTCCTTCAGGGCATATAGCACCACTCAACCACATTAGTAGTTGATGTTTGATGATAAATCAATAATAGCTTTTATCTTCTAAGTAAAAGATATTTTATTCTCTTCCATCTTTTCCATGATGGGTGAGATAAAACCAGGAGCTGCGCTCACATTCTTAAGGCAAGATTTTAAAACTATTTTGGTGTAAGATTCACATTTGCAAGCTGCCCATGCTTCCCATATTGGCAATGATTTTGACAAATGTAAAAAAGTCACTAATATTTTGACACTTTCACTGCCCAACTATGATACCAGCTGGCTGTGAATTCAGTTATTCATTGTTCTGCTGTATTTTAAAGACTGGTCCAGAGCCAATGTACTGGACCAGCTCCATTCATTCATTTTCAAGATTGAAGTTTCAGCTAACTGTAGTGGCCATTTTTCAAATAGATCTGGAAACCTCTTCCAATTTAACAGGATCATACAGAACAGAAAAAGTCAAGTGTGCATGTAGATTTAAGGCTCTTTGCTTCAAGGGAGGGAATATATACGTTTCAGCATGAATCAACCTAGTCCTCACAGGATTTCTGACTGCTCTCAATTTTTATTTTTTTAAAGACATGACCAGTGCTTTCTTCACACTAGAGCAAGCAAAAAACCCTAAAATCTTGATGATGATTAGATGCATGTAAAATAAAATTGAATTAAGGTATAGCTGTTCTGAATTTTTAAAATGAGAAATCACCACCCTAATCTCATGCTGTCTGAGATTTATAACAACTCAGTCATTAATTTTAAAGAAACTAAAAAGAAACTTACACATTTTTGGCTCCAGATAGGCAAATACAACTTTAAAAAAATCAGGGATTGAGCTCTTGGAAGTCCTTAGTGCACTTGCAGTGCAGAGCAGAAGTACAGGACCCTCTGTAAGTCCAATGTTTTTTGATTTGAGCATCCTGGAGAGCAGATACACATCTAAGTAATCAGGTCCTTTTGAAGTGCCCTTCTTAAACAAACATAGTAAAAAGGTTCTTACTTCCCAAGTCTTCTTTATTGTGCCTGCTAACGTTTTACACTATTTTCCAAAGTTAGTAACAATATTCATCCCTCTGGCTTGTAACGCACTGATTAAAAAACAGATTGCCAGCAGTCATCTGCTATTGTCTGGCTTCCTAAATTCTGTTTCTGGTTTAATTTACTTGATTGTTCCATGCACTATTCATGAGTTCTATAATATTCCAAACTTTAATTTCAACAGATTAATTCTTACTAATTATTCAACATATGAACCTGCACATGAGAATTGTACTGTATGCACCATCCTGAGGCACAGAATGGAATGTCGAATCGTTTTCTGATTTCATGTGGAAAACAAACTAATTATGTGGAAATATGATAATATATTGTGCTGCAGGGACCAGCCCTTTGTCTGTTTAGAAATGTTTACTTATGATCGGCTCCCTGTGTTATTTCTTCCAGGAGGAGCTGCCCTTTCTTAATGCATAAACATTATTGACTGGTCCATGATTCTTTACTTCAAGAAAGCTGATTTACATAATTTTATATTACTTCCGTCTGGTGGAAACAAACAAGACATCCCAGGAAAGTAATAATTGAGCTAGCTGTAGCAATCTTCTGGAAAGATAAGACACGGAAGTCCTTGGAAATGAAGGATCACTTATTTCTCTTTTATTTCTCCTACTTTTTTTTTTTTTTTAAGCTGTCATGCAGCTTTACCTCTGCACTGTTTGATTTGATGCATATCAGCATCCAGCACTTCATCACAGCATGGGGTCCAAATCAACAATCAAAAACCTGAAGTAGAACATGCTTTCTCAAGTTTTCTGTCAACCTACTCCAGTCAAAGCTAATTGGGTAACACTGGTACTGGGAAATATTGGGATACTGGATCATTCATTGTTTGGGAGAAGCACAGTGAAGCCCTGCTGGGGTCAGTGGAGCTGTCAGCCTGGTCTGCGGTGTCTCAGCCTTACCAGGCTAAAACCTGTGGCAACACACCAAAACCTCTCTGTCATTCTGCTCAGCTGAAAAAGAAATGATTTAGTCAAATATGGGAGGTAGGAGAGAGGGGAAATATCACCACCATCACCCCCCCCTCCGATAAGTAATACATTTTTGCTTCCCATGATATGTGAAATGAGATATGTGCTAGAAATTGAAAGGTTGAAATATGTTTTCAGAAATTATTCACCAGAGAAAATTATAAAAATAAAATAGAGGAGTGGAGTTTCTCAAGGGACCCTACTCAGCAGTGGCATTGTGGAGCAAAGTCAAGGCTCTATGAAAGCAAACACCAGCAATGATAGCGGAAGATAAAATCTGGACCATAGGACATTTTAATAGACCTTGGGTGATACAACATGGTTTATGTGTATCATAGTACCTAATTCCCCCTAGAAATCCAGCTCTTAACCAATCTGGGCTTCCATCCTTCTATTTTCACCAATAATTTTTAGTTTATGAACTTCACAATTTCTAACACATTCCCCTATTTATCCCATTTATTTTCTTCATTTTATAATGGCAAAACAGTTTGTCTGCTTTCTGGCTCATTTTCTGGCTCATTTTTCTATTATTTCTGCTAAATACCCCAAGGAGCATTCAGAGGTATGTGTAACTAAAGCAAATAAAACCTCTGTCATGAATCTCATTCTAGGATCCAAATTTTGGATCCAGAAATATATTTTTCTTTAGTAACTCTAATTAATTATTCCTACCTCAAACTGTAAAAACTGAGTCAATGCTGTGACCAGAAGTTATTTTGCTCCTCTCTGATAGAACATCTTCTCCCCTCTGTGCTGGCTTGATACCTGAATGTGGAGTAACAACAGGTCCTTATGCTCTGCATGTGCCTGTCCCAACCCTGCTGTTCAGTACTGGTTGAGAGGAGGGATGGAAAACAGAACTGACCTTGGGATGAATCCCTTCAATTGATTCAGCCACTGATCCAGCCACTGATGTACCAAAGATTTTTCCTGCCAGAAAGACAAAACGGAGGAATATATTTTTCACAATGAAAATGTTCCCAGAAAGACCAGGACAGCTCAGGAACGATATGCACATTCAACGAGGTGGCTCAGAGGGGAATTTTTAATATCAATTTCAGGTCCTGCATTCTGGTTTGATACAAGTCTAAAAAGTACTGCCTTAAAAGACTGTGGTATGAAACTAGTGGTGTCAATTAAAGATGGTTTCATTCACACTTAATTAAGCTATCAAGGAATGAGGAGAAAGATGGGGCTGTATGGTTATTTTTCTCATTTGGGTCCAGACTTGTAACTTGCTCCTTTGCTCAGAAATAAGAGCTGTGGAAAAATTCCTTGGGAAATGGCTGTAGAGCATCTCTCAAGGGTACTTAAATACTGGAAATGTAAGTATCATTTTGAACCAGCAGATTGGATTTTCTCTGCTTTGCAGGTTCTTGGAAAAGCAATACAAGGAAGCAGGGAAGAAGGGAGGATGATTCCCTAGTCCCAGGGTGTACTATGGATTCTGCTACTGCCTGCAGCTGTACCAATGGCTCTAGGCTGTGATCATGTCTGATCTCCAGCTCAGCTGTGTCAGATCAGGTCAGTCCTTGGCTGAGAGATGTTCCTGAAAAGAAAAATCAGAGATGTTTCCAGAAGTGAGAGGTGACTGAAGGCAGTTGGCTGAGGCTGGGTTGGACTCCTCTGACCAGGGAGGAGACCTTTCTGCCATCTGTAGCTCCACACCTGCAGCCAAACCAGTGATGTTTGCTGGCAGTCTGTGGAATCAATGATGATCACCATGTAGCAGTTCTTCTCTTCCTTCCAATAGGCCTGTCTCTCATGGAAGGATCAGTTCTCCCAAGTGGTCCCCCATCTCCTTGGCTTATGCTTCACTCCTTTCACTGCCTCAGCTCATCCCTGTCAGCAGGATCGGGCTTGCAGGACATTTTCTGTAAAGGACAGGCTCCCACTGTGATTTGTCATCACATAGAAACCCCAAGGACGCCAAGAAATGGTAGGTCCTCAGCCACCTGAACGGGGTCACAGCTTGCACCTGGGCTGCTTCTGGTGCACACACCACCTCCTTTATTAGTAATTTATGGATATTGTTTAGCCTGGCTTCTCTATCAGAAATTGCCATAAATAAGGTGCTGAGCATGCTCAGGTTTACCATATACATTTTTTGCAGGGTTAGCTGCTGCCACCCATACTGTGTTTCACTGGAAAGAAACCTGCCATGGTTAATGACCTAAATGATTTGTGCTGAGAGACTTTTGCTGAGGGAGTGACTGATCCAAAGCCTGTTGAAATAAATGCAAAGAATAGCCTTGTCTCCAGTGGGCTTTGGATCAAGCCCAGATTCATGTTCATAATATACTGTCTTTTTTCATAATTTTGAGAGAATGGCTTTTTCTTTTGTCTGACAAGCCATAGCAGAGGGGAATGGGGAAAGAAGGAAGGCGAAGAGAACCACAGAAACTCTGCTAAAGGAATTTAAAATGAAAACTGCATTAAAAATTTAGTATCTGAGCAAAAACAGACTACTTTGCTCTGGAAGGGTGAAAGGGAGAAAAAATATTATTTTAATATGTAGCAAGCAAGGACAAGCACAAATGTGACCATGTCTGAGAACAGCAGAGAGCCACAGCCTTGGCTTACATTGAAAAGTTCTGGCAAATATCTCGGTTTAAAAGGAGGTGTGAGAAGGAAGAGCCAGATCTGGCACACAAGCCCCTACATGTTTGTGTGAAGCTGTACCACACTTAGCTTTCGAGACTTTTTGCCTGACTTGAATGCATATGTTTGACAAAAGGAAATGACATATTTGTGTTTACTCCTTACATTACTCAGTCTTCTAAAGGGTTCAGGCAGTTTGTACAAAGGGTTCTGGCTCATTCTCACCAAAGCAACCTGATAAGTGAGGGTTGTACTAATTAGGACATGTAAATTAACAGCACCTGGAGCTCACAAGATGTGCCGGTAACTCTGAGATCACTAGCGGGGAAGGCCGATTTTCTCCCATGAACAGCGTGAGTGGGTTGGCTCCACTGCAGGGACTCTTGGCCATGCAAAGACTCCCAGTGAGATCTGCTGTGTCCCACTAGTCCTCTGTGAACATTACCATGCAAAATGAAACTTTAAAGAGCAGCGGTCAGACATTCTTCTACTGTTTCCGTATGTTTTGAGTTTTTCTAGTGGGCTCCACTTGAATTATCTGTGATTTTTAAAATTTTCTTTCATGGGAAAAGTTGTCTTGTTGGGCCTAAGAGATGAGTCCAGAGAAAATCTAGTCCTGCCTTTCAGGACTCTCTGTATTGAGCTAGTTCCTTTATGAAACTAGATGTGTCTGTTAAAAGTGCCTGTATGGAGACTTCTGGAAAGAGCATAATTTTTGAGTCTTTTACAGAAAATGGTTCTTCTTGGGCTGGCTTTTCCTTCTAAAAGCCGCTGTGCAGTCAAGAACGAGCTACGTGAAAGCGGGAAGATGCAAACACACAAGTCTAGGCCGTCCACATTAAACACCCAAGAAGGGGAAACAAACCCCCTCATTTTCCTGCAGGAGTAGACATGAGTAAGAGATGTCAGTGCAGCTATGACATCTGTTTACATGGGGATTTTATGCACCTGTTCACTAGGCAATAACAAATGCTTACCATGGTGGTAGCTGTATCACACGGTACATATGCTGCTTCTGACATACATAACACCTCTTTAAGGAAACACATGGCCCCATATGTCATGAGAACTTGTTTACATTCTACAATACAGTAATGGAAAATATGTTTCATAATAAATGTTTTCATCATTTTTGTGTTTAAGGAAAGAATGGGAGTTTTACGCCCTAGCTGTCAAGCTGAGTGTCCTCCTTCATTGTTCTCATTGAGAGATGTGTGGCTCTGGAGCAAACTTCCGACAAGCTTTCCAAGTTGAGAGGAGTTTGGATCTCAGCTGGTCAGTTCTAGTGGCCAATGCCTATGAAAGGGGCAAAATAAGGCGGAAAAAAGTAAGATAGGGACATATATTTGGGTGTAAACCAGAGTGTTTATTTATTTGGTTTGCTATCAAGTGACCAATGTCTGGTCACTCTGACAAGAGCTAATTTTATATATTGCCTGTGTAGAGCTCTTGAGATACTGAAGCTACTCTGGGAAGACTCTCCCCATCATATTTAGAGCCCCATCTTTTAGTTCAGTCACCCTGGGACCAGGAAAAGAAATCATACTACTTCACATCCATAAAATGAAGCAGGTTCCTGCTTGAAGACTGTCCAGCCCAACCTCCAAAGAAATTAATTTGAATGGCTTTCAGCTTTGATATAGTTTGAGTGAGATTATTCAGATTTATGCTGCCATTTTAAAGCTTTTCCCTTTTAGTAATTCTTCTGTTTTCGATTGTCAGGGTTTCCACCACAAAGATTGTTTGTACACATGGGCTTTGTCCTGGGTTCACTCCTCACTGCCAAGGCAAGATTTTGTCCTGCAATTAAACCAACAGGACAGTAAGAACTCAATAGAATAACCCTTTCCTTTGGAAGACAGGTCCAAGAGCTAATAATTCTCATTATAGTGATTTTTTTCCTTGATATGTACCCTAACTGTCAATTTCTGGTATTTATTTTTGTGGAGTTAGCAAACAAAAGTGAATATCAGGCTCTACCTTGTTAGATGAAACTACTGATTTGCAGACAAAGATGAAATGTGAATGTAGAGCTAAGTGGACAAACAACATTTTTTATTTTGATGTAAGGATTGATATGTTGATATACTGTTCACATGCATCTTTCCTCTGTTTAGTCCTTCTGCAGAGCAGTATCACCACTATTACAGCAGTTCACTTGATAGCAACGAATGCATGAACAGAGCATTTATTTCAAAATACAATAGCCTAAGCTTATCTCTTTGTGCTTAGATTTAATGTTGTTTAACAACACTTCTCATGAGTTTCATAGCATGTCCACCCCAAGTACTGTTTATTACCTTTTATCACCTTGTCTATCACATATGCATATTAAAAATAAAAAAAGCATTTTTTATTCTTTATTTTAAACTAGCTGCCTGATAACTTCTTCAGTGCCTTTAACTGCAGTTTTGTGAGAAATGCAGAGTGTATTTGGTGATTTTTTTCTGGGTTTTTTTTGCATTGGTTTAGATTTTATGCAGTACAATTTGTTGCTTTCTCCCAGTCTGCTTCCCGGACTGGAAAGTCTTTGCCTGTTTTGGCCAAGCTTGGACAAGTGACCTAACTCCCTGTGATCTGATAAACAGGAGTCACAGAGCACTTCAAAACTTTCCTCTGAAATGTGTCAATGGTAAAACCATAAAAATAGATTGAACTGCGCTTTTGGTGACATTTTCTGACTTATCCATTCTCATTGTTAGTTCCTGAGTTCCTTGGAGCTTGTGCAATATGTTAGGGCACGAAGCTACTCTTGCCCATATGTATTTGAGGACAAAGATACTTATTTTGAGTGTGTCATTGCAAAAAGTTAAAACAAAACACTTCCCAAACTGTCTGGTTCGTGCAGTTTGCTTAATGGAGAGAAGTGTGATATATTCTTTAATAACACCAGAAGCCCAAGGCCCTAATTTAACAAAGTAAATAAGTCTCTTTGACTTCAAGGATGCTTAAAGTTAACCGTGTGCTTCAGTGCCTTGTGGAATTGGGGCTATATATATAGTGATAATGCACAGCCTATTAAAAAATGACCTGGCCAAAGCATGGGCTTACAAGATTTTGACAGTGCTCAGTTTATAGATAATTCCAACTTCTTTTAAACATATAAACTATATAAATATTAACACATAAAACCTTAAGTGTTTTTCTCCATAGGATTAATTCACAGCTGTTTCTCCCATATTGAAGCTTGGTTTTCATCCCACAGATATATATATAAAAATATGTGTATATAACATATACATATGTGCATATTTATATAGATATAGATATAGATATATATGTAGGTTATTCCTGCAATTAGGCCCAAGACTGATTTTCAGAAGGGACAGCAAGTTGTGTTTGACTTAGAATTCTTGGCAGTCATTTCTTTCTTTTAAATACTTTCCCTCCTTTTTGAATTTTATTCATTCCAACCACATAAATAGAGCAATTTTAAAAATACTGGGGTCACATTGAAGTGTTACCTCTTAACCCATCAGTTTGCTTTTTATGTCCTTTAGAAAAAGGAGGATGTTTTCAACTTCGACTGTGTCAGGGTACACAAGTACCTTTTAAAACAGTTGTTTGAAATCTTGTTTTCTGGGGCTTGTACATTAATATGCTATTGAAATTTGCAGTGAAATCTTACCTTTTAATTTCTCCTATAAACTTTATTGAACTGGATTATTGGTCATGTACTTGGGTGTCTCCTTTACAGCAGAGAGCTGACAAGCTTTATGAATGGGGGAACAGCATCGTTTAAAACAGAAAACAACTTCAAATCCCTAAGGAAGAATAGTTTCCCAGCATTTTAACACAAAATACAATGTTCCATCAGTCTGAAGCCAACTGGTTTTTATTACCTATTTTCAAGACAAGAAACAATTTGATAACAACCTACAGAAACTTGGCCGGGTAATTAAATAATAATTTTTTTCCAAAGTCTAATCAAAACATAAAGAGAAAAATCACAAAGATGAGACAAATTTTATTTTACCATCATATGTGGTGAGCAGTTTCTGAGAAATATCATTTCCTCACTACAGGGAACCGGTGCTCATTAATAGCAGAGCCAAGCAAAATTTCTGAAAATTGCTATTGTAATGTTTACATAATGAGGTCATATTTTTTTCATTTATGAAGTACAGGTGCAAAATCTAAACACTTTGCTCCCAGAAGTGTAACTTTTCAGCTGTTCCTTTCTTAAGTGGTCCTTGCAAACATAACCAGCCAACTATTAATGGGCTATGAAAAACTTTGGGAAATCCCTTTAATTTTTTCTTTTTTGCCTTTTGCAACCCTACCAATACAAAAAAACCCAAATCTATCCCTCTAAATCTGTTTGCTCTTTAATTTTCTTCTTTTTTTTTTTAATTTCTATTTTATTTTTTGAGGACCAGTCAACCTATAGAAGAGCATCTGCTGGACCCTGCACGGGGAAGCAGACATGTGGAAGCTTTGCAAATGTCAAAGTCAAAGAGTGGGTCGGACCCCAGATGGTGAGTGTTTGCTCTTAACGAGGAGGCTCTTTCTCCTTCAAAAGAAGGGAGGTAGCACCCTCTAGCACTGAGCCTTTGCTACCACTCCAATGACAGACACTGCCAAACATAAATCAGAGTGATAACAGCCTCTACTGGGGACTCAGACCCACATTTTCCTGCATGGAAGATAAAATCTTTTCTGGTTCTTAATTCAATCACATACCCAACTGGCAATCTTGCATATCAAAATGGGAATCCTGGGAGGCTGCTGGAATATGCAGATCAACAGAAGCTAATTAGCATTTACTTGCAGCCATCCTTAACTGATTGGCAGCACAGCTGTGGGGACCAAGCAGAACATGCTGAGTTGCATATTTGTATGGCCACCTGCCATTTGGTGGGATCCAAAATAGTGTAAACTACCACTTCACAATAACTCAATGACCTTAGTTCTGAAGTAATATTGAACAGACATATTTGGCTAAGTGTATAATTAGTGCTTATTTCACCTGACACGCAGTTCAACAATAGGCTGTGCAGCAGTACCTTCTTAATTTGACATGTTGATGTCTTAATTGAGATTGACAACTTGTTAGAGAGGTACTTTATTTCCAACGCAGGCTGAGATCTACCCATCATCACCGACTTTCCTGAGCATATGAAACAATGTGCTTTTATGCCTTAAAACATATTCCAGTTATTCAGATCTGTACAATCAAACTTGAGTGGGGCTCACTGATGCAAAGCAATGGATCCAGTTCTTGCAGAGGCTTTATGTGAGTAATTTCATTGCTTTGCTCAAAATATGCAGTTGCATAGGGTGTGACCCTGAAAAAAAAAATGTCAGGAAGCACAACAAAAAAAATAAAGGGGGAAAGCATGTTTAGGCAGAAGGAATGTCAGCATTGGAGGCCAATTCACACTGTGGTGGTGAAGTGAAAATGAATGAAAGCTCTGCCAAGGATTTACTGTAAAGCATTGAGAAGAGAGTGGTGCCTCCTCTGGTTAAGCAAGCAAAGATCTGTAGCCTGATTGCCTCATGGTCCTAATCTGGAAATCTGGGTTACCTGGATATTGGGATACCTCTGCTTACAGGCAAAAATAGCTGAAACAGATCAAATTTGTGTATCTGTTGCAAACTATATATAAAGGACTCCTGAAAATTGGCATGTTTTCTCAGGGTGGCTGAACTGGCTTGTAGCAACAAGAAATCTGGTCATGTTTCAGACTGCTTGCCAGAGAATTGTAAAAAAAAAATACATATCTATAATATGGGTCTGATAAGTGATAGGATATGTATATCTAGGATTGCTGATATAGTGAAATGTAATGCAATATATAGGCAGTGCTATAATGGTGGAAGATATAGTAGCATAGTGATAGGTCAGAATGGAGTTCTTGTTTGTGTGTTTCCAAGGGGCACCACAGCCTGTGGAAAAATAAGTCCCTTCAATCAAAGCCATATCCTCATTATTCCTGTGTCACATATGGACAGAAGCAAGACCTGGAGTTCATCTGCTGTTCTTTACCTGAGGAAGTGCAATAAAAAAGGCCTGTTATGCCATTCTTGGTGTCCTTGGGATAAGTATATTCAGAGGTACTTTGAAGGCACATGGCTATAAGGCATTTCATTTTTATTTAAGCACACACATAAATCACATTCCCGATAATGCAAGGAAATGAGTGGCCATGTTAAGAATCCTCTTCTCTGTGCCCCCATGAACTGTGTGAGCTGTGGATGGACAGAGCCTACCAGGCCAGTAAGTCCAGGGGAGCTGCCTCTGCAGAAGTCATTCCAACAGTTACTTGATGTTTGTTCTTTGCCACAATCTCAATCATTTTGTCAGTGCTCTTCCAGCAAAGACAGCTGTTGAATGTTCCAGCAGCTCTGTTCTCGAGCCCTGATGTGAAGGCTTTTCACACATGGCCCTAGAATTGGCTTTGGCTCTTTTTCTGTAGCCACACTGAATCAAACCATCTGCCTCACCGAGCTACTGGAAGAGAAAAATCTCAACTTGCCTACTAAGAAACCCTGCCAGATAAGTAAATACTTCTGAGCTAAGGCTTTGCTGGCAATTTATCACTATTGAAATTAATTTTGCAATATGTTGTAAATACTGCAAGGTGTTGTAGATGTAGCCACCTGGCCCAAAGGCAACTAAAAGTGACAGAAATTCTACTGTTGTCTTGGATGTACTTTTATCACCCACAGTCATCATAAAATTGTGTTGTTCTATTCCTGGACATAAACAGGGATGCCCTCAAGTTAGGGAGTTCATATTTGTCCAGGATTTTGCTCTTGCCCAGACAGATGTTGATTTCTGAGAAAGTTACCTGGACACTTTTTTTTTGGGGTGGAGGATCTGAGCAGAATCTGTATCTGGTTGAATGTAGACTGGAAGAGTCATCAGAGTCTAAACTGATGGGCAACTTGACAGTCCATTGGGCAGATTGCTGCAGCTCTGGGCTTTGTGTATGCATGGAAAGCCAGTAGTATTGGCTCCTGAGTCCTGAGACTCCCATTCATCTGGGACTTCCAAGTTCCTGTCTCTTTATTATGCAACCAAGTGGAATTTTAATTAGACTAATACAATTTGCTTGGTAATTTTTCAAACCTTCTAGATTTCCTTGTTTTCTTTTCAAAACAGAGTTAAAACAAACTTCAGAATATTGCAATAATTCCCATGTCAGAATTCCTTATCTTCATCCAACTCTACTTATAAATTTGTGTTTCAGTAGGGTTTGTGACTGAGCTATGTCATGTTGCATTGTGCTGTGTGGATGACAGCCTGATGTAAGTGCTCATCACAGTGCCTAATATGTATAAGGATGATCATAGTTCTGCCAACAGACACACACAGTCCTTTTGGAAAATGAATGCTAGTAGCTGTATACTAGCAGTTGTAGTAGGGGCAAGGCAGTGAATTCATTCTCCATCCATGAATCTGTCGCTCTCTTTAGGAGGCTAAAGAGGCCTAAATATGACAGAAAGCTACCGGACTCTTCAGAAAAAAAGGCTGGGAAATACTGTGTGCCATCCCTGAAGTTGGAGAGGGTGACTCTACTGGTGTTAAAGCAAATTATATGCATCTCAGCCTCCTGCAAGTGAAGAAAGCCGCCCTACCTATTCACAAGCACATTCTGGATTTTCACTTAGTGGAAGTGTCCATCTCGCACCCACGTGAGATCTCTTAAGCAGCCAGATGGTTCATCCATCAGACAGGCACTGGGACTGCCCTTAATTAGGATTTGTCCTGATCTGTAGTGATGATTTAATAGTTAATTGGACCACTCCAATTTGAAGTCTGTGTTGCAATCAGCAGAGGGTTGCAGTCCTTTGCTGAAGACTTTTGCCTCTTTTCCACTATGCGAAGTAACAAAAAAGACTAATCTTAAAACTGCTCTTAATGAGTATAACCAAAATATTAACAGTAGTAAACAAGAATACATTTGCTCATAACTTGTCATATCAGTGTAATAAATTAAGCCAGAAACACATTAACATTTGACAGCTTAAACAATGCAGGAAAAAATACAAACCTCACAGGGACTATGTGAAGCATGTTGGCAGTTTAACAGACATTTTGAGATGTAGATACATATATCAACCTTTCTGAATTTAGTCTTGATAACTCCTTTTCCGCTGTGTGCCAAAACACTGCTGTGTGAAGACTAATGAGTTCCAGATTTGTTTATCTTTGGTGGCTAAGGCAGATTCATGAGCCCCTTGAACCTCTTTTACAGCGGCCATGTGATACCAGCATGCAACACCAGAGGCAGAAATGTCTCTTTTATGCTGATGGATATATAGGATCTTATAAGAAAGATGTGCTTGGCCATCTGATAGAAGGGACCACGTCAGATGTGTTTTGGATGATCTATGTGGGTGAATTGTCCAGCCTGTTAGCTTTCGTATGTGTTTTATGTTTATGTTCAGAGGTGTAATAACAAATGCTCGAAATAAATCTCACACATGAAATACAAATTAGTATGTCTAACAGCAAGGCTTCATGTTGTGCACTCACCAGATTTTTGTATGGGTGATTGTGTTTCCCAAATTTTTTTTTATATTGTATGAGCTCTCAAATAAACATCATTGCTCAGGAAGACCCTGGGCCACCTAAGTGAGACTTTTCCCTTTTGCTTTTCCCCTATTTCATCTCAACTTTCTTGTTTGGTTCTTTAATATTTTGATTTTCTATTAATAAGGGGGAGGGTAGGTTTTAGTGGTTTTCTTTGTTTTGATATTACTGGTGAAAGAAGGGATTGGGTTAATGGTTGGACTCAGTGATCTGAGAGGTCTTTTCCAATCTTAATAATTCTATGATTATGCACCTTTATTGAAGTTAGCATAAAACACTTTGCATAGACTTTTATGAAAGCAGAGCAGAGCATTTTCCTGCTGGAAGTCCAAGCTAGTGATTTTTTGTGGACTAATCTTTGCTCAGTTCCAAAGAAAGAGGATGGTTTGGATCTATCACCCCCTCAAACCCATGGCTGGTTTTTGTCTCTCAACAAGATAAAGGTGGTGCAAAGTCCTGGAACAACTTACATCAGGGAATGTCCCTGGAGGACAGATGGTCCTTATGGTGGATCTGCCTCTCCTGCCTTGGGACCAGAGGTCTGGCCAGGGACACGAGGGACAGCCAAGACATGCCCAGTGATAGCTGTGGGTAGCAGAGAGTAAGTTAAAACAACTCTGATGAGCACTTCACTTTCTGCCTTCAGAATTCTTATTCATTATTAGTAGTGCAGCAGAGGCTTTAATGTACCCTTACCATAGTTACCGTCCAAAAATAACTTTTTTTCCTTGAATCTGAATGTGGTGTACATGTTCAAGTAACTTTGCTGTTGTGGTTTTTCTTCCTATTTTAACAGATGTATTCAGACTAACTGCTTCTGCAAAGCATTTCCTTCTTTAGCAGAGACTGCTGTGTATCCTCACCTTTCTTGTATTAATATTTTTTCATCCTTTTTGACTGATGAGGCTAGGTGATATATATTATATATGCAGCCAGAAAAGTCAATAATGAATCCTCCCTACCCTCAGTTCTGACTTGAGAATGATAATATCCAAATGCAGCTGGAAGGCTTTCTCTACAAGTACGATGGTACATAGCTGTGTCCTGTGCAGAAGGAGGCGCAATGCATTTATATCCTTGTAGTATGTGATTTGAGAAGGAAGAGTGGAGAAAAGTTTGTTAGAAAAACTGACTTCTGTATAGGGAATGTTTTTGGGGTTGTTTGTAAGAGAAGTTTGCTTGCTGTTCGAATATTTAATCAGTGATCTAACACCTGGATTCTGGTTTTCTAGGAACTGGCTTTAAGCTCTTTCCAACAGCAATACTAAACCAAGGTCAGAATTTATTGCAGAGTAAAAAAATCCAAATGATTTGGATTTCCCTGTTGATGGATCTGTGTGTTGTTTACTGTGTGCAGCACAGTCCTGCAACAGCCTGATGGAGACTGGAGCCCCACGTGCTGTGCACTGTATGAACACACGGCGAGAGACAGTTCCTGGCCCCAACCGTTTGCAATCTAAATAGATGTGGCAGGTGAGAAGGGGATAACGGGGAATTTTGTTGTAAATGGACATCCAAATTGATGAGAAGGGGAAGCCATTCAGCCATGGACAAGAATTTTGCCCACTCCAGGTGGTTGCTAAGCCTCCGCTCACAGGTCATGCTGCTCTCCCCAGCTCTATTTCATGGTTGTGAAAGCAACCATTTAAGTTTGGTTTTCTGAACAGAAGAAAAATGTAAAAGGAAAAAAAAGCCATCTCACATAAGAACAGTAGTCCATTTCTGTACCATGAGCTATGACTGTTCTTGCTCCAGTAAAAGCCAGACCTCCTCATAACATACCTTATAACCTGTTAATTATGATTTCCTTCTCTAACATTTGGATCACACTACTAAATATTTTTAAATATCTATATATGTGTTTTTTAAGCTGCTGGGTTTGGGTTACACCTTTTCCATATGCCCAACCCACACAATCCCATCAACGCTTTCACACACCAGTCAAACACTCTATATTTGTGTGAAACTCACTGAAGGAAAAAAATTCCTATTACTACTACTACTAATACAAATTCATTTCTCACAACTATTAGTATTTTGCTGAATGCTGCTGAATGAATTCACTTCAATCGAATGTCTAACTTTTTGTTCTGTTGATTCAGTGATGATTTTTGATTTATATTCATAATTACTCCAGTCCCATCACCACGTCTTTTTTTTTTCTTTTTGCTTGACAAAGCTCCCTTTATAAAACTTAATCACATTCTGTTTGAGCAATCCCCAAAAACATTTTACATTCTGTTGTTACTGGGAGTGATGTTCTGAAAGTTGATACACATTGCAACAGCAGGTGTTAAGACAGACAAGTAGGGAACAAAAGCTCTTAGAGCATGAAAGAGTCTAATAATAGACAATTTGTTCACCTGGCACTGGGTGCTTTAGCATTTGAGATGAGCTCATTGTTATTTGGCCATGAGCTTTCTGCTGGTTGTATGGACGAAAATATGGAAAAACCAGGTTGTGGAAACAAAGGCCTGCTAATATTAGAACAGCATTAAATGGGGCATGATAGAGGTGGGGAGGTTGCAGGGTGAGCTCTGGGGTTTAAAGTAGTGAAATGCTTCCATAAGTAGGAAAGTAATCAATAAAGACACAGTTGTGTATATTCTTGCAATAAAATTACATGTGTAAACACTTTTAATGACTTTACAACTGGACGAGCTGTTCAGAGCAGGCTTGCATTCAGAAATGCATTTCAAGCTATTTCCAGGCTCATTGGAAACAGGGCCATTAGTTAGGGAAGCTCACCATGACAAGAAGAGATAGAGAATCTGGTCAGAATGGAGTCATCAATCCATGAAGAAAATTCCCCACAGTGGTCCTGCTGGAGCCACGGGGCAGTGCTGGAAGCACAACTACATCCCACGGGAGCCCCAAGCATGAGGAACGCAGAGGGTGTGTGCCCAGACCCAGGAGCATGGCGTAGGAGGAGGAGGATGATGATTCCTGGGAGCACACTGAATGCTTCCCTGAAGGTTGGTGTTGAGAGCATTTGGGAAGCTGTCTCTTCAAAGAGGGGAGCCTGGAGGAGAACAGAGATGACTATGCTGGGCTATGGTTCCTGCCTACTTCCCTAAAGTGGAAGCTGTGCTTCAGTTAAAAGGACAGCATTGCAGCTGAGTGTCCCTAAATCACCTTCTCCTTAGCATGTACCCTTCCCCATAGCTCAGGGGAAGCCATGCGTGCTACTGCAGAACAGACAGCAAAACTTGGTCTGTTCAGCTTCAGGAGACTGAGGGGAGACCTCATCGCAGTTACAACTTCCTTGTGAGGGGAAGAGGAGGGGCAGGCACTGATCTTTGCTCTGTGGGGACCAGGGACAGGATCCGAAGGAATGGCCTGAAGTTGTGTCAGGGCAGGTTTAGGTTGGATATTAGAAAAAGGTTCTTCACTCAGAGGGTGGTTGGGCACTGAACAGGCTCCCCAGGGCAGTGGTCACAGCACCAAGGCTGCCAGAGCTCAAGGAGTATTTGGATGATATTCTCAGGCATGTGATGTGACTCTTGGGGATGGTTCTGTGCAGGGTCTGGAGCTGGACTTGATGATCCTTGTGGGTCCCTTCCAACTCAGCATATTCTGGGATTCTGTGAAAATAGGCATCCCTTTCACAGAGGTGCAAATCCTAAGCTTCTAAAACTGAGGAAATGGTGTAAATTGCAGCATACCATTAATTGTCATGTTTCTGCTTTTGGAGAGGAAAAATACTTCCAATTATTTTATTTTCTTTGATTTCCATAGGAAATGCCCAAGGCCCTGTTCCCATTTACCCTGCTAAGACACATGCACACAATTGTTTGCTTGGATCCCAAGGAGGTTAAAGGATGAGGAGACTATAAATGCCATTGGATTTCTTTCCTTAGGCAGACTGTGGAGATGAACCCTGCATCAGCAGTCACAACTGGTGAGCTCCATTTTGGTTTCAGTTTTACTAAAACTTCATGAAGTCAGATTTACCTTCTAGTTTGGTTATTAAACAAAAGTCTCAATTCCTCAAGATTATGAGTGCAGTTTCCAGGGACATTCTTTCACATCAGTGCTATTCAGCAGCAGATCTGGTATTGCAAATATTTATGGCCAACAAGAGTCAACATAATCCTACATCACCCTTAAAAAAATCCTAATTCAAGAGTACTTGAATACTTATGACTCTAACAAATGCTTCAGAAGTAGGCAATGGTTTAAAAAATAAGTGCCTAATACCTCATACTTTGAATAGTGAATATGCTGAAGAAGTTTGTAAACACTCAGCAATCAGTTCATGCATTTCTTGACCAGAGCAGTTGTGCAGGGACAGCTCCAGTGCCAGCGTGCAGGTCTGTTTGCCCCATATACGTATCACTGAAACGTTGAGGACCAAGGAGCTATTTTCTTCAGTTGTTTTTGTTCTCCATTCATTTTATTTTCCTTTGGAAATGTCAGCTGGAATTCAGCATGTAAGGGTTTAGGTATCTGAAGGGAGGCCACAACACTGCACAGGCCAGATTGCTTTTCCTTGCTGAACTCCCCCCTTCACATTCCAGCCTGACAAAGTTTTCTTGCAGTTATTCAGTACACAGATAACTAAATGCTTTAAGTACTAATTAAAATATATGATGTTTAACTGTTGGCCTATGCCATTTGTTTATGATGGAAGACAGCAGCAAAGCAGAATCATCTATTATCATTATCTGGAGAGTGTTCCTTTTCTTCTTTTTTTTTTTTATCCAAGTAATATATATGTCCAGGCTCTGACTTGGTTCTTGTAAACAGCCTGGTTTCCAACAGAATTTCTTCCTTCACCTTTCCACTGCCTTATCTTTCAACTCAGCCTGAATCTACCTTAAAACAATACATTCAAGTTCCCCGTGTTTTTTGTACTTGAAACTTTATATTGGAATTGTTTCAGGCCATCATGCTTTCAGCCCCAGTTTCTGTATGGAGAAATGTGTTCCCATTAATCAAAGGAAAGGCTGAGTAAAGTGGTACAATCCACATTCTCATTTTGGAAAATTAAAAGACAGTATCATTATTAAAAAGCAGTTCTGCTAAATGTTTTCTGATGGAGGGAGAATTGGGACACACTATGCTGTCCGATGACTTTGCCAAAGATATGACAGCAAGAGACACAATAAATGAATGTATAAATAGTAATTGTTCTGAAAGGGGTAGTCATAAATCACGAAGTGAGTTGCAGGAGGTTTCTTTCTCACTGATACTTGAAATGTAATCTATGTTGAATTAAAAGAAAATCAGATTTTCTCCTTTGGTTGTGTTGAAATGATATAGAAACTGGAAACCCAATTTCCCTGGAGCAGAATCCTATGCAAACTATGAAGGTCTGAAGTAAACATTAGACCAAGGTTTGCAGAGAGGAGGGGTTTATTCAAGAGCATAAACCAGCATTTGTTGGAGTAAGAGGTTATTAATCATACAACACTTAGGGTTAACAAAGCTCTGGCCTTGAATCAGTGAGGCACTACAACAAATTGAATCTCTCCAGTAAGAACAGATAAGTTGTTCTGTGAAGTTCTGCAATGGATCTCAAAAGACCTTTTCCCTTGCCGAACAGCCTTGCTTGTAATGAAAAATGATCCTTTTGTTTGTTGTGATCATTTATCAGCAGAATTTGACCCATCTCATGCTGTCTGTAGATATTCTTCCCAGGGTTCATCTGCTGTGTCTGGGTGGAGAGATTCCCTTTTTGCCCTGAACAGTATCTGCATAAGATATGCAAAACTCAGGAAGCAGAACTGCTGAAAAGTTTGGGTTGGAAGAGTTTGTAGAACAGCTGAGTGCTGGACCTTATCAAAAGGTCTTTCTTCCTAACAGCTGGGGTTCTGCAGATGTGGCCCTGCAGACCTAACTCAACTCTGGTTTAATTATTAGATCAGATGCAGGATTAATAGGGCACTTCCAAGCCTGATTCCTCCATATTTCCAGAAATCCTCTAGCCACCTCCCTATTCTCTTCCAAGGGCCTCTTCATGACCAAGTTACTGCTGTGCCCATAATCTCTGGTTGGCATCACTGACTCCAATTCCTTGTAATTTTACATTTGAAAGTAGACCCTTGATAAGATTTGGAAACAAGGACCAGCTCAATTATGCAGCTGTGTAATCTTATTTTATTAGCTTTGTTTTCACAATCTGCCTCTTGTCCTGCTGCTTGTTTGCCACACTCCCTTGTGCTCTGGTTTAGATCAAATGAACTCTTCTATGTTTTCTGTTCATATAGCTTAGGATCTAGGGACAGTTCAGGAAAACAGCCTGGGGCCTTAAAAAACACAAACCTTCTTGGAGAAAACCAGTTTTTGAACAGCATGGGGAGAAGAGGGAATCTGGCGGATAGGACAAAGGGTAATAGTTTCAAACTAAAAGTGGTCTATTTAGATTAGATATAATGAAGAAGTTTTTTACAAGGAGGGTGGTGAGGCCCTGGCACAGGTTGCCCAGAGAGGTGGTAGATGCCCCATTCCTGGAAGTATCCAAGGCCAGATTGGACAGGGCTCTGAGCAGGCTGGTCTTAGTGGAAGATGTCCCTGCTCATTGCAGAGAGGTTGGACTAGATGAACTTTAAACATCACTTCCAACCCTAACTACTCTATAATTCCGTGAAGAGAGTTGGCAGTCACAAGGGGACTAGAGTGAAGGGGATGTAACCAGGACTTGATGCACCTCACCAGCCCTTTCATCAGGTTGCAAGGAGAGACATCAGCCATCAACTGCTGGCTCTGACAGGGGCTATTCCAAGGCTGTGTTTTTGGTATTCCCATGAATTTGTAGAGCTAGAACTATAGTTTTTTTCTTGTTTTCAAGTATTATTCTAAAAGACAAATGTGTCCCTTTTGCTGGCTACCTAAACTCCAGTTAGGCAGACCTGTTGCTCAGGCAGCCCTAATGCTACTGATGCACTTTCTGATTTCAAAGCACATTCTCACTGGGTGCAGTGACTTTCTCAGCAGCAGCAAAGAAAATAATCTGTTTCCTGGACTGACCAGTGCCTGAAGCAGAGATTCCTGAAGTTCAGTGTCAGGAGTCGACATCATTGGTAATTTAGGAGTTAGCTATGTTTCTTTAGTATAGCCTGCAGGCCAGCCATTACCTGCTAGTAAATAGGTAATAAATAACCACTAACAGTATCAGCTTCCACAGATTTATTCCATCTTACTATATTCTGAGTCTATTTGTGCCACAGGACAGATTACCTGGTTGGAAAGGCACCAGCCACAGCCAGCTCTCCATGCTGACACCTGTACAAGTCTGTGTGGAATCAGTGCCTTGAGCTCTCCTGATACCTGCAGGACTCCAGGTAAATCACTGCTGTCAAGAGAGAACTCCCAGCCAACCTTGCTGTGTCTCGTCTCATGCACGTCTGTGAGGCTGACCTGGTTCCTAGCCAGGGATCTTTCTCCAGCTGGGAATTTGGCTTTGTAGTAGCAGTCTGCTCTTTTTATGAGAACAAGTAGACAGACACGATTGCCTTCTTCCTTGTAGTTTGTCCTGTATTTTGTTTGGTTTATCCACCTTGCTAAAACTGGGTAAAAGTTTGTCAGAAGATTGATGCAGTAGATATCATTCTATATCTAAAGTAAGTGAAGGGGTTTTTTGCCCATTATTCATCCAGTTCCTGGAATTGGACAGATAGTTTGTATTAATAAAATATACACTAATATCAAAACATGTTTCAGGCCAAATCTATTAATTACATTTTCTATTATCTGACTGGCTCTACACATGAATAAATGAAAAGAGGCACAGAAGATGGAGATATGACAGGATCTGTTATGTAAATCACTCTGTACATCCTGAACTATCTTCTGGGGCAGTGCTAACTAATTTATGACAGGTCACCTAATATATATTAAGTTACTGAATTGACATAAAATAAATCCAGTGATATTTCTAGAATTAACAATACCTGACTGGCAACTTGAATCAGCCTGTTTGGCGAAAGGGGCCAAAAATCATGACCAGTTTCAAGCTCTATGCTCAGAAAAAAATGAATTTTTTTTTCCTTGCATGTGAGTAGTTGGGAAAGATTCATGGTTGCATTGCTTCACCATGCAGTCCATTTCCTTGTCTGAAGGGATGGAGGGGCCACTTTGAGCCCTCCCACTTTGTCTATGCAAGATATTGCAGATTGTAGTTTGCTCTGGGACATCCCAGTGACATTTCCCAGCTTGAGGATTTGACTAACTGCTTGGTCTGTCTGAGTACACTCAGTTTTCAGAGGCAGGAATGCAGATTTGGAAATCTCACTATCATGGGTCCTTGCTGAAGATGTACGTAATTATTGAAATTAAACAGAGAGGACAGGGTTTGATTAAAGATTAGGGATAAATTCTTCCCTGTGAGGGTGGGGAGGCCCTGGCACAGGTTGCCCAGAGAAGCTGTGGTTGCCTCATTCCTGGAAATGTCCAAGGCCAGGTTGGACCGGGCTTGGAGCAGCCTGGGATAGTGGAAGGTGTCCTTATCCGTGGCAGGGATTTGGAACGAGATGAGCTTTAAGGTCCCTTCCAATCCAAAACATTCCATGATTCTATGAAAATGCATTTCCCCTTTTCCAGTGTGTTCTCAGTGTAACTTAGATCCAGATTATTTCTTTTTGTATCCTCTGCAGCCTTTGTTTTCCCTCCTCATTACATTAATGGGTGTCCCTGCCCTGTGTGCTCCACTTGCCTACACTTGAATTTTGCATTGAGCTTTCAATTAGTGGGATTCAAACTGATTATTCTGGCAGCACTTTCCCCTCCAGAAATTCAACCCTTATTGCACATCAATTTTTAAAAGGGGTAATTGATACTTCAGGAGTTGTCAGGGATCTGCTCTGGTGTGCCTAAGGACAAGGGATGAAACTCTCTGCAGGGGATGGCATGCTCCTGCTGGAAGACCTGCCTTAACATCCCTTAACCAGAAAACTGGGAATTTCATGACAGGTAGCATAAGACTCAATTCAAGCACAGGGGATATTTTGGTGGCTTTTTTAAAAATTGCATGAATATTGGGTGGGCTCTCACATCCCCAGCTATGAATCATTTGAAGTTTGTTAGCCCTCATGTGTTTCATTAGTCAAGGATATTTGCTTCGTTTTCCACCCATTTTTCTTCCTTTTGTCACTTCAGCTTTTGCTGCCTTCAAGGAAACAATATACTGCAGAGAGGCTGCCTTGCCCTTAGAAAGCGTCCAGCGGGTTATTTCACTCTGATGCTGTTCATCTCCTGGCAATGCAGCCTGAAACTCAAACACTACCTCTCTGTAATCCAACCTATTTTTCCTAAGCAGAGTTAACCCTTTAGCTGTCCAGGGAGTTACATCTTGTCTCTTGCAGTATCAGTCACACAGAAATTTCCTCCTCTGAGCCCCAGCGTGCAGATACAAGCCTGCTGCCTCAGTGGTGCATGAAGGACATGCTGCCAATTCAGCCCTACTTTCTCCTGAAAGGAGTTATAGAATCCTGGAATGGTTTGGGTTGTAACGGATCTTAAAGATCATCTCATTCCAGCCCCTCAGCCATAGGTAGGGAAACTTTCCAGTAGACCAGGTTGCTCTAAGCCCCATCCCACCTGGCTAAATTCTAATCATAGCTATCTAAAAATGTTTGGAGCTTTTTGGTTCAGTGTACATCATTTTGATCAATGCCATTGTTATTCCAAGCTGGTACTCTATAGGTATGTATTAGTTTATGGTGGGGCTAAGCTATTACTGTTCTATTACTGACACAGCACTATTGCAAATGCTGGTGTTTGTTAGTCATAGAAATGCAGTTTCCTCATTTTGACGTTTTTGTAGACCAAACAGTGGTGAGAATAATCCCAGGCAGTGAAGTGTAACTGGTTTCAGCACTCAAGGAACTATTTGTATGCAAGATTTTGATTTTTTCACTTGAGATATACCTGAGAAATAATTAGGTAAAGTTAAACCAGTTTAGAGATGGCTAGAGGCACTGAAGTAGGAAGATGATCTGGGCTTGTGGGTGTGTAGTTGTGCCTCTCCAACTTTCCTGAAACCACTCTCCATTGCTTTGAATGGGTCGCAAGTGCTGCATCACAGCATGGTGCTGCAGGACTGGGCTCACTCCAGTTAAAAACCCTGACTGGAGAGTGTGAGAGCTGCCAACAGCACATTTTGCAGATGCCTCCTGGCTCTGTAGCCTGTCCCCAGCCCCATTGGTGTGAAACAGCCCAAACAGTACTGACCCTTCCAGGCATGATGTAGAAAACCAACCATCTGTATGCAACAGCTTTGGAGGAGGCCTGATGGCACTGGATTAGGAGCTGGGTGGAAGGGGCTTGATTCTGCCACTTGATTTCTTGGCTGGTCACATTAATTTGCTTAGTTGTGCAGGAGGATCATTATGTTGTCAGGTGTTTACTCCAATTGGACTGTGAATCTAGCTAATTGTCATGGCATCTAGAGCTTGTGAATAACCCTTCATGAAAACAAAACAAAAACTTAATTGAAATGTACAAAACAAAGCAAATATCTTAGCTATTGACTGGGACCCCCAAAGTGGGAGAGGAATTTAGGGCAGGCTGGGGTTGTGGACATGGCCTGGAACAGAGCTTTGGCCATCAGTGCACAGGTAGGACCTGTCTCAGGGCTGTATCCAGAGAGGATGCTCATCTTTGTTATCCTCTTCTCTGCATGAGTACATGGCAGCCTGAGACTGGGGAGTTTCCTCCTCTTCCTCTCCTTCCCAAAATTCAGTAATTCCCCTGGCAGAGCCAAGAGCAGCTGGAGGGATGGGGTCATTTCCTAGGTCCACTACCCAGCCAGCACTAGCACAATCCCTGTGTAACCCAGAGGATAGGATGCTGAGATCCCAAATTTGGTCACCAGCTCTTCCAACACCCCATCTGCCTGGCCTTGTTAATCATCTCCTCCTCATCCACCTGCTTTTCCCAGGTGAGCAGTGTGGGGTGGGGACCTACTCATTCACTCATTTGAAGCCCACAGAGGCAGGACTGAAGCTTCTATTTATTTTTACTGTTATTCTTACAGGTTATAGGTAGTGCCTTTTTTCCTTCCCACATTGCTAATGCAGTTGTTAAAGGTTTGAAGGCTGCTGGGCACGTTGGAGGAACATGTCCTAACTCAGTCTTTTAGGAAGTGATAACTTTCTCCCAGCTTTTTAGCAACAATGCAATAAATTATTACCCCGACATAGAATTTAATTGCACAGTTAAATACACCATTTACAAGGCTTTTAGCATGCCCTGCTAAATTCTCCACTTTCTCATCTAATCTCTGTAGGCCGTCGTTACATTTGCAGGGACCTGTACGGGTTTCATTCCTGTTAAATGTATCGGTAAATCACAGCAGGAAAAAAACCCTGACACATTTCCCTAGGAATTTTCACTGCAGCCTGAGCTCCCAACCCTGCGGCTTCCCGTTCAATAGGTCAGCCGAGACCCCATTTGTCATTGCTCTTTAATTACCGTGGAACCTCTAATCCAGGCCACAAATTCCTCCTTGCCCATACTTCTTTTTACTTCAGAATGCGTATCTAATAGCAACCAAGGACTTTTCCTATTTTCTCACTTGGAATCTGTTTTGGGAGCTTGGAATTGCTATCTAACTGAATCAATAACATCTGTGACTTCAGGGCAGCTTGAGTGGGAATAGTTAGAGGGTTAGACAGATTTCCTGCATTTTAGGGCTCTTTTCCTCTGAAGAGGCTGCTTCGGGACAATCCAATTGCATCTAATGCCACTTCTTCCCTTTTTTCCCCCCTCCTCCTTCTTTTTTTTTTTTTTGGTTGTTATTTAACCCTCTTTCTTTCTCTCCCCTTTCCCTCCAAGTTGTTTAGGTTTTTCAGAAGTAAAAATTATTTTAAAGAACCATGCCAGCAGTTTTAAAAGTTTCAGTTTCAAACACAAGAAAAGGAAAAGTCTGAAGGGATTCCTAGAACTGTATTGCAGCTTGCAGGTATGGCTTTGATTTTCCTTTTGGCAGGCTTTTGCCGTTCCCTCTTTCATTGCCCTTCCAAGAAACGCTGCTGGGTGCCTAAAGACCCCTACGCTGCTTACACTTGGCAGGAGAAGATAACAGGAATGCTACAGTGTGAGCTTTGAAAGATTAAAAGCAACATTTATTCCTTACAGTACTTTCAAACTTCCTTGAGTTACTTTAAAATCCATTTTTGAGAATGTTTAACTACTAAACTACTAATACCGGATTTTTTTTTTTTTAATTCTGCACACACCATACCTGTTATTTAAACCAAATAAGAGGTGGATTAAAGTCAGTGCAATTCTTTAAAGTGCATTAACTGCTTTGAGCAGTCCTTGGAAGGGATACCCTGTGCCTCCATGACTGGTCTCTTTATGATACCTCTGTAAAGTTCTGGCAAGGAATGACCACACTTTGAGAGCGAATTTCCATTTTTCAGGAACATTTTACTTCTCCCTTCCCTTTTTGGTGGTAACTGACCTCATTGCTAGTCGAGTACACAGCAAAAGTGTCCCTTCCCTGCCTGATGGGGCAGCTGATAAATTATTCATATGACTAATGAGGATTTTGAATTTTCAGGCAAAGTGTGATGGCATTTTTAAAGGCTTGCATCACTTCTGCAGTATTTCCCTCACACCTGCACGCTTCAGGCATTCAGGTGTTGAAATTACCAAGGCAGAGTTTTGCCCCTTCTCCTCCTGCAAGTGCTTTGCTCCACAGGGTAATCCTGTGGCTATTTTGTCTGTTTGTCTGTGTGAGGATTTTCTGTGCTAATTAATATGAGGGGAAAGGGGAATCTGAGAGGGCTGAATTAATTACCGAAAGGGATCACATACCTTGCCTTATATTGATTTTGAAATGACGAGACACAGGTGCACTTTCAGTGATGTTTCAATGAATGTTAGTCTTTAAGGTCCTTTCATATTTTTTGCCTTCTCATGGATTGATCTTACTTTAGCTGGAGCGTATCAGAAAAAAAATTAAATCTCAAAGTAAGGAAGCTCCTGCTGCAGCAAAGAGCTACATGATGTGAAAGGGCTGATTATGTTTATATTACGTGCTCTCCTGTGAAAGAAACAAGCCCCCCAGCTAATAGGAGAAGAAAGGTCACTGGAACTGAAGAAACAACTGACTCAGTGTCTTAATTCTGAAGGAAATGAGCCCTTTGGAAATGAGAGGGATTTTCTGATCTACTTCAGGGGAAGGCATGCAACTACGAAAATAAGCTTTTCCTGTTATGTTGGAGAACAAAGCAGCAAATCAGAAGGAGTTTTATTTTGAATCAGGGGATTCAAAATAAAAAAATGTACATTCATTTATTTTTTTTTAACTTTTAAATGCTCCACAGGTAATTGGCAAAGTTTTATCATTCTCCTGGATTATCATCCACAGCATCCATAAGAAAAATTTGAGAGTGAAAGATTAACAATAAATTAAATCCTTCTTGCATGTGGCAGCCAGACTTCCACGGCTGAGCTGGAAAGAGCCTTACCATCGCTGGCCTACTTGGTGGCACTGGGTCGTGAGGTGTCCACATCTCCTTCCAAACTTATAGCACGTGAACATTTGAATGTGAAGGAGGTGGTAGAACGACTGCTGTGCGAAAAGCCCTGTACAGGGCAGTTGGTATGTATGTATTGTACTTTGAATATGGACCTGAGCCTATGTTTGAGCCCAAACTCACCTTCAATACACACTTTGTGGAGCTTGAGCTTGCAGTGGATTTTTCTGAATATGAAAATTAGACACTTCCATCACTGCTGTTCCATATCCTTGGGAACATCCTGGATGGATTGGACCAGTTCTCCTTCCTAGGACACTTCTGTCTGTCCTGTTTGTCCTGACAGGCATGTCTCAGGAGTGCAAAATCCTTCCTACGTTTCAGTCACCACAAGGGAAAGTGTGACCTATCGGCAGCATAAAGAAGGGATGTTCACAGAGCAGTGCAGATTTTTACAGCTGGATTAAAAATGGAGAATTAAGTTTGAATATAAACAGCTAAAAATGGTCTTAGATCATTGCCTTACTTGGGATCATAGTGGGCACAGTCTTTGTGGTCAGGGACAGGGACAGTGCATAGCCAGTCTTTATCATAGGTTGTGTTGGTGAAGGCCACAATTGCTCTTGTGGAACTACCAAAGGTTTAGAAATGCACTGAGGAATCTAAATCCTCATTTAAGCTGCAACAGCATCATGAAATATGAGCACTGTGCATCTTTACAGATTATTGGCCACATGAAACATATATTTGAGAAATTTGGTGCATATGGACTCCTGGACAACAGTTTTGCTCTGGAAGAAACCTAATTGAGTAACTAGTTACTCCCACCATAGCAGTAGGCACAGAATAGTCTTGCTGCTTTGCTTATAATAAAAGTGACTGTTTTGAAAAAGCAAATCGCTGTGGAATTTGATCAGAAATGCAACAGAGGATTGTTTTTAATGGCTTTTGGGGAAATATTAAGATTTATTCCTGTAAAGACTTACTCAGCATGTTGCACAAACTCCTCTTAGCGCACTAATAAGTCAGCACACCAATAACATTAGTAAGTGTTACCGAATGCTTTGCCATTATAATTGCAGCCACATGTTGTCCTTTTTACAAATAGGTCTGGCTTAATTGCATCATTTTTCAGGAGGATTTATGTGGTCCTGTTTAATCTAAAATTAGTACATGCACAAATGAAGTGCAAACTATTTTCTATCACTGAACTGTGAAATGTTCTCCAGAATAGAGATTTACCAACATGTTCCTAAAAAGATGCAATGAGCAGTAAGGCAACTTTTTGATTTGTGTGTGTGTCTGCACCTATACAATTTTGCTAAAAGTAAGAAAAAATATACTAAAATATACATTAAGTGCACACTGAACAAAAATTCAGTTAAATGGTCTAAATCAAGAAGTCTTTTTTGATTATCATCGGTGAGACAAAGCTTGGGGGAAATCATAAATCTGTCTTGATATTGCTAGCTCTCAGCATTTATTAAATACAGCAAGAGCTAATGTGTTTTATCTATTACATCAATCTATCACACATAAATATATCACATTTGTAAGATGCTCTATAGGCAAGATTGTGTTGGCCTAAATTCTAAGTTACTGTGACTACTATTGCATATTACCAACACAGCTCTGAGAATCTAAGGACATGTATAGGACATAGTAGGGATAAGAGTTTGGGTTACCTAAACCTAGGTCAGATCTAACAATTGCCATACCTACCTATTGATTTGGAGTTTGGAACAGGCATGACTCTTAAGAATGTTAGAATTTAGACATTAAATACAAATGCATGACCAAATCCCAACTAGATGCAAAAGCCTAATGCTGGAAGCAGATTAAATCCTCTTTCAATTTGTATCTAATAGGGAAAAGTCATTTTGAGTTCAATAGAGTGCAAATCTTGCAATCCAGAATGGAGATTTACTCAAGTTTTGTGAGGCAGTCTGCTATATTTTAGTGAGTAAATCAGAAAGCAAGGAAAGGTCCCCATATTGCTGGACCACTAATGTAGAAGTGCTGAGGCTTGTTCTAACCCCAAACATGGAAGTTTCTCAATTGCTTTTTTGGGTGATATCATCTTGGGGAAAATACGGGTAACTGCAATGTAGAAAAATGCAGTTTTTGAGAGCTACTCAGTTTTGTGTGACACATGGTTTGAGTAGAAAGTAAGAGAAAGGCTCTACTACTAAAAATACGCAAATATTAAAAATAGCCCTTGGTTTAAATTTTATGTCCCTGATTTTTATGACTTTGAAGTATTTTTCCTTGTATGTGTCAATGGGCCAAAATTCCAGAGACTTGCTTAAAGCAGGATGCCTAGTACATTTTTCTTTTAGCCTTGAGACATGCTCATGTCTGTGGGTATGAATAGGTTAACACACTTACAAACAGTATCTTGCAGGTCATTGCCATTTCTCTCTGCTTCAGCATGTCACCACAGTAATTCACACTGAAACCTTAAGGCTATAGCTGAAAACGTGCTGCAAACAGAAACTTCAGCTGAGCTGTCTCTGAAATAATGCTGATCCTGAAAGAGCAGAGGCATCCTTGCTGGTCCTGACAATCCATGAGATACCTGACTGATTCTGTGTTTGGCTTAAAGTGAGGATTATGGTGTTAATTATCCCAAAGCTAAAAGTTCTGGTAAACCAATTATGCACGTCTGGATTCATAATTCCTGGCAGCCCTTTAATCTGGATAGTTGGAGATGACAACAATTATATACCCAAGATAGGGTCATGGTTGTACTGATGTTAGAGCCAGGGTACCAAACTTGGCATTCTCCCTGCTGCCTTCTGCACATTCACAACTTCTGCTTTTCCTAAGAAAGATTATTTTGTAAGTTCAAGGTAAGTGCCCAAGGTGAGGGGTTTGCTACCCTTTGTAAATCGGGAGCTGAGCATTTACCTGGTACTTCCCACGTAGGCTTTTCTGAAAGCACTTTTATGAAAGCATTAAAGCACCATTAGTTTCACTTGATAAGAGCAAAGTGTGATGCAGGAGTAGGATGCAGGCATCAGGATCACACTTGGAAAAGTCATACACAGAGAAAGAGGCACTGAGGAATTTTAGACAAAACTTTCCAAGGAGATGTGACATCCTCTGTGCATGTGGCACCACTCCCTGTGAACCAGGCTTGACATAAGTGGTGCAAAATAGATTTGGACCACTTTGGCCTCTTGTGAAGGACATACAAGTCTTGCACTGTCCTTGGAGCACAGAGCTTCCAAAATAACTGTCCACTAAACAAAAGTGAGGGAAGAAGGATGTCATCTGCTATGTAAGTTAAGAATTTATGAGTTTTATGTGATTTTTGGTTACTGCCACAACTGAATAAGCATTTTTTGTGCTGTGTGTATGGTTTTAAACACCTTAAAGTAAGCAGCTTCTGACTCCTCTGATTTTATTGTAGAGTTATTTCTTCTCTGGAGCATGTTTCTCTCCATGCAGAGCAACTTCAGGCTGTCTGGGTGCCAGGGGAGTGATCTCCATCTGCTGAACGCTTGTCAGGTGAACTGCTGACCTACACTGATCTAACACCCTGCAACACCTGCGAGCTGCTCAACCGTGGCCACCGGGCCGCCAAGTGACACGGAGTAAGATGCACCCGCAACAGCTTGGAGGAAACTGGGTCAATTTTTTATAGACTTTAAAATGAAATATGAATAAAACTCCTTCTGAGAGCAGTAAAGCTGGAAGCAATTCCAAGCCTTCCTTGAGCAGAAAGGCTGCTCTGTTTCTTGACTCCCAGACACGAACACTGAAGCGTTAGCCTGTCATCCACTGAGCACTTCAACAACCGTAAAGGAGGCACCTGGGCTCGGAAGATCAAAGCTCTGCTCAGTCTTCTCAAGTTGGATATTCTGGTATTTCTGGTGCATCTTGCATATGTAGAAACAGCAAAATTTCTCTTGGAGAACAGGCATCAGCACAGAGAGGGGACAGATGGTGTTCGATACGGAGACCGAACTACGGCTCGATCTTCCCAAAGAAAGTGGGTCCTGCAAGGTAGGAAGAGAAGTTTTAAATGAGACAGTGACACAAAAGATTGGAAAAAGAATGCTTTGGATATGGGATCATTCTTATGCCAAGAGGGATGAGGTGGTTTGAGCACAGTGCATTGGGCATGGAAAATTGATGTGGGGAGAGCTGTTGCCAGAGGAGCTGGTGCAGACATCACTGCTTTTGAAGACTTAATAACTCATTTTAAACAAAAGTGCAAGTGTTGGTTTAGGTAAGTTCCATGTTTTTCACAGGCAATTTTTTTTCCCAAACCACCCTGTTAGCAGATGTCATTCTCTCAAATGAGAGTTCATAAACCTTTCAGAAAACTTCTGCTTGATTTTCAGACTTTTTTATGGTATGTTGAGATGCTTTTATTTGCCATGTAATTGTTCCAAGTGTAATTGTTCTTTGAATGAGGAAACATAATAGATTAAATGACAGCTACATTTTTGACTTTACTGTGTTTTAGAAGATTTCCAATAATATTTTTCCTTCAAATTTTGCAATTTAATTTTTTTTTTAAAGAGTAGGATCTAGGGGGAGTGTTTCTTTATCACCAA
This sequence comes from Pyrocephalus nanus, assembly GCA_038380795.1. Classification (NCBI taxonomy): domain Eukaryota; kingdom Metazoa; phylum Chordata; class Aves; order Passeriformes; family Tyrannidae; genus Pyrocephalus; species Pyrocephalus nanus. Next base: position 10,914,325 of record CM076269.1, on the reverse strand, counting down.
TTTCTCCAGGTGGTCTGTAGTAAGACTGGGCTGAGGATGAGCTTGGAAAGGATACTTATATGTTTCAGGAGCATAAAGTAATTCCTAACTTCTCCAACTCAAATTCATTATACCCTTTTTTATCTTTTCAGAGCAAGGGAAGACATCAGTTAAATTGTCACAAATAAGCCCCAACTGTTGCAGAACAGCATCTGATTTCCTAGATTAATCTGAAAGGTATGTTTTCAGATTTCAGAACCCTCTCCTTAACCTCTGTTCCACAAATAGCTTTATGCTGAGATGAAGTGTAGACAAATGCACAATAGAACTTTCTAACTAGAACTGCTGAGGGGTGTGTGCTATATCCTCTCATAGCAACCATAGGCCACAGCTCAGCTTTGGAGGCTGACTGGAGCCTGTGCAATGGTTTCCATGGTTGCACAGGGTTTCATGTATCCAATAACATTAATATTCCAGTCCTTAATAGAATAACTTGTACACAGGCAATTTTTTCCTCTTTATTTCCTATCTTAAATTATTGCTGCATAAATGATTGAATGAAGTTATAACATGAAAGTCATTCTATTAAAACTTAAAATGTTGTTGAGATGGTTTTAACATGAGCTCAAGCCTCCAGTACTTATGCAAGCAAAATTTCAGGTGCCTCCCGAGCCAACACTGTAGGATTTGGCTGGTAAAATAATGATTGGGTTTTCTCTTTACCAGCTTGTTAGTACCATTTATCCTAACAAGAAGTTTGAGTGCCACTAAGATGTTAAGTGTATTGTCAATGAATGGCTGACCATTTTTTGGAAGAAGATGGTGCGAGACTGAGAACTTACAGGTGGGAGCTCAGTTATGAGAATGTGACTTAAATTTTAAGCCCAGTAAGTTACATTGAATCAATGAAGAATTGGTTTTTAAGGTAATGCCTCCTTCTGTGTTTTAATACTGAGTTGGAGGTGATTGTTGTCCTTGCTTTTTTTGTCACCTGAGGTTTTGAAAGGCTCACCTCTCCTGGAAGTCGTCCACTACCTCATTTTTTATGTCCTTCTAAATAACCTCAGCTGTTAATTGTGGTAGCTACTATGAGAAGAGCAACTATACCTTAGCCAAGTGTTAAAGAAAACTCCTCAACAAAAATTGATGTCCTTGGCTAACTCTAATTGACTGGGACTTTCCTACAACTGAACACAAGTGCTTGGGTTGTATGAATGTTTCCTTTCAAAGTGCAAAAAACATGCAGGTGCTGTCCTAGTTCTGGGACAAGCTATGGCTGAATGAGGGGTTGGATCATGGGGAAACCTTGCTATGGGCACTGTGGAACTGTCTGTTTGATTTACAGCAGAAAGAAATGTTCTGGCAGTCCTACTTGATGTTTCAAGCCTCAGTGGGTATATCCAGCCCTACTCAAGCATGGGGTGTAAGTACGTAAGTACCACAGAATAAAATATGCAGAGGTCTTAAGAGAGCTCTTCAAAAACACAACAGAGAGCTTAAAGAAATGGACCAAAGGTGTGTGACTTTGATATTTATCATGGTTAGTTGCTGCTGAGGTGTAATCAGTGTTGACTTCTGGCCTCTGCTCTATAACTGAAAGCTTGAGAGAGCACATAGAACCTTCTAAACCTCCCTGTGATTTATCTGAAGTGTTTATTATCCAGCTTACAGATGTGTATTAAAGCACTGTTTACAAAGATCTCAGTGTGCAAAAGGTAACATTCTTAGCTTGTGTAAACTGTTGTTTTCCCACTGAAGTCAACCAAGTTTCCTTGTGACATTCCTCAGCAGAGGATCTGCTCTCCAATGAGGATTCAGGGTATTGTTCTTGGCTGAGTCCATGAATATTTCCAAGTGTGCTGGAGCTGGGTTCTGAATGCATTCATTCACAGACCACTGTATAAATGATCAAAGGAGAGGCTTCTTGATCCTGTATGTAATAAATCCTCTGCTTTCAGGTTTACTGAACTGGAGAATATCATAGAAATATTTGTTCCTCACGTACAGATCAGGAAGCTGGAGTCAAGTATTCCTCCCGTTGGACAAATGCCTCTGGAATTCCATGAATTGCTTGGCAAAACTGACAGAGAGGACAGAAGCATCTCGGCTTTTGTTTACTGTACAGTCTGCCAGCATGGATCATGGCTCTGGGTTCATTCTTTCTGCTTTAGGTCAAATAGTGGTAGAGGAAGATGAGCATTTACCTGAAAATCTGAAAAAATCAAGCAGAAGGAAAAGGGACTGATTGGAAAAATCTGAATTTGATTAATTTTGTTTCTAAAAAGTACAGGAGTGATAGCTTGCTAATATGGGGGGTTTTGTCTGCTAGCTGGGTCTTTATCAGAAGTATCTATGGCCAGTTTTGCACACAAACAAATTACTGTTGTGGAATTTGAACACCCTGTGGGTTGTCTCCCCTGCGGAGGGTGTATGCATCTTTTCCATTCAGAATCCAGGCTGGATGAATGGGTGCAAGCTGAGCTTTTGAAGTTTCCGAGGGCTTTTCATTCATACTGTGTCTTCCTACATTTAATTGACATATCTAATAAAACACAAGTGCCAAAATCTGGGAAATTCATGATTGAATTGTTCTGTGCATCTCTGCTAACCTATGTATCACCCTTCTTTGTGCAGTTGTTCAAGAGGCTATCAGAGAATCATGCCCTTTTGAATGGGAAGTTTGCCAGCCACATCAGTTGGGACAAGATTATTGACTGTCTGAGGCAAAGCTTAGAAGATAATTGTTGTGTTTAACTGTTAATTCTTTAGCATTATCCCAGTAACTTGTTGATGCATTTAAGAGATGCTTGATGTCTATATATACACACACCCACGCGTGTGCACTCGCCCTCCTTTGGGAATTCCCGTGCCCTTGCTAATATGTATGCAAAAGATTCCTGGGCTTTCTTATTTGTAAACAGAAAATGTTTGGACTTATGTCCCGATAAAGGGAGATACTACAAACACAACATGAAGCTGCATTTGTCTCTATTTCAGCTTAGGAGCTCATCAGCTCATCCTTGCGCACTTACTGCCACGGTTCAAGATGCTGAAGCTGCAGAAACACTGAAGCAAAAAATAATGTTTCATTTTGCTAACCCTGTGCTACAGGGATAGTTCACCCATTTGGAGAGCTGTGCAGAAACCAAGACATCCTTCACTCAGTAGGATCTCTATGATCTGGGAATTGGTACCTGCCTCCTGACATGTCTCATGCCGGGAGACAGGTCTATGAAGTCATGGAGCCGGCCTGTCTGCAGTCAGGACTGCTGTACTACATCCAAAGCAAGCCTGCCAGTCAGCAAATGCTGCATTAATCTTTCAGGGAGTGTTTGTTTTGCTTGTTTTGCTAGGCTGAGTTTCAAGGAACTGATAATGTGTTCATGAGCAGTTCTCTTGTTGCAGCCCATTTAAAAAAAAAAAAAAAAAAAAAAAAAAATTGAAGAACGAAGCTCTCAAGGTTGGGTGGAATATGGGTTTGAAGGCTTATTGATTTTGCTTCAGTGTGTGAGCTCAAGGTGTTTTTGAATGCGTGTTAATATGTCTGTGCAGGTACATTTGGGACAGTGGAGTTGTGGTTCTCTGAAGCCTGATTTTTAAAAATATACCTTGGATGTGGTCCTCTGCTGGCACTTTCTGCTGGTGGAGTTACCTCACTGCAAATGAGATGTACTTTAGCTTGCTTAGCAATGCTCAAACCTTCAGATTGCTGAAGTATAAACACTGAAGACCTCTGACAAAGAAGTGTTTGAAGACACTTTATTATTCACAAGTTTTTAAGTATTGAAATATCTGAAATTTCTGGAGGTAAATGATAGTGGGTCTGGATTGTTCTCACTTGTACCTGCAGTGTTGCTGCTCTGTCCAACTGCATCACTGAAGTTACAGTTCTCACACGCTGTTAAAAGCCCATTCTTCAAAGTACTTTTACATTTAGCTCCTCTAAGCAAAAAGGTATTTAGATACCCAAATAACTAGGATGTGAAAAACTCAAGTGTAATTCTGGAGACTTGCAGTGTAGAGCCTGTAAATATGAGGCATTTTTCTGGACTTTGCTGGCTTTTATTTTAAGAAACTCTGCACTCTTTGATGACTTGCAAAATAAAATCTAGCAATATTTCCACTGGTGAAGAGAATTTCAACATCCAGAGTGAGAACAAAAAGATACACTGTGATCTCGAGGTCCTTTAGCCTGCTTATGTACTCTGAAAGAATGTTACTGGGCAGCCAGGCTGCTACAAAATTATGATTTTTATGGTGTTGGGATAACACAAATCCACTGGATATTTCATGTGCACATACATCTCCTGGAAACTTTTGCTGAGAAGAAATTCTTTACTTAAAATCTGTTCTGCTAAGGTGATACTACACACAGCAATATTTCTTTTAAGTGTATTTTAGATGACAGCATATATGTTCTGCTTAAATTTAAGGTGGGGATGTACTTGGAAAAGGTTTTGGGTTGGAAGAGAAGGGGAATAGTTCAGCACTTTACTGTTACTCTAATCTAGTACCTTTTCCTACTCACAGTATAGGTGATTAAAGAAAAAAAAGATATATGTTTTTAAATTCATCAGTTTGAGGGCTGTTTGCACACATTTTTTTGTTTCTTTCTAGTTTTGAATTATGTTTCTACTCCAAAGATCAAATTTCCTGGTTAACATATTGGTCTGGAAGGACACAAGGCTCATGCAAACCTGGCTCACAGCAGGCAGGCTGGCTGCATGGAGAAAGCTGTCACTCTTACTCACCCGCTGCCATGACAATTCCCTTGATACAGGAAATTGTTGTGCTATTTGACCCAAAATTTATTGGTGTGGTGACAAGATAGTTCCTCCAGGATCAAATAAACATTATAAAACCTCCCTTCCCCAAATCAACCTCTTAAATTGGATACAAGAAGGTTGGCACCTTGTATTTTGCTGTGCAGCTCTTTGTGAAGAGCAATGTAAATCCTTATCATCAGTCTGCAGTTGCTATACACAGGTGTATATAACTGTAGAATGCCCATGCCCTGTTATGTAGAATACACAGGACAAGGGGAAAGGAACTCAAGTTGTGACAGGGAAGGTTCAGATTGGATATATTAGGGAAATTTCTTCACTGAAAGAGTGGTCAAGCATTGAAACAGGCTCCCCAAGGAAGTGGTGGAGTCACCATCCCTGGAAGAGTTTAAAAAATGAGATGTGACACTTTGTGATATGGTGCAGTGGGTGTGTGGATACTTGGTTGAAGATTGGACTTGATAATCTTGGAGGTCCTTTCCAACCTCAATGATTCTCTGATACGCTACAGGCTACTGACAATAACCTGAATCTTGTCTGTCTCCTGGTGATCCATCCCCAACACGGAAGGATCACAGTGTGGGGTATGTTGTGCCAGATGTGAGCTGAACTAGGGGATGCAATGCAATGTCTACAAATACAAGCATTAATTCTCTTGTAAAACTTATCCTTGTAATTTGCCTAAGCAAGGTTTGATTCTTCTGCATGTATCCTAGAAAAATTAATAGAAATTCTTCTGAAAAAACCCCCATAATATTTTCACATCTTTTGGAATTTCTACAGTGAAACTCTTCAGACTTTAGGCTGGTTACTAAGAACAGCCCAATGCATATTTGAGGGTGAAAAAATAATCATGTCACTTCTTTGGAACGTGATCTAAAGTTCACTGAAGTGAACGAAAAGGCTCCTGTTGGTTTTAAGTGGATACAGCCTTTACACGGTGAACAGAAGACGTGTGTCTCTTCTGCTTAAATCTGAAAATGTTATTGGTAATTTGCGTTGATAGAAAGAGCACATGGTAACTTCCTTTCTGCATTTATATAACAGGAGGCAAAAGCCTCAAGTTTGAAAACATTGAGGATGCAGTTGCCTATTTCCAGCACGATGAGAGACACAACCAAGGATTGGATTTAAGAATATTTGATGGTAGGCAAAGCATTAGATGCTGGTTTCCTGTTAGGTAATGGATTTCTGTTGCCATCCCAACAACAAATGACGACCTGGCACTCATGAGGAGCAGTGTCAACTTCAAGCTTGCAAAAGAGAAGATGGTTCTTTCTGAAACACCTATGTTAATGTTTTATTTATGGGTTTTTTTCAAGTGATTATTATAGTCTCATTAAAACCATAGAGCCAACGAGTGCTGGTGGGATTATCAAGGAATCCACTGCAGATGGGCTGAACAGATGTGGCAACCTGGGGAGGTGACAGTCCCTGGTACAGCTCAGTAATGGAGTGACTAGTGGTGGCCTTGGCAGTGCTGAGTTCATGGCTGAACTTGATGATCTTAAAGACCTTTTCCAACCTAAACAATTCCATGATTCTATGACAAATGTTTGGGAGTCAGGGGTAGGTTGTCTACACAGCTGACAATGCATAACTGCTATTGCTCCGCTGGTGTGATGAACAGGGTTCCCTTGGGCTGGAATTAATAAAGGAGTAATAAAAGAAAAACAGCAAATGGCTACTAAAATGATCTGTGATGGACCTTGTATTTTTAAGATATCTCTGTGTCAATGTGCTTGCAAAGGGTTCAGTTCTACAGCCTTGTCTACAGCTGACATTTTGGAGAAGAGATTCTTCAGCACTAATTTAAATTCATTTTATCTGATAGTCAAGAACCTCCTAATTTTTGATGCTTAAATAAGTATGGCTTTTTTTTTTTTAAATGACATAGCATTCATAATATTGTGAAAGCCATGCACATTATTGCATAATAGAAAATTGTGCAGGAATGAGATGGCTGGAGCTGCTCATCTCTAATAATACGATGTTTCTTATGCCCAGTTCCTGTTTTACATGAATGAGTTGATTAAAATTAACAGAGTTGCTCTGGATTTTTACCAGTATTAAAATAGGTGAAAACAAAAGCAAAAAGACAAAATGACTTTTTATTTTTCTTCGTTTCTTTAGGTATGCTGCTTGAATTTTCTTCTTTGCAACACTTAAACAAATATAGAAAATTAACAGAAATATCAAGACACTGGAAAAAACAACATTGAAATAGAATTTTTATGAACTGCTGAGCTGAGAGTTGAGCTGGTACCGGCAGCGCAGGATCAGTCAGTGGTCAGATACCATATGCTGGATTTCCATATTTTTCAGCCATCTTTAAGACTGATTCCTTGTGTTGCATGAGCAAGAGGGAGCCTGGAACTACACAACCTCCTGTTAAAGAAACTTGCATCATCACCAGGCATCAGCTCCACTCTCCAGAGACCCAATCTCCAGACAATCAACTCGTGTGCTGTTAGTGCTTTGTTTCTCTCACTTCTCCTGTGTACATATGAAACTGTCGAGCTGAATTACACTTTATAAGGTGATAGGGAAAAGATGTAACATTTATTTTTCCCTTTTACTAATTTTTACAGTGTGGGGAAGCTAATTTTTGCAGGCTAAAAACCAACAAAGCAAAACAAGTCCTGCTATTCTTGACATCTTTCAGGTAAACAAGAAAAGAATTTGACATCATTTGCAATTATTATCACTTTTTAAAAGCTCTGCTTTTATAAACAGATGAGGCATGGCAACAAATGATGCTTATTGAAATCTAAATTTTTACATTAAATACACCAAATAAGCACAAAAGTAGAATTTTAACCCAAGATAGAAGTCTGGAATCACCTTCCAAATCCCATTTCCCACTGTTTTAAGGGGGAGCTGAACATTGTGCAGCCTTACTGTAGAGAACAACGTTCCCTATTAGTGCAGATATTTGTCATCTTCTCTATGAAACTTGAAAAGGGGGCCAAAATCAGTGATTTTCTTGGTGTTTCACTGAAATTTGTCTTGTGTGGACACCATTACTTTCCAGCCATGTAAGCTTTTTTGATAGATTGGATTCCAAAGACCTCCTCAAGCTCCTGGATATCTGCTCTCTATGGCAGATAGAGTATAGTCACTTCTGACTCTTCAGAGTAAAAGATTTGCAATTTCTGTGCCAAACCAGTCAAACCCCACATCTTATTTCATTCACCAGAAAATGAAAATTGTGAGCTATACACAACACTGGTGTTTATGTTCCCTGCCAGCACTTTGACCCATCTGACAGGAAAGTTCCCTCTATGGAGTGTTTTCTACCTCGGTGAGTTCTTTCCAGGACACTGATTGAAAAATCCAGATTTGTTGATTCTGTTGTTGTATTATTTGCCCTGCAGCTGGTTCCACACATTTATTGCCTGACTTCTTCCTACAGTTTTAAATGTTCTTGAACTGTACCATTTAGTAAGTAAGTTCCTGCTAGAGTCAGAGCATAAAGCTTGTTCAAAGTGCCTGCATTCCTTGAAAAGAGCCAGGCAAGCATTTTCTCCACAAATGAGAATTATTCATCAAATTTATTCCACCTGGGGTTTGTATGTGTGCATGCATTCTTTGTTAAGTGTTTTAGCAAATATTAAAATCCCAGGTAGGTAAAGGGGATCAGCAAAATTCCTGCCAGTATTAAGTGAATATTTGTGCAGGGTGAATTTTGAGTGTGCTGTGTAAAGCTTATAATGCTTAAGACTATATTCTTCTACTAAATGGTTAAACTCTGCCCTAAGAACTATTTGTCCAGAACAGTAGGAGAGCAGAAAAGAAGTGAGGTACTTGTAGTGAAGAACATACAACCATAGGGAAGGGTTATTTGGGAAATTATAACAGGCAGATGAAGTCTTGGAAGCATTCAAGAGACTTCACTACTTCCAATAGCAAATTGTTTATGGAGAGAAATAAAGCTAAACCGATCCAGTTTTTTTCAAGTAGCTCTGGTAACTTGTAAGATTTGTGTCAGACTCCAAGTAGAAAATTATCACCAATTAGATTCCAAAGAACAGCAATAAAAGCTTGTAAGAGGAAAGCAATGCTGAAGCTTCCTCAGTCAGCTCAGTAGATTTAATTGGTATGCTTTTTTTTTGAAGGATATTTTTAAAACTCCGAGCCCATTTTCTTTTCTGTAGAAATATTGCAACCCATCTACAGTGTTTTCTTTTTGTTTTGTCTTGTTCTTGTCTTTCTCAAAATCACACTTTAGCTGTGTTCCTCTGGCTATTAACCCTGTGGATTTCTTTCACATATGCGAAAGCTTGATTCTACGAACCTCAAAAACCACCACAGTGGGATAACATTCTACTTTCCCCTTGTTTTAATGTCAAAGGGGAAATCACCTTTGTCCTCTTATATTGTTGAGAAGGCACAGCAGCTTCACTTCTCACTTAACAGCCTTAGACAGACAGATAGCCTCATCCTTCTTTTGTTTTTTTTTGTCCATCTTTCACACCAGGAGGCAGGAATCTCTCCTAAGAAAGAGATAATGTTCTTCATAAGCTTATGCCCCATGGACAGCCTGTGGCTTCCTAAGGACCCTGCACTATCCTCTTTATCCCATAGAGGATTCTGGATGTAGGAGCATAAAACCTTCCTGGTGCAGGCAGATTAAAAAGTTTTTCATCCCCACTAGAGTTAGAGGCCAAGGGAGATTAACTAAACTGCCCATTATCTGCTTACAATTTTACTCAATGCAATGGGCTGTGTTTTACGATCAGTATGATGTGAAGAAATATATCATTAAGCTGGTTTTCCACTCACTGCTTTGATTGTGGTGACAGGACAAAAAACATCTCATCCGGTAGTTTATGTGTTCTTTCATCCAGTTTTAGTCTTGCAAGTTGGAACTCCACACAACCTTTTAAGCACAAGCTTTCATCAGAGAACTGGAAATGGTTACTTGTGCCACTTAAATTCCAGGCAGTCCTGTTAAACTCTAAAATAGGGACTGGCAGAGCCTTTGGATCAGCTGACACGCATGCCAAGCTTTTAAATCTGCAGGGGAAGGAAGCTTCCTCCTATTCCAAAAGCACAGACACACCTGCTGAGCATCAGAGAACCTCCTCCAGGCCCAAAGTGCAGGCAGGTTTGCAGGTGGAAGGGTTAAATCCTGGCAAGGTCCCTCTGGATGCAGCAAAATAAATCACTCCTTAATGTTTCCATGAGGATCTGAAGGTTTTTTCTAGGTAATAAACTTCCTCTGTCCAGTTTCATTGATCTGCATGGACTTGGCAAGGTGAAGGATCTTTGTTTACAGGCTTTTAAAATCAGTTAATTTATTTGGGTCCTTTATTTAAATTCTCTGCAGATGATTATTACCCAGAGTCTCAAAAATAGACCCATTGCTGTGGGATTCTGGGGGAAAAGTGAAGCCTGTATCTTACCCATAACTGTGTAATGGTGTCTGAAAATTTATATTTTTTAAAAAACTGTTTTAAAAATGAGCTTCGTGATTTTGTGAGGTTGGATCCTAATAGGGTAGAGGGAATGAGGTGGAGGGGAGCAGAGTTCAGGGAGGATTTTGGCATAAGCTTTCCCTTCTGTTACCTGCAGGCACATTTAAACCAGCTGTTGCTGTATTAAAGAGGAGGTTCTTTAACATGTATGTTTAAAAGTATGATCTATTTATTCAGACAATATATCTGAGTGTTTAGATATAGCACTCTCTGTTTTAAATCCTTCTCAAAGGTAGAAATTACTGGAACTTTTCTCTTGCCATCTCAGGTGGCAACAACCCATGTGATAAGGACACCATTATTCCTTGTACAGGTGAGGAATTCCCAGGGTTTGGTGTCCTGCTCCACCAGAAGCTTTGGCCATGGTGCACAATCTGGGTTTGTGCTGTCTCCATACCCTGATGTGGATGCCAGTCATGAAACCCTTTCTTTTGCCCACCTCCATCTGGCAGAGTGAGGCTGAGGGACCAGGTCCCCATCGTAGGTGTCAGCGAAACACCAGAGAAACCAGTGGAACTACTGGTGCTAAATCCAGAGCCCACAGCAATATTTCAAGTGGGAGCAGCCAACATGATCAATTGAGACAGTGGGCAATGCAGGACCTCAGCTCTTCCCTTGCTCTTCTCCCCTCATATTTATAGGTTTCTAATTTCCGCTGGATAATGAATATCACTCTTCATTATAATTATGTTAAAAGGTACCAGCACGATGATTCAGAAACCCTTGAAGATATAGTCATATTTTCAGCAACAGATGGATTTAACACTGCAGATGGAGTGTTAAGAGTGCAGGTAATAACAAACTCAGCAATGTACTGTACTGAAATATAATTGGAAAGTATTAATCATATATTGGTTACTTCAGCTTCACTAAGTAGATGTTTAATTTTCATCAATCTTTTTACCAGATTCCCGGAAAGATTTCTGTGTAGACAGAGTGTGGCTTCTAGGTGAAACGATTGCCCAAGTTATTAATGACCAAGGCTTTGATCTTGCAGGCGTGTGCCCATGGCTTACCCAGGCATGCAGAATAAAAATCATTTGTGTTAATAAGGCTGTCAGAGGGGGCCCCATTCATATGGCCCAAGCTTCAGCTGGTGACTAGTCAGTAGTAAAACCTAGATCCTTCTCTACTTAGAGGTTGCTGGAAACCTGCCAGCAGGAATGGCTGGCTGCAGGATTTGGGGCAGAACACAGCAATTTGAAAAGCCCCATTCACAGAAGTGAACCATCAGTCTAAGTCTTTGGGGGACTGGGAGTTAGAATGTAGATAAAACAAGGGTTTTTTTGCCATTCCTTATTATTTTCTCTAAGTTCAGTCCTTTTGGAAATATCTGCATCCAGAGAAATGTCTGCTCCATTCCCATAAACCCTGTCATCTTGCTGGTTTTTTAATATGCCTCTTTCTAGAGGTTGTATTGGAAGCCGAAGTTATTCAGGGGAGGTTTTGCTCTGAGCAGAACATGCAGGACCAGGGTAATCAGTGGTGCCTGGTTGCATACCATGACTCTGATTCTTTAATTAATGCTATTTATAACTCAGATATCATTTGTAGGATCAGAAAGTGTCCATGCTCCAGTGTGCCACCTGGAGACATGGGGAACAGGGACTGTGGTAGGGAATAATTCCAGCTCATGCAAAAATCTATTTCACAGCAGGAATATGAAATGTAATTTTTGGTGATAAAGGAAACATTACTCTTTTGAATGTATTTCTGTGGATGGTTTGTGTTCACATTCTTCTCTGTGGGCTCAGGCAGCTGGTGAGGCTGCATCTCCATTGATTTCATTACAAGCCTTCTTTTTCCTGGTGGGAGTCCATAGCCATGGTATTCCCTGATGACTATGCACTGATCAGACTTGTAAACAACAACACAAACATTCAGCTTTGGCTGAATGCTTTGGTCTTTTCCTGAACTATTTCATTTTCTAGCTATCTGTGAACCTTGAAAATGTAATGAAAAACTGGAATTGTCTCTGGAAAGTTGACTCTCACTTGATGGCACAATATCTTCATCTTGGCTGATGAGGAAAAAAGATCTGATAATAAAATCCAACATGACTGAAAATAAATTTGATCATGACTAGAAACCACAGGTGAACAGGTTTAATAATGCAAAATTAGTGTGCTGTCTACTTTCTGACAGGCATTTTTACGCCAGGGAGATACAAACAGGTACTGATTGATTGACTGTGATAATCAAATAAAGGTCTGTGAGTATAAATTGCTCTAAATATGGTGTCTTTTTAGGGGTACCAGTCGAGAGGACTTGTTTCTAACACAGTTCCCTCATGTCCATACTGGTAGGATAGACTTCATCTGGCTGGTAATGTTTGAACCCTCATTCTCTTTTTTTCCCCCTCCTTACTTATGAGAATTTGTTGAATCAAAAATTTTTTACGTTGTCAGGTGTCTTTGTTTTGATGTAAATAGTATGTTTTAAAACTTGTTCTGCATTTGCAGCACGGAGGTTGTTCTGCTTGGGAGAGGTTCAGTCTTAGCTTTCACCAGCAGGACAGGACATTTGGTACTTGTCTGTGAGAAACAGGTGGGTAAAGCACTGCATATACACTTAATAATGTAATTAAATACAAATTAAGAAGCTGTCTAGATCTGTAGAGAAAATACTGGGAGGCAATAGATTCCTTTTAATAAATCATCTCATACTTTGCTCAAAAAGGCTTACATTCCAACTCAACCAAATAGCATTGAGCAAAGAGGTGTGACTTCAACAATTGGGACTTGTGAAAGCTGCAGAATCTCTGTTGCCTCCCCATTGTCATCAGGACTTCTCCCTGTCCCTGTTTGCCCTGCATCATCTCAGGGTATGCTGCTTGATCTTTCCAATTACTGTGATGATGTTTTTAATTTGTGATTCATGATGAAGTGTTTTGGATGAAAATTATAATTCAAGTAAAATCAAGAACCAGATGCTTTATGAAGGCATTTTATTTGCCAGTTTATTTGTTGTGTGAAGTTTGCTGGATGTATCAGAAAATAAAGGTACAGAAAATCTTGTACTTCAAAACTTGATAAATTATTGACAAAGGAAAAATTCCCTGAGTTAATCAATCTGATGTTTCTTCACCATTTGTCCCTTGAGGATTTAGATGTAGTGGATCGTGCTTTAATGCTGGTCTGCTCTGATCATTTGCAAGAGAGAAAACAAACATTCCTGCGTCTCAACTCCTTGTCAGTGTCTGAACTTGAATGAATCAGCTATTGAGCTAAAGGAAATGAAATATAAATTGACACGAAGAAAATGTTCTCCCTGCAGCTGCAGAAGCAGCTATAGTTTTCAAAAGCTGATTTTTATCCCTTCAAAGACCCGTATTTTCGGTCACATCATCCTATTCAATAGCTGGCCTTTCTATAAAAGTTTGGCCTAAAGGTACTGATTTAATACTAGTTTTAAAAATTTATTAAAATAAGTTGAGTGAAATATTGTGTTAATTTCAGTTGTCTCTTTTGGCACTCATTTAGAAAGGAAAATCAGAATACAAGCCACTCTTTTTAAATGTTGCTCCTGTTTCTTCCTCATTCATTACCACAAACACAGCATTTAGTAGTCTCGGAGAGTAATTTAAAAACATAATGAGTATTTTTTTATTCTGTGACTTATAATTCAGTAGCTTGTGTTGCAGAAATGCTGTTGTCTGGGGGTCAGGTGGTTGCATTTGCTCACCTTGGTTTTGTTGGGCTGGAACACACACAGCTGTGCAATGACATAACACTGTATCTTACTGCCCAGATATCCTAATCAAATACTGAATAATCTGTTTTGGGAAGTGATTTCAAACCATTTAGATTTCTGATCCTGCACCCTAGACCCCTCTACTGCACTGAATTACCTGGAATAAACTCCTTCAGTGCAGGTTGCCCAATTATCCTTCTGTCGTACGCGATGCCGTTTTTTCAAATATTATATTTTTCTGGGCAATTTCTTTGCTATGCCACTTTCCTGACTTTACTTTGTGCTAAAATACACAGGGCAACACGACACAGTCTCTCTCTGCTTCTCTTCTCATGCATTCTTGGAGAAATGGAAACATATTAAAAGACAATCATCTTGTAAAATGCATTCATTATACAGAGGAGATAAAAAGAAACAACTTGTTTGTTGGTATTTTGGAGATGTTTTTGGAGATGTCTCCATGCCAGACCTGTGATCATTCAGTTCTCTATCACAGCAACTGCTCTGCTGTAGCATAGATAACAAACTTATTATCAAACTTAGATCATTGCTAGGTCTTCTGTAAGTGGATGTCTCCTAACTGCTCTTCAGTAGTATATATCTACCTCAAGATCAGCTGCATCAACCATTTGTGGGAGATGGGTCTTTCCCTCTTGGATCCTCTAAAATCTACTCCATAAGATCCCTTTGATTTTCTTAGAGCTCTATATTAATATTTTCCTAAAAATGTAGTTTATTCAGGGCATGACAAAAAGTCACTGTGCTGCAGCATTGAGACCTGCTCAATTTACAGGACTGAATCCTCCATGCAAACATCTTTCCTTACATAACTGATATTTCTTATTATTTCTTATTTTAATACAGTATATTTTTAAAGCTGAAATTTTAAGGTGATCCCTCTCTAATGCTTGGTGGCTCTCCCTAACTAAACAGAAGCCTTTTATTATTTTTAAAGGATTTGTACACTGTCAGAGGAACAGATGTATCATGCACCTGTAGTCTCTCTCCACTGGGAACCATTTTTACTGTTACTGTTTAGAACTGTTCAGAAAAATTTTTGAACCAACTTTGTGATGAAAGAATAGACTTTTATGTAAAAAAGCTTGAGCGAAAAGCATCTGCTTTGTATGTCTAGTTTGGTTTTATTTTTTTTTTTTTTTTTGCTAGAACTAAAAATTGATGTATGTCTTTTGACTTGAGAATTTCTGTTCAAAATACCAACATAGCGTGGAAAAGGGAGATGGAGAAGATTTATCTGAGGACTTGTCAAAATTCTGTCCAGACATGGTGATGACAACTTCTGTGTTTTAGCTACTTATCATAATTTGTTGATGTTTTAGATACTCTTGTTTGATATTTGTGTTCATATGGCTGAAGTAAATGGCTTATTTGGGGTTTATTCCATATTTTGCCATGGGCTTTAATTTTCCAAGACATTGGCCAGTTTTTTTCTGTTTTATTTTAGGAACTGGTGGATGAAGATAATGGGGTGGGGTAAGCAAGGCAATTTGGAGACCCTTTAGCCTTAACTCTGAGGTGTTTAGTGCTCATATCTCAAATCAGTCATGAATTTCCAGCATGAATTAAGTGTTACCTGTTGCAGAGCACTGGGCAGGCATCATTTGGACATTGAATCATGGAATAGTTTGGGTTGGGGGGTAAATAAAACCTAAACTATTTAGGGTAATAGCCAATATTGGCACCAAACCAAATAGATTGAAATCACCATTGGAAAATTCAGACCAGCAATTAAAGGATGGTTTCCATTCAGTAGAGGAAAAGTATTGCAAGTAGCTCTCAAATAGAGGCAAGAAACTTCAAAATTGGAGTATAGTCTGTTAAAGGGGCTTTATGCCCTGAGTGTTGATGACTGGAGGGTACCGAAGGGGACAGTCAGATTTCTGTGTGGTCCCTTCAAAACCTTGGCTGTGATTATCCCTCCAACCTCCAATGAACACCCTCTCCCCAACACAATAGTTTCCAACCCTGTTTCCAGCTTTGATATCAGTTTGTGTGTTCCATCTGAGTGTGATTTCTGGACTGGTGCTCTCTGCTCCTCCCTAGGCCATGGTTCTCGTGCAGACTCCTTTGCTCTGTCTCTGACACAGGGACGAGTGCCATGGAAGTTTTGAGGAAGCTCTTCCTCCACCTCTACCACCTCCTACTGCTCTCAGTTCATAACCTGATTGCTGCATCCCTGCCTGTAGGTAACCATTGGCCCAAGACTCATTTGAGTACCTTCTGTAACATGATTTTACTTTCATATTTAACCTAAATAACCACCTGCATTATAATTTTTCAGTCTGTATTTAAGCATGAACTGTTTGGGTCCAGACTGCAGTGACAGGACTTGAAGAGAATCAAAATTGTGCTGTTTCCCCAATTGTAAGACCCATCATTTAGCAGGCATAGACTGTCACACTCACCAACTGGGTTGCATGGGAGCCAGCAGCAACACTCGGCTGCTCTGGAGATGAGTCATGCTATTTTCAAACTATTTGGCTAATCAGTAAATTGAGATCTGCTGCTTTACAGACAATATATAATATTTGCTTTGCCTTTGTGCACTACTTTACATTTTGGATCCTTTGCCATTAGGATTCGAAGCATATAGACTTCATCTAATCCAATTTATCCTGTTCATCTTGGCAGTGCTTGCAATGCTGACAGCTTAAAGAAAACACTTAATTTGACTAAGTGTTTTCAGTTTGCTTCTCAAAATATTTGAAATCATTAAAGCCAGAGTACCCCTGCACTGCAATACACACAGTTCTGACCCACTTGAGCAAGTTAATTACAATTTGTGTGATCCTACGGCCTCTGATTATGCTGCAGGCTGAAGTATTTTACCTGGGGCTCAATGTTTCTCCCGACTTGCTGCTTTTTAATCTGACTTTTAAAGAGGCTCTTAGAGCAAAAATAAGGCATAGGGGGAACTTGGTGAGACCTGTTGTCTCTCCTGCCTCGCTGGGCAGGGCACAGGGGGCTGAGTGCTGAGCTCCCCATGCAGATGCTCTTCTGCTGTAAGGCTGCTCAAGCCCCTGTATCCATAGCTATTTGTATTCATTGCTCCCTGCCAGAGGTGAGGCAGAGCACAGGGATGTAGAGCAGCCCTGGAAGTGCCCTGATGAGCACAGGTGATTATGAACAGTGGCTCAGCAGCACTGGAGCGTGCCAGCGCTGATGGGGTCACAGGCTGCATCCCCTTCCTCTGCACTGTGCGCTGAAGGCTGAGAGCTTGTCACAAACCCCTCTGTGATGGCATCTCAGCCTTCCCCTGCTGTAACCCAACAGGAAGAAATGTCATCTAGGCTTGCTGTCAGTGCCAAACACAGATCCCAGAGACTAAGCACGATGGAAGAGAAGGGAGAGGGCACACATGAGGATGGAGCTGGATCAAAAGGATTTATCAGTGCAAACAGTAATGTGTCATACTAGTGTGAGTCAAGTGAGGTTGCAAATGCCAACGTAGATAACATTGAGGCAGCAGAAGCATCAATACATGCTAATAAACGGAAAACATATTCTGAGCTCCTCAGTGCTCTCACACCTTGGCCAGCTCATCCACTGTGCCTTTGCCAGTGCAGGTCACAACAGCTCAGCTGCTGCACCTGAAGTTTTGGGAGACGTCAATAAACTCCCAACAGTCTGTGTGCCTTCCAAACTGGTTTGTCATTTGGATTTGTATTTACAGCAGTTAATGATTCAAAAATTATGAAAAAGTTATCCCAATTTCTTACAAAGGTTACATTTTAAAAATCCTGTTATGATTGGCTGATTTTACTGCTGAAGGGGACCAGGTGATTCAATATTGTGATTTGGTAGCACTGGAGCATCTGTCTGAGATGATGAGGAAGGTGAAATTGCCAGTCGTTGCAGGGCAGGTGATACAATCATGCTACAGCAACACAGAGATGGCTTGATTTGGCACATAAATGTGATATAATTTTCCTCTGTGATATGTTTTGTTTCCTTTTAAATTATTTGTTCAAGGCTTCCCTTTCAGAGATGTGTGCTGGCAAGTTGCAATACCGCAGAGAAGGGAAGGTCCGGAGCTGCAGTAGGAGTAAGGAACTTGGAAAAATGCAACTGGTGCGGAAGAGCGAGCAAGGTCACTGGTGACAAGGCTCTGCTCCATCTGTGCAGGCACACTCGTGAGCAGAAGCATTCCAGCAACGTGGCATTTCGTCACGTTATTCCTTTCCTTTTAAATTTCAATAGCTAGTTATTTGCCTGCCTTTGGTGAGGAGACAAAGCCCCTCTTTATGCAGCCACACAACACAGTTATCTTGTGTAATGGAGAAATGAATGCAAATTTTTCTGATAAGGCTGGAATGGGGCTTGTCTGGGGAAGAAGGAAGCATTGTCCAGCCACGGGAGCAGAAGAAGGTGGTGTTGCCCAGTGCCTCTGCCATTCAGTCCCAAACGGTGGAAGAAGCCACAATTTGGAGAATCTTCCGATAACACTGGCATGAAAACTGGCCATGTCTCCATTCCATATTTCATAAAAAAGGGACAAAAATTGCTTAGCTGTTTGTGCAATTCAGCAAATCATTTTAACCTGCAGGTTTTTTTAAGGTACACAAGAAGCTGCCCAGCTGTCTGCAGAGAGCAATATACAAGCTAAGGCATTATTTACACAGGGTCTGAGCACTTGAGGACTTGGAGACATTTAACTGAGAAGCATGAAAATTACTGAATAAGAAACTCTTTCAAATATCTATTATTTTTTTTTTAATCCATATTTCAAAGAAGTGGACATTTTTACATTAAATGCTAATATTTTGCTGTATCTTTTTTTTCTTTTTGTTGAGGTGAGGTACAGAGTAAACGGCTAGTTTAAAAAAAAAAAAAAGTAAAGTAAAAGAAAACTAATGCTGGAGGAAAGACAAACCTTCAAAATATCACTCAGAAATTCATTGGTTCAGTATCAGCATCCTAATAAGAGCAATACTAATGTGCATCGTGCATATGAAGAGCTATTCAGAGACTAAATTAGTGACACAGTCAGGGGACAGTTTAACCTCTGGCATTAGCTAGAACTGGGCAGCGATAGGAGCCAGTGCAGCAGTGCTAATTAATGCACCCTGAGGGGACACAACGAGGCATTGGCCCTGTACACCTGAGACATACTTCTGTCAGCACTGAGGTGCCAATTACTGTTCTCTCATAAAAATAACCCATGTGAAAAAAATAACAAAAAGGCGAAATTCCGAGTAATGTAGATAAACCAAGATTTAGCCATAAAGTGGACTCAGTCATGCATGTCCCCAGTTTGTTAATACAAGGCAGGGCAAGCTTTGCTGTAGCTGTCATTATTGAAATGCAGAAGCTTCATGGCTGGGCAGCAGCATCTTGGCTAAGCTCATTTAACCCATCTGGTCTGAGGCCTGACAGCTCTCACACACGTCATCTTGGAGCAAATTCCTTTGGGGAGCAAGGATGAACATCTCAGGAGCACCACTGCAATGAGCATGGGGGTGCCTGGGAGAGGATCTCTGCCCACACCAATGATGCACACAAAAAACCCCTGTTTTGGACTGGACAAGAAACCAGGAATTCCTATTCTACTTCTAGTTTAACATTAGTAGTTCACTGTCCTTTGTAGGTGTTCAGTTTCAACTAATGTAGGATTAAAAATCCCCAAACACTCAGCAGTCCTCCAGCTGAAAACCAAGATGTTACAGGAGTCTGTACAAGCTCTTGGCTTCATTGGGTGACCTGTTCTTGATAACTGAGGAAAGGAAGAGATTTGTCCAGGTGAGATAAAGGCATGGTATTGTGGGTTGGTTTCGGTTGATACTTTTGATTTGGGGTGAATGGGAGATCTTAAGCATGTATTTGTTTGAAATATCTCCATGTTTCTGATGAAGAAGACTGCCGAGGACCTTAACTTCATGTCAAAGACAAACCCTGAATTACAGCTTGCTAGAAAATGCACTTCCTTTAGTTGGCTCAAGAAGATTAATGCTGGGATTGATAGAAGTAACTATATATCCCACAATATGCTACTACTCCTCTAAAAAATATTTTTTTCGAGTTTAATAAGGTAATAGTTGTATGGGGCCCTACTTTACAACTGCCTGGATGGTAGGAGAGAGGAACCATTTGGCAAATCAGGCCAGACCAAATAGCATTCATTTGGTTAATCACCAGCTATTAAAATAGCATCAAATCATAGCAACCTATTTGCTTATAATTCAGTGCACAATTTTCTGCACAGTATATTCATAACTGCTGTACCCAAGCTAATTTTAAATGAGCCAACAAAGCCATTTTCCAGCACTCTCTTGGGAAATGGATCTGTGGACTGATGGATTCCTCTGCTTCTGGGGCTAAGCCCCCACAAAATCTGAGCTGATGACATTGGTGTTTAACTTTGAAACAAGATGATTTAGGATTTAGTCTATTTTTTAAAGCTTTGTGTGGTTTTAATCTCTTACAGTGCTCCAAGATTCATTCAACTTCCAGTGCCTAGAAGGTTATATACCCACTATGTTCTCTCCAAATATGTGAACATTCAGGCATCATTGCAGCTTCCTTTGTAAATTCTATTAGAGACAACCTTCAACAGTAACCTAGTAGTTCCTGTCTTTGTCACAATGAATTTGGCAAATGATGAAATCCCTTTTCTTCCAACTCAGGAATATATCAGTAACTTTGATTTTGGTCTTCAAAGTGTTGACCTTTCATTTCTGAGAACTGATAGCTCACTGCTGGAGTAGGAGCCATTTACAGTTCTGGGAAGCAGAACAGTAGAGCTGTTGCCTGTGCAATGATTAAATGACTTTATCAGTGAGGAGAAAAAACTGATGAAGTTGTGGTAGTAATAAGTACAAAATGAAGTTCTGTTGTTTGTAGACATTGTGAACAATGTTGTTTTTCTGTACTGAAGTAGAGCTTGGGATTCTTACTGATGAACCTCTGGCCTCAGCTTTTTCTGAGGAATGAGTGGTACCTGTCCCAAATACTTTTTTCTTATAAATAACTAACTAACCAAATAAATAAATAAATAGTTCAAAATTTCTCCTCTGGAACTCCTGGTGTCCTAATCCAGCTTCCCCACCTTTACCATAGCGGCAGAGAAATGAGGAAAAGTTCTGGCTCTGAAGGCAGATCTAGACTTGCACATATTCCCACGGTGTCCACTCTCCTGTGTCAGTGAAATAGGTATGTGCTTAATTCTAGAGATGTAATGGGATATAATAGGATACGATGAAACCTCAGAGCCATCTTAAGGCTAGCTGAATCCTTGGCTTGGCATTTCATTCTGCACGTCAGTTGATTGGTCATTTTATCACCAGTTATGAAGTGAAATTAGATAATCTCGCTGCCATATGGTATACAGTATTTATAGTTTAGTATGTTTTCCATATATGTGTGCTAAAGCCTGCTTCGGGGATTTGTTACGGTCCTTGTGTTTACAGGATTTGGGTCTTGGGTGAAAGAAGAAATTGACAGTTGCTAATGTTTGATTTAAACTGATACTTCAGGGGCCACATGAGTGATCCCTAATTAAAATCAATTTACACTTTCTGTCCTTTGCCAGGGAGGCTGGCAGGGCTCCCCAGGACCAGAGCTTGTGTCCACCCAGCTCGGCTGCCCCTGGTACCCATCAAGAGGGGTGACCCCAGGGAACAGGGGGAGAAACCTTTGGGGGGCTGGGGATGCTTAACCTCCTCCTCAGCTCCCCTTCCAAATAACCAGGAGTACCCAGTGACTCCTCCAGGTCTCTGACATCATCTGAAGCATCCCTCCAAGGATTATTGTCTGCACTAGATTTAGCTTCAGATTTCTTATTTTCCATTAAAATGCTCCTTTTCCCTTGAAATCTTGATAAATAAGGAGCTACAGGATTAATTATGTGGGACATTAGTCACTCAATATGTGTCATTATTTTCTCAAAACAAGCTTAAATGAGCACCACAGAAGAGTCTTAGAGATCTGCATTTGGAGCTGACTCAAATGTGATAAAACAGGAACATATTCTCAAACTAAAATATTAGTTGCCTGGTACGGACACCAGCACTCGGGAGTTGTATGGTGTCAATACCCTTCATACAATTTTTTGACTGCTTCTCATCCAAAAAGATCCCTGTGAATATCTTCAGCTCCAGAAGAAGTAGTGGCAAAGCTGTGCTAAGCTTTGGAGCACTTGTCTGGGTCTGCTTGAGACCTACATCCCACTCCTCACCTGTCTTTGCTGCCATGCCTTGCTAACTCTATTTGTAAGGTCAGAGACAACAGAAACTGGCTGAAGCTGCACCCAGAATTTTTAAAAAGTGGTCAATGATAATAACAAACAACAAACCCTGAGAGAGGAGAAGCAACAGTCAATCACCCTGTGAGTACCCCGTGAATACTTGAACAAAGAGGAGTTAATAAACGTTACAGTCAGGTTTTTTTGGATAGGATTCTTGCAGAATATGATTTCATAATCCCCTGTCTCTAGTGAACAACAAGACCTCTGTAAACACTCAATATTCAAATAGAAAATTGTTTCTTGTAGGCTTCCATGGCACAAAATAAAAGCTCTGTAAATCTGGGCCTCCATATGTGGTTCTCAGCTGGTGTAAGTCCCTGAATGAATTACATGTGAACAGAGAAATTAATGCTACGCACATGGTGGCCAAACTTGAAAGCAAAAATTGCAACTGAGAATATACTGCAGCAGGACTGTGAAATATTTGAAGATAAATGGAAACTTGAGTCCTTGTTGATGTAATGCAACATCAATGCATTTCAAGGGATACACAACTATCACAGTGAGACACGACAATACTGAGATCACATTTGCGAGAGGGCAAGGACTCTTTCTTTAAAATCAAGGACTGAATTTAAAATCAAAGACAAATACTCAATACTGTTTAATGTAATTTTGAACAAAAAATTGGGTAAAATAATTCCACCTTTTTAAAATCTGTCAGATTACTGTGGCAGTAAATGTATATTCCATCCATGTTTTGAAATGATTGTGCTCTAAAGCCACTTTTGTTAGTCAGTCAGTGTTGATGATGAATTACGCAAGAGTTCTGGTACTTTTGAAACAGTTGCAATCTTTTTGTTGTGGGGTTTTTTCCCCCCCTCCTTCTCCTCTGGACAGAGGAGAGAAGAATGTACATGTTACAGTGAATTCTAAATGAGGTCTGTGCCTCCCCTGTTTGCAAAAAGCCAAGCAAAGCAGTAAAAATAATAAATAAAACAAATGAAACCCTCTTTAATCCATTCATGAGCTCTAGTGTTTCAAGTGGGCCATAATATTAAGACACAGAGCTCTGAAAGAGATGGATCAGAGGAAAGGGCTACTGCTTAAACAATGCCAGCCTATTTAATTGAATTACTTATTTGTCAGCACTGTATTTTCCCATGTCCAGGATTCTTACTGTTGATTCAGGGCTTAAGGCCTAAATAGAAAGAGCAACAACTGCCATGTATTTTGGTCCTGGACAAGCCGTGTCCTTTGAAATGCCAGCTCTCGACATTGGGAAGAATGCTGGAATGCTTTGCAGCAAGAGAGCACCAGTAAAAGAGGCAATGAAAATATGTTACCTCCCTGGATTCGACCTTGCTGCAGCATACTGAGGAACTTGACTGAGAATTTTTAAGCCTGATGTTATTTCTGTGGCAGTTTATTTGTATTTATCACAAGGACAACTGGGGTTGTCCTTGAGCAAAAGGACAGAAGCCAGGAATTCCTGACTCTTTTCTTTGTATTGATCTGGCAGGGGTTTTTTTAAAGTATGAAATCTATAGTTTATTCAAGGGCATTAGCAAATTCTTAGCAAATTCTTCACTGTCTTATGATCAAAATTTAAACTGTTTTCTTTGATTTGTTGCACAAAATAAGCACTTCTGTATCCATCTCTTCCCTCAATGGATATTTTATACCTCATACACCACAATGATCATTCCTTTGTCCCACTCTTTGAATTCTCTGTGACATAAACCAATCTGTATTATGAGCAAAAGTGTTGTCAGGGTATCCTGACTTCAAGAATGATGATACTACAAGAAGGATGCTTGAAATTGGTCCCTCCATGCAACTCTGCTGAGTCACTTTCTAAAATTCAACCAAGTACTCTGTGACTCTTGCTGAGTCATATTTGCCCAATTTACTATGCCCACACCCTCTACTACATTTCATTTACAATGAGATTTTATAGCCTAGATACCTCCTCTTCCATTGCATTGTACTCCAAATGACCACAAAATTCCTTTTTTTTTTTTTTTTTTTTTTTTTTTAGGTTGTAACAGCTCTTCAGCTCTTCCCAGATTACTATATGAGTGACATGGGGTTTTACTTGAAATCATGCCTTAGTGAAGGTTACCAGGCTCAATAGAGCAATGATTGGAAGAAATTATTTATGACCATGCAGGTGTCTGGATATCTTAGCTGATAGATCTTAAAAATCTACAGTGCTTCAAAGTACACTTCTTCCTGAGAACACACCCACTCATCTCTCTGCCACCCGCATCAGTTTTTTCCAGTTAATTTTTCCATCACTAAAAGATGGAAAGACACTAAAAGAAATGTCTTTATTTTGCCTAAAGTTCAAGGTGAGATGATATTTTCTTTCAACTGGCTCTAGTTCTTTTAAGCTGTGTCGAAGCATGGCTTTTCCTCCTGCTGAACATGCACTTTTAGCTGCATTAATTGTAGGCAATTTTTTAAGAAGTGTTAAAATAGTGTCCATAAATAGAAATGATATGACCCAAGGAAACGACTTACTCAGGTGGAAGGACCTGCTGCCTGTGCATCTATAGCCCAGTTCCACAGAAAATGTGCAGAAAAACTTCTCTGGAGTTCTAACCTGCTCATACATACAGTGGCTTCATTTTGTAATTCCAGTTCCATGAAGACTGGGACCACAAAATCAGCTCACAGGGCTGCTTTGGACTGTCCAAAAGGTTGGCATGGTCCTGCCACCTCTATATTTCGTCCTTCTGACAGTTTCTAGGAAGAGAAGTGCCACCACCTCCTCCAGTCACAGAGAAAGAAGTGGGATGCAGAGAGGTTAAAGATTTGTGTGAGCTGGCTCAGGAATAGTGCGTTGAAATCGGAATTCCAAAGCACTAAGATAGTTGCTTGCCCTTCTGTAATAGAGCAAATGGTCTGGGTGGCAACAGTGAAAATCAGACTGGAAAGCTTTTGCCAGTCTCTGGCTAACCAAATTCAATGGCAAAAATGTTTCTGTGGAACCAAAGATTTCATTTGCTATCTTGGCTAATTATTTTCTGAAGCCGTTAATAGAAATATGATTTCAAATAATACCTAAACTATTTTCTTTTAAATACTCTTTAAAAAATACAACTATTGCATACACTTTTTTCAAGTTCGGGGGTATTTGTATTTATTTTGATTGAAGCACTTATTTTTTTATCCCTTTTTTTACACGTCATGCAGTTCAGGTTCTTTTTATACAGTTTCTGCTAATGTCTGAGCTCCAGTTCTGATGTGTGCAAAGAGCACGGCTGCTCTGAACCCACCACATGTTAAAAGGATGAATATTAACTTTTGTTTTTTCAAAGTGACTCTTTAATTGAAAAAATAAATATTTAATGAGCTATTTCCACCCAGAAGGGAAAGAGAAAAAAAAAAATCCTGTGGTTCATTCCCAAGAAAAACTCCTGCTGGTGTCTGGTCCACCATCAGCGGTGAGCTGGCAGCAATTAGCGCTAACACAGCCTGTACACAGGACACCCTTGGAGGTGCTGGTCTGCACCCCTTGCCTTACCTACATACACCCCTTAACATACAGCCTGTGTCCAGTATATCAGTTGGAAAACATCTCTGGCTGTAGCTCTTTATATGAGTCCTTATTCAATGTATTAGGGTAAAATTTGGTTCTACTCACATAAAACCTCGTAATCAAAACAAATGGCATTTCTAATTGAGCAAGGCCCTCTTGGTAATGAAGGGCAGCAGGGCTGCTGAGATCACTGGTTCGTGTTTCTCTCCCTGTTCAGAAGACTAAACTAATTTATTTATGAAATCAAAGCAACCCACCAGATTAGCCATATAACCAGCTCGCTGCGCTGTTTAGATTCACTCGTTTGCTCTCTCATGACATCCAAGTGAACAAGCTATATGTCAATGAAAGCGTTGGCGCTCCATCGTACATTATAGACTAGTTTGAAGTGCAAAAAAAAAGAGATGCTGCAGTGGGGTTAAAAGCAATAAATTTTTTTTATTTTTTTTTTTTCCAGCGAGCATATGCTGCGAGTGGGAAAGGACCGAGTAATGCAAACGGAGGTTTCATTAGCAATGATATGTGGCAGTCCCTGGGTGAAGGGAGAGAAAGCAAATCTGGGAGCACCTGTAGACTTAGCAGACTTGTACCCATGAGGAAGAGGATATTCTGAGGGCAGCGATGGGATCTGCTCTTCCCCCTTAGACTTCCCTTGTGACTCCTGATAAAGGCAGGGCAGGATCACACACTTCGAATGCCCCTTTCTGTGCATCTGCCCCCAGAAACCAGTTTATGCAATGAAAAGGCAAGCACTGGCTTCCACTGGAAGTTTTAACATTTCTATCAGAAAGGCAGAGGGTCTGCTGGGATTTTTTTTTTCTAAATATCTCCCATGTGCCCATCATTTTGGTTTTAAAACTTCTTGTTTAACTGTTCCATAAATCTTGATGATTGGCAGGTCTGTATTTCCTCTCTGACTTTTTCCTTGCAGCAGATCAGAGAAGGTGTCCAGTGCGTTACAGGACTGACCACACTGAATGCTGGAGACCTTGCCATCCCCATGGATGCACCAAGCATCTCCATCCTCACCCTCTCATCAGCTTGTGGACTCTGTGGTTGAGATGCTGGTGACATGCCTCGTCAGGGTGAGGTCCTGGCACAGGTTGCTCAGGAAAGTTATTGATGCCCCATCCCTGGAAGTGCTCAAGGCCAAGTGGGATGGGGCTTGGAGCAACCTGGTCTAACAGAAGGTGTCCCTACCCATGGCAGGGGGATTGGAACTAGATGAGCTTTCAGGTCCCTTCCCACCCAAACTATTCTATGATTCCGTGATTCTATGATTCACAGGTTTTACCATCTGATCTCCAGCAAGGTGTGAGTGATGGCACTTTTTCTTTCCTCCACTGCCTTCTATTGTTTAATCGCTTCTTGCTGCATCTTGGACTGAAGCACAACTGCGATGAGGAGCAGCTGAGGGAGCTGGGGGCCTCAGCTGGAGAAAAGGAGGCTCAGGGGGGACTTTCTTGCTTTCTGCAACTCCCTGACAAGAGGGTGGAACCAGGTGGGGGTCGGGCTCTGCTCCCAGGGTACAAGGGACAGGATGAGAGGGAACGGCCTTAAGTTGTGCCATGAGAATTTTAGATTGGATTTTTGGGAAAATTTCTTCACAAGAAGGGCTGTCTGTCCCTGGCACAGCTGCCCAGGGCAGTGGTGGAGTCCCCACCCATGGAAGGATTTAAAAGCCGCATGGATGTGGCACTTGAGAACTTGGGGTAGTGGTGGGATTGGCAGTGCTGGGGGAACGCATGGACTCGATGATTTGTAGGGCTTTTCCAGCCTAAGTGATTCGGTGTTTTCAGGTCTCTGGGGGTGACAGGCGGAGGCGCTGGGGTGCCTGTCCCTCACGGCGGGGCCCGGCCCCTCCCGGCCCGGCCGGGCGGGGAGCGCAGGCTGCGCGGGCCGCGGGGGGCCCCTGCCGGGCGCTGCCGCTCACTGCAGCCCGGCCTCGCCGCCTCAGGACTTACGGTGCACTCGGCTGATTATTTCAAGGAATCTTTTCAAGGAATGGGTTTTTTTGTTGTTGGTGGGTTTTTTCGTTTGTTTGTTTTGTTTTGTTTTGCCTTTTTGTTGTTGTTGTTGGGTTTTTTTGGCTTTGTTTTTGTTGTTTTGTTGTTGTTGTTGTGGGGGGTTTTTTTGTTTTGTTTGTTTGTTTGTTTGTTTTCTTTTTTTTTTTAATGTAGGCTTTACAATTCAAAGAATATTCGATTATTTTTTTTACCTAGTGTATCAAGCACGCTCTGGATGTATTTACCTACATGAACTGCAGAGCCAATTAAGCTCGTTCCATGAACAACTCGATCCCATGTTTCCCCGCTGCCTTGCCTTAAAACGTGTTGTAAAGCCGCAGTTGGGTAGGACGCGGTACCAGGTCTCCAGGGGCATTGTTTCAAATCTTCCTGCAGCCACTGACTTTCTAGGTTACTTGTTAAATTCGGCTTGTGCCCGCCTGTGTTCTCCTGCCGCGTCGAGGGCTTGGCAAGCAGGGGCTGCCAACCAAGTGTTGGATGCCGTGGTGACAGGGGCTGTGTTTGTGCCTAGGGAATAAGGAATTTAGGGAGAGCTCTATCCCTGCAAAGCAGATGTGCTGAAGAACACATCATGTATGAATCTCTTTTAAGTGCCCCCAAAATTTACTGAAGATACTGCCAGTATCTCACTAGCAATCGAGGCCTCCCATGGGGACTGCTCCAAAGCGTGCTGAGCTTGGCTCTCTCTCTACTCCGTAAGTTAGCTGGGAATGACTTCCAGAGCCCTGCTGTGCTGCTTCTGCTCTTGCATTTGCAGGAATCGCAGCAAGAATAAAGGATCCACTGAAGGCTGCTAAACACAGACTTAACCCCTTGGGAGGGGTCTGAGCTACAAGTCACCACAAGGTGGGAGACCACAGATGAGAAATATCAAAGCCTTGGAAGGGGCAGCTGTGGGAGAGAGCAGCAGTAGGGGGACACTGTTAGAGGGACAGTATCCTGTCTGGGTTATACATTGGGCTGTAAGTTGTATGGGTTTGCATGTGGCATCCCACTATAGTGATGGGCATCTGCATCACAATGGCAACAAAGATTTCTTTCAGTGGAAATTGGGTGGGCTTTCTGAATCTATAGTGTTTAAAGATCACAACTGATGTCTTAAATTCCAGGGAGTTGTGGGGCTTTTTGGGGAGAATTATTACAACCACTATGTTTTAAGTTTTTAGAGAATCCAGGGTTTTCATTTTAATTTTCCCCTCTTTCCTGTAGGACTGATGCTGCTGTACATGCATAATGACACAGAAAGCCTAGAGGATAGTTTTACCGTGCAGCTGACAGATGGCAAGCGCACAGTCCAAGGGACACTTTACATCTACATCATGCCAGTCAACGATGAAATCCCTCATCTTTCCAGGTTAGCCATCTAAGTGACATTCGGTGCTTAAAGACTTACAAAGAAAAAAGGAAGAAAGAAATGGAAGCAACCCATCTCCCATCATCATCTCCAAGCCCACCCACAATACAGAGGAGATCTTGCTTTCATAGTACGGGTTATCCCTGAAAGCTGGTTTGTAAAAAGACTGTGCAT
Source organism: Pyrocephalus nanus (assembly GCA_038380795.1). NCBI lineage: Eukaryota > Metazoa > Chordata > Aves > Passeriformes > Tyrannidae > Pyrocephalus > Pyrocephalus nanus. The sequence goes on along the minus strand of CM076269.1, from coordinate 10,885,084 downwards.
GCTGCTGCCTGGTGCAGGACTGTGACAAGCCAAACAATACCATCCAGCAAAACCCATTCATGCAGAAATAGCTTGTTTGTGGTCTCTGAGCGGATGCTTGTTTGTATTTCAGTTAGTGGCAAAACTCTGGTTGTCTTCAATTAGGCCAGAGTTGCTCCTTTTTCACACTCTGTGTCTCTTTCCCACTTCCTTTATTCCCTTCAGTATGTTTTCCCCATTCTCTTTAATCTATTTTTTACAGTGAATCTTGTTCGGAAGAACATGGTGTGGGTTTTTGTTTTTTCAATATTTAAGGTCCAAAGCCAGTGTTAATAATCACAGTCCTTTCAAGAGAGCCAGAGTGCCATCTCTGGGAATAAGGCTTCAAAGAGGGGGAAGCTACATGGGGAGTGATATTAATTAATTGTCTCTGTTTGCCAGCAGTAAAGTCCTTCTGACATTCTTACACCATAAAATAGTCTATCATAAGGTTTTTGAATAGTATAGCAAGTCTAAACCCTGTCATGAACATTTTGTTTATTGGTCTGAGGAAGAAACAGGAAGAAATCTGTCATGTTGTGAGGTGATGTGGTTTCACATACTTTATGACAGTAACACATGTTTTAGCCTAATTAGGGTTTTTACTCGTAACAATTCACAAATTGAAAAATAAAATAAATCCTGTGGACCTGCTGAATCCCTCCAGAAATGCCAGATCCAGTCTATAAAAAGGGGAATAAAATATTGATTTTGCTTCTTGCCTTATGTAGACTGGTTAAAAAATCTCCGTGGACTACAGGGGAAGAAGCACAGCAAGGCTAATACTTCATTGCCCTCTCTGCATGGTGATGGTACAACATTTTCTTGACTCACAAAACCAGTCTGTAGATATTAAAATAATGTCTACTCTTATTCCACAAGAACTTTTAGGACTTGCAAAACAAAACTTCTGTCTCAAAGAGAGAAGCATATTAACCACAAACTTGTGGTCCAACTGTTTCCACTAGCAGGGTTTGAAAATACCTGGTAAACTCACAGTTCTGAAGATAAAAGCTTTCTTTCTGAGGCATAAATTGCAGCACATATGGAATCCCATGTTGTTGTGTCTGGGTACCTGGAACCCATTTTCTGGGTCCTTTTTGCAGAGAAAAGCAGAAAAATCCATTGTGGTTGTCCCTCTCTAGAGGGGGAGCAGCAGTCGATGGTGTGCATAGAGGTGGCATTGACACTCAAAACAGCTTTGGGTTCTTCCCCAGACCATCACGTGTGTATTTTGAAAAATTTCTCAGAAGTAGTAAACAATTAGAAGTTATAAAATGGACATGTGGCCCTGCTTCCTAACAGTGTTTCCTTAGGAACTCATGGGTGAGGAGCCATCAAGCCCCTTCCCTCAGTGGGGAACACTGCCAGCCTCTATCTTCCCTCTTCCCTCTCCAACCAGGTCGTCTCCTTGCAAGGCTAGGTCCGTCAGTCTCTCTTCTTCATCCCTCTCTTCTCTACCTTGGTCTGATTTTCTTATGCTTCATGTCTTTTCTTGCTTTCCCCCATTTCTTCCAGTTTCCCTCTTATTGTCTATCTGAGGACAGTTCCTTGCTGCTATTTCTGTTTTCATGCACGTGAAATGGCTTGCCTGAATCCGTATGTTCTCTCCTTCCTATTGTGAGCAACCCCATGGAGATACCCCTTATTTAGTCTTTTAATTTCCATGTTATTTTCTAGTCCGTCAGAGGCAATCTTCATATCTCAGATCTTGTTTGTGTGTTCCCAGTCCATGGAGCAAATTGAGCCCTCTTGCAAGGGAAGAAAATGTGCCAGTATTACCATTTTCCACCAAGCCATGGAGCTGGAAGTGTACTCTTCTTCTGCACAAAGCCATGAATCTGACTTCTAGTTTCATCAAAACCCGTGAGGCTGAAGGGCGACATAAGAAAAAATGGTATGTGTGTGTGTGTGTGTACGTGGCAAAGCTTTCTGTCCCAGACCTGCAGGAGCAGATTTGTTGAAATGTTTTTTAAAAATTCTATCTGCTCCATGCTAAGAGGAGCCTGTTCATGCTTAATAAATTGAAGAAATTGCTCACAAATACTTCATCCATATGAAAGTGCGAGCCCTGTACTGCTGCCAAGAGACGTGAGACCTGTGGTGTCGTGCCGAGTAAGTGATGGTCACATGAATCAGAAAAGCTTAGGTACAGATCCCTCGCTACCACAGTTTTCCCCAAGATGTGAAAATATAACAGGGAAAATACTAAGCAGCATTCAGTCTTTCCAGCCAAATCTGCCTCTTTTGGACACAATCATGGGCCGCGTACCAAGCAGTGCAGGAGAGACCAAAATAACATCTTTAAACAATCTGAGCTCCCTCTTCCACCACTTTGAAATTAGAAGTAACTAAGAAATAAGGAGCCTCGGGAGGGGCTGCTGCCTGTCACCCTGTGCTGGGTGTTGTACCAAAGCATCAGTGCTGTTGCTGCTGCAGGTCACGCAGAGAAGCCAATGGCCTCTCAAAATACATTCATGTATTTTAATAATTCTTACCCAGCTTCATGAACTTAAATAATTTTTGCCTAGCCTCTCTCCATAGTACAGCTGCTTTTCCAACACGAGCCTGGAGAAGTCTCTCAGTTCCTAAGCACTCCAACTTCCATCCTGAGGAGAAAGAATAGTGTTGGAGACGTTGGAACATAAATTATTCTTTAAGTTTGGACAAGAGAGAGTGTGAAGTGAATTACTTCTGTTCAACATGGAGACCATGCTGAGCTAGAGGAAGTCTGGCTCAAATCATTAAATCCCCCTCACTAAATGGGCAGTGACTGCTGCTGGTTTGTTTTTTCATCAGTATCTCCCTTCCTGCTTCTTTTTAATTTTGTTTTTCTCCCCAGAGTTGGGTTTGGAAACTGAAACAGCTGAGAATAGCCATTCCAGTGCTGGGTCAGAAGCAGACACCAGAAATGCTTCAGGGGATGAGCTCAAATGAACTGTCCCCATGTGCCCCAGCTGGAGGCAGAAGTAGCTTAAGGGCTTTTATTTCTCCTTTTTCCTGGGGATGAGTGAAATCCCCAACCAGCTTCTGCAGCAGCAGGGTTGTTCTGGAAATGGTTTAGTTCATGACTTGGCTTGGTCGATAGGGTAAGCAGTGGGACCAAACACAGGTTTTTATTTGAAACTTTCTCCTGTGTTGAGGTGGCTCTGGAAGGTCTCCTGCAGGATTTGTTTCTTGTTTCCTCCTTGCCTTTGCTTTGGAGGTGCCTATAGCCTCTGCCCCATCCCACCTGGAGCAAACACAACACACCTATGGAACACCAGGACAAGCTAGCAGCCATCCTCCAGCATCACCCTGCAATATCCAAGGTAGGGAATAACTCGGAGGAAAAGCTTTGTCTCTTGGGCTGAGACGCTAGAAACTATTTCTTGCTGTGCATCTCCCCCACCATCCCTCTCCATAATGACACATTTTACCTGACTTTTATAGTGGTTCACTAAGCCACTGTGCTGTCTTCTTCCTTTTATAATTAAGCAACTGAAGAAATCCTTTGAGGTCAATAAATTCTGAGGAGGCTTACATAAAACAGAATATAAAGCGGAGAGCCCTGCCATCAGAAGCCAGTAAAAGTCAGCGACACCTCTGCAAATGGCATTATGTCATTGACTAATATTAGTAAGAAACAGTAAGATTATGTTTTTTGTTCAGAGCTATAAAAAGTAATGAGTCTCACATAATCTACTGAAAGGAAGGGGTGGGGGGAGACCATGAGAGGGGAAGAAGGTGATTGTAAAAGTGAACTTCCATTTTTTTGGACATCCTGAGTGCATTAGGAAATCTAGCTCATAACAGCCAAATAGATTTTAATGTGCTCTGTCCCGTGAATTTAATTTATTTTGTTTTGATTTCCTTGCCAGGAACACACACACAAAACCTTTCAGGAGTCAGGTGATCTCGCTGCAGTAACTACAACATAGTATCCAGAAGCTGGAAAAAATTACAAGGAAGCCAGAGAAGGACTCTTCATCAGGAACTGTAGGGATAGGACAAGGAGCAGTGGGTTCAAATTGAAAAAGAGAAAATTTACATTAGTTATACGGAAGAAATTCTTCCCTATGAGGGTGGTGACACACTGGAACTGGTTTCCCAGAGAAGTTGTGGCTGCCCCAGCCCTGGAAGTGTACAAGGCTGGGTTAGATGGACCATGGAGCAACCTGGTCTGGTGGAAGGTGTTCCTGCCCACGGCAGGGGAGTGGAATGAGATGAGCTTTAATGTCCCTTCTACCCAACACATTCTAGGATTCTGTGATTATGGGGTGGATGAGAATGGTGTTATTCATCCTGCGTCACAATGCAGTGCTGCGAGTGTCTTGGATGCTGCTGATCCCAGTTCATTTAAGCCCATGGCATTATTCTCAGTCTTCACAAACAGGGTAAAATATTTCCAAGGCTAAATATTTACTTTCCCACCATAGGAATGTAAGTGCCCAACCAACAGGTCTGTGGAGTCATTCACTTGGGAAGAGGAAGGAAGTGATCCTCTAAGGGAGGCTTTGTACTCCCAATCTGAATACTCAGGTTGTGTGGGAGTTAAATATGAGCTGTGAGTGCTGGGGACGCATCAAACCACTGCCCTGCTGGAAGCCAGCACATTTGTGAGCAATAATCTGCAGTAAGGACCAGGCTATACAGGGAGAGCCAAACACAGCAGGCGATGGCTGGTTGGCCTTTCACCCTGCTTGGTCCTGGTGAAGGTGGAAGTGTGTTGGAATGGGATGGGAAGAGAGCCCTGCAGACTGCACTCAGTAACACCAGTACTAAATCTCTGACTGGAGTGAGGGGGGGGGGAATATTTTAGCGGTGATATTCTGCAATGAAAGGATAGGAAGGGTTTTTTTTTCACACACCATAGCTGTTCACTAATGCATGCATGAACTAACTGTCCTTTCTGTCAAGCTCCTTCATTAGTATTCTTTTTCTTTCTGTACTGGAGTTAGACTGAAAGAGAGATTATACAAAAAGTTGGCTAGCTATCAGTTGGTCCAATTTTATGTGTTTTAAAATGTGTGCTTTTTATAGGGCTAAAAATTGCTCCAGAGCCTCCGTATAAGCAGCAGCTACTAGGCCTGGTGGGTGTCAGCTCTCTCTTTGGATCCCCAATTCATTCTTGTGTGCTGTAGGATATTCACCTCAAATATGTGCATAGTCCCTCAAACATCAATGAGATTTTCTGGAGCTCATCAGTGCTGATGAGCAGGGAATAGCACAAGAGCCATCAGAGACAGCTAGTGTTGGGATGCAAAATATTCCATATTAATGCATGGAAAACCAACAGGTACAGTGGCAGCCCTATGAACTTCTTCAGCTTGGTGACTTATAAATCAAGAAATTATTTAGGTTGGAAAAGACCTCTGAGATCACTGAGTCCAACATTTGGCTGATCACCACCTTGTCAACTAGAGTGGGGCACTAAGTGCCATGTCAAGTTGTTTCTTGAATGATTCTGCATTAAAGATGCCGGTTTTAATGCACAAAGCAATGCCCTGCTCATTTCTGCTCCTCCATGCTCCAGTGACACCATGCTCCTGTTCTCCTCAAGGTACTTCAGTCCTACTTTCCCTAAGTTTGTCTCAATGATCCCTCTCTGTGCATTTCCAAGATCACTACTATTTTCTAACTTGCCTTCCTGATATCTCATAATTTTTCTTACTTTGCTGTGGGTGGCAAATATAAATGGTCAATAAAGGGTGACTCCTTAGGTCCATCAGAGCTGCTCTTGCCCTTATCCCTTTCTCCTTCCTGAAATTTTATCCAAGAAGTGAGAACCTCCGGATTTGCCCAGAGTAGCAAGGTATGGGATCACATAGCAGGTATGTGTCGACCCAGCACCTCCGACAATGTCAGCAAGGGCTGTCAACCCTCCAGAAATCCTGCATGGGCCACAGCACACGTATAATGCATGGCTTTATACACACACCACCAATCCAAGGCTTTCTGGAGTGAGCCAGTGCTGCACAGTTACTCTCCACATGTGTCGCAGGTTTGGCACGTCTCCGAAGCATTGGACCCTGCTCGTACGTGCTGCTCCGAACGCACCCGCTGCAGACAGCTGGGAAGCCCCCGCCAGCCAGATGGTCTAAAAGCTCTCTGCACCTGAATCCTTAAAAGCATTTGTTCTCCAAAAAATTGTTTGTTCTGCAAAAAGGGTTTAGCTGAGATGTGGGCAGCTCTAGCTCTGTGCGGGGGGCTGGTGTGTTAAACCACACCGCGTCCCTTCGCCCATCCACTACGAGTGTTACCGTGTCACCTGGGGTGTGAAGCTGCTGCTTGTGGTGTCTAGACTTGTGATTACTGAAAATTAATTAAACTGAAGGAAATTAGGCTGGAAGGGGAGTAGGCTCCAGGGAGGGGGAAATGGAAGAGAAAATAAGATACTGGTGTTAACCCTTTCTGGCTACTGAAACAGGAAGGGCTCATAAATGCTCTTCAGGACACTTGAAAACATGTAGGCAGTGGGGTGGTGTGATTTCAGGAGCTCTGTTCTTCGTGCATTCAGACCCAGTGCAGGCAGTGCCACAGCCCAGGCAGGATGAGCACATCAGAAATGGACAGGCCATTATCCCCCTGCCTGAGTCTTTTAAATAAGTCACTTTATTGCTAGCCAGACCTGAAATAACTTGCAGATCACCAGCAGGTTTGAAATGAGCTGGTGTGACAGTGGATAAGGTCAGAGGAACAGAGATGCTCGGATGTAATCCGACAATAAATCAGAGCTTTGTGGGGACGGGACAGGAGGCTGGATGGGCAGCAGAGGGAGGTGGTTGCTGGTGGATTGGTCTCCTCTTGCTTTTGCATAGGCTCTTACCTGCTCCTCTGTCTCTTAAAGTCTCTCTTATATAGCTTTTCCACACCGTATTCGAGTGTTTTGTGCCTTCCCCTTGGCACACAGCCACCGTCTGGCTAGCAAGCAAGTACAAACTGTAACACCTGGGTGTCAGCTATGAACATTAGGGTGTGCTACAATGGACCCATCTGTAGTACTTGGCACATGCCGGAGATTTTTATGTGTGGTTGGCTGAAAAGCAGGATCAGAGAGAGAGAGGAGGGAGAGCAGGGGAAGAGGGCTCCACTGGGCACGCGGAGAACATCATTTTGGCAAAGGTGCCAGTAGGTTTCTATGGGCTTGTCTGCTTCTTCTCTCAGCTCATGCATTCAATAAAAATATCCAGGTTGCTTCTAGAGAAAAGCAGGAGTAGATTTCCCCAAAGAGCAAGCTTAGAAGCCTCATTCTTTGTCTCTGGAGAACAAGGCTTATGCTTTAACTAGATTTAATAAAAATACATTTAATAGTAATAGATATAATAAAAACCTAATTTAATAATAACTTCTTTTATTGTTCTTCCATGTGAATCGGATCATGTTGACTGACCCCTTGAGCACCACGGGGTTTCTAGATGGGTTTGGAGGGAGGAGTGCTCTGGTTTTCAGACTGTGTCAGCTTTGACAGCGTCGTGTCCTGGAGTTGTGCTAGTTTCCAGCCTTATTCAATGAGTGTAAAAAATATTTCCCCACCTGAAAATGTCTGTGTATCCCTGAGAAATCCCAGGAAAGGTAGGAAATGAGTTTACAGCAGTAAAAGGAGCCGTAGCTTATTGCATCAGGTTCACCTAAGTGAAAACTGCGGTGAACTGAAAGCAGAAGAAACATTTTTTTTTTCCCCTTTTATGTGGCACTGATGTGTTTTAAAATGCATGGGCAAAGTTTGTAGTTTATTTCCTCCAAAGGGGCCAAGTCCTCCTGGCATTCTTATGAACAAACTCATTAGAATAAAATCCATTATGCGCATAACTAATGACACAAATTTACAAATCTGTTGACAATTATGACCACATCCCTCACTGCATTTGCTTGTAGCTCACTGAAGTGACCAGGTGAAGGAGTTCAATCCAGAAGTTTTACAGCTCACAAGCTCCAAGTGCAGCCATGTGAGATTATTTCCCAACTGGATTACAAAGCTGTCATTAGGCAGGGCAACTCGGGAGGACCAGGGCACGAGACCGTAAACTGTCCTCAGGAGACCTAAAATCATTTTGAAGGCAGAGAGAGATATTCCTGGCTGCAGAGACCATTACATTTTATAATTTTTTTTTAGCTGGGAAGGGGGGGAAACACATGCGCATGCACACAAACGAGGGCTGTTCCAAGTAGTGCCTGGCGTCCTCTGGAAATGAATAGAAATCAAATTGAGACGCTGGTGTCCTCCGAGTGTTAAATATTTCCAAGTTCTTGCCAGGCGGGTATAATTTATTGAATGTAGGTTTTGTGAAATAGTGCTCCTGTCAGGGGGAGATTGGCACCAGAGAAATGAAGGCGGCTAATTCTCAGGGGGTCCTCCCTGGCAAAAACCCTCTATTGAGTCCTCATGCTACTTGTGCTCATAACTGCCGAAAAACCAGGAGTGCCATCTGCAAACTGTGATTCATAAACACTCTGTCAGTCTGCCATCTACCCTGACATCATAAAATAACAAGAAGCAGCATTGTAATAAAGAGAGGAGGTTTGCAGTCGACCAATTAAATGCATCTAATTTATTTCTGTTACAGCTGAGGCTTTATTTATTAGTAAACAGCTGCATTTGTTACACTTCCTCCCCCCCCCCCCCTTTTTTTTTCTCTTTAGTAGAAGTGTGCCAACTGGCACTTCTGATAATCCATTAATCCTAAATAATCATCTGGGTACTTCGTGCTTGGTAGGAAGAAAAAAAATAGAAAAAAAAAAAGGGTTATTAAAAGTTAAAATGTAACCTTGCAAGGAGGCTGGAGAGTGCTTCTCCACTGTGGGTTTGCATGAGTTATGGCGAGCTTAAGTTTGCAGGCCAAGTCCTACACTCAATTTACACCTGCGAGTAACTAGCGTGACAGCCAGCTGAAAGGGCTATAAATCTGGGAGCGGGATCTGGCCCTGTGGAATTTTTTTTAGGGTAGCCTGTTTGTGGTACAAGAAGAGCATTTTGCATGTTTGGTTTACTTGCCTTCCCCTTTCTCAGCGCTAACTTGATTCTCAGCAAAGCTAAAAATCTGCTAATTGGTTGTCAAAGTCTAATTAGCTGATATTACATTAAAAAAAAAAAAATTAAAAAAGGGATAAGTTTGCCTTTTATAATTGGAGCTGACCTCCACCCCCACTTCCCCTCCCCTTGAACCCCCTGGTGTGTGTTAATTGAGCTCCAGGACTTTTCAGTGTATTTTAATGCTCTCTCCTTTTCAGTGCCCTGAAAAGCTTTGCAGTTAATGAGACAATAATACATATAATCAAGTAAAAATGTAGTAAAAAACCAGGTGAAGCTATATGGAATCAGGATGGTGTGAAGGTGTGTGGATGTGTGGAGGGAGGGAGGTTCACCAGCCTCCCTAAGCAGCCTCATATGGTCAATGATGTCCTGTAATTTTTAATTTTCCTTCACAGGCGTTTCCTTACCCTTAATGGGGGCTTTGCTTGAGGATGTATTCTGTTAATGGAAGAAGGGTGTGCTCTGTGTAGGAGTCAAATGAACGTGATGGGGAACCAAGAGGCCAAACTAGGAGAAACATAGCTGTCCACAACCTCTCTCTGGTCACCAGTTGCAGAGGATATGAAGCTGTATCAAGGGAGTTTAGGATGGATATTAGGAAAAGGTTCTTCACCCAGAGAGTGGTTGGGCACTGGAAAAGGCTCCCCAGGAAAGTGGGGATGGCATCAGGCCTGCCAGAGTCTGAGAAATGTTTGGACAATTCTCTCAGGTACATGGTAGGATTCTCGGGGCTGTCCTGTGCAGAGCCAGGAAATGGACTTTGGTGATCCTAGGGGGTCCTTTCCAATTCAGGATATTCTGTGATTTTGTGATTGTTCTCCACTGTACTTTATTCTCTCTGCATGCGTTTCTACATCTATAAATACAAAATCCCCCCTATAGCCAAAAACCAAGCCCACCTTCAAATCTATATGGCTTCTCACACCTCCTTCCTCTCCTGTATCATTCTTCCCATAAGTTCCCAGAACAATCCAGTAGTGAGTTAAACACTGTGGAGAACATCTGCCCTGCACTCCTCCTCTCACGACCGCATCTGCTTGGGAGCAGCATGTGCCATGAGTGCCCTGTTTCAGTTGCTCAGTTTTAAAGCCTATCCCTTGTTGTATATTAAAAAAACAATATTAAATAGAATTGAGCACAGGTGGGTGCTCTATATATGGGTGCTCTTTTTCAATATGTAAAACATTGAATTTACTTATTCAGTCATGTTTTCCCCTTTCTCCTCCTCCCATCTTCCTCCTCCACACCTGCTTTCAATCAGTCCCCTCTGCCCTGCCTGTCATCCTCTCCTTTCTGCTGCTTTTACCACAAACCCACTAATGTTATATTTCAAGTCAAACTTTCAAGCCTACGACATTTAAGCAAGTGAATCAAAAAAACCCAAGTGGCTTTGCCAGCCTTGCAAGGCAGGAGCTGGCACGGCCCCGAGGAGTGTGCGGGGGATGCCGGTGACCGCTTGAGCTGCTGAGGTCACGGGGTTTCACCCATCCTAGCACTTGGAGTCTGTTTTTTCCTTTGAATCTGAAAGTGCTTCTTGTTTTTGTTTGGCTTTCTTTTTTCTAGAATCTATAAAAAAATGAACATACTAAGGCCAAATATTGCTGCTAGATGAACAACTTCAGATGTACGTGTCTGCTTGTCATACGTCATGTAGGCTTAGCCATGTTTAACCTGACCACAGTGGGTATTAGGCTGAAAAAAGATAGAAGAATAGTGAACCTGGTTGCCTAGGTCAGATGAGTATTTATTTATTCTTTTGATTATTGGCATAAACTGGGAGACTTTTTTGTGAAGTAATTTGTAGTAGCTTTCCAATACCTAAAGGGGCTACAACAAAGCTGGAGAGGGACTTCAGGCAAAGGCATGGAGTGGCAGGACAAGGGGAATGGCTTCAAACTGATGGAGTGTAGGGCTAGATTAGAGATTTGGAAAACATTTTTCCCGGTGAGGGTGGTGAGGCTCTGGCACAGGTTGCCCAGAGAAGCTGTGGCTGCCCCATACCTGGAAGTGTTCAAAGCCAGGTTGGATGGGGATTGGAGCAACCTGGAATAGTGGAAGGTGTCCCTGGCCATGGCATGTGGGTTGGAACGAGATGTGCTTTAAGGTCACTTCCAATCCAAACCATTCTATGCCTCTATGATTATTTTAAATAACACCTGGTTCATGATAACCAAATGGGTGGATGGCTGACATCCCAGTTCAGCAGTGTACTGAGATCAGTGTGACTTCAGTATGGGCTTGAAAGCTTCATCCTTGGCTCATGATTAAAGACATAAGGAGCTTGATTGTTCCCCCAGTGTTAAGCAATGGGAGTGTGTAACCTGCTGTTCAAAGGATTAATCAGGAGAGTGTTCTCCATACCTTTGGGTTTGGGGCAAAAAGACTTACCCTACTGGAAACCTGGCCTTTTTTTCCAACATGCACAAAAATGAAGTTGGGTTAACTGCAGTTGCCTGTTTCACTGTTGCCTCTTTTTTCAATCTTATTTGTTTGAATTTCTTGTAAAGAAAATGAGTCAGCATGAGCACTGCATCTACTTAATCAGCTTGGGTTTGAAATATGGACTTCTGTAAACCCTGAGAAAAGCATACAACAGGTTGGCGTCCTGCATCTCTGGCTGCTTCCTACCATGTTGTCTCATCCTTTAAGGAGAGATCCCTCTTCTGCACTCCTCCTTGATCTCAGATCCCTCTTGGAAGCAGTTTGGAAAGGAGACCCCTTTCAGTGACATCTCATATAAATTTAGGGTCCTTCAAAGGTACAACCAAAAAGTAAGAAACACCCAACTTCTATTTCAGCGCAGCACAAATTATTTCTTTAAGTGCTCCAAAACTGGGGAGTTCTGATTATATTCATAATGCTGGGGGAGGGGCTGGTCATTTTCCTTTTTGTTGATTTTTCTCAAATACGATTACAATTTTTACTATATGAAGGCAACCTGGCCTACATATAGATTGTCCTTTTAATTTGAATTACTGTGATGTCCTTAGACTAATTTTCTCAGATAACAGTCACTTTTTGAATGCATCAAATCTCAGTCACACTTTTCATTGGCCATGCTAGCTGCAGAGGAGAAGTGGTATTAAATGGGTTAATAGCAAAGGTGAGCCATCAAATGGTTGGAAAAGCATGAAAATTGGTGCACGTTTTGTTGTGGAAATAAAATTTTAAACCACCCAAGCCCTGACAACCACTATTCTCAAATGCTGCTGGCAGCCTTCTCTATTTAATAGGAACCTGTTGTTTTTAAAAGTCAGTTGGCAACATAAGAGACAAGAAACAGAAAAGAAAAGCTCTTGCGGAGTCCAGACTAGAAATTGTATATTGTCATCATCAGGTTGACTGACAGCAATGAAAACTGATTGACATTATTCTCCCGCTCTTGCAATATCCTCTGATAAAAACTTGTCTCTGATTCTGCCTTTGGTAGATCAACCCTTGTGCTGCCCCACTATGTTTTTAAAAACAGGGAGGGTTAGGATAGAAAAGGATGAAGTGGATATGATTAGGTAAATCATTGCTACTCCTCTTCTGAGAAGACCAGTTGTTCATCTTACCAGCAACCTCAATTTTCTGGGGCTACTCCTTTGTATATGTGAAAATTGCCCTGGCCCTTAGCCGATATGGTGGAGCTCCTCATAAATAAATCTAATGGAGCCAGAACCTCTGTTGCTGAGGTTACAGCAACACTATCAGCTTAAAAAAGCACTGTTTGTGCTTAATGCTTAGTTCATTAACGCATCCTGTCCATTGGCTCATTTGGATCTATTAACATAATTGTTCTTTCTAAACAACTGGGTCATTCTCTCTGTCCAAACAGAAAATCAGAGCTGGCTTTGACATTTTGGACAAATCATGCAGCCAGATAAATACATGAACTCCTCTATAAGGCTCACCCAGGCTGAGATTAGATAAAAATCTTGTGATTCCACTTAGCATGAGCCTTAAAATGAGACTCACCATGGGGCATATTTGAAAACAAAAGAGATAGCTATGCAGCTTTTTCTCTTGTGAATGTCCTGTCTGCCTCTAAAATCTAAGGCAAAAATATTTTCCTAAGGTATTTTGATAACATTCTTCCCCTTGCCCTGAATAGAAGGGCTCACTTTTATCCTATTCTCTCCTGGTCTGGGATATAATAAGGAATGATCCCTTTTTTAATTTGTCTCCCATTGGTTTCCCCTTTCACTCGTTTCATTTTTTAGGTGACATTGTTCTACTCGCCAAACCTGTAACTTTAACAGAGGGTGACAGGGTGACCTTGACGACAGATGTTCCTGTGGCAACAGATGGCACTAGCAAACCCGAGAAGCTGCTGTATGCCGTCTCCCTGCCACCTGTGCATGGTCAGATTGAGCACATCAATTATCCCGGCGTGCCCATTTCCAGTTACAGCCAGTTGGATGTGGTGGCCCAGAAGGTCTCCGATGTCCACGACAACAGCCATGGGGCTGGTAAAGAGTCACTCAGGTGAGAACACCTCCCCTCTGCACCACCCCTGTGCTGAAATCCCTCATCCAGTGAAGGGTTAAGCTTGGCTTTCTTTCTCCCCGTACCAGTCGGTGCAATTTTTAATGACTGATATGGCTGTGGGGAAGAGAGTGCTGCAAACAGTAACACGATGTAATTTTATCATCACAGCAATTACATACTTTATTAACTGTAATAGTGAAGTTGTACGGCCAAAGGCAATAGGAGTCTCACTGGCTTAGTATTGGGGTGTACTCAGGTAGGCTTTTGTGATCAATTAGCAAGTCAAAATCAAGCAGTTTAGGTACATATAAAGAATTTATCACATTTCTCAAAGATGCCAGCGGTGGAAAAGGAGAAGCAAAAATTCCCCATCTGCAGCTGTTGCTGCTTTCTGGGCAGTTCGTTCTCCTGAAGGGGAAAAAAAATAATAATCGTAACATTGTCTGAAATGATCAGGAGAACTTAATCCAGATGGTGGTGTCATTTCGAAGAAAAAGCATATGTTGGCCATTATGATACTTAAATATAATGGTTTTACATTCCTCTAGTGGGCACAAAAGGCACACAACAGAGTTGGCGGGGTTTTTTAATCTTCTGAATGGTGGCAGTGGTGGTGGAGTGGTGGGAGATTTTATCTTCCAAATGGTGTGTTCCCCCAAAGAGATGGCAAATTCAATTGAGGAGAGCCTGCTGTAAAAGCCATGCTCCTGTGGAATGTAAATTTGTGCCTTCCTCTAACCAGTAACAGTGGAGAGGTTTAATTTACTGCCCCCTTTGGAAGATCATCATTTTATATATATTCTTCTGGTTTTTCTTTTCTTGTCTTCTTTTTTTTTCTTTAGCATGTTTTTCTTTCCGATTTGCTTTAAAAGTTATTTACGCTCCCTTTGCAGCAAAGTGGGCACTATAACTAATTTCATTCTTACCATGATTAACTATGAATAATTTCCTAAGAAATGAGTCAAATTAACAAGGGGAAGAAGGAATCAATAAATCATGAAAGCAGCCTATTTCTAAGTGGGGTTAAAACCACCATTAAATAAATCACAGACTCTAAATGATAACCCACTTGCATATGAGGGGGGAAAAAAATGTCCATTTAAATTGTGGTGAAAGGAAAAAGGAAAGTGAGGGCCAGCTGTGGCCCCCACACACTGCACAAGGAGGGGGGCACAGGAGAGGGAAGGAGCTTCAGGGAAGAACCCTGGGACAAGGCAGAAACATGACTTTTGTGTGTTGGTTGTCACAGGCCAGCTGTGGGGAAGCAGCCAAGCAGGTATCAGAAAAAGCTCTGGCTTTTGGACTTGTAGGCATAAATGTTCTTTAATAGCACCTTCTGCCTCATTCCCTGCTCTGTGCAGGAGCTCAGGAATGCAGGGGCTGACCCAGCCTCACTCGAAATATCTCAAATATTTTCACTCTGCTTTGATTTTTTTTTTTCATTTGCCCTCATAGGGCTAGTCACATTTTAAACTACTTGGAGACCTTTCCAGTATCAGGCCCATCATACTTCTTACTTGGTTTACGTTACATCCCTTTAATCTTGCATTAAGGATCATACTTTGCCTGGTGGCATTTTGAGTGCGGTAATGTTACCTAGGGCTAGATTTCCATCTTTCTTGTTCATTGAGACTT
Organism: Pyrocephalus nanus; assembly: GCA_038380795.1. NCBI lineage: Eukaryota > Metazoa > Chordata > Aves > Passeriformes > Tyrannidae > Pyrocephalus > Pyrocephalus nanus. The sequence continues at coordinate 10,869,945 of CM076269.1, read as the reverse complement.
ATAAATCTGAATTTTACACAAGGAATGCCATCACTTTTGTGGAAGAGTGGCTCATCCATCTTTGCTCCAGTATGTAAGGACATCTTTAAACTGTAGAAATGAGGCGAACTTTCCTCCTTGAATTTTCTATGGAAAAGCAGGGGTCTAAATGCTTATTCCTTAGTTAAAAGGAAAATATAAAAAAAAGAAAGGGAGAAGCAATTCTGCTTGTAACCTCCCATTTGCATTTATTTTTATGATCCTTTTTCCTCCCTGAACACAGGTATGAAATGGCATCAGCTCCCTGCTCACTGGGAAGGGGGTACCTACTGCCTTGTGTTATGGGCTGTTTTGTCAGCTGGTTTAAATCAGGATATCTCCATTTACTGAAATGATACCGTAGCCATTTAAACTGTGGCTTATAAAGTTAGTTCATAAAGTTGCTGAGACAGTCTCTTTCCTAATGCACTTTGTGGTTGTGGGAGCTCACCTCTGTGTTTTTTTTGTGGGACTGGGGAATATCCTGTCCATTCAAAGTGATATGGTGTCTCAGGAACTGTTTATGTTCTCTGTCATTTGCCCACCTGGCTGCTGTGGGCAGAGTTTGGTGCAGGACTTTTAGCAAAGCTGCAAAATGTGATCAGAGGGCCCCAAGGCACCTCAGTCACTCCCTGCCCACACGAAAATCAACATGAGCCGGTAAAGCTTTGTGCCATCATCCCTCCCTCCAGCACAGAAAGAGGGAAAGCACATAAGCATCTTCCTCCCAGTGTCCTGCGTGGTGGTCTCAGTGGGTGAATTGTGCTTATCCAGTGCTTGTGCACTGGTTTTCATCTTGGTCTTGTTCTTTAATAATAAATGCTGCTGAACAAAGTAGTGCTTACAGAGCAACCAGGAATAAAGTCTGGTTTTTCCTAAGCATCATATAAACACAGCCCAGTGTGTGTCCCTGGGGCAGAGGGACATGTGCAGGGAGGACCGAACCCATGCAATGGCCTCAGAGTTCATCTCCATTTCCTTCTGCTTGTGGGGGCCAGAGAGATTGGAGACATGGAGAATGGGCAGGGAGCAGAGAAGCAGCATCAGGGCCAAGGAGAGGATTGTGAAGGGTAGAAACTGAGTGGATGGGTGAGTTATCCTTCCATGGTGCCATCTCTTCTTCCCTCCTCTTCACATTTCCTTTCAAAAACCGGAATTTATGGCAGGTAGGGGACTGCCTAGCCCTAGGGGGTCAGGGGCCAAATTGCCTCCATGGAATGTTGGGATCTCTCAGATACGAGGGAGATGCCCATAAAAAGGAAGATGTAGGAGGAAGCTGAAGGAGAGGGCACCCGCTGCCTGCCTCAACCACAGGGCTGTATAGTGGGTCCAGCAGCTCTGCAGGAAAACTAGGGTTCAGGGAAAGAGATGGGGGACTTATCTTTCAGACATGAAGGAGTTAAAACACAAGGACTAAAAAAAAAAAATTAAACCCCCCCCCCACCACACTCACATACACTCACACACTCTCACAAAACCCTGCACCCTAAATTAATTTCTGCTGGTAATCTATATCGGGTTAAATAACGCCTCATTATTCTGCAACACAGCTGAGGCTTCTCAAAATGTTTATCTTGTTTTGTAACTGGTACCTTCTGGCATATTCCAGTGCCAACTCTCCTAGCTCTTGCTATATTTCATTCTCACTATTTTTGGAATGGAGCTGCTGGTTCCAGGTGATTTAATAAATTGCTTTTTTTTGTGTTCCTTTTAACTTACCCATCTGCTCAACACATGCGTAACTTGCAATCTGTCGGCAGTTTGCAGAAAGACAAACTGTCAGAGCTGCATGCATTTGACAACTTTGTTCCCAATTAGATTAGTGGTAATTTTAACAGATTTCAGGGCAATCGAAAAAAGGGATGACATGTTATTAAAGCATCAATTTTGACAGACCCAAGCACATACAATTTCAGTGTAAATTATTTTAAATGCTTTAATTAAAGCTATGAAAGATTTACCCTTTTAAGCGGTAAGTGATTGCAAGACAAATATAAAGGGAAAGTGGATAACAGAGTTTCCTAAATGGTTTATGCTGCGCATGGCAGTCCACAAGTCACCACCACCATAATCTATGACTGTAATGTTGGAGGCATAGTTAATTATTCATAGCCTCATCTCTGGAGCAGACGTGATTAAGAACATGAGGAGCATTCAGAGATCCAAGCAGTACCCATGAAACCAGAGTTCAAGCCCCTCTTGGATCAGATGCTGTTAGGAAACAGTTTAGGGGTATCTAAATGGTGGATAGTGGTGGATATGTGGGTATTTTTATAAACACACTTTCCTTTTTGCCCCAGTTCTGCTCTGATGTAGCTGCCCAAATCCCAGTGGTCAGGGTGATTTGAGATTTTGAGCAATTGGAAATGTTCTGTACTTGAAGACACTTCACAGCCTATACAAGTCCTCAAAAAAAAAAAAAAAAAAAAAAAAAAAGAAAAAAGAAAATAAAAGAAAAAATAAAAAATACATCATTTATTATTTAAACAGAATACAGCATTCTAAATTCGTCACTCCAGGAGCACTCTGCCACATGTGTAGCCCATTTAACCATTTAAATGATTTTGTGAATCATGGCCCCCTTCCAGCATCCTTCATTCAGACAAGGCTGACCTTGGCTTCGTGGAGACAGGGCTGGGCTTGGCCCCTCTTACCCAGCCTTCGGGTCCCAGATGGAGGATCTTGGGCCTCCCTGCAGTCCCACCTTCATTGTGCACTCAAATATTGATCTGAATTGAAGCCTAAACCTTCCAGTATGGTCACTCTTGTTTATTTTCTGTGTGGTTGGCTGTGCAGAGCAGAGCAGTCTCATCTTCAGATTGTTAAACATGAATATTGCTTTGGTGTGTAAACTGTTGGTCCCACAGCCTGTACTGAAAGTTTATTTCCTTTTTAATTCAGGGTTTGTATGGCTTCCTGATGTTATTTAGAGTAAAAAGCAACAAGCACACTGTTCCCACCCTTCCTCGGTTCTTAAAACCAAGCTTGCATTCATCTGTTTTGGGGTTTTCTTTTTTCTTTGGATTTGGGTATGATTTGGTATGACTTTCTGAAAAGCTTAAAAGTTTTTTTTTGGAAGTTGCTGACCCAAAGTATTGCTGTGCCAAAATGCAATGGAAGTGAGAGAAGCTGCTCTAGTGAGCACTGCAGGAAGCTGGTCAGAGCCCGAGATTTCATGCTCTTTCCAGTTGTTTGATTGCTTGAACGTGAAGTGATTTGTAACTGACACAAGTCCAGCAAATAAGACAAAATCCTAATGGAAGTGTTTCACCATCTTTGGGGCTGTTTTTAATCTTCATGCACATAATGCCAGTCTGTTCTCGACTTTGCAGTCTGTGAACCAAACTTTAAAGGGTTTCACAGTTGGGACAGGTCCTAAATCCTCTCAAATCCCTTCTTCTAGTCCTCAGCTGGTGTGAATCAGTGAGGCTCCGTTTAATTCAATCAACCTACTCAAATGTGCACTGGTTTAAGATCCACCTCACTGTGTGTCGGTCAGTGAGCACTGGCCTCTTGGCATGTCTGAGTTTGTCATGAAAAATCATCTTCCTTCTTAAAAGGTGAAGGAGACTGTGCATCAGGGATTAGAGTAAAAGACTAAGATTCTCCTGGCCATTCCCCAAATCCATGATGTTAGAAGGCCATCAAGAGGGCCAAATGATGGGTAAGGAAAATGGGAAACTTTCATTTCATTAGTACAAAGTCAGTCATGGTTTTCTTGTCAATAGAGCAAGCAAGGAGCCAGTAGGACCTGCAATGCAGGTGAGTTACTGTCTACTGGGGTCTTCTGATGCAACACCAAATTGAATGACATGAATATCATGTAAAGACTAAGAAGGCAGGAGAAATCTCTTCAATCTTATGGTCTTCTACTTGCTCATTAGTGCTTCCCCTTCTGAAGAAGGTCTAATCATTTTGGTTTAAAACACCGTACGCTGGAGGTACAAGAGATCTCATCTTCATTCTGGATTAGAGTTGTGATTGGGGCCCAAAGAGCTTGAAGTATGAAAAATCTTTCAATTTTTAGTAAACTTATCTGAAGACTGTGGGCCCATTAGATTTTCTAAGATCAAATCACTGGTGAAGGTGGTCCTTGTATACTAAGCAGAAACATAAAATTGCTTATTTAATCAAGTCACATACAAAACAGAGCAAAGCCCCCTGCTTGCATATGTATCGAGCTTTTCTGCCTAATCTATTTTATAATGTTTTGCAATTAACAGGCCAGTGCTCATCAGCTGATAAATAATTAACAGCTGTTGTTGCTTCTCGGGCATGACGTAAAAAGCTTACATAGGACAAAAACTAGCTGGACTTGTTTGCCAAAACTCTGACCAAACATAGATTTACAACTGAACAAAAGCAACTTTCTCTGAAAAATGAACTTCCTCTTTAAGAGTTTGCCAAACTCACTAGAAAAAAAAGGATTGATCTGCTCTTTTTGTCAGCCAGGTATTGAAAATCTAAGGTGAAAGCTCCTCCTTTTTGCTGGTGTTACTCAGACAAGTCAAGAATTCAACTGTAAACACAAAGGATTTTTAATTATTCTCCTACATCTTGCTAATATCTGTAGTTTTCCTGACATTGCACACAGGCTTGTTTGATCTTTGCTCAAAATTTTCAGATCTGGGAGAAGAGAGTTCTGAATTTGGTGAGATATAAGCATCCCTGGTGGGTTTAAACAACTGTAGCAATCTAGTTGTAGCAATCATCTGAAACAACTAAAAATTGACTTGCAGTAAATTCTAGTTACAAATGAGAGATGCAGAAATCAGATCATTTGAGAACACCCTTTGAATGCATCCTGCTGGCTGTCTCATCAGCTTTCAACTCTTTTATTTGTTTACTTGCATGTTTTGAGTGAGAGGAGTGTCTACATGAGCCATGAATGCCAAGAAGAGGAATACCTGCAACTGAATACAGGCTGGAGGAGACCTCAGTGGCTTCCTCTAGAGCTTTCCTTATTTATTTATTTTTATACTACACATTCATTAAGCAATTACAGCGTTCTTGGCTGAGAGAGGGGGATGACTCCTGTTTACAGCACACACAATCATCTATGATTAAGCAAGTTCATACCATGCTCATGCAGGAGTTCAGTCTCCCACTTAGACAAGCTTTACTCCTGTTTTAAAAGCTTCCACTGCACCAGAGAAGCCTATTTCTTGTCCGTGGTTTTTATAAAACAGTTTCACACAGTTTTTCAGATATCTTAAATTCAGGCAATGGAGCATCAGAAAGAAAAGGGTCAAAAACTTGAGCAAGTCTCCAAATTAAAATTGTGAAGCTATTGTAGACAGTTGGGGATAGATGTGATGTATCTGTGGCAGTGAGTGTCACTGAAGAGGTTTTCTGTAACATTTTGTACTGTTTGGAGTTTCCTAAGTGTTGCAGGCTTCATGCCCAGGTATATCGGTTTGCTGTAAAACAGCCAAGTGACCAAGGTGTGAAAAACTAAGGCCAGGTCAGTATCTGCCAGGATGGGATGCAGTCTCCCAGCCAACTGGGGATGGTTGGAAGTGATAATTGCTGCTATAAGAGAGCTGAATGTACTCGTAGATTCTTCTTTTTCCTTTTTCTTTTTTTTTTTTTTTTTTTTTTTTAAATAGGAACTCAAACGTTAATGCATGTTTTAACCACAGACTCCTCCAAATTCTCTCCTCTGCATACTGGCATCTCCTGTCTGCTTGGATTCAACTTCATCTACCTGTGGTGAACCTCTCAGGATACCTTGACTTAGCACTGGAACCTCAACCTGGTATTGGCATGATCACGTATGGTAAAAAATAGAGATATTTGTTTTCTGTGCCTTGCCAGAGCTGAGGCCACTTACCCTCAGTTGTATATAAATATTGAAAGAGCTGGAGATGTGTCTTTGCTGATTTGATGCCCCGGGGTGAAGATACAGGCTCAGACTTTGGTCTGAACACATTGTTTCTTGCAGGTGAGATGGCAGTACCCAATGTAAGTGATTTTGTATAAATACAGAGAGACCTGGAAGGAAGAGATTGTATCATCTTCATCTCCGTAGATGGGATAAGACCTCAGGCTGATAGCAGCAGAGCCATTTCAGCTGTGGATCTGGTCTGAGTTCAATATATGCTAGAGTAAACCATGGGTCACAGAAAAACAAACATTCAGCTTCCCAGTAGTCCAGCTATCTTAATCTGACATCAGAGGGTCATGGTGGACATCAGTTTATTAATGTGTGTAGACAGGACTTCTTTAGGAGTGGTTGTTCAAAGGAGCAAAGAAACACTCCTTTGCTGTATTACACCAGGTCTGTTTAGTTCTGGGTGTTTGTGACTCTTCATCCAAATCATGGTGCTAAAATCAGGATTGTTGGTGGCTTCTGTTGACTGCTTGTCTCTTATAAATTCTGGAGTAACCACTGCAGTAATGTGATCATGACCTGTGTTACCAGTGCCCTCAAAATCATCAGGAAGGCTGAACATGTGGTCAGGAGTCTCATATACCAGAAATTACTTGAGATCCCTGGCCAGGGGTTGCCTTTATGTAAACACAAAATATGTGAGGTTTTGCCTCTTCTTTATTTTTAGTGGAATTTTGTTTTTATTCTTTATCTTCCAGGTGTGCTACATCTCTGGCTTCCCTGAAATCAGACTGTGTATCATCCTGCAGGAGAAGAGCTCTGTCTTTTAGAAAGCACATATTTTGAAACTGGGTAGCTCTCTCTAATCCACTGGGATGGAGAGAGCCTACTGGCAATGGGGTCCCACCACTGTCCCCAAATGTTCATAACCCTCGGGGTACATATGCAAGCCCTTCATCTCATCCAGCAAAGGAAACCCTGTGCCTTTAAATGCCCTCTCCATGGTGGGTGCACACTTTTCTGCTTACTCTGAACTGACAGGTTTAACATGTCGTTTGCCTGGTCACCGGAGAGAGGCACCTCTGGCAAAAGTTCAGAAGTCAGTGTTTTGGAAGGATTGGTTTGACCAGCTCTCAAGCGAGAGCAAATCCCAGACCAAGGCAGTCAAATCTTCAACGACATTTAACTGCTGTGGTGCTGCAGCTCGCTGACATCCTTTTAACCTGGAGAGGAGCGTTCAGCGCACTTAAACCTTCAAGCTTTATTTATTGCTTCTTTTCTGTTCTCTTGGCTGGGGAACTTGGGGTGAAGACATGAAGGATGTTTTTACTTAATTCTAGTTAATTAATTAACTTGCATATGGTTTTGGCCCAAGAGTAGGGGACAAACAGCGATTTTTGATCTTGCCTTGGTATCTAGACTTCTGTAATGTATAGCATTGCAGTAAGGATATATATTCCCTTATTGCCTCTTCAGGACTTGGTATTGAAGAGATCTTCAGATTTACTGCCTTGTAAAATTCCCAGTTCACAAACTTCATCTCATCCCTTGGTCTTTACAGTTTTGTAAAAAACAAACAAACAAACAAGAGCATACAAACAGTTAATAGCAAGTGGTGCCCAAATTACATATTTCTTAAACTCATGGCCTACTTTACTAATCAGTTGTCATAAGATGTCAGATGGGGACCCATCACTGAAGAATTGCAGAATGCAGCCAGTGAAGCAGCTAATTAGTTGGGCAGTGGCATGGAGGTGTGTGTCCCCAAGGAGCTGAAATGATCAGAGCAGGTGAAGAAAGTTTGGACAGATCGGTATCTCTGTAGTTTAAAACCCAACACTTGGCTGAATTCACAGGGCTGCCGAGGGTGAGGGCACCACGGGTCCTCACCAGGGACCAAGCACGGTGGGGAAGTGCAGTGCTGCTGCTTCCAGAAAGGCGAGTCAGCTGAATGCTTGGAGGAGCATGACCTGAGATTTGCAGGGATTAGAATAGTTGAGCAGTTTCTGGTTTCATCTGGGAGAGATGTAGCTGCCTGACTTACTCTCCAATGGATTGTAACTCATTCCCGAAGCCTTTGCTTCCCAGCCACTGCAAGATGGAATTGGTTATTCCCTGTAGGCACCAAACATGCTTCATCACAGGTGAGTGATGGTCACTGAGCCCACAGAGTCCATTGGCTCCTGCTGCAGCTGTGGGCAAAAGGCCTCAGGAACAAATGTTAAGAGCCTCTGTTGTGAGCTAAAACATGTAAAAGACTAAAGCTTATAAACCATAGATGTCCCATACACTCCATTACAATCTGTCTTAGGAGTGCTGCAGGACTTTCTTTCCTCTTCCCATCATCCCACACCTATACAGGTGCACTCCTGCTGCACTCATGGAGTTCTGTCTCCCTATACAAACTCCATGGGTGCAGCAGTGAAAAAAAATTCTCTCCAAAACTCCTCCAAAGTGTGAGCCCCACCACACTGCAGGACCTGAGAGAAGGTCAGCACGGAACACCAGGAACCCCTTTACATCAGCAAGTCACTCGCTTCCTTAGCAAAAATGAGGACCTCAGCTTCAGTCTCTTCTCTTTGGGTATGCTCAAAACCAGGTATTTGACTTGGGATCTTTAGTGCAACAAATCCCAGGAGAAAATGTTCTTTTTGATGCTTTGATTTTCAAAATGTTATTGCACACTGTGGAAGCAGTCACACGATAGGATTAGAATTGTTGTATGAAGTATTAATAAGAAATATTTATCTGTATTATTGTACAGATTAAGGATGGCCATGTCACAGGAATTATCAGGAGATGTATTCCCAGACCTGGAGGTCACTTTTGAAGCCTTACTCATGTAACTGCTTGATATAGTGCAGTGGGCAATTTCTACCAAATGGGACAATCCAACGTTCAGACTGGATCCACAGTTTCAGGTCTGACACCACCCAAGAACAGGAAGCTGATGGAGGACAATATGTTCATGTGGCCAGGCTGTCAGATGAGCTTGGAGGATGCCTTGTCAGGTAGGGTGCACCATGTACCCTGGCAGAACCACACTCAGCAAACCCACACAAATGCTGTCTGGAGGTGTAAATGTAAAGAGGCATCAGTTTTTTGCATCTTCTTGAATTCAGGCAAGGTATTTGCTCAAAGGACAGATTCTTGGTTCCAAAAAAGCTGCTTTGACCTTTGAGCTGCCAAATTCCTTCCCCTATTACCCCCCATCTTTCTTCTAGTGTAGCACAGCTACTCTGAGTCATTGTTTATCTAATTTAATTAACATTTGCTAGTGCCTGCAACCTAAAACACTGTCTTAAAACATTTGCTTGAAAAGCTTCCTTGTCCCAGAGCTGTCATTTTTAACATGATGGATAATGGATAGAAATAATTATCCTGAACAAGGTTAGACAGCTTAAATGATTTGAGTTTCAAGGAATTAGTAAGCCTAGCTAAACATCTTATTTTTCAAGACACATTAATAATAAAAACACAGTGATGTCCCTAACAGATTGTAAAATCTGTATTCTGCTAAAATGTATGTGATCTGTCACAGGTAGCTGTGTCCTCAACACCTTCACTATCTCATACATAGAATCAGAGAATATCCTGAGATTGAAGGGACCCACAAGGATCATCAAGTCCAACTCCTGGCCCTGCACAGGACAACCCCAAGAATCACACCATGTGTCAGTATGTGCATCCTCAATCCCTGCATTGCAAGGACTTTTGAATCCCAGATAAGATTCTTCCAGGGCTGTGAGTGCTAGTGTCCAGTTCAACTGGTCCAAGTGGGAGGGCAATGCATGCACAGGTTCTTGGGAGGACCTGGATTCATAGAAAGTCAGTGCTGCATCTGCAGCCCCTGAAACAGCTCTGGAAAAGGCCAGAAGAAATCAGAAGGCAAATCTGCTGTAAACAGAGTGAGCTATTTCAGCTTTACAAAGGTATAAAGGACAGTGGAATTGGGCTCACTGCCTCTACATTATTTCCCCAGTCCATAATTTTGGGGAAAATACAAGTTTCGAATTAATCATTGACCTTTAGCTTCAAAGAAAAACAGAACTTCGGCGTGAAATTGCCAAAAAATGAGAGTAACAATTTGCAATTGCCTAATTTCCCTCCTAGAAACCCAGGTGCAGCCAGGCCTCTGCAGCGCTTTGCTCTGCGCAGAAGTGGGCTCTCCTCCAGGGAGCCTCAATCCAAGGCAGACAAAGAAAACATGGAGAAAAACAAGCACCTGGCAGAGAAGTGCCAAGCCACAGGCAACGGAACATGGGAGATGTCCCCTCTGTGCCCTGCTCATTGCACTGTGACACCTTTCAAATAACAAACCTCCTGCACCTGGTGAGATGCACAGACCTGGTGTCGTTCCCCTCGGTGCAGAGCAGAGGGTCACACCCTGCTGCCCATCAGCCACATCTGTGCTCTCAAAAGCTGCCCAGACACCCCACATGGACCCAGCCCTGGGAGCAGAGTCTGGGTTACAGGCTCCTGCAGTCTAAATTGTTAAGTGCATCAATATGATGGAGATTTCTACTAGGGCAGATTTATTTTTCTTTAATTCTCAATCTACAAGTTTTATATTTTGAGGGCCTTTTTAAATAAAAGTCCTCATCCAACAAAAAAAGTCCCTTTTCACTTCTGAAAGCAAAGAAAATTTTTCTTTATAAAGATGGAGAATTTGCAGACCCAGTTGGTAAAACCCAAAAGTTTTACTTTGACCCTCACTTTTTAAATTTTTAGATTCATGTTTTAAAGATCTCTGCACTGGTTTAGAACGATTTAAAATTCCTCCAGCAAAGTGCAGTTTTATTGCTCCAGAGCAAGCATAAAGCTGAAGGGGTGGCTGTATTTCAAGCAAGGAGCTGTGGGAGAGTACAGCTTGCAAGTGGCAATAGAGCCCAGAAATTGAACTCTAGCCTTTCTATTCAGTGCTCTTTTTATTATTAAGTCACAGAATAAGTAAAATGTTACAGGGACACTTTAAATCTACACTTGTTTGTACAGCATCCAATGAATATGTGATGGGGAAAGAAAATGAAAAATGTGGGGATGTTAAAAATAAGGAAAAGATTGCATGCTGAAGAATTGAGTGTGGTAAATTACGAGACACAGTTATATCCATAATTTTGACCTGAAATGGAAGCTTTGGTGCACACTCATGTTTGTGGGGTGTCTTTGGAGTAGCTGCTCTCTGCTTTGTGGCTCAGAGGATGGGACATCTCTGTGGCATGAAAGGAGGCAGAGATGGCCAGAAGTTGACTCAGCTGTAGCAAAAAAATATTATTTTAGTATTGAAGATCCCTTTTGTTTTGATTTTTTTTTTCAGACTTGAAATAAAACAGTCCAAAACTGAATTGCACAGAATTTTTTATTGTGCTTGTGAAAATGTTGGCACCAGTGGCAAAACCAGGTGAGAGTGTGGAGCAATCATTCACAGCAGCATCAAGGTAGGATACAAAACAGGTTTGGTTGGAGGATGCCTTTAGGCTGCTATTAGTACCTCTTAATGATATGAAGCCTAAATGTCTGGTTGATGCATCTAATTTAGACTAATGAGCCTTGATTAGTTTTTAAGGGCCAGGAAGTTTCAGCGAGAGCTGGCTGAGTTCATCTGCAGGACTACAGGTTGTTGTTCCTCTCACTGTAAGACAGTGCTGATGACCAACACCAGCATTTACTCATTGTTCCCCATCAGAATCCAGCCTTGCTGTGTGCTTTGGGTAAGTATCCCTATCCAGAGAGGTGTTGGCAATTCCCAGCATGGAGAAAGCAGGAAGAGGCAGGGGAGCATGGCCACTTCTCCAGACAAGGACACTGGACAAGCACTCCTAACACTGCCACCATGAAGGCTACAATTTTAAGAAGCAACCTGCAATTTTGAAGTCCTTTGTTGTACTTTTGTAACCCTGGATAGAAGATCCAATGCAAATATTCTCCTATTCCTATGTCCTTGAGCAGAGTGGAAGAGAAAATTCCTGAAAAAAAAAGGTTTTCTGTGCTCTGAGCTGACTGGGGCCATGGATAGATTTCTGTTTCTCACCAGTGCCACACCAGGTTGCTGTTGACAACCACTGGCCCTGGTGCTCCTATACTCAACTGCCTCTTCATCCTGGCCTCCTGACTGGAAAGTCATGGTGATTTCCACAGTGGGAGGAGGTAGGAATCTCCCCACCAAATGTGCTGGGAATGAGCAGAAAGAGCAGATCCTCCTGCTGTAGCTTCTCACCTCATTTTACATATGGTTTAAATTTCACAAATCCATTGTAACTGGTTTTACCCCTTCTCCTACCTTGAGAAAATAACACAGAGTTAAATATTTTTTCTTGACGGTGTTTTTAACATGCAATAGGAGGACAAATGTGAACACAAGGTGCTTTTGCTTCTTTGTGTTTTCTGTGCCTCAAATGAGGAACAAGTGACTCATGGGCTGCCCCATCATTTCTCGTGTTATAAATACCCACATTTTGTGTTTTCTTTAGATCAGAGATGGGTGGGTCAAATGGAAAAGGCCACTGACACAAACAATCCCATGGCAAAGGATGCCCCCAAGGAGGCAGCGGTTTATCTACCACAAAGGTGAGTTAGATGAAGAGGGATTTGGATGGGGCATCAAACCTGCCAGCAGCCAGTTGGGCAGTGGCTCGAGAAGCAATGATGAAAAAATTTATATGGAGAGTTGTTAAGGTTGGGTCTATGTTGTAAATTTAGGTATGCCATGGAGGAAATCCTGGTGCTTCAAATGTAATTCCAAAGTTGTTACTGTCAATGGACTCTTGTGCCAGCTCTTATGGCCCCCAGGATCATGGCAGCATTGTGGTCAGAGTTAGCTGGAGAGGAGCAACAATAAGAAAACCAAATCCAAGGGATGGGAAAAGCAAGGTATACACAAGATCCATGGGTGGAAAAGGTACACTCATCCACAAACCTGCCCCACAGAGCAAGAGGAGAGTCAGGCTTGCCTTTTTATCAAAACCAAAATCAGATCAAAGAAACCATAGCATGTTCTGGGTACCTGCTCCTTGGGTTTTCCTTTCAGTAGTGCAGTTGGGTTTCTGCTGCAGTTTGTTTCTCATGCCTGTGGATGTTATATGAGGCAGAGTACTCATTACTAGGGAGCCACAACCCATAGATGAACAGCACACTTGGGTGCCAGTGCTAGTGCTGGTCCTGTGTAACCCGCATTAATTGCTTATGGCAAAGCCAACAGATTGGTTTTCTTTAGCAACTGCTTTGTAATTACAGAGTGAGTCCAACAAAAGCAGTAGTAATGTATCAGGATGTAGGTACTTTTTTTTACAGGTACCAGGTCATTCTCGGGGATTATATATATGTGGATGTAGGTATATAATTAACATGTTGCTGCTGTGTGCTGGGCTGCTGGGAGGAGCTGGGCTTTGGAGCATGAAGTACCTGCAGTCTTCTCTGTTGCTGCTGTTTAGGAGGTGTAAAAGCTTCTGCTCACCTTTCTTGTTTGGGAGGAAATGCTGCTTTGTCCCTTGACTTCTGGTCATGTTGCTTGGCCAGTTCTTGTCACGCCTCTGCCACCTCCTCCCATCTGGTGGCACCTTTGCACAGTTCTGGTTGTCCTGCTGGGATTTAGCCAAAAAACCATGGCAGAAAGTGCCCTTAAACACATTAGGCAGCACAAGGGAAGACAGCTATGAGCACAGAAAACTGCAGGTAATACAGATGTATTTTTATAGACAAAATGCAGAATGGATGCAGTGGATGTTCTTTGGTCATGTGCTAATTTTTCTGCATTGTGTATGATGTGTAAAGCAGATTTGTGGTTGTTTATGTTTTGTTGGTTTTTGTTTTGTGTTTGGTTTTTTCAATTAAATAAAAACCAAATTTCTGCACAAACTTAAATTTTCCACATGAAAATCTCAAGTTTGCTACCAAAAAAATCTGAAGGGGCCAATCAAAATGCATTCTGGTTCACACCAATTGCCAAAGTCCAGCAGCTTCAGCTGAATGTCCTGATCTGAGAATAGCATGGTGCTCCATTGTATGTCCCATCAAATATAAACAGTTGTGACTTGATTTTTCTTCAGTAAAAAAAAAAGCAACAGTATTTCAGCATTCAGCTGAAAACAAAAGTCAGTTAATGTTCTTTATGTTTAATAAATAGGAAATCAGGGAATAAGAATGAGAGTGTGAAAAATGTTCTATAATAATTTCGGATTTTGTTGATAATCACATAGATCTTTGCCCCAGAATTTGAAATTCAAGCAACTAGCCAACTTATGCAATATTTAGAAAATGTGTGATCTTCTGATTATTCCAGTGGAAAATGTTTAGGAATTTGATAACAGTCTCTGTGGTGATTTAGATGTGGGGATTCATTCAAGCATCTGCTTAGGTCCCATTGATGCTGTAAGACCTAAATCCCATTCCTAAAGAGCAGTGCTTTCCCAGGTGAGGATTCAGGCTGAGAAAGTCCTTCTGTTGGGTCTGTTTCAAGCTTCTATCACAACTCTTCCTGCAATGGGATAGATGTTCAGGGGAAGGGAGTCATTTTCCCAGACATCTCCTGTTCCATGCAGCTGGATCTAGTCTCGGCTGTGAGTTGGAAACAGCCCTCATGGTTCAGGAATTGGTTCCTGTAAACCCAGAACAAGGCTAATTTCATGTTATTAGAGTTTTGGCTCTCAAAGCATTAGTTTCCTCCCTCTGCTTTCTGCTCAAACCCTGGCAAGGTTACTTCTTTTTGCAAATCTGGGGACTCATTGAATCCTGCAAACCTGTCCCACTATTTGGCCAGGGTAATTTGGGTAGGACACTCCCCACTGTCTCTCTGAAATGTTTGCAGTGATTTTTCAAAGGACAGTTGACTTTTTCTAAATTTAAAATGTATTTCTATGGAAACTGTGAGGCTAGAAGAATGATTTGAAAAAGTTTCATGACTAATGGCAGACAAGATAATGGCAATAGACAGACATATTGTGGTGTGTGGGATACAGAGCCAGAGAATTCTAGAATGGTTTAGGTTGGATGGGACCTTAAAGATCTCCTAGTTCCACCCCCTGCCCACGGGCAGGGACATCTTCCACTGTACCAGGTTGCTCAAAGCTCAATCCAATCTGGCCTTAAACACTTCCAGGGATGGGGCAGCCACAGCTTCTCCAGGCAATTTGTGCCAGGGCCTCACCACACTCACTGGGAAGAATTTCTTCCCAATATCTTATCTAAACTTACTCTTTTTTAGTTTGAAGCCATTCCCTCTCATCCTGTCGCTATAGTTCCTGACAAAGGAATATCATCAAGCAAACAATATCTCAATCATCCTAAACAGTTGAGCTGCAGGTGTGGGCAGGTGGAATCCGGTATTCCCTGTTCAGCCTGCATGCACCATCCCTTGCGTGGTGCTCCCTGGGACCATGGGCAATCACAGCCACTGGTGCTGGGAAATAACCTGGGCAAACTGGAACCAGGGAATTGAAACGGGATGTGATAAAAACACACGGAGGAGTAAAGCCTGCACAGCTCAATTGGTGCAAACTGCAGCGTGCCCTTGTCTGGACGCAGAGGTCGGCAGTGGTGCAGTGCTTCCACAGCAGTGCCTGCATGGAGGCTATTTCCGACTCCCATAAAAATCTTTATGTCTCTGTGATCAGGATTGGGGGATGCAAATTTGCTGTGTCAAAGGAAGATGCTGCTGTAAATGAATTAGTACAAGAAGAACTTCTTATTTAAGAAGTGCTGACTCTGCACTCTCCCCTGTGCCCTCGCTTTTAAAACTGAAGCCTGGGTTTGCTGCTTGCTATGATCTATATTTAGATACTTATAAATGAAGTTTTGCAGTCACGTGGCTGCATTCTTGTATGGTCTCATGAAGCTGGTTTTTCGCATTACAGAGATTTATACGTTTGCGTTTACATATTGCAGGTGTTTCCATAAAATCTCAGGGTAGTCACATTCAGGATGGCCTGAAAGAAAACTGAGAAGTGCTTAAAATGTTACTGAGCACCCTTAAAAACGTTGTCCTGGGGCAAAAGAGTGAAGTCACTGCACAAACGAGGCAGTCACAGACAGGTAGGATTGATGGATGCAGGCTTTACAGGAGCACCTCCAACCAACAGAGGGGTTGAGTCCTGCAAAGGGACAGCATCCCTTTCGGGATGTATCTGGTGCAATACTCCCAGTAAACTGCTGAGCCCCTAGCAGAATAATTCAAAATGTCAGAGAGTGCTGCAGTGCTGAGCTCATGCTATGTAAGTGATAGCCTGATGAATTATGTGCTGTACACGCTACACACAAATCCTATCCCAACCAGCCCTCGAAAAGGAGATAGTACTCTTGCTGGTGTGTCCTCTGCTCCAGGAACCTTGCCAGGAGGACACACCATAATTCATACTCTGCTGATACTTTATAAAAGTTGCAGCCTGTACTTTGGCTGCTGTGCTGCTGACCCCAGCATCCATGTCACCCACCAACCCCTCCAAGCCTCGTGGATGACTGCAGCTCCTTGTGCCTGTCTTGGGCAGGCTGATGTGTCATCAGCCCTCCGGTGGGCACAGGCAGTGCAGGCAGGCAGTCCTGCCTTGCCTGGCCTCAGCACCATGTTCCACAAAAGGTCAGGGCTCTCTCTGATTTCAGGCTACCCCCAGCTTTGACCTCGTGGCTGCAGAAGTCTGCATCTTGACCTAGAAAACAAATTGGGAACTCATAGGGCAAAGAATCCCTCCAGTCTCTGCTGAGTAGCAGCTACTGAAAGCAAGGTATTATCAGTACTTAATTTTATCCTGGTTTAGGGCTCACCATAAATCTGTAATGCAGCATCTTCCACGAGGCAGGGCCTGGAAAATAAGAGGTTTCCCAAGGGGAAGGTGCAGACTAACAATATGGGATGACAGAGAAATTTCATAGTAAGCTAAAACACTCCCGAAATATTGAAGTGGAATGGCAGGAGTCTGGGGAAGAATGGTGAGAAAGAGTTTGACTGTGGAGGAAGAGTGTTTTCTTCCACTCTCCATCCTTTTTTCCATGGTGGGCTGTAAGCCTGGCTTGAGGAAGACCCTGTTCATTCTCTGGACAGGGCAAGCCAAGGTCCAACACAGTGCGAGGTGGTCAACCAGCTGGGTAAGCAGGGTTGGAAACACCTGGGCAGGTGGCTGCCCAGGGCAGCCCACCCAGAGGTGCCAGCGTGCCTTTTTTTGAGACTTTTGCCTTTTTTGGAGGCTTGTTGGGGAGCTAAAACTCCCCAATTTCCTGGGACCACAGATCAGGCCGTGTGCTGGCCCAAAAGTAGGTCAAGAGTGACACCCTGTGGACAAGTCACTCTTTTTCCGTAACCCTCCAGGTTTCTCTTCTGATGCTTTTCCTTTGCCTCTGACTTTACCCCCCTACTCCCAACCAGAGTTTCTCTTTCCCAACCCTGCTCCCCTAGCCCGCCTTTCACAGGGGTTGCCGCTGCGAGCCCCTTTGAGGCGGTGGGACCGGAGCATCTCAAACCTTTTAAAAGTGCTGGGCTGAGGAGATGGGACCGAAATTCCCCGTTTCCTTTTGTTCTTCACTGCTTCCCCCCTTTTTAATAGTCGATTTTCCCCTTTTTATACTGATTTTCAGCCCTGCAGCTCAGCGAGGGGCGGCGTCTCCGGCCCCACCGCGGTCCGCCGGCTCCGTGGCCCGCAGCTCCGCAGCTGGAGCCGGGTGCGCTCCCGGGGCTCGTAAATCTACGGGCTGCTAGCAACATTTGGCAGCTATGAACCAGGGCTGTCTGTTAAACCGGGAGAGAAACTGCGTGGACTTCCCTACAGCAACCTTCCGTGTCCTCCGCAGCTCCCTGAGGCGCCCCCCGGGGAGAGAATTCCTCCCTGAGCACAAAAACACGAAGTAAGTGTTTGGGCAATACTCTCAGGCATGTGGTGTGACTCTTGGGGATGGCCCTGTCTGTGCAGGGCTAAAAGTTAGACTCGATGATCCTTGTGATTCCCTTCCAACTCAGCATGTTCTGTGATTCTGGACACTATAATGGTCCCTTCCCAATCTTGGACTCATTGGAGTTGCACTGTGCTGTCCTGATGGTGTTATTCCCAAGGAACTAAATCTAGTGTCCCAGAACAGGCTGATTGACACCAGCTGATGAGCTGGAGAGGGTACAGCTCTAATTTAAGCAACAAAAATTCAGTTTTATATTGTTGAGAAATTCCTCATCACTCATTTAATTACACAGGTCTAAAAGAAACCATAATATTTTGGCACACCTGAGTGATGGGAGTGGGAAAAGAGGGGGGTGCCAAATCCTTCCAAGAGTAAGCCCTTTCTCACTCCTGGCAGTTTAACCCTGCCAAGTCTGCACAGAGTTATATATCCATATATCCAAACCAGAGACTGGACAGAGATTCCTGAATACTCGCAAAAACAACAAATATGACAGCATTATTTTTTCCCAATGACATTTATATGCTGCCATTAACTCTGCTTTAGCTGGTATAGTTTAGGGCTTTCAGAAAACCTAACTTCAGCTGTACCAGCTGAAGGTTTTTGCTGAGAGAAGCTGAAAACTTTGCCTGGACACTTACACAGATTCTCTGCCTTTTCCATTGTATTCAAAACCTGGAAGACAAAGAGGTGTTTTGGATCAAAAAGTCTTTTTTTTTTTTTTTTTTTTTAATGCCCTTATGCTGTTCTCAGCATTTTCTAGGCCTAAGCATGCATCTTGGTCAGAGGATAAGGGAGAGATTGGGTCTCTTAGTCCAGCTCCGAGATGCTGTAAAATAAGATTAAGTTAAAAAAAATTGGAGGAATGTGTATTTTTTATAACCATACTCGTGACTTACCATGTGTCATACTCTAGTCCTTAAAATTAGGAGGCTGCACCTGAGCAGGCATCAAGAAATAAAAGTAGAATAACTTCAAGAAAATCTGGCTTGTTCTGGGAACTTCCTAGTGAACATCAAAAGTGGGAAGATCCACCAAGTAAAGAATGTGGGACAAGAAGCTGCTGGTGGCTGAAGAGTAGGTTGATTGGTTGGTTAGTTGGGTTGACATCATCAAGCAAACAACGGAGGTTGTGGTGATGCTGCTGAGCTGTGGAAAAGGGGGATTAGAGACCCCAGCATGAGCACATGAAGCCATGTACCATTTTCAAGACAAGGAAAGGATGAAACATTCCCTCCTCTTTTTAAGAGCCAAGGCCACATCTTGGTGGGACACATTTCATCCCAAGTCCTGCCTCCTTGGTTCAGGTAAGGCCACTCTGCCTACAGAAAGGTTTCTTCTTGTGTCCCTTTCAGTCTTACTGCACAGTGGGACATTGCAGCCATGTGAGGTGGAAGAGGTGATACAGTTCACCCCAGAGGTGCCTGCAATTCACAGGAAATTTATTGCATATAATCTTCACCATTATATTGGATGGTCTTGCTAAAGATATGCAGCCCCAAGCCCACCTTGCACCAGGAACTTTGGGGGAACTGTAGAACAGCCCAACTGCAACAGCTATTGGCAGTTAGAAACAGGGTCAGGCCATAATGGCCCATTTCAGAATTTAAATTTGGTCTGCTTGAGGTAAATAAAATAACTGTGCTGCCTAGTTTTCAAAGGATCGTTTACTTCTCTGGAAAGGAGAGTATGCTTTTGGAAACGGTACAGACATCTTTCAGGATGAAGGGCTCTGTGTGCAACAATCAAGTTTCTACCTTTTGATTAGGAAAGCTTTATAAAGAATTTCAATTCTGCGTTACCAAACAAAGAAACTATACAAGCCCCAGATGAGATTTAAACAGTTTCCAAAAGACATTAAAAAAGAGAAAAATAGTAGGCCATATGTTTTTTCTTACGTCTCTTGAGTGTGTTTATTCCAGACATCTGACATGCAATTCAAATTTCCAATAGTTTTAGGTAACCATGTCCAATTTAGAAACCACAGCCTTCAGCTAAGCCTACCTACCTCCCAAATCAATCCAGAAAACCAGAGCACTTGCTGATACTCTGCATTTTCAGACTTGCAGAGCTTCCTTATTTGTGTGCCATACATACTTGGGTTGAGCTTTCTGGCTCCGTGCAATCCATTTAGATACATTTCATAGACCTGTAGTCAGTGGTCACAGTCAGATAAATTATAGCTCCTAATGGAGAGCCTGTTCGTGCCTTCAAAGAGTAAAACCGCTATAAAATTGATCTCCTCTTCTGAGGTGCCTTTGACGGTGGTTGTCGTACAGCAGTTCGGATGAGACGGAAGCAAAGGGCTCCCTGTGGATGAAGAACTAATGAGCTTTATTTCTGGCTCTGAGACTTAGGCTGGTTTCTTAACCTTTCTGTGCCTGAGCCTTTTTGAATCTCAAAAGTGGAGATTAAACAAGGTCTTCATGAGGGGCAAAGCCAATCCACAGTGGAAATTCTGATTCAGATATCGGCAGATAACATCCTGCTATGTGCCCTTCCTTAATTCCCTGCAAAAACCTCCTTGGTGAGGGCTTAATGATGTTTGAGAGGAGGCAAGTAATGCAAATGATGCATTAGGTGCTAGTTTCTGTGACACCTTTCTCAATTAAGTCCCTAAAACCTGGGTCATCCAATCCCACAGACCTTAGCACAGACTGAGAGGTTGACATCAAACATTCTCTTTTCCAGGGCCCCAAGGAAATAGTAGATGGTCAGGTGATACTTCCAAGAGAGTTTGGTTGAACCAAAATTATGGAGCAGATTCTCTACTGCTAAACCTCAATGTCAGAAGAGACTTCAGTAGCCTTCAGCAGCCAATCCTGTTCAGCTGTAAGTGGCCATCACTTTATCCTGTGATCTCTCATCTATCTTACCTATTTTTATCTCTCCAGTTCTCTTTCCACTAGAAGCACTCATATGCCTTCACAAACTCTGTTACCAAGGAAAATACAGAATTTGAATCCAATTTATTGCTGTTAATTTCTTTCCTAGGCATCATGAATCAGAGGGGGCACCCAGAGGTGGCAAAACATCTGTTCATCCATGGTCTTTGACATCAGTGATTGGAGAAAAGGCCAGTAGTGGAGCTGGTCCAGGTAGGATTTAGGGACTGGGAACATGGGAAAACAAAGGGGAAGACTGGGAAAGTTTTGCTGTTCTTCACAGTTTTCGTAAGCATCTCCCCTATTCTCCTTCTTGCAGAGATTATCTGAGCAGAATCAATATTCTTTCTTAAAAATAAAAAGGAGTAAATGAAAGAATAGAATGAATTAGGACATTCTCAGCTGATGCCTTGTTTGGGGTGGTATTTGTGACTTTCAAAACCAGCGGTGCTAATTGCCAGAGCCTCTTGACTTGAGAGGATTACCCTGATTTTAAGGACAGTGTCTGCAGAAGGCAATGTATTTTGAGCAGAAAACAAGTGGCCAGATTATGGTCCCCCAATGGAAACACAACAACAGGCTTTCTTCAGCCTCTTTTGCTATATATACCAGCACTGAGAAGTGAAGAGGGAAATGCTGAGTCTACTAAAAACTGTTCAGATTCTTGTGGGTACTTTGGAGGAGCTGGTATACAATTTTGAGGCAGTTCTTTCTGCTGGCAAATTAACAGCTTAGAAAAATTACAACAGGGGGAGGAAAAAAATGGAAATTCTATTAATGAAACAGAACAATGAAAATCAAAGCTAAAGATGGAAGGAACTGAGTGGGCCCCATCCAGTTCATTGCCTGCTAGGCTGGATTTCTGCCTGTAGTAATTTATGCCATAGCCTTGGAAGTGAAAACAGATTTCATTTACTACTGAACAGTACTACTCTGTGTAGATAGAGTTCATGGCCTCGCAGTGTTTCTGAGAAGGTATTGTGGGATTATTGCTCCCACTTTGCAGATGGGCCCTGTAATGCTGCTTGAATTCTTAAATTTAGGCTCTGGCAAGGGGGAATCTGAATTAGGACTCGAGTGTCTGAGGACTGTCCTGCTGCCACGTGACCTGGCCACTGTAGGAAGTGTTGAGATTTTAGAGGTACAAGTTAAGACCCAGTTCAAGGGTGCAAGGCTCTGCATGAAGATCATCTCTTGCCCCAGGGATTTCTCCCTCAAGGATTTGATGGCAGAGCTGAACATAAGATGTTTCTCCAATAGGCAAAAATCAGCTTTCAACTTTAACTACACCTAAAGGGACAGAAGTAATCTGAAACTCTTGGCTTGCTTTTCCTTTTTCACTAGTCTGACTGATACCAAGGAGAGCCCAAAGACACCTCCTGCCCTACCAACAAGCACCAAGACGTAGGATGGTGAGTCCCTGCTTGCTCACATCGCCAACACTGCCACAGGAACATCCTTCCCCAGAGAAATTTGGCTGTGAAAAGTGCACATGTTGTTTTGCAAAAAAAAGCAGAAAACAGGTAAAATTAGCATTTGGAGAAAAGTTCTTATGGAAGAAAAGTATATGTTTCACGAGAGCCAAATGAAAAAAAAACCCAACCCTCAAACCCAAGCTTGCAGAGTCTGCTGTAATTTATGATTTACCATGTGAATCTAACTATAAAACTTCATTTAGAAATTTTATAAAGACTGTAAATCTACAGTGAAGCGTTCTAGGGACAATCTGCTGGCAGAAACCCACTCTGCAGACTGACCTGTGGGAGAACCAGTTTGTCAAGAGCTTGATCCGAAGCCCACTGAAGACAATGGAAATGCTCTCATTGACGTCAGTGGCCTTTAGATCAAAAAGCCCCCAAAGCCCAGCATGGAAAAATGAGTAGTAAGGAGAAGAAAACTGCTCTAATCAATAGATGCTGCTGGATGAAGGTTTTTAACAATAGTTTAATGGGCCATGATGAGCTCCTTTGGACACTTTTATTTGGTATTGTATGTATCTTATAATCTTTCTCCTGAAACTTTTAATGGAATTTATCTCACTAGAGAATTTGGGAGAACATCTGCTGCAAATGATGGGTAAAGGCATAAGCTGTTGTGGGTGGGGTGAGCCTCAGGAGGTTCACAGTTTGGGTTTGGCTTCTGCTTCAGATTCTTATCTGAACTATACAGATCTCCTGTGGCTGCAAAAATTGGACTGGAAATCACAAGAGTACGAGCCTTCTTGTGAGATTTCCAGCACTTTTCTTATGGTTTTGACTGAACACCAGATGTGGAAAAAAATATTTAACAAAACTGGATGCAGTTTTTTTTCATGTCTGGTTCTAAAAAGAGATGAAGGTTCAGGAATCTAATTTTATCCTTTCCAGTTTCACTTCTTAGTAAGATTCAGTTCTATTAAAAAAAAAAAAAAAAAAAAAAAACAATCCCACAAGTGCAATTTAAACCCAAAATGTTGCTATTGCAACTGGTCTCCAAAGAATCATTCAAGTAGATGAAACTCCAAGCATTACATTGACCATGAACAAAATTAAAACCTTATGCCTCTGGCAAGTGGAGTGCAAAGAACAACCAGGGTGAATGGTGACCATTAGGAAACATCCACTAATATTCTTTCCCTTCAAAAATTATTTTTATTTGCTTTCCATGCAAGAATCTTTGCCTTTTTGACCCTTTCCTACCTGCTTCCACCATACAACCAAGCTTTTAGGCTTTGTCTAGCACAGGTATTTTTAAGAATACATGAGCAATTGTCTCTGCCGCATGGAAATTTTAAATTTCACACCTAAAAGCAAAATTTCCTACTAATCTGATAGACATTGCAGGCTACCTATACAAACCTGCATTACCTTT
Source organism: Pyrocephalus nanus (assembly GCA_038380795.1). Taxonomy (NCBI): domain Eukaryota; kingdom Metazoa; phylum Chordata; class Aves; order Passeriformes; family Tyrannidae; genus Pyrocephalus; species Pyrocephalus nanus. The sequence goes on along the minus strand of CM076269.1, from coordinate 10,846,485 downwards.
TGGGTGTAACACAGTACTGGGATGCCGAGTCAGCAATGGCATGTTCTTTAAATCCATATTTCTATGTGTTCTTTGTGGACAACTCACAGCTGGAAAGGAGGGTCACTTTATTAGGTGATTTATTCTATTTACACCTACTGACTCTTTTAAACTGGTGGTTTTTCATCAGGGAGGGAAAGAAAAGGGTTTTTTTTAAGCCAGATAGAGAAGGTAGGTTAGGGGAGCTCTTAAGTCACAGGAAGATTTCACAACATAGGTGGGCAACTCTGGGAGATGGAAAATGGCCTGAAGTGAATGATGTCTTGAAGGATTTGGATCACAAAAATTGAAAGTAAAGCTGAGTAAAAGAAAGTCAAACAAATCAAGTGAGGAAAACAAGTTTAGAAGTGGCTGGGCTGGCACTGACCTTGTTCACTCAAATATTTTATCACTTGTGATTGACTCTGAAATTTTTTGTCTTGGTTTGGAAGAGCAAGTTTGTCCCTGTGGGGTACCTAAAGGCCAGGCTGAATGGAACTAAGCAGGCACATCTTATAAACCCCCCTCATTTGCTGTGTAATCTCTCATCCAAATCAAACAGGACCGATGGAAAGGCAGAATATTATCTCATCCAGAAGCTGTGGAACAGTGAACTGTAATTCCAGCGCCCAAGGAGAGTGTCTAGAACTCAACATGTCCTGCCATTTCACTGAATTTCTGGCAATATTGAGAAGGTTCTCCAAAGATCTAGAGACAAGCTTCCTGTGAAACTCCACTATCATTTAACAAACAAAAATAAGCCAGTTAATAACAGCAAGAAACAGTATGAAGTGTAGACACCAATGCTGGAAAACAACAAGGGAAAAAAAAAAACAGGGTTTGTTTTTAATCCTGTCAATTTGGGAGGAAGGAGAGTGTCTGGTAAGTTTTCAGAGATTGTCTAGATGTCTGTTTGGGTCTGGGGAAGGAGCAGTTTGCAGAGTGAGATGTGCCAGGTCCCTGTAAATGCTTCTGTTCCCACTGGAGATGGGTCTCCTGGTGCCAGCGGGTGCAGGGCAGGTTTTGTGCTGGGGGAGGCAAGCTGGTTTCTGTGTGTGCATGGGGAGGTAAAATCCTGCAGCTTCTTCCTAGAGGCCTAGGAGGTGTCCACCAGGATGGACTCTCCAAGAAAAATACTGGGGTTTGAAATGCAACTTGGGAGAGCACTAAAAAAAGCTGAAGAAAAAGGTAAGGAGAGGAGGGAAGAGCCCTCCTACAGCTCTCCCCATACGTTGCTCTCAGGGCTGTAGCTCCAGCCCATGTGGAAATAGTTACCTCCAAATAACACATCCTGTGGGACTATTTCTAGTCATTTCACAGAAGCCTTATTAAAAAATAGACTTTATTAACCTGAGATTCAGGGACTCGAATTCATGATAGAGGCTGTAAACTCTTGGCCTATGGTTCAGTTTTACAAGGATGATTTGAGGGTTAGAAAAGGAAATCTTGTGGAGAGAGGCTTAAGGAGCTCAATTTGGTGAACTTAGAAAAAAAAGCAGATCAGGCAGTGACCTAACTCTGTGCAGTAAATGCCTTTGGAGGAAAAAATACTGTGTACAAAAGGGCTTTATAGTCTAATCGGGGAAAAAACATAACAAGATGCAACAGCTGGAAATTTAAGACAGGCAAAACTGAGAGATTGAGAAGGGAAAGGGGGCAGACTGTTGAAGGGGGCAGAGGATTTGTCATCCTTTTGCATCTTGAAATCAGAACTGGAGGCCAGCCCAGATGACTCTGGTGAGCATATAGTAGTAGGCTCAATTAACGAGTGAATGTGTGAAATTATTTTCTTGGGGATTTATATTGAGCATTAAACTGGATGATCTGAATTGTCCCTTTCAGCCTTAAAAATGGAGGAAAGATGCCAGAAAAGGAGCTAGATTCCCAAATTCTACCAAATTGCAATTGCTGGGGCCTCTGGGCCCCTTTGGAAATGCCATCAGTGAGAGGAGAAGTGCTATTCTGGGCACTGGGCGTGTGGAGGGACAGACAGAATGATCCATGCCATCACATGCTGCCAGCACAAACCCATTTGTAGCTGCTTTTCCTTCTTGGTCCCCCCAGCACACTTTTCTTTTTTATATTTTTTTTTTTTGAACTAAAAATACATCCTCAGAGGCATTAGTCACTCTGCCCACATATTAATAAATTGCATAATGATGCCACCAAGCATCCAAAAACCTTTCAAACTGTTATATATTATTTCTTTCAATAATATTCTAAAAGGCCAGTGAGGCTTAATGGAGCCACATGGTATTGTATTTAATCCAGAAATCTGGAACTGTCTAAAATCTCATATATAAATTAAGATAATATACAATATGTTTTTTAGTTTAATTTGGTTCTCCCCATTTGGGTAAGCTGTAACTCCATAGGGCTGTGTCTTTTGCAAGAGATTTTTGTCTACCAAACCTTAGATTTGTAACATTGCTCTCACTTTTAATTGCTCAGGGCTGTTCCCCATAACTCAGCCAGTCCTCTGCCAGGCAAAGGAAAGTTTAATGGAACCACAGTTTAATTGGGCAAAGTTTAGAAATTCTGCAAGTTGCAAGGTTTCCTGGGACTTTTCCTTATGGCCTTTCCCACATGGCTTCTTCGGTGTTGCTGCAGAGAATGTCACTGCTGTGCCATGGACAAGATTGGACAGTGGTTTGCAGGTGGCTCCTTCTTGGCTCTCCTTGGACTCAGCTGGGTATCTGGCATTTACATACAGGAATCTTTAGGAGATCAGGAGCTACTGAGCAAAGAAACCCAAATCAAATATTTCCTAGGCTGGAAAAACATAAGGGCTTTAGATCTGAGTTTTGTGCACAAACTTGCTTTCATTAAATGTCATCTCTTCCGTACAGTGTCTGCAGAAGCTTTTCACATACTCTGTCAAGTTATGGCAGATGTCACAGGCTATGGGATAGGGGGTCAGTAAATGTTATCTCTTCCTTTCTTTTCATGCCAAGCTCCCTTCATGTTTTCGAAGCTCTGGCTATCACTGCACCAGGGTGGAACAAGAGAGTGGAACAGGAACTATATAGGTCAGGACCATAATTCATGTATCTTCTTTTTCTTCTTATAATCTGTGAAGCCAGTGACCTCAGAAATTGCTGAGTTTAGAGGTAAAATGCTTCAAAAATGGAGAGAGGAGAGTATAAGTTCTTGGGTATGTTCTGCTCTGTAGTTTGACATCCTGCAGCAGAAGAAAGCCAGGTGTGGAAACAAACCCAGTGAGATGATTTCTTATGGGGTCAGTGGAGTAGTCACAATGGAGGTGCTGAAATCTGGGGCATACCTTTCATTTGAGAAAATGTGTAGGAGAATTAAACACATTCTGGAAAGCAAGAGGCCTGTGCATTATGAGTGAACAGCTTTGAATCATATGAGCCCAGGTTTTTGTTCATCAAGTAAATAAAACCTCTTTCAGGATTTAATGCTTCTGTTCATCATTTCTGGTGGTTTGTTTTTTTTTCATATGGTTTTTAATTTTCCTTGGCTTTGTCAGGAATAGGCTTGACCTTGAACAGGAATATTCTCAAAGCTATAGTCTGGTTTTGACAAACTTTTGGTATGAGCAAAGTGTACAGAGGCCCCTTGCTCCCCCCATGTCTGCAGTAATCGTCCACTTTTGGGAAGCTGTGTGATAGATGCCAATAGATTCACAACCCTCACTAGTTCCTTTCCCTGCCTTCCCAAAGCCCTGCTCACCAGAAGGGCAATCAACAGCTTTCTCATCACTCAATGGAGTATGGACAAAGCTGCTTGGCTTGCGTGTCCCAATTCCTCTCCAAACCAGGCTCTGCATTGCTGCTGCTGCTGCACAGATATCAAGCTGCAAATGTAATGAGCATCTCGAGGTGCTTTACTGAACATCAGACCTGTTAGACTGAGAGTCTGGCCCCCTAGAAACATCTGGGTGATGTAATCAGACCAGTGCTGGTCTTACAAACCACAGCATGGAGGGCAGCTCGGGTCACAGCAGGATGCATTGCATGGGAGGGAGGAAGATTGTCCATGGCACCATGAAACTTCATAAGCAGCAGCTGTGAAGAGAAAAACAAGAGTGAGCATGAGCCCTGAGGCCACCACAGCCCTGTCACCTCTGCCTGGGAGGCCCTGAGCTAAATTACACCTTCCCCACCACCTCTGTCCTCTCCTGGGTCCTTTGGGACAAACAGTGAAAGGCCACGTCTGCCCCAAGTCCTGGGGCATTGGTCCAGCACTTGTAAAACATTATTGTAGGGGTCAAGTTAAAATTGACTCATTTTTGAGCAGGAGAGCAAGGTCATTTTCTTGTAGCCTGGTAATTCCCTCTTTTTTTTTATTGGTGCTGTTATAGAACAACTTCTCCGAGGTGCTGGGACTTTGCCCATATTGCATCCCTCTTCCCATCCGGTTCCAACAATAAAACCCTTGCCTTTTTTGATCTCTGGCTTTCATGCTTGCTGACACACTCTGGAAAATTTAAGAAGGGAGCAAGGAATGGGTTAGTCACACTTGTTAATATTTATCCCATTGCAGAAAGAGTAGGGCTGACCTCAGAGCTTGGGCTTTGGAGAATAGTTATGAGAACGATTCCACCCAGCTGAAATGAAATCTGCATGCAAAGCTCGTTTGGTGCCTGGAAAGAGCTAGAAGGAAATAAAGGTCTTAAATGATATATTTCCGCAGTTAACGTTTTGTCCTGTTTACAGAATCTCACCAGAATACTGGGGGTTTTGTTTTGTTCATATGTTTTTCATAAGGATAAATATCCATGCAGTTTAAACATTTTCATTAGATTCAGAAAAGAGGGAGGATGTGGGGTTGTGTTTTTTTTCTTTAATTGTTAATCTCTCTTTTTTTTCTTTAACGGTTATTTCTTAAAACACTCTTTAATGTTTTAAAAAAATCTCAGGTAAATCAAAGAGATGGGGAAAGTGATTCTCTTTAATTATTCTTAGAGCAATTTTGAGTAATGTAGGCTAAATTAAAAAAATATACAAGCAAGATATTTTGGCTGGGAAGTATGTGTAATGTATGAACAGCAGGAAAAAAAAAAAAAGCCTTCCTTTCTAAATAGAAAATCTTTGAAAGTAACAGGGGGAAGCTGATGGGAAGGGCTGAAGTCCATATATTCCCACCTCCTCCGCCTTGTGCTCTCTTAAAGGTGAGCTGCAAAATGCAAAAGAGAAATGTGTTAAATTCAGATGACTCGCTTGGGTGTCAGGAAGTGGCTTGAACAACCACACGAAGTTAACTAACACATTCCCTTTTTTTTTGTTCATCCCCTCCCTCCCCTGCTCTTCCTGTGAAATCTGGTTTTTTGCTGCTGTGGTTTCTGCCTCCAGGCGGGAGCGCAGCCACTTGTCCACCCGAGCAGCACCCTGAGACCCCCCCGGGGCTTGCAGGGAGCCAAGACTTTCTGGGAGGCTCTTCTGGAAAGTAAGAGAGGAGGAGAACTTTAGAAAACGTATTCCCAATCTAAACATCCTCACTACGGGAGAAACAAGATTAAATGTGAGAAATGGTGTGGTGAGTTTGTGTTGCTTTGCCATTCATCTTTTGTCTGGTCAATCCATCCTATTATCATTCACCTGCTCTGCTCTAGGTCTTCTTCAGCAACGTGGTCCCTGACATCTGCAGTGTTCAGGATTGTGTCCACAGTAACCCAAAGTGTGAGTAGTGCTGTGTTTGACAACAAGTGCCTTCACTTGAGGCACTGAGAGAAGCAGTTTTTATGAGGGGAAGGGCTTTTTGAGCCGCAAGTGGCAGAATTTCGTTTGCAATTGGATGTGTGTGATGAGAATATGTCTTGTTTAAAACACTTTGAAAGTGGTTTAGGTGACCAAAAGAAAGCTGGGGAGACAAGACACCCTGATCCATCTGAAATAGTGCCACTGCCGTTTGCAATTACTCCTATCCCATGGACCAAGAGCCCTGTAGGGCCTCATGAAAAGGTACAGATACTGTACTGGCTGTTTCTCATTAACTTCCACTTTTCCCTCTGGAAATGCTCCCCGTGCCTTTCCCGCACTGCTTGGCAGTAGGTGTGCTAAGGAGAAGTTTTAAATCTAAATGGAAAGGAGTTATCTGATTTACAGTAAGTAGATTTTTCATTTGAAATGGCAACACACAAAGCCCTGTGCATTACCTTGCATCAATATAACACGCACGCACACATGCCATGTGTTTATGCCTAGGATATAAAAAGACTAAATTATTGCAATGCTGTGTGTCTGCATAGAGCTAATTCATGTACTACAGCATGTTTATCAAAGAACACTCCTTAATTGCATGCTAGTATTTTTTAATTAGTGATTAAGTTGTAAGACTCTGTCTCTCTGCTGATTTATGTTCTCTTTAGCTACAGTGTGAGTGACTCCTGCAGCAATTCATGGTTTTAGTTTTCTGTTCTGTAGCAATACACAAAATCTCCAAAATTGGGTTTTTGGTTTTTTTTAAAGAATAAACCCAACTACACATCTGAGACTCTTTAACCAAGGAAAGCCAAAATAGTGTATGAAAACAACGGCTGTTCTCTCTCTCTTAGGGACACTTTGGTTCTGTTTTCCCCTCTAACAAATTTATCAGAACTGTTCATTCTCTGTTACAGCCAGAGAAACAAACCGTGGATTTGGAAATATCTCTATAGTTTAGTCTCTGGAAGACAAAGTAAGTAAATTGAAGTAAAAACAGAAAGTGAATATTAATTCGCATTTCTCCATTGGGAAAAAGATCTAATGAATTTAGGAAGGAGGTTCTGCTCCTACTTAGTTGAACCTGAAGTCGCCCAATTGAACACGGTTCAGTGAAGGAGGAGGTGCAACATTTGATAAAACCATAGCAAGAGGAATTCGAGAAGCAATCCCGTTGCAAGGAGAGGGTTGTTCCTGCAGAGGATCGTTGCTCCTTCTGGTTTTTAGCTCTTTTTTTTTATTATTATTTCTGGTGTAAGCAGTTGTCAGCAATGAAGGAGGAGAAGTTAATATAACAGTGTGGGGACTCTGGGGTGTAATAACAATTTCCCCTTCACGTCCTGCTCTGGTAGCCCAGTGGAAAGACAGGGATCTTGTACTACACCGTCTTACCGAAACCTCTGAGGCCATAATCGGTTGCTGCAGGAGATGAGAAGGATGATTTAGCTAATGTAGAAGGGTTTTTACATGAAAGTGTGGATGCCAAAATGTGATCCTGCACACAGCAGCAGTAGCAGAGCTGGTGCAAGGAAGAATCAAGGCAGTAGTCTGAATTGCTGCATTATCCTGCATCCCTTCCAAAAACCTGCCCTCTCCATGAAAATCCTGATTGTCTGACATGGCCATGCCGATGGCAAGATGTTATGACCATGATTGCTACCAGTAGCCCTAATTTTCATCACCTCTTACCCTTTTTCTTCTACTCACCTAGCTTCTAGGGGGTAGAGGGCAAATAGCTCTGTGTTTATTTATTCCTCTATTAATACAGCATAGCCATGCCATGGTTTCCCTTTGGCAGGAGGTACTGCATGGCAGGACTCATATTTACAACACATTGTGGTGCAACAAGCACCTCCAAAATGTCCTTTTCTGTTACAGGCAGTCACCTTTTTTTCGAAGCCTTTCCCTCCCATCACAATTACCCACCCAAAATTGCCAGCTATTGGAAGTTTTAAAACTTTTCAAGAATGCAGTGGCTTCCTTTAGGCAGCAAAGCTGTGTATTGAAATATGAATTAGTAGAGTGTGTATCGGCAGGATAGACCATCTGCTGTGCTCAGCACCCGGGTTTGAAGCTGGTTGGCTGGCAGGACAGCATGTGTTTACAGAAAACCCTAACAGTTGTAAAGAAGCCATTTAGGTTTATCGTGTCAATTCCTGTACAACTCCACGCAGAGAGATTCCTTTCACAAACTCGCATAAAAAAGACAGATAGACTAGTTTTGACCTCTCTTGAAACATTTGACGGTTGAGTTTGTGGCATGGATAAAATATCTAGAACAGGAAAAAAAAAATCTTGTTATTTCTCCCTCTTAAGCATTAGACTCCTTGAATGCAACATCCATTCATAGCTTAGTTCTTGCATTATAATTTAACTGCCTTTTATTTTCCTTTCGAGATACAAATGCAGGAGCTGTACATGATTTTCATACCACATTATGCGAGCCATTATGAAAAAGCTGCCCAGAGTAATGGCTCCATTTCAACGTGATCCATATGCCAAGATAGAGGGATCATTTATTTTTCTTAAAAATTAAATGAGGATGGGATCAAAAATGTTATGTTTTGCCTATATGAGCAATATTCCTCTATCAACCATTCCAAATATATTGCCTCTTTGTAGCTTCTCTGCAATACAAATTGTCCATGGGAGGGCACATGGAAGGCTCACCAAAGGAGTTTATGCTGCTGCATAGCTTCCCTCTTATCAGGGCTATCACTTGTAAAACACCAGTATTCCAAGGACAGGGTAGAATAAAACCTGGGCATGACTCTGGGGATGCTTCTGGACTGAGCACTTGATTTTTTCATGCATGGAGAAATTACTAAAAAAACAATCTCTTTAGTGAATGTGCTGAAACCTTTGATACTGTTTATCAGGCATCTATACTGTACATATAATTCATGCATGGATGAATGCAGAGTGATAATGGAATGCTCTTCTACATAAAACTGAGGCTAAGACCAAGCCCTGTGGTCCCAGTGCCCTGCATGGGACTCCAATGGGCTTTTGGGCTGAGAAGATGAATTAAGAAACAGCTAGATTTGATGCATCTCTGAGATAACTCATTCCAGTGTGCAAAAGAAAGAAAAAGTATCTTAATGCATAGGTCTTAAGACTTCAATATTTTTTTTTTTTTTAATGCTTGATTCTTTTAATGGAAAAATCTATGAAGCAAAATGGAAGATGGCAAGTTGAGAGATGGCAGGATGGGAGAGAAAGCTTTTTCTTGCACATATACCCCAGCCAGCCACCTGTTTGTAAGGCTCCACATATGATTGCTTTAGGACTGGGGATTAAAAGCTGTATAAAAAGTAAATGTAACTAATATCCTAAATAAGAACATAGTATGTTGGTAGTTCATGAAGGGTTCTATGGGTTATGTGAAGTGGCCAAGCTTGGGTGAGGACAAGAGACCAGTAGGATGAAGGGAAAAATACCTGTATATAGCCCAGGTGTTGTACTCATAAGAATCCTTTCTCTAGGTCATGCCTTGGGTTCTAGGAAATGAAATATCAATGTGTTAGTAATTCTCTGTATTACTATGATTAGTATCATAGAGGTTTAGGTAACTTTTGCCCATAATCTTGTGTATCTATGAGTACTTACTGTATGTGTGTGTGTGTGTGTATGCCTATGTGTGTACAAATAAATATATAGAAGTTCAAATTCCCTTTAACCTGACCAAAAAGTGCCTGTGCTGGTAAGAGTCAGGATTTGGTACTCAGTAGTGGAGGAGAAGAACAGGGTGGATCAGGACTGTCAGACTGCAGCTACAGGAAGGCAGCAGATTAATACAAAAACATGAGGGCAGGCTCTCTCCTGGGGACTGCACTTCATATTTAGGGACATGGGGGAGTATAGGGTGTCTCCAGCTGAGATGCACAGGGTAACTGCAGAGGAGTTTAGTGCCCAGGACCAGATTTGTGAAGTGACATAGAGCACCAGAGGTTGCTGTGGAAAAACCCTGGCCCCTCTAAAAGCAGCTTGTAATGTAGCTGAGAGAGCAGAGCCCTGGTAAATCATCTGGAAGAGAGATTGGTAATCCAGCTATTTGAGCCACCTCTCTGCCTTTGGGTGCCCACCTTGGCCATTTGCATTAAGACACTTTCAGGGTAGATCATAACCACCTTATTTCAGAAAAAAATGGCCAGCCCTGGAAGTCTGCTGGAAAATAGCTGTTTTGTGGAGGTAAGCAGCTGATTCAGCTTGCACAAGATGTCATGGATGGGTCATCTGTGATAGAGCCTAAGGCTGAAGCCTATTTTGCATTTGTAAATGTTACAATCCCAGATTTCATTTTCATATTTAATGTGTGTGCCTTCAGTTTCTTGTTCTGATTTTGTTTGTAATTCAGTTTGCAGTCTATGAACTAACACTGCAGTGACTTTGTGTGTTGTGTTTCTATGTGTCATCTCTTTATTATTATCATCATCAATATTATTATTATCACTTATTTTGTGGGGAGATTCTTCTAATCTGCTTATTTCTGTTAGGTGGTGGAATACAGTTCCAAGAAAAGCATGACAGCGCCTATGATAACAGCAGTTTTCAGACTTTTCCTGATCATCCCTCATGAATGCCTGAGGATGGGATTGGTTCTCTTCCCTGTGTGGAGCAGAGCGATGCAGCCACATCACATCATCCAGTGCCTATTTTCAGGCTCTGTGCTGTGCCCTCCTGGGTCAAAGTGAAAATGGGAGAGGATGGCAAGCCAAGGCGCGGGGGAGATGACTCACTAGATTATTTTCTGCAATTCAAATATAACCCTTGAATTCTTGCCAATGTATCGATACCATCAGGCTCTCTTTCCTGCACCAAGCCTCATGAATTTATATTTATTTATACCATGTAATGCCTCAGTCAATATTTTTACCTTTTTTTTTAATATTTTGTTTATTTATTTTTTTCACATATTTTCTCCAAAACAGGAACTGAAAGACTAAAATTGCAACCCACCTAATGCAATTCCTGTAAATACAACATACCAAAGATTCCAACAAGTGCCATCTTTGGTATAACCGTGATCCTTCCCATTCCAGGCCTTACTCGAACTGACTCTGGGGCACTACACAGCCCATGACCTGTCTGAGGAAGATAAAAGCAGCTCAGCTAAGGTATGTTCTTATGCAGAGAGAGGGTATCTTTGCTCCTTTCCACTGTATACAGATGCTGGTCTGCAAAACCCAGCCCTGCTCCAGTTTGCATGTCCCGCTCTTTATTTTGGGAGGGCTCAGGTCTGGGACAGCTGAATTGGGGTTGTTGTTATTGGAGAAAATGCAAACATGTTGCTCATAGGGAGAAAAAAGGCTGATATCCCAAAAGACAACTTCACATCAAGAATCGTGTCTCAGGGATCATTTTATTCTCGAAAGGGGGGACATAAATACAGAGTTAATTATGACCAGAACCCATAGCAATAACCTGTTTATGGGAAAACTCTAGTCCTAGTCTAGAAGAGCTGTAATCTTACCCTGCCATCTGTAATTTGTTACTTTATTAAGATTACATTCTCAGCTAAAAAAAAAAAAAAAAAGAGTGAGTTAGTTTGATATGTTTATTGCCCTTTTGTCAGGATAGCAGTATTTTTTTCTGCTTTGAAAATAGATGTTCCTGCTTCTATGGCTATATATTTATCCTTTCTTTTAGCTTTTTCATTATTGTTCCCTTTAATCATTTAATGAGGAGTGCTCAGGTTCCTGATGATTAAAAATTATGACTTGCAGAGACACTGGCAATATCTTTGCTGGAGTAACGTTGATCCTCTAACTTTAAGACTTTAAATTCAAACCACATGTTTTTGCCACTAACTCCAAAAACAACCCCTGGAGTTGTGTGACTGTCACTAGAATATAAACCAAAGCTATTCTGCAAACAAAAGCTGCAGTATTTAAATTGCGATTACGGTCAGAAAAGCGACTATTTTAATCATTGCTCTGGTTTACTCGGGAGATCTGCTCCCTCTGCACATTCCAAATATCTCTGCAGATTTTTATAGACTGAAAGAAAATTTTACTGCTTTCCACCCCTCTTAGCCCTACGGAGGCCAGCCAAGGCAGGCGAGTGAGCCAGATTTGTTCCAGACTCGCACACCAGCGGGAGTGTGAGCTGAATTCCCGCGGCAGGACCTGTCGAGCGGATGATGTGCCTGCCAGGACGAGCAGCCCTGTTTTTGTGCTCCCTGAGCTCTCGCAGGGTGCAGGGCACTTAGAGGGGGAAGAACAAAATAAAAAAACAAAACCACAGTGGTTTTTTCCTGTAAACTAGTTTGGTTTGAAAAGAAAGAAAAAAAAAAAAAAACAAAAAAAAAAAAAAAAAAAAAACAAAAAAAAAAAAAAAAAAACACCAAAACCTGAAGGGCTCCTTGGGCTGCAAGGGCTTTTGTGAATGCAGCTACCTGGATGCCACCCCGCTCCAGGGGTAGGGTCTTTGAGCAAGGGAAAGAATGAATTTAAAAATACATTACATACAGAACCGGGAAACTGAAAATAAGACACAAATGTCTCAAAGGGATTTTCTTTTCTTGCTGGCTTTGAGGAGCTAATTCAGTTCCTTTAACATATTCCTTACGTGGACACTTTATTATAGCCTTCTAGGTGCCGAGCTTCATCCTCTTTGGGCTCCTATAAACCCAATCACTGCTTCCCCCTGGTCCTCAAGCTCCTTTTTTGTGTGTTTGCTACATCAGGAACCAAACCCCATTTTAGAGCTGGCTGCTTTAACTCACTATCTGTACTTATGAAATGCAATTTTCTGCGAAAATCTCTTGTTACAGTATTGGGAATGCTGCTCTGATATAGCTGTATTCAAAATAAATTTTGTTAGGAGAGCATCTAATTCATTTTAGATGGTTTTATTAGGCGTCTTTTAACAAATCCCAGAGTATGTAAATGAAATATAACTATACGTACATATTCATCAGTCTGTTCTTGGAATTAAATACGAGTGCTGTGACATTTGGTTTTAAGGAATGACTAATTAACATGTGTGCAGGATGTTCTCATCTTCCTGCTTTGGTGTCCCGGAGTCAGGGAAAAGCAGACAAAACGTATTTCCACTCTTTCTATCATAGTTTGCAAAGCAGAAAGCTGCTCACGACAGCCAAGAACTTCTCAGGCGTTTCTGTACCTGTTGGGTGCTGACACGGGGCCCCTTCTTGAGCGTTTAGTGTTGTTAAATGTCATCTCGTCTGTGCCGGGGCCAGGATCGCAGTGAAAAAAAACAGCTTTGCATCTGACCTGGCTTTTAATAATCACACCAACAACTCACAGAGCACAATAAAGAGCAGGACAACTTCTGGAGTACAGCCAATGTGCTGTTGATATACTTCCACAACGGGATGCTGGACAAACAGGCTGAGCCCTAAGATGCTCCCCATACCTACCATCCCGGAGATGCTCTCTAGGAAAACCTGGACTGGACCCTGTGGCGATGTTTGATATTGGGAATGCTGGACTTAACTGCACTGCTGGTAACAGAAACAGAGAAAACTCCACTTTATTTTTCAGTGGGGGTGGCTTGGTTTGCTTTTGTGTGAGAGTAACGTGTGTACAGGACACACACTTTTTGGAGCAGAAAAAAATAATCAGGAAAAAAACTCACCATAATTTCTTTCTGAGAATGCTGGGGGAAGGCGGGCACACCACACTGCCCTGTCTGAGCGCCTTAAAGAAGCTGACCAGAACAAATCTCAGCAGGAACACACAAACCTCTATTATACCTTTCAAAAAGCTCCCCATTGAATGCAGCCAGGCAGATGGGAAGGGCCCTTTTATTTCCTTTTTCTTTCTCCGCCTGAGTTCATTCTCTCCCTTTGGGGAAGCCACGTTCAAAGACATGCCAAATGCATCAAAACCTTCCCAGTAAAGTCCCTTTCACCTCCCGGCAGGGCAGGGCCGGGACTGGAGCGTGCTGGGAGCGCTGGGTCCGACAGTGACTTTCAGGACTGTGTGTGGTAAATCGTGTGCACAGTTCCCAAAACAATGCCCTGAATTGGATGTCTAATTCCCTGGAAATTAAATCCCTCAGCTGGTCAGGGAAAATGGGAGCCAAAGAGATTAAACAGTGCAGCAGGGAGAATCTTTGAGGGTTGATGGTGGGGTTTCTTGTGGGTTTGTTGGGGTATACTTCTATAGCAAAGGGGTAATAAAGTAGTGGTTTAGTGTTGCTTCCACTATTTTAGTTTTAACTATCCCCTTCTTTCCTCCCAATAATCCCCACGAAAAACTACTTCTTTATACTCATTACCCAACAGGTGAGCTCAGTCCCAGCAAGCACAGCCCTATCTTGGGATGCAGAATTGATTTCTGAGTCCTTGGGATGAGCGGGGGGGATGCTGCAGATACAGACCCTTCCCCATGGCCCCTGGCATCTCACATCCTGCTCAGCTCCCCGCTAGTGCCTGCAGCTCCCAGCAGCTCCCGGGCCCTGCACTGCTCACCACAGCCCTGGCTCGGATTATGAATCCCAGTGCAAACTCAGCTGGAAATGGAGTCGTTTGGGAGTCAGAGAGGCCAGAAACAGGGCTGAGACATTCTCACTGATTTTTTGTTGCTGGTTTATTAAATATGAGCAGGTCCCACCATAGATCCTCCGGTGCAGCGCAGCGAGTGGCTGGATGCTAGATAAAGCACAGTCCTTGCTCCTCAGGAAGTGATCTTTTCCCGCAGGGCTGTCTTTTAAGTGCTGCAAGTCAAAACTTAGTGGGCCTCACAGTGGCAATTTTTTCCTTAAAAAAAAAAAAAAAAAAAGAGAGAAGCACTTTCCTATGTATTTTTACTGACAAAAGCCTGAAGCTTCCTTTATATGCTTTATTTTCTTTCTCCTCTGAAACGATCGTTAGACAAAAGCAGTTTTGCTGCTGGTTAATCAAGAGAGTGATGTGGCCCTGCATTTTAATCCTAAACCAATTAGCAGGATTTGACATCATGCCATTAGACTGCTTGAAACAAAAATCAAGGACAGCGTAATGCAGCTAGAAAAGAACAATAACCATCAGCGCTGCCCTGTCAAAGGGGAAGGAAGAAATTTGGCTGCGTCTGTAATTTCCAAGCAATCCCCCTTCCCTCAAACCTGAGCTTTCAAATGAGGAAGCTAAATAATAATGAGAGGAGGAAATGTTGAATCTCTAATCACGTTACCCTAAAACTGCACCACTTTTAAAAGCAGGAATCACTGTTCTTGCTCCTGAGCCGATGCAAATTGGTTGCATTTTTAAGCCCTGAGCTGTGTTTTGTGATTTCTGCAGCGGGCGTTCTGTGCTTTGCAGGTTGCTCGGCGTCTCGGATGCAGATGTACAGCGAGGGACTCCACGGGGTGTGAACACGCCAGCATCCCTAAGAAACAACTTCCTGGACATGGAAATGTTTGCTGTGTCCCAACCAACCCTAAGATAATTAATGAACAAAGCACCTTTTAGCAACTGCACTTTCTGCTGGCAGAAACACACCTTACAGCTGATCCCGCCGCGGCTGGGACTGGAGCCGGACTGGCAGGCATTAGCCAGGCCACGGCTGCTGCCTGCGGGCAGGAACGAGCCTGGCAAAGAGACATGGTGAGAACAAAAATGCAGGCAGGCCCGGGGGTGCAGTATTTGAGGGATGAATGCCTAAAGCACACCGGGGACTCCGCGCCTTGCTGCGCTCTCGGGGCTGGCAACGGAGAGCGGAGAAGGAGAGGAACCCAGCGTCTCGTAAAGCAGCATATGGATAGAGCGCAAATGGATGGGGTTTTATGTCCTGTGCAATATTTTCATTGATATTTATTTTGATTTAATTTGGCTAATGTGCAGGAGAAATGAAAGCGTGCCATACTCCTCAACATCTGATGAGGAGCTGAATACTTTTTGAAATTAGTATTCCCACATAGTATTCCCACATAGGTCTGCCCAGCAACTGTGCTGGAAAAGCATGAATCACTCCATGTAAATCACGGGATGACCCTTGGAGCAGCAGATTGTTTTTTAAATGTTGAATTGTTTCTGTTAGTATTACAGTTTCTAGTCTTTCAGCCTTTTGTCTATAACTTTAATTTTCCTTTTAATGAATGTGGAGTTTCACACACTCTCAAACCACTTCAAAGAGAGGGATTTTAAAAAAAATATTAATAAAATATTGTGAGATTTGTTATAAGGGGTGAAAGATGGCAATGGTCCTTATCCCTGCTTTAAGAGAGGAGAGGCTGAAGTGGAGCCAGCAGCGACGGACACAAATTGTAGCAAGAGGTTGGAGAGCAGGGTGCAAATCTCTGCCAAAGACTTCCAGGGTGAAGTTGGGCAAGTGACATAAATCTTCCTCTCTCGTAGCTGCCATCTGCAATACGGGACAAAAAGAGCCCGTTTCCTCCACAGGGATCTGTATATAAATGCCTTAAAATTGGCGAGGGGCAACAGCGATGGCAGGGCCATGCGCCGGCTGCAGAGGAACAAAAAATAATTCCCCAAAGAGGTCACAGGCAAATAAATCCTCTGCCTTCCCGCCAAAGCAGCGATCCCAAAGCTTTGTGGCTCTCAGTTTTGAGGGAATAAATTTGTGAGAGGAGAGCGGACTGGGTAAGGTGAGCAGGGGTTGGTGGGATACCCAAATCATTACACCCAAACCCCCCCTTCGGCCCAACAAGGCATCCCCAGGGCTGCCTCCTGCTGCACCACTGGGATTTTAATGTCCCACTTCCCTTGACTGTTAATAAAGGAACAAAAAGCACATTTGCCTCCTCAAGGGTGTTGTGAGACAAAGTTGGTAAGTGCTGAAAAGAAACCCAAAGCTGAGGAGAAAGCTGGCTTTGTTGCCTTCGGATACAGACCACCACAGACCTTGCTCAGATTTTGCTGTAACAACTCTTGAATGAAAACGTGTTCTTCCAGAAAACCCATCAAACACATCCTGGCTCGAAACGGCTGCCAGGGTAGTGAAAGGAACTGCAGATTATAGATCCTTGGGGCTCTTGTGGCAGCAAAATGTTTGTCCCATGGATTTGAGCCGGATCCAATGAATCCAAAAAGTGCTCGGAGTGACTGTTTAACACACCCTGTAGGAAAAAAAAGGGGAAAAAAAGCTAAAACCAAGAAACGCAAAACAAGAAACAACAGAAGAAAAACACTTTATATTAAAATAATAATAATACTGAGACATTGCACAGGAAAAGGAAAATTCAGAAGGTCAAAGGCTAAACCTTCGCCTGAATCTTAAACTGAAATGGAAAGGAAAAAAAAATTAAATTCAATTGGTCAGACCTTGTAAACTAGGGTTGAGGCTTAAAAAATTAAGTCTCCAAGGACAACAGCAGGACCAGACTGAATTTTCAGAGTTGGAGGGGGCACCTTAAGGTACCATAAAAGAGGTAATGTCCATATGAAAGATTACTGATCCTGAATTTTTTCTACCCTGTATCTCTCTGATTTCTACAAAAGTAAAAGCTGTATTTACATTTTTCAAACATGTATCAATATCATAATGCATATTTTGTGTGTTCACAATAACATTTTTTTCGATGGGAATATTTTTTTTTAAAGTTGTTCTAAGCTAGAGCAAGACAAGGACAAAATTATCACAAAAGGAAGTTGAGTAAGGAGTGTATCCATAGTCTGATATAATTGAAGCATAATTTACTGAAAGTAGTTAAAGAAATAGCTACTGAAAATAGTTAAAGAAATGGCATCTTTAACAGAATGGTGGGTTTCTATTGTATTCCAGGCAAGCAAATATATCAGTCAACATCTGAGATGGTAATGGGATGCAGACAAAACACTGCAGCTGCTTCGTTGTTTTCAGGTGCATATTATATTTGTAAAGAAGTTTTACCCTTATTAAGAAAATATATATACTTGTCTCTCTGAGATTTTTACTTTCCCTTGTTTCATTTCTAGCTTCATAAAGCATTTTGTTTTTATTATTTTATCATTTTTTATTTTCACCTGCAAAGCCAGTCTCCTTAGACTTGCATTAATTTGATTTGCATCCATCTTAATTGAAGTTGATCCATTTCAGTCTTGGCAGAATATTGATAATAAATGGAAATGAAACACCATTCAGCAAACTCCAGCTTACCAGCAAAACCACGGAGAAAGCAGAAAAACTGGGACCATCTCCTGGAATCAGTTCCCGGGCTACAGCTCAGTCTTTGTATGTGTATTATTTCATTTTATTTTTTTTATAGCCAAATAGTTATCCCCATAATTGTATTTGTAATTTCAAAGGTGCATTATTATACTAATTGATGATAAGCACTTAGCAGTCACAAGAAATACTAATTGAAGAAGAAGTTCTCCTCTCCTAGCAGGGACAGTGTTCCCTAATCCTCAATATAGAAATTGGTTAAAGAGAATATTTCTTTTATAGTTTCAGCTCTTCAGAAAGCCTGCCATGTCCTAAGCCAAAGCAACAACCCATTAGGAACAGAGAGATGTACTTTGGTCCCTCATGCCAGCTTTTTACTTATGTCTGTCATTTAATTTCCCCCATAATATACGGAAAGTCTTATCCAACATCTTCATTTTCATTCAGTAATGAAATCATGGTAATATCCCACTTTGCACTTGGCTGTCTCCTAGACACTTTGGAGGTGTCTGTCACCATGGTATGTATATAGAGAGAGAGCCCACCATCCAAAAATGACAAGTCAGTGAAGCTTCCCATTATAAAAAAGGTCAAAGTACTACAGGACCCTATTATGATCACTTAAAACGGCACGAGGCATTAAAGTTATGAGTGTGGGAAAGGTGTAAAAGACAGCTGGCTGCCTTGATATGGCTGTGGCTGTCGCTGGGCTCTGCAGTCAGTTGCTCTTCTCACTTAGATTTGCTTTTTTTTCCTCAAATAAGAGGTCACTTTGTGCCATGCCAGAAGGTGCTCTGCTCATCCACTGTTCTGCAGTCCTTCACAGCTTTAATCTGGATAGGTAAATTGCATCCCTAAATAGTTTGAAAGGCAATAAAAGAAGCACACACAAAAATTACTGCAGCTTCTACGTTCTAGAAAAGGGGGGAACATGTCCTGAAGAGCTCTCTTTATTAATATGAGATGGCAAATATTTTTTGCTGTTTATTAAATCATATGAAAGGTTAATTATGGTTAGCGACTGTGGGTAGAAAACAATTCTTGGAAGATGCTTTTGTAACAACAGGTTGGCAGTATGCAGAAGCCATCTGCTTCCTGCAAATGTTAAGGTACAATCTCAAACTTGTGAGGTTAAAAATTACAGATTGCAGAGTAGTTTGGTAGAAGGAAAACCCATGTTGTGTTGATGTAAAGTTGCTCAGTCTCCTTGACACACAGCCTGGAAGGAATGCCAAGTTCCCTAAAGGACGGTGTTTGGCTGGAGAGGACCCTCGCTTGGGGTATTCTGCACTCACTCTGGCTGTCTACAGAACTAATTAAGTCATTTTTGTGCTGTGATTCATCTCTTTTAATACAGGAATTGGTTTCAAATCCTGACCCATGAAGAGGAATGAATCGTGGATATAATATTCTGCTTTCAAGTGAGGAATTCAGCTCCTTCCATGAAGGACAATAAAACATGGCCATCATTATCAGGGCAACGCACTCCTGAAACTTGTTGCTTCAATCCACAATATAGAGTTTGCCACAACTGCAGCCTCGTTGTGGTAAGGACTATTTGTTTGAAAAAGAGCTGTCATCGTCATTTTATATAGTGAGGGCAAAAATATAGGAAGTGATTTGTCTGTGAGCATGCAGGGAGGTTGGGGCTAATGGAATCAAACCCTGATTTTTCAGATCACAGTGAAGTGCCTTAACCACAAAACTATTCTTCCTCTCTGTGGGTCAGCTACTGTGCCTTCAGCATTTGGGCTGGGTTTTCAAACATGTTTATCATCTTCCAAGAATCAAGTTTAATTCTGCTGAGTTTTCCACTTCCATGGAAAATAACACTCGGTTTCTCCTTACCCTCTACAGATAATGTTGCCCGACTTCACCTGCTCCCACCAAGGAAACACAGGTTAAACCACCTGTAAGAGCAGGAATGGGGAACTGCCACTGCCAAGTCAGTCCCCTTCACTTTTCACACAAACAGGGAGAAACTATTTTGAGTTTTTTCTGACAGACTGATCTGATGTCATGAAACCTTCGACCCCTTTCCTGCTCTCCTAATTTACCTGCAGCTCCTCCCCAAGCTCATGCCCAGGATCCAGCTGCCTGCTGGCTGCCATGTAAAAGGGCTTACTTGGGAAAAATTTTATCTCTGAAAGGGTGGTCGGGCAGTGGAACAGGCTGCTCAGAGAAGTGATGGAATCACCATCCCTGGAAGTGTTCAAAAGGCACGTGGATGTGGTACTAGGGGACAGGCTTTGGTGGTGAACAGAGCAGTGCTGGGTTAATGGTTGGACTCAATGATCTTAGAGGGCTTTTCCAACCCAAATGATCTGTGATTTCCAAGCACTGCCAGCAACAAGACACCGAGTTGTTTACTGAGCAGTAAAACAATCCAGGGCCTTGTTTCCAGTACCTCTGCCCTACACGTTTTTGTTGAGGCTATGCATATCTGCAGGGGTCTCTTCTCCAACTGTGCCTTGTTTTTTAACAGATACTTTTCAGTTAGCTGACTATTTTTCTAAAACACCCTGTAAAGGGGCTTTATCTCCTCTCTTTGCACTAGAGCTGATGATTCACTCCATTATCAACACCTCCTGCCAAGAGCAGGCCTGCCATTGAAATCCCTGTGGATGTAGGAAAGAGGGGCTGATCTCTTGGGCTAATCTGCAGAACTCCCATTCATTTATCACAGCCTTGCTCCTGATCACCAGGAGCAGCAGCAGCAGGACCAACCCTAATCTGCATCGTCCCCTCCTGCTGCCAGCAGTGCTGCTGTTTCACTGTGTGTGAAGTCCTGAGCACAGGGATTCTGGTGGGCTGCAGTTGATGCAACTTCTGTTTCTGGGCTGGAACCACTGACAGGGAAAAAGGAGACAGCTCTATTCATCTCCCTGTCATTTTGTCAACAGACCTGGACATTTCCTTCTCTTCTTCCTACTCTGATCTCTTCAATGAAACTGAAGATCATTATGGGTAATACCAGTAACATTTTTATCAGGCTTCCCGGAGTGCCCTGCAGGACTTGGCTGCATGTGAAACATATAGAAATTAGGGATGAGATGTTTCAATCCCTCCAAAGGGACTTGGATGCCCGGCATCCATTAAAATGAATAACAATCCCTGTCCTGCCCTCAATGGCCAAAGCCCAAATTGCTCCACGAGATGGAAACCATCTTGGTTAATGCATGGACACTTAAGCCCTCAGCATCTGACTTCACTTATATTTTATTTCCAGCAAACTTAGTTGATGATGTCCAATGAAACACTTGTGCACCCACCCGCTCCCCGACAGCTCATCAGGCTGTTGCTTGCCAGCTCTGCTATGAGGGGAAGGTGATGAAGGTACCTAATTTGTTTGCAGGTTGGTGAATGATATAAAAGGTTCCTCATCCATCATAATAAAGGCTTTCAAAAAGCCCGAGACAAATGTTCCTTCCCTTCGTTTCGCCTGTGCTGCACAGGGACATTTGAAACGGAGGGAAAGTTCAGTGCGGCCACATACTGAGGGATGCACACAAATCACAGCTGCTGCTAATTGGATCCAGGAATCTAATTGGTCCCTCATGGTTGGCCATGTTACATATTGGGTCGTTGCAGCGCTGACAGGGGCTCCATGAGGGCTTGTTCCAGTGGACATGGCAGCCCAGTGGCAGGGCCATGCTGGCCCTGTGGCCAGGCCATGGAAGGGGCTGACCCTGGAGCCAGGGGTGCAGAGCTGCCCCAAGCATCTTGAGCTGCTTTTGCTTCTCCTGGCCTGTTGAGGGGGCTGAGCCACTTCATGAGCCACACAGGTCACTCACTAAGCAGAGTCCTTGCCCAGCAGAAGGGGGAGATGAAGGCATAAAATAACATGTAATAATGTAAAATAACATGTAATAATGTAAAATAACATAAAATAATATCAAATAACTCCAGGTGCTTGCTCTGAGGCTAATGCCTCATCCAGAAAGCATCCCTACACCAAAGCATTGAGAAGCACCACTAAATTGCCAGAAAGAGGATGTTTCCTGTCCAAAGTGCAAAGCAAACAGCCTGCCTGTACTAAGGACTATTGGCTTCTTTTAACCCTGACTGATGACCCCAACCATGAACTCTGGACTTGGATCCTCCTAAGTTACACAGAGCAAAGAGCTCTGGGAAGGTGTGGAGGAAACACCCAAAGTTTAGTCTCAGGTCCATTCTAGTTCTGGAGAAGGCTCTGAGTCTTCTTTTATTATGCAAATCTCCTCAGACAATCCTAATTTTAATAAAGTTGATTGATCATTGTGCTGGGGACAAGGACAGTTATTCCCTGACTTACGCTATGTCATTTATTGAAGCTGTATCCTTAAATGAATTACTGCAGGGATCATTAAATTTTGACTTAAATTGGACATAGTAAGCTCATTTAAAAAAATAAAAAGCTTAGCAAGTTATATATAAACTAGAGGGAAAATGAATCTCCTCAAGCTGTCTCCCATCTTCTTCCCAAGCAGGAACTCAAAGGGCAGATTTGCAAAGGGAAGTTTTAATTTGCAGGGCAAAATTTCATGAGGGCACTTTGAAGCTACATTTGTGCAAATCCTAATTGAATTATGGGCTCAAAATGTGGAGCTTTATTCTCATTCAGCTCAATGAGTCCCCAGATTTGGGGCTGGCAGTAGAAATACGGCTACCCTGGAGAAAGAAGGTGAAAACTGCCATCCTCTCCTTGTGTAGGGAGGAAGTGGGTGATGCTCCCATGGTCTGCACTGTGAAAGCTGGGGGTACAGAGACCCAGAGAATAGGCAGACAATTTTTTTTTATGGGATTATGTTAAAAAATCATATTAAAAAAAATTAAGTGCTTGAGGGCTTTAGGATCTGAGTACTCATTCACTGAGGGCTTTTAGAGGGAAGATGGAGATGTTGAACATAGATCTTGGTGTTTGCCTCACAAGCTTTGGAAAACAGTGCAATATTTGTTGATTTGGTTCCTTGTGTATAAAACTGCCAACATCACTTCTTTGTGCTGAGAGTAATCACAGGAACAACCACGGGGACTTGTGAGGGTGGTCATAGACTGGCACAGGTTGCCCAGAGAAGCTGTGGCTGCCCCATCCCTGGAAGTGTCCAAGGCCAGGTTGGACAGGGCTTGGAGCAACCTGGCCTGGTGGAAGGTGTCCCTGCCCATGGCAGGGGGTTAGAATGAGATGATCTTCAGGGTCCCTTTCAACCCAAACCATTTTATGATTCTATGAATATTCATTCATTAAAGAAAAAAGACTTCACCTTTGCCTATGGAGACAGGTTTACAATAAGGTGGAAAGACTATAAGCAAAAATAAGGTGATAAAGCAGGGCTTTTAATTAGGAGTATTTAGATCCACCTTGACTTCCTGGTTGCACATTTAAGTCACACTTATTGACCCCACCTTACACATCCCAGTCAAACCATCCTGGGGGAAGGGGAGAGCTCAGAGGTTAAAGGCGTTGCAACTACATGTGCTGCATCAGCTAGCTCCCCGTTTTCCATGCCTCTCTGTGTTTTAATTAAAAATCTTAATTAATTTTTCCCTTTGTGGGAAAATTGCATTCAGTGTGGGGATCAGTGATGGACACATCTCTTGGGAAATGGAGCATTTTGCTAGAGAAAGGAAAGATACCTTTTCTTTAATGGCTCTTATGCAGCAAATTCTAAAGGGCTTCAGTTTACAACCTCTTTGTGCTGACTTGCTTGGTCATGGCAGGATCAAGCTGCTGTTCTAACAGGAGATTTCAAGGCAGCTACTAATATTTAAAAAAAAAAAAAAGGGGGGGGAAAACTGTGCTATGTTTCAGATATTTGGTGACATATAAACGCAGAACCAGTGTATGTATACCCAAAAAAAAGATGGAAAATAACATGAAATTTCCATATCTCCCTGCTTTTTGTGTTCTGGCTGGGGGCTCAGCATCCAAGAGGTACAGTCCTTTCTCCCTAACCAAAAACTGCTTTTTCTCTCGATGGAAATTTCTATTCCATTGCCATCTTGTGGTTTCCTGCAAAAACTGCTGGTGCTGCAGAATTCCTGCCTCACACTGCTGGTGCTTAATTGCATGATGGCACTTCTTAAAAGGCAATATCCACTGGACATGAGATACACGGGTAACAGCAATTAATATTGTGTAGTCGGGCCTGTAGCAGTGGAGGTGGGAGGGGAAGATGGTGGAACTCAATTCCAATGTGAGAACTCAAAGGGCTCAGCACTGCCTTTCCCACCAGGAAGCACAGCCACACTGCTCACTCTCCTGTGTTACATAGAAATCATCCATGGATTTTGGCTTTGCAAATGCAAAGGTGGCTATGGGATGGATCCTAATCCATGAGAAGGACCAGGAGAAAACTCTCCTCCAAATGATGAAAGGCTGTCAATTGGAGTAGAATGTATGGCATAATTATCATAGAATGTTTGGGTTGGAAGGGACCCTTGAAGGCCTTTTAGTTCAACCTCTCTCAGAGGTTGACCCAACCTGACCTTGAATATTCCCAGGGATGGGGTATCTCATACCTATGCAATTCTCTTTTTTTTTTTTTTTTCCATTGGTTTTCACATTTTACTTATTTGATTAATTTGAGCTGCAGTGAAACACTGAAGGGCAAAACCTAGATTTCTGTTTTTTATTATATGGTTATCATGGCACTAGAACTGGTTTGGGAATGTCACTTCAACCTACCCTTCTGCTTCTCTTTACACAAAGGTGTAGGCTTTGTGAAGACTACAACGATGTTCAGTCCGATGGATGTGCCTTGCACCGACAGTTTACCAAAGTCCAGCAAAAACTGTGCTCTCCAATTCATTTCCACGTGTCCCACCAGTGTTCATCCCCAGGTTAAAAAGCCTCCATGCCCTAAATCAGCAGGGCTGTGTAAGAGCCCCCCTTATGCCAGGGGGGAAGCAAAGGCTGCAGTTGCAAGGGAGGATCATTTAGGGCTTGGGGTTGTAATTGCAAAGAGGGAAGAGGAAGGAGGATGAGCTGCAGAAATTATCATCAGGCTGAAAAAACTCAACTCCAAGCACACCAGCAGCCTCTCTCCAGCCCAGCCCACTCTGTTGCTCTTGTCAAAATCCCCTTGCCTTGATTTCATCTTGCTGGAAATGGAGTCTTTGCAGGAGGCTGTGTGTGTGCCCCTGCTTTTCCTCAGTAAGGCAAGGAGAGCAGGAATGTTGAAACTCAGCCGGTGGTTGGGAAATTGCCCCCCTCTAATACAAGCCAGACCCATGGAAAACCTCCAGGTCTCAAAATCCCTCATCGGCCCAAGCAGGACTTTGATGACGAAAAGCAGAATAAAAGTGAACAGGAAGAAAGCGAGTTTAAATAAGTCTAAACAAGGAACAGAAGATTTTGAGAAAGCAAAGTGAGCAGCTGTGGGCAAACCCAGCTGCTTTGCTGCCCCAGAAAAAGCCCAGAAACCATGGAAAATGCCATGTGGTGGTGAATGGCACGGAGGCCCCCAAGTCTCTCCATAGGCAAGTGCTTATGGGATGAGCACTACAGGCAGGGGAGGACAATGAGTTAATCTGTGAGCAGTTTTGCCAGTGAAGAGTCCTAGTGAAGTCAGTGATTTTTAGTGAACGAGGTTTGTTAAATATAGAGCTGGAAACATGACCATGACCCCACTGGTCCATCTGCTTACTGGACTCAGCACCACTGCTGGGGTAGATAAACATTTGCTGATGATTTTATCTGGGACTGTATTATTGCACTGAAGCTTTGCCACAAGCCAAAAGAGTGGTACAGTAGTGTGAGTCCCAGCTTCTCCACCCTCTGTCTCACTCCTGGCCATGTAGCCAGTCCAGCTCTTGGAGCCACACAAGGAGGACAAGTCTTTCCAGGCACTGACAGGCAATGGGTCCATATGACCTTCCTTTTTTCAGTCTTGCCATAAAACCTGCAGAGAAACTTCAGATGTTGGTTGCCACCTCTCAGCACCTCCCTGGGAGGCAGGTGCCCATGTCAAGGTGCTGGAGCT
The DNA here is from genome assembly GCA_038380795.1 of Pyrocephalus nanus. Taxonomy (NCBI): domain Eukaryota; kingdom Metazoa; phylum Chordata; class Aves; order Passeriformes; family Tyrannidae; genus Pyrocephalus; species Pyrocephalus nanus. The sequence goes on along the minus strand of CM076269.1, from coordinate 10,820,784 downwards.
GCTTGGATGGGAATGAGGCAGCTCTTGCTCAGGAGTGTTTGAGCAGAATGGCCAGCACGCGTGTGCTCAGCCAGCTTTGCACTGTGAGATGATCTCCTCTTTTTTTAGAGCAATCAGCTGGGACACAGGGGCCCTTGTCTCTTGGGTTGTTTTGGCAGCACTGGGTATTCCTGACATAGCCCATCCAAGCTCCTGCTGCCAGCCCTTCCTCTCACAAATATGGGAACTTGCTGCCAAGCTGTGCCCCATCTACTCCACTCTTCATTTGCACCTCCTGGAAACCTCTCTTCTTCCTCACTCTTTGCCCTGGGCTATATATAAAGGGCTAATCCCAAAGCAAGCGGTGTTAAAGAAAGGGCTGCCGTGGACTTCAGGACACTGCAAAGACCTTAGATGCTTACTTCAGGGTGGATTTTCAATAGCTGATTAAATGACCAGAGGGGAGCAGCACGGGCTGGGACACTTCAAACCCTGTAAGTGAGCCTGCATGTGCTTTCTTCCCCCCCCTGGGAAAAAGGAATATGTGAGGGGTTGAGACAGGCTGATGCTCACCAGTGTCCTTTGACAGGACTTATCTCCATTTACATTTTCATGAGTGAGATGTGAAACGCTGAAATGAAAACTGCAGCAGTTTCAGTGCAGAATATCCAGATCTGTGCTCTGGGTTGTCATGTGCAGAATCCAACTGGAGAAGATCAAAAGGAAAAGGGTCTATTTTTGGGTTTGCATGTACTAATTACTCTGAACAAATGAGCAATGCATCTGAGAAGTAATCAGTAATCTTTTTTTCAGGTTTCCATCTGGTAAAACTCTTGTAGGTGCCGTAACTTCAGAATAATTTCAAGCCTGTCGTTCTCACTGAAGACTCTGAAGTTGGAGTCAACCAGTGAGTGAAAGAATACAGATTTGCTGTTGTGTCACTCATGTCCATTCAGAAAACTACTAAAGCAACATGCCTCAGGGCTGTGAACACCTACACCCAGTAATTCTGGATGTGGTGAGTTTTATAGTTGTTGCAGAATCCCCTTTGCAAACCTGTGAAGTTACACCAAGGTGACAGTTCCCTGTGCCTCTAAATCCTGTTCTGCAGTGATAATAAAATGGCACAGTGGGAAATGGGGAGGGTTGTGAGGATGAAGGATGTAAGAGTCAGAATTACAATCTGGACTTAACTATAGTTTGATTCCTACATGAAGGCTGGAGTCTTGCCATATTATATTCAAGGAGCGTATCATTACTCAAGGACTCAAAATCGCCATTCCTCGATGACAGATGAACTAGCACAGACTTGCAGGCTGCTTCCTTGGGAGGCCAGTGGTGATTCTGAGGTGAACTTCACAGATTTTTGTGAAACTGAGGTTTCACATAATTCATGACCAAGTTCCACCCACTGAATTGTGGTGTCACGGACCCATGGAAAAGAGTGGGAGCAGAACGGGAGACCTTGGAGCTGTTGCTTTTTAGATGCTGGTTTTTGCAGAGTATTCTGTGCATCATTCTGAATTTAGGCTTGTTTTTGTATGAAAACAATTGGCTGGCAAAATGGCTATAAGTATTCCTAGTAGAGTTGTGTTGGGGGAAAAAAAATATTCCTTTTTTTCATGGAAAATTTTGACTTTATAACTCAAACCTTGAAAATTTAAACTGAAAACTGTGTGAGCTTCCCCAGTGTGACTTGTTTTCCAACAAAAATAAAATAGAGTAGATAGAAAAGGAAAGTTTCTGTTTTCAATCTGAAGGAAATTTTCCTTTCCTACCAGTTCAAATAGCTGGTAGCCTCTAGCATGTCCTCTCTGCCGGCCTTCAGCTTCCCTGTTGATCCTGGATCAGCGTTTTCCGGGAGGCAGAGGAAGTTTTGCAGAGCTAAGAAAGGTCTATGCTTGGCCACAGCTCTTTCTGAGCATGGACAATGTCACTGGAGTATTTGCAGCCACTTTGACATGAATTTCCTAGACACTGATGGAGATGAGACACCTGTGGCCATCGAAATTAAAGAAGTCTCTTACCAGGGGGTGATCAACAATAATCTGATTTTCAATGAGGTGTTTTTTCAGTCAAGAACTATAGAAATGCAAACTGGTTAACCCTCTGTTGTTGAAAGATTTGAGCAACTGGAGGGGTGAGGTGGTGGATGGACTCAGCTGGGATGGTTCTGCTCACTGTGGTCACCACTCAGAGCTGGGTCCCCCTTGCCTAAATGAGTCATTTGCATTTTGGGTTTGAGGTTGGACAGTGCAGGGACTGCATCAGAAAAGCTCACTCTGATTTCAGAGCAGAGCTGATGAATTTGGTGGGGATGCTAAAGGGGCCCCATGCAGTGGCCTCCCACCTCCCACGACCACCCGTGCGTGGTGTCACCATGGGCAAGGCACGCCCAGTGACCTTCGGAGAAAGAATTGCATTTGCAGGGGATAAACTGTTCCCCACATATCCCGTCTCTGGCAAAAGCCTTGACTGTTAAATTAAACCCATTTTGCTAAGGGTTTTTAATGCTGCTTGCCCATATGCAGAATTATGTCTTTAAAGATTAAAAAATCCAATATAAACAAAATAAATCCAGGGAGCTGAATGTATGAATCATTATTTTAGTACATATTGTCCATTCTAATCTGCAGTCCAATTGTGAAGTCATTCAAAATGCTGCTTCTCAGTAATTAGCAGGAATCTAACTCAGAGCCAATTTCTGATTAAATGTGCTTAAAATCAATAAAACATCATGAGTGATTAGAGTCACGTGTGATTAGCCCTGTCGAACAAAGCAGAATAAGTTATGGCCTCACTTTAACTTGTCAAAAAACAGAACTGGGGGTGGGAATGAGGAGGAACAGCTGATATTTCTATAAAGGGTTTTTCCAGTTCTCTGCCTTTCTCTTTGCTCCTTTAGAAAAGTGAAAGGATTGGTTTGTTGTCGGAAAATTGCAGGCTGAAGGGGAAAGTTTGGGGTGGCTTTGGCTTCCCTCATGGGTTTGTTTAAGGATATGATGGGAATGGCATTTTTAATCCTGTATCTTAGCTGAAAAGGGTTACCTGCTTCTCCTGGCCTCACCCTTTCTCCAGCTCAGCCCTGACTATTTGCAGAAGCAAATAGCTCTATGATTTTATTTATTTTTGTTTTCGAGAAGAGGCTCAAAGATCTCCCTCCCTGTGAAAGGGAGCAACACAATGGCATATCCCCTGTCGATAATGAAAATAAAGAGCAACTGCTCAAAACCTGGTATTGACTGAAAATCATCAGAGGTTAAAGCTGCATTTGAGGTGGTTTCTCTCCATCACACTGCCATGAATCAGGGGAACTCACAACACTCCCACCCCAGGGTCCCCTGGATACACACTACCATCTATTGGGGTCCAGCACAAGGTGCTGTAGATGGAAAGTGGCTTTCTGGGTGAGCAGCTTTTGGTAGCATCTTCAACCCATCACAGTAGCTCGAGGCTGAGGTGCGGAGATGTGCCAGCACCCGGCTGGGAGGGAGACGGCTGAGATCTCACGTGGGGGCTGCGTGGGGTGGGAGAGCTTCCTGGAGCTCAGCGCTTGGCAAGGCTCACCAGCAAAGCTTCCCTTGACGTCAGGAGATGGAGAACAACACTCATTTATAGCTAGAGCTTCTTCCCTTACAGCTGTGTGACCACATCCCCACCGGCTGGACCCTCAGAGAAAAATCCAGCTGGATTGCTCAATGTTTTCTCTGGATCCGGCCCTGACAGTGGTGCTGCTGGGGCTTTCTTCCCATCTCAGTGAGCAGAAAAAAAGCCCTACATCCACGACATGCACATGGTGGTGGGTGCAGAGGGGAGGCTTGGGAAGCGTTGTCCCCAGTGTATTTCTGCTGGCAGACCGTGTTCAATTGTATTGTTTCAAGGCCTATTTGAGAGGACACTGTTTATTTCCAGAGTACATCCGCATGCTCATTTCCTGCTCTCAGCAAAGTCCTGGACTTCCACTAGTAAAGCTCAGGAACTTTGGGGAAAATCTGATTATTATTATTTTTTAACGTGTGTGTAACCCTGGAATGTCCCCTCCTGTAGAAAGAAGTTATGTATGATGCCACTTGAGTCTGCTCATTCCCAGGAAACTCCTCATGTGCCTGTCCCATGGGACAAGCGTTTGTGACTCCATGTCACACCTGGGAGATCCAATGAGCTGTCAGGGCAGGCTGTATTTAACTCAGGCAAAAGATCTGCAGGCACAGGGAACCTTCTCCTAAGAGGAGTCCTGCTGTGGGCAATCCAACCATCTACAAGCACCTGCTGAGCTTTGAGTTGGTGTTTCTTCCAAAGGAAATAGTCTTGCAGGCCTCTGGTTGGAATGAAAATGCAATTAAAGTTCATTAAATGGTGAGCTTGAGTCAAAATTAGCAATACAGACTTAGCAAGGGTAGGTTGTGCATCATAATGTGGTGTTTGGTGGGCCAGCACTGCCAATATGGGACAATGCCCCTGGTTCACCCTATACAAATTTCATCTCTTTTATAGGTTTTCTTACTCCTTTTATCTAAAGCTGCTGGTCTTTCATGGCAAAAATAGTGCAGAAACAGAGGAGCAGATCCTTAGCAGATGTCCATGTCAGTAGCTGGGTTGCCCCCAAATTACAGCAGCTGAGTCCCAAGGTCTGCTGTGCTCTGAGAGATAAATTACCCTGCACTGACCTCCTGGATCCAACCTCAATGTGGGACCATCTGTGCTCATCCCTGGTGCCACGGCATGTGTGGGGAGATGTTCTGCTCAAGGTGGTCGGAGTCAGGACCATCCAACACAGAGTGTGAAAAAAACCCAGGGCTGAATGTGGGAATTACATAAATCAGCTAATTATTCCTCTCCCTGTGCCCCCTGTGCATAGTTTGGTGTCTGAGTTGGGGTTTTTTGCTTTTCTGCAAAGCAGCTGGAGATGGGATGTTGAACATGGTGTGTTATTGCTCCTTATGGTATTAAAGAAAAACATCTCAAGTGCTGGTTGGCATGTTTTGATTGTATGTGAGGGTAAAATGAGTGCCAGATTTGGAGCAGGGAAGACGTTTTCCTACAGATCAGATTAGCAGGAGCTGCTGGGGGAGTGAAACAGGGAAGCGAGGAGCTGGGGAGTGGGGGAGCACTGGAGAGAATCTCTCTCTTGGAGTTAATTTGGCATTTTCACGGAACAACTCCCCACTACAGAAGACCAGAGCCCTTGGTGGTTCCTTTTCTCTCTTCCTTTGGTGTTACTATTTGTGGCTTTATTTATTTGTACTAAAAGCCTTAAGCTCGTTACGGCATTTTTGCAAAGTGTTTTTGTGGCTTGTGTTGAGTGAGTGTGTGCAGAGCAGTGTTCCCTGGACTTTTGGATTAATGTTTGTCATATGATTGCCTGCGGTTTCATGACCTCTGTGGCTGAAGTCAGCCCTGTGGGGTTTTTTTATATATGTGCAATTTAGCTTTTAATTAAGGCCTTGTTATCCAGAGAGCTGCAGCTCGATTGGCTTGCATGCCCCAGGGTTCTCCTGGCTTGATACTGGAGTAAGGTAGCCCATATTTGGAAATACTCAGCTTGTTTCTCTCATTTCAGTTTTCCAAGCTGTTTGAATTAATCTTCAGTCTCCTTTTCCAATGTTTACTGAAGAACAGCAGTTTTTTTTAACACTCCCTTGTATCACACAGTGTGATCAGCCCAGCTCAGACAATGCACATTCATGCTGGGGTCTGTTGCTCATTTAGCAGTCTACAAACTACTAATGAAGTGCAGATGCATGGGGGAAGATCCTCTCTCCACGGATAAACCCTGGATTGGGATGCACCGAGGAGCCGTGTCGTGCAGTTCACAGAAGCCAGTTGCAGGCATCACAGGGAGAGTAGTTTTACACCTATTTATATTCCTATTTACTCCTTTTTTTATTTTGCTAAATTGCTCTTCAAGGTCCCTGCACTTAGCTCTAAAATACGTATTATCCATGGGCACAGGGTCTGCCTTATTGCAGGAAAGCGAATGGTTTCTGTTGGTGTGGGTTTTGGGTGCTCAGGCTGTATCACGTGCAAGGGATCCATTTCCAGAGTTGACTTCCCTTTCATGCATTCTCTCTCTAAGTTGTCTCTGAGATACCCAAAGAATTTAGGAGTTTTGACAGACACCTGGCTGCAGATTAATTCCAGATGATCAGAGCAGATAGGTAGCAGACCTTCGTCCTGCTCCTTTCCCTCTTCCTCCTGCTGCTCCCCAAAACAGGAATTTACTTGACAGCAAGTTCCCAAGATGCCACTGCACTCAGCTGTCTTACTAAAGTAACATAAAGATTACTATTAGCAGATTTTCATACATCTGTTTTGGAGTCATTTAGCATAAGGGCAACTCAAGCTGAATTTTACGGCTATGGTTTGGTATGTAATTCTGGATAATCACATTCCATCTCTATGAAGAAGTAATAGAGGTGCTTCAAACATACAAATTTCAGTATCAAGCCAAATTATGACAACCAGAAGGTTTTGAGATGTTTGTAGTCAATGCTTTTATTGATAAAATGCACATTCATAAAACCAAGATCTGAGCTCAGATTTGGTGCATTTTACAATTCTCTAGAGTGTTAGGTGGGCTCCAGCACCTCCATCCTGGTCCAGTTTTAATGATTTAGTGTCTTGTTCTTAGAGTGTGCTTCTTACTGACACGTATTTTAAAGCTGTTGATTTATGCCTCTTGTTTTCCTAAGCTCAGTGGTGAGATGTTGATCTGGGGTCTACATAATCTAATAACCCTAGAAACAGTTCTGGGGTGTTTCAGATTCTCACAGTGGCCAAACTCTGAGTTCAGTCAGTTGTAATCATCATACTGGAGCATGGTCAAGATGCAAAGTTTGGCCTGGACCCTGTGGCCATCTGGTTTCAGGGAAACCAGCTGCCTCTTGAGCTAAAAATGTCCTTCATCCATCATGATGAATCCCCTATTCTACCAAAACACCTTCATTCTGTAGCCTGACTGCCTGCACATAAATGGCCATACTCTTCAAATAGGGTCACTGATGGCATTTTAGGTTTCACATGGCCTTTTGGAGAAAATCCACACCAGATACCCTGGCAATGAGCTGGGGTGGATTTGCCAGACCTTGCAGAAATCCATGACCAGGTACATGAACCTTGATGGCATCACCTGGGAAGGCAGATGCCTGTGAATCATTTGAGCCAAGGGGTGTAGAAAGGCACCTGTGAAGGGACAGGATTCTCCCAAAGGAAAGGCACGTTCAGAGCACTTTTAAAATTTATTTTTCTGGTACAGCACAGGAGTCATGTCTCCTGACATTGACTTCTCCATTGGTTGTTAACTGAGCAAAAGAGATGCTTGTGATGCAAGAATTACCCTCTGCTAAATTCAGATGCCTCAAGTGGCTCAGATAAATCATGATTTACTCACTCATTCCTCTCCATCAATGCTAAAGGGAATCTAGACCACTAGCTGCAATGCAGACATCAACCCTGGAGACATCTAACATCCGTGGAGATGTGAATCTCAGCTGGGTTTCCTCTGCCTCTAAGCTTGAATATGAGAAAAGGGAAGCCAGGCTGAAATCAAAGGCAGTTAGAGACATAAAACAGATGCAAAATGTCAAGAAAGATAAAAGCCAAGATGGCCCATGGTCCTGTGAAGCCAAGGGCACCTATCTGAAAATGAAGTAGTAAAACAAGTAAGTGGCAGAGAAAAAGGCAGGGTTGGACCAGTGCAGGAAGATAAAAATTTCCTTTCAACACTGAAAGTAACAGTTTCTAAAATCCACCTTCTCTATCCCTCCCAAAATGTAAATGCTCATAGTTACCCCAATGAAAATCTGGAGCAGTTTTGTGGTAGTAAGTAGCAGATTCTTGGCTACAGGAGCCTCAGTGTGGCAGATGGGTTTTTTGGAAAATGCCACTTGCGCAGCCCAGCTGGTAACCACAGCTGAGATCTCCCTGTCGGAGATCTTAGAAGTCAGCGGCTGCATCAGCTTTGATTTCTCTGCAAACAGCGGCTGGGCTGCTGGAAATTGCACCCAGGTGTGAGGTGGAGAGGTCAGACTTGGCCAGCGGTTCCCTGGGTGATAACTGACCCACTTCAGGCAATTCAGGCAATTAATTCCCCATGTTTACCACGAGAATCATCTGCATTAACTGTGATATTGCTGCAACCTTTGGCAAATAATTTTTGCCTTTTTAGGGGATCTATTAAAAATCTTTCCTCCCCTGGGTTTGGATGATATTTAGGCCCATTTTGGCTGAGTTTTGGGCACCTCTTTCTGGCACTGCCCAAGGCTCCTTGCTTTGGAAAGGCCGATCTGCCTTTAACAGCCTGCTGTTAAAGCAAGCCAGAAGCAGGCATTTCCCACCCCCCAACAGCAGAGGCTGGCATTTAGAAAGAGCCCCCTTCTGAATCACACAAGAAACTTAGAATATTAAACGATTTTACTGAATAAAAAGATAGTGGATTGTTTACTCTCACATGTGGCAAAATGAAAAGCAGTCAACAATTTCCCTCAAAAGTAAACAGTGCAGCACAGGGGAGCTCTGCTGGGGCTGTTGTTGAAATCTTCATGCTCCCAAAATATTTGGAAGGCATGTTATTTCCAGATGGAGGGGGAGAAAGTGTGTGGTATGTTTGACCAGTTGCACTTGCTTCTGACTCAGAAACATCAGCTGGGTTTAGACTTTGTCTCTGCTGAAAGTTCAGTGTTGTCTGTATTTCAATTTTTTTTTTCTTTCACCAGCTCTCCCTGCACCCAACACTAAATGGAGGGACCTCCAAAGTGTTTTCAGTGTCACCTGCAAACTGGCTTTTGTATCTTAACTTTCCTTGAGATCTAGAAAGCACAGCTTTCCTTGTACCATCTGATCTGACTGCTATTTAACCCTCCTTTTCCAATAGTTTCTGTGTCCTCAAACTTTGTCTCTAAAACTTACTTTTTGTGCCCATGCCATATGCACACCCACCTGGATGTGTTATGTGCTATGTTATGTTTTATGCTGTGCTAAGTGCTATGCACACACACCTAACCATGATGTGTTATGAGTAGAGATAGCTGTGGATTTTCCATCCTGTCATTTTCCAACAGAAAAAGTGCATTCAAAACACCATGTTCTGCTGTTGCAAAATAGAAATCCCTTTCCCCCTGGATGTACAGCGCCCAAATAAAGCTAGCATTGTGAAGATTGAAATTAAATATATTATTTGAGGATATATTGATTGTAATTAGAGTATTTATAATTTTTCAGCTAATTGTTTTCTTTTTCATCATTTCAGCCAAGTGTTGAACCGCTTTTGCCAGTGGTGAAACCAGAGAATGTGAGAGCCCTGGTTCAGTCCTGGACCTTCTCATGGAAGATGACTTCATCCCTCACATGGTGTGCAGTGGTCACAGCACTGTTACAACTGATGGGAAGTAGCATTTGGCCAAGGCCACAGACCTATGGAAAAGGAAAAAAGTCCTGATTTCGAGACTGTTATTTGATGTTTTACATCACTGCTGCCAGAGAAAAAGGCAGGAGCTGGGCTGGTCCTGAAGGTTTGGGTTCGTGAGATACTTGCCATTGCCTGTGGGAGCACTGGAGGAGGTCTTTGGTTTGCCAAAATAGACTTTTTGAGTGTTTTTATGGAGAGGGGAGGTTGTAGTGTCCGTCCTTCCTATTGCCATTTCTGCTTTAGGAGAGACCAAAGAAAGGCTCTGCAGTGACTTTGGTGTCAATGGAGCAGGGTCAGTGGAAGGGATGGAGTCAAGCTGTTGTGAAAAAGTTGCTTGGTATGTGTATGGTCTCTATACTGATCTCTACAAACAAGTAAGGGAAGTACATGTTCTTTTAAAATATAATTATAGAAACCACTGTTATCCAATCAGCAACTGGAGGTGAATAGCACTGGTGGTTCTGCTTCACTTTCAGAGCCCTAAAACACTTCTCAACACAGGGTGATCCTGCTGCTACCTGTAGGAGCTCTCAGTCATCCTCTGATCAGTTCTCTCCTTGTCTCCCTAAAAATGATTAGTGGTTTGTCCTTTCTGTTGCACTTCTCAATCACTTCTTTTGCAGCAGCCCAGAAGAGCAGGTGAGTCCTGCTCACAAGTCTCCAAGTGCAAAATGCTGTGGCCAGGATGGAGAAAAAGAGAAGCAACTCCAGCTGTACTTCAGTCAGACTGATAAGAGGGACACCAGAAGACAACAATGCAGAAAGCTTCTGTGAACAGTCCATTTGTGCAACACCCAAGTAACAAGTTAAATACAACCAGCAGACAGGCTGTATTCGAGGGGTTGCTCACATGACATACTCACATGGGAATTAGATCTATCCAATGAAGGGAAATAGTTTAAACCTTTTTTACTAAAGTTGTATTTTCCAAGACAAGTCACCCTATGGACTTCACTGGAGAGGTTTTTTAAAGCTTAAGTGAGAGATCTGTGGATAAAGCATAGTCCTGAAAGTCAAGAAACATGTTCTCCTCCCAGCTCCATGGTGATTTTGCTGCACAACCACAAACAAGTAAAGTCATGTACCTTGTTTGTGCATTCAATCCGCCTTTAACCCTTCTAATCTTTCATCTGGCTTCAAAGTCCTCTGGACCAGCTAGTGTGCAGCAAACCTGCCAGAGTTCAAGGACCACTTGGACAATGCCCTAAGGCACACAGTGGATTTTGTGGTTCTAACCTGTGCCAGCCAAGATGTGAGGGTTAAAGCTCATGCCCTCCACAACGAACACAGACTAAATGGCAATACACTATCAGAGATTATTAAATTCCTTTCTCACCCTCCATTTTATGGGTTTTAGATGCTGTTCACTAACCAAAGCAAGAGTTATTTAGATTATTTAATTCTCACAGAGGAGATTAGTTGAGTGGTCTGGGGATGTGTAACAACCAGATAATATAGAAATGCCAAAAATAACATTTCACCATTTTTTCTGCATGTCAAAACTTCCTATCCAAAAGGAAAATTATCTATTCCATAACTACTGAAGGAAGACAAGACTTTAGAAGGGTTAATCGAAGTATCTTGCTGCAGGAGCCCACTCTTCTCTCCCCCCCCTTTCCTCTGCCTTGCTCTAAGAAAATCTTGTTCTGTACAAATTCTGTAGACATAAGCTACAGGTACATTGCACAAAGAGCCCAGAGGTAATAAATCTTAGCCAAAGGAGCCAAGGTAGACATTTGAATAGGTAAAATAGGCCTAAAGCCAAAGCTTTCTTCAAGCCTGAATGATCAGAACACAAGAACAATAGAAAGTACGAAAGGTCTCCGGTGTCACGCGATGAAGAGGAGTGGATTTGAGACCCCAAGATGAAGTAAAGACCGGAACTACCCTAAATTATTCCTCAAAATAGAGACCACACCTCCATCTCCACCCCGACTCCACCTGCTATGAATATTGTAATCTAATGATGCAATAATATGAATATGTATATGAATATGTTGTAATCATTGTCAAAAACTGTATAAATTGCTCGTTCTATTCAAACACTGTGGAGCCTGTTTTCCCAGCACTAGCTGGCAGGCTGCCCCGGCCATTAAATAAATAAATAAATACCTTGCTGCTTTAGGCATAAAACTCTGTCTAAACAGTTTTAATCTGCCTTTTTGGGCATCAATTTGGCGAGCACAGGCAGAAGATTCTTGGTTTCACCCTGCTCCGAAGACCATCAGAGGTCGGGACCCCTTCCCCAGGCGCTAAGGTGTAGCAGTTATTATTGTAATAAATAATACGTCCCATGGGGACTATGAGGACATCAGCCTGGTGTGTGTAACGAGAGAGACTTCATTCAAAGGGATCACAGCTTATCTAGCAGTTTCAAATGCTGGCACATCACAACATGTGACCATGTCAGCCAATCCTATACAAGTATCCAACTGCACATGTGCAACAGAGTATTCAGAACTACAATTCGCAGAAAGCCTTGCGGCACCTGGTCTAACCACACCCACATCTCCCCCGTTTTATTAATAAAATATAGAATAGTGCAAATTTAAAAAACAGTGTAAATCTTAAACTATTTTTCTACAAAATATGTTTCACTTAACATAGTAAACTTATTCCTTATTTAAACCTTTTATACCTAAGAGTTCTATGCAATAATAAAACTTTATTAATCAAAACCTTCTTTACTTAAGGTCTAATGTAATTGGGTAGAACAAAAACCTTTATTATCTGAGGGTCAACACATAATTGGGGAAACTTACTTTATTAAAATACAAGGAAAAGCTTAAAGGAGGAACATCATGTTCTGAGGTGTCTTTTATTAAGGTGATGTGGCAGAAGTAGTGTTTGTCTTGTGAGTGTGTTTGTTTCAGATATGTTGTATAAAGTGCATATGGTTACATACATTCATACATTCATACAATCTCTCTCCCATTCATTCGGGTGGCCACCCTCATTCTTACTTCATTCATGCATACCTGTAATCTTTTATTGTGATATTCCAGCTATTCAATTCAGACTTCTATGTAGTGTTTGGTTATGAGGTTGTTAGTTTGTCAACAACTGCACTTGCTTCTAAGAGGAATTGTTATAAGGAATATATAAGCTTAACAATTTTAAATGAAATCTGTTTGATTCATTACTTACTTAATCACATGCATCTTGTCTCCCTGTATTCCCCCTTTTTTATTGTTAATATTGAAAGTTAGTGAATTTAAAGGTATAATAACTGACTGCCTAGTTAGAAAAATGAAAGGTAAGTTACTATTACAACCTGTTAATTAACAACAATAGAAACTCTTAAAGATATAATTACATTACTCAAACAAGATAGTTAGAATATTTAAATTTATCTAGATGGATTTAAGAACTTAACAATTTTAAACAACATTAGTAAATGTCACTATTAGTCATTTAAACAAAACTATAGGGAAATTAGAAATTTAAAAATGTATTAGTAAGGCAACATTGAATCCTTTTTTCTTATTAATGTAAACACAAAATTAAAGATAGTTAACTAAATTATTTTAGACAAAAACATTTGCAATAATTTTTAAAGACTTATGTGTGAAACATGTAAAAACAGTCAGTATATGTAGGTCTGCATAGTTTCAGGTTCGATCCGGGTCTTTGTTGGGGCCATTGCCCCCCTCACGGTGGGGGGTGCTACGCCGCTGGCTATTGCTGCGGGGCCTCGGCTCGGTTTGGCTTGGCACTGCATTGTGCTGCGATGTCGGTTTCGGTTTTCACTGGGGGCTAGTCCCCACACCCCCAGGGACGTGTGAGCGGCGGTGCCACGCTGTTGCTGGCCCGGCTGTCCCCAGCGGGGTGCAGAGAATGGCTGCACCGCGGAGTTCTGCCAGCCACTGGAGCCATCGCCTCCCGCTTGTAGACGGGGAATACCACGGCCGGGTCCCAGTTCTTGCGCACGGCACCGCCCAGGTCCATGTGGTTGTTGCTGGCAGCGGGGTCGCTCGTGGGCCCTGGGGAGTGGGCGACTGGGTGGTAGCAACAGGTGCCTTGTTCTGCAGTTTTTGCTGACCGCCCGCTGCAGCTTCTCGCGGGACGAGAAGCCGAGTCGCTGAGCACGTCGTTCTTGGAGTTGTTGTTGTTGCTCCCCGCAGCCGCTGGCGAGGGGGCAGGGGGGTGCTGAGGCACGCTGTCTCCAGTTCCGCGGGGCCATGTGCCGTTCCGTCCTCGGCCCGTCTTGTCACAGCCACCAAGCGTTTCTCCAGTCCCAGGCTCCGCGTCCACCGCTGGCACCGCTTTTCTTTTGGTCCCAAGATTCGACGAGATCTGCTGTCCGGCGGCTCTAGTACCCACCGCCACCCATGTGGCGCTGGGCCACTTGCCCGCCAGTCTTCTCCCCAGCCAACCCGGAGCCGGCCACGGCACACCGCTGCGGGGGAAATGTGCCTGACTAGGGCCGGCCACTGGCTGGGCGGTGGTCTCCACTCCAGCTCGCCCCCGTGGAGACTGGAGTTCAGGGTTTGGCGGGGTGGGCGGCACGCGCGCGCCTGGGGCACAGCACACGCCCAGTGCATGAGCCCAGTTGCACCAGGGTGTCCCCAGGCTGCAGACGGTGGTCCCGAGGGGCCACTTCGGCCCCGCCGCTCCCCGCCATGGCCCAGGGGAGTGTCTCGGCCCAGGGAGTCCTTTGGGGGGGTCCCGGGCCCGGCCGCGCCTGACTCGGCCCGGCCGCACTGCCTGTGTACGCTCCTCACGGCCACGCTTGGCCAGGTCTCGCGCATTGCTGTCCACGTTTCGCACGCTTCGAGATGCCCCGGACCCGCCCCCCTGGGCTGCCCTGGTCTGGAGTCCCCTGGACTCCATCCACAAACCTGCGCTATAGTCCCGGCGCAGACTGCTCGGCCGTTCGCCGTGCCGTTTGGGATGGCCGTGGTGCCGCCCCACGGCCTCTACCCAGGCACGGTGGCTGCCTCTCCGGGCCGGGGCTCCATGAGGGGCTCCACACGGGTCGGGGGCGTGGTGGGAGCCGCCGCAGGTCGCGGCGGGGTCCCCGTGCTTGGGCTACCGTCTTCCGCTCGACTGCACTTCGGCCAGGCCGCGGCACACCTGTTGCCCCTGGGCAGAGGCGCCTTGTGGCTGCGCCGCCCCAGTCCCCCCACCCCGCGCCGATCTGAGTGCGGTGCTGCCCGTGGTGGCCAGGCTGGGCTTTTTGCCCTCGGCGGGCGCGGGGTCTACAGCGGCGGTGCCGCTTACGGTCCTGGCTCCGTTCTCGGAGCCGCTCGCTTCGTTGCTTGCAGTCTCAAGCAGCTTCATGCCGCTCTATCTTTTTTAAACATCGCGCCATTGCTGCCAGTAGGCACAGCAGCTGCTGCTCAGCCACTCGCCGCCAGCATGGAGCAAGCTCCGCGCATGACTCCAGCAGAGGCAGTCCACAAAATGGCCATGAGACAGGAAGAGACAGCACCACCTCCTGCTCCCGGCATGGGCAACACGGCGCCGTCCACGCCATCCACGTGGTCACCGCTGGCCCGGGAATTCCAAGTCTGTTTCTTCTTGCCAGCCACCCATCTTGCGACATGCGCCTTCCTGCCGGGACTCACGCATCCATGAAAATGCAGCACAAAAAGGCACATTTCAAGGTCCTTTCTCCGTGCTCCCAGCACCCCCTCCCCCCTCCCCATCGTAACACCACGTGGAGTCTTTTGTCCGGGCATGTCTTGGGGAGGGGAAAATTTAAAGCTTCTCTCTACAGACGAGTTTTGTTGCACGGATTTTAAAATGTCTATTTTGTTTAACTCTGCTTTCTCTCTGTTTCTCCACTCCTCTTTCCAAGCAGTTTTTTCAAGAATTGTAAATAATAGGAGTCCTAAAACAGCCACCTTCATTAATTTTAAAAGTCCATCTATTTTATGTCTGTTAACTTGTCTCCAAAGTCTTTTCACTATTAAGCTTAAGGCTTTTGCAATATTCTGTGGTTCACGTGAATGAAAAGTTTTCATTTTTTCTCTTTTTTCTTTTTCTATTTTTTTCCTCTTTTTTCTATTTTTTTCTATTTTTTCTCTTTTTTCTTTTTCTATTTTTTTCTTTTTTCTATTTTTTTCTTTCTTTTTTTTGTTTTTTCTATTTTTTTCTTTTTTCTACTTTTTCCCGCCCTCTCACCTGGAGGTAGGTTTTGCTTTTCCTTTCTTGTTTCGTGTTTCTTCTTTCTTCTTTGTTCCCGAGAGGTATCTCTCCAACGTAGGGAATTTCCTAGCAAGTTTTAGGCCTTTACTCCGAGTTCCACGAAGCGATTGCTCCTGACGCCCATCAAAGGATTTTTCCCTTGGTACCTGGAGTATTGACTTTTTAACGGCGAGTATTCTCCAATTTATATAAAAGTTGGTACCTAATACCTGTTGAGGGCACCAAATGTAGCAGTTATTGATGTAATAAATAATACGTCCCATGGGGACTATGAGGACACCAGCCTGGTGTGTGTAATGAGAGAGACTTCATTCAAAGGGATCACAGCTTATCTAGAAGTTTCAAATGCTGGCACATCACAACATGTGCCAATGTCAGCCAATCCTATACAAGTATCCAACTGCACATGTGCAACAGAGTACTCAGAACTACAATTCCCAGAAAGCCTTGCGGCACCTGGTCTAACCACACCCACACTGAGGTTAGGTTTTTACCTATAAAAAGGGGGGACTCCTGTCTCCACTGGCTTCTCACGGGGTGGACAAAAATCTCTTAATTACAAAAAGGTATTTATTCGGGTCTTTCTGGGTTACACCGGTTTTTGTGGTAAAAGTGCCCATTGCCAATGCAGGACGCTGCTATAAGGCAAGGCACTCCATAAAGAAGGACGCTTCTTTTGGTCTGTACTGGTTATGTTCAGTCAGATGTTTAGCTGAACATCTGTTTGGGAGAACTGAGAAATCGGTTTCCTTCTGTTTGGAGTCTATCTCAATAGTTTCCTTCTGGTTTCTGGTTTAAAATAAGGCTTTCTGATTTCTGTTTGGGAAAAATGGAGAAGTCGGTATCTCAATAGTTTCCTTCTGGTTTAAAAAATAAGGCCTTCTGGTTTCTGGTTTAGATAAGGATTCTGGGCCTGACAAGTGTTGTACTGTCTTGTCTTATATGTAGTTATTGTGCTGAATTTATTTAGTATTACACTGTTATTTGTGGTTTGCATCTCATGAATATAACAAAAAACGGGTTCTGGAATTTCATGGTCTGTGGCCAACAAAGTAAACATCTCATTAAGAGGTTTTTTTTAGGTCTGAGTTATTATATGGAGGGCAGTTTTGAACGACTGACAAACCACCTTATGAACTGGTTTGAGGCGCTGTTATTGTGTTCATAGTTTTGTGTGTGTGTTTATTATCATTTTGTGCTGTCTTGTTTGTTTTTGGATACCTTGAAGCATCCAGGTACACATAGTTAAAGGTCTTATCATGCCAAGAATTGCTATATGGGAAGTAGTGCTGAACAGTTAACTATAAGCACGCCACGTTGAATAAGACCTAGAATTGTTTATTTTGTAATTGTTGGTACAAGCTTTGTGTAACAGATATAAAGTTTGCCCCCCCAACAAACAAGGTTGGGTCGGAACCAGTGTGCCTGTTGTAAAATGCCTTGAGTTAAGAGGTAGAGATACAGGCACAGGAGGGGCTGTTGTTACTTACAGGGTGCTGAGTGAGGGGGGGCCGGCAGGCCTGCCCTGAGGAGACCCACTGGTTAAATTGGAGCTAGGGGAAAATGAAAAAGAAATGGACTTTTAAATTGGCACTGGAACTACATTTTCAGGTTTAAATCAGGAATTAGTGCCAAAAAGTGATGAATTTATTCAAGCGATGGGAGCTACAAGCCAATCAGGAAAAGCTTTCTTTCTGAAACCTCTAAAATATAAAATTGGAAAACAAATGGGAATTCACCAATTCTTATATTTGCCTAATTCTCCAAAGCCCCTTCTAGGCAGAGACTTGCTAGAAAAATCTGGGAGCTGTAATCAAACTTGATAAAAGCAAACTTGAATTTCAAAGTCAACCCTAAACCTGAGTGTCAGAACAAATTATGAGTGAAACTTATCCCTGGGAAATCAAACCAAGCTGCCCCAGTAGTTATAGAGTTAAAATCAGGAGCAAAACCGGTACATAGAAAACAATACCCATTAAGGCTAGAAGATAGGAAGGAAATTGAACCCATAATAGAAAAGTTTTTAGAATTAGGATTATTAATAGAATGTGAATCAGATGGTCTTACCTCAAAGGTTTTAAAACCAGTCTAAACAGTTTTAATCTGCCTTTTTGGGCATCACTACAGCCCTAGCTATGATGCAGATATGTCCTCTGAAAATTGCTTCAGCCTTCAGAAATGTCTGTTATGGGGAAAACATAACATTACAGCTGCTTTGCAGTATTTAAAGGGCAAAAGCACCTAAGCTATTGCTCCCCTGACTTCTGTTTCCAGTGAGTGAAAAATATCTTACAGATGGAATATTGCTGATCTCCAAACACAGTGCAGAATTGTTGTTTGATTCCTATTCTCTAACAGGGATGCACCAAAAATAGAAACAGCTGCATCTTTCAATTGGGCAAAATTTAAATAATGTTGCTGTCCTGGAAATAAAATGGAAAAGCCACATGGAGCAAGGGGTTTGATCTGGTAGGTGCAAATGAGACCAAATTTCAGTATTCTGTAGCTTATATAATTCTAGATTTTCATGACCCAAAACTCAAGAGCATTTGAATCTGGGGTTCTAATTTCTTCTTACAAAGAGAGAAACATCAACAAAGATTTACCTTACACTGCTCAAGGAACATTCTCACCTGCAGATGCTGTCAATAGACAGATGTAACAGACCAGAGATTGCCAGATGATATCAATGAGATGTTAGACCAAGAAAGTAAGACAGCTGCTCTTCTTCCTTAATCCTGTTCATTTGAATGGTTTTACAGGTTTTAATAAATTTACTGAAATTAGTAGCATTTTTTCAAGAGTTACAGTATTAAAGTGCCAGGCATTCAAGAACACCTGCATGCTGTAATTCTGGGGGGTTATAAATCTCCCTTATATAGAAATATAATTAAAGTAGACCCCAAAACCAGGACCCTGTTTTCTATTGTCCTTGCCTGTAAGACTGAACCTGCAGGTGTTACTTCACATGGGTCTTGGACCCACTACAGGTCCCTGGCATGCACCAAAGCTGTTATTTAGTAAACAAATTCTTCTGAACAAGTCAAGCTGAAAGCAATTTCTGCACATGAAATGTATAAACTGAGTGGGTTTGGTCTTGCAGTACCTAAGTCCAGGTCCTGGTGTGGGAACTGATTCTTGTGATCACCCAACACAGGGCTCTTTGCTGTGCTCCATGGGAGACAACAGACCGGGACACAGGGCTTCAGTGCTGTTACAGTGCTGTGCCAGAGTGAGTTTGTTCCTCCAGGTCTGTCTAGGCTTTGGAGGGTCCTTCTCACTTGGTTTGCTGTCAACGCATGGGCTCACACCTGCATTGCTCCCATCCTCCAGTTCCTCCCAGTTCCTGCAGGTCCCCAGGGCCTCCCAAAGGCTGTCCCTCTGCAACATTTACATCTTTCACATACTTGGGCTCATTTGTCATGTCCCTCAGTTTACTCATTGCACGGTGTTGCATATTTACTAATTCTAACATTTCCTCGTTAGTCATTCCCTCCAGGCCCATTAATCACTATAAATTCCCAAACGAGAGGCTGCAGTACATCGTTCCTTCCAACAGACAGCTGACACGTAGTAATTAGGCAGCTGAACATAAAAATAATGAGGCTGAGGCTCCCGCAGATCTCCTTCCCCCTCTCGGCACCTCAGGGGCAGCCTCTCTGCAGCCACCACTGCACAAGCTGCTCCCCTACACGGATGTGCCTGTTTCCCACTCTTTACCCCCAAAACCTGCTCTCTGATCCATTGAAAAGGCACATGAGCATTTAGCTTTGTGACTTCTGGCGGTGTTTTTCCATGCATCACATCAACACATACACTGAATTATTTAATCTCTCTGCCTCCCCTGTTTCCCCATCATATGGGGACTGGTCCAGCTCCCGTTGTTCATCTCTACCTGCTGCTCCAGAAAATCCTTGTGCCAAGCTGCCCTGCCAGTTTGCCATAGCCTCTCTAACCCAGAGCACACTCTGGGAAATAAAAGCATCCTTTCACAATGGCTCTACTCTCTGAAATAAATAGCATGATTCAGTCAGGGGTTTGACTGCCATGTGCAATGCAGAAATGGCCTGAGAGACCAAAAGGCTCTTTGTGTCCAGCCTAATTTCCCTATTTTTTTTGTATTATTCCTCCTCTACATAGTTAGGGAGCAGTTCTGCAGTCTTTTTTCCTTTTATGTGTGTGTGTGTGTGTTTGTGTGTGTATATGTGTGGTTTTGCATGTGTGCTGATCACTTTTGTTTGCCACAGAAATACCTTGGAAACGGAGCACCCACGGAGAGGGACACAGCACCATCCACTCCAAATTACACCATAGTGTCCAGCATCACTGGCCAAACTGGAGTTAATGGGAATTAGGAAGAAACTTCCCCTGCAGTTCTTTTTTTCCCCTCCTGATCCTTTCTGAAGCAATGTGTCTTGGTTGCATTTGGCTTAAAAAGACCCTTGATCTGCTTTGTTTATGGTAATTTCTTTATTCCTGTGAGAGAGAGAAGGAAGGCAGCACCGAAATGATATTGTTCTGGGGCTGCAGATGGGCAGATGGTTTGAAAAAATGATTGCAAGATTTCACTTGCACTCTGGGCCTGTCTTTCACATTTGGGTGCAAAGACCAAGTTTTGTCTTCTGTCACAGGGAGCCTAATTTAGATTGCCTAAAACTTGAAATCAGTTTGAAGACAAATCCCCAAGGTCAACGTCTCCACAGATTTGGAGGTTAAGGAATTGAGGTTAAGAACTGACAAACGAGGATGCCAAGGCAAGATTATGGAAATGAGGATCTGTAGCAAATTCTCTCTTGTTTCCCCCTTGTAACCTCCTAATGACATTAGTGCCTGTCTTTGACAGTCCCTTCTCAAAGGGGAACTTACTTGAGCACTAAAGGCGCTTTTATGAGTCCCAGAGACACACAGGAAAACATGTGGGCAAATCTGCTAAGACCCAGATACGGGACACAGTCTTTAAAAGCTCTGCACTGACTTAAAAGAAATGACCTGAAATAAGGGAGAGAGCAAGACACAGTTGGCAGGTGGGTTCCCACCACCATATCCCCATCCCAGTCCCCAGGCTGAAAACAAAAATCCTTTTCTGCTTACACACTGTTGAATGCACACAGTCAAAAATCCAGTCTTTGCATCTCCCTGGTGAGCTGGAGCACTTCCACTGTCCCTTCTTGCAGCTGTGAAGCTGCAATTCAGAGGGATTAAAGCCAAGATCATAAAACAGCACCTATTAGCACTGTCTGCCCAGCCCAAACCACCCATCTCCCGAGTCCTCAGAGTAAGTTAGCATTTTGTGTAATGCATTTTTGGTTTTGCTTATCCTATTCACTGCTTGGAGGTTGCTGAACTCATTTACTCCAGGGAGACTTTCTGGACACCTGGTCCATGGCTGCAAAATTTTTTTCTGTATCTCACCCATCTTCACCAAGGAATATTGTGTGAAACGTGTGCTGAATTTATTTCTCCAGGTGGTGGTCCTTTGACTAAAACACACAACCCATGTTTTACTGCAAGGCTGTGTCTCAACCCAGGTATCATTTGGTTTCCTCCCAGAGTCAATGTAGCACCAGACCTTTCCTCCCTCTTTTTCTGCTGATCTTCCCCACAGTAACTACTCAGAGAGCTGACCAGGAACAGCTGGAGGCATTTAATGGAGATGCTTTTACTTCCCCATCAAGTCAGTGAACTGAGCCATGGTGCTCACTCCTTCTCACCTTCGTGTTTGTAGGACTTTTCTGATGATGCTGCTGAGCTCAGGCCCATTTCTTGTCTCTGATTAGATGACAGAAAGCGAGGTGAACTTGCTCCTTTTCTTTTAATATATTAGCCAGTGATGGTTAATGAAAGCTGAAAGATAATTTTTAACTGTAAAGTGAATAAGGTACAGCCTTAAAAGGCAGCAAAGCATCCTTGTGGATGGAGGCATTAAGTATGGATAAATAATGTACATGGCTACTTGGGAAGCACCTTATTCACCTGCATAAAAGACCTGCCATCCTATTGATCTCAGATGTAAGAATTTATGGCCTTGTTATGAATTTTCTGATGCCTCAGCTCCCTAACATTGAAACATTCATTCAAAGTGGCTATAGCTTTACAAATAGATTTTTTTTTTTCAGAAATAGAGTTTTTCCATCTGTTTGTTCCATTTTCCCATCTGTTCCTCCAGCCTCATAGCCTTGTTCAACCTGTTTACAAAGATTGCCTTTAAGTGAATATATATATAAAATATATATATATACATATATAATTTTTTTCCATTCCAAGACAATTGTTTCTTTCCCAGTGATTTGACTTGTTCTTAAACTGCCTCTTAGTTAGATCAGGAGATGGACTGGATTTGCCTCTGTATTTGTCTGAGGCACAACTAAGCACCCTTCTAGAAGTGATCATTTTTGCTACAGAGAGAACACAAATTCGCATCTCTCCAGGCCACCCGAAAAGTGATCTTTGATTTGTCAAAATAATCCTTTTAGCAGAGGAATTGAGAGCTTGGAAGATATCCAAAAATGTGTTAATCTACACTTTTAAAATTTCTCTTTTTATGTTAGGAGAGGGGAACTAATAATAAGCTTGTAAATCTTGCGGTTAAGTTTAAAGAAAAATGCTTTGGGAAAGTTTTCTAGCCTTTTGCAAGACATTTTGTTTTTATTCCTTCTGTCTCCACAAGACTTCTGCCTTCTACAGTTTGCCAGCAGGACTGGAAAAATTCTACTAGTCCTGTCATCGCAAGGGACAATTGTGGAGTTGTTTTATTGTTACTCCTCTCCTTCTGGTAGGATGAGATCAGATCCTCCATTTAGCTGAAGACAAGGCATCTTCTTTTTCGTTCCAGATGTGCTAAACTACTTGTAAACAGTAAGGGATTTTGTCATATTCAACATGAAATTCAACACTTTGTTGGGAGTTCATGCGTTTTTGAAGGCTACTGTGCTCCACCTTTCAGGTAAAGGGGTCACAGAAAGCCTTTGGGGCAGAGGAGACCCCAATTCCTGGTTCCAGTGCAGGAGGAATTTCCCAGAAAGACTTAGAGCAAGCACTGGCCTTCCAGACTAAAGGCAATATCTCTTTCTTCTAAAGGTTTGTCAAGAGCATCTTGTTCAGACATGAGCATACTGGGGAGGGGGAGAAGCCTTTTGCAGCAGCCCCTCCTCTTGCTCTTGGTGGTGGCTTTATTTTAGTGTGTTCTTCTGGCCAATAGCAGAAATGAACTATAAACTTCCCTCTAAGGGCAGCTGTTTGAGCCACAGGATTTTAGGCACAAGAGGCCAGTCCTGTGTGTTTTATTGCAAGCTCAAGGCTTTACCCTCCAGCTCAGCATGGAAAGTTTATCCATTACCAACCTGTGTTGGTTTGGTTCCCTTTGCTCCCAGAAAACAAAGGCTCTGTGTTCAAAGCTACATTCCCTCATCCAAGTATTTCCTATAACAAAACAAAAGCTTGCTAACCAAGAACGTTTCTCCCTCTGGGAACTGATGCATTCCCCCATGCACATGGTATGCAACATTCCCTTAGTTCCCTGATTTTTACTTTTTACAGTTCAGTTTCCATACGCTGCTGCTCATGTGTGGTGCCAATGCTGCTGTGATAAATTTCTTGCAGAGCTGACTTGAGCAATGTCTCTCTGTAGTAATTACTCTCTGTCTCCCCAGCGTTTAGCTAAGTACATCGTCTCCAAGACCTTTCACCAAGCATCCATCAGCAAGGAGTTCAAGCTAAGCAAGACATTACCCAGTTCCAGAGGCTGAGCAAATCACATGCCTATGCTGTAACTAATTATTTCTATTGGCTGAATGGTTTTTAATGCATCTGTTTTACAGGTAAACAGATTTATCTTAGAAAAGGAAAGGTAATAGTGATGCTGAGTCTTATTCATTGCCTTCCATCAGAGATGGAAAGGTTGAATGGTGAAATAGGTGTAAGTTAGTCATACAATACCTTGATTTTAGCACCTAGGCAGTATGGGCATCTGGGATTGCTGAGAAAGATTGGAAAAGCCTGAAAAAAAATTGCAGAGCTTCCTAGCAGGACTCCATGAATGGATGACATTAGCCATGTGGTCTCCAATTCTAACTCCTCATGAACCTCTCCTTTTAGAATAGAACTTTTTGTAATTGGCAAATTCCCTGGAAAAGGCAGTTTCTGGTGCCCTCACATAGATTCTACATTCAGACAGCACAGGAGCACCAGCCATTTGTGATGTTCCACCCACCCTTCTGATTCCAGGTGCGAATCTGTCCATGGATATCTTGCAGACATCTCAGCAACTGCTCTGGCAACTGCGGTGCTGTTTGTACAGTGGTTGTATTGCATAAGCACTCAGAAATGTCTCAGAACACATAACCCACCCACCAAGGAGATCCAAAAAAACTGTGCTTGACCCGAAGTGCTTAAGACTGAAACACCAGAAGGGTGGATGGAAGCACAGGAGACAGAAAAGCACTGCTCATTGGTGCAATTTAGATACAATCAGGGGCTTGTAGGAATGAAATGGACCCTGAAAAGACCTTTCAGGCTTACAAACTAAGGAAAGGGAAGAAAATCACAAAGTTAAAATTCTTGGAGGGAGATGTAATATATGTATGAGGTAAGATAAAGCCACGGGCAGAGAGCACTGTCTGGGTGATGCCCTCACCCACACCACTCCTGTATAGCTTTTGAACTTGTTTTCAAAGAAATGTGGGTCTTAGAAACAAAAATCTAAGGCTAGAGATATTCAGAAGTGAGAGTGGCTGCCTTCAATTTAATATGGCCAGCCTTGGAGACCTGAACCAGCATGAACCTACCTGAACTACCAAGTGCTCAGCAGCATCCATATGTAACAGACCTGCTCAGGGTGAAAAGCTGGCTCCTCCATTCCTGAATTTTTCTGCTTTGGAAAGATCTTTCTTTTTCTTTCTCTCAATAAGAAAAAAAATTTTAAAAAAATTTAAAAAATATTAAAAATAAAAATAAAATTAAAAAGCTACTATCAGTGTAAATTTTACCAGGGCCAGGTTTTCCTGCCTGCCCTCCGTGGGCTCGGAAATGGAGGAAGAGCTTTACCTGCTGATCGCTGCTGGGCAGGAGGCACAATGAAGGAAACAGGACCCAGCCGTCTGGTGGCAGCTTTTTCGGCTGGATTTCGACTTGCCTGCCGGGCTGGGGTTGCAGCTGGCTGGCCTGATCTCCTTCCCTCCCACCGGCTCTCACTGGGAGCAGAACATGCCTTCTCCTGCTGATTTCTGCTTGCCATATTGATTGCAGCAGGGTATAATGGAGACAAGTCAGGCAGAAAGCCAGCCACCCTTGGGAATGATTAAAGAGCAAGCAGAAAAGGATAGAAGTGAAGAAAAACAGGCTGACACTTAGGACGTGGTGGATTTGGAGCAAATTATGCCCTTTTCCCCACCTCACCCCAGCGAGGTGCTGGGGATGGTGCAGCAGCACCTCTATTTCAGCTCTGCCCAATAGAAGCATCATATCGACCCCCATGTACACGGGGAACAAAATCCCCAGAACGTGTACAATATCCCTATTGTGCATGGATTTGCAGCCTGATTATTCAGAGCATAGCCAAGGAAAGGTAAGGCTATGACCCATTGTTTTCCTGCGATCAATTGAATACTGTCATTTGCATTTAAAACGCTCCGAATTCGCACTGTCAATATGCCAAACAGCTGCTCGGGCTTTTCAGCATTCCATGGTGACAATCACACTATCGTACATCATTGGCACCAGGATTTGCAATACTCTCAGTGTCAAAATTTTGTGGGTTTTTTTTTTAAGAGGGAAAAAAAAAATCCTCCCCTCCCCCCCCAAAATACCCAAACCTGTGAAAAATCCGCTTTTAAAATGATGGCGTTGGATGCTGCTAAGCAGGCCCTCACAGATGCCAACATATCAAAATTCATCTCTTTTCTTCCTCTCCTACAATTAAAAGGTAGTTAAGAAAGAGGCTGTTCCTGATAGACCCACCTTCTGTTTTCTCCTTTGTATGCGTATTATTCATTAGCAGTCTAATAAGAGTTTCAAAATGCTCTGTGCCTCTGCCAGCAGGGCATATGTATGTAGACATGTGCTTGTGACAGATAAGTACATAAACAGCATATTGGCACCAGAAAGACATCTGTGCCTAGAAAAACGCTTGTGATATGTACATAAATGACATTTTAGCTCTAGTCAAGTCCTTGTGGCTTTGAGAGGAATATGTGACTG
Organism: Pyrocephalus nanus; assembly: GCA_038380795.1. Taxonomy (NCBI): domain Eukaryota; kingdom Metazoa; phylum Chordata; class Aves; order Passeriformes; family Tyrannidae; genus Pyrocephalus; species Pyrocephalus nanus. The sequence continues at coordinate 10,795,052 of CM076269.1, read as the reverse complement.
TACTCTTCTCTGTGAATACTGAAAAGGTGCGCCTTCGAAGGGAGAGTATTCTGGAGGTTTGCGGGAAGCCGGAGCAAGGGCTGGGATGCGGGAAGCCGCCCCGTGCGAACAGCCGGGGTTGCAGCCCCGGCTGTGCCAGGTTGCGGCAGACGGTGGGAGAGCCTTGCCAGGGGGATGGTGGGCGGCTGCCGCCGGCAGTGCCTCGGGCTCGGCCCCCTCGGGGGGAAGCACCCGGCACCCCCAAATCTCATTCCGTGCGTCTGTCTGGGCTCTGCTGTGCGGAGAGGCGCGGCGCTGGCAAAGGCGGCCCAGCTCCTGGATGGGAAGAGAATTGAATAAAATCTTGGCCAAAAGACCAAAAAGCCAGGGGTGATCCAGGGTCCGGGAGCACAGGGAGCGCTCCCTGCAGTGCTTTGTGCTACCTACATCTAATTATCTGGCTGACAAGTCTGAATGCAAACTCTTCACCACAGCAGAAAATGGACATTTTGGCCCGCTGCAGAGTGGGACTGAGCATCCCATCTTCTGGGATCCTTCCCAGATGGCACAGTGGGACACTTTGTAGGTCTACTCACACTGCTCATAATGCTTCACTTTCACTTTACCCATTCCTGGTGACAGCTCCCTGTCTTATAGCACTGAGTGCTGGAAATGTTGTGGCCAGGAGGATCCAGGTGAGAGGTCTATAGTCCTAGGAAAACCTAGAGAATATTTACATCTAGTCTGCGTGAGGAAGGAGAGAGAGAAGATGCAAAACTGGAGGTGTTTTAATATTCACTACACATGCACAGTAGCAAATATGCACTTGGCTCCCTGATTCTCGGGTTTGGAGTCAAAGTCCTAGATATATCTGAGCCTTGAGCTCCCATGGGAGCCCTTTTGTCCCTGTGAAATCACCCCAAGCAGGGAACTTAAGCTTAAGAAGTGAGTGCCCATGTTTTTCCTGAGCTAACTCCAGGAGCTTTGGGTGTTCCAGCACTCTCCATTCCTGGCTTTCTGAAATTACAAATCTTTTCATTTGATCCAGTAAAGTAAATCCTGAAAGGAAATGAGTGTCCAAAGCTGTCATTGACTCCAGGTTCATGACGACTCACCTCGACTGGATCATGAAACAGCAGCTGCACCTGTGTGAAAACCTTCTGGGATGTGGCCTTAAGACATTCACTGGGGCAGTTGTTGCTGTTCGCCAGCTTGCCCATGGTGAAAATTGCCCTGCTCCTTTGGGACTGACACAAAGAGGAAAGAAACAGCAAAATATTCCTTGGTGTAAGTCAGGATGGGTCCTTGGACCTCTGTGGAGCCTGTTTGTTGACATGACCTGAGCACGCAGCTCCCCGAGTGGGTGGGGGTCTCACACCTCCAACATGATGGATGGAACCACAGTGCTGGATGAGCTGTTATTTGCCTAAAAAAAAAAAAAAAAAAAAAAAGTGTTTTTTGGGAAAATTGTCTCCAGTCATTTCATTTTGCATGTGATTTTTCCTACATATGTTTCTAATCATTAAGAAATTCTGTAGCTTAAATAATGCTCTGAAAGTACGGTAACTGTTGGACTACATTCTGTTGTAACCTTATTGAATTTCACTTCTCTGGAAAAAATAATGGGATACTCTATCCTGAAAAACAAATGGTAATTGCATTTTTAACAGAATGTTTCTCTTTGTGTTTCAAAACCTTCTGCACACAGTTAGACATCTAGCCAGGGAAGAAGGTACAAAGCATATGGGCCAATTTCTGTCTGTTGGCTGTTCAAGATGCCTTAATATTCAAGCAGTGATGTGTGTGTGTCCATGCAATATGGCACAAATTATCTACATGGTATCCAGGAGCTCAGGTGAGGTGGTCAAAAGTTGTGTACTGGGGTCAGAGAAGGTATTCAAGGAGAAACTGGGGGAAGGTAGGTTTACATCCTGTTCCCTTCTAGATGTGTGAGTTCTCATCCTCATATTAATTCAATTTTGGTTATTTGGACCACATAAGACTGATGTTCCTGTGTTCATGGTGCTGACCAGAGGAACAGGTTTGTCTTCCAGGTGACCAGGAAGGGTCTTATCAAAACTGCAAAAATCAGAGTTGTCCAACACCTTTGCACTGCCCATGCACTGCAGTGACATGACTTCCTCTGTGCCTTGGAGATCTGCACATCACCACATGCTGAGCACTGAGTTGATTAAAGCCTGGGACCCAAAATAACATCGTCATGACACAGTTTGATGACACACTGGTGTTATTGTCTGCCGAGGTTAGGAGAGCCCTGGTAATACTGGAATGCTCTTCCTAATTTTTAGCAAATCTGGCATGTTAAGAACTTTGTGAGGGGATGCATTTGGACATGTGAAACTTCAAGGCAAAGGAATAGACTTGAGGTTTGTGACTGACAAGACACATGTGAGTACATGCAAAATGTGCTCCTCCTGCTAAAAATAACATTTCTCCTGTCAACCACGATGCATCCACCCCCACAACACCACCCAGAAGAACACATTAACACCTTGGCTTTGCACGTAGCCCGATTCACAGCAGCCACAAGTGGTAGAGGGATCTGCACTCTGTGTGCATGCTGACAAATCATATGGCATAGCGAGGAACAGAGGAGTGAAACTGGGCTAGCAGAAGTTGACGCTTCATCATCACAGTCCCTCTGAGCATGCTGTAGGCTGACACCTCCACCAACCGAGTCATCTCCCCGATGCCAGGATGAAGAGCATGAGCCTGCTATCCTGATTTAGCCTCTGGTAAGCGAGGCTTGGCTTGCCACACCAGGAAGGCTGGAACACGAGGGTTGGTGCATTGGCATGGGGAGAAGCACAGCATGTTCAACCACCGCTGCTCGCAGCTGTGCTATGCTGACATGCAAAACACACTTTATAGACAAGTGATGTGAAATGTTTGTCCCACTGATCCTCCCCATTTGATGCCTAATCCCATCCAGAAAAACCTGTAAATGATATTTCAAAGAGAGCAGAGTGGGTTGCAAATAGGTATTGCTCTTTAAAAAGGACTCCTGCAACAGCTGAAGTGCAGGTCTATGATACAGCCTGTGTGTGCTTCTGAGGTAATGAAAGACATGGACAACAAAGTTTGTAAAATGTTGAAAAACTAGAGAATGCCAATTTTTTTCCCAATGATTGTTTCCTATGAAAATTTGCTCTATTTTTCTGAAAAATTAAAGCTTTCTGAAAAATACTGAAGACATAGCTTCCCTGCCCATGGCAGGGGGTTGGAACTAGATGGTCTTTAAGTTGCCTTCAAGCCAAACCATTCTTGGATTCTATGACAAGAAAAATTTACCATCCTTCTGAACTCCTCACTGTAACTTCTAGGCAAATAATTTGAAAACTCGTTACTGACAGCTTTGCTTTGGTATAAATTTAGATTGTTTTCAAGTAAATTTATTAAAAGAAAAAGAAAAAAAAAAAAAGGAAAAAAGAAGATTGGAACAATTTGTAGCTGAAGTATCAGCAGTCCCAGTCACAGAGGTCACTGTCAGTGCACTGCAGCCTTCCCCCAGGACAGCATGAAGCTTAATTCAAAGGAGATTTTCAGAAAACCCAGGAGATTTAAATGCATAAGTTGCAATCTCATGGCAAATGTATGTCTGTCTCCTCACTCTCGAAATAAAGCTCCTTTAGCTCCCATTTAAGTGGCTGGGAGAGTCCTGGGCTCCTGCCATGCTTCTCTTGTCTGAACCTCACCTGATGGCTCTGACAAAGCTGAGAAGGCTTTGGTGGGCACTGATGGCATCCAGCTCTTTGCAGAGGGTGCTTAGCACTTAATAGGATCAGCCTCTTAGCCACTTGTCTGTTGTCCATCACCTCAGATGCCTCACCATTTCTGAAGCTATGCAACGCCTACCATATGTAATTAGCCAAGTAAGCTGCTTTCACCTTACCTCAAATGTTTGCCATGCTGATAATCCCAGCTAGGTGTCAGTATAAAGGAGCCCCTTGTCCAAGGCAAAACGGAGGAATGCTCTTCTGTAAGAAAATTAGGGAGTTGACAGAAATGTAAAGCTAAAGGTTTGCAAGATTGCTTTCGGTTGGCCAAACGTTTTGAGGCTTTGGGGTTGTTTTTGGAGGTCGCAGTGTTCACAGTTAGTTATTCAGCAGGACATTTGACAGCAGATGCACGTGGGAAAGCAGCTTACCCATGGCAAGTCCTGTCCTCAGAAAGGTACCAGAGTCTTAGCTTGTTTTGTTTCCTTTCCAGTCCTTTCTTACTCCTGTTTTAGCAAACACCAGAATCGTGTCCCTTCTTGGGATGAAAACCTGTGAGTTCATCAGTCAAGATGAAGCTTCAGTTTTGGTCTGATTTGGTTTCTCTCTTGGAAAAGCTGAACGGTCGGATGCTCTTGGTATTTCTGCTCTTGTTTTTTTTGATTATTGACCTCGTGAGAAAGAGACGACCCAGGAATTTTCCTCCAGGGCCACAGCTCTTTCCTCTCGTAGGAACCATTGTGAATTTAAAGCAGCCCCTCCATCTTGTACTGCAGAAGGTAAGAACTCCGTGGACATTTCTCCTACTAATAATATCTTACCTCTTCCATGACTTTTGTCACCAAACTGGGAAAATGCAAGGGCAGCCTCTGAAGAACTACCTATATAATAACCATGTATGATAGATGACCCTTCTTGGTTTTATCTCTCACTATTACCTCCTCTTCCATGGGAGTAGGAAGGTCCAATGGAAAAGAAATCCATAATGGAGGAAGACCTACGTGTTCCTCCTCTTTCTTCCCATCTGACCATGACCATTCTCTTCTGGAGCCCAGGAAGGGCTGGGCCAGGCTGGGGGACAGACAGCAAGTGCTGTGTGAGAAATGAACTGTTGGGACTGTGAGGATCACCTCCAGAAATTTTCTTTGCTCAGAGGGTAACAATTTGCCCCCACTACATCTGAAAGAAGCATTTAAGACTGTGAATTAACCAGCCCTGGGGTTTCTTCTGTGTTGCAGAAAGAGGCAGTGATTGCTCTTGAAAGGTTTCCAGAGCTTTGACTCCCATCAAAGCCAACAAAAGAGAGATATTTTATACATGCTGAGTATGTCTCTCTGAAAAGATGGGAGAAGTTCTGACTTGCTGGCTGTAAATGTCCTTTCTGGTGACTATTTATCTCTTGCTTTTACTTAGCAGGCTGACACCAGCTTATCTACCCTGGCTTTTCACATGCTACTAGCACAGATGTCCCCTGAGGGTACCCTTGGGGAAGGCTGAAGCAGCAAGCTCAGAATATTTTGTCAATACATACAGTTATTATTAAGAACATTAATCTCATTCATTTGCACACACACAATCATTGAAACACCCATTTGGTCCCAGGGTGGTTTCATGAGCCACTACAGCAGTTCAGGATGATTGTGTGTGCCTTTCCATGTAGACTCACACTGAGAAGAGGATAAGCTCCTTGGCAAAGAGAGGATGTGGCTGTCCTTTGCTACATCAGGGAGGAGATACTAAGGCTAGCAGAGTCCATGCAAGGAAAACAGCTATAATTTGGACATAAATGCATTTAGGCTTAAAATTAGAAGTACATTTCTAGCCATAAGGAGTTGGAGCCCCCTTCTAAGTGGGAGAGCTGGAGAAGCCACACTACTTTAAACACAAAGCTGATGAAAGGGATAATTTGTTTTAGTTTGTCCTCAGTAGAAAGAGCCTGAATGTGGTGACTCAGGTGGTGCTTCCACCTTTTGTACTCTTTCTGTGAAGAGGGATGGAGCAGATGACCATCAGTTACAAAGCAAGTCACGTCCTTCTTACAAGTCAAATTGATGCAAACACCTGCTAAAACCCAGGTCACACCTGCTAACAAATATAAGGAAACCATCTCTCCCACACTACAGCTCTCCAGCTCTTTTTATGCCTTCTCCAGCCTTCATGGAATAGTTTAGATTGGATGGGGCCTGCAGGCTTGGGTTTGGGTTTCTCTTAAGTCCCCTTACTTCAAGTAGGATTAAATTTGAATTAGATCCCCTTCTTAAAGGTCTTGTCCAGATGAATTTCAAAAACCCCCACCTTGTTGATCTCAGAGGGCAATGATCTCTCTTTCAGCTCACTGTTCAGTATGGGAACATCTTCAGTATGCAGTTTGGAGGTCTGACTTTTGTGGTTGTCCATGGGTACCAGATGGTGAGAGAAGCTCTTGTCCACCAGGCTGAAATATTTGCTGATCGGCCAAATATTCCACTCCTCCAAGAAATATTCAAAGGCTTTGGTAAGCACAACTATCAGGATTTGGGGACAAATCTTTTATCTATTTGGAATGATAACAATTAGAGTGAAAGGAACAGGTTGAATTCAACACTTGTGAACTGCACTGGGGAAGGCAAGAATTGAATTCAGACTAAAAATCTCCCAGGAGTATGAGGATGGGATCAAAGCCAGGGCTTGATGAAAGAGGAGAAATAAATTCAAGCTGCCCAGCAAACTATATATTTGAAGAGTTTTCCCCTTGGTTTTAGTTTCTCCTTTACTTTTTCTCACTCGGTTGCATACAGTTCCAGAGATGGGATGTGGTGCTCTTGCCTGCAGCTCTGCCAGCAGCGTGACAGTGCTTGTAGTATTTTGGCTTACACCTTTTTTTTCCCACGCAAAATGACAAAGTAGCAGATAAAAGCAAACCCATAAAGCTAAAGATCTTTAGCATAAGCCAATTACTCTTGAATTTTGATTCCCAGGCAAAGACATAGTTTTTCCATGTCTATGGGCTTTGTTTGCTTTGGTTTGGGGTTTTTGTTCATGATGAATGGCTGTTTCTGAATCCTAATGCTCACACATGACCCAGAGAGAGGTTTGTTCACTTGTTTTTTCCACCTACAGGTCTCATATCTTCAAATGGGCACATATGGAGGCAACAGAGGAAGTTCGTTTTAGCAACACTGAAGAGCCTTGCTGTAAATTTTGAGGAAAAAGTGCAAGAGGAGAGCCGGTACCTCGTGGAGACGATTGAGGAAGAGAAAGGTGGGGGGTTAATGCACAGCACTGTGCTCAGGGCTTCCAGCTAAATGAACAATGAGAAGTAAAACCCTTACCCCAGCACAGCTCCTAACATGCAAAATATTTCTTCAATAGCTTAAATTTCTATCTTACACTTCCAGACTGTGCCTTTTAGCACTTGTTTTAAACCTCAGGCCTCCTATTTCAGTTCTTCCTTATTAATATCAAGCAAATATATGGTAGGTGGTATTAAAACATGCATGTTTATATGGCTAAGAAGGTGTTTCCTGCATTCTGCGATCAGAATAAAACGCAGCTCTCCTGCTATCAGGCACTACCACTCAGAGGCTTAGGTAACCTCTGCTTGTCCTTGGTTTTTCAAAGTATTTTAAAACTTGTTTAGTCAGGCTTTTCTTTTGTGTCACACAAAGATGAAGTGTGTGTTTTGCTCTTTTATGGTCCAGCTTTTAAAAACTGCCAGAGGGATATTAGTAAGAATAATTTGTATGTTGGTACATGGGTGATGTTGCACTTCAGCTTTAAATAGAAGCAGATGGGGTTGAGCTAATTCTATGGAGCTATATATAGTAAACAAGAAAGATCTAAATAGGAATTGTGAAATTACATACTAAACTTGCTCCATTTCAATTGCTGTTGCACTGAACAGGCCAAATACTAGATGTTGCCAATTGATTATAGTCCTTTATATTCCTAATCAATAAACTAATTAAGCTGCTGGTTTGGGCCTTTCTTCCCATTAGCAATGACAAATAGTGATCATGTCCATCACTCTGATATCTGAGCACCAGCCCAGTTTAATTACTTTCTTGAAGAGTGGAGAGATCAGCAGTCCTGTGCAGAGTGCCTTGCATTTCAAAGTGATGCTCCCCAGTGTAGAGACAGCAGCTTAGGGCTGGGCTGGGTTTGTTACTGAGATTAGTCTCTCATGTCACAGCAAGGAGCTCTCCAGGCTGCTGAAATGTGTCCTGGGAGATGATGGTGTCGGCTCAACAGCCCTCCTAGGGAGTGCAGATGTGACGAGTGTCACACCGCACTCTTGTAAATGTGCTTCATGTCTATGGGCCATATGAGCTGTTGCTGGAGTTGACAGTGGGCACAGTAATCTCCCCCATCTCACTTGATTTCTTTGTGGTGCACAACTAAAGGCCAGTGCAATTATATTTTTGCAGTGTGGTTAGTCCTGAGCTCCCTGCTCTGGGCTAAGCTTTGAGGGACCAAACGTGTTGCAGCATCCAAACTCAACAGCCATAGCATGTCATGCCTCTGATTGTTTCCTCTGTTTTCAAACCCTACTTCTGGTTGTTTTCCCTGGTGTTTCAAACCCTGCTTGGGCAGCTCTGTGCTAGCGTCATTGTCTGCCAGCAGCCTGGGCTGGAGACAGGAGGGGATGTCCTTGAGCAAAGGATATCATGGCCCACAAGGCCTAACCTCCAGTGGGATGGTGGAAGAGATGGGGTGGGTGGGTACCTCAAGACCCAGCTGAAGCCTTTAGCATCACTATGGGTGATAAGTAGGTGAGGTCTCACCCCAACTTTACAGCTGTGGTAGAGTTGTGGGTTTGACTGAGACTTGAAAGAAAAAAAGAAAAGCAGCTGTCTTTAGAATCATAGAGCCATTTAGCCAGGAAAAGTCTCTTAAGATCATTCAGCCACCTAGCACTGCCATGGTTTACCACTAAACCATGTCCCCAAGTGCCACATCTACAAGCCTTTTAGACACTTCCATCACCGCTCTGGATAGCATATTTCTATGCCTGACCACCTTTTTGGTAAAGAAATTTTCCCCAATATCCAATCTAAATCTCCCCTGGCACAACTTGAGACCAGTTCCTCTTGTCCTGTCACGTGCTACTTGGAAGAAGAACCCCCACCTGTCTAGAACCTCTTCTCAGGCAATTCCTTTCATTCTATTTCCTCCAGGACAACCATTTGACCCTCACTACAAAATTAATAGTGCTGTTTCAAACATCATCTGTTCCATAACTTTTGGGAACCGTTTCGACTACCATGACAGCCGTTTCCAGGAGTTACTGCACTTGCTGGCTGAAACACTGCTACTCATCGGAAGTTTCTGGGGCCAGGTAAAGACAGCTGGATGTTTTTCTAGCTTCAGCTGCATGTAAGAGCTCAGAAACTGAAGTTTCTAAGGCACTGATATAATCTCATTTTTCCTGTAGAAAAAGTCACGTTATAAGAAAAATGTCCAAAAGTATTGTTCTACATTAGACTGAAAACACACACAAATCTATCAGGAAAGCAAGGAAGTAAGTTAAAATAATTTGGGCATATGGGGAAAAAAACCACTACAGGACTGTAAATGGCCACTGCATGGCCACATACCATGGGTCATGTCTGATCTTTGTCCTCTCTATGAGGGCACTGAAGAGCTGATCTGCATCTACCTCATCTGTGGCCACCTCCCATTTGGTGCAATCAGAGAATTTTATCAGCAGGAAACATCTGAGCCATTCTTATCTTGTTTGTACTTGTTTACATTTGTGTAAGTAAATTTGCACAAATTGGACCTTTGTAGCAAAACTGGTGTTTCTGCCTGGCAGCAAGTGGAATTAATAAATTGCCCTGTCATCTCAACTGGGATACCTGCACTTATCAAACTCAAGAAACGTTCTTTTGCTCTGTTTGATTTCTCACCAGTTGTATAACGCTTTTCCTTGGGTCATGAGCTGGCTGCCAGGACCCTTCAAGAAAATCTTCAGGCACTGGGAGAAACTTCAACATTTTGTGAAAGATGTGATTGCAAAGCACAAGGAGCATTTGGACCAGTCCAAGGAGGGAGATTATATTGACTGTTACCTGAGGGAAATAGAAAAGGTAGGAGGGAAATGCCTAAAGCCACTGAAATGTTAACCCATAGAACGAGTAGAGAAGACTCGTCTGTTTTGTCAGGGGCGCTTATGCCTCACGCTTCTCATGCCTTCTCCTCCCTACCTCTGCCATGTCAAACTCTAGCAACAGCAGGAGCCTGATTGCTTTGAAAACACACAGATATTTTTTTTTTCCAATTGAAAGTATTTACACTTTGTCTTCTTCCCTTTTTCACTCTGTCACATGGTGTAGGAGGACTCTCAGGGAACATGTTCAGGTTTATATGAGAGCTCTCAGGCCTGTGTTTGCTATTGGGAAACCTGACATTTAAAAACACTACCTGCATTCAAGAGTTGCTCTACAGCATCAAGAGTGTCTTTCAAAACAGTTCATAGGGCTTAAAATTAAGTGAAAGTAAGAGCTAGGAATTTCCAAGTCCAGGGCTGGTAGATAATAAAGGAGCGGCAGGATTTAGGTTACATACAAGTGGTTTTGGATGAGGTTTTTGAAAGCATCATCCCGTCCTTAATAAGAGTTTTCATTGCCATGTTTTTCTCCTAAGTTTAAAGGTGACACCAGCTCATATTTCCATGAAGAAAACCTCTTGTGCTCCACCTTGGACCTGTTCTTAACTGGGACTGAGACAACAGCGACCGCCATCCGCTGGGCCGTGCTCTACATGGCCACGTACCCCCACATCCAGGGTAGGGCCATGAATGGGTCCTTTGCTTAGCCCAAAACTAGATATGTGAGACTCAGGGAACAGTTATCCCAGCTCTGCCATGTGTTGGATATGCCTGTGCACCAGGTATCTTATTGGAAATTTTTGGAAGGAGCAGTTGAGGGAGCTGGGAGTATTTAGCCTGGAAAAAAGAAGGCTCGGCAGGCTCAAGGGACACCTTCTCATACTCTATAACTCTCTGAAAGGAGGTTGTAGCCAAGTGGGGCTCAGTCTCTTCTCCCAAGGAATAAGTGATTGGAGAAAAGGAAACAGCTTCAAGTTGTGCCAGGGGAAGTTTAGATTAGATAGTAGGGAAAATTTCTTCACTGAAAGGATTGTCAAGCCCCGGAAAAGGCTGGAAGAGGGAAGTGATGGATTCACCACCCCTGGAAATCTTCCTAAAGGAATATGGATGTGGTGCTTGGGGACACAGTTTAGGGGTGGTCTGGCAGTGTTGGGTTAATGGTTTGACTCGACGGTCTTAAAGGATTTTTCCTACCTTAAAAATTCTATGATTCCATGAGGACAGCCTTTTGTTTTTTGGCTCTCCACAGAGAAAGTGCAGCTGGAAATCGACACGGTGCTTGGCCAGTCCCGCCAGCCCACGATGGCCGACAAGGAGAACATGCCCTACACCAGCGCGGTGCTGAGCGAGGTCCTGAGAATGGGCAATGTGGTGCCACTGGGGGTGCCCAGGATGGCCACCAGTGACACCACCCTGGCCGGCTTCCACCTGCCCAAAGTGAGTGGAGTCCACTAGCCTCCATCCTACCAGAGCAGGGTCTTCATAGCTCGAATTCCAAATCTCACCTGGAAGGGAACCAACCAGCAGGATCTTGCAGAGATATCACTGTTGTATAGAAAATATAAGGCCTCCTGGTAGAGGGTGTGAGGCTGTTGTGGGTCTCAACTCCTTACAGAGGAGAATTGTGAGATCCTTATGGTGTTGGTCATGATTTCCAATTTTAAAAGATTTATCCCTTAAAATTTTATAATTGTATATTCCACACATTATGGGAATAGAGGGCCAAGAAACATAGGAAAGCAAATAGTTTGTTAATTCCACAGAGTATTAAAAATCATCTATTAAAAATAGAAATCAAAGTCAGGTAGTGGGTATTGTTGCACACACACTGTGGTACAATTATGAAAGCAAATATCAGATTAATACAACTAGCCTCCTGATTGCATCAAGGAAAATTAGAAATAAAAAATTTGGGTGTTTTCTTCCACACTAATTAGAATATTTCTCTTGCTGATGGAGGATGTGGAGATAAACTAAATCAAGGTTGAGGTTTTTTTAAGGCACAATAAAACAAACCGATTGAAAAGTATTTGATTAAATTGCTTCAAATTCCTATGGGAATGCAGTGTTACCAATTTAAATTGGTTTATAGTAACATCACCTGTTACAGCAGCTCAAGGTGTGGATCAACACTATGGTGATCCTTAAGACACACAGAAGTGAACAATCCTGTAGGTTTTCATCCTTATTTAATTACATAGCTTAGGGGGGAAAAAAACCCAAAGCATTTTGCCCTTAAGAAAATGTAGTTTACGCTGTGTGTGGAACAGAGCTAATAATAACCCAGTCTGACAACACGTTGGCTCTTCTCCGCCATGTAATCGCCCGCTTTCCCCACCTCTCACAGGGCACCACCCTGATGACCAGCCTGACTTCGATAATGTTCGACAAAAACGTGTGGGAGACTCCAGACACCTTTAATCCTGAACATTTCCTGGAAAATGGCCAGTACAGGAGGCGGGAGGCTTTTCTGCCCTTCTCGGCAGGTAGGATGATGGATGGGGAGGCGGCTTTCCTTTCTGCAATGCTTTTATTTTTTTTTCCCCCAAGACACAGTTTATAGAGTAGGGGGCACTTCTCCTGTCCAGATTCCAGCCCATCCCCACAGTGAAAATCCCAGTCACTGTTATACTGGCTGCTTGGAGCAGGAGGGAAATCAATTTTGTTATTGCAGGATTAAAGAAATAAGCCTTTTTACTCTTGTGCAAGTTGCATAACCAGTTTTTTTTCACCGTTTACCCTCTCTGTCTATCTGAGCAGCCGCAGTTTGCTAAGCAGTAAACTTCTGGGTAAGGTTTGAGCAGATTGTGTGGGTGAACATTGCCACCTAACCTTTCCAGGAAGAAAAGCCTCAGCAGCCTGTGAGAGGCGGCGCAGGCGAGATGAAACTCGGAGGTGGCTGGAGCTCACTCAGGACTTTTTTGGGGTATTTTTTGCTCCTTTTCAGGCAAGAGGGCTTGTCCCGGGGAGCAGCTCGCCAGGACTGAGCTCTTCATCTTCTTCGTAGCCCTCCTGCAGAAGTTCACCTTCCAGGCGCCGGCAGACGCCACGCTGAGCTTCGCCTTCACACTCAGCCTCACGCGCTGCCCCAAGCCCTTCCAGATCTGCGCGTTGCCTCGTGACTGAGGCTGGCGTGGGGCTGCCCCATGATCCCCCTCTGCAGCCCTCCACAAACTGGAGAGTGTCCCTTCCCCCATCTGCCCCAGAGATTTTGGGCTGCAATGATGGGCCATAGAAGTCTAGTACCCACTAACATCTGGGTGGCAGGGGAAGGGCAGAAGGGCCACATCCTATACACTGCATCAAAGACAACCCTTGCGGTTCTTCCCTTCACTTCATTCCTCCTCCCCTCCACCAATTTGAAAAAATGCATGAATTTAAAAGCCTTATTACCTCATTTCCACTGTTAGCAACTCCCAGGAAGCTGTCTGCCACCTGCAAAGCAAGGTTTCATGTTGACTTCTCCATGAGGTGATATGCCCATCACTCAGAGACCATTTAGCAACCACTAAATCCCAAAGCTGCAGAACCCTATATAGCCAAGGGCTGTGTTTTCAGAGATATCCTTTGGCAGGGAGAGCAGCTGGCCTTGGACATGATGTACAAGCCCTGAGCTTATGCCTGAGCACAAATTTGTACTTCAAGGTAGCCATGGACAGTCCTAAACCTCAGATGGGACTGGGCTTGGGCTTGGTGTGGTGGACACCATCTGCACCGCCACATTGATGCTTTGTGAAGGAAACCACAGAATACAGAATGGTTTTAGTTAGAAGGGACCTTAAAACTCATCCTGTTCCACCCCTCTGCCATGGGCAGGGACACCTTCCACTAGACCAGGGTTGCTCCAAGCCCCAAGTCAAAGTCCAACCTGGCTTTGAACACTTCCAGGGATTAAAAGTATCTAAGCAGCAATCTCTGCAGCAGCAGCATGCATTTTTTGGACCTCAGAGATAATATGGAAATTTTAATTAGGAAGCAACAGGGGAAAAGTAGCATCTTCTACCAAAATTCCAGCCCAAGTGGGATGGCAAAAGAGCTGTGCAACCAGCAGAACTGGAATGAATATAAAAATACAGTATTGTGATATTGTAAAAGAAATGCAAAAGGTTTCTGCTAATAAAATTCAAAACAGAAAAGTTGCAAAAAAAAAAAAAACCTCTGTTGCTTGGGAACATTTTATCCAAAGCCCAAGGGAAGCAGAAGCAGCAGAGAGTGTTGGAAGGGTCGTGCCTATGGCGCTCAGCACTGGCTGTCAGGAAGGAAGTGGCTTTGTGGTGAGAAGTCACCAGTTCAACACTTCCACTGTCTTTGTGCCATAGATTTGGGGCCCTGCATGATGGGCATGGACACAGCGTGGGGCCGAGGAAGTGCGTTGGGACGTGGCCCCCTTGGTGATGGACACGCTGCTCCTGCCCGTCCCAGCTCCCTTTGGAGAAGAGTTCATTAAACATACAACTTACTGTAAAGAGCATTTACATGGTTAAGTATTTATGCTTAGAAATGCTGTCTCCTGGCTGCTTCTGTCTGCAGTGGAGTCCCAGCAAAGATTGCTCTTTTTTCTCTTTTTTTGGCTTCTCACCATTCATAAAAGACTTTTCAATGGGCACCCACGTAGGACACAGAAGAGTTAATGGAAAAGAGGATTACATTGAGTTCCCTTTCCACTGGTTTCCTCCTACATCCCTGGCAATTACCACTTTGCTGCAGTACAAAGCAATCACTGTGCAGTGGCAGATTTATGCCACAGGGGAGAGTCCTCTGCTCATCACATCCCTGCCACACTGGGCACACAGGGATTCTGTCACTGAGCTGGCCTTCCAACTCATCACTTGAATCCAATTGCGTTTTTAATTAATTTTTAGCAGTCACAGGCTCACAAGCTGTGTTGTTGTCTTTCTCAAAGAGAAAACATAAATGGTCTGAGAACCTTTCTTCACCTATGAACTTGTCAAAGTCACTCAGGACCAGGCATTCGTTTCTCTTCATTTTTTTCAACATGCTGCTACAGGTCTGACCTACAGGTCTGACCTCTGCCATGTGGTTACAACTTGTATTATTTGAAGAGGCTTAGCAATGAATGAGAATTGTAATGAAGAGATTCTCCTCAAAATCAGGTTTTCGCCCTTTAATTTCCACAATAAAACAGGATTTAATTTTCAAGCTTTCCAAATGTGAGGGCTATGGAGAACACATGAATGGCATCACCCCAGTGGCTCTGCTGCATCTCTGTGCCTTCTCATCGCCCCCGGACAACCCCAATGGCCACAACTGATGGCCCCAAAAGGGGGAAAGGAACCCAAAACGTCCTTCAGAGCACGAGGTGGCAGCTGAAAACTGCAGAGACAAGTGGTGCAATGTCAAACTGCTCTGCAAACATCCTGCTGCTTTCACAATAAAACACAACATGTACATCAGAACTCCACGTGGTGCACATGCAACTCCCTGCCTCAGAGCCGCTCCAAGGGGGGAAATTCAGCACAGCCTGTTCCCATCCACCCCGAAAGGGCCGCAGCCGGAAGAGCTGGGCATTGGCTTCTCAGCCTCTGCCCCAGCTCTGAGGGGCTTTGGGAATGGCTCCACCAGGGGCTACACACCCAAAAGGACAAGCGATGTCTACTTTGGCATGGCTGGAGGGCTCGGGCAGGGCCAACCTCACGGCCAGAGCAGGTTGTTCTGCTTGCACTGGTGCCGTGGGGATCAGAAAATGACAGTGCCTTGGAACCGCTGCAGAGGCTGGATGGCTCTTTGCTTCCAGCCAACACATAGAAATCTAAACTGATGAGTCAGATGGTTTGGGAAAGGTTTGTGCAACCTTATCTCAGATGCCCCCGGCAACCTGGGGCTTGGTCTGGGACTCTTCAAAGCAGCGAACGAGCTCCTGCAGACGAGGAAAGCTCGGGGCACTCGGATGGGCTGGAGCCTGCCCGGCACCGTGGAGCTGACACCGGGACACGGCACAGTGAGGGCACCACGGGCATGAGAGAGCAGGGCTGGGGCTGAGCCAGCGGCTTGTGGGAACAGCGCAGCGAAGCTGCCGGAAGGTTTTAATCTTGATCCCGCAAAGCTCATTTCTGTCCTTTAGGCAAGGCAGGGATCACCGGGCTTTAGGGAAGCAGCGTTGGGAGGCGGGAGGGGAAAGGGGCAGCTGGGGGTGTTTTGGTTTGTGGTGGTTTGTGGTTTTCAATCGCAGCAGAGGAAATGCTCGCGTTTAATCAAGAAGGGGTTTAATCCCTGCTGAGAGGTGGGAAAGCAGGAGTCTGAACGCAGCCTCTAGACCAGGGCAACAAAAGCTGCTCCGTGCTCTCTTCTGTTTGTGCCTGCAGAACCAGCACATCACCCCTCTCCCCGTGTCCCTGGAGACTGATTCAGTGGTGCCCTGGGAGCTCAGTCTGCGCTGACCTGCTGTGGGAGGCATCCCTGGGGAGCACCCACCTCCAGACATGCTGCACTTGCTCTGGGACAGCATCTCCTTCCCTACACTCCTCATCTTCCTCGTTGTCTTCCTGTTTGTTGCTGACTACATGAAGAACAGAAACCCAAAGAACTTCCCTCCCACCCCTTTACGCCTTCCCTTTGTAGGGCACCTTTACTTGATGGACTTCAAAGATCCCATAAGCTCAGTGAGGAAGGTACGGGCGTGGTGGGCGCTGTGGCAGAAGGGACAGAGGGAATTGCAGCTGCAGGGAAAGGGTTAAACCAGATCCCATGAGACAGGAAGGAGGTTTGTCATCATAAGTGCCATTTACCTGGGTACAAGGTGGGGCACAAGTGTGCAGTGATCCCTGGGGCAAAGGGCACAACATGATCCCACAGGTGATGTTGCAGCTGTCAGATCCTCGAAGGACTGAGCTGGGGGCTGGAACAGTGTTTGGGAAGGGCGAAGAACAAAAGATGGATAAACACAGAACTGAAAAAATAAACCTGGAGACATTTACTTGACTTATGGCCAAATAAAACCAAATCTGATCAGTGATTTGGGAAAAAAAGAAAAAACATTGTGCACCCAGGCAGAGATTTGTGTACAAATTCTGTTTCCCACTCATAGCTTCTCTTATTTTTACCTCTGCCCTGTAACAGGGCTGTCACTGTCCCAACTGCCACATTCACTTCAAAAGATATCCCCTTTATTTATTTCCTTACCCAGGCTACTAAAAAATATGGTGACATCTTCGGCATGTCCATGGGCAGCAACAGGTTTGTGATAGTAAATGGGATGCGGCTGGTTAAGGAAGTGCTTGTAAACCAAGGGGAAGACTTCCTTGAGCGCCCAGAAATGCCTATTGACAAGGATATGTTCGGCAAGATAGGTGAGTGATCCCTCAGGACATGCACCTCAGCTGGAAGGTCCAGGTGTTGGCCCTGCAGTGGTCTGAGACAGCTGGGGAGAAGGCAGAGCCCTGGAGCTTTTCCGCTCCATAAGGGATTGGCCTTGGCTCACAGAGGGGCTGTTTCTGCCAGGACTGATCAACTCCAGTGGGCACTTGTGGAAGGCACAGAGGAGGTTCACCTTGACCACCCTCCGAAACTTTGGCTTGGGGAAGAGGAGCATGGAGGAGCGCATCCAGGAGGAATGCCGATTCCTTGTGGATGCCATTAAGGATGAGCAGGGTGAGTGCCTCCCTCAGCAGCTGGGCTGAAGGCAGGAACAGGCCTGTTATCATTGCACCCATGGGTCACTGCATGCTGGAAAATACCTCACCTTAGAAGGGGATTCTGCAACCCCACCAGCGTCCCTGCTTCCTCCTACAGAGCTTTGGCCTTCAAACTGACTGGTGAGTGCAGGCAGGTAACACCCCACACATTGTTCATAGCCCACCTTCCGCCTCCTCCTCTCTCTCAGATCTCTGGGAAATACCATGTGTGTATAAACACTGATGTTCACAAGGAATTCCAGTGACATAAAAAATGATATTTCCAATGAATTCCAGTGACATCCCTCTCCTTCAGGCCCTCAGGCAGCGAGTTGTCCAAGCAAAGCAGTGACACAGGATAGTCACTGGGACCACTCATTTCCTTCGTATTTGTTGACCATTTTACCTTTACCAAGTGTGTTTTCTTCTCCTTTTCTTACAAGACTAGAAGATAATTGAACTTTTCCTTCTCCAGGGAATCCTTTTGACCCTCAGTTTACACTCACTAACGCTGTTTCAAACGTCATCTGCTCCCTTATCTTCGGCAATCGGTTTGACTACCATGATGAGGACTTCCGAAAATTGCTGAAGCTTCTGCATGAGATGATTATCCTCCAAGGAGACATCAAAGCCCAGGTACAGCCCTCCTGTCACTGACCCACAGCCACAGTTTCTTCCCTGGAGTCATCCTCAGGGTTCAGTGTTGTCATCACCAAACCTGTCTTTGCCGATTACTTTGCACAGGGTAGATTTCCCTGTAATTTCTTTCTGCCTTAGTTTCAATCTGGGTCTTGCTCTTGCTGCTTTCTCTCACCCAACATCACTTTTCCTGCCCATTGACTGCCAACCTGCCTGCTATAATTCCTGGGAAGTCTTTCCTTCATGAGGGATTCCTGCTCCACTGCAGATGAGCCATTTCCACCAACTCCAGCACTTCAGCAAGCACAGCATTGCAGGATCCTCAATTTTGGGTTTTTGAAGGGGTTTTCAGTCCATTGTTCAATTTGTCTTTCTCCTTTTGTGTCCAAAGCTGTACAACTCTTTCCCATCTATAATGAAGTACCTCCCTGGAGCACACCAAACCATTTTCAAAAACTCAAAGTTCTTGAAAAGCTATATGGAAGAGCAGATCAACAAACACAAGGAGGACTGGAACCCCTCAGAGAGCCGGGACTACATTGACAGCTACCTGCAGGAGATAGCCAAGGTCAGCAATGCAGAGCAAAGCCTTCTACAGCAGGGCTTAGAAATGAGGAGAGATGAGAAATGAGCCCAGATTCTCCAGCTGAGTTTAGGATGGAGATCAGGCTCCCGATACCCATCAGTGGGATGGGATGGCAGGGGGTCAGCAGCTCCTGTCCAAATCCTTGGCGTGGTTTAGACTAGGCTTAGTGTCAGGACAGCCCTCACTGTTCCTGCAGCACTAACACACCTTCTTGTGAAGGACAAGGGCAGTGACACCTTCCGGGAGGAACATCTTATCATGTGCTCGCTTGACTTGATGTTCGCTGGAACAGAGACCACTTCCTCAACCCTCCGCTGGGCTCTGCTGTTCATGGCCCTACATCCTGAAATTCAAGGTACAAGTAGCAAAAGGTCAGGGTTTCCCTTCCTTTTATCCCTCACAGCTTTGTGAGAGACACTTTTCTTGAGGGAAAAATTGGGAATCTCCCTGCACTCACACAAAAATGGTACAAACAGGGGCAGGTGTCCCCTTAGGGGACCCTCCTACCAACAACCATGTGTTATTCCGAGTGGTTTTATCCTTGGGCCTTGGCTGATTCCTGCTCTTTCCCACCAGCCCGCGTCCAAGCCGAGATCGACGCCGTCATCGGACAGGCACGGCAGCCAGTGCTGGAGGACAGGAACAACATGCCCTACACCAACGCTGTCATCCATGAGGTGCAGAGGAAAGCCAACATTATCCCTTTCAATGCACCAAGAATGGCAGTAAAGGACACGACTCTGGATGGCTTCTTCATCCCAAAGGTAAGCTCATTCCTGAGCACTGGGACCTCAGGGAGACTCCCAGCTCCCCAGGCAAGACTCACCAGGCCAGGCTCCTCCTGCACAGACACACTGTCCCTGCCCAGTCCAGAGTTTTCTCCTGCTGAATGTGGATTTTTGCCATCCAACCAACCAATATTCTCCAGCTCCCCAAATGGTGCAGAGCTCTGCAGGGTGCCACACCCCCTGGGCACAGATCCCAGCTCACAGAGCTCTTAGAGGAACTCTGGCCCAAGATTACGGCAGACAAAAGGGATGCTGAGGAGGGGAAAATGTGGTTCTATAATCACTGCACCTCTAAAGAAACTCTGGCCCCGCAAGGGTTGATAAAACAACTAATTGCAGTAGAATTTGACTTTGCATGTTCTTCCTGGAGAGACTGGAAGATAAAGCTGCCCCTCCTGATGTCAGTGCCACTGAAAGTGTGATCTATTTTCCTTTTTCTCCTCTTAGGGAACTATTGTGATGACAAATATCACCTCTGTGATGTTTGACAAGAATGAGTGGGAAACCCCCGACACTTTTAACCCACAGCATTTCCTGAAGGATGGGAAGTTCTGGAAAAGGGAATATTTTCTGGCATTTTCTATGGGTAAGATCTGCTGAATTGTGGTGTTTTTGTGCTGAGGCACCAGGCTTAGGATTACAAGTGCATGGATAGAGAGGGCATATACAGTCAGGAGGTGCCATTCAAACAGTGGCTATGTGGTCATTCCAAAGCACCACATTCAGAGCCCTTTGTTTTCTCTCTTTTTTAAATGCAAGGGAGGAAGATGAGATGAATAAAAAACCGTGATAATTCCAGAGACCATAGGAACAGCTTAACTAGGGAAGAAGCATGTCTGTATATGGTTAAAAAGACAAGCCCTTGCAATGTTATGCAATATGGGGGCAGTCCGTGTCGTAATGCCAGTGTCCTCATTGGGAAACTCAGGTTGGGCTGCAAAACCGATCCAGTATCGGGTATGGGTGACAGAGGTTTTGGTAAGAGAGCTGGATCGTGGTCCTAAGGAAGGTAGAATCACTTCCATCAGCAAAGGCTCAGTCTGAGGATGCCATGGGTTGCTGTCTCCGCAGGGAAGCGCGCCTGCCTGGGAGAGGTGCTGGCCCGCTCCGAGCTCTTCCTCTTCTTCACGTCTCTGCTCCAGAAATTCACCTTCCAGGCACCCCCGGACACCACGCTCAGCCTCCAGCCCATGGCAGGCACGACGATTGACCCAGAACCCTACAAGATCTGCGCTGTGCCTCGGTAGAGAAGCCTTGGCTACCGTCCTCACAGGGAAAATCAGTTCTCAGGAATGGTGAAAACAAGCCCTCAACAGCTTGTCTGTGATAATCAAATAAAAAACAGAAAAGCTGCAAAAAAATAATCCTTCTGTTGCTCAGGAGCACTTCATCTAAAGCCCAAGGGAAGCAGAAGCAGCAGAGAGTGTTGGAAGGGTCGTGCCTATGGTTCTCACCACTAGCTGTCAGGAAGGAAGTGGCTTTGTGGTGAGAAGTCACCAGTTCAACACTTCCCCTCTCTTTGTGCCAAAGATTTGGGGCCCTGCATGATGGGCATGGACACAGCGTGGGGCCGAGGAAGTGGGTAGGGACGTGGCTTCCTTGGTGATGGACACGCTGCTCCTGCCCGTCCCAGCTCCCTTTGGAGAAGAGTTCATTAAACATACAACTTACTGTAAAGAGTTTTTCCATTTACATGGCCAAGTATTTATGCTTAGAGATGCTGTCTCCTGGCTGCTTCTGTCTGCAGTGGAGCCCCAGCAAAGATTGCTCTTTTTTCTCTTCCTTTGGCTTCTCACCTTTCATAAAAGACTTTTCAATGGCCACCCACGTAGGACACAGAAGAGTTAACAGGAAAAGAGGATTACATTGAGTTCCATTTCCACTGGTTTCCTCCTACATCCCTGGCAATTACCACTTTGCTGCAGTACAAAGCAATCACTGTGCAGTGGCAGATTTATGCCACAGGGGAGAGTCCTCTGCTCATCACATCCCTGCCACACCGGGCACACAGGGATTCTGTCACTGAGCTGGCCTTCCAACTCATCACTTGAATCCCAGTGCATTTTTATTTAAATTTTAGCAGTCACAGGCTCACAAGTTGTGTTGTTGTCTTTCTCAAAGAGAAAAAGAAATATCTGTTTCCCCCCTTTAATTTACACAGTAAAACAGGGATTTAATTTTCAAACTTCCAAAGTGAGAGGACTATGGAGAAGACATGAATGGCATCACCCCAGTGGCTCTGCTGCACCTCTGTTGTGCCTTGTCATCGCCACTGGACAACCCCAATAGCCACAAGTGATGGCCCCAAAGGGGAGGAAAGTCACCTAAAATGTCCTTCAGAGCACGAGGTGGCAACTGCAGAGACAAGTGGTGCAACGTCAAACTGCTCTGCAAACCTCCTGCTGCTTTCACAATAAAACACAACATGTACATCAGAACTCCACGTGGTGCACGTGCATGGACACCTCCCTGCCTCAGAGCCGCTCCAAGGGGGGAAATTCAGCACAGCCTGTTCCCATCCACCCCGAAAGGGCCCCGGACGGCAGAGCTGGGCATCTGCTTTAGCTTCTCAGCCTCTGCCCCAGCTCTGAGGGGCTTTGGGAATGGCTCCACCAGGGGCTACACACCCAAAAGGACAAGCGATGTCTATTTTGGCATGGCTGGAGGGCTCGGGCAGGGCCAACCTCACGGCCAGAGCAGGTTCTGCTTGCACTGGTGCCGTGGGGATCAGAAAATCACAGTGCCTCGGAACAGCTGCAGAGCCTGGATGGCTCTTTGCTTCCAGCCCACGTCACTCTGACACAGAAACCGGAAGGAATCAGTCAGATGGTTTGGGAAAGGTTTGTACAACCTTATCTCAGATGCCCCCGGCAACCTGGGGCTTGGTCTGGGACTCTTCAAAGCAGCGAACGAGCTCCTGCAGACGAGGAAAGCTCGGGGCACTCGGAGGGGCTGGAGCCTGCCCGGCACCGTGGAGCTGACACCGGGACACGGCACAGTGAGGGCACCACGGGCATGAGAGAGCAGGGCTGGGGCTGAGCCAGCGGCTTGTGGGAACAGCGCAGCGAAGCTGCCGGAAGGTTTTAATCTTGATCCCGCAAAGCTCATTTCTGTCCTTTAGGCAAGGCAGGGATCACCGGGCTTTAGGGAAGCAGCGTTGGGAGGCGGGAGGGGAAAGGGGCAGCTGGGGGTGTTTTGGTTTGTGGTGGTTTGTGGTTTTCAATCGCAGCAGAGGAAATGCTCGCGTTTAATCAAGAAGGGGTTTAATCCCTGCTGAGAGGTGGG
The DNA here is from genome assembly GCA_038380795.1 of Pyrocephalus nanus. Lineage (NCBI taxonomy): Eukaryota > Metazoa > Chordata > Aves > Passeriformes > Tyrannidae > Pyrocephalus > Pyrocephalus nanus. Next base: position 10,772,319 of record CM076269.1, on the reverse strand, counting down.
AAAGCAGGAGTCTGAACGCAGCCTCTAGACCAGGGCAACAAAAGCTGCTCCGTGCTCTCTTCTGTTTGTGCCCGCAGAGCCAGCACATCACCCCTCTCCCCGTGTCCCTGGAGATTGACTCAGTTGTGCACTGGGAGCTCAACCTACCCTGACAAATCGTTTGACACGTTCCTACACGGCCCTCCCGTCCAGCCATGCTGCACTTGCTCTGGGACAGCATCTCCTTCCCTACACTCCTCATCTTCCTCGTTGTCTTCCTGTTTGTCGCTGACTACATGAAGAACAGAAACCCAAAGAACTTCCCTCCCACCCCTTTACGCCTTCCCTTTGTAGGGCACCTTTACTTGATGGACTTCAAAGATCCCATAGATGCAGTGAGGAGGGTACGGGCGTGGTGGGCACTGTGTCAGAAGGGACAGAGGGAATTGCAGCTGCAGGGAAAGGGTTAAACCAGACCCCATGAGCCAGGAAGGAGGTTTGTCATCATAAGTGCCATTTACCTGGGTACAAGGTGGGGCACAAGTGTGCAGTGATCCCTGGGGCAAAGGGCACAACATGATCCCACAGTTGCTGTCACAGCTGTCAGAGCCTTGTACAACACAGTTGGGGGTTGGAAGGGTGTCTGGGAAGGGAGCACAACAAAACATGGAAAAACACAGAACTGAAAAATTAAACCTGGAGACATTTACTTGATTTATGGCCAATTAACACCAACTCTGATCAATGATTCAGGAAAAGAGGAAAGAAAAAACACTGTGCAGGCAGGCAGAGATTTGTGCACAAATTCTGTTTCCCCTCCCACTCTCAGCTTCCCTTGTTTTTCCATGTGCCCTATGACAGGGCTGTCACTGTCCCAACAGACACATTCATTCAGATGAAACCCGTTTAATCTTTTTCCTCACCCAGCTTACTGAAAAATATGGTGACATCTTTGGTACTTCGATGGGCAGCATGAAAGGTGTGGTAGTAAATGGGATGAGACTGGTTAAGGAAGTGCTTGTAAACCAAGGGGAAGACTTCCTTGAGCGCCCAGAATTTCCTACGGAGATTTTCAGCAAGATAGGTGAGTGATCCCTCAGGACATGCACCTCAGCTGGAAGGTCCAGGTGTTGGCCCTGCAGAGGTCTGAGACAGCTGGGGAGAAGGCAGAGCCCTGGAGCTTTTCCGCTCCATGGGGGATTGGCCTTGGCTCACAGAGGGGCTGTTTCTGCCAGGACTGATTTCCTCCAGTGGGCACTTGTGGAAGGCACAGAGGAGGTTCACCTTGACCACCCTCCGAAACTTTGGCTTGGGCAAGAGGAGCGTGGAGGAGCGCATCCAGGAGGAATGCCGATTCCTTGTGGATGCCATTAAGGATGAGCAGGGTGAGTGCCTCCCTCAGCAGCTGGGCTGAAGGCAGGAACAGGCCTGTTATCATTGCACCCATGGGTCACTGCATGCTGGAAAATACCTCACCTTAGAAGGGGATTCTGCAACCCCACCAGCGTCCCTGCTTCCTCCTACAGAGCTTTGGCCTTCAAACTGACTGGTGAGTGCAGGCAGGTAACACCCCACACATTGTTCATAGCCCACCTTCCGCCTCCTCCTCTCTCTCAGATCTCTGGGAAATACCATGTGTGTATAAACACTGATGTTCACAAGGAATTCCAGTGACATAAAAAATGATATTTCCAATGAATTCCAGTGACATCCCTCTCCTTCAGGCCCTCAGGCAGCGAGTTGTCCAAGCAAAGCAGTGACACAGGATAGTCACTGGGACCACTCATTTCCTTCGTATTTGTTGACCATTTTACCTTTACCAAGTGTGTTTTCTTCTCCTTTTCTTACAAGACTAGAAGATAATTGAACTTTTCCTTCTCCAGGGAATCCTTTTGACCCTCAGTTTACACTCACTAACGCTGTTTCAAACATCATCTGCTCCCTCACCCTCGGCAATTGGTTTGACTACCATGATGAGGACTTCCAAAAATTGCTCAAGCTGATGTATGAGACGCTTGTCCTCCATGGAGCCATCACAGCCCAGGTACAGCCCTCCTACCACCACCCCAAAGCCACAGTTTCTTCTCTGGAGTCATCCTCAGAGCTCAGTGTTGTCATCACCAAACCTGTCTTTGCCGATTACTTTGCACAGGGTAGATTTGCCTGTAATTTCTTTCTGCCTCAGTTTCAAGCTGGGCCTTGCTTACGCTACTTTCTCTCACCCAACATCACTTTTCCTGCCCATTGACTGCCAACCTGCCTGCTGTAATTCCTGGGAAGTCTTTCCTTCATGAGGGATTCCTGCTCCACTGCAGATGAGCCATTTCCACCAACTCCAGCACTTCAGCAAGCACAGCATTGCAGGATCCTCAATTTTGGGTTTTTGAAGGGGTTTTCAGTCCATTGTTCAATTTGTCTTTCTCCTTTTGTGTCCAAAGCTGTACAACTCTTTCCCATCTATAATGAAGTACCTCCCTGGAGCACACCAAACCATTTTCAAAAACTCAAAGTTCTTGAAAAGCTATATGGAAGAGCAGATCAACAAACACAAGGAGGACTGGAACCCCTCAGAGAGCCGGGACTACATTGACAGCTACCTGCAGGAGATAGCCAAGGTCAGCAATGCAGAGCAAAGCCTTCTGCAGCAGGGCTTAGAAATGAGGAGGGGTGGGAAACAAGCCCAGATTCTCCAGCTGAGCTGCCTGTGTGGCTATTTAGGAGCTTAGGATGGACATCAGGCTCTGAGCACCCGTCAGTGGGATGGGATGGCAGGGAGTCAGCAGCTCCTGCCCAAATTCTTGTGTGGTTTGGACTAAGTGTGGTGTCAGGACAGCCCTCACTGTTCCTGCAGCACTAACACCCCTTTTGTGAAGGACAAGGGCAGTGACACCTTCCGGGAGGAACATCTCATTGCCTGCACCCTTGACTTGATGGTCGCTGGAACAGAGACCACTTCCTCAACCCTCCGCTGGGCTCTGCTGTTCATGGCCCTACATCCTGAAATTCAAGGTACAAGTAGCAAAAGGTCAGGGTTTCCCTTCCTTTTATCCCTCACAGCTTTGTGAGAGACACTTTTCTTGAGAGAAAAGTTGGGAATCTCCCTGCACTCACACAAAAAAGGTGCAAACAGGGGCAGGTGTCCCCTTAGGGGACTCTCCCAGCAACAACCATGTGTTATTCCGAGTGGTTTTATCCTTGGGCCTTGGCTGATTCCTGCTCTTTCCCACCAGCCCGCGTCCAAGCCGAGATCGATGCCGTCATCGGACAGGCACGGCAGCCAGTGCTGGAGGACAGGAACAACATGCCCTACACCAACGCTGTCATCCATGAGGTGCAGAGGAAAGCCAACATTATCCCTTTCAATGCACCAAGAATGGCAGTAAAGGACACGACTCTGGATGGCTTCTTCATCCCAAAGGTAAGCTCATTCCTGAGCACTGGGACCTCAGGGAGACTCCCAGCTCCCAGGCACGACTCACCAGGCCAGGCTCCTCCTGCACAGACACACTGTCCCTGCACAGTCCAGAGTTTTCTCCTGCTGAATGTGGATTTTTGCCATCCAACCAACCAATATTCTCCAGCTCCCCAAATGGTGCAGAGCTCTGCAGGGTGCCACACCCCCTGGGCACAGATCCCAGCTCACAGAGCTCTTAGAGGAACTCTGGCCCAAGATTACAGCAGACAAAAGGGATGCTGAGGAGGGGAAAATGTGGTTCTATAATCACTGCACCTCCAAAGAAACCCTGGTCCCGCAAGCGTGGTTAAACAAATAACTGCAGTAGAATTTGACTCTGCATGTTCTTCCTGGAGAGACTGGAAGATAAAGCTGCCCCTCCTGATGTCAGTGCCACTGAAAGTGTGGATTATTTTTCTTTTTCCCCTCTTAGGGAACTCTGATATCAACAAATATAACCTCTGTGATGTTTGACAAGAATGAGTGGGAAACCCCTGACACTTTCAACCCACAGCATTTCCTGAAGGATGGGAAGTTCTGGAAAAGGGAATCATTTCTGGCATTTTCTATGGGTAAGTTTTGCAGAATTGTGCTGAGGCAATGGCCTTGGGTTTCCAATTGCATGATGGAGATAGAGAGGAAAATAGTGATGGCAATGGCAGATGCTCCCAGGAGATTCCTCTCCAACAGTGGCCATTTGGTCATCCCAAAGCACCACAACCACACTCAGAGCCTGCTCTTGTCTCTCTTCTTAAATGCAAAGAAGGGAGATGAGGATGAATAAAAATCCCTTGTAATTCCAGACACCCCAGGAACACCTTCACCAGGGCAGAAGCATCACTCTGTGCTGCTGCTCCCTCATGGCTGAGTTCACTGGGGCCTCACTGTTTCCACCCCAGGCTACCCCAGCCAGCAGCTTCCCTGGGGAGGTGGATTTTAGCACCTCTGTTTCCCATACCAGTATCACACACCTTCTCAGTTTGGGCTGCAAAATTCATCCTGGGAAGGGCTCAGGGACCATGGTCCTAAGGGAAGGCAGAAGCATTTCCATCAGCAAAGGCTCAGTCTGAGGATGCCATGGGTTGCTGTCTCCGCAGGGAAGCGCGCCTGCCTGGGAGAGGTGCTGGCCCGCTCCGAGCTCTTCCTCTTTTTCACGTCTCTGCTCCAGAAATTCACCTTCCAGGCACCCCCGGACACCACGCTCAGCCTCCAGCCCGTGATGGGCATCACGATGGCCCCACAGCCCTACAAGATCTGCGCTGTGCCTCGGTAGAGAAGCCTTGGCTACCGTCCTCACAGGGAAAATCCTTTGTCAGGAACGCTGAAAACAAGCCCTCAACAGCTTGTCTGTGCTAATCAAATAAAAACCAGAAAAGCTGCAAAAAAATAATCCTTCTGTTGCTCAGGAGCAGTTCATCCAAAGCCCAAGGGAAGCAGAAGCAGCAGAGAGTGTTGGAAGGGTCGTGCCTATGGCGCTCAGCACTGGCTGTCAGGAAGGAAGTGGCTTTGTGGTGAGAAGTCACCAGTTCAACACTTCCACTGTCTTTGTGCCATAGATTTGGGGCCCTGCATGATGGGCATGGACACAGCGTGGGGCCGAGGAAGTGCGTTGGGACGTGGCCCCCTTGGTGATGGACACGCTGCTCCTGCCCGTCCCAGCTCCCTTTGGAGAAGAGTTCATTAAACATACAACTTACTGTAAAGAGCATTTACATGGTTAAGTATTTATGCTTAGAAATGCTGTCTCCTGAATCCTTCTGTCTGCAGTGTAGTCCCAGCAAAGATGGTTCTTTTTTCTCTTTTTTTGGCTTCTCACCTTTCATAAAAGACTTTTCAATGGCCACCCACGTAGGACACAGAAGAGTTAATGGAAAAGAGGATTACATTGAGTTCCCTTTCCACTGGTTTCCTCCTACATCCCTGGCAATTACCACTTTGCTGCAGTACAAAGCAATCACTGTGCAGTGGCAGATTTATGCCACAGGGGAGAGTCCTCTGCTCATCACATCCCTGCCACACCGGGCACACAGGGATTCTGTCACTGAGCTGGCCTTCCAACTCATCACTTGAATCCCAGTGCATTTTTATTTAAATTTTAGCAGTCACAGGCTCATAAGTTGTGTTGTTGTCTTTCTCAAAGAGAAAAAGAAATATCTCTTTCCCCCCTTTAATTTACACAGTAAAACAGGGATTTAATTTTCAAACTTCCAAAGTGAGAGGACTATGGAGAAGACATGAATGGCATCACCCCAGTGGCTCTGCTGCAACCATGTGCCTTGTCATCTCCACTGGACAACCCCAATAGCCACAAGTGATGGCCCCAAAGGGGAGGAAAGTCACCTAAAATGTCCTTCAGAGCACGAGGTGGCAACTGCAGAGACAAGTGGTGCAATGTCAAAGTGCTCTGCAAACCTTCTTCCTGCTGCTTTCACAATAAAACACAACATGTACATCAGAACTCCACGTGGTGCACGTGCATGGACACCTCCCTGCCTCAGAGCCGCTCCAAGGGGGGAAATTCAGCACAGCCTGTTCCCATCCACCCCGAAAGGGCCCCGGATGGCAGAGCTGGGCATCTGCTTTAGCTTCTCAGCCTCTGCCCCAGCTCTGAGGGGCTTTGGGAATGGCTCCACCAGGGGCTACACACCCAAACGGACAAGCGATGTCTATTTTGGCATGGCTGGAGGACTCGGGCAGGGCCAACCTCACGGCCAGAGCAGGTTCTGCTTGCACTGGTGCCGTGGGGATCAGAAAATCACAGTGCCTCGGAACAGCTGCAGAGCCTGGATGGCTCTTTGCTTCCAGCCCACGTCACTCTGACACAGAAACCGGAAGGAATCAGTCAGATGGTTTGGGAAAGGTTTGTGCAACCTTATCTCAGATGCCCCCGGCAACCTGGGGCTTGGTCTGGGACTCTTCAAAGCAGCGAACGAGCTCCTGCAGACGAGGAAAGCTCGGGGCACTCGGAGGGGCTGGAGCCTGCCCGGCACCGTGGAGCTGACACCGGGACACGGCACAGTGAGGGCACCACGGGCATGAGAGAGCAGGGCTGGGGCTGAGCCAGCGGCTTGTGGGAACAGCGCAGCGAAGCTGCCGGAAGGTTTTAATCTTGATCCCGCAAAGCTCATTTCTGTCCTTTAGGCAAGGCAGGGATCACCGGGCTTTAGGGAAGCAGCGTTGGGAGGCGGGAGGGGAAAGGGGCAGCTGGGGGTGTTTTGGTTTGTGGTGGTTTGTGGTTTTCAATCGCAGCAGAGGAAATGCTCGCGTTTAATCAAGAAGGGGTTTAACCCTTGCTGAGAGCTGGGAAAGCAGGAGTCTGAACGCAGCCTCTAGACCAGGGCAGCAAAAGCTGCTCCGTGCTCTCTTCTGTTTGTGCCCACAGAGCCAGCACATCACCCCTCTCCCCGTGTCCCTGGAGACTGATTTAGTGGTGCCCTGGGAGCTTAGTCTGCGCTGACCTGCTGTGGGAGGAATCCCTGGGGAGCACCCACCTTCAGCCATGCTGCACTTGCTCTGGGACAGCATCTCCTTCCCTACACTCCTCATCTTCCTCGTTGTCTTCCTGTTTGTCGCTGACTACATGAAGAACAGAAACCCAAAGAACTTCCCTCCCACCCCTTTACGCCTTCCCTTTATAGGGCACCTTTACTTGATGGACTTCAAAGATCCCATGAGCTCAGTGAGGAAGGTACGGGCGTGGTGGGCACTGTGTCAGAAGGGACAGAGGGAATTGCAGCTGCAGGGAAAGGGTTAAACCAGACCCCATGAGCCAGGAAGGAGGTTTGTCATCATAAGTGCCATTTACCTGGGTACAAGGTGGGGCACAAGTGTGCAGTGATCCCTGGGGCAAAGGGCACAACATGATCCCACAGTTGCTGTCACAGCTGTCAGAGCCTTGTACACCTCAGCTGGGGGCTGGAAGGGTGTCTGGGAAGGGAGCACAACAAAACCTGGAAAAACACAGAACTGAAAAGTTAAACCTTGAGACATTTACTTGATTTATGGCCAATTAACACCAACTCTGATCAATGATTCAGGAAAAGAGGAAAGAAAAAACACTGTGCAGGCAGGCAGAGATTTGTGCACAAATTCTGTTTCCCCTCCCACTCTCAGCTTCCCTTGTTTTTCCATGTGCCCTATGACAGGGCTGTCACTGTCCCAACAGACACATTCATTCAGATGAAACCCGTTTAATCTTTTTCCTCACCCAGCTTACTGAAAAATATGGTGACATCTTTGGTACTTCGATGGGCAGCATGAAAACTGTGATAGTAAATGGGATGAGACTGGTTAAGGAAGTGCTTGTAAACCAAGGGGAAGACTTCCTTGAGCGCCCAGAATTTCCTACGGAGATTTTCAGCAAGATAGGTGAGTGATCCCTCAGGACATGCACCTCAGCTGGAAGGTCCAGGTGTTGGCCCTGCAGAGGTCTGAGACAGCTGGGGAGAAGGCAGAGCCCTGGAGCTTTTCCGCTCCATGGGGGATTGGCCTTGGCTCACAGAGGGGCTGTTTCTGCCAGGACTGATTTCCTCCAGTGGGCACTTGTGGAAGGCACAGAGGAGGTTCACCTTGACCACCCTCCGAAACTTTGGCTTGGGCAAGAGGAGCGTGGAGGAGCGCATCCAGGAGGAATGCCGATTCCTTGTGGATGCCATTAAGGATGAGCAGGGTGAGTGCCTCCCTCAGCAGCTGGGCTGAAGGCAGGAACAGGCCTGTTATCATTGCACCCATGGGTCACTGCATGCTGGAAAATATCTCACCTTACAAGGGATGCTGCAGCCCCACCAGCGTCCCTGCTTCCTCCTACAGGGCTTTGGCCTTCAAACTGACTGGTGAGTGCAGGCAGGTAACACCCCACACATTGTTCATAGCCCACCTTCCGCCTCCTGCTCTCTCAGATCTCTGGGAAATACCATGTGTGTATAAACACTGATGTTCACAAGGAATTCCAGTGACATAAACAATGATATTTCCAATGAATTCCAGTGACATCCCTCTCCTTCAGGCCTTGCTTTTCAAGGGAAGCAAACACCTCCATAATCTTATAGAACTGGACTACTGGGGTTTCCCAGACAAGCTTGGCCAGCTCATGGGGGCAGCGAGGTGTCCAAGCAAAGCAGTGACACAGGATGGTCACTGGGACCACTCATTTCCTTCATATTTGTTGACCATTTTGCCTTTACCAAGTGTGTTTTCTTCTCCTTTTCTGACAAGACCAGAAGACAATTGGTCTTTTCCTTCTCCAGGGAATCCTTTTGACCCTCAGTTTACACTCACTAACGCTGTTTCAAACATCATCTGCTCCCTCACCCTCGGCAATCGGTTTGACTACCATGATGAGGACTTCCAAAAATTGCTCAAGCTGATGTATGAGACGCTTGTCCTCCATGGAGCCATCACAGCCCAGGTACAGCCCTCCTACCACCACCCCAAAGCCACAGTTTCTTCTCTGGAGTCATCCTCAGAGCTCAGTGTTGTCATCACCAAACCTGTCTTTGCCGATTACTTTGCACAGGGTAGATTTGCCTGTAATTTCTTTCTGCCTCAGTTTCAAGCTGGGCCTTGCTTACGCTACTTTCTCTCACCCAACATCACTTTTCCTGCCCATTGACTGCCAACCTGCCTGCTGTAATTCCTGGGAAGTCTTTCCTTCATGAGGGATTCCTGCTCCACTGCAGATGAGCCATTTCCACCAACTCCAGCACTTCAGCAAGCACAGCATTGCAGGATCCTCAATTTTGGGTTTTTGAAGGGGTTTTCAGTCCATTATTCAATTTGTCTTTCTCCTTTTGTGTCCAAAGCTGTACAACTCTTTCCCATCTATAATGAAGTACCTCCCTGGAGCACACCAAACCATTTTTAAAAACTGGAAGTGGTTGAAAAGCTACATGCAAGAGCAGATCAACAAACACAAGGAGGACTGGAACCCCTCAGAGAGCCGGGACTACATTGACAGCTACCTGCAGGAGATAGCCAAGGTCAGCAATGCAGAGCAAAGCCTTCTGCAGCAGGGCTTAGAAATGAGGAGGGGTGGGAAACAAGCCCAGATTCTCCAGCTGAGCTGTGTGTGGCCAGTTAGGAGCTTAGGATGGACATCAGGCTCTGGGTGCCCACCAGTGGGATGGGATGGCAGGGGGTCAGCAGTTCCTCCCCAAATTCTTGTTTGGTTTGGACTAAGCGTGATGTCAGGACAGCCCTCACTGTTCCTGCAGCACTAACACCCCTTTTGTGAAGGACAAGGGTAGTGACACCTTCCGGGAGGAACATCTCATTGCCTGCACTCTTGACTTGATGGTCGCTGGAACAGAGACCACTTCCTCAACCCTCCGCTGGGCTCTGCTGTTCATGGCCCTACATCCTGAAATTCAAGGTACAAGTAGCAAAAGGTCAGGGTTTCCCTTCCTTTTATCCCTCACAGCTTTGTGAGAGACACTTTTCTTGAGAGAAAAATTGGGAATCTCCCTGCACTCACACAAAACAGGTGCAAACAGGGGCAGGTGTCCCCTTAGGGGACTCTCCCAGCAACAACCATGTGTTATTCCGAGTGGTTTTATCCTTGGGCCTTGGCTGATTCCTGCTCTTTCCCACCAGCCCGCGTCCAAGCCGAGATCGACGCCGTCATCGGACAGGCACGGCAGCCAGTGCTGGAGGACAGGAACAACATGCCCTACACCAACGCTGTCATCCATGAGGTGCAGAGGAAAGCCAACATTATCCCTTTCAATGTGCCAAGAATGGCAGTAAAGGACACGACTCTGGATGGCTTCTTCATCCCAAAGGTAAGCTCATTCCTGAGCACTGGGACCTCAGGGAGACTCCCAGCTCCCCAGGCAAGACTCACCAGGCCAGGTCCCTCCTGCACAGACACACTGTCCCTGCCCAGTCCAGAGTTCACTCCTGCTGAATGTGGATTTTTGCCATCCAACCAACCAATATTCTCCAGCTCCCCAAATGGTGCAGAGCTCTGCAGGGTGCCACACCCCCTGGGCACAGATCCCAGCTCACAGAGCTCTTAGAGGAACTCTGGCCCAAGATTACAGCAGACAAAAGGGATACTGAGGAGGGGAAAATGTGGTTCTATAATCACTGCACCTCTAAAGAAACTCTGGCCCCGCAAGGGTTGTTAAAACAACTAATTGCAGTAGAATTTGACTCTGCATGTTCTTCCTGGAGAGACTGCAAGATAAAGCTGCCCCTCCTGATGTCAGTGCCACTGAAAGTGTGATCTATTTTCCTTTTTCTCCTCTTAGGGCACTATTGTGATGACAAATATCACCTCTGTGATGTTTGACAAGAACGAGTGGGAAACCCCTGACACTTTCAACCCTCAGCATTTCCTGAAGGATGGGAAGTTCTGGAAAAGGGAATCATTTCTGGCATTTTCTATGGGTAAGTTTTGCAGAATTGTGCTGAGGCAATGGCCTTGGGTTTCCAATTGCATGATGGAGATAGAGAGGAAAATAGTGATGGCAATGGCAGATGCTCCCAGGGGATTCCTCTCCAACAGTGGCCATTTGGTCATCCCAAAGCACCACAACCACACTCAGAGCCCGCTCTTGTCTCTCTTCTTAAATGCAAAGAAGGGAGTCGAGGATGAATAAAAATCCCTTGTAATTCCAGACACCCCAGGAACACCTTCACCAGGGCAGAAGCATCACTCTGTGCTGCTGCTCCCTCATGGCTGAGTTCACTGGGGCCTCACTGTTTCCACCCCAGGCTACCCCAGCCAGCAGCTTCCCTGGGGAGGTGGATTTTAGCACCTCTGTTTCCCATACCAGTATCACACACCTTCTCAGTTTGGGCTGCAAAATTCATCCTGGGAAGGGCTCAGGGTCCTAAGGAAGGTAGAATCACTTCCATCAGCAAAGGCTCAGTCTGAGGATGCCATGGGTTGCTGTCTCCGCAGGGAAGCGCGCCTGCCTGGGAGAGGTGCTGGCCCGCTCCGAGCTCTTCCTCTTCTTCACGTCTCTGCTCCAGAAATTCACCTTCCAGGCACCCCCGGACACCACGCTCAGCCTCCAGCCCATGATGGGCATCACGATGGCCCCACAGATCTACAAGATCTGCGCTGTGCCTCGGTAGGGAAGTCTTGGCTACCATCCTCACAGGGAAAATCTTTTGTCAGGAACGCTGAAAACAAGCCCTCAACAGCTTGTCTGTGATAATCAAATAAAAACCAGAAAAGCTGCAAAAAAATAATCCTTCTGTTGCTCAGGCGCAGTTCATCCAAAGCCCAAGGGAAGCAGAAGCAGCAGAGAGTGTTGGAAGGGTCGTGCCTATGGCGCTCAGCACTGGCTGTCAGGAAGGAAGTGGCTTTGTGGTGAGAAGTCACCAGTTCAACACTTCCACTGTCTTTGTGCCATAGATTTGGGGCCCTGCATGATGGGCATGGACACAGCGTGGGGCCGAGGAAGTGCGTTGGGACGTGGCCCCCTTGGTGATGGACACGCTGCTCCTGCCCGTCCCAGCTCCCTTTGGAGAAGAGTTCATTAAACATACAACTTACTGTAAAGAGCATTTACATGGCCAAGTATTTATGCTTAGAGATGCTATCTCCTGAGTCCTTCTGTCTGCAGTGGAGACCCAGCAAAGATGGTTCTTTTTTCTCTTTTTTTGGCTTCTCACCTTTCATAAAAGACTTTTCAATGGCCACCCACGTAGGACACAGAAGAGTTAACAGGAAAAGAGGATTACATTGAGTTCCCTTTCCACTGGTTTCCTCCTACATCCCTGGCAATTACCACTTTGCTGCAGTACAAAGCAATCACTGTGCAGTGGCAGATTTATGCCACAGGGGAGAGTCCTCTGCTCATCACATCCCTGCCACACCGGGCACACAGGGATTCTATCACTGAGCTGGCCTTCCAACTCATCGCCTTGAATCCAATTGCATTTTTAATTAATTTTTACCAGTCACATGCTCACAAGTTGTGTTGTCCCCCTCCAAGGTCGGGAAATTCAGCATAGCCTGTTGTCATGTACTTTAGCTTCTCAGCCTCTGCCCCAGCTCTGAGGGGCTTTGGGAATGGCTCCACCAGGGGCTACACACCCAAAAGGACAAACGATGTCTATTTTGGCATGGCTGGATGGCTCGGGCAGGGCCAACCTCACGGCCAGAGCAGGTTCTGCTTGCACTGGTGCCGTGGGGATCAGAAAATCACAGTGCCTTGGAACAGCTGCAGAGCCTGGATGGCTCTTTGCTTCCAGCCCACGTCACTCTGACACACAGAACCCGGAAGGAATCAGTCAGATGGTTTAGGAAAGGTTTGTGCAACCTTATCTCAGATGCCCCCGGCAACCTGGGGCTTGGTCTGTGACTCTTCAAAGCAGCGAACGAGCTCCTGCAGACGAGGAAAGCTCGGGGCACTCGGAGGGGCTGGAGCCTGCCCGGCACCGTGGAGCTGACACCGGGACACGGCACAGTGAGGGCACCACGGGCATGAGAGAGCAGGGCTGGGGCTGAGCCAGCGGCTTGTGGGAACAGCGCAGCGAAGCTGCCGGAAGGTTTTAATCTTGATCCCGCAAAGCTCATTTCTGTCCTTTAGGCAAGGCAGGGATCACCGGGCTTTAGGGAAGCAGCGTTGGGAGGCGGGAGGGGAAAGGGGCAGCTGGGGGTGTTTTGGTTTGTGGTGGTTTGTGGTTTTCAATCGCAGCAGAGGAAATGCTCGCGTTTAATCAAGAAGGGGTTTAATCCCTGCTGAGAGGTGGGAAAGCAGGAGTCTGAACGCAGCCTCTAGACCAGGGCAACAAAAGCTGCTCCGTGCTCTCTTCTGTTTGTGCCCGCAGAGCCAGCACATCACCCCTCTCCCCGTGTCCCTGGAGATTGACTCAGTTGTGCACTGGGAGCTCAACCTACCCTGACAAATCGTTTGACACGTTCCTACACGGCCCTCCCGTCCAGCCATGCTGCACTTGCTCTGGGACAGCATCTCCTTCCCTACACTCCTCATCTTCCTCGTTGTCTTCCTGTTTGTCGCTGACTACATGAAGAACAGAAACCCAAAGAACTTCCCTCCCACCCCTTTACGCCTTCCCTTTGTAGGGCACCTTTACTTGATGGACTTCAAAGATCCCATAGATGCAGTGAGGAGGGTACGGGCGTGGTGGGCACTGTGTCAGAAGGGACAGAGGGAATTGCAGCTGCAGGGAAAGGGTTAAACCAGACCCCATGAGCCAGGAAGGAGGTTTGTCATCATAAGTGCCATTTACCTGGGTACAAGGTGGGGCACAAGTGTGCAGTGATCCCTGGGGCAAAGGGCACAACATGATCCCACAGTTGCTGTCACAGCTGTCAGAGCCTTGTACACCTCAGCTGGGGGCTGAAAGGGTGTCTGGGAAGGGAGCACAACAAAACCTGGAAAAACACAGAACTGAAAAGTTAAACCTTGAGACATTTACTTGATTTATGGCCAATTAACACCAACTCTGATCAGTGATTCAGGAAAAGAGGAAAGAAAAAACACTGTGCAGGCAGGCAGAGATTTGTGCACAAATTCTGTTTCCCCTCCCACTCTCAGCTTCCCTTGTTTTTCCATGTGCCCTATGACAGGGCTGTCACTGTCCCAACAGACACATTCATTCAGATGAAACCCGTTTAATCTTTTTCCTCACCCAGCTTACTGAAAAATATGGTGACATCTTTGGTACTTCGATGGGCAGCATGAAAACTGTGATAGTAAATGGGATGAGACTGGTTAAGGAAGTGCTTGTAAACCAAGGGGAAGACTTCCTTGAGCGCCCAGAAATACCTATTGACAAGGATATGTTTGGCAAGATAGGTGAGTGATCCCTCAGGACATGCACCTCAGCTGGAAGGTCCAGGTGTTGGCCCTGCAGAGGTCTGAGACAGCTGGGGAGAAGGCAGAGCCCTGGAGCTTTCCCGCTCCATGGGGGATTGGCCTTGGCTCACAGAGGGGCTGTTTCTGCCAGGACTGATTTCCTCCAGTGGGCACTTGTGGAAGGCACAGAGGAGGTTCACCTTGACCACCCTCCGAAACTTTGGCTTGGGCAAGAGGAGCGTGGAGGAGCGCATCCAGGAGGAATGCCGATTCCTTGTGGATGCCATTAAGGATGAGCAGGGTGAGTGCCTCCCTCAGCAGCTGGGCTGAAGGCAGGAACAGGCCTGTTATCATTGCACCCATGGGTCACTGCATGCTGGAAAATATCTCACCTTACAAGGGATGCTGCAGCCCCACCAGCGTCCCTGCTTCCTCCTACAGGGCTTTGGCCTTCAAACTGACTGGTGAGTGCAGGCAGGTAACACCCCACACATTGTTCATAGCCCACCTTCCGCCTCCTGCTCTCTCAGATCTCTGGGAAATACCATGTGTGTATAAACACTGATGTTCACAAGGAATTCCAGTGACATAAACAATGATATTTCCAATGAATTCCAGTGACATCCCTCTCCTTCAGGCCTTGCTTTTCAAGGGAAGCAAACACCTCCATAATCTTATAGAACTGGACTACTGGGGTTTCCCAGACAAGCTTGGCCAGCTCATGGGGGCAGCGAGGTGTCCAAGCAAAGCAGTGACACAGGATGGTCACTGGGACCACTCATTTCCTTCATATTTGTTGACCATTTTGCCTTTACCAAGTGTGTTTTCTTCTCCTTTTCTGACAAGACCAGAAGACAATTGGTCTTTTCCTTCTCCAGGGAATCCTTTTGACCCTCAGTTTACACTCACTAACGCTGTTTCAAACATCATCTGCTCCCTCACCCTCGGCAATCGGTTTGACTACCATGATGAGGACTTCCAAAAATTGCTCAAGCTGATGTATGAGACGCTTGTCCTCCATGGAGCCATCACAGCCCAGGTACAGCCCTCCTACCACCACCCCAAAGCCACAGTTTCTTCTCTGGAGTCATCCTCAGAGCTCAGTGTTGTCATCACCAAACCTGTCTTTGCCGATTACTTTGCACAGGGTAGATTTGCCTGTAATTTCTTTCTGCCTCAGTTTCAAGCTGGGCCTTGCTTACGCTACTTTCTCTCACCCAACATCACTTTTCCTGCCCATTGACTGCCAACCTGCCTGCTG
Source organism: Pyrocephalus nanus (assembly GCA_038380795.1). Classification (NCBI taxonomy): domain Eukaryota; kingdom Metazoa; phylum Chordata; class Aves; order Passeriformes; family Tyrannidae; genus Pyrocephalus; species Pyrocephalus nanus. Next base: position 10,756,847 of record CM076269.1, on the reverse strand, counting down.
TAATTCCTGGGAAGTCTTTCCTTCATGAGGGATTCCTGCTCCACTGCAGATGAGCCATTTCCACCAACTCCAGCACTTCAGCAAGCACAGCATTGCAGGATCCTCAATTTTGGGTTTTTGAAGGGGTTTTCAGTCCATTGTTCAATTTGTCTTTCTCCTTTTGTGTCCAAAGCTGTACAACTCTTTCCCATCTATAATGAAGTACCTTCCTGGAGCACACCAAACCATTTTTAAAAACTGGAAGTGGTTGAAAAGCTACATGCAAGAGCAGATCAACAAACACAAGGAGGACTGGAACCCCTCAGAGAGCCGGGACTACATTGACAGCTACCTGCAGGAGATAGCCAAGGTCAGCAATGCAGAGCAAAGCCTTCTGCAGCAGGGCTTAGAAATGAGGAGGGGTGGGAAACAAGCCCAGATTCTCCAGCTGAGCTGCCTGTGTGGCCATTTAGGAGCTTAGGATGGACATCAGGCTCTGAGCACCCGTCAGTGGGATGGGATGGCAGGGAGTCAGCAGCTCCTGTCCAAATCCTTGGCGTGATTTAGACTAGGCTTAGTGTCAGGACAGCCCTCACTGTTCCTGCAGCACTAACACCCCTTTTGTGAAGGACAAGGGCAGTGACACCTTCCAGGAGGAACATCTCATTGCCTGCACCCTTGACTTGATGGTCGCTGGAACAGAGACCACTTCCTCAACCCTCCGCTGGGCTCTGCTGTTCATGGCCCTACATCCTGAAATTCAAGGTACAAGTAGCAAAAGGTCAGGGTTTCCCTTCCTTTTATCCCTCACAGCTTTGTGAGAGACACTTTTCTTGAGGGAAAAATTGGGAATCTCCCTGCACTCACACAAAAAAGGTACAAACAGGGGCAGGTGTCCCCTTAGGGGACCCTCCCAGCAACAACCATGTGTTATTCCGAGGGGTTTTATCCTTGGGCCTTGGTTGATTCCTGCTCTTTCCCACCAGCCCGTGTCCAAGCCGAGATCGACGCCGTCATCGGACAGGCACGGCAGCCAGTGCTGGAGGACAGGAACAACATGCCCTACACCAACGCTGTCATCCATGAGGTGCAGAGGAAAGCCAACATCGTCCCTTTCAATGTGCCAAGAATGGCAGTAAAGGACACGACTCTGGATGGCTTCTTCATCCCAAAGGTAAGCTCATTCCTGAGCACTGGGACCTCAGGGAGACTCCCAGCTCCCAGGCACGACTCACCAGGCCAGGTCCCTCCTGCACAGACACACTGTCCCTGCCCAGTCCAGAGTTCACTCCTGCTGAATGTGGATTTTTGCCATCCAACCAACCAATATTCTCCAGCTCCCCAAATGGTGCAGAGCTCTGCAGGGTGCCACACCCCCTGGGCACAGATCCCAGCTCACAGAGCTCTTAGAGGAACTCTGGCCCAAGATTACAGCAGACAAAAGGGATGCTGAGGAGGGGAAAATGTGGTTCTATAATCACTGCACCTCCAAAGAAACTCTGGCCCCACAAGGGTTGATAAAACAACTAATTGCAGGAGAATTTGACTCTGCTTGTTCTTCCTGGAGAGACTGGAAGATAAAGCCGCCCCTCCTGATATCAGTGCCACTGAAAGTGTGGATTATTTTCCTATTTCTCCTCTTAGGGCACTATTGTGATGACAAATATAACCTCTGTGATGTTTGACAAGAACGAGTGGGAAACCCCTGACACTTTCAACCCTCAGCATTTCCTGAAGGATGGGAAGTTCTGGAAAAGGGAATCATTTCTGGCATTTTCTATGGGTAAGTTTTGCAGAATTGTGCTGAGGCAATGGCCTTGGGTTTCCAATTGCATGATGGAGATAGAGAGGAAAATAGTGATGGCAATGGCAGATGCTCCCAGGGGATTCCTCTCCAACAGTGGCCATTTGGTCATCCCAAAGCACCACAACCACACTCAGAGCCCGCTCTTGTCTCTCTTCTTAAATGCAAAGAAGGGAGTCGAGGATGAATAAAAATCCCTTGTAATTCCAGACACCCCAGGAACACCTTCACCAGGGCAGAAGCATCACTCTGTGCTGCTGCTCCCTCATGGCTGAGTTCACTGGGGCCTCACTGTTTCCACCCCAGGCTACCCCAGCCAGCAGCTTCCCTGGGGAGGTGGATTTTAGCACCTCTGTTTCCCATACCAGTATCACACACCTTCTCAGTTTGGGCTGCAAAATTCATCCTGGGAAGGGCTCAGGGTCCTAAGGAAGGTAGAATCACTTCCATCAGCAAAGGCTCAGTCTGAGGATGCCATGGGTTGCTGTCTCCGCAGGGAAGCGCGCCTGCCTGGGAGAGGTGCTGGCCCGCTCCGAGCTCTTCCTCTTCTTCACGTCTCTGCTCCAGAAATTCACCTTCCAGGCACCCCCGGACACCACGCTCAGCCTCCAGCCCATGATGGGCATCACGATGGCCCCACAGATCTACAAGATCTGCGCTGTGCCTCGGTAGGGAAGTCTTGGCTACCATCCTCACAGGGAAAATCTTTTGTCAGGAACGCTGAAAACAAGCCCTCAACAGCTTGTCTGTGATAATCAAATAAAAACCAGAAAAGCTGCAAAAAAATAATCCTTCTGTTGCTCAGGCGCAGTTCATCCAAAGCCCAAGGGAAGCAGAAGCAGCAGAGAGTGTTGGAAGGGTCGTGCCTATGGCGCTCAGCACTGGCTGTCAGGAAGGAAGTGGCTTTGTGGTGAGAAGTCACCAGTTCAACACTTCCACTGTCTTTGTGCCATAGATTTGGGGCCCTGCATGATGGGCATGGACACAGCGTGGGGCCGAGGAAGTGCGTTGGGACGTGGCCCCCTTGGTGATGGACACGCTGCTCCTGCCCGTCCCAGCTCCCTTTGGAGAAGAGTTCATTAAACATACAACTTACTGTAAAGAGCATTTACATGGCCAAGTATTTATGCTTAGAGATGCTATCTCCTGAGTCCTTCTGTCTGCAGTGGAGACCCAGCAAAGATGGTTCTTTTTTCTCTTTTTTTGGCTTCTCACCTTTCATAAAAGACTTTTCAATGGCCACCCACGTAGGACACAGAAGAGTTAACAGGAAAAGAGGATTACATTGAGTTCCCTTTCCACTGGTTTCCTCCTACATCCCTGGCAATTACCACTTTGCTGCAGTACAAAGCAATCACTGTGCAGTGGCAGATTTATGCCACAGGGGAGAGTCCTCTGCTCATCACATCCCTGCCACACCGGGCACACAGGGATTCTATCACTGAGCTGGCCTTCCAACTCATCGCCTTGAATCCAATTGCATTTTTAATTAATTTTTACCAGTCACATGCTCACAAGTTGTGTTGTCCCCCTCCAAGGTCGGGAAATTCAGCATAGCCTGTTGTCATGTACTTTAGCTTCTCAGCCTCTGCCCCAGCTCTGAGGGGCTTTGGGAATGGCTCCACCAGGGGCTACACACCCAAAAGGACAAACGATGTCTATTTTGGCATGGCTGGATGGCTCGGGCAGGGCCAACCTCACGGCCAGAGCAGGTTCTGCTTGCACTGGTGCCGTGGGGATCAGAAAATCACAGTGCCTTGGAACAGCTGCAGAGCCTGGATGGCTCTTTGCTTCCAGCCCACGTCACTCTGACACACAGAACCCGGAAGGAATCAGTCAGATGGTTTAGGAAAGGTTTGTGCAACCTTATCTCAGATGCCCCCGGCAACCTGGGGCTTGGTCTGTGACTCTTCAAAGCAGCGAACGAGCTCCTGCAGACGAGGAAAGCTCGGGGCACTCGGAGGGGCTGGAGCCTGCCCGGCACCGTGGAGCTGACACCGGGACACGGCACAGTGAGGGCACCACGGGCATGAGAGAGCAGGGCTGGGGCTGAGCCAGCGGCTTGTGGGAACAGCGCAGCGAAGCTGCCGGAAGGTTTTAATCTTGATCCCGCAAAGCTCATTTCTGTCCTTTAGGCAAGGCAGGGATCACCGGGCTTTAGGGAAGCAGCGTTGGGAGGCGGGAGGGGAAAGGGGCAGCTGGGGGTGTTTTGGTTTGTGGTGGTTTGTGGTTTTCAATCGCAGCAGAGGAAATGCTCGCGTTTAATCAAGAAGGGGTTTAATCCCTGCTGAGAGGTGGGAAAGCAGGAGTCTGAACGCAGCCTCTAGACCAGGGCAACAAAAGCTGCTCCGTGCTCTCTTCTGTTTGTGCCCGCAGAGCCAGCACATCACCCCTCTCCCCGTGTCCCTGGAGATTGACTCAGTTGTGCACTGGGAGCTCAACCTACCCTGACAAATCGTTTGACACGTTCCTACACGGCCCTCCCGTCCAGCCATGCTGCACTTGCTCTGGGACAGCATCTCCTTCCCTACACTCCTCATCTTCCTCGTTGTCTTCCTGTTTGTCGCTGACTACATGAAGAACAGAAACCCAAAGAATTTCCCTCCCACCCCCTTCCGCCTTCCCTTTTTAGGGCACATCTACATGATGGACTTCAAAGCTCCCCATATCACAGTGGAAAAGGTATGGGCATGGTGAGGCACTGTGGGAGAAGGGACAGAGGGAACTACACCTACAGGGAAGGGATTAAACCAGACCCCTTGGGCCATCAAGGCAGGCAGGAGGTTTGCCCTCATTGGTTTGCCTGGGTACAAGGTGGGGCACAAATGGGAGAAATCCCTGGGGCAAAGGGCACAACATGATCCCACAGTTGCTGTCACAGCTCTAGGAGCCCCGTAGGACTGAGTTGGGGGCTGGGAGGGTGTTTGGGAAGGGAGCACAACAAAAGCTGGAAAAACACAGAACTGAAAAATTAAACCTTGAGAGGTTTACTTGATTTATGGCAAATTAACACCAACTCCTGATCAGTGACTTAGGAAAAGAGAAAACATTGTGCAATCAGGCAGAGATTTGTGCACAAATTCTGTTTCCCCTCCCACTCTCAGCTTCCCTTATTTTTACCTGTGCCCTATGACAGAATTGCCTGTGTCCCAACAGACACATTCACTTTAAGTGAAACCCCCTATACTTATTTCCCCTCCTAGTACACTAAAAAATATGGTGACATCTTCGGCATGTCCATGGGCAGCATGAAGCTTGTGGTAGTAAACAGGATGAAGCTGCTGAAGGAAGTGCTTGTAAACCAAGGGGAAAACTTTCTGGATCGCCCAGAAATTCCTATGGAGATGTTCAGCAAGATAGGTGAGTGATCCCTCAGGACATGCACCTCAGCTGGAAGGTCCAGGTGTTGGCCCTGCAGAGGTCTGAGACAGCTGGGGAGAAGGCAGAGCCCTGGAGCTTTTCCGCTCCATGGGGGATTGGCCTTGGCTCACAGAGGGGCTGTTTCTGCCAGGACTGATTTCCTCCAGTGGGCACTTGTGGAAGGCACAGAGGAGGTTCACCTTGACCACCCTCCGAAACTTTGGCTTGGGCAAGAGGAGCGTGGAGGAGCGCATCCAGGAGGAATGCCGATTCCTTGTGGATGCCATTAAGGATGAGCAGGGTGAGTGCCTCCCTCAGCAGCTGGGCTGAAGGCAGGAACAGGATTGTTATCATTGCATCCATGGGTCACTGCATGCTGGAAAATATCTCACCTTACAAGGGATGCTGCAGCCCCACCAGTGTCCCTGCTTCCTCCTACAGGGCTTTGGCCTTCAAACTGACTGGTGAGTGCAGGCAGGTAACACCCCACACATTGTTCATAGCCCACCTTCCACCTCCTGCTCTCTCTCAGATCTCTGGGAAATACCATGTGTGTATAAACACTGATGTTCACAAGGAATTCCAGTGACATAAATAATGATATTTCCAATGAATTCCAGTGACATCCCTCTCCTGCAAATCTTGCTTTTCAAGGGAAGCAAACACCTCCATAATCTTATAGAACTGGACTACTGGGGTTTCCCAGACAAGCTTGGCCAGCTCATGGGGGCAGCGAGGTGTCCAAGCAAAGCAGTGACACAGGATGGTCACTGGGACCACTCATTTCCTTCATATTTGTTGACCATTTTACCTTTACCAAGTGTGTTTTCTTCTCCTTTTCTGACAAGACCACAAGACAATTGATCTTTTCCTTCTCCAGGGAATCCTTTTGACCCTCAGTTTACACTCACTAACGCTGTTTCAAACATCATCTGCTCCCTCACCCTCGGCAATCGGTTTGACTACCATGATGAGGACTTCCGAAAATTGCTGAAGCTTCTGCATGAGACAGTTTTCCTTCAGGGAGCTGTCACAACCCAGGTACAGCCCTCCTGCCACCACCCCAAAGCCACAGTTTCTTTTCTGGAGTCATCCTCAGAGCTCAGTGTTGTCATCACCAAACCTGTCTTTGCCAATTACTTTGCACAGGGTAGATTTCCCTGTAATTTCTTTCTGCCTCAGTTTCAAGCTGGGCCTTGCTCTTGCTGCTTTCTCTCACCCAACATCACTTTTCCTGCCCATTGACTGCCAACCTGCCTGCTATAATACCTGGGAAGTCTTTCCTTCATGAGGGATTCCTGCTCCACTGCAGATGAGCTATTTCCACCAACTCCAGCACTTCAGCAAGCACAGCATTGCAGGATCCTCAATTTTGGGTTTTTGAAGGGGTTTTCAGTCCATTATTCAATTTGTCTTTCTCCTTTTGTGTCCAAAGCTGTACAACTCTTTCCCATCTATAATGAAGTACCTTCCTGGAGCACACCAAACCATTTTTAAAAACTGGAAGTGGTTGAAAAGCTACATGCAAGAGCAGATCAACAAACACAAGGAGGACTGGAACCCCTCAGAGAGCCGGGACTACATTGACAGCTACCTGCAGGAGATAGCCAAGGTCAGCAATGCAGAGCAAAGCCTTCTGCAGCAGGGCTTAGAAATGAGGAGGGGTGGGAAACAAGCCCAGATTCTCCAGCTGAGCTGCCTGTGTGGCCATTTAGGAGCTTAGGATGGACATCAGGCTCTGGGTGCCCACCAGTGGGATGGGATGGCAGGGGGTCAGCAGCTCCTGCCCAAATTCTTGTTTGGTTTGGACTAAGCATGGAGTCAGGACAGCCCTCACTGTTCCTGCAGCACTAACTCACCTTCTTGTGAAGGACAAGGGCAGTGACACCTTCCGGGAGGAACATCTCATCGCCTGCACACTCGACCTGATGTTTGCTGGAACAGAGACCACTTCCTCAACCCTCCGCTGGGCTCTGCTGTTCATGGCCCTACATCCTGAAATTCAAGGTACAAGTAGCAAAAGGTCAGGGTTTCCCTTCCTTTTATCCCTCACAGCTTTGTGAGAGACACTTTTCTTGAGAGAAAAGTTGGGAATCTCCCTGCACTCACACAAAACGGGTGCAAACAGGGGCAGGTGTCCCCTTAGGGGACTCTCCCAGCAACAACCATGTGTTATTCCGAGGGGTTTTATCCTTGGGCCTTGGCTGATTCCTGCTCTTTCCCACCAGCCCGTGTCCAAGCCGAGATCGACGCTGTCATCGGACAGGCACGGCAGCCAGTGCTGGAGGACAGGAACAACATGCCCTACACCAACGCTGTCATCCATGAGGTGCAGAGGAAAGCCAACATTGTCCCTTTGAGCATGCCAAGAGTGGCAGCGAAGGACTCGACTCTGGATGGCTTCTTCATCCCAAAGGTAAGCTCATTCCTGAGCACTGGGACCTCAGGGAGACTCCCAGCTCCCAGGCACGACTCACCAGGCCAGGTCCCTCCTGCACAGACACACTGTCCCTGCCCAGTCCAGAGTTCACTCCTGCTGAATGTGGATTTTTGCCATCCAACCAACCAATATTAAATAAAACAACTAATTGCAGTAGAACTTGACTCTGCTTGTTCTTCCTGGAGAGACTGGAAGATAAAGCTGCCCCTCCTGATGTCACTGCCACTGAAAGTGTGATCTATTTTTCTCCTCTTAGGGCACTGTTTTAACAATAAATATAACCTCTGTGATGTTTGACAAGAATGAGTGGGAAACCCCCGACACTTTCAACCCACAGCATTTCCTGAAGGATGGGAAGTTCTGGAAAAGGGAATCATTTCTGGCATTTTCTATGGGTAAGTTTTGCAGAACTGTGCTGAGGCAATGGCCTTGGGTTTCCAATTGCATGATGGAGATAGAGAGGAAAATAGTGATGGCAATGGCAGATGCTCCCAGGAGATTCCTCTCCAACAGTGGCCATTTGGTCATCCCAAAGCACCACAACCACACTCAGAGCCTGCTCTTGTCTCTCTTCTTAAATGCAAAGAAGGGAGATGAGGATGAATAAAAATCCCTTGTAATTCCAGACACCCCAGGAACACCTTCACCAGGGCAGAAGCATCACTCTGTGCTGCTGCTCCCTCATGGCTGAGTTCACTGGGGCCTCACTGTTTCCATCCCAGGCTACCCCAGCCAGCAGCTTCCCTGGGGAGGTGGATTTTAGCACCTCTGTTTCCCATACCAGTATCACACACCTTCTCAGTTTGGGCTGCAAAATTCATCCTGGGAAGGGCTCAGGGACCATGGTCCTAAGGGAAGGTAGAATCACTTCCATCAGCAAAGGCTCAGTCTGAGGATGCCATGGGTTGCTGTCTCCGCAGGGAAGCGCGCCTGCCTGGGAGAGGTGCTGGCCCGCTCCGAGCTCTTCCTCTTTTTCACGTCTCTGCTCCAGAAATTCACCTTCCAGGCACCCCCGGACACCACGCTCAGCCTCCAGCCCGTGATGGGCATCACGATGGCCCCACAGCCCTACAAGATCTGCGCTGTGCCTCGGTAGAGAAGCCTTGGCTACCGTCCTCACAGGGAAAATCCTTTGTCAGGAACGCTGAAAACAAGCTTTTGGCAGCTCCCCTGGGCTTGAGGGAGATGCAGGGCAGTTTGTTTCTTTTAAAGCAGTTGCTAAACAACTTCTTTTACATGTGGACCTTTTGCTCCATTTGCCATGAGAAAGGTTATGAGCCTGGGAGCTGCCAGGGCACTTTTAGGCCCTACAGCACTTTAAGTGGAGGGGGGGTTTGGGACCTTCCTAATTTTATGATGGATGGCTAGAGTTCACCTTGGCAAAATGAGGGACACTTGAGAGATTGCAGTGTAGAGGCTGTGGCTGTGTAGAGTTGAAGAGCAATAGCAGCCCTTGTTTTATAACACTTATACAAGCAGTAATTCATCAACATTTTAAGGAAATGCACTCACCAAAAAAAAAAAAAAAAGTCTCTAACACCTGTCTTATGCATCAATAAACATTTACCAAAACATTTTTGGCATGAAGCATTCTGCAAAGTAAAGACCAACACAGGCCATGTGCAGCACTCGCTGTAGCCTTTGGGCTGCCCCACACTGGTGCAGCATTGCAGGAGGCTAGCACTGTAGCAACAAAGCCAATTCCAATAAACTGATGGGAAAAAAATGGCCCTGACAGCACAAGTAAACTAGAATTACGATATTCAAAAATCCTCCCTTTTATTTTTTACCTGCCCAGCATCACTGAGCGGCTAGGGTGTCCAGGGGCAGAGGGGTGAGCTCCAGCAACACATGATGCACTCAAGATTCTAATGAGAAAGAGGGTCCCTTGAAAAACACCAACAATAAATTACTAGTTTAAACAATCACATGCAAGGTGAAACAGTCCCAAGATTCACAAGGGATGGTTAACACCAATGAAAGCATTGACTGGGTCATGGCTGCACCACAGGACCCTGGTGAGGCCTCTAGGCATGAGAAGCTGCAGATCCTGGGAGCAGGACCGGGGCTGCCTGGCAGGAAAGCAGCACAGCATTGGTAGCACACACCTCCAGTTCCTGCTCACCTGCTGAGGAAATGGGGAGAGAACAATCTTTTCCTGTTAATTTTCACTTTTCCCTGGAGTACTGTTCATGTGTTCCTAGAGGAAGCAAATTTCTCCCAAGTGAACATAGCTTTCAACAAGGCTCCATCAAGCACAGGGCTTGGTGGGGAGGTTCTGCCACCTTCTCTGATTTTCTGTGCCAGGTGGAAGCAAGAGGTTGGAGCAAGATGCTGTTTCTGGCACTCAAAGCTGTTTTGCAGATCCCTAAGGGGGAGACACGATAAGACATGGTGGGACCCAAACCAATCCATTTAATAAAGTGGGGGAGACTTGTCACATCCTACTTCTAGTGAGAACCTGGTCATTCCCAACCCCAGCTCTCAACACCTCCTCTCCCCATGCCAGCTGCCCTCCCACCTGCTGCTGGCACAGGGCTCCCACACCTTCCCTTGACAGCAGAAACAAAGTCTATTTGATTTTCTACACCTTATATCCTTTCTTTTCCTTTCTTGGGCAAAGCAGAAGGGGAAGGCTGGAAGTGGACTGCATGCCTGGAATTGACTGGGAACAGAGAAGGGGAGCAGTGACAAGTTTCTGCTGTGTGTAGCATTACTTCAAAGCACTCCAAGTTCAGAGGTGTCATTTGACTGTTTTGTGGTTCTTTTCTTCCCTCAATGCTTGGCTCAGATACCCATTTCCTTTCCCAAGCTGCTGCTATCCAAAAGCTTCCTCCCTTCCACCCCCCACACCTCTGTTGTACTCTGAGAGAAAAACACATCTCACAGGCTTCTCGAATATTTTGCCCCCTCCACTAAAATCATCTCCCACACCTCTTCTCGAGGGACACCCCTCTCACAAACACAAACCTCTCACCGCAGCGCTTGGCTCTTCAGGAGCTGCCAGAAAATCCGTAAGTAAACAGGGTCAGGGCTGAGCACATCCTGCAGCTCAGCTCAGGCTTCCTGCACAGCTGAGTGCCTCCTCCCTTCCTTTCTCCCTCAGACACACACCTGCACATTTTGTTCTTCAGTGTCTGAAATTGCTTTTACATCCAGTCTCAGAAAGCAGGAAAAACAGTTCTTCTGTATCTGGTTGTTCACTTTGTGCTCACCAGGATTTCTGCCAGTGCAAAGGCCCTTCCACACTGAGGCATCACAGGTCCTCATCCTCAGGTCTTCCCTCTGGAGGGCTGAAGGCTGCCTGCTCTTTCCCACCATCACTTCTGGGTTGGGGTTGAAGCTCAGGGAACAAGCAAGCTGACAGTGAGACTGACAGTGGAGCACACAAATCGCCTGCAAAGCAGGCTGCAGAGGGCAGTCAGCTTTCTGTTCCAAGTAAGAGTGATTTAGAGAGGTACCTGCTCTGTGTCCTCTCAGGTGGAGCTGGCAACAGGCAGAGACCCTCCTCTCCTTCAGTCCTGAAGTCACCTGACAGTTTATCTGTAGTAGGGTTTAGGCTTTTCACTTCCCAAGGGCCCTTGCCCAGCTCTGAGATGACTGACTGCAGGCTGAGCAGAGGGAACCAGCTTTGGGTGGGAGCAGAAATATAAGCAGAAAAGAACTGAGAAGAGGAGAGAAAGGCAACACAATTCATTACATCCATACCCTCATTATACACACGTTACACATCCTGGCACATGACATTTTAGATGGTATAAAAGTATCAACATGCTGACCCAGGTCATGTGTTGCCCAGAAATACGGATGCTTACATCAAAGAGGGACCATTAAATGCACTTCTTGGAATAAAGACACCAGAGAATTCATTTTAAAAGTCTTTATGTGAATATAAAAGAACTCTTTCCAAAGAAAAAAAAATAAAACCAAAAGTTTAAAAATTAGTGCAATTTTCAAGTTCTATGCAACACAGTGTTTACATTTGTTTTAAACAGAAGATGTAGACACCAATACACTGAAACCTTAACTCTGTCATTAGGGGAAGGGAAAAAAGAAACACATAAGAAAACTACTGTACTAGACATTACCAACTCTTAAACAATTGTTTTTCTTTTCTAAATTCTAATCTATATGGCTACCTAAATAGAACATCAGTATTGCTTATATTACTTATTTCCAAGTGTATATCATATAAAATAAAATACTCATATATATATATATTTTTAATGAACCAAAAAAAATCAGGTGAAATTTTTTTTTCAGTGAATGTTTCTTAATCCACTATAATAAAGTTGTTGCAAAAGAATCTTCTCAAAACTGCTGCCTGACCCATCATGAGTAAAAGAACTCACTACTCCAGAATTTGTATTATTGCTATAAAACACTTTTCTTCCATAGTAATCTTATATAAAAAATAATTAACAAATGATATGTCAGTCAGAACATTTTTGTTGTTTCTTTGGATCTATATTACCCGTTTTACTGGAAACTGGCTAAATTACTAATAATGCTGCTTAACTTCAGCAGTATTCAGTGATTTCACCTCATATTTGGATGTGTTCCTAACTGTGCTCATGGGAGGGTATGAATTCATCTTGCAGCAGAGACAAGTGGTCACTTTCTTTGCCCTTCCTCAGCAGTGGTGCATAAAAAGATATGTATTGACAGAGCTCTGCTACTACATGTTGGAGACAACTCGGCTGTACCACAGCAATGGCATTGGTAGCTTTTTTGTTTGACATGAAAGAAGCAAACATTAAAATTATACTCATCTAATGGTCCTTCCTGCACAGCCAGATGGGCTGAAGTGAACACACCACCATGGCTTATAACCCAATATTTATTTCCAAAGATCAGTTCTTCATTCGTAGGATGTAACCCAAGTTTTACCAGTTGTAGAACAGCTGCTTTTAAACAGGTTCTCAATCCCAAAGAAACCCTTAAGTTGTATTCACAGGCTTAACTTCTAACAGTTTGGAAAAGTCTCAAATAAACAACATTTCATCCAATATCTGAAAACCTGATTAATTTTTTGCAACCCCAACAAGACTATGGGGACAAATGTGCCCTGAAAAAGGCTGATCCCTGCCTGTAGTTTGGGATTGAAATTCTTCCATCACTAGTCAGAAGACAAACTTCCAATTAAATGATAGGGAGGTTCTTGCCTATTTTTGGTCCCAGGGTCTGCAGTTTTGAGAAGTGCAAGTCAAAGACATTTGCTCCAAGTTTGTCACTATTCAGCACCTGACAGACACTGACACAGCTCTACTACTGTGGGAAGTACAACAAATGCATCAAGCCTACAAACTAGATGAGTATTTGACGGACGTCCATGGAAGTTTCCATGCTGCAAAGAATGAGGGTTAAGAGACCCACTCAACACCATCAGTGACAGCTTCACATTTCACTACATCACACCACAGACCAGGCTTTAGGAATGTAAGCATCTCGCTAAGACTGAATCTCCTGCTCCACTGCTCACCACCAGCAGAGTGAACAAGCAACTGTATCTTAAAAACACAAACTCCACTAATATCACTGCAGCAATAAAAGACCTCAAAACCCAAGAGGTAGTCCAAGCATAGCACCAGACAGACAAAACTCTCCAACAGCCACTTGTCTGGCACGTTCTCTGCTCTCACAACATATGTAGCATGAGACTGGCTTTTAAGCAATGCCTTTTGAAGGAGGAAATCTGTTGAATGTCTAAACGTACAGCACTGTAAAACAACCACCACAACTAAGAAACAACCCTCAGTATTAGAAATGAATACTTGCCTTTTCCTTGGCATTGCGTGCAATGCCCAATAAAGAATTTAAGATGTTGGGGAAGGAAGAAATCAAAGGACGAGCCATAGTGAGAGGCATGGAAAATGAAAGACTAGCCAGAGTTCATAATTCAAGACTTAAATTCTGCAAAGCTGAATCCTGCTCTCAAATCAAAGATGGTGAGACAGGTATGTTTTCATTCACAAATGTGGTTGAGTTTAATATTAGGTGATGCTCTAGTACACCACCCTCAAATACTTAGTTTAAGTGTATTCATTTTATTTTATGGGCTGCTGCAATTTTATTTCATTTAACTATAGGCATAATGAATTTGTTCTAGACAGTCTGCAAAGAAGAACAGACATTGGCAGGCTTCCTAAAAATACAATTCACAACAGAAATAAGACATTTGGAAAATAAAGTGACAAATCTTGTGAAAGACAGCAACTACAGCAACTTCCTGCACACCAATTTCAGATATCAATCCCCTTTTCATCTTCAATCACACTAGTATAGTTTATGCACTTCTCTCCCTGCCAAGAACTGTCAAAGCCATCTTTCATTCCTCTGCCTAGTACAGTCAGCTGAGAATAACTGAAAGGAAACTACATTTAAAAAAGGAAAATTAATTTCCATGCACAGGGTTGTATAAATAGGTTGAAATAAATGGGGCTCCTTCCTACCTAATCCCCTTTCTGCAAATAAATGCAGCATATGAATATGCCAGACTTTAAAATACAGCCCAGACTTTTGAATTATTATTATAGCTTTTCTCTTACACAAAAAAAGATAAGCTTTTTTGGCTTAAGTGAATTCAGCATCTTAAAGACAGGTTTTCTTTAGTGTGTATAAATGCAAGTATCTTCTTGCATTTAAAATTGTACTTTCTATTCTAAAATACCTGTATTTTTTTTAAACATGGTACCAATCTTTTAAATCTATTTTTAGAAGAGCCCAGCAAAAATGCCTAATATTGCCAGTTTCCTGAAGTAAATTTTTGCATAACATATTCCCATTAAAAAAGTCAACTTTCTAGCCCAAACCCATTAAATAAAGTTTTAAATATATAGTGCCAAATTTCATATTTACATTATAATCTGAAGGCAAATATAAATCTTTTAAGTTGTGCTTGTAAATAGGTACTGCACTTATCATATCTACTTGGAAAACTACATGCTACCTTCTACACACACCACTGATCAAATTAATCACTTCTTGATAGTTCTGATGTTGAATCTGCAGCTGCCCAGTTCTAACCTCCTCTTTCATCCAGTAAAGTGGAAGCTATAAAACATTTAAGGACACTTTAGCAGGTAAGTTTTCCTCAAGGTCCTTGTGGTTTAATCAGATGTTGCCCCTGGTACTTTAACGGTGAGATTCCTCCTGGTGGTGGTGACGTGACGTTGCTGAGCCAGGAAGGAGCGTCCAGGCCCATCTTTGCAGGCACCACTGCTGCCAACCAGCCTTGCTTCCATCCCCAGCTTCTGCAGAGTCAGGCTCTGCAAAAACAGTTGAACAGCAACTTAAATAATAGCAAAAACAGAAAAAAAACACCCCGGCATCTTTCATACGTGAAGCTCATCCTTATTTAGTATGCACACAGGAACTCTCTTACTGGATTTCTTGGATTAACTAAAATGTAACTGTCACATTTAGCAAAATACATTTTTCTGATACAACAACAAATGAACTTTTGACCCACCTTGTTATACCACGCAGTTACAATTAGCTTTTCCTCGTAATCACGCAGCTTAGCCAGTTTGTATTCGTTCTTCAAGGAGACAAGAGGGAAGACAAGCCCAATTAAAACACAAATTTTTTCTGCATAAACTTACTGCAGCCCACTGAGTGGAACAGAGGCAGCAGTAACACTTCAACATGCAAAATAACTAGAAAGCTTAGAAGTATAAATAAAGATACTTCCATTAAAGACAGAGATAAATTAGACTACTTCAAAGAGGCTGAACTTTACACAAGTTGCAGTTAGAAACACAGAAACTACTTAGAAACATACCCTGAGGGTTTGTGTGGGGTGTATCAGAAAGAATATAAATAATTTAGTAATCTTTCCAGCTGAAGACACAAGAATGTACTTCCACTGGCTGACTGTTCTTATCATGTTCCTGAATTGCTATTACATAATATACTTAGTACATCTTGCATAAAAGCAATCTGAGGCCACAGCATTTATATATTCAGACCTATCAGCCTACTCACTTGTGTTAAGAAATTCTGTATTTGCCCAGATAACTATTTAACTAGTCCCATCAATACTGCAGTAAAACTGAATGCATTTCCCAATTTTTCTAGTATTTGGACTACTGTCAACAATCCTTTCAGAATTTCAGCCAAGATGAAATCCTGAATCATTATTAAATCATTAGGAAACAGTATCTTGACTGTCTAACATCAGGACAGAACACAATACAAGTTATTATTAAGTATATGTAAAATTTTTTACCTCCAGTGCTTCAATTTTTTTGTCTTTCTCCAGTATCTGTTTTCTGAGCAACATAATTTCTGCTGATGCTGGATTTAGTTTGGGGTCTAAGGTTTTTATCACCTGAATAAAAGCAAAACAAAAGCATAACAACTCAGGTTTGATTCTGAACAACTCTGCACCTCATCTGCTCAGAGGAGGAATATGGAAACAGACTGGGCACTGGGCAGGGAATCATGATGAAAATTAGGCTGTTACACCGTTAACAGAGCCCAAAGGGTACAAAGGAATCATTCATGTACCTCATGTTTAGCCTAATCCCCATTCTCTCATACACTTAACTGACTGCAGTTGAGCAATTTGATTAAAAAGGCCATTTTTAATTGAGAGGGGGGGAAACACACACATTCAAATCCATCTGTTTAACAGTTTATGAGGGAGGAATGTCTATGTTCAGAAATATGCCACTTACATTTCTTGCTTTCTCAAGGTACATTTTATATCTTTCTTCCATTGCTTTCATATCCTCATCTTTTTTTCGTAAAGCTGCTTCCAGCTCTCCAATCTTCTGGGCTATTTACAGAAATTACCAACAAAGACATACAAAATAAAAACAGATGTTCTACTTTCAAGGCTTCTGAGTTCTCTTGATTTCACCACTCTCCAAATAAACCTTCTGGCTACTACAGAGTTCTCTAAGTTACAATTTTTGTCTCAGTTGGCCTACCTGACCCTGAATTCCCATTTGGCAGAGTGCTGTACAACAGAACTAAGCCCCCAGGATCCTCTCCCTGCCCACCAGTGGGCACAAAGAAATTCCCTCCATACACCCCATTTCACATTTAAAGCTAAGTTGTAGCAGAAACCGCTATCCAGACAAGTATCCCATAGTCCAGGGGCTATGGGACTGCTTTCAAAAGACACTTAACTTAGGCTTATAAAAAAAAAAAAAAAAAAGCCAAACCCCCCCACAGAACAACTTACGGTTCTGACTGTCATCAGGCTGGAGCTCTGCAAGATCAGCCTCTTTCTTCTGCAACTCATCATGAACTTCATTCAACTTTTCCCTATGAATGAAAGGCTGGACTAAGGATTAAGCTCACAAATAATTCCATGCAGTTTTAAGAGCTGAAAGCTGAAACTTGATGGCAGAAGTGCTTAAATAACTATTTTAAGCTCTGTTAATTCTTCTGAATTTAAGTAGAAACATTAGTATGTGTTTTTGTAGAACCATTAAAGTTGTGACTCCTGAATTGAGTCTCATTTACCTAAAACTAGGAAAAAATGAACAATTAAACCCCTTCAGCAGGGGTTACTTAGCAGGATGGAAGCATTCCAGAAGAATGGAATATATTTTGAGCCCAGTAACAGTGATGGTTTTAGAAGTTTGTTGTAGAATCAGAACACTTTAAAATGCTGGTGGTGGTTATGACAGTTAAGTGGTACCGGTATTACCAGAGCATCATGATCAGAATAGACAAAACCAGAACCCCAACATTTTGCTCACTTTATGCAGAATTCTCAAACCAGTGGCTTAGAAAAACAAGACAGCCCTACAAAGATTTAAGCAGTTTCTGTGCTACATTTAGCATAAATAAGCTGTTGTTGATGCATGTGCCTTACTTACATGTGTGCTGCCAACTTCTGCTTCAAGTTGCTGGACTATAAATGGAGAGAGTTAAAATTCAGTTATATTTCAGTATTTCATTCCATGCAACATTGAAGTGCTCTAACAAATCAGCCAAGGATATTTAGCACAGCTAAGTCAAAGCAAATAAATACTAAGGAAATTGCATTTCTATAACTACTTTCATATTTTTTTTGCATTGCACAGAAATCAATTCCAGCATCCTTTTCTTTAAAGCTCTCCCTCTCATTATACCACTATTGACTGATAGAACTAAATGTAGAAGGTAGAAGAGTTACAGTTCCTTAATGAAGGTGAAGGAAAGGAATTACACAAAATATGAGATTTTCAATTTAAATACAGTTGGTGTGGGCTGTTTTTCAGACACACTGAAAAATAAGCTGCACATCTAAACAAAGGACTTGATGTTACACTGAAGGACTTAAAAAAAACCAAACCAAAACAAAAAAAACAACCAAACAAAACTACACAAACCCAAAAAACACAACAAAACAAAACAAAAAAAAAAAAAGACAAACAAAAAAAACAAAACAAAACTGGTATGTTGTGTTCAAGGCCAAAAACATGAACTTCTACTTACTCCTTCAGTCTTGGATCCCTGCTCCTGCAAAGTTTTTTGCAGATCTTCAATCTGCTGCTGTAATCCCCCAATACGCTCTTCATTCAGCCTTTCAGGAAGAAAAGACCATTACTGGTTATCTAAATAAATCATAGACAAATTTTTCTGTTTCATGTCTGGATAATAGTTTTTCAGAAGGACTACCCAGCAGGACTTAAACCACAAAGAAACTGATTTTTAGTTTGACTTGAACTTCTGCTGAAACAACCACATGGAGCTTTAATGAACATTTTACAATGAAATACCTAGAATAATTTTAAGTTTTGAGAGATCTTAATTACCAAGAATTCTCATATTCTAATAAACTGCTTTCAGCATTAACTGTAGAGAAATTTAGACCTTATTCCATGGTCTAACAGTTTGAAGTTCTAGAAACAGAGTTTATATCCATTCTTGGTCTACTTCCAAGAATCATTCAGAACTAAGAAAAGTGTCCTAAAAGCAACACCTCATTTATGGCAGTGGTGAAAGAAAAGGTACCTGGATTCCTACATGGTGCTACACTACAGATACAGGCCACAAGGCCGCTCTGAAATTCCTGAAATCACTTTTTACTGTTCCTGTGTTTAAAGATGTAGTTTCACCTTTTCTCAGTTTCCAGTTCGTTCACTGTCCGGTGCTTCTGCTCCAGCTGTTCCTGGAGCTCTGCAATACGCTCGTTTTCTGACCCTTCCTGTTTCAACAGGAGCA
Source organism: Pyrocephalus nanus (assembly GCA_038380795.1). Lineage (NCBI taxonomy): Eukaryota > Metazoa > Chordata > Aves > Passeriformes > Tyrannidae > Pyrocephalus > Pyrocephalus nanus. Next base: position 10,738,098 of record CM076269.1, on the reverse strand, counting down.
TCTTATTTTCATGCTGCAGCCGAATAAACATTTCTCTGAATCAAAAAAAAAAAAAAAAAAAACCCAACAAAAAAGTCACTGTTAGTTCAGAAGGTGAAGAGGAAGAAGTAATATTCCTGTTCGCTCTCCCAACCTTAAAGTGTGTAAATCAAGTTCTGCTTAATGATATAACTGGAGTAACAATGCAATTTTTAATTAAAAGATAATTTAAAATATTGTGACATTTGCAAATTGTCAGAGATATGAGCAAAGTTTTAAACTGTCACTCCAAACCCAGATTTACATACAGCAATCTGATATGCTTTTAGAAATAAATTAATTATAGTATAGGAAAATAATAATTAACAGCTACATGGGGGTCTGAATAAGCACCGTGGAGGCAAAGCAGGAACTGGGATACAGTCATGAACCTTCCCACCCATGAACATCCCAAAACAACCTCTACCTTTTTGTCTCACCTGTATTCCACTGGCAGAATTTCAGCAGCAAGATTCTCATGGCTTTTAACATGAGATCCACCTGAAATCACATGGGAAGTTGAATTTAATACACTCAAAGAAATCTCTAATACAAATAAAAACGCTTCTGAAGGTACAGCAATACCTGTTTGACTCAGGTGATCCTGCTGCATCTGTGAACACCGGAGCTCTTCATTTGTCTCTTTTAATGCATCACACTGCACTATCAGTCTCTAACAAGACAGATTTGGGGTGGAATTAAGTCAAACTGCTCCATTTTAAGAGCAAGTAACAATAATCAGGAATAATACTGACACATGCATATTTTAGGTTGGACTTGATGACCCTGGAGGTCTTTTCCAACCTGGATGCTTCTATGATTCTTTATTATATGTGTATACACACACAATTTTTATGAAGACACTAATTCCAAGAAGATTTTCCTCCAGCAGAGCATTTGAGAGAGATATTAGGTGCTCAAATAAACTCCCTTAGAGAGACTTACCTCTTTTTCTTTGATTAAAGCTTCATGTTTTTCTTCAAGTCTCTTCATTTCAAACGCCAGCTTATCAGCTCTTTTGGATTCTTCAGACAGTTTGTTATGAAGCTCTTGGACCTTTTCATAGAAACATTGTATGAATATTGCAAGATGCTACTTCTAAAAGCTATATTAAAACAGTCACTCCTGTCCAGTTCAGCCAAAATAAAACAGCTGGTCCCTCAAGCTTAGGGGAGGGAAGATGGGACAGAAGCCTGTGTGCTTTGGGTTTTTTTTTTGTTGGTTGGTTTGGAGTTTCTTTTTATATATAACTCTTTTAATTACTACTGAAATTAAAATAAAACTACAGTTTAAAATACATTTCCATGAAGAAATATAAGAATATAGGCATGTAGTGACAGGACAAGGGGGAATAGGTTCAGATTGTAAAGAGAGAAAATTTAGGTTAGATATATGGATGAAATTTTTCCCTGTGAGGGTGGTGAGGCCCTGGTTGGACAAGGCTTGGAGCAACCTGGTCTGGTGGAAGGTGTCCCTGCCCATGGCTAAGATGATCTTGAAGGTTCCTTCCAACCCAAACCATTCTGTGACTCCACACAAATAATCTCAGTGACAGCTGAACAACCTCTACCAGAAGAGAGTAAAAAAAGAAAAGCAAATCATAGACTCTCATATCAGTTGAAAGGGCAAACACAGTTAAGCTTGCCAGTTTAACAAACAGGGAAAACCCCAGAAGTGAATGGCAGCGTATGAAAGAGTCTTCACAAATAAATTCTAAGGGGGTGATGCAGGTTAAGCCCATGGGCTGTTACATGAAGCTGATCCCAAGTGTCTGAGGAAAAATTATTGTTTCCAGTGTAAGTGTGGCCTCACCTGTCGTTTGTAGGTCTCCAGCTGGGCTCGTGCTGCGTTGGCTTTCTTCAGCTCATCCTCCAGGCTGACTGTGTTGTGCATGTACATCATGTTGGTCTCCTGCAGCGACTTGACCTGCCTGCGGAAGTCGTTGAGATCCTGCAGCTTCTTCCGATACACTTCCACAGTTGACTCCAGCTTACTTGCCTTGTCTGCAGTAGCCCTTAAAGTATGAACAGCAATTAGAACACAGAGTATGTTTCTTCAAAAGCTTACCAAAGCCCAACTCTGCTGCCGTGAGCATTTAAGCTATTCTCAAAGAGAGATGCAACACTCTTAGCAGGAGTTACATCTTACTGCTCTATCTTTAAAATGTATAATCAATGTAAACTTGCTCATAAAAATTGAAATCAGCACAGGGTTTAAGTGGGAGAAAGACTGACAGTCGGATGCAAGAAGTACGAGCAAGGGTGAGTGTGTCAAACACCCCTAGGGAATTCTGTGGGGTGCAGTGTAAATGCACCACATCCCATGGTAAATAATCATCTCAAAGTGCTGGTACCTGGGAAGGAAAACCCCACATGTGTTCTCACTGTGGGATTATACACAATGAGAACATAATTGCACTATGAGAATGATCATTAGCAGATATGACCAAGAATTATCAGTTTATCATTAATCAAAATCCACATATTAAGAAAACACTGGAATCATAAATTTCAAACTAATTTTAATATCTGTGTTTAATATCTGCATTCTCATATGAATAAAAAGTGGTACAAGAAAATTATGGAAAAGAAATCTATAGTTAAGATTTGTTTCAGATGTTATTTAAGAACCATTGTAAATTAAGCCCTTGAAACCACTTTTCTTTCCATGTTTCATTGATACTATTTTATGCATAGCAGACCTGCTTTCACAGTGTGAGTTCTTGGGTGGTCTGGTATTTTATACAGTTTACACAAGCTGGAATGTTACCTTAAATTCTCATGAAGGTTATTTCATATTTAATCATCATTTTGTTCATGATATCAGTAACCTACATCTGGCCTAGAATGCTGACACCAAAATTGTGTCAAAGTTCTAGCTGTATATACGCTTTTCTACATTAGAACTTCAACTTTCCATTCCATATGAAAAACTTCCCATCCTGTAAGTTCTGTAGTCATTAATTCTGCTTCACAGAGAAATTCCATGTGCTAGTCTTGTCAAACAACAGAGGTTTGCCTGAGAATTCCACTTCATCTCTGCTTTATCAAAGATCTCATGCAGGTAAGATCTGCAGAAGTAACACCTCAAAAAAAATCTTGTTAAATACAAAGCCTTGGATTTAGTCATTAAATCCTCCTAATATGTGTGTGTGAAGCTCCCCCTACTACATACCTAAGAATATCATTTTCATCTTTCAAGGCTCTGGATTCTTCTGCCAGGGAGGTCAGTTCATTGTTTCTATGTTGCAGTTCAATCAGTTGTTTTTCTAGATCTTCACAATGGACACGATAATCATCTTTTGCAGCTTCAAGCCTACCAGATCAAAACCCGGAACTCTGTTAGGAACATTTTGTTATTACACAGTTCTCATTTAGTGCTAGAATTACTAAAAATAACACCAAGGAAAACTATTAAGTCACCAGAAAAATGGTACTGTAAATATGGAACCTTTTACGGTCTACCTGTTAAATCATAATGGATTGTTTACCACAAATCTACCACACCAGTATCAAGGGATCACATGAAAAGTGATTTTTCCCCCACTGTGTACCACAGAAAGACTAATATGGGAAAGAAAAGAGTACAGTAAAGAGATATGATGGTCTTAGGGGGGTTGGGGTTTGTTTTGTTTACACACAAATCGCTTCAACACTCATTTTCTGCCTTCCTTCCCCTTATTTGAAGTATCAGAGGGCTACGCCAATTACAAAGTAATATTTTTTACAAGTAACGGTGTCTTTTTAAATATAAGGACTGTCTTTAAAATACGTTTATACAGCACTAGAAAGCTTTTAATGCAAAAGAAATTGAGATGGAAAATCCCAAAAGAGTACAGAAATTCTCAGAGTATATTAGACAAGTGAGGGATTTTTGAAGGAAATAATTTAATACCTGAAGTTTTCTTCTTGCAATTGTTCCAGCTGCAACTGTGCGCTAAAATACTTTTTTGCAACCACGGTATTTGGATCATCAAGAGAGTCGTCTAATTGCTCTAGTCTGTCATTCATAATCTCATTTTCTGACATCAAGCTGTTTTTTTCATCCTGGAGAGCAGCTACCTAGTATGGATAAAACAGCATCAACACTGTAAGACCTGTCCAAAGAACTTCAGCAAGGCAGCAGGACATCACCAAATTAGTTTATGAAAAAGGTTGAGCGTTTAGAAATTTTAGAATGTAGCTTTACAGAGAACACTTGAGCGTACAGATGCTTTAGTGTATGACAGTTATGAAGCACTGAAGGAAAAGTCCCTCAAAAAAAAAAAAAAAAAAAAAAGACAATTTTTTGTAACTGAAACCACGGTAAAGGCACACAAAGTGATATGGAGAGGAACTGGTACTTCGATTAAAAACACCACGGACGCCGTACAAAAAACTCCAAAACTGGTGCAAAGGTTACTCTCCATCTTGCTTGTACTGGACAATAAGCAGCAGGATGGCATGGCCAGCACACCCAGGGACTGCCGTGCTCAGCAGTGAATGGCTGCGGGTTCGGAAGCGGTTTCAGGCGCCGTAAGCACACACGCAAAAGAAAACCTGGCCAGCTTCAGAGAGAGCATGCACTGGGCAGCAGTCAGGTACTGGGTGCTCACAGCTAAGCAAATGAGGATACAACACTTCACTGGAAGTATATTAACAGCCATAAAACGGGGAAGGATTAAGAGGATAGAACCTTTAAAGTTTTTCTAGTGAAAGCTGTTGTGTTAATTTTAACATCCTGTCAAACACAAGAGCACGTAGCACGTGTTAGTCAACTGGCATTTAAACAGGGACAATATGCTTTTTGGGTTATGTTTTCCTGAATCAGAAAGTAAACCTACCTTTCTTATACTCTTGGAAAATATCAAGGAAGACTGAGACCTTACAAGTGAATTTATTAAGAATTAGTTTAAATGAGAAGCGTCAGTCAATATCATGGCTTCAAATAAATAAAATTTAAAAAACATATCATGATATTAAGAAACAGAGACAGCCTAGAGTATGCAATATTAAGAAACAATTTGTGATCATAATTTTAAAGTCTATCAGTCAAACAGATATAAAAATCAAAAAGTAATTAATCTACCACTTCATTAGGTGCTGGCTTTCTGGGTTCACTCCTTTTTACAAACTAGATGTCATTTACTATTTACATCCACACAAACATCTGAGTAGAGATTGTAACTGAGCCTTGCTCAGCAAAACACTTCATGTTCAAGGTTCAGCCACTCCTTAAGTATGTACAACATTCAAACTTAAGGAATAACATTAAGACATCTCCCATCTCAGACTTAAAAAAACCTAAAAATCAAACTATGGCACAACTCAGAGCAAGTTTTACATATTTTCTCAGTTGCTTTCTGATAGTTTTCTCTTTTATTATTTCAGCACAACAGAAGTGGTGTCAAAGTCACAGATTATGAAGAGATATTTTAAACACAGTATTACAGTGTGCTGTCATTAACTCCTCTGTTTATAGTCAGCAGTACCTTTTCCTCAAACACCTTTCACCTGTCCCATACTATGTTATGAGCAACTGGCTTTACGTAATCTATGATTAATTAATTAATAGATAAATTGGAAAGACAAGTCTGTGGGAGACAGGTGAAAGACTGGGACTTCTCCTGCAGATTCCGTTCACTTTTATATCTCTGTTCCCACAAGGAAGCCTTACTGCTGCCTCAAGAAAATTAAATATCAATTCCATTATAACACTAAGCTTCCTGGGCACGGCAACCAGCTCCGAGCCACTTCATATACAAGTATTCAACTTTTTCAGTTGTCACTGCCTGTAAGAACCGTAAAACTGGCCTCTGCTTTTGCGGGTGTTCATTTTCAGATGCTCACACAGCCAGTACAGCACTCTGGCTCCCCTAAGAAGCTGCAACCCAAATGTTCTCTTTGTGCAGAGCCAAATTTGAGATGAAGTGCCTTGCCAGATAAAACTCTTTCTATTCTCAGATTATTGTGCCATAAAAGAGGAATCACACTTAAGGATAACAAATGGATTCTTTTTTTCTTTAAAAAGTTGATTGAAATGCAAATTTCTCTTTATTGTTATGAAGTCCTCTCTACTTTTTCCTCAAGAGTGACTTGATTAACTGCTATATCCATTAAAACCAAAAATAGGCCTGTTTTTAGTGTGGTTTGGAAACGTCAGCAAGGATCCATTAGTTTCCATTATTTTATCCTGTAGTTCCTCCATGTTACAATTTTGCATGAGAAAAAGTTAGCAAATTTTAGATAAATTTCAAAATTTAGTCATTCATCAACTCCTATTCAAACAGCATCATTTTCCTGTGATTAAATCTAATGACTGATTATTACATGAAGTGGACTTTTTGGACACAGTACAAAAGACTAGAGGAAGCAGTGATTAAAAATGAAAAGGGCAATTTTTACAACCGTGAGAACATTGTTTTAACACTACCTGCTACTAAAGGTAAACAAAGCTAAGAGATAAAGAACCTCTGAGGTAACAGCTGGCAGAGGACCTTGGCCTACACTTTCATTGGAAAATGTTCCTCAGTAATAGCATTTTGGAGTACAGTGATTGCTTTTCCCTCACAAGAATTCTCACAGAAATTTAAATAATGCAAAATTCGCTTTGCCTTTCACTTCTGCATCTTAATAGCAGCACCATTACATATTAAAGAAACAAGCAATTTGCTGTTTCTTACCTGCAAGTCAAGCTCTTGACATCTTTGTGCCAACTCTTCTTTTTCTGCCAGTGCTTCCTGAAGATCCTCCAAGGCTCTTTTAAGCTTTCAAAAAGACAGTCAATCACTGTGGCCCATATCCAAAGTACTCACGGTTGCAGCTTACAAAACAACTTAACTGCTTATATGAACTGTTTAAGAAGGATGTCAGGTGCACACCCTGACACAGAAACCTATATATACACTGCTACATCAGGATCCCTGCTCATTTCTCTTGTCTTCTCAATGACTGCCACATGTAACAAGTAAATTATTGAAACACAGCAAACACAGCAACTTGGGCTAAAGGCATAACAAAACAAAATACAGGAGCATCCATGTGGTCACAATTTCGAAATCCCTGCCTGTTAAAGAAATGCCTGCCCTTCATCTTAGAATAGAAATACTGATGCTCCTTTATGAGCAGCTAATTGTAAAGACAAGTCTCATTTTATGTGTAACTTGTAGTGATAAGGTTATCAAGACTTTTCAGGACCCCTCAAAAATAACCTGAAGTGTTCAGCCTGGCATGGCTGAGCCTTGATGTACCCTCACCTCTTCTGGCACTGACCAGTTTTACCCCACCCAGGAAGATGACATAGCAGGCAATGATTTTTTTTGAAGAAGCTACAGAACAGCAGGTAACTTTTTATTTAATTAGCACTGAAAAACAACATTACTTCACTTAAAGGATGGCAAGAAACCAACTTATTGTTCAAGCTTGACCTACAACAGTAACAAGTATTAGGCAGTTACCTGCTGTTCCATTTCACTTGACGTATCACAGGTGAAAGGACTCGTTACTTCCTTGCTCATGAGCTACAGGAAGAGGCCACAAGAAAAAAAGGTTAAGTTAGAGGTTAAATATCTGTAAATTCACTGCCTACTGAGTACCAATTGTATTTTCCACTATATCACTGCATTCCTTCAATATGTCAAATTAGATTAATAGTAATAAAACCGACCTCATGGTTAGTAAAGGATTTAAACAAATCTAGAATAAGATTTCTTTTTTTACCTATCCCTCCCTTCCCCCCCTCAAAAAAAAAAAAAAAATTATTTAGTAGTAATATCTTACTGAATGAATCTGTGATCTGTTGAAGTTATTTCTATTCCCCAGTCAAGTTAAAACTGAGTGAACCAGATGACAGGATTTCAGTCAATTAAATTAATAGTTATCACATTTCTTTGTGCCCCATTAATTGCCACTAAGCAAACAATGGGAACATTAACACTGCTCTCACTGATCTCCAGTACAAAGAGGTACATAGTTTATCTGTCAACAATTACTCAGGAATTACTGTATTATTTCTAGATCTTCTTCAGAAAGTTTAGTTAATCAGAAGACAACAAACAAGAGGTTTATGGATTTCTTTCTACCAATAGGACCCCTGCAGCTTAAAGACTATCCAGTCAATCTGAATCTGAGTTTTAAAGCCTACTACCCACTCCACTCATATCCTGAGGAGGTTGCAGTTACACACACCACCTCTTCTTTGAAGTCAGTATTTAGTTTTTGCTTTTCTCCATGCTCTGCTTCAATCTTTAAGCTTACAAATGAGAGTGACTGCAGAGCTAAGCCATGAGTTGGATCTCCAAGATGATCTAACCAAGAACAAATTACAGCAAGAGAAGGAGCACAATATGACAAGAATAGAAGAGATGCAGCTGCAAGTTTTTAAGTCAGAGGCTGGAATGGTCCTTCCATAACAATGCAACCTCACAGACACAATCAACTTAATTCTGGGACCAAGACTGTATGACTGGGACATTTCAGAACCTGACTCCAGTATAATCAGTGGTTGGGAACTATATACATTTCTTGTGTGCAATGAAAAATCTTAAGTATTTGTTGTATGTTTGGGCACATGAGACTAAAATCCAAACCCCTTGGTTGGAATCTGGGGCCTCTTGGTCCTGAACATCCCAAATGATTTAGGAAAGTACTTACACTCTTCCCTGTAAATTCTTTCATTCAAGCAAAGGTCAAAGATAACAAATAGATACTTGGACTTCTCAACTGACAGCATTAGGCTGTGAACTGTTACCTACCTCTTGAATGGCTGTCATGACAACATGCTGAACAGACTCTTCAAGGGTCATGATATTTTGTATGTGTTCTGTGAAAAACAATTTGCAGTGACTCATGACCACGTTCATCTTAACAGCTTGAGTAACATGATAAACTGTTTGCAGAAAGATCCAGAAGAAACTATTATCCATAAAGCCCCTTCAGAACTGGGAGTGGTCTTTTCATAGAGGACTAGTGTTAGCCAACAGCATTATTATCCAGTAATAGGGTATAAACACAAGAGATTATAAACTCTTAACTGGACAAATTCATACTCTGCATAACAGAGTAAGGAGCAATGCCATCAGAGCATAGAGCACTAGCTCGGGTATGGGGAGAGAAAATAACCAATTCAATTTTGAGCCAAGAGGCAGTTCCTAATGTAAGTTTTTGATTTAATTTGTTAGATTCGCATTTGAGTAGTAAATTTTAGGTCTTGGTACATATTTTAATAAGTAAAAGTAATCCTCAAACACTTTAGATTATTTTTTTAAACCTACTTGAATAAAGTTTTGAGTTTTATCCACAGAAGTTTTCCACAGATTTCCTTTTAAGTGAACTCCAGTTTCAGAATAGGCACGTAATGTATTAAGAATAGAGACTTTCTGACACATAAGAAAAAAGTTTCTACATCTCTTCGACCTTAGTAATCACTTGTCAAAGTCTGCTGATTGTTGAACAGGTTAAGGTAGTGCCTACCTTGCTTCCTCTCACAGTTGACTGCACAACCTAAAATAAGCTGCAGAAGCCTGCCCAGTTCAGTGGGATCTGAGTTCTCAGATATCTGATTTAAGTCTGGAATAAGCTCTTCTGAAATCTGCTGACCCAAGAACTGAAAAAAAAAAAAAATTAAAAAAAAAATTAAGAGAGAAAGCAGACTCCCACTTTTGTACAACATAAAGATCTGGTATCACATAAGAAATCTGGACTCAGGGAGCCATGCAGAGAAAATGATCCAGGAGGATTTGTACCATGGCTCTCAGCTTCCAAGTGAATATCATAAAACCTAGACTGGGGTTGCTGAGTCTGTTCTGTTGTGTACAAAAGGATTAAAGCTTCTGTAGACTAGAGCAAATATGAATGCACAGACTAAAGTCAACAGGATTCTACAGCTCAGTCCTTATGACATTTACCTGGGCACAGACATGGTTTCCAGATTATACTCCATGAGTTTCATTTAAAATACATCTGCTCAAATTAATTTTATATTCACTCAGACCTCCCACTTAGCAGATAATCAACATACACTTTCTGCCAAAAAAGTCCTCAAGATAAATTCATTTTCCAAGAAAAAAAAAAAGCTTGGTGAAGCAATAATCCATACCTCATGGTAGTAGTCCATAATTCCTTGCAGTACCTTCTTCAGATTACTGGACTAATTGTTGTGCATGAAAGACAAGGTTACAAGTTTAAATTAAAATTTTTCATTTTGATGAAATATCCCAACAGAAAATCCCCACGCAACAATGCTGGGATGCATTTAAAACTATCAACAGACAGTTCAGGTTCATTTAAAATAGGCTTGGAAAGCCTGAGCTTAATTCTGTAGGTTTTGGACTGCTAGATCTCAGGACAGCCACAACATCCAACCCCACAAATTCCACTGCCTTCAGCTTCAAATACCTTTATTCTCCAGTTGTCACCAACATCATCTTTAATGCGATTTAGCCAAGAGGCATCAAACCAAGCAACATCTCTGAAACAAAATTAAATGATTATTTGATAAGCACAGACTTAAATAAGACAGCAAATTCCCAGCATTAAATCATCAGGTGTTGAACTACAGTGTCTAATGAGGCATGAATTCCTGGAGATTGCAAGGTAAACTTCTGTAACAGGAAATTCCCATCCTGCTGGCTGCATTAAGACACCTTCCAGGGCTGGGAGAATTTCCATGTGTGCTTGAGCTAGGAACAGCTGGAACACAAGGATGTGTAGATCTTTGCCATGCTGAATTTTTATACTCGATAAAGTGATTGGAATGATGATCCCCTTTTGGCTAGTGCTGATATTAAGTTTGGTAACTATTCCTGCAGATTGGACTTTCTAACATTCACTACAAATTGCCAAATGCACTTATTAAGAAAACAGTTTGAACTACTGGCATTTTGTACTTTTTGTGTCTTTGGTTTCCCAGGGCAGAAGTCTTTTTCACTTTGCCAGCATAAATAAAGATAAGTTGCTGCAGGAGGTGTTTTTACACACTGAGCTGCCAACCAGTACAATCACAGCGTATTTAACAATATATTAACTTTCACAACATCCTGTTTATTCACTGGTCAATTGAAGGACAATTATTATCCCAACTTGCACATGAACCAACTTGGCTGTGCAGAGGTCTGACCAGAGCCTGTGGCAACCCAGTACCCCAAACACATGAGAAGCAATCCTCAGCAAATCCTAAATCGATTTTTGCCATGTTCCAGGAAAAATATGATTTCTGTCTTTACACACCACCTTTTAAACCTTTACAAGGAGACAGGAGGGCTTCCAAGCTCAGGACAGGGTTTTTGGGCATTGGGGGATTGTCCTGGTGGTTAAGTAACTTCTTTATAACCAAAACTGCAATTTGAGCAGGAGATAGTAATGCAGGCTTCTCTTTAACCATCTAAGCCAACAACAAGGGTTGATGGGAAAAGCGAAAAAGATCATGTCATTCTTGCCTACTTATTCCTAAGTAGGAATTTATTACTGCAGTATAAATATATATATTTATATATAAAAACATACACATACATATATATTCTCATCACCTTCTCCATTATGTTATTATTGAACTGTTACATCATCACCAAAACAGCAATATGCCAAAAGGCATATTCTGTCTTCTGCTATAAACTGCCCACTCTGAGTTTCTGCCTACTTTAAAAGCAACTACCTGTGCCAGACACAAAAACCTCAAGGAATTAAATACCTCTTCTTCAAACTGGAGAATCAACTTACATTTGGTGAAGCACCTGTGCCATGGCAACTCCATTAGTCAGGTCCTGAACATCTCTGCAAGGCGCAGCAGTATTGAAGGTCTGCAGCTAAAGCGGGGAAAAACACCGTGTTTCTCATTCAGCAGACAAAAGGACAGCAGATTAGTTACCACTTTCCTTTTCATCTTTAAGTTAAAGATGTCTTTTCACTTGAGGCAGCTGAAATCCTTTTTGGACTATGCAGTTTTTTAACCAACCCAATTATCTCAACACTTGTGACTGTTATGACTAGTAGCTTAAAAAGTTAGTACAACCACCCACACTTTGCTTTTTCATGCCAGACCTTCTATTATAAATCAAATTATGGAATGATAACTTGGGAAACTCCAGTTGTATTTATCCATCCCTCCAATTATGTTGTAGTGCTTAGTTCTGGCCATAACTACCTATACCAAAAATGGCATTAGAATAAGGTGTGAAATTTGTGGGAGAAAAAAAAATAATCCAGTCTTTTACTACAAGAACTTAGTAATAGAAGTAGGATGGGATTACCTCAATGTTTCTCCATTTTAGATATTTTGGGGTTTTTTTAAGCTATCCCTAAGCTTATATCTAACATTTTGACAGAATTAGCTGTATATTTAGAGTTGCAATATTTTATTCCTCCACAGTCAATCACCTCAGAATTAACTATTCTAGGTGAGAGAACCACTTCCATACACGTCAGTTCACCACAGGAAAAAAAGAACCTTCTTTACCACTTATGAATGAAATAGAAAGTTTGCAGTTAGTACTGCTAAAAGATGTGTACGCGAAATGGAATTGGAGCAAGTACAGGTCCTTATAATCTCTGTCCACTGCAGAAATTGTAAATGTAATAGGTTTAAGAAGTCAGTGTCCTGAATTACCTTCCATCTGCGAGAGGGCTTTCCCAAACGTTCTGTGAAAGACAAGCTTCTTCAGAACACACTGGTGAATGATCTTGTTTTTGGGAATTGGAGCTACTTGGACCAGAGTAATGGAAAAGGAGTTTCACAGCTGGAAAGCTGTGAGAATTTGAGGCAGTTTTTGTCCAGTCTGTGTTTACAAAGAGCGACCACAATTCTGAATATTTGCTTGCTTCAAAAACAGCCAAATCAAGCCAAGAGAAAAATACGCAGAGCAAGGGTTTGTTTTTATTTTTTTTTTTTCTCCATTTGTTTTTCAATTGAAAAAGCAGTTAAAAATCTTGCATTACGGGAAGTGAGAAGTCAGCAATCCCTTGCAGGTTACATAAAAGATTAAGTGGAACGCCACAACCCAAAGCTGCTGTGACTGACAGCCCTGGTTTCTATTACTCCAGCAGCCTCCACACCAACACAGGCACGGGCACAACTACGAGCCAAGGCTGAGCTTCCCAGAACCCCCAGAATTCCCAGCACAGGATTGTGATGCTGCCCTGTGGATACACCCTGCTGTAAACCAAGGAAATTGCTAAGCACAGGTACCACCATTTCACCTGAGCCTGTTAAGCAAAGCCTTAGAAAACCCCACAACAGGCGATGCTGCTTTATGCAGAACCTCCCAGAATAGAAGCAGCTAATTAAAATTAATTATAAAGCAGGACTGACAGTCTGTTTCTTTATATATTTAAAAGTCACATAGGGGCCTAGAAATAATATGAGAGTAGAAGTATTAATTACGGGTTCTCCAAACCTCATGCCAGCCCAATCATTTCCTCAAAACGGATTTTTAATGTTCTAGCAAACCCCATGAAAGCAGCAGGCATGGGGAGGAGGTTGGCAGAAGCAGCCACAGACTTCAGGACTGTAGCAGTGCTCTATTTTTTTTTTAGTTTTACTAAATATAGCTTCAAGGACATGCTACTCACACTGAAAACCATTTTGTGAGTTCCAGCCCAAATGCACCCTGCCACTACAGGAGAAGCAAGGGTTTTTCTCTCAGACACACAGGCATTAGGCTCAAATTGGAAGCTGAAAAGTGAATTTTGTAGCTCCACCACCAAACATCTGCAGATGAAACACAAGTGTTCACAGTGCCCAGCGGGAATCATCCTCTCCACTTGGGGAAGGTGTGCCCTCAATGTCACCTGGATAATGTAGGGCTGAGTTTCTCCATTTCATACCCAGATTTTATACACTGGGGATTACAAAGCAATAAGTTTTTAAAGTAGCAACAAACATTCCCATTCTTAACTCCGCAATAATGATAGAATAAACTCAGACACTGGACAGAGTTAACATCACCAATGATGCCAGTGCCATCACTACACCTACTGCTGTCACTCTTTTCCCTCCATTTCTACACACAATGAAAAAATGCTAATGTTTACTGACTTAGAAAATTGTTTCTGCAACAGACTTTAAGTTCCATCTCAGCAGGTATTACCCAAGTTAATTTGTCATGGATACTCATAAACATTTCCCCCAAAATTCAATTTATTTGCATTTTGTTTTTCCTGCATCATCCTGAGAACTTCAAATTCAATGACACCTGGGTTGCAAAAACAACAGATAGTGTCTTTATTTAAATTCTCTCATTCTTCTCTGGACGAAGCATGTTTTCTAATATAGAATTTGGTAAAATGAAAATAGAAAAATACACTCTGGCAGTAGAACACAGAAAATCATAATCATCTGTTTGCTCTGTTAATGAGTAAACAAACTGAAAAACCTTTATAACCACAGAGCTCTCTCTCTCTCCAGCACTTCATTCTCACTCCCTATACCACATTTTTCCCTATCACTCACACTGAAGTTCAACTTGTGAAAGGATGTTCGAAACACATCTTAGTGTTAACAATCAGTTTCTATAAAGTTGTTAACTAGGTCTGAGAAATGGGGTGTTAAATCTAAAAACATCACCATAATGCATCTACTGAGGATTGTATAAAAAACCTGAACAAGGGGCTGGATGTTCCTTTACACTGACACAAAGCTCAGCTTAAGGCCAGATAAAGTGCCATTTACATTCCCTTTAAGATTCAGCTGTAATTACAGCTATGCACTGTGAAGAGACTAGAAACGAGAATTAGGCTTAAAATATTTTAAGCAGGAATTATAAAAATTATAAAGGAGTTCAGCACTGCTGAATTAAGGGTTTTAAGAAAGAATTCAGGAATGCAGTGATTTATTTTGCAATTGAATCATGATGGAATTATTCTTACATGATTACTGAGAGGAAAATACAAAGTTAAAGAGCGCTGAACAGAGAAAGATTAACCCAGGTCCACAGAGGTAAGCATAAGACAACCAAAATTCTACAGACCAACAAAAGCTTGGAATGTCATTAAAAAGAAAACAGAGGAAGAAAAAGAAGGGAGGAAATTGTTTTTCAGTGATTTATTACCAACTTTAACTCCTCAAAACTTCTGTGGTGCCATGCAGAAATGAAGAACACCATCTACGCTGGTAGCTGCTGCTACCACTTTTGCCAATTTCATTCCTGGATTTCCTAAAAGCTTCCAAAACACTCCCTTCTTTTCATGATTTACAGCTCATAGAGGCAAAGCACCTGCAATTTCTAGAGGAACCCTTCACACGGGTAATTGTGGCCTCCCCTGCCAGGGTGTCACACAGCAGTTCTATTTAGCAGAGCTCACTCTCACCAAAAACACTGCACCTGCAAGACCACATTTACAGACAAGGTCACGGGAGGAGCTTGGAAATAAAGATAAAGAGGAAGCAATGACTGATGATTTTAACAAACACAGTTGTCCTCGGTGACCTTAAAAGCCTTTTTCAACCTGAATGATTCCACAACTCTAAACCGGTGCTTCTGGCCCAGGTAACACCCCACACCCAGGTGTGGTGCCCTGACTAATACACGCTTTAAACAGCTGCTATGAAACGCTCTGAGGTTTCTGCGCCCGTCAATTCAAATTAATTGCATTTATTATTATTATTATAAATCACTGAGCAGTTTCCACACTGAAGCCACCGCTGGAGAACCACTACTGGGCCCAGGGGATATTTCAGCCACCACATCCACACCCTGGGAGTGCTGCAGGAACCTTCTGCGGGCTCTGAGCTCAGTGTCCCGGGCAGCCCCACGGCCGCGCCTGTGCCCGACCCTCGGCCGGGGACGGAGGGATGGACGAGACGGCTGGAACTCGCCCCCACCGGCTGCGCCTCCTCGCTGCCCCCACCGGCTCCCCAGAGGCGGCAGCTCCCCCGCGCCACTCACCCAGAGGATGAGGCTGTCGCACAGCAGCGGGTCCGCCGGTTTGGGCTCCATCGCGGCACAGCCACGTCCCCCTCGCTCTGGGGCCGCCCCCGCTCGGCGGCTCCGGCCGCCGCTCCGCCCGCGCGCGCGCCCGCGCAGGAGGCGGGGCTGCCGCCAGCACCGGCCAATCAGCACCCGCGCCTGCCGAGAGTGACAGAGAACCTCACAAATCATGAGGGAGGAGGGGTGTGTTCGAGCCAATCACAGTGAGACCCGTTAGGGGCGGGGATCCCCTCACGGCCGCACCGCCTCTCTCAGAGGGAGAGGGGCCGAGTCAGGGTCGCGTCGCCCACCTCGGGGTGATGCGTGGGCGAAGCGGGATTGTGTCACTCAATCCCTCCACGGAGTGAACTAATGGGCCGCGACTCAGCGAGTGCAGCCCCTGCGCTACCCCCGCCGGCTCGGGAGGCGCCGCTCCGTCACAACATGGCGGGTGCTGCTGCCTCACAGCCCGCCCCGACTGTCCCGGCGGTGCCGCGGGTCGGGCGCCCCGGGGAGATCGCGGGTGGAGAGCTCCTGGTGTTGGTGCAGAATTACCTGTGCTTAAGGTGCAGGTAGGTCAGTGTGCCTGTAACCGCCACATTTCAGAGCAGGATACGGAATTTCTTAAAAAACAGCTACATTTTTAAAAAATCGTTAAACGAGGCAAAAATACCAATCCATCTCTTGGGGATGAAGCGCTGAAGCACAGGGGTGAGGAGCTACTGCTTTTATCCTTCTGGACGTGGGACCCCTTGCCCCGACCGAACGGGACGGATTGAGAAGGGCTACAGCAGTTTAACCTTTCTTAATTTATATTGTCATCTCTGCCTGCCTGCTCAGCACGTCATACACCACCACACAGGCACCACGCTCTTCTTTGCATCTTAAGTAGTTCACGACATGAGAGCTAAAACGTAGAAGTACTTTGTTGTTTGATCTTTGTTTCAATGAAAAGAAAAAAAAAAAAAAGGAACCACCAAAATTTGTTCATTCTCTTTACTGTATTTGTTTCAGAGAAAAAGCTTACCTTATTTGACCAGATCTTGTGGATGACTGATTCAGGATTCTGTCTTCTATAGCACCCTGCCCCAGACACCAGAGAAAAATCTCAGTACCTTACACTAAAACAATGGGATTATTCTGACCCTTTCCTGTTTCAGCAAAAGAACTTATTTTTATCTCATCTATTACTCCTTTATTTGAACCATTATTTTTTTGTTGGCTGATTCTGTTTTATAAAGGTTCTTACATTGCCTGTTAGTACTGGAATGTGCAGAATGGCATTAAACACATCACTGTTTAGGGCAGCCTAAGAGTACACTAAATATCTTGAGTAATAACTTACAAGCATCATATCTTCCTTTTTAGCCACTCTTCAAGATACATAATTTTCTGTTACTGATTCTACTTTAGGTTGCAGGGATGGAAATTGGTGGTGATGACATGGACAGTATTTACATGACTATTTCCCTCAAAGTGCTGTCCAGAATTGATAAAGGCTCAAGAGTGGACTTTGCTTTCTGGAAACACTATTACTGTTTCCTTCACCAAAGGTTCTTAAAGAGACTTGGTTGTCATGGAAGAATAACGTAAATCCTTATTAAAAATAGAATAAGGAATAAAAGGTTTTTACAGTAAAATTCCACAGCATTCTGTGCTGGGATTTGTACTGTTGAGCATGCTCATTTTAGTTTTTTAGTATTTTTGCTCTTTTATAATTTCTACTACCTTTTGCTTATTTTAGACCTTTTTATTTCCTTGCAGGTTCCATAATTTGATGTCCTTTCCCTCTCAGGCAGTGTCACATCCTAATGTCAGTCTCTTCCTGCCATCATAAAGCCCAGGAAGCCTGTGAGGGTGAGGCCCAGCAAGGAAACCAGGGTCAGGTACAGTCCCATGACCACCAGGCAGGTGCACAGTGACGAGGCAGCTCTGAGGCCAAGCTGGGAATTCATTCCTCAGGGCACAGTCCATGTCCATGGGGTCCCTGGACAGCTGCCAAGCTGGGAATTCATTCCTCAGGGCACAGTCCACATCCATGGGGTCCCTGGACAGGCACAGGCATGAGGGGATGGTTGGAGGCACCAGGTGAGGCTATTCAGGCCTCTTTCAAAAGTATCCAGAAATTATTATTCCTAAGGGATGTCGGTGCAGGAAAGGTGTTAAGAGAATGTGGCTGGTGCAGGGAGCGTGGCTGAGAGCTGTGTAAAAACAAGGCAGGCTGTGCAGGTCTGGTAATCCAGGATTATGTGAGGAGAGATCGGCTCACCCGTGTGCTCCTCGCTGCTGCATCCAGGTCAGACGGCTGGCTCGGCTGAGGGAGCACTCACCCAGACAAACCAGTGTCAGCACACAGCAAGGGTTTGTCTGAAATTACAGAGAAATAAAATACAGCTCCAGACAGATCTGTGCAGCTATTCCACATCTTTCGGGGCACATCAGGAACACCACAGCACTGTCCAGCCCTGCCGGGAGCTCAGCCATGGGGCAGAAATGTAACAAAGGAATCTCTGTGCCTGATGCAGAATAAGGTGGTTTGAGTTTATTTTTTAAGCCTGGTTGGAGATTTCTTCATGAGCTGCAGCTTTTGTGAATGTCAGCACATTCTGGGTTAGTGCCAATCAAGGATTATGACCTATATTAACATCCTAGAAACAGAGCAGGCCAGCCAGGACTCCACGTCACACCAGGACTGCAGCTCAGTCTCCTGCTGTCTGATATCCACTGTTACTACATTTTAAAGTCAGGTTAAATTACTTATCACAAGAGGGACTTATTTAAAATGTGCCCACTCTTTCTGATAGTGCATCTCTTGCCTTCTTGACAAGGCATCTGACAGTTTCTCAGTGAGGGCTGTCTAACTTTCTTAACAAAACAGAAGAATGGCATTTGTACAATTATTTAACTGCTATTCATAAAAATCAAATAGATTCCTAAGGGCTTGGTTTTATGTTCCATGGGACTTACATCATTATATCCAGTAATATGACCAGTATTCAGTTCAGACATTACTTGTGGCTTGCTCAAGAAAGTCCCACATTCAGACACTGGAATTTTCCCATACCTTGTGTGGCACACAGGCATCTCACTGGTAGTTTAAAAATAGTGTTGGAAAATCCTAATATACAGGACTGGATCTAAAAGGGATTTTCTAAGCACTTGGAAAGAAAGGCATTAGGATGTGAAAACACCAAACAGTGACCCTTGGTGGTTAGTTGAGTACCTTGCACATTTCTTGCTATTAAAAAACATAAGATGAAAAATGTCCCTCAGCTTTTCAGTCGTGTTTAGCAGCTTCATGGATTTGATTTATGGAAGTCTGCACCTCTCAAGCATCTTTCAAAAGCTTTAGGAACATCCCATAAGCCCTGTGGTGTTCTGTGGTGCCGAGGCATGTTTGAATTTTTCATATATACAAACTAGAAACCAATTCCCAAAATGTATGCAGTGAATTATTACACAATACAAACTGATTTGATACCTGCTTTATTCCCTGGGTGACACAGCCCTTCATGTCCTGTCACAATCTCTTACACCTTCCTGGCATATACACTCCCACTTCTTTTTGGGTGAAGCTCTATGTGTATTGGAAGTTATTCTATTTCCATGAAAAAGGCATTGGCTATCTGTTTATTCTCCAAATTTGGCCAATTTAAAATTTATTATAATCAAAGGGAGTTTATTCAACATAACTGAACACCTAAAAATCCTAAAATATGAATTAAAAAGCCATTAATGTGAACTGGAGTTGTGTGACTGGCTGGAGGATCTCACTGCTCTGCTTGTCTTGTGCAGGTTTGTGTTTCCCAACTTCTTTTCCCTGCAGATGCTCCACGGTGCTTTCCAGGTCAGTTATACCCGAGGGCAATGGGAGCCATGCCACGATGATGAATGTGAAATTTTTCACTCTGTAACTGAAGTATCTGTTTTGTAAAACACTCTGAATTAATTTGGCTGTTCTAGGAGATGAAAGTCGTTAGAATCTGTTATTATCAAAACAGTAGGAATTCTGGATATTTCATATATTCTGAAAATTAATACCTTTTATAAGAGTATATTCATCGAAGGAGCCTTGTATTCAGGCTTTGCTGAAAGGTGGCAATATTTTCACAGGGAATAAGCATCTTTCAAGTATTTTCACATGAGATGGAAATACTTTCATCACTTGAGGCCCTTCTTGGAAGTCATTCAACTATGAGAACATTTGCTTTAAATAAAAGACTGTTTAAGCCAGTGGGATTCCTGGAATTCCTGAGCCGTTTATGCTCTTCTTTACACTTTTCTTAGCACATCTTAACTCACTGAACATTTCCCTCTCCCCACAGAATTAATACTGGTAAGAAATAGTCATCTCATTAAAACTATGAAGGCTTGTGCTGGCATTTCTAGTCTGTTTTATGGTTAATTTAGTTTTGACTGGAGTAATTTCTGGAGTCCTTGGTTACAAACTTTCAGGTACAGTTATCCTAGCCCATGTGATACAGCAAGTGTGTGCATGCAGAGTACAAATGCATTTTTACACATGCATACCTTTTACACAGAGTAATAATATTTAGTTTATATTAGCAGTTTCAGAAAAAAATAGCAACTGCTTTTACAAATATTATTTAAGGTTTCTCATATGTCAGTGAAAAAATTTGATAAAGTGAAAGAGAAGAGATGGAAATAGAGCCACAGAGCCAATAGTTGTGATAGCTCATTAAATTCCATAAAAAGCTATACTGGGGACAAAGCAGGTCAGAGGTGGAAAACTACCTACCTACACTCATAAAAGAGACCAGATCTTGGAGTTGTACATTTTGGCCTTATACAGCAGGAGTAAATGGTTAACATCTCTAAGGAATGATCCACTTCGATTATCTCAGGGCAACACCTCAGAATCAGAATCTTTTAAGAGCAGTGACTTGAGCAGAATAAAATGCAGCTGTACAACATCATTTCTCCTCAGCCGGACCCCACTTTGTCACTGTCCCCTCTCCTCCCGGCCTGCTCTCGCTGCCTCAGTCATTCCCTAACATGTCAATCTCCCATCTATGTTTTTTTTATTTCTGCCTTTTCATTTACTTTCTCCCTGATATCTGCCCTTCTATTTTAGTGCTGTTATCTTTTTTACTGAACAAGGTCACAAGTGAGAGGGGGCTTTGGCGGTTCCAGCATTCCGGCTGACGTTCATTGACATCATGGAACTGTTTGCTCTGTCACAGTAACAGCTCCTGGCTTTGCAAATTCACAGGTATTAAATGTCTCAGATACAATTTCAGTTGGTGCCCGTGACAAAAAATGCAGGACTGGGATATGAACTGTGACAGAGGCATGTTGGTCACAAACAAATCCGCATTCCCACTTTGAGATCCTGTTTCCACAGGTGCATCAAAGACGTGGGGCCATGTGGTGACTTGTAAGGCACCAGCTTGGCAGGTGCGTTTGTGTCCAAACAAGGCCATTCTGGAGATTTTGAAACTGGGAATATCCTCACACTTATTTAATATTGTCCAAGTACCTTCAATTCTCACCACAGTCTGGGATTACTCCATGAGTAAGCTCAGAATCCTGGGTTTTTGCAGGATCGGGGAAAATCACAAACTGAATTTCCAAAAAGGAAATCCCCGTAGATTGATTCTGTACCAGGGCACTGGTATGTACTACTAGAGAAACTAATTCTGGTAATACCTCTAATCTCTTTAAACAAAATAATTTTCAAAACTCTGTGTTCCACTGTACCAGTTCCATAGCATTATCTTTATTATTCATAAACTTTAGCATAGAAGATTCACTGAATAAAATGTTAATAACTTGATTCATTATTTTTAAGTGGAAAATTAACAGCTAACTTATTAAAGGGTATTTCTCAACATCTGCAAGTTGGTGTAAAAAATTATTAAAAGACAAGTTTTTAAATTGAATATTTAAATAGTATTCTCTAGCTGAAGAAGAGTCTGCATTCAAAAATTGAAACACTGGATGAAAATGTCACAGCTCTCACTTGCTATTGAATAACACAGCAATGTCTCAAGCCCAACCACAGCTAAAGTGGGAGAGCTACAGGTATGAGAAGTGAAAGATGAATTGTTCTGATACCGCAATATTTATGTATTAAATAAACAAGTTACTGTGCATCTATCAAAAATTAGTTCAGATTTCCCATCATTTTTTATATCAATGTCATTTTTTTTTGTTTTCTTGGAAAATAAGCTTCAGTTTGCCTAAAAATTTTGAACACATATTGTTTCATATTTGAAGGTTCTCTTGATACAGTACATTTCAAAGAGGGAAAGCCAATTCCTACAGCAGGGAGTCGAGTCTTTTTAATAGACTCTTCTCTCTCAGCAGTGCTGGGGGTTGCAATTGTGTTTACTGGCATTTCTAACAAAATTACATTCTGCACTTGGGTCCTTTTTGAAGCTAAAGGTTACTGTTGTCTGATCTCACCAGCCAGTGCCTTCTGGTTGCATTTATAGATTCCTCCCTTGCTTTCCTGCTGCCCTCCACTGGCAGCTGCTCTGATGTGCTTTGCTTGTGCACAGGAACAAGTTCAGCAGTTCTGAGCTGAGCTCCTCATCTGAGCAGAACTCTGTGCAGCCTGCCTACATATCCAGCAGCTCCCAGTGTTTCATTCCAGGATGGAATTTGGGTCACAGATGGGAATCCCTGAGGGTGCATCATGCAAAAGCGTCTTGGTCAAAAACCCCTCAGTGGCCAAAGGCCATTACACAGGCCTTGCTCCAAAACACTGCCAGATAATGCTGTTTCACACCTTTGTACCTCTCAACCCCAATCTTTATACTTCACAGGCCTGGTGTTTGGTTAGGTAGCCCTTTGTGGAGTAGATAAGAAACTTGATTTTTAAAATTGGGAATTAATAATGCAGTAATGCCAGTGGTTGGCATGTACAGACCTGTTGGCTTTGGTGGGATCACTGGATGTGCAGAATAACTCAGGCATGGGAGTGTTTGCCAGCTTAAACTCCAGAGCCAAACAACAAGCTCATTATCAGCAAACGCTGTGCCTGGCACTGCAGTTGTGCTTCAAGGACTCTGCAAAGATCTAGCACCAAAAAATCCCAAACTATAATTGGCAAAATGGATCCAGGATAGCAACTTCCAGGCATGTGCTGGGACCAATAAAGTCAGCAAGGAAACAGGAATGGCTGGCTGAGGGCAGCCAGGGATTGACTGATTTAATGTAGAGATTCACAGAAGTTTGGATTTTCTTGTGTCTGTTATCTTTCTCAAAATATTTTGGAGCTGTGTGAAGGGAACCTTCTGTTATTTAGCAGCCTTTCTCTGGTCAAATTCATTGAGTTCAGCCAAATCTCACCTCAGTTTCCCCATTGAAGCCTGGGCACTGATGGAAGTGCAAGAAGATTCCCTGCTTTCCTGCATCCAGATGTGCCCAGGGGTGGGGAAGAGTTTTGAACCAAGAAGAGCTTAGAGTGACATAAAAAAACGGACCCAAAGTCCTCATTGAAACAGTTCAGAATTCAGCCCCCAGTTTCCAAGACAAGCATGTCTGAGTTACTGCAGAAGAGCCACAGCCCTGGGTACACAGCCCCTGGCTAGCAGAAGGAAAACCTCTGGGCTCATTCCCCCTTTACAAATAATCTTTCTTGCTATTATTTAGTTAGAGTGGGTTTCACTGCTGTATTAAAACCATTCAGATCCTTTTTTGAGTTATACTAACCAATGCTCAAGTGGCCTAACTGAAATAGATCTAATATGTTCAAACTGATTTTCCGGGGTATCAACATTCCCATCTAAAAACCACAGGACTAACTGACATCTCTGTGAGTAGCCTTTTTGAATTTAACACCTGGAGCAGAGAAGCTGGGAAAAGGCTGGAGAGAAGGATTTGGGGAGTCTATCATGGTGAAGCATTTTCCTAGAACATCCTGAAAGGATGTTAACTGCTCACACCGTGTCACTTCTCTGGATAATAAAACTGCTCCAGCTTCCGCATCTGCCAGTCTGGCACCTTTAATTAATTAAATCACACTGTGGATGTGAACACAGCCATGGATAAATAATAACTGACAGCCCTCACAGTGGCACGCGAGCAGGGAGACACAGCTAGGGCAGGAAATCACACACAGCATTTCATTTGTTACTGATTTATCTGTAACGAAGTGAGGAAGATGCCCTGGGGACTGGTGACTAACAAGGAGCATTGTTTATGCTACAAATCCCATCCGGTTATTAGTCTTTGAAAAGTGCTTTGTTGAGTTTATCAGTGCTCCAGCAGGAATGCCAGGGGCATCATTGCTGTTATAAGTGTATTTCTATTCCAGTATTACTGACATGTAAGAGGTTATGTGTTACCTGAGGGCTTAAAATTCAGCTTGTGCTTCAGTGCCTTGTTGAATCAGGATCAGGATGGTGAACACTGCACAAAACCAAGCCATGAGCAGGTTTCCTTATTAATTTTCCTGCATTTAAATTGGAGAACACCTTTACAGAAATCAAACCTTTCTCAAGGACCACAGAGCATGGCAAAGAATAAAACCCCTATGGAGTATAAATGCCCATCAACTGAAATTATTTTAGCATATTAGACCTTCTGCTTAAATTCTGCACTCCCCTTAGGAATTGGACAGTGTTATATTACACAACCTAATTCTGCAGTTATGCAATTCCTAAGCATCACAAGTGTTTGGCAAGTTTTAGGGCTGTTTCACAACGGCACTGATAAGCTGCTACTCTATCTATCTATCACTCTATCAGGTGATCAAAATACCTGCAGTGTGCCCTTGATCAAGTTAATATTTAAAAATAGGAACACAATTTTAATGAGCTGTCCAGTGTCTCCTCCCTGGTCATCTTAATTGGCCTTGTAACTGAGACCCTGAGCAGCTGCTCACCTGTCAGAGCAAGCTGGGCAGAGGTCACACAGTGTCACACCTTCCTGACAACTCCAAACCTCAAAGCAAGGTTTGCTTTACTAAACCCCAGCATATTCTCACAGAAACACGAATTAATGTTCGTTAGCACTCAAATCTGCTAAGTGCTCTTTAAACTTTAATTCCCTCTCCTCAAAGATGCTGATGAGAATGGACTCACCACTGATGCTTTACGCTAAACTTCCTTGTGGTAAAGCTGGAGGATGTTGAGAGCTGAGCTGTGGCACAGAGATAAAGGTTTATACCCAGGAGCTTCTGGCTTCATAGTCAACAACTGATCAGTGCCTCACGCCTTTCTTTTGCATGCAAGAATTAAAAATGTCTCACATCTGATGGCTGAGGTTTAGTACAATGGGCTTGGTTTTGTGGCATTCTGCTAGGATTGTTTTCTGAAATACTCAGCTTTCATTTTAAGCCAGAAGATGTGTCAAGATTTGAAAAGATCTCCTTTCTCTCAAAAATCTGTCACAGTTACAAAGCCTGGCCCCTGATGAGGTACCTACATGGAGAATTCCTTTGCAAATCTGAGCTGTGGCAAAGTGACCTCAGTGAACACCTGTTCACTGAGAAGGCAGTATCAACATAAGGACCTGATTCCTGAAAAAGTTTAGAGTTTTTTTCTGGATCTTTGAATTCTTTCTCTATCTTTGAATTCTAAATCTGTTTTTCAGAATAATTTGCTGCTAAACTTAGGGTTTGGTTTTAGTTGTTGGTTTTTTTCATTTCCTCCAAATGAATTAAATTGACTTCGAGTGAACTAAACATTTTACCATCTCATTCTGCTGTAGGAATCCCAAGATAGGGGTTAGAAACACCAATATATAGGCACCAAGATCCAAATCAGGGACATGAAATAGTCACTTATGTGGGCAGTCACAAAGTTTTGAGCCTGAAATGCTAAGAGGAATGACAAATTTAATTGTGCTCTTTGCTATTGGACACAGAACTTCTGCATGACAGGAAGCTCCCTAAAAATCTGTCACAGGCAGAGTCACACTAAATATTTTATTTTGTTAAGACTGTTTAATGTCATCAAAAACTCAAAGCCTCATGACACAAACTCTAACTGCCATAATCACTCCTGCAATCTCTAATTCAATCTGCTCGTTCAAATGTTCAAAGGCCAGCTCAGGATTTTGGAAGGAGTAAATTAATTCTGGCAGACTCACAGCGATGTCAGATATCATCTGTCTTCTCCTTCTATCAGATCCAGCTGGGAGGGCCCCTTATAACCAGGACAGAGCCAGCTCGAGCATCATTTTAAGTGCTTGGACTCTATCAGAAATTTGATTATGTGCATATAATCTATTAAAAACAAATGAGAGGTTTGACATGTTTTTCCTAGCTGATCTACTCAGTACAAGACTAAGCCTTTGCTGAAGGTGACCCCAAGTCTCTTTTTCCTCCCAAGTGCTCTACTAATTCAACAGCAGGAATGAATGGCTCTACTGGGTGAAACCAGGGCCTCAGTACCTGTTGGGCTCAGAAACTTCTGGCATCCATAAGAATGTCCCTGGCTTAACCATGTATGTAAAGAACTGCCTGCTTTTGCATCCTCTGTCACACTGCAGGAGCTGGTCGAGTTTCCCGCTTTGCTTCACTCAGTGAGAGATCACGAGAAAATAAAAAATGTGGTGTCACCATACTGGGTTTAAATGATTTTTCTTTTTCCCATATATGCATATACTGTTCACCCAGAGCAGGATCGCTGCCTGGTTCTTTGCTGTAATTCCTACTCCTAACTCAAATGCTCTGGGAGCAGAGCTTGAGCATTCTCAGGGTCTCAACAGGACGTCAAGCTAAGCTGATGAGTTTCCAGCCCCTTCACACGATGCCTGAGCTCAGCACCCAGAACTGGGATCATCAACAACACTAAACATTCCATTTTCCTATTTTCTGAGCAGCACAAACTCTCTTTCTGCAGACTTGCTCATGAGTCATCTGGAAATAAACCATAATCACTTGTCCCCTAGGAGTCATATAATAAGCTAATTATTGTACAACACATGCTAATACAAAATACACAAGAGGTTTCAACGTGTTGAGGCTGCAAAGGGCAGGAGAGCCTTTCAAAATTTCCACTGGTTATGGTCTGGGAATGCTGGGTTTCCCTTGACTCTGTATCTATTGCATAATCAGAAACACATTTTGTTCCCTTTGTTGTATGAGACAAAGCTAAAGAAACGTGTATGGTATTACTGTGCAAAAATAAAGAGTAGATACCTAATGGGCTTATGTCATGTGTGCAGTGTTTGTAAACACAGCTCTGGGGCAGTGCCAGCTGCCAGAAACCACCACAGCTTATACCTGAAATAATGCTCTTCTGGATGTGCAAATACCCTCAGTCCTGCAGGGAAGTCAAAATACAGGAGTGGGACGTGCTGGATGAATTTCAGGCAGCACTGAGTTAAAAAAAGTCTCTTTGCCTGGAGTTCACCTCACAGTGTCCTGGACCATCCTGAGGTTTAGTTACTCCTACAGAGCCATCCCAGCTTTGCTATTGTTTGTTATTGGTTGTTATCTTATCAGGAGAGAATCTTATCAGTGCAGGGAGAGGAAAATCTGAACACAATGGAAAGGCCTTTGGCATCTGATATTCTTCTTTTGAGAATCGGAAACAAATGCATTTATAACTTAACAAACAGTAAAGAAGAAAGATTCTTTTCCAGTATTTATAGAAACATAGTATTGTTCAGGTTGGAAAAGCCCTCTGAGATCATCGAGTTCATGTTCTGACACTTTTTTTTGAAACCCCCATTTCATCTTATTTACAGATCCTCATTCTAGGAGGAAAGACTGATATCAACGGTGCTGATTTAAAATTACTTATTTGGTGAACTCTTTAGTTTTAGACATGGCTCTGGCAAGAGACCTGGTTTCTCAGCACTCACCTGGCAGACCTACACAGTGACCTTTCTCTTCTGGCTTGGAACTATTATATTAGAAAAACTAATTTAAAAACTTGGTTCTCAAATGAGCTTGAATCTTCCCAGTCATCTGGTTCTTCCCACCATTCTGTAAAAAAGTCAAATACTTGGAGGTGCATTCATTGATCTGTCATGTAGACACATACCAATCAGGTATTTGATTTCTGACTTCAAAGACTGATCTCATTGTGGCTGTGGCAATGGAACATGTGATAACACGCTCTGCATTTGAGAATGCCTCTTCATCATTTCAGAAGCTTACAGAATTCTTGTCTTCCAACTCCAAAACCAAAGCTTAATATTATTACTATTTCAGACTTGGCTAAGCAAAGAGATGGACTGCTTGGAAGCAATTAATTTACTTAAGTAAAGGATCTTTTTGCTACCCGGACAATGGTACACACTAAGAATCCCACTCTGCCACCCAAGGAAGGCAGAGAATGCACTGGACTTTATTTCAGTACATTTGAGTGACAGACATGACTAAAAAGCAGAGGGGGAAACCGTAACAATTAGTTATGTGTGGCATCTGTTCTTCTGTGATGTTCTGCTCACCATAGTAAATTATTATTAATGAACTGAATATGTCAATCAAATTACTAATTTATTGAAGACTCTGTACTACTGCTCTTCCAGGAGTCACTCCAAATTTGGCAACCCAGTAATCACAGGGACTCCAGCTGCCCCAGCAAATTTGTGGAATGGGTAAAATGTGCCCCAAAATTAGAAAATTTATATTCAACTATGCAAAAAACCCCCAACCTATTACAAAAATCAACAGTACAATAATCTCACATTTGTAACTGTGAAAGCATGAACTCACTTCTCAGAAGACAGCTTGTCTTTTTAATCAACAGCATAAAAATCCAGCTATTCCATACAAATAATTTATACTGGTGAAAATCACACACCAGTCTTAGTTCTGGTTCTGCCTAAAATAAAGCAGAAGAGATCCAGGTATAATTACATTGCTTTGCAGCCCTGTGAAAGTTTTCTAAACAAACAAAATCACGGAAGTTCCATATTAAACAATTCAGTAAGTTAATTTCTAGCCATGTATAAAGCTTTTTTTCATCTGTTTATTGCTTTTTAAGTAAATCTGTGTGGTCATACAGAGGGAAAATGTTCAAAGACATCTCATTACATGCTCAGTAAGTGTTTATTCCAGCCCAGGATCTGTTTAACAGGAAAGGGACAGATCAGATTTACAGGGTTCTTCTGTCGAGGCTGCCCCTGATGTGGGCTCCTGTCCTTCCCCAGAGCATCTCCAGCCACTGTAATCTATGTAAAACCATAATTCTCTGGATAAACGTGTCTGCTAAATGCCTTCTCCGAGGCTCTGAGCCATATGGTTGGGATTACAGCATTTCAGTAGTTATTCCAACTGAGTACAAGGATGAAGCATAGAATAGTGGAGGGAGTTACATTCATAATTCTATTTATAAAGGCGATTTCAGGATTTTTAAGGCCCATGTTCTGCAGCACTGGAGCCAGAACCACAACCTTAGAGCAAGTGCAAGTTATATTTACAAGGAAGAACAAGGGGCAAAGCTGGTGCAATAAAAACACATTTTTATCTTTAGGAAGTGTGCTTTTCTTCTAGATTGAAATGATGCTCACACAGCACAGCCCCTTGTCACTGTTGCCAGCATCATCATCATCCTCTGAGACCACGACACATCAGTGGATCCCCAACAGCCAGGACACCTCAGGAGAGACACCATGTAATCCTTTATGTTGTTTCATGTTTTTCTAACACTGTTTTATAACATACAGGAAAAGGAGGCTTTGAATAGAACTCTTCCAGGACAAACAATGAGCACATGGCCTCAAAATGTGTTTCAAATAATGTCACAGTAGTTATAGTCAAATACAAGGACAGACATAACAACAAAAAGCATCAACTTCCCTCTTTCCTGGTCTGGTTAATTTTCCCTTTCCCATCTGTGAGTATGACCTAATGATACAGACTATTTGTATTTAATTTTGAGATCTGCAGAGAAGTACCATGAACAAGCTTGGTCTATATTGTTTTTGTTAATTGTATATGTTTAGCCAGGCTTTACTTTCCTCCACACACCATTATTTACACTCCAAAGCACTGACTCCTTGCAAAGCATTATACATGTTATGGCTGTGTTTATAGAGTAGAAGTGCTCTCTGTAACATGTCTGTTTTTCATGTCTTAAACCAATAAAACTTTACATTGGGCTTATCAAAACCATTCAGTGTAGATCTAAGTCTGCAGTGACTGAAATCAGCAATAAAACTTCTCTTGATGCCCCCTGGATCAGAGCTAAGGCAACGCTGAGCTCTCTTAATAAATTCCGCTCCGGTAAAAGTTTTATTTAAAAAATGTGGTCAACCCAGAGCTTTTAAAGAAGATTAATGTGGACTTATAAAAAATGTCTGATTTTATTAGTAGTAGTAATTCATACAGTTTGTCCTGAAGTTTTCCTTTTCAGCTTCAGTTTGAACCATATGTTCAGGAAGTTCAACTGAAAAGCGATCCTTGAGCAATATTATTTTTTTCTAATTAACAATAACCACAGAGGTATTTTAGAGAAACCTACAGGCTCCCTCAGAAGGTTGTGGAGTGAGCTGGATTAAAACAGGATTTTGTCTATTTTATGAAAAATGCACCAAAGAACAAACAGGTCAACTTCAGAGGAATCCTTCCTTTCCTCTACCAAACAAAGGATTCCACATGCAGCAAATCTTAATTTCCACAGGGCTCTTTTGTGAAAGGCCTTGGAGAACTCTGGGACCCACCAGTGCCCCATCCACCTCACTGGGATGGAGCACAGACACAGCAGTGCTGCCACTGGATCACCAGACAGGATCTGGATCCAGTGGGGCAAAGTAGTTCCTGAGGTCAGGTGTGATGGCTGCCAAATGCAAAAGCTCAAGGGGATGCTGGAAGCTGGGGGCCAGACTGGGCTTATACAGACTGGATGGGGATTTAGGGATAAAAACAGCCATGGGCCCAACCAACTGCTCTGTGAGTGCAAACAGAACACAACAGGCACAAAGGAAAACCCTGCACAGAGTAAAAAGCAGAAGTCAGAGCAAGGTTCATAAAAATACCTTTGGGTCAAATTTAACATCTGCAGTTCTTGTACACACGATGTAACTGATGGCATCAGGGACATTGCTATACTGGATTTCAAGCATGGTTTATCCCAAATTCCCCTTTCCAGTGACAGCAGACAAAGTAATTCTGGGTGCAGAAACCTTGCACTGAGGGTTCCTGGAGACTTCTCATTACAACACAGCTTAAAAATAACTACTTTCTGGTTATTTTGAAGAACAAAGGTAATTGTTCAGTTCAACAGAACAATTCCATCCCAAAGGCAGCTCAGTGTTGTGCTGCTGTTTGCACTGAGGTCCTTGTCAGGTTTGATCAGTTTAACTGCTGAGGTTTTGTTTCCCCTGAGCTGTCACACTGCTCACTGCCCCGGGAGCTGCAAGTCAAGCTGTGCTGCTTCTGATCAGATGCTGTTTGTGCTTTGCTGTTTTTGCTGTTGGTGCCAGCCCTGACATTGGTGTGTGCCACCCACTGCTGTCACTGCACATGCAGCCTCATCTTCCTGCCCTCACAGTGGGTAAGAAGAATTGGAAAGGATGTGGCAACTGGATTTTCCAGAGGTACATCTGCTCCTTGGCAGTGCCTGCGGGTTTATCTGGGATAACTGGCCCTCACAACCCTGAAAGCCTCATTGGCTCTGGACAGCTCTTTGATGTAGCAGCAATGCTGCTGTCCACAGGGTACCTGCATTCCTGAGGGCTTCAAACACAATCCAGGGAGCTGCAAGAACAAGGTGCTATCCACAGGGAAAGAAACTGCAGAAAGGAAACCCTCCCTTGGCTGGTCTGTGCATCTCTCTACATACCAGTGTAGAAGAGCAACTTTACTTTGCAAAGTAAAACCACGTATCAAAAAGAAAGTAAAGAATTGCATTCATTTTCACAGAGGGCACAAACAAGGCCTGTTCCTGACAGGGTGTAAGATATCACCAAAGCACATCCTTCCTCTCCTGTCACATCCCAGGAAGGAGCCTGAAAGACCTGTGGAGTTTGTTTTAACCTATAGACTAAACTAGGCCCTGTGGAGGGGAACATTAATTTTTAACCCAACACAACAGCATTAATGAAGAGGAACAATTAGTCCTACCTTTCCTATCAAAAGCAGGGTGAGACTTGAGGCCTCATTTCCAAGCACTCACAGCCTACCCTCGATGCCAAATTCTCAATCCAGGCACACACCAGTGCAGCCATGAAGACCCGGTTCCCCAGAGGATTCAATGTTGGGCAGAATACTTTCTTTTCCAAGATCTGGGGAAGTTGGGATCCCTGTTAGAAGTGTTCCTCTGGATACTGCACAACAATTGAAAAGCATAGGGACATTCACACAGCACAGAAAGGTTCTTCATTCAAGAGATTTGAATCTAAAAATGCTTAGAGACACATTGAGCTGAAACACTGCAAGCATCAGGATGCAAAATAACCTATGTCATGGGAATACACAGTTTGCAGATTACCTGTATGACATGCTGCTCTTCCTGCCTCTTGCCTTGCAAAGAATCTTCACCTGGGGGTGTCTCATGGACTTTTTTCCTCAGAGTTGTTGTTTGCTCCTTTGGAACCATCATATGCTTGTCTTCTCCATTTGATGTGAAGCCTGGGCCCCTCTGTAGGATACTTGGAGCAGCTGATGACAAGGTGGTTCCCCTTCTTTTAAGTTGCATGATAAACATGTCAGTAAATTGCACCTAATGGGTGAGGGTGGCAAGGCCTGGGCCTGACTGGCTCCAGCTGGGCCCTTGGGCCAACTTCACCAAGCAGTGAACGGACTTCTCTTGGACTGGGGACACCTGTGATGGATTTGTCCCTCTGCTGGTGGCACGGGCTGCAGCAGGACCCAGCAGTGCTTGGCACTGCCAAGTGACTCAATATGAAGCCTTGGAGGTCAGTTTTACACTGTGCACTTGCTAAACTCCCTCATGTTGCATTTTTCTGTAACTTCATTCAAACAGCCTGAATTGAAAGTGCCTAAAGCCACAAACAGAGCTTAACATTAAATGCCCATCGACCTGCAGCCGAAGAGTGCTAGAACTCCTGAGCTATAACATTTTACATCTCAGCTCAATTTGAATTAAATTTTAATTTGAGAACTCGACAAGCTGTACAATTTGCTAAGTCTTGTATAACACAAGGATGGTCAGACAGTCTCACTGCAAAATTCTGTACCAGTGTTTGTGTTATCACAGCTGATTTCCCAGACACTGGGATATGGATTTCTTACAGCTCTGCAATGGGAACAGTCAGATTTTAAAATGTATAATGTAAAACTGGTAGTAACACTGTCCTGCAAAAAAATGCAGCTATAAAGTACAAGTATTACAAGGGGAGAAAAGCATTAAAAAGCCATGTAGGAAATGTGAACAAATCTCTGTGAAACTGTTTTGTACAAGCCCATGCAAGGTACAGAGATTCCTTAACTTTGTGCATCTACATTTTACACCAAGCCAGTGGGACTGTTTCTTTCCTTTCTGAACTCCATACATTCCTCATGATCACTAAGCTTGGTACCAGTTCAGCCAGAGAAATCAAGGCCAGTTTGATGATATTGATATAAAAATCAGGAAGTTTATGGAAACTTTGCTGAAGTTGTTTGTGTGTGTGTTTGTGTTGAGCTGCAAAGAGCAGAAGCACTGGTACAGTGCCAGCCAACCCTGCACATCTGTCCCTGTATAATCTGAACATTTGCTATCCATTTGGAGTCTCTGGGCTTCATCTTTACACATTAATTGTGTATTGAAATAGATAGATTAAAATTTATGAATATTTGTTGTTTACAACACACTGCTCTCCAACTGCTTTTCCCCTCTCTGTACTCCCAGCTGCCATATTTTATCATGCCCTTAAGCTGGAAGCTCTGACACACCACCGTGTCTCAGTCGTTTTCTTGCTTGTTTTACTCTTTGTGTTGTGATGTTTCTTCATTTTATTCCCATCAACTTTCATTGTCTTTAATTATGTCCCTGAACTTGTAAAGCTGTTTCTCCTAACAATGGGTACTTTGGAAATGGCAACAATTGCTTTTCCATGAACTACAAGGCAGGAAGTGCATTGTTTCTTTAAAAAAATTACCAGATGTTTTTCAGGACTGACCACGAACATTTAAAAAAACGCAGAAACTATTATTTTCCAAATACTCCAAGTCCAATTTTGTTATTGTGTGACTTCTGTTTGCATTTAACTGGGAATTGCAGCCTATGCCAATGCTAAAGAAGGAATTTCTCTCAAGCTAAGGGTGTAAGATGGAGTCCACCTACATGAACATTGACTCTGTGGACTCAAGTCCATCAGAGTGAGTCATGTTGTTCCTTGTGCTGTTCCTGCCAGTCCAAATACCAGCACTGGGGTACCTGCACATTGTTATCCTGTGTTCTCTGACTGGAACAGATGAATATTCCTTGTCCCTGGAGTGCAGGGATTATTGACAGGAAATACTCAGTGCTTCACAGCGAAATAAGTACATTTTATTTCTCATTAAAAATTAAAATGTATATTTGAAATGATAAAAGTATATTTTTAACATGGACAGTACAGTAAGAAGAAATTACCCGCATCACACGTGCCTGGAAATTCATTATCCCTGCTATTCCCAGACTACATCCCTCTGGATCACAAGCTGTTCATGATGGAGCGATACTCCCTCTGATGTTCCACAAGCTTCAAAAATACTTCATATTTCTTGTCATAAAATCTGTGTAAGGAAGTTAATTTCAACAAAGCCTAAGATTTGAAGATCTAAATCCCCTGTAATACACACATTTAGTGCCTTCCCTCAACATCAAAGAAACTTTGACTCTTCCCTAATTACAGCTTCTGCCGGGATCAGAGCCCTCCCTGTGCGCTGCCAGAGCACGATTTCCACCCAAACGAGTGATTTCAGGCTGTAATTACACCTTTTCCCTACAGCCAGCTTTGCTTCTCAGACAGCTTTTCCCCAGAGTTCTCTGTCGTGGGAGTGGGAAGACACTGGGGCTCCACAGAATCATTCAGGTTGGAAAAGTCCTCCAAGTCCAACTGTTCCCCCAGCACTGCTAAGTCCACCAGTAACCCATGTCCCCAAGTGCCACATCCACATGTTTTTTAAATATCTGCAGGGATGGGGGCTCCACCACTGCCCTGAGCAGCTGTGCCAGGGCTGGACAACACTTTCCATGAAGGAATTTTCCCTCATATCAACCTAAGTCTCCTCTGGTGTAACTTGAGGCCGTTTCCTCTTGTCCTGTCGCTTGTTCCCTGGGAGCAGAACCCGACCCCCACCTGGCTCCACCCTCTTGTCAGGGAGTTGCAGAGAGCCAGAAGGTCCCTCCTGAGCCTCCTTTTCTCCAGGCTGAGCCCCCCCAGCTCCCTCAGCCGCTGTTGGTTCTCCAGACCCTTCCTCAGCTCCGTTCCCCTCCCTGGACACGCTCCAGCCCCACAATGTGTGTCCTGTGGTGAGGGGACACACCGTGTCCCCCCGTGTCCCCCCGTGTCCCCCCACCCCGTTCCGGGGCGCGCAGACCCGCTCCCGCCGCCAGGGGGAGCCCGCGCGCCACCGCCCATGGAATATGGAATGCTTTAAAATATAAATAACCCTTAAAATATATTATAGTCCTTAAAAATTCAACATAAATAACGCTTAAAACATAATATAATCCTTAAAAATATAGCAGAAATAATAAAAATTTAAAAGAATAGAAATAATCGTTAAAAACAATCTTAAAAATATAGTGACACTTAAAAAATCTGGGTGCTCAACACTCCTGTACTCGAACAGGGATATAAAGAGACACACTCCAACTTCCTTTCCAGACGCCAGCTTCATCCTCCCTGAACTCTGCCAGGGGAACACAACAATGCCAATGTTACCTTTTGTGCTCATGGTTGGGCTGCACGACTCTCCCAATTTTCCCCATTTTCGCCATGGCCTCCTAGGAAAAGACAAACACAAGCTGGAAAAGCCTGTTTTGGTTTAAAATACTTTTTGACGAGAACAAGATGTTTCAAAACCAATCGGAACATTAGTGATGTATTTTGTTTCGGCTGCGCAGGCCAGATGGCAGCAAATATGTTCAATCCCATTATATAGTAGTCATGAGAACAAAGCACTGCAGACCCCTCATCACCAAAATCTGTTCCTCTTTCTCACTGGGAGTCCCAGGCGGAACAGACTTATCTTTTATTATTTACAGTAACCAAAGGAAATGTTAAACACTGTGTCCCCAGAGGGGAGTTTCTCAAATAAAGTGATACTGTACATCAGATACCTTAATCAGATTCTGAAAGTGTCGGTTCCCTGCAGCAAGAGGGGACTGGAGGGTGCTCCAGAAGCTAAAGGTAACCTGAAAAGGTCTATTCTGGAGCCCACAATTTCCCTCACATTCCGTAAGAGGCAAACTCTGATCCTGTTCTGCTTTTGGCCAAAACAAAGTCAGATTTTGCAGAACCCCCTAGAGACGGAGTTTGGGACAGTCACGTGTGGAAGGGAGAGAAATGAGTAATTTGGTTCCTCTCCTGATCTCTGTGAGATTCTGATTTTCCGTGGATTCTCCTGAACAATCTTCCTGGAATGAGACACTAATCACTGAAATTCACAGGGGACCAAGCTCTCAGGATAGGGCGGTGGCAGCAGGCACTCAGTGATTGCACAAGGAGCATCAGAGCAATAGCTTTTAGATGGAAGAATGTTAACAGCACTAAATATCAGGATGAAAGAATCGCTGTGTGACTAAATCAATGTTCATAGTTTCTAAGAACGACCCTGAAATGGCTCTAATGTAGTGCCTAAGAATCAGGATGACCCTGGAGAACAGGCAGCCTATGCTGCTGCTGGAACCTCCCACCCAACTGCTACACCCAGCTGCATCTTCAGAAGGGTTGGATGATTTTACAGGCTGTAGTGAAATCTGTGCTTTCCACTAATCCAGCACTTCACAGCCAAGGATTTCCTAGAATTTACAAGTAGATGAGCAATGTCAGCACAGTGTCACAGCCCAGGGCAGGCAGGGAGGCTCCAAGGATAAGCTCTGCCTGACTGAACCTGCAGTATTACCTGGCATGTTCTGGGAGCGTCCTTTCATCCTGGCAGTCCAAATGTCCCACTAGAACATGGAACACCTACTTTCTACTTTTGTCAACTTCAGGGTGTCGATACTGGATGAAATCGTGGCTCTACTGAAGTAAAAAGCACTGCTGGTGTGTGCAGTCACAATTTCACTCTGCTTGGGCTGCTGATAAACTAGTAGGGAATATTTCTGTGCTCTCATATGCCCATTCTCTTTCCTATGTGCAGAGGTTGATTGTACTTTGATCCCCCAAGAAACACCCTTGAAATAACACTTCCAGCAAGATAGCGTGTTCCTTTCCATGGGACATGTGAGCCTGCTGGCACTGAGACTCTGCACACCCGCCAGATTAAAATACTGACATGGAAAGGTTGATTTCCTTCCCAGTAAGAGAAACAGGCATTTTATTCCCTGTCCTTTAACAGGTGATGCTGACAGTGCTCCAGCGT
The DNA here is from genome assembly GCA_038380795.1 of Pyrocephalus nanus. Lineage (NCBI taxonomy): Eukaryota > Metazoa > Chordata > Aves > Passeriformes > Tyrannidae > Pyrocephalus > Pyrocephalus nanus. Next base: position 10,700,812 of record CM076269.1, on the reverse strand, counting down.
TGTCCTTGTTTCCAGCAGTCAGTCTCTTACAACTCCATTACATGGCCAGCTGGATTTCGAGATAGCAAAAAAAAATGAATGAAGACACAGAAGAAAAACCTACAAGTAAAAACCAATTCCCTCTGTTACAATGGATACTGCTCTTCCATTGTGCCTTACAGAAAACAAGGCAAAGGCAAAGCCCCTTGCAGCCCTTTCTCTCACTAATGGAAGAGTCACCTTGCTTTCTGCTCCCTGCATTACACCTCCTTTTTAATTGTCCTGGAGATGCTAAACAGAAATAAAACCAAGACATGTAAACGGTCTAAACATCTCAGACAAATCCACTTCTTATCACAGGTGCAACCAAAATGAAAGGGAGGGACGGACTTTGCCATTCCCTGCTCCCTGCACACTCAGGCCTGCCTTAGTTCAGAGACCAGGACACAAACAGCACCATTCCCAGGATATTTCCTGCCTCCACACACTCGTGCTATGCTTTGCTCTGGGGCCTCTTACGCCTTCCAGTGCAGCACAAGCCTTGCTGCTGTTCTGGGCAGTCAGCCAGCCTGGAGATAAACCCATGTCCACACAGGCTTTATTTTTCTGCTGTAACCCATCAAACCCCAGGTCTCCTGGGCTGGTCCAGGAGAGAACAGGCTCCCCCAGGCATGGGAGGCTGAGGGCATACTGGCTCCACACAGCAATCCCACCCGGCTCAGGGTCCCTCCACACTTCCCCCCTCCCCACCTGTGCCTCCACTGCCCCGCTGGGGCCCAGCTTCCAGACCAAGTGCTTTGTAGAGTCTTCAAAGGGTGAAACCAAGTCTCCACAAGGCTGCTGAGAGCTTCCCACACTCCCTGGGAGGTCGCCCCAACCCTGAGACCCCTGTGCACAGATTCCCATCCTCTGTCAGGTAGCTGGAGAGGGTGTCACTGCTCCCATGGAGAGGTCCCTAAAGGAAAACTGGTCCCTCAGGGCCTGATCTAAACTAGGAAACAGAGCCTGGTCCCCTCAGCCAGCCACCTTGAGCTAAGGAGGAAGGTGCCCAAGCAGTGTTTCCAGTTTATCTGCTAAAATACTTTTGTGTTTTTAAATCTACAGAAAATACCCAGATCTTTGAGAATCCACAGTATTAAAGTCTCACAGCAACTACCATGGTTATGTGGAACTAACGTGTCAAAAAAATACACAGCCAGCAATTTTCAACAACTCACCCATTCTATGTTGCTCAAAATATCCTAAATGAATTCCCTCTCTTAATTCACATTTCAGTTGTGTGTTTTTCTGTGTTTTAAAGTCAGTTTGGTCATTGTTAGTTTGAACAAAAAACTTTACTCCCAGAGGAGAGTCTTTTCAACAATTTTCTGGGGACAAAGAGGAACAGAACATTGAAAATATGAATTTATAATGAAATGGGAAACAAAGGAACATTAGAATTGCATTACTGAATCAAATCAACCTTGTGCACTGCTCTGTCTCCAACAAAGCCTTAAATATAGCAAAGTGATAATACTGCTGTTCAGAAATAGTTTGTTGGAGGGTTGACATCCAAATCCATAATTCCAGTCACCAAGAATTTCACAATCTTAATTTGAATGACGCTCTATCTTCTTTGTTTGCCAGTCTAGACAGCACAATGAATATAGTGATTTAAAACACAATGAATTCTCTCTTAAAACAAAATATTTTGTAAAATTGCTTTTTAATCATTTCTTTTCTCTTTCCATAAAGGCTATGCTATAAATAACCCCTGAAAGTTCGCATTTGATCATCATTTCTAAAGGCTGGGCAAGAGGCAAGTGAAGGGTTTACACAGAAAAAAAGAGAGGCACTGTGGAGCAGGAATAAAGGGATGCATTCATGATTTCTAACCTTTTGTTGGAGTGTCAATGCTGAGACAGATACAAGGCAGTAAACACTCTGCTCTCCATGGAGAGAGTGAGTCCAATAGGGTTACCCTGCCCGGGACAGAAGGAACAGGCCCAGGGAACCAAACTCTCCAAGGCCACCAAGACTTTAGAACAAGCAAGATTTTGCTGCTGGGAAGATCATTCAAATCCACTTGGTCCTGGTGGCTCAGTTCATCTCTCCAGCACCATCTGGGGCGGGGATAAGTTGAAGAATCCAGGGTAGAGCCTCAACAGGTAGCAGATCTCCCAGGGAATCCCTACTAGAAACCAGGGAAACCTTGTCTACTGTGGAGAGCCTTCTTTGACATAGCAACTAAAAGCTGGACATTTCAGCTGTTTGCCCTTCAGTGATGGGAAGGAAAAGGTTTTTAACCCTGTGTGGCTACAGTGCAGCGTTATTCTATCATACCCAGAGGCACCAGGACGAGCCCATCAGCCTGGCATGGGAGCCCACAGGAGGAGCACACAAGGAATAGCTTTAGACTGGGAGCCTGGTTTTCTCTAATTCCCTACACCATGGGATCCTCCAAGAGCTGCCTCGGAGCACCCAGCACCATCCTGCCCATCCTACAAGAAGAGCCCATCTTCCTCAGGATACAGAGGGACCCATGGACCCACTTGTGAACAATCCCCAAGTCTGGTTTTCAGTAGTGACCCAAGGACTTACATGGCTGAGTATTACTGAAAATAAATGACTTAATGAGAATTCAGATTTAGGGATGTCAGTCTTGGCTAAGGAAGTGAAGTAATAAAATCCCACTGAAATGAATGAGCTGGGAACATCAGTCCCTTTAAGAAACTGGGGTGTTAACTTTATTTAGGTACTTTAAAATTGTATCCAAACTTAGATGGATAGTTCCAGCACAAATGCAATTTCTCAGATGTGTTCTCCTCACTTAAGTCATTTCAATAATCCCAAGAAATGTTTGGGCTTTTACCTGGTGTAGTTATTAACAATAAAAATCCACATATCATTCAAAGCTTTCCTGTACAATTCCAGTGGCTGAAAGCACCTGGCTGCACACACAGCAAAGCACCAAACTGTGGGGACACGATGCTCCCACTCAGGCCAGTCTCGACTGTCCAGTGATTCTGTTCAGCTTTCCTGTCACAGATCCAGCAGCAGAGGAAAAGAATGTAAAAGTTGCCCTATTCACAGCAGGCTGAGGTGGAACATTATTCCCACCAGATCTGTGCTGATTTGAGGATTCAGCAGGTGTAACAGCCTTTAAACTAACAGACTTTCTTTACACTTCTAGTCCTCACAACAAATACAATAAATAATGTTATATATAATAATTTTAACTGTTCTTTGTCAGTGAAGAACCTTACTCATCTCTATTCCACACACATAAGCTCAGACTAACAGATGCTCTTTAGCATCATTTTAAGAAGTCCAGTCACAGATTTATTTGGATTTGAGAGGAATAAATAGATTTCTTGAAATGCTGATGTTCAAGAAACACTTTTAAACTTTTCTAAGAATTTTGACTAAGGCTTCTATTTCTTTATAGGCTTTTATTTAGGGATTGTTTGTTCCATAGCCTGGAGATGCAAAATCCATCTTATCTACGCTTACAGGAGTTACATGAATGTATTTCTGTAACACAGGCCTAGCAGAACATTACTTTTTTAGTGGTATATGACTGCATGAAGAAAGCATGTGATGGACCATATACAATATTTTTCTAGTGGGTTCCCCCCCCCTTAAATTTGTTTGAGTTATAGGGGCAGATCTTGGAGCGTGCACAAAGCCCAGAATCTGTAACTCAATTCTCTGTGGTATTCTGAATGGAGCGAGCCAAGTTTTAAAACATATTATGGATAAATATTAGAGCTGAGCAAAAATTTCACACCTAAGACCAAAGTGTGAAAATTTGGCTTTGATTCATTTAGTGAAAAGGTGGAAAATTTCACACAAGCTTGTATTTTCCTTTTGCTCTGATCCAGCATTGATTTCTGGGTCCATATCAAACCTCAGAGAGAAAAAGTGTTTCTGTCTGTCTCTGTCTGTGCACGTGAGACTGCAGAGGAGGAGGGAGAAGGGGATGGAAGGATGGAGGTCCAGCAAATGGGATACCAGCTCAGGACTTGAGCTCAAGTTTGTCTTCCAGGAAAAGTCACTGGCCTTTGGAATCTCGCTATCCATCTGTTCAGTAACAGCACTGGTCAATCTTAGAGGAATAATTTATACATCAGTATGCTGAAAACTGTTGTGGAAGGGAATCAGGCAGGTAGCTTAGAGGAAGCCAATCATTATTCTACTTTTTAACCATCCAGCCTGAGTTGACAGAGGCCAACTGGATGCATCCTCAGTATTGAGACAAGGTGGTTTTCCTGTTCAAATGCTGAATCAGGATCCATAAAGTTTCCACAAATTCCCTGAGTTATTTGGGACATGTAATTTAGTCTTTTAATTTTCAGTGATTTTCCAGTAATTTCTCTTTCTGAAAGAGGCTGTGTCCTGTTTCCCCAGTTTGCTTTGTCCCTAACTTTGCACTGTGGGTGGTACATGGAGCTCTCACCCTACTGCACTCTCCACATCTCACTAAAGCACAGATCACTCAACCAGTCCTGTACTATCAGAGCACAGTTTTCACTCCTTAGCATCAGGGACAAATGGAAGAGAGCTCCTAAGAGCAGAGACAAGTGCAGGTGAGGTCACAGCACCACTTCTACCTCCAAAGCACTGACTTTGCCTCAGTGGCTGCAGGGTGTCAGACAGGCTGGGTCACTGAGTGTCCCACAGAGCTCCAGACAGGCTGGGCAGCCACGGGCACAGCCCTAAGAGGAGCAGCAGCAGTGGCAGGGCAGCTGCTGTGAGGGTGGCTGGCCATGCCAGCAATGATATTAATGACTTATTCCACAGCCCAAATTTAGAATGGGACGAGGGTCAGCTATGATTGCCACATCATCTATCAGCTGGAAACTATCTTTGGGTCTAAGCTCCAGCCACACTGCTACTAAATATAGATTGGTTAGTTGTTGATTTGACTCTGCACTCCCCCAAGTTGCCTTTGACTATCAAATAATTAAGCAGTTTGCTTTGTGAGGGCTCCGTGGCTGGCACCTCTCAGTGCCCAGAGCTGCCTGGACGCCAACTTGACAGCTTAGCAGGGGTTTCGGCTTACCCAGGCAATGGAAAGAGCCCAAGTGTTCAGCTCCTGTTTCACCTCACAGATTGCTGGCACTGGGTGCCATGAATCAATAGTCTGAGGGCAACATCCAAGCAGGCTGGGGCAGGGTTTAGCTGTTCTTACCCTGACACAAACTTGTACAGCTTATCCTTGAAGTGAGTGTTCACTCCCCAGGGTCTGTGTGGAGATCCCGGGGCCTCCTCGCCGGTCCCACGCTGTGGGTGGCAATGCCACAGCTGGCACAGGCTCCTGACTCCAGCACCACCTGGCACAGACAGCACATTTCCCTCACCCCCTTCTGAGGTGGAATAAATTCGTTAACCACACACAGCATAGCTGTCAGAGTAGACTGAGGTTTGTCCGTATAAACCACATGAAAATATATCGATTTAACCCACTTTTTAGGCTTGGCAATGCTATGCTGACAGGCAGCTGTGTTTAACAGGACACAAGCTCACCTGGGAGTCACGAGATTCCTCCATCAGCCCCCAATGCAGGGCACTGCTAAAATAGCCTTCTCCCAACTTCTTGGGATGGAGTAAACTAATCCTGGCATGCTGCTCCTCTGCACAACCTGCAACAAGCTTTTTTCCTTCTCTGGCTCCCTTCTCCTTACAGGCTCTGCTTACAGCACCTGTCCCAGTGCTTTTACTCTCAGTTTTAGATGGTAAAACCTTTGGGGCAGGCAGGATGGGTGTGTGATTCCACAGACATGCACAACGAAACCAAGCAGTTCCCCCCTGTGAAGGTGGTGAGACCCTGGCACGGGGTGTCCTGTCCCTGGAAGTGTTCAAGGCCAGGTTGGATGGAGCAACCTGGTCTAGTGGATGCTGTCCCTGCCTAAACCATTCCATGATTCCATGATTTGGACAGGGAAGGATAAAGCAGAGAAGCTGAGGACCAAGCATCCACACAGGATATCCTGATGCCTGGTTGTGACTCGACACAATATTTAGCTGAACTGCACCATTTCCTTCAGGGTGCAAAATTCAGATTTATTCAGCTGATTTCTTTCCACGTTCACACTGAACATACAGTTTTCCTCGCCTTTAGTCATCGAGTTCAAACTTTTATTTGCCATCTGGCAATGGGCTGGGATTTAGTGGGGGGAGGGGATAGGAAAGGAGGTTGTTTTTTTTTTTGGTTTTTTTTTTTGCATCTGTATTTGCTTTATGAGCTATGGCTAAGGCATCATTTACACATGGGGACCTGGATCGGGTTCTCTCAATTCTTTCCATATGTTCACTTATGCTGTCAAAACATTTTTTCGATCTAATTAATCCGTCTCTCTGTTCATTTCCCCACTCGGTGGGTTTGAGCATTTTTGGGGTATCTAGCTGGGATTTTGTCATAAAATCAGTTCTCCCTATACTTTGCTTTCGGGTTACTCCATCACAAAAACAAAATTATTTTCAACATTTCACTCTAATTATTTTTTCCCTGTTTCCAGCACTAGCTGAGGAGACTTTCCCTTTCCCCTCCTCTTTCAGAAATACTCTTTGCCATGATCCAGTGTCTACCTGAGGTTAATGAGGGAAATCCCTGCTGTGAGTTTTGATTTAGGATTATTTTTTATCTAGTTAATCTGATGTGTGGTTTACTATTAAAAAAACTGTACCTCAGAAATATACTTAAATTTTGCCCAATCTGGACTGCATTTTGGGAAATTACTCTGGACAGGGGCTCATAAAAAATGAGACCTTTAGAAAAAAAGTCTTTCACTACTGTATACCAAAGGTTCAGATGTTACACAGTGGGTAAAACTTCATTAAAATATGAAGAAAGCTTTTCTAGGAACCTTACACATATCCTATGTCCAACAAAAAAACTAAAGTTTAAGAGAAAACTGGTATTTTATTGTGAAGCACAGCCCAGAGAAAGAAGCTGTCCATGGCAAAAGGCATTTGCTTTCCTTGCCACAATTGCTACAGACAAGGGGTCAGCAACCTTTTGTAGCAAAACTGCTCCAGAAAGTATTTTTCTTTCCCAAATTAGAGGCTACAAGTGACTAAACTGAGTGAAGCTGAAGCAAGGCACACTCATCATTGCAGGGGGTTGGACTAGATGACCTTTAAAGGTCTCTTCCAACCCAAACCATTCTATGACTCTATGATAAGCTGAGGTTATTTTTTCTGTTAAAAACTGAACATCCTTTCTTCTTCAGGGCTGGAAATCAGAGGCAGCCAGGGATGAGAAGCTACTGCTCTCATTTGCTTTTCTGCCACTAGAACTGTCCTCTAAGAAGAGTGCTGTTTCTAAAAAAAACACTTTAAATCCTGGATACATAGTGCTAAACAATTTCAGGAAGCTCTTGATTCCTTAAACACCTGGGAAGCCTGGTCTGACAGATGGGATGGCCAGTCTGTTGCCAAATGTGCTCTAACAGCAGCAAGGGAGACTCTCAACCTGACCTGTGGGATTCTGTGGACACAGAATTCAGGGAGATTTATATGAGAAATTGTAACAGCCGCAATAGAATGGGTGTTCTGCTCCCCTGGCACCTAAAAACTTTGGCTTGTATCTCTTGGAGACCACTGGGAAATGGCAAATACAGTTTTCTTCATAATTATAACTTCTCTGTCAGCAGGAGCCTCTTTATATGCAAACCTGTCTGTGCACTGCAATCACATTTATTGCACAGAAAACCTGTAGGCACCAACTTGAACAAACTAATCTGGAATAAACTATTCTTGCTGATAAATGTCAAGTAACCCTTATCACCACTTGGGCTATCTGACATTTTTCTGCACAAAACCAAAACCAAGGGCTATAAATCCCCAGCTGCCCCAGAGCCACAGAAGAGCCTTTGATGACAGCAATACTGCAAAACACCTTTTAATGAGCAAATCCAAACCTGCCCCCCAGCACTGCCAGGGAACAGCACAGAATCCTACCAGAGGGATGTTCTCACCCAGCCACTCACCATTCCTACTTTTACTTGGTTGCCCCATCCTATTTCCCAGTTTTTAAGAAGTCCAGTGAGCTGTACCCTGTGGCTCCTGTCCCCAAGCAAACCTTGCCCTTTCAGTCACTTCAGCAACAAATTCCACTTCTCCTGAAGTGCTTACGGGGGAAAGCTCTTCCCAACACAACTTCTGTGACTGTAAGGAGGGCAGCTGAATTAATAGGCTCCTGGATTTTAACCATGGACAAGTCACACAAGCCTTCTGCACCTCAGTTTCTCGTGTATTCCATGACAATCAATAACACCACTAGATTAGTACCAAACACTCAGGAGGAAAACCTGGCCAATGTGGGACACAACTGAAATAAAAACATCTTGTGCTTCACAATTCAGCTGATCCTAAGAATTTAGCCAATTCCTGCTGCTGAGGATCTGTCCTTTCATTTAAAGACAGCAAGCTGGGAAAAGAGATGAATAGCAGAGACTCAAATGGCTCATGGAGCTTTTCACTGGTAGGTCACCGAGCAGAACCTCAGCGAGGTCAGTGAGTGTTTGGAGCTATCATGGCATGCCAGCTTTTTATAGAGTCCTTTGCAAAAGGGATTTATTGGTTTCAAAATAATTTCTCTTGTATGAAGCTTTCACAACATGAAACCCTCCATTGTTACAGCTCAGCCACTGTTAACCCTTCACAAAGCTCCACAAGGGAAGCTGCTGCCACCACCTGAACGCTTTGCCTTTTAAAATCGCACTTGAAGCGTCCTAACTTTGAACTGAGGCTGGGTGACCTCAAAGAGCCTTTCCCGGCCGTGGGTAAAGGCACAGCCCTGCAAGGAAAGTTGCAGGGCAGCTGCACATACTGTTCCTCTCCCGTGCATAAATCGGGAAGGGCAGAGCCCGGCTCTGCGGGTTGTTCTTTGCTCCCCACAGGGACTCTGCAGCCTCTGCTCGTGGAGAGAGAGAAGTGTGTGCTGGCATCATCATGGGCCTATTCTTTGCAAAAAGTACTTTCTGAAAGCAAAAAAAAAAAAAAACACAAAAAAAAAAACACAAAAAAAAAAAAAAAAAAAAAAAAAAAAAACAGAAGAAGCAAAAATGAACAACTCCATCATTATCTAATGTGCTGAGATCTCAGCAGAGATCATCTCAAAGATCCATATTGTTTACAGCAGCTGATGAGTCTCACAAGTGCTGGAGCTGTGCTCTCGCTTAAAGTGCTAACATATTTACAGTTTTCAATCCTGTCCTTAGCACTTATCTGTCATTTCAAGATGAATGCTCCTTTTGTACAGCCTAATCACTCGCACGAATACTCCACTAGCTCAAAATCCCAGATTTGTTTCACTTTTCCATTAGCAGCAATTCCGTACCTTGGAAATTGCTTAATGGAGCAAATCTGAAAAAAAAAAAAAAAAGAAGCTAGTTTTTGTTCAAAGGCATTTCTTTGTCTGTGGCAATTCTAGAGTAGGGGGAAATATACTAAATTACTTTTATCTGATTAAAGTCTTGATTTTACAGTATACCTTTCTAAACACATTTATCCATTGTTCTACTCTGGCTTGGTTATTGGTATTGGAATCATTAGTGAAGATCTATATAGGATTAGACTGGATCAGCAACAGATCTAGCTAAACCCTTGATAAGAAGCCATTTTCTCATGCTCAACAATCTTTATTTATAATATGTCAAAAAATTTGGTAGGGTTCCATTCTGCCCCTTCCTCTCCCAACAAGCAGCAGGACTGTGTGCAACTGGAAAGCTGTCAGTCATTTCATTTTTACAGGAATAGAAGGAATGTGGGTCATTCTACAACTCAGTAACTTAATTTAAAAGAATATAACCCAGACATACAAGAAAAAGGATACAGTTCTAACAAGGAGGTCTTATCCTGCTGAATGTTTTACATTACACTCCTTGGGTTACTGGCCTGTCACAAACGCATTTCAGATGCAAACTGGAGAATGCTCAGCAAAGCAAGATGCATCTGTTGGTTCTGGTAATCCTGGTCCCACTACAGTCAAAAAAAGAGTAACAACTGATTTACAGAAGTCTCCAGAAATGTCTATAACTGCAGTTTAGAAGCTCCATACTTGAGCAAAAAGAGCACCCAGTCCCTCAGTTACGTGCTGGACAAGACATTAGATGTCTAAGACTACAGGCCTGGGAATGAAAATGCTGCTCTGGAATTAGCCTTTGTTGTTCCTAAGGAATTGCCAATACAAACCATGGCTGAATTTGTGCTTTAAAGGATGTGGTCGACCATTCCTGCCCAAATATTTTCAAAAAACAAGAATTCTGCATATAAAGTGCATTTTTCACATTAAGCATTTCAGTGCAGATGTATAACACAACCTTTAAAAGTCCTGAATGCTGTAAATACTAAAAATTGTTATAAAAATCAGAACTGTAGCCATGCCATACTACATAGGCCATCTTTCCTGTTATATACATAGACATGTAAATTATCACAAATAATAAAACTGCAGTTCTAAAGTGAGATCTGAAGTCAAAAGATGTTCCAATTATGTGTAGCAGTGTTGTCGGTCTCCAGCCCTTCCATTCTGATTTATTTCAATCCCCCAGAGCAACACCATTAACATCATCATAGATTTTCCTTGCACTTTTTATTCTATCACCTTGGGTGTAACTATAAACCCCACCTCTGAGGTATCTAAACATCACTAAATCTGCTTCACAATCAGATGGATGAAGAACTAAGTTAAACAACTTGCCCAAAGACATAGAAAGAATCAGTACTTGAATTGTGAATAAAAACTACCTACTCTGACTCTCGAGTTAGGTAACATATTGTTTTCCCATTGCCAAATTCTGCTTTTATTTATACTGAGGTAAACTAAGAATAACTTGAAGCTGCAGTAGTTTATGTTAGATCTGAACTAGCACAGAGTGTCTCCCATTACCAGGCTGTTAATAAGAACTACTTTGGCAAACACAGATTTTTTTTTCCTGTGTCACTAGGAAATACTACACTACATTTTACGTGGTATTTATTTAATCTGGAAAGCCAGGCAATTCAGTCCTTATCTCCAGGACATTAAACAAGCCAGTGATTTGAGGTGTCTAACAGTTCTGGGCATCCATATCTGTTTGTATTCAAGGAGTTACAGTAGGAACAGGGATGCTGATAAACCAAGAAAATCCCTTCTCCCTTAACCCTTACTACTAATGCTATAAAAATCCAGCATGGATGGAATATGGGCAAAACCCCTGAAATTTGCTGCTGTGTTGCAGATATACGGGAGCATCTCTCCATGGGAGGGTTCCCTGCTTTCTGAACTCGCAACCCAAAGAAGGGAAAATGCCATCACTCAGAGGAATTGAGACAGTTACAAAACACAACAAAAAATGTGGATGGGAGGAAAATCGGGCAGGGAAGTGGAAAGGCAGAGGAATGACATGCTGGTGTGAGGGAGATGCTGTGTAATTAGCCACTAGAGGGAACAAGAGTCATGCTCTTAATTAAGGTGCAGCTGCTTTTAGCAGGGGGGCTGAGGGTTGTCCTCGACTGGATAGGAAAGCTGGACGAGGGGTTTGAATCCTCTCCCTGTAAACTTTGGATTGGGACAAAGCTTTTTTGCCCTTTGGCTGTGTTTCATTTTCCTCCTTCAGATCTCCCTAGCCTTTGGAACAAGCCAGGAACAAGACTTGAAGAATTCATAGACCTGTCATATTTTATAGCTGCAATTAGCTATTTTTTTTTGCACCTGAAACACCTGGTAAAAATATTTAAACAAAAGCCTGGGAGGAGAAGGGAGGAGACAAAGGGAGAAGATGAAAAATAAAATAAAATTGGTAAAAAAGGCAAAGCTGTATTTTTCAAACAGTGTACACTTTGGCATTGGTTCTTTTAAAGTAGAAGGGAGAAAGATCACCTGCAGCTCACTGCGAGCAGTGTGAGAAATGTGCAGTGATGCTCTGCTGGTATCATCAGACTGAGACTGGTTGGGAGGGATGGCAAGGACGTCCATCACCCCTCTTGCCTGCTGACCTGCTCAACTGGGGCCACAGGAGAAAAATGAATGAGGCAAAAAGTAAAAGCCCCACTTGGGACACTTTTTCTCTGCTGCTGCTCAGGACACAGACCTATTCAACAGCATGGCTGGGACGGAATCACAGACAAACAATCTTTTTATTACCATAAAAATGACAAATAAGTAATAGTTACAGCCTGTAAACACAAGGCTCCAATTAAATAGAGTTCTAAGTGGCAAATGTAAGTGCAAGCAGGATCCCACTCCTATTAGAGCCGGCTCAGCCTAAGGAGTATCAGATGTTACTTGGGCCTTAGAAGGCCTGAGACATAAACTATGTGTGTAAGAGAAAAAGAAGTCAAATGACTCATGACAGAGGTTGTTTTAATATAAATGACTTCTTCTGGCTCTTTGCTTTTAGAGACTTGCCATTTTCAGACCCTGCACAGCTACCCCAGGCAGCTGGCTCCCTCAGCCTGTGCCCTTCATTTTGTGTATAAAACGCTGGCATTTACAAACTCATATTCCTCTGGCTGAGGGAGAGCAGTTTATTTTAGCTCTGTGATCAGTGCCATCATAAATCTCTCCTCTTCCAGTCCAAGAACACTGGCACAGCCCAACTAGGGCTGGAAATGCATGGATATGCTGTACCCACAAAGCACAGGACATGCCACAAGCCTTTACTGAAGTCTACAAGCCTTGAGAGTGGGCCTGAGGTGAGGGAGCAGCACAAACCATCCCTTCATCCTTGCTTTTTATTATGAGAGGACAGGGGTAAGGGACTGAGATGAGGAAAGAGTTGGAAAAGAGAGGCAGAGAACAAAATAAAAGGAAGAAAATGGAAAAGAGGAGAAGAGAGAGAAGAGAAGAGAAGAGAAGAGAAGAGAAGAGAAGAGAAGAGAAGAGAAGAGAAGAGAAGAGAAGAGAAGAGAAGAGAAGAGAAGAGAAGAGAAGAGAAGAGAAGAGAAGAGAAGAGAAGAGAAGAGAAATCAACAGTTGATAAAAGAAGAAAAAACCAAATTATTAAACAAAAGAGAAGCATAGACAAGAAGACAAGAATACAAGAGGAAAGAATAAACAATATCAGAGCAGGAGCAGAGAGAGGGAGATGGTGGAAATATCTGGGATTTAGTGCCAAAAGAGAAAAGCTGAATTCTCCTCCAACTTGTCTTCTTTTCTTTTATTCTCTTTCCATGCCTGGTTCTCTTTTGGGATTAGTGGAACTTCCATGTCCAGCAAGCCCCAAATTTGGCATTTTGTGTCTTATGGCACATGTGCTGAATATCTACAGGAGCAAAGTTATACAGAGCAAATAAAAAAGTGGATCTTGCTTAGTCTCCCTTCCATGCAATGCAAGAATCATCCCTTAGATGGGACTATTGCAAAATTAAACAACCTTGCAACCACGACCAGTAAATAATGAGTAATGTGCTTGTGTATTCAAAGCTTTTATGCCAACCAGCCCAGGAACGTGCGGATAGCTCATCACGAAAAGACCCCATTTATCAGAAGGTTTTCACACAGCTTAGCATCTTTAGGGCCATTACTCACCTCCTACACCTAAAGTAAGTGCCAGCTCCCAACCTAGAGCCTAAGACATATCCCATTTATCTGCTGGAAGACATCCAAGCTGCTTCCCTCTGTCTAAAGATACAGGACTCGATGCCTGAATTTCTTCAAGTTAACAGAAATATGTGATTTCACAGCAACAGATACAAAGACACAAATCTGGGAAAATTAGGCAAAAATCAAGTCCTACCAGACATTTTGAAAGCAAAAGGAGTCTGACACAAGGGTACTAAACTCAGCAATATTTTGCTGAATGTATCCAAGATGTCTAAGTTGGTTCTGTGCTACAGGGCTGGGCAATGAAGGGAACTTCCAAATGTGACGTTACCATCATCCAACCCGTGGCGTTGGGAGGGAGAGGTTGGGCTCTGGGGTAGAGCTCTCTCCACATATTCCTATCATGCAGAGACTCTCCAAAGGAAAAAATTGATTAGAAGTTGGTTTACTTTCCAGACAGTTCTCCCTTGAGGATCCCCTGTGCTTCCCAAGCTCCAAAAGCAGTGACATGGTAGGATCTAAGCACCTCAATCTGCATAGCAAGGAGAGGCACTGGCACATCACTGTTCTCTGTTCCTTGCCCAAACAATGTGCTCCCACCAGAGCTTCCACACCCACACTCCTCCCAAGGACTTCCACCTGGAAAAGGAACATCAGGAGGCTGTGCAGAAGGCAGCAGGGGCTCACACAAACAGGCCCCACATGGGTCAGAATGTATTTATGTGCTGAGGGTTAGTAATGCCCAGGGGAATGCAGCCCCAGCAGTGCTACACATTGAGTACATGCCCTATAAATCACTCTTAAGATGACAACCCAACTCACTTTTGCTGTTTATACACCTTTATAAGGCACAGCAAGAAAGGAGCACAGCAGTTCTCCTTACTTGTGTTCTTCCAGTGTTTTTCAACCCCTATCTGGAGGAATATCTCTGTGCAAAAATTTGCAACTTAGGCTTTTCCGTGCCCACTTGGTGGTCAGCCTTTCTGCCTGTACTTCCCTCAGAGTGACAATTATGGTTTTGCTACTCATTACATGGACACTTGTCCCAATAAAAACAAAACAGAGTCATGAAGGAATTTCATATGGATTCTCTCTACATCTCATTGTCCAGTTTCAAGCTGTGCCTCAGAAATATTTATGTCCAAGAGGTGTGAAAAGTTGTTTCAAAACAAGAAAGAAGGGGCTGGGAATGGTTGTTGTATGTCTAATCTAAGAAACCAAGGAAACAAAAACATACAATGGAACAAAGAAAGAAAAATGAGAATTGAATTCCAATTCTGAGGAAAGCTAATATGCTAACAAAGTAACTGCCTTCTAATAAAACTAGTAAGTGTTATGGGATCTCTCCTTCACCATTTCAGATCCATGATTATATGAAAGGGAATAAAGGAAAATGTCTTTACTGTTAACCACAACAAAATTAAATGCACTGGAAACTCCTAGATGGTAAACAGTCTTATTTAACTGTACAGATAGGGTGAATTTTGAGGGACAGAACCCTCTAGACATCTTTAGGAGAAAGGACAACCTAGTATATGTAAAACATAAAACTTTTTCAAATATAGAGTGGAAAAAGCATGTTCTAATGGCTTGAGTTACTGGCATCAAATCCCACGACTCAGTGATCATAATGTCCTTCAGAAACTTTATTGTGAAGAACCCTGGAGCATTTCAGACAGTGCTGTGACTCCACACGCCTGTGCTTCACCACGGAACAGTCTGATCCCTGCGCTGACATTGCAAGAGTGCAAATCCCAGATGGAAAATTAATCTCACAATGTAGCCAGATTGAGTTTCCAATTCTCCAGTGCATAACTTGAAGGTTGTTCTGCTCAGCCACTGCAGAGATGAGGGCAGTGAGACTGTAACTCATTTGACACCCCAAACATCATTTAAGCAAAACACGCTCTGAAAAGGACCTTCTTGGCTACTGACAGTTACAAAGGATCCATGGTATCCTCCTTTGCACTCATCCTGCCTATAAAATATTGCTATCACACTTTTCCCTGCTTAAATGGCCTGGACAGAAGGGGAGTCCAAGGTCTGAATGACTTCAGCCGTGTCTCTGAGTACGTGGGTAAGATCTGTCCTTAAAATAGAAAGGAGAAGGATCACAGTACATTTTAAAGAAAGTAACTATCCACTACAAAGACACATTTATGGTTTCCTCATATTTATGGTTTTCCTCAAGAAAAGACAAGGTCAGCAAGCTGGAAAATCTGTAAGTTGTGATATTATTAAACTGCTACAAGCTTTTTCTTCTTGAAAAAAAAATCAACTAATTGTACATCTCCTTAGACAAACTCCACTGTGGTCATTTCATGGTTTGTTACAAAAATACACAGCAGCAGAACCTGAACTATTCCAGGCTGCATTTTTTCTCCTGCTTGTCAGGTCTTGGGCTTACTGACAGATGAGGATACCATTGGTTTAGTAAGAGTCTCAACTTCTGCAGATTAACAAAACACTACATCTTATTCTTTGCCAACATCAGCTAATGTGAGTTTTTAAAAAGCTAAAAGACATGACAATGTAAGTATTAATCCCACAGACAGAGCAATTATATTGACATACATGTTGTTGTTTCTAATACAGTAATTGGGGTGTGCCTGAAAGATCCAGAACTCAGGTGAAGTTCTGTGCCAATGCACAAAGCTGGCTACACCTTCAGCACAAAGGCAGAGATTAAACAGATTTCTTTCGTCATGCTTCCCTTTGAGAAGCTTTCATTACCTTTTAGTCCATCCTTGTAATTGTGGGAAATAGGCAGTAAAACCATTATCACCACTCTCAGCCAGAATTAATAATCAGGTAAGTCACACAGATGTCCTGACACACAGAGCCCTGTCTCCTGCCAATGCCCAAATGAAAGGCCATGTTTGATTTCATTTTAATTAAACTTTCAGAAAAATAATAAGGCCCCATCTCTAAGCACTGGATTTCTGAGGTTGTTACCTCCTGTGTGTGAACAAATATTCAGCTAGTGTAAATGGGCAGTCCTGCTACACATCACATTCACCCACAGCAGCTGCCTTTCCTCGTCATTAAACAGTTACTGAGAAATTCCAAATCTGAACATTTGTGTACTGGATGACATTTAAAATTCAGACACGCTGGGTTTCCACAAAAGCACAACACTTAACAAAAGACATCACCTTTGTATCCTATTACACATCCACAACTTGTGGCATCCACAACTTGTTCTTGAAGATGTAATAACACAAACCAATTGCAAGAGCTGTAATCACCTTTATCATTTCAAGATGTGTCATCTCCAGTGAACTGTGTCAGATTCCTGTTTGGGCCCTGATCCAGTAAAGTATTTCAGCACAGGGGCAGTCCTGCTTATCTTCAGCTGAGCTTCTTGCCCAAAGTCAGATGCTGTACCTGAGTGCTTGACTGGATCAGGTCACTGGAGTAAACTGATGTCACTCCTCTGAAATCCTGGAGCAATGCTGATTTACATTAACTGAGAATTCTGCATTAGGATTATGGACTAAGATCATCTGTCATTTCAGCAGCTATATGACCTGCTGTGACAAACTTTGACATTTTCTTAGACAAGTTTTTACCTGTAATAATTTCAAGTGATATAAACCAACCACAAATCATGTGCTGTGACAATGAACTAAACACTTACTGTACAGCATGTACTGATCTGATCATACATCAAATGTATGACAACATATAGCACTAGACACTACACTCCACCAAGAACATTTCACAGCAACAGAATTATTTCTCTCCACTCCAATATAAAAGGCAGCCAGCAGGATGATATCAAATGGTGGCAGCTCTGCTTCTCTTAAAAGGGCCTTGGGGACTGCAAGGAGATTTGTGTATCTGCACTTCAGCAGCACAGCAATGTGGAAATGTTAAAGTTAGTAAAGCAAACAGATCTCAAATGAGAAGGGCAACAGATGTCAACCAGTATCACATGTCAGTAAACAGCAACAAGACAGAGGGTACTTTTCTAAGCACTTCTGTGAAAGCTGCAGCCACATCTCAGCTGTGTGACTCTAAGTGGTGGTGCTTGTATGTGTGATTTAACTCCCACCAAGAGAGACTCTCCAACCACATGGAAACTCTGTCCACTGGAGTGAGCTGAAAGAAAGTAGAAAGGTTTCTATATATTTGTTGTGGTTTGAAAAGTGACAAAAAAAAAATCACTCTCACACTGATTGAAAGCTCACTCTGTGCTTGCCAGAGACAAACCAGCATTTATATTTCTCAGCTTTAATAGAGAAGGATCAACCATAGGGCAAAAGAGTAGTTGTGATTCATCTGCTTTTTACCCTCACTGCAAAGACTTCTGACAGTAAAGCCAAAATATGCTAACTAAAAAGGCACTCTTTGTACCATAAACTCTAGGCCACAAGGAACTGGACAGTGGCCATGAAATCACTGCCTTTTCATTTTTCTCCCTCATCTATATTTCTCTAAAGATTTCTGGTAAGAAGGCAGCTGACTCTATACAAAAGCCAGAGGCATTGCCAGTATCTTGGTGGTTTCATGCATGCCATACTGAATCAAACTTTATTACACAAGGAAAAAAACCCCACTTTCAATTAAGGGAAGACGTATTTCAGTGTCAAAACACTAAGGAAAGAGGTAAAGGGATGGAGTTCTGCTATTGCCGAGTCACCGCCTTGAGTCAGGCCTGGTGAGCTGTGAATGTTCTCCACAGCCATCCAACACATTACATGGAAAACAGTTTGGTTCTCAAAATCACTTAGAAGAAGAGGCCTTACCAAACAACACACTACTTAGGAAAGCAAGAGCTTTTTGGTTTTTTGTAGGTTTTTTGTTTGTTTGGTTGGGTTTTGTGGTTTTTGTTTGTTTGGTTGTTGTTGTTTTGTTTTTGTTTTGTTTTGTTTTAAGATTTTGTTTTGGTTTTGGTTTTTTCCTCATAACCACTCCACTTTTGTCTCCACTAAACCTTGGACTCAAACTCTGCATTTCCAGATTTGCAGTTTTTGAAGAAAAGCAAGGGAAGATCACAGCACCTTAGGACACTCTTTGTGTACATCATGGTGCACAAGAACTATCACCTCCATCCTCTGCCTTTCATACTCCTCTGATTAAGGAAAGAGGAGAAAAAAACCCATCCCAACACGGCAGGAAGGCCTTTACTAAAAGGTGCATTAATTGGGGAAGGCAAGCCAACAAAATGATTAATTTGCTGTTCTCCTTCAATATTATGTTTACACAAGTTGATTACAGCACTTAATTACTAATTCACCCTGCTCAAAAACAAGAGTGCTTTAAATTTTTAATGAGATGAGGGAAGGCAACATTCCCTAACTCAAACGGGAGAAGTCATTTTATTTCCTCTTTTGATTTCCCAAGTTATTACCATTTCTAAGGAAACAACTATCCCCTCCCTGATCTTTTGCTCGGTTCTTCCTTTTGAAAATATGGAAATCAACAAGAGGCTTGTATTAATTTCAATCCATGACCCGACAGGTAATGCTTTGGAAGAGGAATAGAGGATCAGATCATCAACTGAAGCACATCCATTGAAATAAATGGAACAAAATTACGCCAGAAACTGCCTGATCCAGAAATGGAAATGGCCTAATCCCCTCCAGTTCTGTCAGCAGAAGTGTTGAATATGTCCCAGTACTATTTATGGGTGTTCTTATGAAATGCTGCCTATTCCCCATTGCCAGCTGGTCCATTACCAAGGTTGTGGACTAACGAGGAACTTCTTTACATTCATAACAATCTGTAACATTTTAATTGTTAAAAGGCAAATAAGTTGCGTATCAGATGTTCTTCCTCGCTGATCTTTATAAAACCTCTGTTACCTCTGGGATCTGTTGTTTGACTTTATGCTTTACCACCCAACAACATCCTGAGACAACTGAGAGGAGATGTCCATTAAATTAAGCAAAACCCTGCAGTGCACAAACAAAACTCTTCTGAGCTCCTTTGGTGGAGTTGTAAGTGAATCATTTCCCCTGCACCACCATAACTTCAACCCCCACCTGCAATATAGACCAGAGTTATGGACACAGGAGCCAGTGATCCTGATCCACACAGCTCCTACTGCTGCTTCCAGGGATGCAGATCATGCCCAGGGGGTACTTCACCTGCTCAGCTGCTACTGCTGCTAAATAATTCAGCTAATCCATGTTAGATAATTACCTAAAAGCTCTTTCTGTAAAATCCAGCTCATTTTTAGACACCTCCAATCTGCTTGACAAAAATAATGAAAAGCTTTTTCCCATCCTTTTGCAGAATATACCAGCAACTTGCACAACAACCAAAACTAACCAAAAAAAGGCTAAACCTCCCTTGAAAGTCAATTTGTACCTGAAAAGTCTTGTAATCATGAGGACTCTAAATTCTAGCTCAATGTTTGACACCAAAAATGATTACAGAAAGCTGATTACAGAGAGGTACCAACAAAATGCATTTTAGAAAATCAGAGTTTCTTCTCTCCCATACTGGCCAGTAACAATGTCCCACATGAATGCAGAATATCCAAAATAAATCTGGTTATCTGGTTTCATACAGGTAATTTTATTAATTGTTTTAATACGCAATGAAGGAATAGTCAGGGGGCTGCAGGGTTTTATAAGGCAATAATCCCGTTCCCTCGTGTACAGCTTTGTCCCAAAGAGTGGGCTATTCAGAAAAAAAAGGGTTGGATAACTGCCAAGTCAAACAGCACCTTCTTCCCATTTTCAATTACGAACGAGTGAGGCAGAGTAACGAGGATATACTGGAAACTTTGACATTTATT
Source organism: Pyrocephalus nanus (assembly GCA_038380795.1). NCBI lineage: Eukaryota > Metazoa > Chordata > Aves > Passeriformes > Tyrannidae > Pyrocephalus > Pyrocephalus nanus. Next base: position 10,680,569 of record CM076269.1, on the reverse strand, counting down.
TATTGAACATTTTCTCTGAGAAGGAATTGCTGGCTTGCTAAACCGGAAACTATATTTTTACTATAGAAACAATCCCATAGAAACCCAGGATCCTGCTGCTCAGCATGACAGGAATGGCCAGAACCAATAAGCTGACCCATCTAAGCAGCAATGCGAGGGTTATTTAGTTCAATGCAACGTATTTCAAAAATCCAAATCCCCAAAATAAGAGTCTGTACTTCAAAAACCTTTATGTCACAGGATTTTACACAGCACTGTCTGCTGGGACAAAGCCAGCCTGTGTTAGAGCTCATGGGTATCACAAAACCACTCACAGAAAAAGGCTGTAGCATTTGGACAAATTAAAAGATGAACCAAGAAGAAATTTGGTTTGTTTTCTCCATTTTCCAGAGTTTTTAGAAACTAAATAACGGAGAGATGAAATGGGGAAGATCTCACCACACTGCATGTTCTTTTTTTCTTTTTGGATAGACCAATAGTTTTACCACAGAGGAGAAAAATGCAGGGAGAGTAAATGAAGAGGAAAATAGGGAAGTCAACGTTCTTTGAAGCAACAACATATGGTGACCAGGCCTGAGAGATGGAGGTTATAAATCTTCCCTTGATCGAATTACCTAAAGATGAAATTGCAGCTTCAAGGGGCTTGAACTTTTAAATCCACACTAGGAGCTTGCAAATTAACCTGTATTGTCACAAATTTTGCGAGGACCTTCATTTCCAACGCTTCTTTGTAAAGGCTCAGCATACTGAGAATGTTGGTAATACAGATGTGGTCAGCAGAAAGCATGAAAACCTTTACCCAAATCACTCAAAATATGAAGAAAAATATATGAAAATTAACAATTAGAATAAAATGCTGCATCCTGCGAACAGTTGCTGCTGTGGTATGGAAAGGGAAAAGAGATGGGAGGTACATCAGTGCTTGTTTCTTTGTGAGAATAAACTTATTTAGGGACATCAAAGGAAAAGCTCTTTAATGTTCCAGTCACTATGAGCAGGCCAGCTCATGGTGCCATTTCATCCCCAAAGCATCAGGTTCAGCCCCACTACTGGGACTCGCTGTTTGTTCAGCAGAGCATGGTAGAGCTGGACTAGGATTATCAGAAGTGATTTTGAGGGATCCTGGCTTTGGGTGCCACTTCCAAGCTGTCCTAAAAAGGCTTGAGTTTTAGAAAATGGAGAACAGCCAACCCATAAAAACCAGAGAGCTTTCAAGCATTTTGATCTTGACACTGAGTGGAAATGTCCAAAAATCATTCTGAGAAATGTGACCAGTGAGTGGGAAAGCTACAGTAAAAAATCCCCTTCAAAAAACCATAGAAATAAGGAGAGAGATTATTGAAAAACCCCACAATTTTCTCCTTTACTATTAGACTGAGCCAACAAAGAGCTTTGGAAAGGACGGTAATTAAGCACAAACCATCTATTAGAGGAGAGGTAATAACCTCTATTATTTGCAAAGTCTACAACGATGCTGAATGTTTGCAACAGCACCTCTAAGAAAGGGTTGTTTTGGAACATGTTACAAAAATGTTACTGAACTGCAGTGCTAGATATGCATTTACACTTTCCTGTCCCTAAAATAAATTTATTCACTTTCTCATTCCTTTATCCCATGTAGCTAAATTCTTTTAAAAATGTTTTTACGTAATCCAACATATTGCAGTTTAAAAGTCTGCAACATGGCTGGTTCAAAGGATTCAGTTTGACTGAAAAAGACATCTGAAGGGGTGTGTTATGAACACTGACATATTAATGTATGTATAAAATATATGTATCTGTTCTGACACTATTGGATATGCTTCTGAAATGTTTTTGTATTTAAGGGCAAGGTTTAAAACTAAAAGTGAATACACCAAAATATATACAAACACATCACAGAAAACTTCACAGCACCAGATTTTTCAAATGTTGATTAAAACAGACTGCATAAAATCAGTTTTGAGATGTTCAGTTATTGCATAGTAATGAAAAACATGGCAGACTTGGAATGAAATATGTATTTGAAGGCAAAAGATTAACAGAAGAGTGAGAAATAAATATAAAGTCCTGTCACCAAAGTTGCTACCGAAATTACATTTATCAAAACAAGTTCTTCTTACAAGCATTAGAACTATTACATACAGATATTATATATATATCTATTGCACTTTATATTTGTTGCAAGAGGATTAATTTTAATGGAAAAATTCTTATGAAAGGAAACTGCTCTTCCTGCTAACCTACATAGCACTGTAGAATATTCCCATTTGGAGAAATGCCAAGCACAGCCCAGCTCCTCAGCTTATGTTGAGCTGTTTATTGATTCCAGTGGAACTGCATCAATTTAACAAGGTCAAGAAGCTGAACTCCCTATTCAGAAAATATATCCAAATAAGCTTTTGTGCAAAATTTCATCTACAAGTATCTGTGCCTGATGTTATAAAGCAAAATGTATTGAAAAGCACAAGGGACCATCCTGATAAATAAGTTTGTCCAACTGAATGCAGTGTGTTGTTTAATGTCCTTGCACAGCATGAAGAGAGGAGATGTCTCATACTAGTGGGATTGCCAGGTGGGAAAACAGGCACGATGTGGGGAATTCAGACCCCTCCTCAGGTTTCTGTAAACCACTGTTGTTTATATAAACACCGCTAAGTCATGCTTTGGCTGATCCACTGAAAATAAAAGCCTTACTGCTACTTTTGCAACTGCTAATGGATTGAGATAACATGAATAATCATGAAGTTCCATTCTCATTATTAACTCTGCATTCACTGTGGGCAAGACAAGAGCTATAGGTGTGTTATATTTTACTGCATAAATAGTGCTGTGCCACTTCTTATGTTTAACATTCCTCAATACGAAGGAAGGAAAGTGGGACAAATATAACTGAGATGAAAGCACGACCTTCCTGCAGGATCAGAGCCTTGCCAAATTCCCTGTTTTGTCTGTAAAATTACATGGCCCAACTTCACAGACAGCAGCTTCCATGCCTGTCCCTACAGTGAAAAGGCAGATGAATCCTCAACACACCCAAATGTGGAGTTAAACAGAGGGAGGGGAGAAGGCAATGCTGGCTCTTGTCTGGCGGTGCAGAAGGTACAAACTCTTCCACTTGGGTTGAAGTCTGTGTGTGGTGCCAAAAGTCAAGGTGTAACACATATTAAAATTGGAAAAAAAAAAAAAAGTAAAATCAGGTATTTCATACCTGTATAGATGCAAAGTCCCCAGAAGCACAAGCTCCAAGAATAGCAGCACCCACCAAAACAGACTCCACCTCTCTGGACAGGACAACAGGCTTCCCTGCACAGGAAAGAGCCAGGTCTGTTAGAGAGAACACAGCGGGACTGCACCAGCAGCACCATAAATAATTAAAGCAAAAAAGAAATCAAAAATGGCTTGAAAACCATTATTCATGACTCCATTCAGAGCTACCTTCTGCTGCAGGTTAATGTAAATCACTCTGCTCTGTGGTTCCAGGCTCCAGGAAAAATACAGGATTTAAATACAACTATTTCAGCAAATATTAATGCAGAACATAAAGCACACAAAAAACAACCCCCCCAGATCTTTTACACTGGTTATTTATCTCACAGGGCTCTGTATAAACCTGTTACCCGCACCCTCCAAACCCACGTGCCCATTAAAAGTTGACCTGGAGGGGAAAACAGGGCGGTGTCCTTTTTTTCTTTTGCAACAAACAAACAAAAGACTGTTTGTTTTTGGTTTTAAATATACAGCCAACAAAGCCAGTCTGGTTTTGCTGGAAGACATGAAAATATGAGTAGCAAACTTTCTCAAGCTATGTATGAAATAATAAGGGAAAACTTGCCTTCCAAATTGTGCAAGATACTCAAAAACAAAATTAAAACACTGGAAAAACAAACAAACAATATATATTCTGAAGCAGAATTAAAACATATTGTTTCATCACCCAGGGGTACTATCGTGAACATACTTTCCCTTTGGTTCACACAAAGTGTGAGTGTCTGAGATTTGTTTCACCAGCGTAAAAACAGGAGGAAAAATACTAATAAATAAAAACTAGCCTGCTTTATTAATTCCCCTGAAACATCTAAACCAAGAGCAAAGTCTAAATACTTTTCTAGTTGCACTTCTGATGCTTATTCTCACTAAGCCGAAAAATTTAATATTCCTACAGTATTTGGCATGTGGTTAAATTTCCATTACTGAGATAATGTCATTGAGTGAATGATGATGCAAACACAGGGGTGGGAGGAGGGATTCCTTCTGAGAATAGTCTCCATGATATTATGCCCCAAAAAATGCTGCTCCTGAGACCCAGCTGGAAGATTAGAAGGAGCTGGAATTTGGAGGAAGACCTAAAGTAGCCATGAACAACTCCTAGAGAGGAAAAGGCAAATACACACTTTGCAAAACGAGGGATAAAATTATTAATATAAGCAGCAATTACTGACACAAAGTAAATTCTCCTTGCAACTTTGCCCTGTCACCTGAGCATTCCTCCAGTTCAGCTGGATCACAGCTCAGGACTTGGGTCAACCTGAAACAGCAAATCTAAAGCTGGGGCTCAAAGCTCCAGGGCTGTTTGTCAGGCGTCAGTGAGCAATTTTCAGCGTGCTCGAAAATTTACTGCCCATTTCCCGCATCATCAGAATGAATACGGAATTCTTACCAGGCAAACAAAAAGATCAAGATACTTTTTAAGTGGCCTGTGGAATTATCTATTGGATGTCTGCATGGCTGAGTCATGGGCATTTGCAGCTAACAATAATATATTCAGATTTTTTTCTTTTCGGGAAAGAATGGGGGATTGATCCTGGAATGTTAGTTATTTTATCTGATAGGCTCTAATGAGTTCAACATAACCAAGAGCATTTCAGTGAGATGAACTCTGACATCCCTTGTCAGTCACTGATTTTACAAATGGGGGTGAACTCCAGACTGCAAAAAGGCCTTTTTGTACTGAATTGTACTTGGCCATTAGTTACAGTCAAAGAACTTGTGATTACATTTTAATCAGAATACCTTTTCACAGATCTTTTCTTTTACACATCACAGACCAGCAGCACAACTCCACACGTAGCTGAAATTCACCTAAAACATCTGAGTTGTATGAGGAAAGGCATAGACCTGACAACATCATTTTTTCACTTTGACTACAATGCATTTAGTGAATTTTAAGGTCAATAGGCATTACGTTTTTTGCTTCTCCATTTCTGTTTTCCTCTCAGGTAAGGACATAAGGCACGTTTTCATCTTCCTTCCTGCATCAAGGTTATGAAGTGTGGTTTGATGTCAGGGCAAGTTAGATCTCCAGACAAAATGCCCCAAATTTGAGCCCTAAACTTTATTCATGACAGCTCAACTGGTCTTAATTTGAAATATACCCAAAACACACATCATTCAGTGTTCCTCTGAAGTCTTTTACACTAAATTTTGTTATTTTTTCCACATTTTTTGAAGTATATTCAACTGACTCGCAGGTGTGCTAAGATGTCCAACACACACAGGCTGAAGGGAGACCAAAAATACCATGTAGGCCTGACACTGCAGTGAAACACAGATCCAGAAGCTTCCTTCTACCCATCAGGAATTCTGCAAAACCAAAGATAGCACTGTGCAGGAGCAAGGGTGCAGAAATTGTCCCCTAAACCATATGAGTGATACAGACATGGAAGCAATTCAGGAGAGAATTCTTCTGTAGAAGGGATGCAATGCCCAGCAAGGGCAGGAAGTGTCACAAGTCAAATAGGATGAAGCTCATAAAGTAACATTTCATTACATGCTTTTTCTGTATAAAGCAAGTCTTTATTTTTTCCAAAGACAAGGTACTTAGACACCTAAAATAAAAGCAGTTTCCACTCCTTTCCCCGTACTTCCCCAAACTCACCAGTAATGTCAGCGTGCATCTGCACAAAGAGAGGGTTCTTGCTCAGCCCACCACACAGAAACAGCGTGTTGATATCATGTCCAGCAGCCTGCATCGTTTCCAAAATATGTCTTGTTCCTAACTTCAAAAAGGGAGAGAAAAACAAGCCAGATGAGCACAGGAGAACAGAAGTATATGTAAAGACAAACAGACTTCCATGTAAAGACATCCCTGCCGAAACTTTCTATTTACTTTGTGTAACAGCATCTGAAAATCCCTCTCAGTGAAGAGGTTTCAATTCTGAAGCCAAACAGCAAAACAGAACAAAAAAAGAACAGCAAATAAAACTCCCTATGTTTTCTGTCTTTTCAGCAAAAAAGAAAACCTGAAGAATTCTGTATTGGTTTAACTATTTCTCTTGGCCTTTGCCCTACACAAAATAAAATGTTCTGTTTCATGCCTGGATTAATTGAAACATCTGAAATGCAGGCGGATTTTAAACTTTTCATTTACAGTCCCAATTCTGGGAAACTCCAATTAGAACAACCAAAGCAAATGCTTTGCCATTTTAAAAAATATAGCTTTTCTCCTTTTGTTTGCTTTGCTTGCCTCCAGCTCCTCACTGAAGACAACCTTCTCCCTATTTCCTTTTTTCAGGAGTATTTCACATTTCTTTGACAAACTATTTGACAAAAAAAACCTCCCAGCTCTTTATAATACCTTGGAAGCTAAGTTTGAAGCTCAGACTTGACAAAATGTCAAATTTAAGGCAAAATTTAAGGCTGATTCTTTGTAGGTAGATTCCTCACAAAACACAGCCTGGTCAGAGTTTTCATACATGAATGTTTTCTTTATGTCATGCTGCAAGTTCATTAAGATGTCTGCAGCTGCAATAAACTCCTCTTCAAATAAAAGCCACTGAAAATTGAACAAGCAGAGTTCCATCAGACGGAGACATCCACGATGAATGACCAGCCCTTTTCTGGACAGGCCATCAAATATATTTTGATTTTTAGGCAAGCAGTTTAGAGGAACTTGAGCAGCCACAACCCCAGCTGACTAAATCCATCGCTTCCCTATTGACACAGAGGACTAATTTCCAAATCCACAATTTTAATTATGGAAAAATAAACGTCTCTAAAAGGAGTCTGTCTGCTCAGAACGGGCCACAATTACACCCCTGATCGTGTTCTCAGCCGCCCAACTGTTGCATCGCATTTTGCAGTGAATGGTTAAAAGGAGATTCTCTTTCACTGCTTCTGAAATTCAAATTTATTAACAACTTCTCTCACAACATACACACGTCAAAGACCCTGAGAAAGAACACGCTGTGAAAATTATTTTGTGTTTACCTGCCTGGAAAATTGTATTCACACAGCAATTTAAATTAAAGCCAGACTTATTTCACCGTGGGTGGGGGGGGAACTAATTTAATCCTGGATTGGAGAAAATGCAAATTGAGGGGCTTCAAATGCAAATTTTATATAAAAAGAAAAAAGCGTCTCCTGCTGAAAAGAAAACTAGAGATTAACATTCTGTGGGCAGGCCTACACTTTGTACAAGATTTTTACTTGGGTTGAAAGTTTATCTTGCACCCATTGAAGGCAGCTAATGGTGCAGGATTACTACAACTGTTTCCTTCAATAAAAGTGAAGCTAAAATTGGGAGTGAAGGAGCATAGGAGGAAAATTAAATTTCCTAGGTGTCACCCTGGCAATTAGGAAATATATCAAGTCAAAACCAATGTTCTCTGTCTACTTTTTAGTTACTGTTTCAATAATGCTTCAGGAAAAATTAATTTCCCTGAACTTACAATGAAAAGAAAACCATGGGATGGCCTTTTTACATTATATCAGCCCAATCAGGTATCAAAAAGATATACAGCTGCTGAATTTAGTGTTCAACGCAGTATTTGTGTTCTACAATAAAATCTGAGCTGTATCATACAATGAGATAATAGGTGACTTTCCCAGGATTTCCAGCAGAGAAGGTTTCCACTTCGTTAGCAGCATATAATCAGGGAGCACCTGTTCCAGACTGGGAAGTTCCTTTCAGGGGCAGTATCAGTCCCTGGCATTGTTCAACCTCTCCTAGGCATCCCTATTTCAATGGTGGGATTATGCTGAAGCATCAGGTATAACCAAGCTACTTTCCTCTCAAAAAGGCTCAAAACTCACAACAATGAATTCCAGGCTGGGGTTAAGTTCCTCTTATTTGCTGAAGAGGGAGGGTTAACACATAAGATGGACAACTCCCAGTAAATTCACAGCAGCCGCCCACCCTCTCCATCCCAGATGGCTGACCCAGCCTAGCAAAGTTGTTGTTTAACCAGGAGAGGAGTTTGGAAGTTTTCCAACTGAATAGAGTTTTGTCAGGAAAACTCCCCAATGCATCAAACTGTTAATATTTTGCAAAAAAATGCCTCAAGTTCAGCAAACTTTAAAACAATGTCAAAGGAATGTGGATTTTGGTCAGCAAAAGGCCCCATGGAAAATACCCTGTGCCAGGTTTTCCAAACAACTTCTGTGACCCAGGTTTTTGCTTCAGAACAGAACTTCTTGTGAACTGGAAATCCTGGGTTCGAGAGAAAATCAGGGCAGAAAGAAAAGGATTCCAATAAAATTCCCCATTTGAGTGTTGGCAAACATCAGGGACATTTCAGAGCCTCCCTGCCTGCTCCATACATCCACCCGGACACAGGCTGCAAGTGCCACGGGAAGCAGCTGCTCTCCTTGGAGCAGGGACACGAGGGGGAAGATCTGCTCTGTTGGGTCTGGGAGCTGGGAACTGCATCTCAGACCCTGCTGCTCACTGTGCCACAGAGCTCTGCCTCATCCACCAGACAAGCAGGGGAAATCCATGGATTTAGGAACAATCTGAAGCTAAGGCTTTTAGGGGAGCTCAGGGTCCTTTGAACAATTGCCAAAGCTTTTTTCTCCCCTCTCAGCTTCCCTCTAGACAGCCCGTGGTGTAACACTACTCCATGGACTATCAGCTCCTTCCTCACATCTGCACCAGAGGAAAAAGCTCCATTTACAGAACTGCCATAAGGAAAAGACTTTTTAGGGGAACATTTTCTGCCTGTCGATTCTCCCACAGTTGGGAATAGTCACCAACACGGATAAACAACCTCTTGCTCCTTTAAGAAGTCCATTAAGTGAATTCATGTATTATTAGAAATCTGGTTAGCAGAAGGTAATGATCACTCTGCTACAGCACACGAGACAACTCATTTCTTCTTTTATGCACTTAAAATGCCTTACAGCGATGGCTTGGATCGTGGCCAGGTAGATAAGGGCAAGTTCATCCAGACCCCGGGACAATGTCAGTCCAACAACCTGTGCAAAGATCAAAAAGAAAATGTACAAATCCAGCCAACATAAAACTCTATTATTTTCTATGGCTTCTTGTTGTAACAAGTTTTAAACGCTAATTCTGAGCCTTACTTCTGTGAGCTGTACACATAATGCTATGTTAAACATGTTATTCCTGATCTGGGGAAGAACCACATAAATTATTCTTGCCCTTGCAGAGAAATAAAGAACAAACAGCATATTGTATGGGATTAGAGATAGATTAACTCTGACAGTTTTATGTTATGACTCAGATATTGCTCGTGAATGTATTTAATGTAATAATATGAAAATGCTATTACATAAAAATAACTTTTTAAAAGCATTTCTCCCCCTCCCATCCAAGCACCCTAACACTGAAACACAATTAATAATTAAATACAATATCTTAGCCTCCTTTACTCTGACATAAATCAATACTGCACTGTAGTTACTCTGGATTAATATCAGCATAGGCAAGACCTGAATGCAGCCATAACTGCGACAGAAAAAATGGGTTGCTATTAACAGCATTTGCATAGAGGCATCATACCAAGGAAGTTCTGATTCTGCTGCAGCATATAATTCTTTCATAAAATAAAGCAGGTATTATTAGGACCCAAAAATATATAGGTCTTTTTTATTCTTTTAATGTTTCCCTCATTTGTGATTTAAATGCTGCAGTGCTTGTACCCTTTCCGACCTCAGCCTCAAATATTGCAGATTTTGGTGCTGGTGAGTAGCTTGAGAAGCTCATTTCAAGGACAATATGCCATTTTGAAGGACATTTATGCATTAATCACCAGGTATTTTGATATCACCAAATTATAGCCTTATGACACTTTTCTGTTATAGCTCTGCACAGCCTCGTGACCCAGCTGATCTACCATCATAAGCTCAGTAACAAGAAACATCCAAACACTTAAAAATGGGCTGAAAAGCTGTTAAAATCAAGCAATCTATCATCAGAATATTTCACGCCTTTTCCAGATAGGTTTACCCAAATCTGTGTTGAAATTCATTGCAAGAAATAATCAAAATTTGGTAGACAAGTGAGTTAGCAACAGCAAGCGCTGTGAAATGTGACTCCTAGGGAAGATCCTGGGACACACACAGCACTCCTCGTATTTTTAGAAAATAAATGTGGCTGTAGTGATATCTCAACTACACTGACCTCTGGGTTTCTACTTTAACACTTCAAAATGCAGTGAGGAACCCAAATCCTATGGGATAGTGTAAATAGCTAAGGAGGAGTACACTCAAAATTGAGGAAAAGCTCCTTTTTTTTTTTTTTTTTTACCCTGTATTGACCTTTTTGCAAAGACAGGCTGTTTCTTACCATGCCCTTTAGTGTCAGATCTGTTAAGGGAGATCTGTTACCATGGAAATCTGGCCAAACATGTAAATCAACAGTGAGGAAACCCACAGGCAAAGATTTCTTAATCAGATCCAGGTGACTGTTCAAGTATGTATATATGCTGTGAGCACTAGGAGAAAAACAAGTTGGAAACAGAGAAGGGAGGTTATTCATCAAACATAAAACATTTGTACTACCATCAAATGCACAAAACCCATCAAAGAACAGCAAAATCCCCCTGCTTGCCAAGCCCATGGCACTGAGGGACGTCTATTTGCACGTGTGCTCGACAGGCCACCCGAATTCCCTAATTTCACGGGATGAGGGGAGACGATGTGACCTTGAGTTTGTACGCTGACTCCTCCGGGTCCCTGGAGGAGCCAGAGCTGTTTGATATTTGGGGCTGCTGATGCTCGTCTCCCACAGAAAGGTGCTGACACTGTGCGAGGAAAGCTGGAGAAAGGCAGGCGGAGAGGGAGGAGTGAGGAGGATTCCAGACAGAAATGAAAATCAAATTCCTTTGCAAATGTTTAAAAATTTCTCTGATTAATCAATAGCATGTAGAGCTTTCCTTTTTTAAACCATAATTATTTCAGTGTGTGTTACGATTAAAATGCAGCACTAAGGGTGGAGGACAGAAAGTGAGTGGCTGCTATTTTAGGGAGGAGCCCACCATGGGCCTAAATATGATTGTATCTAAGTTCAGATGCTACACCCAACTCCACAATATCCAACAGACTTTTTCCTGGACCTAGGGCTAATGGTGAATTCTTCAGTGCCTTGGCTTGCAGTGACTCTGGTGACATTCCATTTAAAAAATGTTGCAATTATGCTCGGAATATTTTTTTCACTCACCCTATCACAAACAAATCCATATATATTTTTCAACTCCTTGGAAATCTCCAAGTGGGGCATTTAATTCTAGACATGTGGGTCAATAACAGCATCTAACCCTAATTACAATTGATTAGTCATTGTCTCATCCACTGCAGACCCAAACAGTGATATTCATTTAGCCTCTACATGTATACTCAATCATGCACTAATGAGATCCCTGAGGGAATTTGGCATATGCTTTACTAGTTTGACTTCTGACCCACTAGCAGCTGTATATTTATACTTTGCATTCAACCATTCAGCTGCATGTTTTTTCAATTATACCTTACCATGTGTATGCTATCAGAGGATATCATTCAAAATGAACTACACTTGGAAGACATTAAAATAACTAATTTACATCATTATTCACGTCCTTTAAAATGTACTTTATGTGTCTTCCTGGACCTAAATTATGATAATTTTGAGGTCACAATCATTTTTTTTTTTCCCCTTGTTGTGAAAGTGGCCCTGTTTTCTCCATCCCTAAAGACTGCACTATAAGCAGTACATGCTAAGGACAAAGTCCTTTTACTTCCAGTCTAAATCAGGGTTTGACCGTTGGGAAAGGGAAAAAAAAGGAAAGCTTCCCTCAAGAAGACCCACCAGATATCCCAGCTTCTATCTCATCTCCATCCTGCTTGACTGCTCTCACAAGGATTAGTCATTTGTGCAGCTCTGTCAGAACACAAGGACTGAACAAAAAGAGGCTGAAATTGAGCCAAATATGCTTAAAACCCACTTAAGCTTGGAATTACACTTTTTTACCCCCACACCTTTTTATTTTTTTTTTTCCTCTATATAGCTAAGGTTTCAAGGGACTACATTTGGACTGGCAAAATCCTTCAAACACTTGCCAGTTCCTGTTTCTCCCACCTTTGGGTTATCCATTATAACACACCATCAGCTCACAGAGCTTCCTCTGTTCAGCTCTATGACAAGGTATCAGTGGCAGCTGCATCTCACCTGCAGAGCTATTGCTATGAAAAAAGAACTGTGCTGAAAATGGAGAATAAGAAATCAATGCAAGTTTGCCCAGGTTTATGTTCATATGTGTGACATAAATTCAGAAAGCATCAATCAAGAGGCTGGTTTTTAATCTGTTCAAGAATCCTAGAACACGCCAATAAGTATCTTTCGGGGAAAAAAAAATCTAAAAATCTCAGATTTCTAAATCAAAAGGACTCTAAACCATCTAGAGGTACAGAAAGCTGCCAAATATGGTTATTATATTCTCCTTGAGAGATCCCAGAATTGCCGACGGGTCCCATGTGTGTAACTTCAAAATTTTATTTTCAGGAGACATCTCTTTAGATGGGGAAGTGGCATTGAGATGTAAAGGAAAGGGAATTCTGTCCTAAAACACAGCACTTCACAAAGTGCCAGAGGGCACATCAACTTTGCTGTCAGTTAGATATTTTTCTCCTCCAAAAGATTAGAAATGGTCATTCTAGGCAAGAGAATTATTTAAACTTCAGAACACAAATGATCATATTACTTGTTTTGATTTCCTACTTTAGCCTACTTGTGCAGGATTTGACACATCGGTGATGGTTAAATGTCAGACCTACACAATATGGAGGTTGAAGAACAAAAACGATGCATCAGAGCAATTTCTGCAACTCGATGAATTACCTGGAAAAAAACAAGTTCTGTTCTTTGCAGAGTGCCAACCATTTGACCAAATGCTAAATTTACAGCTGTCCAGAAAATCCTCATGTAATTCAACCCTGTCCACTTCCAGTAAAAGAAGGGAATAAAGGACATAGGAATAGCACTGGGAGGGTTGCACAAGCCTGGTCCTCAGCAGCAGTGGTTAGCAGGAGCTGGCTGTCTGAGCTCTCACGCCCTTACAAGTTACCAAAATTACTGAACTGGTGATAAATGCAGCTGGAAAACTGCTCTGGTGTGGGCAAAGGAGTAGGAGGAGTCTGCACAAAGAAGCCTCTGGGGTAGCTGCTCAGCAGGCACTTGCCATTCCATATCTGCTCACAGGCAGCATGAGGAGAAAGGGAGGGCAGGTTTAGGGATGCAGGAGTAGGTGAGAGGCAGAAGAAAGCAACAGGCAGGGATTTGTGACCTCAGATGTCCTTGTTTTAATGATCCAGACATGCATGTGCTTAACTCCTCACAGCACTGCATCTACCACAGCAAGTAAAGGTAATATGGAATTGCACACCCAAACATGGAATTCTCATTTTGTTTTCCTTCTGTGGCTGTATGCAAGGACTGAACAGATGCAAATTCCTACACCCACACAGAGAACATCCTAAACATAATAAAGCAGATTGTCTGAACTATTCTGCTGAGATTCCAGGCAGATAATTTATCATCATCACCAATAATCCTCCAAAACAAGACAGTATGTTCGAAGGGAGCCTGCCAGAAAGATGGAGAGAGACTATTTACAAGGGCCTGGAGTGACAGGACAAGGGGCAGTGGCTTCACACTGACAGAGAGTAGGTTTAGATGGGATATTGGGATGAAATTCTTCCCTGTGAGGGTGATGAGGCCCTGGCACAGGTTGCCCACAGAACTGTGGCTGCCTCATCCCTGGAAGTGTTCAAGATGAGGTTGGACAGGGCTTGGAGCAACCTGGGATAGTGGAAGGTGTTCTTTCTTTAAGTTTAACAAATATTTCAGAAGGAAGGGGAGAAAAGGGATGAGGGAATTAGTAAGTGACTTGTTTACTAAATTTATAGCTATGCAAACATTTCATTAGTAGAGTAATATCTGGAAAATATCATTGAGCAAATTAATAAAATACTATCACTCTTTTAATAAAATATTACAACTCTTATTATCAATGCTGTTCTCCACAGTTTTAGTAATTGCAGGAGACTCAAATCCAAAGTTATGACATCATACCCTCAGATAACATGGAGTTCTATTCCCAATATTCCGTATTTAGTGTCTTGCTCCCATCACACTCCAAGTTTTTGCTCTATAGCATTAGTTGTGATCAGTCAGTTCAGTATCAGACCCAACAGAGACAAGGATGTTACTCTATAGGCATTTTTTCAACAAACAAAAAAAAAAAGGTTTATCCTGGCATTACAGACTAAACTGTTTGTCCTATGCTGGAACTTCATATGGGGCACTGGAAAAACGGCCTGGAAGCCAAAATTCTGAAAAAGCCCCAGATCAATCTTTATTCCAAACATACACAGATGCATTTATTTCCTGATTTCCTTTTTCAGAGAACAACAAAGAGAATTCTAGGAAGCATGAATCTGTTTCATATTGAATGAAGTCCAATACATTTCTGGGAACCCTGGACAAGTTCTTAAAAAACAAGTAAGACAGTGGGCCCTGCAAGGGATGGAAGGGTCATCCAGAGAAACCAGGTAGCTTTATCCCCCACAAGAGGACTGAAAATAACTCTGTGACTGCACATATTTAATATATGTATCAGGACTGACCCTTGTCTTTTAGACCAGAGGGATAAACTGAAGAGAAAATGCCAATTTTGCTGTTTTTTTCTTTAATCTAAGGAGGGAAAAGACATTAAAAGAGAATCAAATTGTCATCCAATGTGCCCAACTGTTCAGCTAAGACCTCTCTGGGAGTGATGTGAACCATCTAAAGGGAATCCAAGCCAAAACCACTCGACAAAGTCCAGACCTGACAGATACTCTGGACTGTCTTCATCCACTTCTAAAGCAGACCACACTAAAATTCCACCCTGCCCAAAGCCTGCTGCTCAAGGAATCCTGGAGTCACCTCCAAGTCACTCCTCCATCTTGAGCTTTGTCTGGAAATTCATCCTGAGTTTCCCTGTTCTATTTGTGCTGCCATGCAGGAGTTTTCCATGGAGTGGCCATACCTTCCTTTAGGCAACTGTTTCCAAAATACTGAATAACATATCCTAATGAAGCTACATCTCATCCTTGGAGCTTAGCTGTGTCATCTACAAATTAAGACACATTGTTGGCCCAAGGCATAGAGACAGGTCTGCTGAACAGGGCTGATGCTACAGAATCAAGAAATACCCTTGGACAGAAAAGCTGAAAAACAGTAAGTTAATATCCCCACTTTGATATGCCAAAGGTATCTGAGGGGAGTTTAAAGCTTTCATCTTTGAGTAATCACCTGGCAAGCCTTTGTAAATACTTCCAAGCCTCTATCAGACTGTTAATTCCCCTGTTTCAGAGTAAGGGCTCTGCTGGGAATACATTGTGTCATCAGTTTGTAAGGCAGGTGTGTGATAAAGGAATAAGGACAATGACCTGGCTGCAGCTTTTGACTGTAATTCTGGGAAGGCGACGTGGCCTTGGACCACATGATCGATCTGAAAAAGAGAAAATCGATTGCATCTTAAAACTTCAGTCCTGCAAAAGTGTCATAACTTTAAAAATACAAGAGAGCTTCTAAATTACTCATGAAGTGTTAAGTCCTAGTGAAGCCAATGGCAGCACTACCACTGACATTCAGGATTTGGCTTATGAACAGCAAGGGAAAACATCCAACCTTGCACCAAAAACTGGCAAAGTGCTCAGTGTGCAGCTCCTCAGTCAGGGGAGCAAGGTGACAGGATGATGTTTTTCCTGTCTCCAACAGCACGTGAGAGCATGTCCTCTGGTCTCTCCCATTCTCCTGCATGCTTATCCTCATTGGAATTCTACCAGGAACATCTCCTTGGCTCAAAACCCTACACCTTTCTGTATCACTCTGTTGAAATAAAACACAAGGTGTGTTGTCATCCTGATAGATGCTTCATACATTCACTACAGGAAACAAAATGTATACCCTGAGAAGCAATTACTGCTATAAAAGAAGATCAATATAAGCTCTGTGTTATACTGAATTTATAAATCAACTTGTCCTTTCAGTCCAGAGTGGTTACCATTACTCACAAAACAAAGTATCAGGTAGAATAATATGGGCTTTTAAGACAATAATTCAGCAGGTTTTGTGGCCTCTTGCTAATATCCCATCAGAGATGACAGTAAAAGCTAAGGAGGCAAAACTAGAGCTATTCAAGAGCACTGAGTATTTTTGGCAATACCTATGGGCAGAAAGTCACATCACTATTTAATTTTTAACAGCATGAGTCTAGTCCTGAACCAGTGTAGGAAAATATATAATGAAGCAAACACATCTGAACATTTCAATGAAAATAATGCCTGTTCTTCCTGAGACTGGCATCAGACAGAACTCAAACGTGTGTCTGCATTAGAAACAAAGCTCAGGCCTGAATTCTGCAATCTTGCATAATCCCCTCAGAACACAGGGGCAGCTCATAAATTCAGAAATAAATCTATAAATAAACATCACATGAAAACACTTCTACAGTAAACTGTTGCAGGAGTTATGAAGTTAGATATTTAAATGCTCTTAATTCAAGACATGGCCACATTAGGGATGCATCTAAAAACCCTTTTCTTCACAGTTTCTAATTATGTCATGCCATCCTCTGTCTCTGTTGTGCTATATCTTTCTTCTTATAAATATTGAAAATCCAGTGCAAAACCCATCTAACATACAAAAAATTCAAGCTTTTTCAGAACAAGAGGACTTAATCCTTCATTTGGACTCAACAGATTTCTTCAGCAGCTGTGTTAAAAAAAATTAGAGCTTTTTAAAGGGAAGTGTATCGGCTCCACTTTTAAGAAGCTGAACAGACTGTTCACATTTTATGAAAATAATTAACCTTGGGGCGGTGATCAAGCAATGAAAAGAACCCCAAACATATCCTTTTTGTTTGTTTGTTTTCAGATGGCTTTAGGTGTGAGAAAGCAGGATCTTAAAAACCTTCAGCTTTAAAATGACAGAGCTAATGACTGCCCTGTGCCCTCCACACAGAGCACATGCACTGTTTCCTCCCATGGCTTTTGCTATGGGTCCTAACAAGACCATACATTTTTTCCAGCAATTTCTTTAATGATTCTGGTTCTCTGGTACTAGAACAGAAAGGATTTTTTAAATAATCTTTTTCCAACATCCTAACTGTCACAGTACATTATAAGTGTGGAACTATCCTGGGCCAGCTGAGAAAAACCACTGATTTATTGTATCCTCTCTAAAAATTAGATAAGAGTATTTACCTGCTTTGGATTAAACAGATAAAGACTTCCCTGTCAAAAGTGTTCTTGCAAAGAAACACCCAAGATTTGCCACTTTCCTTTTAAAATGGGGGTGTTTTGAGCATATATTATTTTATTTATACATAATATAATGTATTTTATATATATATATATATAATTTAGTTTTATTTCTGGTTGTAGCAGTTACCTATAAAATAGGACACTTTTTGGTCCTAGCCCAATCTGGACCTGAAAAAACTTAAAGCACACAATTAAAAAATTAAAACACACATCCCACCTGCTGCAAGAGCATTTTTTAGCCACAAGGCTAAGGATGGGCTAGAGGTGGGATGGGAAGCAAGGCTGCAGGAGAGGAAGAGGGGTGACTCTCCCACTGAAGCCGTGACACAGAGAGGAATGTCAAGCTGACGTGGCCAAGGGGAGAGCACAGGAGGGAACACCATTGACAGCTCAGTGCTTGGGGTGTGTCTGGGATGATCTGTGCTTCTCATTCAGTGACTGTTCCATGTGGAATGTGTAAGTGCAGGGGATGCCCCAACCTATTTCCTGGCCGTGTTCTCCCACCTCTAGGCTTTTAAAAAGGTAGGTGGTGCTGGGTCTGAGTCAGAGCAGCTACACCTGCCTCTGGTGACAGACCAAACGCGCCTGCACTTGGTGGGGTTAGAGGGGACACCCCCAGGCCTGGGCCTGCCTCCTGCAGCTTCTCACAAGGCCTTAGCAGCTCAGTTGTAAGAGCAGACTGGCCAAGGAGACACACAGGGAGCTCTGGAAGCTCCATGGTTGAGGAATCACGAAGATTTTGGTGGCACTTTTGGACTCAAGCCTAAATAAAGATGTCACATACATCTTGCCTTTCTTTAAATTTGACATCAGTGTTTTAGCTCTGACTTCCTGTAAGTAAGAAAATTCACTTTTTAGGTAATCCAGCCTGAGTTTACTTTTTATTGGTAAATTAAATTAGCCTAATACTGTTAGACTCTTTGTATTCATGGAAAGAACTGAGGTGACAGGATAACATGGTACTGTATTACTATCTGTCCATAAAATACATCTTTAACTTATGCCCATCAATGAGCACAATTGACCTATGTAACACAATATGTGCAATTTTCTTTATCTCAACTTTCAGATGAAGTAAAGAATGAAGCCTATTTGCCTGTCAGATAATAACAATAATTGTCATCACCACCATAAAAGGAAGACATGCCCTGTATATAATTCCTTATCCATATGCAAATGAACAGTTTGTAAGAGACATAACGATCAACTAATTGTTCATTGCTTTGAGCAGCCTGTATCTCCCCTGATCTTACAGAGGTGCTTCAGGCAGAGCTCTGCTTGAACCAACCATGAAGTTATCCCAAATGACAGCAATTACGCCAGACCTCCCATCCTGGAGTCTGCCTGTGTCTCCAAACACTTACCAGCTTTCCTGTAGCACTTTGACCTCCCTCGTTCAACCACAGTCCTGGTACCATTGCAGAGAAATACGGTCCCCAAACACCAGGAACAAAAATGGGTTTTTCACTGACCTGTAAAAGCAAAAGAAAGCTCTCATGAGTCAAACTACCTGTCAAAGTAGGGACTTCACAACTAATGCTTGGCAGCTCCTGGAGTCCAAGACGGAAACAATTTCTGCTCCTCCACAGGAGTTACCAACAGGAGTGGAGATCCACAGGTAGAGATTTACTCCAAGGATAACGTGGAGATCTTCCAATCACATCATTTTTAGCTCACATGACACAACTGCAGCTACTTATCACACAACTGCCCCACTCTGACAGCACAGCTGGGCCTGGCCAAGCAGAAAGGAAGAAGTTTCAGGAATGGGAGCTGTATTTTACAGGAAGAAGGAAACTGCCTCATTTCTCCAGAAAAACACCTTATTTAGAATGAACAGTTGGATACAACGCTCTGTTGACTGTCCTCAGCAAATACAGACAATGCTCTTGGTGATGGGTGTTTGCAGAGTTAGGAATCAGGAAGGAATCCTGCTGCCAGAGGACAGTGCTCCAGTGCTCCCATAGAGCTGCCAGGAGACTTGGGTGCCCTGTGTGGAAGCTGCAAACCTGGGCTGGGCAAAGAGGGATGTGCTTGGTATGGCCAACAGAAAACATGTGCCTGGTTAACATCAGAATCTGCCCCTTACTCAGGCTCAGCTTTACACAAACCACTCCTTCCTTCACACCCATGAAGGCAGATCAAGGCAGGTATCTGAGCACTCTGCTACAGAAACAACAGGCCCCTATTCACACCAATACACCCCCCTGTGTACAGTGACAGCTGCCCCACACAGGATTTTAGTGGTTAGACCGCTCAGGATGTGGGAAACACTGCTTCATTTCCTTTCTCTGCTTCAGAAGATGCAAATTACCACTTTATAAGGGTGGAGGGCATTTTCCTTCCTCCTAAAAAGCTGTTCCACTTTCATTAGACCAGGTAGACTTTCTCGGCTTTCATTCTGGGTCAGCAGAAGGCCTAAGGAGGTCCCAGTACTTGCTCCAGAACCTAGCTGTGTATTCCTGACTGGTTGAACATTGAATTCTGGCAGCAGGGGCTGGAGGAGAAAGGTCACCATCCCCTCCCAGGCTACCTTCTTCTCTTGGAAGCAGAATTCATATTTTCTCTTCCAGGATCACGTATTCAAGAGAACAGCAGTGTAGTCCTGCACCACCACATGATGCATGATGCACTTCCCACCATTCCATGTTAATGGAATGGCTAAACCTGCAACTGTTGTTTTCTAGAAGGTGCTTTGCTCCCAGAGAAGGAAACAAGAGAATTAATTCCATAACAAAACAAGTCTGTATGTTTTCAATGCTGCAACAGCAAAAAAGAGTGGTTTTAGTCAATGGAACAATGGGATTTTTTGTATTTAGACCTTGCTCCTCATTAGCAAAATTCTAGACCCACTGAAGGATGCTTAAGGTTTGCTATTGATTCAATAAGGCCTGGATTTCATGTCAAAACAGTTTTGAGGCCTGTTCCTGTTAAACATGATGCACATTCTCCGTATATTTAAACAGGCCAAACTTTAAAGACAGTTTTTACAAGCAACAAGGGAATATGCTCCAAGATGCAGTTTACTGGCATTTGTGCATCACACATGTTTAGTAAATACAGCAGCAGGGAGGTTTCTGCACAAACAATAGTCTGCTCCAGCCATAAACTCACAGTACAGCTGATTCTTGTCATGAAGTTAAGTAGGAAAACAAAAAAACCCCAAAATTTGTTTCTCAAAATACATCAGTACAGTGTCAAGAAATCGTGATTTCTCTCAGGAAGGCATCTAACAAATACAGGAATCTTGCTGGATTCTCCCTTATCAGCTTTAAAGCCCTGACTTACTTTCCCTAAAGATGTAAGTGCACACATGTGTCTGTGTGTCTGTGCAAGATTTTGGCTGACTAAACCCATTAAAGAGCCAGAATAGCTGCACTGAATTTTCAAAGGCATTTATGACTCGAAGTGGACAAAGCTACGTCAAAAACATTGCGGAGACATTTGGTTTTGTTTTGTTTTCTCTTAAAACTACAAATTAATACAGCTTTGAGTTTTCATCACCTCGATGGGGCAAAGCTTCTTTTACAATTTCAATGAGAAAATGAAGTGCAAGAAAAAGCAAATCCTAAACTAAGCTGATTTTTAGACCTATTCCACATCACTGACCTTACTGAGAACACACCAAGTCAGTATCTGCTCCCAACTGGTGATAGAAGTGTGGGGAGAACCCAAACATCCCGTCTCATTCCCATCCGATAGCTGTGGACACAGCATATGCTTCTACAGGTGACAAGGAACATTTAGGGTAAAAGGGGCCTGGGATTTTGAAGTCTTATCTCGGGAAATTTTTGATGCAGCAAACTTTGCAGTGTTCTGTAGTTCACTGAAGGAAAAACCTAGTTCACCAAATGGATCAAGCTTAAAATCCAACAGCTGTGTAGTCTGAAAAAATAAATAGCCAAAGGGTGCTGAAAGCATTAAGGTGCTTTGTGAAGTCGGGGAAGTCTAAATATCAAGAAGGACAATACACTTTATAAAATAAAAACAAAAAACACACCTTTTTTCCATCATTAGTCCATAATTTAGCAAGCTGTCCTCTATGTCTGATAACATCAAAAAGTTTAGATTGATTAGAAGACCAAACTCTCCCTGCAGCCAGTACTTCTGGCCTAGTACTTTGGACACCCGCAGGAATTTGCCAGGACAGGATATTTCCATGCTGGCTGCTCTCAAATTACACTGAGACCTTCCTATCATCTTACTACCGAAGTACCGTCTGTTCACATTCCAGCAAACTTTCAACACATGAACAGAGCAAACAAGGGAACTGGGAATTGCCACACTGATGGACAGAGGCAGTGGGGTACTTGGTTATCAGTTTTATTGCTGTGGGAACTTTTAACTGGAATAAAAGAACCTTGGCTATCATGCATTACTTGATGATAGGGCATCATCACATCTCCTATTTCCTCCTCTCACTTAAGGGGTTTAATTCACATTTTGCAGACTCTGGGTTTTGATGCATGAGGAAAGTGAGAAAAATGGGAATAACATTCTCCCCAAAACAGACACACAATCTTTGAGAAGTAACAGGGTGAACATCCTTCCATAGCTCTATGCATAAGAAATAGCAAATGGTTTCCATTTCCCTTCCTTGAAATATTTGGATGGTGATTAAGTCTTTCAGGTCATGCAGCAGCTGGCATTTGTATTTTCATAACAAAAGGTCCGTGTTCTGTTTGAGTATACATCCCGCCCAATCCCACCAAAACACATGACTACACACAAGTGTAAGGTTGGAGAAAAAGTGCAAAGTTTGCCACAGAACCCAGAAGAAAAGCACAATTTGCCAGATTCTGGGCTATTTTTGTTACATGTCTCTTTTATAGCTTTCAATTGCCTTCAGACATTCTCATGATGATATAGGAGGATCAATGCCATTTTTTTTTCCTTTAATGAGCTTAAGAAAATCCTTAATCTTTTTAGTAGAAAAACAACATGTGTTTTAGATTTATGGGCAATTGATTTTTATTTTGAAAGCAAATAAGAGATGTCATCCTTCTATGGAAGTTAACATACAAATTCAAAAGGAGCCTCAGATTTTCTGCCTTCCATTTAACTGAAATTCCTTCTGTGACACACTCCTATTGCAAGACATATTAATGTTTATTATCTTTTACAAAGAGTGAAACTGAACACAGAGAGGATTTCCTCTGCTAGACCTCAGAATGATCTCTGCACAACAATGAAGCAGGAATTAGAAGACTGGAGATGAGAAGCTGAACTTATTCACACTTTGAGTCATAAAGCTGCATCTATAAATATTTCAGTTGAACATGTTCACACCGAGACTGTTGCCCCCATGTGTGACAATGCCAACTCACTCAAGGATTATACTCAGCCATGCAATTCCACCTCACAGTTACTCTATCTGTCGATGGGAAAGAACCCCTTTTGTGCAAGAAAATGTCACCTTTCCATGTCTCCTCAACACACACATTCCTACTTGCTCAGCCCCATCATTTCAGATGAAATGAGCATTAAGCAGTTCCAAGATTCCTGCTCGTTTGAAGGGGAAAAGAGTTGAACACCTTCTGAGAGGGAGAAGAAGGGAAATAAAGTTCTGTCTGGGAGGGTTTAACCTCAGCATGTGCTTTATAAAAGATCCTACTAATATGTAAGATATGTAAACATTATAGAGCAATCAGAAACAAATGAAATTATTAATTCAGTTTAACAATATTCAGCTGTGGTGCAAGTGCCAGAAGGCACTTTTTGTTATGAATACATCATTTGGATGGGTTACAGACCAGATTTGAACCCTGGCGTGTGCTAGGAAAATCAGTGTCAAACTACCTCAGACCAGAAGGTATCAGCAGTACATCTGGCAGCCCACAGAAATGAAAAATGTCTTTAAAATATATAAAGCTGTATAGAACTAAGCAAAAGTATGAGAGGACCTGCTTAAATGGCACTAATATGAGATCTGTAATGTATTTAATTTATTTTAGTCCTTCCCACTTGCCTCTCCCCTTAGAACAAAAAGGGGCAAAAAAAGTCACTTTTATTATTAAAGTCCTAGAAAAAAAGCAGGACAGGCTAACTCAGGGCTCCCATTAGTGAATCAGGGGAGCCAATGCCTCCAATCCAAAGTAAGTTCAGCTTTCAGGACTGTCATTTGGTTCAAGGACGGAACAGAACACAGACCTTCAAAGAGGAGCATCTCCCAGGCATCCAGCCATCCCATAAAATGAGCAAGTGGCAGTGGGAGATTTATTTTACTTAGCTTTGTTTTGCCAGACTAGCCAGAATGATCAGGCACATGCTTATGTTTCCTCCTCAGTTTTATGTAAATGTTACGGCAATCAGGGACAAGATAAAATAAAACACACCACACTGGCGAGAGCAGGTTTAGGGAATCATGAATTTCAGCAGAATATTCTTCCTTAGTTGACACCATCTGTTGCTGGTGTAGGCTTGCACAAACTCCTTCAGTAACACTGACAGAGAATTTGCTATTACCTGAAAAGTAAATCTTTATATTAACAGGCTACACTGCTATATCAATCTTGTGCCATTTTCATTTCTGCTTTCCAATATTGTGTCTCTGAGGTCTGGCAGCATTCTGGTATCACTATCAGATTCTCTATTTACTTACAGAGATAGAAAATCAGATTTCTGCTGAACTCTTCTTGACTTACACTCGCTTACATGAAAGCAAAATTAAACCTTCACTCTACTATCACAACTTTTTAGAGGAACCATTTGCTAACGAGAAGCTAGGTCAGAAAATTTGTTTGAAAATCACCTCACTTATCAGCTTCTATAGCCAGAAATTCAGAATAACAGCTGCTTTTGTTAGGCTAAGACAGGTATGAAGGAAAGATCTAAGATACTAATGGAGAGCAGGGAAAGAAACAAGGAAAAGCACCGTATCAGTCACCAACTAATAAATGCCCTTTACAGTTCGGCACTTTGATCAGTGACAAGTCAAATACTTTCATTAACTTCTCTGCTGACTTTTAACTTTCAAAGTTTCTGACTGACTGTGGATTGAGAATACTGACATTCATTCAGGTCAGGGGCTTTACATCGATGCATAAAATCCTGTATTAAGAAAACTGTATCATTTTGCTTCTGCTGACAGATGGGTCTTATATAGCTCCTTGACCCCAACTCTCTGACAAAGAATGAAAGAGATTCATAAAAAAAAAGAGAGCATTCAAAGGGAAACCCAAGAATGTTTCATTTCTAGGTTTCTGGTTCAAACTTAGGTCATAATAATAGCTACTGAATGTGTGATTTAATAACTGCACTTGCTGGTGGCATTTGTATTAGCGGGGTGGAGTTGGGGCATGAAATTATATTTTCAGAGAACTGATGCCTACTCTAAAATTGCCATCCTGGCATTATTTCTCAAGCACTAAATGGGTTTAAAACTAAACAGAGTTCCCTGTAACTCTGGAGGCAATTCTCTACATTAAGCCTGTGGTGCACACAATCAACTTCTTAAAATATGTTTATTATTAGCAGTAATTTAAACGTTAAACACATAACAGCATCCCAGCTTTAGCCTGATGCAAAATGTACTTAAGAAAACAAGGTCTTGGAACACAAGAAATGTACTTCAGAACACAAAGGAAATTAAAATTTATTAATATTCCAATTCCTATAGGTCATCCAATACCAGCAATTTATTTGCTTATATTTTAAGCTGAGGTCCCTGCCCATCATGGGTTTGCTATGCAGCTGCACAGCCTGTGGTGGCAAGTCACCCAGCTCTGCTCCACGTGACAGGCTGGCATCCCCTGAGCCATCCACGGTGACAGATTTACTCTGCAATGATATTAAGATGAGGCCACAAAAATGTTTGCACAGAGCTCACTTTATCCCACTGGCAGCATGGAATTTACTTGAGTGGCAACAACACAGAGAGAGAACATGGACTTCGGGGTTCTGCCTGAACACATCCGCCCACGGATGGTTTTGGTAACCTGTTTACATCCAGTTGAAGAACTCTGGCTTATGTGACACAAAACACTTCCATAAATGCCTTGCTGAATATGCATCCCATCACTTATTGCCAAGGCTATGCCACAGAGACCTGGAAAATTTTTAAGCCTTAGTGAATCTCATTTTGCTCTGAGAATGGCAACAGAATGAATCAAAGCAGAACAAAATTCTCCAACTATATCAATCAAGGTTGTGTAACAACAAAAACACAATATTCAAAGCCATCAGGCAGTATTTTTGCAGCACAAGATACTGCAAGATAAGATTTCTGACTGTGGAGCCAGACAAGGTTGAAAGAGGGAGATAGAAAGGCAGATACCATCCAAACCAGAAACAATCACTCAAGAGAATCAAAGGGTTCTGGGCACTGCCCAGAGCATAAACTTATGGCCAGAGAGTGGTCTGTGGGAGGGAAGTTGAAACAGAAACATGTATTCAGTATTATTTTTTTGCCCAAGTTGGTTTCTTCTGTGTTGGCTGTAGTACAGCCATGTTTTATGTCCCCCATGTCCCCTCCCCGGCTCACAGGATGAGGGTGAAGGGCAATTGCTGGCAGGGCTGGAGCTCTGGCAGAGCCACATGTGCCTCCTGAGCCCTCAGGACCTGAGGCCACCGGTGTGAGAGGCCTTGGAGGAGAGTTTACAACCAGAAAATCTAATTGTATTACTATTGCTTATTTACCCACCACAACAGCAGCAAGAACACAAGCCCAGCACATTTCAGCTCGGCAAGGTGCCCAGTGCAGCTCCCCACAAAGGAGGTGGGTGACAACATGGAAACAAAGATCTTCTTATTTTTGCTGCTTACTCTGAAATTGATAATATCACAAACTTGTCTGGCAAAAATCAAACCATTCACAACCACAGGAACAGGTTCAAGTAAAAATTACCAGAATTAGAAACATACAGAGAGTATGCATCAAATGCAGACTGGTATCTGAAATTTCTGATGATGGTTTGGAGCTCATATCCCTGTTCAACCCCTGTGTTCATTATTTCCCAGACAAAACACTCAGGTACAACCTAAAACCAGGAGACACAAATGGGTTCTTAGGGACTACTGTTACCTCTTATTGCAAACAGTAACACATATGAGAAGGGCAGCAAAATGTGAATTACACGCACGCAGAACTATTTCTAATTTTCTAAATTCTCCATCAAACATTAAATGGTCTACGAACTGGAGCCCAAACAAGGGACATGATTAACACCCAGTAAAGAAACGACACTCCTAGGGCAACTTGATTGCTTCATCTCTGAAAATATTTCAGGTGAGTTATGTGTTGGGACTAAATACTGCAAAACCTGGCTTTATATCTAACAAGAACTAATTTGAGTAAAACTTCACTCAGTTTATTAAACATTTGCATGGTGAGATTTTTATTCAAGGCTACATAAGGAAAGGTATTTGAAAATTGTTTAAATCTTATGATTTTTAATAAAAGAATAGGTTGAATCACAATAATATTAGTTATTCAAGTTGTATTTAATTTATATTTATTGGTATAAAGAGAAATTTATCTGGACCAACAGCTCAAGAGAAGAGGAAAAGAAGAAGAGGAGGAGAATGGAGAAGAGGAGGACAATAAGAAGGAAAAGGGGAAGGAGAAGGAGAAGAATGACTTGACTAGACATACTCCTTACCAAGGAAGATGAGCACATACTCAAACATTAAGAGCTTTAAAACTAATCCACCAGCAGAAATATAAGGCAGTATTTGGGGGTTCTCCCTTTCACCCAGAGGATAATAGATCTTAAAACAGTTAAAACACATCAATTAAAATGTTGTTTAAAACTGATAACAATAACAAAAAAAAATCAAATATAGCAAAAACACATGCCTGTTTTATTCAGTGGCATTTTAAAAAAGTAACAGATCAGACTCTTGCCAAGAGCAGGGAATGCAATAAGAGGTCACAGGCTGCACTTGTATGAGTGGGTGCTGTGGGACTCCACTAACTCACTGATCTTCTTAAACACAGCACAGACCCCCCACACACACCTCTGCATGGAGGCCCATTTTCTGACAGCAGCCAGGTCCAACCTCTTCATTTGAGCTGCCTGTGGGTATTTTCTGCCTTTTTTCAATATGCTGCATCAATTTTCAGCCCAAGGTATGTTTGGTATTAGGATGTCTCAGGGTACAGCCACATGAATAAATTATTATGGGCCAAACTAGCAGGTCAGCTGCCCAGCAAAACCACCTCTACTCATCATCCTTCAGTGGTGTATCGTGTGACAGATCCCAGGGACCTCGCACATTCCACAGGAAACCAGGGCCAGGAGTGCTGCTCTGAGCTGCTGACACCGTGCAAACACACACTACAGATTACTCAGTTAATTTCTTCATCTGCCTCTGCTCTCATTACTTGATCATACAACAGGATTTTAAAATTCTACTTTCACTTTTTTTTTCCCTAATACCGACCTTATGAAGGAAGCTTGCAGTGGTATCAGCTTCAAACATTAACCAGCAAAGCTGGACAACCAATACTCATTTTAAACAGAACAATCTTTTTCACGTTATAAACCCCTGCCATTTTCCCTAGGGGAAAATGGAGTGCAAGGCTGGTACCTACCTCTCCTACTGTAAACTTTTGACTTCCTCCCTTTGCACTCAAAACTCCAAATTCTGAAGCAGAAAATAAAAACAGGAAAAAAATTAAATTATACTGGAAGTAAAATGCTCTTCTTTTTTTTTTTTTTTTTTTTTTTGCCTTACTATTATCTATTTTAAAACTGAGATTTTTAAAAAATATCATTTCTCTGCCAAAAAATGTATTTTTATAGATTTCTTTTTCAGCCAGGAAAAGATGTTAGTAAAATGAGAGACAGACAGGCAAAGAGAAGAAAACTTCAAGCATGATTAAACAAATAGGGTGAGTATGTACTTTATTTTCATTATATTTTGCCTATCTCATCAAGGCATGGAAACTCAGTGATAAGAAAGTCTTCGGCTCACAGCATTTAGGGCAGTTTTAAACCTTCCCAATTAACTTTCTCCTTGTGAGGAGAGATCAAAGAGTGAGTGCTCTAGTTCAAAAATGGTGCTGAAATCCAAACCACGTACAACAGTAGCCACCAAACTCCCACAAGGCTGTCAGCAGTGTCCTTGCAGCTCCTTCCCATCAAATCTTCTCCCAGCTGTACACAGAGATCTGTCCCTCCAGGTACTTTTTCCTAAAAGACAGGTACAACCTGTATTCTCATGATCTCTCCCCATGCCACAAGAGTTGTAAGGAGGATTAGAGATATCACAAACATGTGATCCATGACCCACTGTTTGAAAGCAGATGATGCACCGTGGAATAAAGGTGCAAAGAAGGGTTGTATGTGATGCACCTCTCAGCCACCTCACCTTATCTTTACCCAGGAGCACTCTGGCCACAGAGGCTGAGAGGGCCACATCTGAACAATGTGTTCCTCAAGTCCTGCTCCAGTTCCTTCTGAAATTTGGCTGCTGTGTGCAAAAGATGGAAGCTGTAATGGGAGGTGAGTGGTTGAAAGTTGGCCACTTAAAAGCACAAGCTAGAAGAGGAGCAGGGCTTAATGATACCTGTATCAGGAATATTAAATAACCACCCCACCAGGCCACTTTGAGGTGAACAATTAGACAGGGGAATTACAAAAATCAATACTGTGGAATAGGCACAAACTTCTCAACCTTCTACAAGATCTTTTTCCAGTGATCTCCTGACCATGAGTGGTGACTTGATTGAACCCCTGTGGGCAGCAGACTCTCAGGTTTCCATTCATGTGGGTATAATCCACCCACGAGGCATCAAAAAACCCTGAGTCATATCTATGAATCAGGGTCACGAACCTCACACATGATGGAAGAGAACAGCAGCTTGGGCTGAGGGAGCTCTACCATCTTGGAAAGCTGCATTTTGAGACTCCTGTCGTAAAGAGGCAAGCCCTGAGCACTGCTGAGGTAGAGCTGAAACCAATGAACAAAAAATGTGAGCAGTAAAATCGATCCTTCAAATTGAGCAACAGGGAAAAAGACCAAGGTGATAGAAAAATACACCTGAGACCACTGGGAGGGGGAGGCTGCCTGGGGTCCAACAGGTGATCTTCTAAAAATTAACATAAATTAAAAGGTGTTAGGGATAAGCTTGTTTTGTTTGTAGAGAAATGATGCTGTTCTGTAGAATGAATGGTTTAATGAGGCACTGTCAAATGGCTGAGACACTGAACCAAAGAACAGGGAACTGTCCCCAGAGAGCAGCTGGAGCAAGTGGGTCAAACAGGTTCTGAATTGGTACAGGGAGAGACCAGGAGGGTCTAGAGAGTGGTGTCAGATAAGTCAGAGATATTTACAGGATGGGTCTCCAGGAGGTCACAATGGGAGCAGAGAGAAGTCTAAGCACATGGAAATGTCTCTGGAACCATCCCTGGGTTTGCTGTCCCTGGACACAGAAAAGACAATCTTGGTGTCCTCAACAGAAAATGTGCACTCCTGTTAAGTTTGTGTTCCTTGTATGAGTTTAACCTCCTGTGTTTGTTCCAGGAAGCAAACTTGGAACTAAGCCTGGAACAATGTGAGAGTTTCAGCTCTGGAAGAAGTTAAATAAGAATGAATTCTGTGGTAATTATTCCAGACTCATTCAGTGTCCACCATTTCCATCTGTCTAAATAAGAGATGCAGAAACTTCCAATGTCTTATCAGGGACCTTGACTGAATGCTCAGCTTTGAAAAAAACCCTTACACTCAATGAATTTTGACTGTTCCAAGCCTGAATGTTCCCATACATTTACTTCTGCTTTTTATCAGAATCCATTAGCACTAAGCATATTTATGTTTCAGCTTGGGAAAGTACACAGCAGACACACAGTAGCAGATCGTCCTTTTCTTTGTATTCCCAAAGGTCAAGGTTTCTTACATAACTTGGTAAAAAAGGCCTTTAATCTGTTAAGTTGTTTTCAAGATCCAAACCAGAAAAAAAGCACCCCCATTTGTGATGGATTCAGATGCTTTCTGCTAAGCACTTAAGCACTAGCAGTCCTGCATTGATTTATTTTATTGTTTTATTTAGTGAAATGTCTGGATACAGATATAGAGATTAAACTTTTTTTTTTCCTCATATTTACTGTGTCGCCTTCCTTGAAATGGGAACTACAAGTGTTTTGATAAATGGACTGAGAGGTTGTCTGGTTACACCACGGCTGTGTCCTTACTGAGATGCTGCTGTGTCCCCTTCTCCAGCAGTGCTGCTCCATGACTCACTGTAGTTCCTTCTGTGCCTCTCAGAACAATAGCTCACAGGGGATACAGGGCCTCAAACGAGCTACAATTTACACCACCCATTTATTTTTACTTCTCCTCCAATGATAGATACTCACTGTCACAAAATGCCAGTTTATGTGAAGATTATAAATCTTCCAGCACAGACAACCAACTGCAGGCCATTTTAAATATGTGCTTTATAACACTACAGTTTGGCTGCTATGGTAAATTAAATCTCTTAAAGCTCATCACAGTAAGAACTAACTCTCCTCAAGTTTAAAAAGAACGCAGAGATCCATGCAGCCCACTAAGCTGTTAACAGTGGGCAGGAACAGGTGCTTAGGGAAGATCACAGGAACACAGTAAACGTATAATAATTCTTTCCCAAAATGTCTTCCCAGCCTCCAGTGAGATGAAGTTCAAGCAAATTTCTGTTCTTACTTCCAATCAATTAAGTCTTCAAAAGTGACTGAGATTGCAAACAAACCCCATTTTCATGAACATTAGCTACATCTCAGTAAAAAGCTCCATTTTTGCATTAGAAAATGAATTTACTATAATGACAACTTGCACATCAATATAAGTCTTACATGAACATTGGAATTTTTTCAGTGTCTCAGAATTATTCCTTTAGCTCACAACCCTTTAACTTCAGTTCTAGTTCCTAAAAAAACATACCTCGGGTACTGCTTGCAGCATCCCATTTTAGGAGACCAGAGAGACCTCATCCCAGCCTGGAAGGTTGGGAACTGTGCTCATGGAACAGTTGTGTCACAAATACCAAAACAAACTCCTTCTCCAAATGATATTCAAGAAAAGCCCAGCAAGACCCCCATGCAAACTGTGCAGTCCAAGGAGAGCCCACTCCTTTCACTGTGCCTGGCAGAGAGCAGTAGGACGTGCTGGGCCAGCACAGTACAGGGGGTCTCCAGAAGAGCTTCCCAGCACTGACCTTTTCCCAAAAAGCTGATAAACTGTAGAAAGATCAGAGGTGGCATTTAAACAGGAAAATCGAGGAGGAGTTGCATATAAGTATTATCCCTAAACTTCTTATTTTGGCAGGAAGAATTATTCTTCCAAACCTGCAGTTCTTACCTCACTCAGTGGGAAATATTAAGGAGAACCAAACTCTTTTCAAACGAGGTCTGGTGTATTTATCTACTCTGGATGCCCTTCCCACATACCTTAAGGACTTTCTTATTTATTTATCATACAATACAGTTCATTTTAGAGATTTATTTTCCTTTTTCACCATTAGCTAAGTGTTCCTTCTATATCAGTGAAGGCCACTATCAACAATAGTATCACCTCCAGGCTCAATAAATCTTCTGCAATACCCCTGAGCTTGGAAGCAGATTTACATCGTATGGGATATGCGTTCACACACTATTTTAAACATATTTTTAAACATTTGAATAACTAAATGGGTAAATCCTGAGAACCTTACCCGGTGTTTATTCAGCCCTTACTTACTGAGACAAACTCCCAAGGCCAGAGTAAACAGTGAGAGGGGACCTCAGGCCTTCACCCCCAGCTATAAACAATGAACTCAGCACAAACTGAGATTCCCAGCTGACACTGGGAGAGAAGCAGCACTTAATGCTTCTCCCAATTTTGCTTCCAGAATGATTATATGAGGAGAGATTTAGTTTCTCCCTAATAAAACATGCCCCATCCAAGATCTTCCCCCATGCACAGCTGGAACAGCAACAAGAAACTTTGATGAAGAACTACTTGTTCATGAGATGATGAATACAATTGGAAATGGAGGGGGAAATGTCTCAGTGGGAGGCATAAAACCCAAATGCTGAAGGAATTTGCCTGACTGGGGGAACTGGAGCTGTTACGAAGAGTAAATACCATTGCATCTATACCCGCTTGGACCATGAAGCCCTCAATGCCCAGCACTCCCACAGCCCCCCTTCCATCAGAAGAGGCCTGCCTGCACAGCTTCGGTTTCGTGCTCATATTGCAAGTGGGTAACCTAAGGAAAGGCAATAATCTGACAGACTCATACAGCAGACCAGCTCACTGAACAGTATCTGAGATTTTGACCCAAATTTTCCCCCATTTAATTTATATTTTAGTTATTATTTTACAGTTATTGTAAGAAAAGGTATTGAGCAAAAAACTGAGTCCATTTTGTTCACCATGAGAACACCACAGAGCAAGCAGGCTCTTCAATAAATTCATGTCGACTCCCCAAAACCAAGATAGACAAAGAATTTGGAAGGGTCATTCATTATATATATCTATGCTTGTGATCTGAGAAAAATCTCCTATCCAGCTCTCCTTGGAACAGAACACTCCAGGAAGACACTCAGGTTTGCTCAAGATTTTGGGCTTCAGGCTAATACATCCCTCTGGGTCGAGAGAGTGATCAGATCTGGTTTTCTGCAGCCTTGATGAGAGTGTTGTACCTGTCAGATCTGATATCATCGCTTTGAAGAATACAAAAAAGGAAAACCAAAAATCTTCTGTTACAACAAAAGGCCGCCACTGCTGCTGGACTTTCCTGAGCAAAAATGGGAATATTGATACACCGACAGCAAATCAAAATTAAATTGCTTTGTCCTGTCCCTTACAGCAGAGTGATGCTGTTATGTGAATATTAATGAAGACAAATTCATCACTTCCACAGAATCACATAATCCAATGTGATTACTCCAATACAATTCCTTCCTACAAAAGAAGCAGCAAAATCCCCCAAACCCTATTAAAATATTCAGGTGTTACAGCTGAGAAATAAAGGTGCAAAGTGCCAGACTCAAGGGCTAGATCTGGTAACAGGTAACCTTCAATCCCACATTGCTTTAAGCAGAGGGGCCCAAATTAGGCAGCCCAAGACTTCCAGCAGCCAGACCAGATAAATCTTAGCAGTGTCAACGTAAGTATGTGAAAAGCTCCATCTCCCTTTCTCAGTCTTTCTAAGGCAAAACACAGGGAAGGGAGTGAGGAACAGGAGAGGAGCCCTGTTAACTGTCCTGGAAAAAGCCCAGCATAAGGCTTTATATCCATTGTGTTTGTATCAAAAACAATAGAAAATCCAAGGAGGCAGAAAACAGATCTCTGCTCTCCACATTGTTTATCATAGAGTGCAATATACTCTTGTCTGTGGTGTGCAAATGCTGTCACTTCAGAACACAAAGGAAATACACACACAGAAGCCAAAAGTTCCAGCTCAGATGTCATACACTCCCAAAGCACTGCATAGGGCAGTTTGTAAAAGCAGCAATTAAAGGAATGATAATTAAAAACATACTTTACTATGAAGTGCCTCTGTCTATCATCTAATAAAACTGGAAGAACATTCCTACTGTCTCACCCCTTCACTGTTGCAAAAAACCCCAAGACCACCAAAGAGAAGACACTGCAGAAAGAATCATAAAAACATGGAATTCTGGAATGATTTAGGTTGCAAGGGAGATTTAAGCTCATCTCCACCTCCTGCCACTGGCAGGGACACCTTCCACTATCCCAGGTTGCTCCAAGCCCCATCCAGCCTGGCCTTGGATACTTCAAGGGATGGGTCAGCCACTTCTCTGGGCAAGTGTTCTAAAGCCTCAGTATCCTAAATTTGACACCCTAATCCATGGCTCTGTGTCACATGGGGAAGTTTGCAGGTAACCAGTGTGCTGGAATTTTCAAAGCAAGTGTTTTCAGTGATGCCAATGAGACATCTCTGGAAAATCAGCCTTCATGGAGTCTCTAAGCAGAGTATTTTCCAAAGCATTCCCTCTGTCCACATCTATCCCTTGAGTCTTTGAACTCAAACGATCTGTTCACAAAAGGGAAGGGGAGCTGAATGTACAGTGTTCTGGGAACGTTACTAAGCTTTATCTAATTTATGTGCAATAGAGATTAAATTGCTTTCACATACATTGCCCTGCACAGGTTGATTACCAGGAGAGCACTGGGGTGCAAATCTTTGATGTCTCTGAACAGGCACACACTAAATAGGAACGTCCCATTCTCCCTGTCACCAAGACATACCTGAGCTTTGAATTATGTCAGGCCAGGAACAAAGGAATCTTGCTCATAACAAAAACTTTTAATAACTCGCTGAGAAAGCCTCCCTTTCATCTCTGCCAAGCTTTAGGAAAGGCTGGGAGGCAAGCAGAAATAAACATTGTACAGACTCACCACTGCTGGCTCTAATGTAAACTCTCCAACTTCCTATTTACATTTCAAGATCTTAAGCTTTGTGGTTTACTAGTTCTGCAAGTAAGTGCTTTGGGTTTTGGAGGCTGCCTGCACATGATCTCCCACCACTTCTGAAGTCTTCCTAGCTTTTATTAATATAATAAGGAGGTCAGAAAAGCAACAATCTTTTATATGCCCTGCTAGCAAAAATATTTTACTTCTTGCCTTTTAAAAACAAAACAAAGCAAGCAAAGCATACAAGGGCAAATTAATGCCAGCAAAGGGGATATTACAGTTGTGTTTGTTTCTTTTTGAAAGTGAGGATGCAAGAACACGGAACGAGACAGTTTCATTAAAAAAAGGGTGTGGAGGAGTTCTTTGAGGGACAAGTAAAAGAAGGTGGCAATTTTATGCATGTATAACCCCTCTAAGGCCATGAGCTGAAAAGGCACCTAAATAGGCTCTGTGACCTTTTCTTCATAAGGCTAAATCTGTATACACTAAGAACCTGCAGCAAGAGTCATGAAGTCAATGTGGTTTTCATTTCACGCAGCCCTCCCTCAATGTAAAACGTCTTCATTAGCTGGGAAGTCAGCACTGTAGCTGCTGCCAAATCAGTATAGAAGGGAGCAGGACTGAACTGAACGAGGACAGAGCGAGGGAGAGGCTCTTGAGACACTCAGTCATTTCTCCCATTCGAAAGACACTGGCTCTGTGACTCACGTGCAGAACAGGCCTTGCAGAAGACAATAATATTAAAAAAGCAAGAGGGCAGGCACTTATCAGTTTCCTAAAGCTCACACAGATCATTTCACAAACATGCCCAGGCTGCCCTAACCTTCACTAGGTTTGCTTTTGTTTTTATTTTTTCCCTCCTGCATTCCTCCCCCTCCTCCCTGCTCGCCTGACCCTCCCAAACCCAGCCCCTTTCCCCTGGTCAGGAGAAGGACAAATTGCTGCCTCTGCTAAGCCCTGGGTCACAGCCAGTTGGCACCGGGATGTGCTGCCCTGGGCTGCTGGCCCTGTCCCCCCGGAGACTGCACGTTCCGTGTGAGGGATGCGTGTCCCGCGGGAGGGAGGCGTGCGAGGCTGGAGTGCTCCGACCCGCTCCCCAAACACACTGCCCGGTGCCATCCCCCTGGATCAAACGGAGCTGGCAAAGCAACTACCAGCCCACTTAGCCCCTGCAAGCTTTCCTCTCATCACAGATGATTTCCAGCAGCTGAGGAGTCCCTGTGCGGTGATTACTCAAAGTCTGCTGCTTTAACAACGTGGCATGTTCTGAAGAGGAGACTCTCGTATCAGAGCCAAAATACACTGAATGCACTTGCTGGTCTGGCTCCCACCGAGATTAGAGATCAGGCTCTGAGAACACTTTGAGCCAGCATGTCTCTGCAGTCTCCTCTCCAGGATGTACTGCAAAGGACACGTACTGTGCATGCTTTGGGGGTGGAAACGTGCTTTACACTCTGTTTGTGTGAACAAAGCTGGCAGCTCGGGCGGATATTGCGGAGCAAAGAAGCTCTATTGTGTTTGCCAGTCATCACGAGAATCAAATGAACAAATTTAGAATAAGCAAAGTGGGCTGAAGTTCTTTTAGCAGAAAGCACTCAAAGGCTGGTTAGGCTTAGTGAAATAGAGTATGGGATATTCTTCCTGAAATTATAAATAGTAAACACTTGGACAGCAAAATGATCTGCCCATTTTGCTGTTTGTGTAGTTGCTCTGTCTTTTAGAACATACAGTAAATCTGAAAAGATAGAAGATAAATTGCTTGTCCCTCTCCAATTTAAAAAAAAATGACTAAATTATACACTTCAAACCACATATACAATATTGCCTAGGGAAAAAAAGAACTGTGCATCAAGCCAGGTGAGTCCATTCCCAATGCCAAGAGTTACAGAAGTAACAAAAACAAATGCAAAAGAGACTACATCTAAACTTGAAATGGTTCCCTGATAATCCCCCCAAAGAAGTATTGAGAGCTGATAAAAAAGGAATGACTGAGGAAGAACACAGACCACATCCCCGATGAAGACAGAAAAAAAAATATCAGAGACTCTGGATAGGAAAGAACACAAACCTTCTGTATTTGAGACTCAAAATACCATAAAATTCAGAACCCACCCTTCCCAACTCAGTAAGCTGAAAATAGGCCAGATAATGTACTCATCAGAAGATGCTCTGGCTAATTCCTTCAGCTGTGAATCACAAAAAGTTTTAGAGTAAGAACAACAAATAATTTAATGATGGTACAACTGTTCTGGGACAAGTGCAAAACAGAACACTGATCTCTAACTGAGATTCACCACAAAATATAAACAAAAGAGAAGATGGGGTGGTGCAAAAGAAGATCCCTGTTTTCTCTCCTTCAATATTTCTGGATCCTGCAGCTCTGTGTGCACATTCTCCTTGTCCTGCGTGAAGGTCCCAGTCTGGGTTGGAAGGGACCTTTAAGGGGCAATCTCATTCCAATCCCCTGCCGTGGGCAGGGACACCTTCCACTATCCCAGGTTATCCCACTAGCCCTGTCCAACCTGGCCTTGGACACTTCCAGGGATGGGGCAGCCACAGCTTCTCTGGGCAACCTGTGCCAGGGCCTCACCACTCTCACTGTAAAAACTTTCTTCTTAAGATCTAGTCTAAATCAACCCCCTTTTGGTTTAAAACCTGACAGAGGCAGCAGTACTGCCAAATTACTTGCTGCAAAGAATACTGGAAAATTTCTGTGTCCAAGTCCCCTGTCACACTGCTTGTCCCTGTTACTTTTCAGCTTTTGCTAACTTGCATCTGAGAGTTAACTCAATTCTTGGTGGTCTTACACATCTGCAAAAGGGCAAACACCCCTCTCTTTGGGGCTGGGACATGGGAATACAGATACCTGAGCCTGAAATCCTCCTGATCACATAAGAAGAAAAAAAAAATTTTGAAACATTTAAATATCCCATAAAGCCCTAGGACACTGACAGCAAGGCAGGCTTTTAGGGAAACCAATTACTTTATTCCCAGAAGTTAGGGCATGTCTGTTAGACCCTTGCAAACTATGAGTTAGGAGTGACATGAGAGCTCCTATTTCAGGGCCTCAAACCTGGTATTTTGCTGGGAGAAACTACACACATTTTGTGCAGTCACCATGGCTACACAGGGAAAGTCTCCTAAAAGGTTCCAAAGCTAAGTGTGGGTGCTGGAGCCCAGAGACCCCTTCTGCAAAACACGATGAAAGCAGCCCACTCAGAAAAGTCATCTGTGAGTATCCACTACTGGAAAGGATCACCCACGGATCAAACCTGCAGGGATGAGTCCCAGCCCTAAACCAAGGGACAATCCTTCACAAGTGCAAGGACAGCTTATTTGCCATTCCACATGCAAATTCTGTCCATGACTTTTGCTAGGGCAAGGGAGGCAGCAGAGAATCATGTAAAATGAATAACTGTCCAAAAATATTCAGAAGACCATCTTTTCATTTCTTTCTCCTCATGGATAATGGATGAGCCCTGAGGTGGCAGTGACTTTGAGAAACTAACAACTCAGACCTGGACTGGGATCAATAACCTAATTACAACATGCATTCTGCTGCTTTCATGAGCTATTCTAATATCTCAAAGAGACATGAAATTCTTTGTGTGTGTGTGATTACCCCAAACTGTCAGTGGTTAATTCCAAAAGGGTATCCTCACTTAAAAATGGCAGTTCTACCACAAATTAAACTATTATAGCCATGAGTAAAATTAGGTTCCACATTTGTACTTTCTAAAATATCAAAGGCACGATTAGTAAAGTCTTTTGTTTAAGATCTTCAGAGTCCTGGAGGTAACGAAAACTGGGTCAAGGAGTAGTTTCTCTCAAAGTTTAAAGTCAATGCTCTGTTCAAGCAATACCTGCTCCTGTGACTCACAGAGTATTTGGTGTAGAGAATGGAACTACTGTACCAACACACACACCCCAACAGTAGTACCACTGCCCTCACCAAAAAAGGAGGAAGGGGGTGAAAAGAAAGGCATAGCAGATGATTTTGAACAGTTTCCTGTTACGGTCCCTGAAAGAAATCCAGCCGTACTTTCTCCCTGCTTTCTGTTTGCTGAATTTCTCCTGACAGTTGGCTCCTTCGTTTGCCAGAACCACAACAAAGGACGGCCTTGAGTTTCCACACAGGCCATTTTCTCCCTCTCTCCTCTCTGATCATCTCACAAAGGTATTATTGTTGCTGGTTCACTGGGGCTCAGTGCACCTGAGGCACATCAAAGGCACTTTTTAGTGCCCGCCTGACCACACAGGTCTCTCTCCCACTGCATTAAATTAAACTCGATGATTAATCTCTGTAGCCCTGAGGGTCCCCTGGTGCACACAGAGAGAGAAAATATATATTTCTATCAAAACACAAGTATAATATACTTTCATTTTATAGCCCTAATTAAAAAAAGGAACAGCTAATTTCAGCCAAATGCAGCTGCATATAGGTCTCATTAAAACACAAATACAACTGCCCTGTGTGCTGTACGTTCACTTCATGCAGCCTGTGCAGGTAATAGATAAAAGAACAGTTAACTAAAGTCCTTTCACAGATTGAATCCAGAGAAGTTTAGAACTTACTTACTGTCTGCTGGCTACAGATTGTTATACCTCTGTGCAGATGAGTGAAGGAAGGCAGTTACGGAAATGATTATAAAATGCTGAGTAGTTGCATTCAAATAAAAATCCACTTAAATCTAGCCAAAAACTGCACAAGCATCTATTCCTGTGTTTGCATTGAAGTGATTAAGAGCCTTAAAAGGTTCTACCTTGTGCAGTCTGTGTTCAGCTTTGGGGTTGCTTTAATGACAGAACATTGACATGGACTTTCTCGAGTCCCTTTAGTTCCATGAGCATTTTTAATGGAGCCACATCTCCCATGGTTGTGGAGTATGCACACAAAAAGTGCTGGAAAAGTGTCAATGCTGATGTGCCACGCTCTAGTCTGGGAAGCAAAACAATCTATACTTGTGAACTGGGTCTAGTTGGAACTTACTAATGTACAAATACTGAAAATTAATAAATAACCACACACATGTGCTCCTACAGGGCTGGTTGTACTAAAGGAATAAGCTGGAGCCAGGTGGCCCATTGCCAGCTACTCAACACTGCCCTTAGACCTTTGGGGGAACCTGTCTGTGAGCTCCTCAGCTCATTTCAGTCCAGTATTATGTCTCCATTAACTCAACTCATTTTAACAATTTAAACTAACTCAGCTAAATGAAACAGGTTAGGAAGAGTTCACTCAAACAGCTTCTACTGAAAGGGCAGAAACCTCCACCAAAAACCTGGAAATAATGAAAGTAGTGGCAGGCTCAAAGGGCGACTCCTTTCCCCAGGGCTGGTACCTGCAGGTGCCCCACCTGCCCTGTGACACACACAGAGGTACCAGTGGAATTTTTCAGAGGCAGAGCAAGCCAAGAGCGATGGAGTTTGAGGCTTGAAACTTTTGTTTAGGAAGGACCCCAAATATATTCCACTTTGTCTACAGGATTTAAGCTCTTGTTCAATGCTCTGCTTCACAATAGTGGGATTATTCACGTCTTTAAATTCAATCATGTGCTAAAATGCTTTGCAGAACGACAATCCATGTGACGAGATCACCCTTTATTCACGCTCAAGATCACCATGGATTCACGCTGTTACTACAGAGACAACTTAACTTACTGTTACGCCTGATGTTTTATTATCAGCCTCCTTTCTTTTCCTCTCCTGCAGCTTTCTCCATGAAGCATGTTAGTCCTCTCTAACACCTCTAGCACTCCCCGTGCCATTTGCTCCTTTTGGAAAAATCCAAGTTATAGTCAGTCTAAATTTAAGACCAAAATGAGTTTTAAATAAAAAACGGGGCAGAAAAGGGTACTTATCTAAATGGAATGCTCTCAGACTCATACATTTTAAAACGGTATAAATTTCAAAAGCAGACACTAAATTTTAATTGCAATCTCAGAGAAAGCTTTTGTATTAATTCGCTGAGAAAAATTAGCAACGTGAAAATTGCTTATTGGGGGTTTTCTTTCTTTTTAGTCATGATAAGTATCATAATTCTATACATCATGGCAATTTTCAGAGGAAGAAGGATTTATATTGATTCAGGCAAGAGGTGGGGGAGAAGGGCTGTGACTGAAGACGTGCACTCCTTCTCCAAAGCCACTATTCTGTAACACATTAGTGACAGGCTTGTCACAGATAACTCAGGCTCAGAGTCTTTGGCTCAGATTTCAGGCTGCTCTTTAAGCCACTCTGGCATTGTGGTTTTTACTTTCCATGTCATTTTTCAGTATTGATTTCTACTACTATTAAAGTTCTTGCCTAATAGCAAATGCACGGTAATTTATAATTAATATCTGAAGGAAAAGATAGAGTTACCAGAAAAAATTCAAGGGAAAGGAACTGGGTGAGAGGGACAAAGGTCACTCTTCCCTTCAGAAACATAAGTTAGTATATTCTGTACAAATCAGGACACAAAACCTACCCCCATGTGGCACGAAGATGTTCCACAGATCATTGCAACTCGGGATGTAATCGGCTGGTTCTCACATGGCAGGTTATGTCCTTTCACATCTGCTCCAATTACTCCTATTAAAATAAAATTAAAGTTCTCTTTTAAAGAAGAACAAGCCACCCCTCACCAAACAGAGCTCTTCTGCACACAAATGATTGCTAAATAATCTGACACAACTGCCACAAATCAAGAAAGTCTACTTAGTCATTGAAGAAAAGTATTTTACCCATCAGATTAAAATTTTTATTCCAGATACAAGGACACAAGATCATTTCCTCTACATTCACGGTTATCATCACGATTTTTCAGTGTTATTTTGCCTGTAACCTGACTTTATTCTCTTAGGTAGCAGCTGACATGCAAAGTAAAGAGCGCCCTGCTGTAATGGCAGGCTGCAGATGTGTTTATTTGTTCACAGTTTATCATACACATCCCAGATGATGTGTTTTGTCAGGGGATGAGTTGGAGAAAGGGGTAACTTGGCAGGAGACTGGAAGGCTGCCAGCTTTGTTGTCTTCACTGCTGCTGCTCTTCTGTCTGTGTCAGAACCATCTGAAGGGAGATTATTCCTTCCCTCAGAGGAACTGAGCTTGGCTCTGAGGAGCCTCTGCGTGCAGGACAGGACAGGACAGAGGACAAACTCAGCAACACTCAGGCTGCAGCAGAAAATATACCCAGGAGATGCCAGAGAGGTGCCAGGCAAAGCTACAGCCAAGCCTCAGAACACATCACATCCTACTTGATTCACTCCATGGGAGGTTACAGTGGGAATCCTGCCCTCTCCTCCTCCCCTCCCAGGCTGCATTCTTGCACCACATTGAGCTGTGCCCAGCAAAATGCAGCAGCCCAACAAGTGACATTCTCTTAGTTGTCTTTTTTTTCCTCTTGAATATCACTTTTCAACTGGCAAACTGGTCACCAGACTGTTCACTGCATTTGCATCTGCAGTGCTCAGTCAGGATCCCAGTTTGCCAATGCTGCCAAAAAAATCCTTTCCCCTCAGTGTAGAAGGACCATGAAAGCACTTGCTGGACACTGTGAAGGATGCCAAGTGCTGTGGCTGATTCATATCCTGCATTTCATTAGCACCTTCTTGTTTAGGTCACCACTGCAACATTCTGTTATCAAATCAGTCTGCTGGGCTTTTTCTTACTTTCAGTGCCATGGTTATCCTGGTGTTATCATGGTTGGAAGTCATCTAAATAATCAGAAAATTAGGGGCTAAAATTTTACAGTCTTCAATAAATACAGAAATCATTATCTGTCCTTACGCCCCTTTATCCTTTAATTATGTGGCAGCACAGCTGTCATGCAGAGAGGCAGGAACAAGAGAAAGCCAAAAGTAAGGTTTCTACCTCATGCTCTTTTTTTTCACTGCTCCAACATGATATGTATGAGTTCATATTAGGAATTTTGGATAGAGTTGTCTACAACACTGTATTAGAATTTCTAAAGCAGCTAAAAATCTTGTTCACACTTGAGAGGGACCAAATCTGTGAAACTGAATTGTTAACATATGTCATAAATGCATTTTCATAAACAATACAAAATTAAGGACTCCTTGTTTAGATATTTTTTAATCACTAAGAAAATATACATTCTACAAAACAGGCATTCTGGGCCTTTTTGGAGTTTTTGAGGGTGGCTTTACTAGCGTTTAGAGTTGCAAGAGTCTTCCTGTTTTGTGATTAATTGAAGTCAGAGAGCAAACGAGTCCAGGATATTCTCATAACAATGAAAGCTTCGATATTTTATTAGCTAAAAATAATATAATTGCTGTTATAAGTCACTTTCACCTCTCACATTTTTCATAGTCCAAGGGAGACTCAACATCTTTTGGAGTCTCATAAAAGACACTAAGGACGAGAAATGTGTACAC
Source organism: Pyrocephalus nanus (assembly GCA_038380795.1). Taxonomy (NCBI): domain Eukaryota; kingdom Metazoa; phylum Chordata; class Aves; order Passeriformes; family Tyrannidae; genus Pyrocephalus; species Pyrocephalus nanus. The sequence continues at coordinate 10,637,340 of CM076269.1, read as the reverse complement.
CCCACAAAACATAAGTGAGATTTTTAGGAAAGGAGGCAATGTTTAGCATGTACACTCCTGGATCTCCTCCACAGTGACAAGGTATTTTAGATACAGCACAAAATATCTGAAACAAAACTCGTATTTTAGCAGAAAATCATATTTCAGTTCAACCTAGAGAAAAATCCTCTTATGAGCAACAGATTCCCATTGAAAAATACTGTTTTAATAACAGTGTAACTTCCTGAGGTGAAGGAACTATTTTTTTTCTGAACTATCAAACTAAATAACCTCAATTTCCTGCTGAAAAATTTAGACCGAATCTCTTTGTTACTGACTTCATTAAGATAAGGCCAAACAACACAGTAAGAAAATGAAGCCACTGAACCTACCAAATACATTTCAACACAGTTGAAACTGGGCACATCAGAATATGATGCTGGAAAAGAAACAAAGTCTAAGCATCAGGCCTCAAAGCCTTGAAGCACGAATCACTTCTAAAACTAAGACAGAAAACAACTATGAACAAGCCTCAGACATGAAGCTTCTCCCTCAGAATGTTACTTTTTTTATTTTTCTTGCCTATCCCCAAAGTTTTGAGCAACACAAGATGCAAACTCTCAGCATGCTGGAGTTGCAACAGAATGGTAATTCGGCTTTGGAATTCAAAGTGGAACTAGCAGAAGTTAACAACTTGGAAATTCAGCTGAAAAGACAAATAACGGTGACAGCTCCCTTCTATAAACAGACATACAATATTAGCAGTTATTGGGATGACTTTTTTAATTATTTTTTTTTAAATAATTGGATAAATAGTTATATAGTTTAAATAGTTGGATAAAAACAGGCTGTGAGAAAAACAGGTTTCTAAGGTTAATTGAATACATTTCCATCTCCAAGAACAGTAAATACATGAGTGAGTACCTAGTCCTCCAGCATGTGCATCAATGAGAGATGCTGCCACTGCAATCCCTTCGGGGAGACCCAGATCTTTGGCAGCTTCTGGCGTTAGACCTTTTCCAACGGCCTCTCCAGGAGACAAGACGTGGTTTCCTGGGCAGACACGAGAAAAACCAAACACCTGTCAATTTACTAAACAGAAAAACCAACGTGTATGTTATTACAAGAACTCCCTTCCTCTCCCTCAAGTCAGCCTGGCATACATAAAACAAAGAAGTGCATCAAAGAACTCAGTGGGATGGAGAAGGATCTTTCATTATCTGTCTGTACATTAAACACAACCAGGCTGGATCAGGCTGTCCCACAGCAATCTAGAAGTTCAAAAGCATTCAATGTCCTATCTTGCTACAGAGAAACATTTCACCACAAGCAATTAAATTCTGCTTGGCATCTTCCCAGGAGATATAAAATGCAGAAATCCCAGATTCCTGGGGCAGTTGCTGCCTGGGCTGCCTGAGCCGCTCCCTGGGCACAGGAAGGAGATTCAGCTCAGTCCATGCTCACAAATGAACACTGCACCTGTTGCACAAGGAACAGGCCAATTTTTTTTTCCACTTCCATCCCTTCCAGCAGTTATTACTAGGAATAATGTGGCTATAGCAACAGAAACTCCGAAAAAGAAACTGGCTTAAGCAGCAAATTCCTCCTATTGCAGCTGTATTTCCTCACAGACTTAAATAATGCCTTTTTGAGCCTTCCCTGGCCTTGTGCAGTGTGAAGAAGGCAGGGAACACAACCCCTCCCTCCCAGCCCTGTCACTGGGGAGCCCAGGGGCAGGTCCTGCCTGCATTTCCCTCCACTGCCATTACACACATCCAGTTGTGTCTTGTGAAAAGAGACTGTTCCAATAATTAAATCATGATGATAGAGGCTGCTCAGACCTTAGAAGAACAAATCTAGATTCATTAAACTATCAGAATTTAAGGACACCCCCGAGAGCCTCCTCTCAGGCTGCTGATAACCTCAGCCAGTGAGACCAGCAGCTCCTGGGAATGCACACACTCCACTATCTAAAGCTTTGGGGATGGGAGGCAGAGAAAGGCTCAGTGGGAGCTCCCAGACATCTCCCTGCCAGTGCCAGGGCTTTTAGTACATTATCTGTAGCATTTACTAAATTCAACACATCTGGGCAGAGTTGGCAGAACTCCTTTTTAAAATACAATCTTATTTTCAGGGTCAGTTCTATTGAGAATGTTACACCTAAAGCACACTCTGACGTTTGGAAAGGACACAATGATCCTCCACAACAGACATTAATTTAAGAGGAATCATAACATATCAGGAATACACTAATGCCCATGAGCATCAACTTCTAGAAATGCAGTTATACTGCCTGTTAGATGAAAAGATTATGGTATTAAATTCACAGGTCTTCAGTTTTTCATATCACTTTGTCTTTGCTTTAAAGATGTTGGTTCTTCAGTTTAAGAAGTCACATTCCCTTTCTGGCCACTTCCTGAGGGATACAGTGTATGGAGCACTTTGGGATCACACAGCACACACAACTTCATGGTATGAACTTCATTTCTCCAAGAACTTCTATTCCATTGACAGTCACACACCACTGTGCCTGAAATTCCAGGCTGAATCTCACACTAGAAACTTAAAACAAGTCTATATAGCCCAAATTTTTGCACCTGACCTTGGTTTATATTCAAATACTGGGGGCAATAACCAAGCTTATACAGAAGGATGTGATAACGTTACATAACCTCCTCACAGGACAAAAAGTCTGTATTTTATCAATTTTATACTTCATTAATTACTTACTGTAAAATCAAAACACTGTTCTAGTTTTTTCAAGAGGTATATCTTTTGCATTTTTTCCCAATAAGTTGGAGTCCAGGATGTTTCTCTTTAAGAGAATTCTGTATTACCTTTCTGGCTTTACTTAAGACCTTGGAGAAAAATACCAGTAAACCAAAGCTGTTTGCTTCTTCTGACATACAAAGACCCTGCAGGTGGGAGGAAGTTCAAAAGAGTTCATGCGGCTAAACCCACATCTTTTTCTTCAGAATCAGTTGCCTGACCTGAAAGCACACAAACATGATGTATATACAGCATGAGATGAAGTTAACTTGAAATAAAACCTCTTTTCAGGCACTCCATTCCATGGCTGACTTGTTTATATCAGTCATACAAGGCAAACATTTCAGTGTCTAATTACTATACTCCATTTTAGAGATCAGGGCTACTATTACACAAAATCTTTTCCTAGCAGCTTCTCACTTACTGTACTTCTACTTAATAAGTATTGAGGGAGCAATTTCAGAGGTAAAGATAATCCTCTCTTCTACAGCAGCAGCAGAAAATGAACCTCTAGATTCCTTTGGTACTGGTTTGACATCAGAACGACCAGCAGCACTGTTGTCCCACACGGCAATAAAGTGTGTGAGAACATGCAGGGATGGGCTTCTTGAGGATGCAGCACAATCATCTTGTATTTTGAACAAAATAATTAATACTAGAGTCTGCCCCACATGTTTTAGGAGTCAAAGTACACCTGAACAAATATTCCTTGACTGAAAGCACTTCCCAGCAGTCAGAAGTCACCCATGACAGGGATTGCAAAGGAGAGTCTCCCGAGACACCCAACAGCCAGCGAGTGAGGAAAGGAGGTGCCAGAAAATGGGCACACAAGGAGGGGATTCTGACTCTGTCCCTCTACTTCATTCTTCCAGCTTTAGAGATCAATGAAAGCTCTGCTACACCCATACAATGTGTTCACAAGGAGCTTTGTAAAAGGAAAGGAGCAAGATCTGCATGGCCACTCTTTCTGCATCACAGAATTTGCCTCCATACTTACACAAGTGGGAAAAAATATGTGGAATGGACACTGAACCACATGGGTAGAGACCTGGGAAGGGAATTGTATTTCTCATGGTTTAATCTTCACTGAAAAACTAGAAAACTCAGCTAAGCAACAGTATTAGAATCAGTAAGTGTAAAGTTATTAAATGATAAAATAAAACACACAAAAAGTAATCAGTGAGGAGCCACAATTAAAAGTGAAGTGTTTGAAACTGTATTCCAGTACTAGACTAGGAGGGAGGGAACAGATTCTTACTTGAGTAAAACACAGCAGCTTTAGAAATCAAGGGACAGATACTATAAACACAAAGGTATTGTGCTGCTACACACCAGCAATTCAGAGCAGGTGCTGCCACCTCTAAATCCAACCTGTCAGGGAAAAAGAAGCTGTGGGAGGGGAAGGGAGGGAAGTGAGAGCTGCCTGCACAGAGCCGGGCAGTGAGAGCAGGGCAGGAGGCTGCATAAAGGAGGCACTGAGAGGCTCAAAACTCCTCAAGGCTCCTGCCAAAGTAAATGTATCGAGTCCTTTGTTTACAGTAGTCTCCTGTGCAAGTCATTTACCTTTGCTATAATGACTTCCAAAATTAGACCTAAGCAAACAAACCCATAATGGCTGAAGCTGGAGGACTTTCTGTTTCACATTCGTGCAGCTGTCTCGCTAATGCAACGCCTTAATCCACAACCTTTCATTTGGGACGAGACAGGCTATTTCCAGCTATTTTTTCCCCTGTAAAGCAGCGAGTTTACAAAAGGAAAAAGCTGTCTGAATCTCTTCCTCCTCTTTTATCCTTCTTCGAAGACTTATGTTAGAATTTGCTATGATCAAGCTTTGCCTAAAGAATTTCTGTGCTACTAAGGACCCTCTACCTTTTTAGGTGGTTCCCACAGGAACCAGCTATTTACAAAACACAACACACAAGGCAGATAATGCATCTTCAGTCAACTTTAGTGATCAAAATACACTGTACTGGCTTACTAATATTTAACAGAACGAGGTACTTTAGGATGTAGCCCTTTTTAAAACAACAAAGCCGAGCCCAGCAGGGGCCCAGCTGACTCAGCTGTGATACACTCACCCCAACAGCTTTTCATGTATCACAGAGAACAGGGCTGCACTTCACATGCACTTACATTTGGCTGTGTAAGTGCTTAAAAATTCAAAAGGAATAAAATCCAAGGGTGAAGTCCCCGTTCTTCACTAACTTGACCCAAGCAAACTTGAATTATATATCAATCCCTTGGTGAAATCCCAGCAGCCTGAGAAAGAGATCCAAATGAATGGTACATCCCATCCCCATTTCATAGCCCCCAAACTGGATAACCTCAATGCTTTCTGATTTAAAAGACCCTTCAAAAACCAGATATCCTGCTAAATAAGTGATATCAAACATGTACTGAAGAAGTTATCTAGTTAAACAAAACGGTGCTAAATAAGCACCAAAGGAAACGACCTCAGAAAAAAGAAGCACCACCCACTCAAATGGATCTTGTAATAGGCAGTGTAAGGGATTTTCCCCTTTGATGTTTTATTCATTACAAAGCATGGAGACAAACTCCAATTTTTGTATTGTATAATAATCTCGCAATGCCAAGAGTTTGTAAACAATAAAAATAATATACATCATTTCAACCTATCTCATACATAATACATTGTCAAACATCCCTCTCAGTTACATACAACACTCACATCTAACTGAGATGTGAATGTTTGCCTTTCTAGAATTTTTAACCCAGCTGAATAGCCAAAATAGTGCTAAGATCAGAAGGAACCAGGATAATGAAGCAGACTATAAAATTATAATACTAATTTTTTCTTAGGACTGAATGCCTGGTGGATGAAAGATGTTAGAAACAGTGACTTTGGGGCTTTTTTAACCTGCAAACACCCTCCACAAAATTTCCTGGTTGGCTGTTAAAGACTTTAGAATTTGCACTGAGGAAAATCAAACAAAAATGTGATATTATACGATAGGTAACATAAAAGTGAGAAAAATAGTTGGTTAAACAAAACCCCTTTGACTTTCTTCAGTTCAAAATCCATCTCTGTCTACAAGAGCTGTCACAGGCGCTTGAGGCAGATCTACTTTGGGTCCTTTCCATCCCAGTCTCCCACACAGCCAATGCCAATCCCCTCCCTAATGTGTAAGGAGCTCAGGCAGACATATTAGGTTGCAAAATATTGACAAAATCAAGCAACCCATGTGCAGGCAGGTCCTGGTTGATTAAGCTGAACTGTAAATTGGTGAGTAGACCATTGGTGCCAACTTCAACATGGGCTGCTTCCCCTTCTCGGCCCAAGAGAGGAGAGCTGCTCCCTGGATATATGACAAGCTCTCCTGGTTAAAGGTCAGAAGAAAAAGAGAATGAAGCATTCTGCATCACTGGATCGTTGGAAATGTCATGATGGACGTGACTGAGTTTTCTTGCCCATATTTCAGTGAAGCAGAGCAGAATGAACATCTCCTGCAGTGCCTGGTTCACTGCTCACTGCTGACAGGCCTCTGGCTGCACAGCACATACCTTTGATGTCTTACTAGAGGTGTACAATATATACTTGGATGTCTTACTAAGTAACTACTTGCAATGTATTTGCATCCAAACTCAGCTACCTTATCTTGTTATTTGTTGCAAACAATAATATCAATAAGCTGATAATTTACATTTCTGGCACTTTACAGCACAATATTCCTCAGGGTTTCTCTAAATACAAATATTATCAGTGCAAATGACAGGACTACTGATGTACTTTCAGAGGTGTTTTGGTTTGGTACAGTACACTAAGATTGTACAGGCATTTTAGCTTGTATTAATTACAGATTATTACCTTAAAGAATTATTTTACTGGATATTTTTTAATAATTCACATAATAACAACTCCTCTTCAAAGAAATAATTACCTTTTTTTCAGAACTGAAAGAAATGACAGACTAAAAATAACCTTATCAGTTACTGAAAGAGCACTTCTGAATCTCCCAGCCAAGTTCACACAGTATCCAGCTCTAATATCCGTACTGAGAAGATACTGATGCACTCTGAAGGGTTCAGAAATGAGTCAGGAAAACAATTACAAGGATGGAGAAGTCTGACAGTTTGCCCAAGTGTTTGGGGGAGAAGTCTCAAGCAGCTCAGTGTTTTCGTGGAACACAGAAAATTTCAGTGTGTGCAGGTCAAGCGTGTCCCTCCGTCTGCCAGGAGGAGGAGGAGGAAGTCAACCTTCAGATGAAAAATAAAGTGTGTTCTTTAATTAATTCATTCATTTTGAGACATGACAGCAGCTAACAATCAACAACCTGTAAGTCTGAAGTGGGCTCTCCATCACAGGAAATTATAAAATCAAGATTGATTCTAAGATACACTTTAGGCTACTTCAACATTCATTTTAAGGAGTCCAACAGCCTCTGACTTGGAGGAAGTTGGCAAATTGTTTGAAATAGTCCTTCTGGTTTTGTGAATCCTCACTCATAAAGCAGACACCACTGTTTTAAAAGATATCTCAGCGTGAGGCTGAAGCCAAAAAAAAAGAAGATGAAGAACAAATCGAGCTCAGGGGGAGGAAGAGTCAGGTAAAATGAAGAAATGGCCCAGCACAATTCTCAGAAATGCATTTTTTTCTTTCCATTCTTTTTAGAACTGTATGAAAAATAAGAAAAAGGATAATATCTCATAACTTTGAATATTAAACTATCACAACAGGCTCAAAGTTTCTATGACATTTAAAAATATAAATTCAAAGAAAAAGCTCCTAGTTTTCATACCAGAAAGCTCACAAGTCCCCAGTGTTGCCAGAGTAGAAGAAAATGTGATTCCCCAGGCAGGCAAAGTCTGAGACCAGAACTCTACAAGCGGACAGTAGGAAATTTCTTTACTCTTATTTTTTGAAAGATCTAAACTTCTACCATGAGCTGTCTAAGCTATGACAGATGAAAGGACAGCACGCTTCTTGCAGCAGAGAGGAGGCAGAAAGGGAAAGGAACCACCTGCCAGCAGGACTCAACCTGATGATAAGCAGAGTGAATGATGGTCCCTTTCCCAGTGGAAGAGGAATGGGAAATGACACCCAGGAAACACTGTGAAGAAACTTGAGCCACCCAAGTTCATCCCATTAAGGAACAGTTACTGGAAAGAGGAAGAATATCTCAGACTAGAGAGCAAAGAGAAGGCTTGGAGGTGGTGGGGGCAGATCTTATCCATGCGTGTATCAACACCTGGCGGGAGGGAGGGAGTAAAGGTGATGCAGCAAGACTCTTCTCAGTGGCACCCAGTGACACTACAAGTGGTGACACACACAAACTGAAATACAGGAAACTGCACTTAAACAAAAAAAAATGTTTTTCCTGGGGAAAGGTAGTCAAGAACAGGTTGCCTGGGCAGATTTTAGAGTCTCCGTGGTTGGAAATACTCAAAACTCAAGTGGACACAGCCCTGAACAACCTACTGCAGGTGACCTTCCTTTGAGCAGGGGGAACTGGACTAGGTCATTTCAAGATGGCCCCTCTAACCTCAGCTATCACAGGAACGTGTAGCTTTTCTGAGAAAAACTCCCTCTAACTCCTTATTGCTGAATTATGTATTACAAAATAATGCCTGAAGCTCTGAGGAAGGAGAGACCCAAAAACCTCTTTGCACTGGGCCAGTTTCAGCTCCTTTACAGTTGCTACAGCTCTTGGACAGACTGGAATGACAGGAGGCCAGAAAAATGTTAGCATATTTGGAACACTCTTCACTTGTAAATTCCATGGATTTTGACAGCATGTAAGTGTCAATCTCCTCTGATTCATCCTTTCAATTTTGTTTGAAATTGTAATGTGTTGTAATTTATTGGAGAGAGCAAGAGACCAAAGAAAGACAGATAAAGGTATCTCATACTTAAGAGAATCCCTTTACCTATTATTCTCTACTATTTGCAGGGAATTTTAAAGCTTCTTGCTGCAATCCAGGTTTAGGAAGAACTGGTAGCTACAATCTGACCTGAAAAAAAAAATCATCCTCCCTTTCTCTCAGCCTTCAAGGAAATCCCTCATATACTCCAGAGCATCTGGCATCAAAGGCCTTGGAAGAGATAGAAAACTGGCAGAACAAATGGATTGACCATTCCCTTCACAGCTGCTGTAGCATTAAGTTAACACTTATTTAATTCTCCCACCCTGACTCAATCTCCCATTTTCAGCCCAAATGCAAATAAATGAACAGAACTTCCAAGTATTAAAACTGATCACTTCTGACAAAATACAAAACCTAAGCAGACTCTATTAAAGTGTAAAAAGTGAGATATGCAGTATCATTATTAGCTCTATATATGGAAGGAGACACTGGCACATGCAGGAATATAACTATTCCTATAAATAACATGTTTTCTGCATTATCAATTTATTAATAAGTACTACAAATGAAAGAGCATTAGGAAACAACACCTAGTCTCCCAGTTACGTAGATCCTTCTTTTCAGGACATTCAAAAGTGTCCAGGAACATGAAAACATGAAGCCTGCAGTCCCCAAATTCCTAGACTGAAGGCAAGAGTTAGAGCTGCAAGGTGCTGGGGCTGTAAAGCAAATCCCCCTCCGTTCAGTAACACCTGTTCTGCAGTACCTGCACTGTTCAACATCTTCGACCCAAAAAAGACATGGTATAAAATATTACCATTCCATAAAAAAAAATCATTATTTGGTCCCTTAAGTAGCCCCTGAAGTAGAAGGCTGTGGTGAAAATTTATCAGGCATTTCCCTCCAAATGGAACGTACACTCCAATACCCAAAGAGGTCCGTAGGACATGAAATTTTAACGGAATTGTTAATGTCTTTCTAGGTTTTATAATACCACAAAGAGATACTCATCGTGTGCTTCCACCACAGCAGATAAATGCTAATGTCTGTAGCACACAACACTTTCAGAGTGGTTTTGAACACAAGTCATCTTCTACTCTTGTTGGGCAAATTAATGGGATCAATAAATTTTGTAGTATCTCCAGATAAGACACTTTACCTTCACAAACCTAATCAGTAAATTCACAGTGTACAGAAGGGACCACAAACAACTTATTATGTGGATTCCCTGAAAGGTTGGTCTGCTCTCAGAAACGTAAAATGTCAAAGGCCTGGGAATTTTCAGATATGAACCCACGCCTTGATGTGGGAAAGGTTTGTGGAAGATCCTAAAGGTCAGATGTGAGGCTCTCCCTTATCAACAAGGTCATATGTTAAGTTAAACTGAAACCAAGAGGAGGGCACTCCCTGGAACCACAAGCACCACTCTGATTACAGTAAATATATTTTCAAAGGGCAAGAAGTTTAAAAAGTGATGTTTAAAAGTGTATTTATCAGAATAAAGAAATATGTCCACTAAAGAAGCTGTGCTCAGTTAATTTCTTTAAGTACTTCCAATGGCATGAAAGTTAAAGCTACTTCAAAAAAAACACTGTAGTTGTAACTATTCATCTATAGTTCCCTCTGATTGGAAACAATAATGATTTCACTAGACATTAAAAAAAAAAAAAGTCTTTTCTGCCTCTTTTAAACTGTTAAACTCTGTATTTACTTTTGTTACAGTAAGAAATTTTTGCTAATTTTATCTTGTGACATTTTGCTTTGTTTAGAAAGAAATGATGATTCAAAGCCTGCTAATCTTTAAGAGAGATACGTGAGAAAAATGCCATTATCTGTCTTTGCAAGGGGAACGTGCAGGCACTAAAATGCACCCTTGTATTTGAGCTAAGCAAACCCTGAGCAGACAGACACGGCCTTAGACAAGCTTGAGAACAGAAAAGGAAATTCCACTAGAATGACTTCAGACCTGTCAGGTTTTTGGTTTTGTTTTCATTTTAGGAGGAGGGTTTGAGCATGTACAATCTCCCTTCAACCCACTCCTACCTGGGTTATCTGACAAGTTCGAGTTCCTTAATCCACAACTCAGCTAAACCCACTACTTCAAATTCCTCCCTGTCAGCTGGAGTGAGTTCTGCTGTGCCTCCTGGAAGCACACACTGCCCATATGAGGTACTCACACAAATTCCCTCCTTTTGGGTGACAGGCTGCAGTTCCAGCAGCTGAGCCCATTCCCTTATGGGGCAGAACCCTGGAGCAAGATTATAAATACACCTTGATTGAGGTGGTGCAAGGTGTGATCCTGTGGCACTTGAGGGCTCCTGGCAGGAAGTCTGGGCAGGGATGGTGCCTCACTACCAATGTCAGCGCTGTGGGACTTGTCCACTCACCAAGACCATTCCAGCTGCAGTTTGGCCAGTGTTAGATAGCACTTCCCTAGTAGGTAGATCTACACTGATTGATTTAAACTCAGTAGAGGAAAGCTGAGCTGACTTAGAGTGTTCTTCCCAAGTCTAACACTGAACACTCATTAAAACAACTCAAATCCCCCAAACATTCATTGGAACAAAGTCACCATTCCCATTTCCCCACGTTCAGGGACACTGGTAAGATATGGGGTGGCAGAAAGCAAAGCCCATCCAGAGCACACAACACTGTGGAGCAGCTTCTGGGCAGGGAGTGAGGGGCTTTGTTTTCCTTCTGAAGCCAAACCCTTCCAAGAGACTCCAGCAGGCGCAGTGTAGGAGATAAAGGAATGAAGTGGTTGCTATCTGGTTCCCACATTGGTACAGCTCCCTCTTCAGAGATACAGGAATGAAGGACACTCTCCTGCTATTTTGTGATTTTATCACACAGCTAAACTTAATGAATGCAACAACTTCCTTTGTGAAAAAGGCAAGGTTAGACAAATGGTCAGGAAAATGAGCACATATTCTCCCTAAGGCTGGGTTTCAGCATTATTATGCAAAACAGAAACTGTCCTATGCTTTGGATACACCTGAGGGAATCAGCCCCAGAATGTGAAAACCGAAGGATTTCTCAAGGAGAGCACAAGTGTTTGCTCTGCAGGAACTTCAAGTTCTGCCCTACGGTTTGGAGGTCAGACTGTGCCTCTCCAATTCCAGCCAAAACTAATCCAGGGATACCGTGTTCATTTATTGAAAATCAGCACAATTTTCCAAGGAACTAAACCCTTTCACCATCAACTGACAAAAAAACATTTATATCTTGCAAGAAACACCTATCAACAGAAGTTAACTTACTGATTTATTTTGTAAACATTGTCTTTTAACAAACGTGCCAGTCTGATATTGGAAATTAATGATTTTTCTCTTGCTGAATGTTGAGCTTTATATAGATCAGTGTTATGAGACTTCCATCACAGCAAAAGGCCCTTTTTATTAATGGCTACTTTATCATTTAAAACATGTATGTTGTTACTTAAAATGGCAAATTGCTTTGCACTGTCCTTGAAGTGCATTGCATAAATATTGTATTAAAGCCTTAGCTTACACTTCATAAATAATTTATTTTTAAAATACTCTTCCCTGAGACCACCAGCTGGCAAGATGTTCAATTTTCTGGTAAAAACATGTATTTATTGCAAGTCTTATTTTAACTTGTTGAAGATTTGCTAAAAGCCACATGTGATAGATGTTGTAAGAACTGAATTCAAACCCAAACCTCAGGAAGCTAAAAAGCCTAGTTCCCTTCCTAGGTTTTATACCTCTGCATAAGCAGTTTCAGTGGCAGGGGAAAAGCTGGAATCTATTCAAGGAAGCTTTCAAGCATAATTTTCTGATAACCTGAAAATGACTTATAGCTTATTATGTGATGATCAGAAAAGTTTATAGATTCCATTACACTTCATTTCACTACAGTCCTTCCTCCACCATTTCCATTTCATGTTGCTGCATTTAAACTGCTGTACAAACTTGTTCAAAGTGCCAGACATTAAAAAAAAAAAATCAAAGGAAATTTCAGATAATTAACTTTGATGAATGAGCATATTTTAATTCATGTCTGGGAATATTCTTGTTAATGACATGTCTGCTTAGGACATCCATTAAAAGTCCATTAACTTAACAGGGAAAGTCTAATAAAGTTATCCTGGAAATTTTCTGGTGTATTAACGTTATGGACTTTTAATGAATATCTGCTGTAGGAATTGCTATTAGCAAGGCTACCATTCTAATTAAACTTGGGCTCTGAGAGTGAAAAAAAATTTATAAAGATAACAACAAGCAGAACTAGCACTTTTTTTGAAAATTACTATAAGGAAGAATGGTTACAGGTCACAAATCATGCTATCAGTACCAGCTATAAATTATCATATTATGGCTTTTTTTTTGTAGCCTGCCATCCACTATATCCAAATGGAGTGTTTCCTTCACGGAATCGATTGCTGGGGCTCCTATTTACTTCTCTATTCTTCAGACTGAACAGTACAGAAAAGGCTTTTTAGGCCTTTCCAAAGGGTAGAAGATAAAAAATGTAAACACAGTTTCTCATGATAATGCAAAGTAAAAAATGTACTTAGGAAGCCTGTTCCCTGTGGGCATCCAGCCTTCTCAGCAACCCATCTGAAGTATGACAAGTCCAGATACATTTCTGCTGACATTCACAATTATACAGGAAAACATCTTTTGATATCTATATGTCTTTTATTCATAGAATTCCAGAATGGTTTGGGTTGGAGGGGACCTTAAAGATCATCTCATGCCAAATCCCTGCCACAGGCAGGGACACCTTCCACCAGACCAGGTTGCTCCAAGCCCCAGCCATATATTTATGTTTGTATCTTATATCTTATATATATATATCTTTTTATTAGTATGAATATATATATGCATTAAACAACACCCTGACATACCTATTTTTTCATACTTATCCTTCACCAAATCTTCCAAACCAATCATTTTCCAGAAGGTGTCATCCCAACCCCTGTCTGATGTGTATGTCCACTTGCACACGACTGTACAGAGGGACCTGGAAAAGAGGCAATATGGGCACAGAATCAGGCAGGTGAACACATTTGGGTTCAAACCTGTGACTGGAGACAAGCTTCTGAAAAAGGTTCCCTTCTTCACTGGTCCAAAAGCCCCGAGCATAATGCTAACATTAAAAAAACTGGTTACTGTTTGGAGCGCACGTCTTGAGGACCTTAAAAGGACCTTGTGTTTAAGATTCTTCTCTGCTGAAACAACCCCTGGTCTGGCCACTTCATTGCATAAATCAGTCAAATAACAGGCCATGCATTTGCCTAGAGGACAGCAGAGCATGAACACAGCAGCCCTTTAGCAGGCAGCTCAGATTGCTGCTTTTCCAGGCTAAATAACTGCTTTGCACACTCCACATCCTTAGAAAAACTTTGTATTTCTTATTTTCAAACCAAATTACAAATTACAGAGACCATGTATGGTTACATGTTCAAGTCTCATTCTTGATAAGCTGGGAGTCCATTGCAGGAGCAGAATATACACAAAAGACAAGAACACTTGCAGAAAAGTCTGTTTCAACACACAGAATGGTCTTCTCCCCAAATTATTGATATTCCCATTCTCTCACTCCTCCCCAAAATAAGAAAAACTTTTCTGAAGATTTAGTATTGCACAGACTGTTTTCTGTCTGAACACTAAGAATTGTCTCAAAAGATCATTATTAAAGTGTACTTGAGAAGTCAATAAACTAGGATGTATTAAAAATGCTGAACACCACTGAAAATTGCAGGGAATATCACCATGCCATCAAGTGCAAGACATCTCAGATGCATCTCAGAGAAATAGAACTTCTCAACTGTTCTCAAAGAGAAACCCTGTTCAAAGCTGGATTGTCTTTGATGTTTTACAAGGCAGTTTACTTGTGACTCATTTTCAGCCAAGGTGAGCTTTCACAGACATATTCTCTTTACCAGGATGTTACAATTTGCACATGTATCTTCAAAGCAAAGTCAATTTTACTGAAGCATTTGACTTTTTCTGCTAGTTTTGCATAAGTAAAATCCAAATAAAATTCTTCTCTACAAAAGAAAAAAAATTTTGAGTAAAAGGAAACCTTCCCTTTTATCCAAGTGAACTACCTAAGGATTGAAGTATGAACCACAGAATGGTTTGGTTTGGAAGGGGCCTTAAAGCTCATCTTGTTCCAACCCCCTGCTGTGGGCAGGGACACCCTCCATCAGTCCAGGCTGCTCAGAGCCCCGTCCAACCTGGCTTTGAGCAGAAAAACAGAAGCTATTTTTATTTACTATATACAAATCAAAGCTAAGGCTTATGGGCACTGATACTATACACACAGTAAAGCCAAATAAGAACAGGAAGAGCCCTTCCACACCGAGAGAAAATTATCTGGAACTCATACTCCATGTTTTGGGGGTTTACAACAAGAACCAACATCCTTTGATGTGACGCTGAGCAGACTGGATGATTCCAGGGACTCCCTGAACGCCTCTTTTCTCATCTAGGACAGAAAAGTGTATTTTAAATGCAAGATGTTTCATTTCATCCTGTTCTACTGGAGTGACCATGTTTTCACAATCAGAGCACAGCTGATGTTCATTCACATCCCACTGGTTTTAAAGGGGTGTTGTTTGCTTTTGAGAATTAATTAACATTTTTTGGGGAAAAAAAAGATATAGAGTTAACTATTTATATCCCTATAAATACTGTAGAGATTATTTCAGGGCTACTCTTAAAGCAGCTTTGACACCTCACTCCTTTTTTTTTATTAATAGTTCAAGAATAGATCAGACAATCACAATTCAGTGTGTGGTTTGAAAACAGAAAAGCACATGACCTGTAACTACAGCAATGACAATGTTGATATAAGAAATTCCAATTTCCAAGGATTTAAAAGCCAGACACAGAAATCTAATTAGGACCTTTGACAAAAACTGGGTGAATAAATAAATTCTAGGCTGAAGAAAATACTGGGAAAAAATAAACATTTTCCCCAAATCAGTTCAAACCCCTCATAAAAAAGAAAAATAAAGATGGGGTATTTGACAAAAAAAGCACTTGATCAATTTAGGAAAAATTTAGACATAAAGAGTGAAACAATTATGCATCAAGTTTTCCCAAATATGGGAAATACCAAATCATAACAAATTATCATCAGAACTGAGTGTGTCTTTTTCTAATTAAATCGAAGCTATGAACTAATGCCACACCCTGAAAAATGCTCCCAAGAGTAAGTTTTAAACAGGGCCAGTTCTCCCTGAGAGCTCCCCCTGTGGATCACCACACACACAGGCCACTGAAACGGTGTGGATGGGCCAGACCACCCCAGAAAATCCACAGAATTCCAGCAGAATGGAGCTCTCTTGCAGGACATGGCTGGACTGAACACACTGTGTAGATTTGTAAGTGCAAAGTGATTGCAGGAGAAGGACAAATAGATCATATTTGGTTGAATTTTTAACACAGTGTGGAAAACAACCTGGGAAGGACAATCCTTCCCAAATGAATTGAATGGCAGATCTGTAAGTGGAAGGTCTGATATGTAAACCAACCTCAAATCTGAGCTAAAACACCAACACATTATGTTGGTAGGTTTTTATTTTCATGGCCACAACATGGAACTCAAAATGCTTCTTGGAAACACAATCCGAGCATTTGTACTTCTCTGGGATTTAAGCTCCTTATTCCAGTCTTGCTGCCACTCAAAAAGTAGGTTTTTAATGGAACAATATGGCTTTATACAAATCCTTAATATCCAATAGAAAGCATTATACAGCAGGAAGGACTCTGGTCTCTAAGACAACAGCTCAAGATAAAGGAATTTCTTTGAGATGCCTGTAATAATGGATTAATGTCACCACAAGCTTCAGAAGCACCTAGATGTGTTGAGCTCAAATCCCTGCCCCTTCCCTGGTGAGGTGCTCTAATAATCACAGACAGATGCTCAATTTGCATATCCTGAGGTGCAGTTCATTCGTGGTTTGTCACTGTTGAAGCCAATGGCATAGATATGTATAATATATAGGTTATATAGATTAATATTAACTTCATGGGACATCACTCAGAAATTCTCCTCCAGAGTATCCCCCTGAAAAAAGGATAGCACGACTCCTCACATGGGAAAACTGTATGCAGAAAGACTCTATGGTAAAGACTAAACCACTACACCTACAGAGAAAGCCTCAACTATGAGAAGATTTTATATTTCACAGCAACTCCTAAATTTTATGAGATGAAGGGCAGACGTTAAACAGAAACAGAGCTGATATTCATGCAGTATATCCCATTTTTCCTAACTATTTGGCAATATTGCCTCAATTATTTGGCCATAAACACCAGACTTGTGCTGGCTGAAGCTGGATGAACCAGATGGATAGAAGCAAATGTTCCTCTTCTTTTACTATCAGGATCAAATGGGTTCAAAGGTGCTGAGTTAACAGGCAATCCTTGAGGCAACAGTGCTCTCTCAGCTGCCTGATCCAGCGCAGGGTTTGAGAAGCTGTGCTGTGGAACCCCTCAGTACCACAAGCCATATTTAGCCAGGCTGAAAAACCATGACTTTAAAGATCTTTCCTTCAAGCATATTCCCAATACAATGAAATGAAAGCTTTCCTTTCTCTGTTCAGAACAAAAAGTTTTGCTTACAATATTCCTACTGAAATAAAAACAACCGTTGTGCATGGAAAATTTATATTTAAACCAGACTTTCAATAGGAACATGATTATGCTTGGAGTTTCTCACAAATTCTAGTCTACAAAGAACTACAGGATCCTACTTGCATCCAACAGCCTCAAGAAAAGAAAATCTCTGCCACATTCATCACACGTGTTCATTACAGCATCTTGCACAACCCTTCCTCTCACTGTCCAGCTCTGAGTTTTTGCACATCTCTTGCTGAGGACTGACTGTGGACGTGCTGAAGTCCTGTATGACCAGAACCTCAGCATTCCTAAAAAACACAGAGAGTCTGTAGGGATTAAACACACACTGGTAATTCCCAAAATGCTCTCTGTAGGCAACTATGTGCAAAAGGATCCAGGGCAACTGGGCTTGTGGTCACTTCAGTGCTCAAGGTGAGCTGATATGTGGCCCTTCCCACGTTATCTGCCCTTTCTGAGGAGTATCTCTCACTCTCTTGTATTCCTTGGAGAGGAGGAAAACAGATACATTTATAAAAATGGGAAATACTCTACAGTCTAAGTCATCTGCATAAAATGTATCTAAAAGGTAAAGGCCACAAAAAACTTCTCCACAGCTCTGAAGAGTCACCAGAGCTTTACACTTTGGTCCATTTCTGGCTGACACCACGTCCCACACTCCAAATGGGATAAAGCAAGTATGGACATGACTCGCAACTCTGCAGCCTGTCCAGCCTGGAAGAATACCTGCTCTGAAAATACAGTTGGGGGATACTCCTGAAGTGCAGTTGTCTTCTGGAAGTCACCCTAATTTTGAATAAGTTAATAGATCAAGTCCTACTAACTAGAAGTTATTAAAAGCAACAGTTTCTCCCTGGAAAGTGACCCCATAAGGCATTTCTACACGACTTTCCATTCCAGAGGGTTGGTTCAACACTAGTTAGCCTGGAAAATGCATCCATTATCAGCTTTAGGTCAGAGAATCCTGTCTGGGCCACCCTGAAGTGAATGAAAGCTTTGCTCTTGATTGCAAAGCAAAAGGTTCTGCTTCATTCATCCCAACTGCTCGGAAATGAATTTAAACTCATGAGCTTAATTAATTTTACAAGCATCATTAACAGTGTAACAGTTTAATCACAGGATGTGTTCCCTGGATCACTGTCCAGTGGTGATGAACTAAAACCAGCTGCACCTGCAGAAGGCTGGGCCAAAGCTAAATCCTACAGAAGTGAGAATAGGGTATAGCTAGAACCCAAAAGGAATAGCGGGGAGCAGGATAAAGTCACTCTCTGTGGGTGTGTTGGGCAGATTTATTTAAAGCTACAAAGAATCAAGAGCTTTATGACGTTGTGAAGGCAAGAAGGAGACCTGAAACAATGGAGTGTGACAGTCAAAACATCAAATGTGTTTTTCCTTTTGTTCTCAAAACTTTAAATTTAAACCAGATTTTGAATTCAAATTCTGCCCAAGTGAGCGTCTCCACATACTGACATCTGGACCAAGCTGCCAATGTCCTCCCAAATTCTGCACCCCACAGTCTCCAGGCTTTTCACAAGAACGAGCAATTCCCCGCTCAAACACAGCCACAGATCTGACTGTGGTTTGTGCAAAAATGTTCCAGACAAAAAAATTAATACCCAGCACACACAGTCCCAGCATCCAAGAACAGAACTGGGCATTGGTGCTGCAAGAGCCTGAAACACAGCAGAGGTTATCACAGAGCAATAGGAAACGTAATTACTCCCTGCTCCCTTAGGGCTAACGCCATATCCATTCACAAATGAGCTTTGGAACAGAACCAGCCTGGTGGATCCACATCCACTACTGGTCTTTTTACCTGGCATGCCAAGGCCTCTGCCTGCTTGGGGTATTTGGATGCTCTGGGGGAAACAGTGGAAGAAAAGGGCAGTTTATCCTAAAGGAATAATTCTGAGTAATAGGAATAAAAATGTGGCACCTGGCCATTCAGTCTTGATACGTATAAAATGTCTGAGATGCTGCCCATGCTGAGTGTCTGTAAAAGGATTCAGAGAGGTGGGTAGAGCTCAGAGGGTTGAGCTCAGGGGGATGTGAGAAGAGCTGCACGTGCTGTCACTCAGTTCCTACAGTGGCTCTCAGGCAGATTGGTTTGGATCCATGGGGCGAGTCTGGGTGTGCTCTGGTTCACATTCACAGGCTGGGTTTTACCCACTGCACCCATTCAACAGCTCTTTAATTGCATGTGCACCAAAACACGTCAGGGGCTGTTCCACCCACCCAGCCGTGCAAATCCCAGGTTCCCAATATTTACAACACACCACTCTTTCTGATTATTGCCTTTGACCCAAAGCCTGTGAAACTCCTGCCTGCCCAAGCCCATTGTCTTAGCACAGCTCTCCAATATGACTCTTGCCTGAAAAGGGTTTTCTTCTTCTTACAAAACATTAAACAGGCCAAACAAAGGAGACAGGTGGGGAAGCCTGTTTGGGACAAGTAGCAGACATATTCCAGTTGCACTCACAGGCCTCAACTTTCAGACTTCGCACGTCTGAGGACTCAAATCTATTCCATAAAGGCAGCAAGGAAATTACAGTGGTCAGAGTTCTTCATCCTTCTTATGCTCTGGGTAACACTTATATTTATCACAAATAATTAAAAGTAGTCTGGCTACCATTTAGATTTTTTTTAAGGAAGTTAAATATCACAGCAAAAGAAAAGCTCTCTCCCCACTTTGAAACCTTCACTAAAACTGCAGAGAAAAAAATAATAATACAAATGATGCAACGGAAGGACAATATTTGTTAACACTAAGGTCAGTGGCAATTTTGTCATATTTCACAGGTGGAATAGGATTAAACTCCAGATTTCAGCCTTTAAAAGTTAATGTTCAATAAATTATTTGGATTTTTCCCTTTTTCCTCATGATGGGGAAAATTCCATCTCAGAAAATAGCTCTTCAGTTTCCAAAAAAAAAAAGGGATTTAATAGAAAAGATTTCTCTTTACTGTGAATGGCAGTGAATAGCTCATGACCCACAAGCTGGATAATTGAACCCAATGATGATACTGATGGTTGACTATATAATACCTTCCCAAACCCTTTCAAGCCTTTTCTTTGTTGTTGTTGTAAAAATTAAACCGAAGTACTACATTTAGTGTAAAGATGTCACAGGTTTTCTTTCAAATCTGTGTTTAAAATGCTTGAGATGTATTATTCCCTCCCTTTTTTCCTGCACACTCATGAGTCAGTGAACTTGTAGGGTCCTAACCCTCCCTCACAACCAAGACTAAACTCTGGGTTAAAAATCTGTGAACTTGCATTCAGCAGCTCTGTGGGCCTCACATCTGGCAAGTCAGAATTCTCACTGGACTGGTGGTACAGCTTTTATTTAAAAATATAAAGCAGGTCTCCCTTCCCCTGCCATAAATCTCCCTGCCAGAGCACAGTCCATGAAAGAGTAACGCACTCTTGGAGGTGAGAGAGAGGCCCTTGGGGAACAGCAGCTACATCACAGCCCTTGAGGAACTGGGATCCATCAAACCTCTGACCAACAAACATGGGCATTACACCAGCACCTCCAAACTTATTTATCAGACCAGGTTTTTAGGTCTTTTGTAGGGTGTAGAAGCAGGACTCTGGGCTCTCCTGAGCACATCCCACCACATGTGACAGTGGAAGTCCCACTCCCAGCCCTCAGCAACAACCAGTGAGCAGGAAAGAAGGTCTTTCAATTAGCAAATCAAAAAGTGAAGATTATTTCTGTAAAGGGGAAAAAGTATTAGTTACTTTTGTATAAACACTCTAGTATTTGGTGTTCATGCTGTAACACTTGGAGGTTTTTGGCTGGTTTTTAAATCACAGCATTTTCTAAGCAAGTCTGTTGCTTACTTGAAGGGATAGATTTTATTGTATGAAAAATACAATTCACATTTGCAATTTTCTACACCCACATCTATAATTAATCTCCTCTGAATACAGCCACTCCCTGACAAGATTCCATGTTATATTTAAACTCTGGATGCCACTTTGAAAGAAAAAAAAAAAAGAAGAACAATAGGATCATTTTCAAAGCCTACATAGCAGCACAAGGTTTCAAAGTGCTTTAAACTCTGGCATCAACCTTCTGACCACCCCACCCAGAGTGAGGAGTGACCTCCAATTACCACTACAACAGGCACAGAAGTCTTTTGAGAAATATAAAGTGTAGATTTTTCTTGTATTCCAGGAGAGGTAGGAGACTGATGTTTTATTAGATAAGCCTCAAACTTAATGACAGACTGTTGGGAAAACTCCTTCTGGGACATTCAGACTCGAAGGAGCAACAGAAAGAAAATCATAGAATCATCCGGGTTGGAAAAGACCTCTGAGATCATCAAGGCCAACCCTTGATCCGAATGCTGTGTTGGATCAGGTACCTTAAAAATGTAACTTTTGTACATCTTACCAGAAGTGTTAAAGTGTCCATTTGATACATTAAGTATCACAAGAAAACTGGCATGTTTTAGTTTTTCATAAATGAACACACAGGTGTATTTATACCCATACAGATGATTACTTTGGATTGGGAAGAATGTGCCTGTCTGTGTTTGCTGTAATCTATTTAAACCTGTCCTTTAAAAAACACAAATAAATGCATCAAGCACTGCAAATATAAAAAAAGTCATACACAGAAGGTGAATCACACTAACTACAGTGAGACGATGTTTCTTCTATTTGTATCAGAGTTCAATTCTTTTTAAAAGTGTGTTTCTCTTCAGGAACACGCTATCAAAAGATTGAAATACTTGGACTCTTGAATTCCATTTTCCTAGAAGTTATGTCACCAAACCTGAAGGGAGCCACCCATCTCAAGTGCAACACAGCCAGTCAGATTATTCCCTTGTGTGCATCTAATACTTTCAGTGGATTCAGACCAGGGATGCTCTTAGTGAAACATGTTGAGTTGGACCAGAAAGTACAAAATAAGAGTGTTTTATCCACCCACATATGCCTCACCATGTCATGAGGCAAAGGGAAGCAAACAGTCAGCAGACTGCCTAGTTTTTTTATTAATTTCATTCTGTGTTATATTACAGACACCCAACCAAGATTCAAGTCCATTGTCTTCAGCATTGTTGAAAAAATCATAATGAGACACAGTCCTAGACAAAAAAATGTATTGTCTAGACAAATCAGACATAGCATGTGGGATTGGAAATATTAATCCATTTCCTTAAAAGATGGCAAACAGAGGCAAAAAAAATTGAGGGATTTGGCCAAGGGTCAAAGAGTAAACCTCATTCAGACCCCTGAATTGAATCTTGAACTGCAGAGAGTCAGTCTAGAGACAGACCCAGGCAGGAAGGCACCATTCAGATAATGTGATGCTGAACGGGTTAAAAATCTTTCTATGGACAACTTCAGTCTAAATCTTTAAACAGGAGAGGAGCAAGAAATGTGCACATCTGTAAAACTGAATCACTGTTTTAAGCAATCACTGCATTAAGTTTTAAAAGCATAATAAGTGGAGGAGAGGTTATAAAAAAAAAATCATCCAAAATTGGCAAGGAAAATGCAAAGCAAAACTGGAAGCAGAGCTTATTTCTCCCATCGCCGCAGTCCTGCAGGCTCAGGACCCACCTCCTGCCACTCTGCAACATCAGCAGCCTTTCAGCTCCATTTCAGCACAAAAATATATATCTTTCAAACTCAGTATTTCAAGCAAACCACTCTGCAATAGGAAGTCAAATATTTATTTCAATTAAGAGTTTGTATTTAAACAACATATTTTCTCCTGTTACCTTCTTCAGGCAGTTAAAAATACGACACGATTAAAACTGAAAGTATCAGCACACAGAGGCAGTGTACAGCTTCCTCTGGAAGGAGAAGCTTGAGCAATTTCACCACAGTTCAAGGCTTCATCAAACACTCAATGAAGTTAGTGAAGAGATTAAGCAAAGGCTCAAGCAAAAGGAAGTTGGGTCTCAGTTTCCTCACCACCGCGTGGCTTTTGATAGCATGAGAATATTGCCTTCAGCAGCATCAGTGTCTCCCACCACACCCAGATGTGCATCACCCAACATGTCTGTCAGCACCAGAGGGTGCCCCAGCCACAGGTACCCTCACATCTGTGTTATACAGAGATATATATTACATACACACATGGTTACTCCATGGGCAGGCTGTGGGAAGATGGCAGCTTTTGGCTCCATGACCCTGTATCGTTCCAGTGGGTGAACAGTAAACAAGGGACATGCACAACCAACATCCCTGCTCAGGGAGCACAAAGACTTCGGAAGTTCTGTGGCCTCTTGCAGTGGTTTAGGAAGTGTGGCAGATGCTGAGGGCGATGCCTGGCCAGCGCCACGTGCACACTGACACTCCAGACACGGACCAGTGAAGCAGATCTCCACATGATCAGTGCCACACTTCGTGATGTGGTTTCTGCTGTCTTCATGTCACTGAGCGGAATTAGAGGGGTGTGAAAAACCACACCCTTACAACCCTCACAGTGATATTCTGAGAGAGAGCACTGTGAGTCCAGACATCTCTTCACAAGTTCATTATAAAGGCACATTTTACTAATTCCTGAGTACATAATGAATATATTCCCAACATCAACACTGCACTTAGTCTAGTTTAGCACACCACGTGAACACACGTGTGAGTAAGAAGTTCTGAAGAGCAGTCAGAGGGTTAATGGGAGTTTTTACCAGCTTAGTCAGGCTGTGCTGAACTGGAACCTCGGCTGTCGTGCACTTGTGGCCAGACAAAGCCTAAGTGAAACCAGAACAGAAGCAGGGAAATTGCCAAGAGTACTGCAATAAAAGAAAGTTTTAATAACTACATTTTGATGGAGGCTGATCCCATTTCACATGCTAAACTCCAGTGTTGAGCCCCCCTTCTTTACTTAGGGAAGCCACCTTCAAGTCTTACTCAAGCCTGGATAACAGGATACAGCTGCCATGTGCACCTGAATCAAGGTGCACATCAAAGACTCCCAAACAGGCAACAGGGTGTGTTGTTACCTCCTGTCACAAAAATCAGTTCAGTCAGTGCCAACTCTTAATATCACAACTCATTCCTAAATACTAGGTCTCATTCCTAAATACTAGCTCTCTAGTCAAAATTTACAGTCATTGGCATTAATTTCTGAAAACATGTTTTGTTAGATTTTAAGGTAAGTCATTTAAATCACAGCAAAAGCAAGATGGCTCGTTTCACATACGCCATACATGTACTGCATGCTTGTATTTTAATACTTTAAACTGCAGTAGCAGTGTATCTATTACTAGAGTACTTTTAATTAATTATAATAATAATGGTTTGCATTGCCCCTTGTGATTGTATTCATGTAAAAAAAGAGGGTAAATTTTCGAGCAAATCTCAAAAAGCAAAGAGATCAACAGTATTATTTGGATAGCTGTGGGATTTCACAAACCAAACAAAGAAAACACCACAAAGTAGAACCACAAAGAGTTCTGAAAATGGTAACAAGTGAGTAAAAACATACATAAATTTCCATAAAGTAAAAATGAAAAAACATTTCAGCCTATTTACATCAGTAGAGCAACACAGAAAATAAGGAAGGCTGCAGAGTAGATAAATCAGCTGTCATTATTCCTCAGAATACAGCAATAAAGGCATTCAAACAAAACAAGCAATCATTCTGCAATTGAAAAAGGTATTTCTGGGACAAGAGAAAATAAAAGAAAAATAAAAAGAAGGCTACATTACATGAATATCTAGACTGCTTCCAGTCAATAATAGAGAGAAATAATAAAGGGGAACATAAATGCTCATTAACTGAGCACGATGTGAAAGCAGTGTCCCCAGAAGGATGCTCACTTGTTCTCAATTCTAGGATTCCTCTCTCCTTTTATTTCCTCTGAAACCATTACTGCTGCCACTGTAAAACAGGAGGGACTGGACAAAATGAACTTCACTTTGACTTGTTCTAACAACCAAACAAATTGACCCACGGGTTCTTGGAAGAGTGAAAGAAGGATGCTGCTCTTCTCATTTCAGATGCTTTAGCCTGTTACACAAGGCAGGTGGACAACAGTGGGTTTTACATTCATTTAAACGTTAACAACAACCTCAGCTGGGAATGCACATCCCCAGCTCTCTCAGAGCCAGAGCTCACCCTCCCAGGCACTGCCCGAGCTTGCCTTACCCCAGCAGTGAGAAGGGTGACGGTTGAACCAGCAGGGTGGAGTTCACCACTGCTCTAAACTCTAATGAACCCTTTCATGCAGCTCTAACAACACTAAAATATTTGTCTTTCCCTTTCTTGGGACTTCAATTATACTGCAATACTTGCAGAAAATACACTCACAAATGCTGTGAAATCCCTGTGTTAGAGGTATGAAAAAAAGA
This sequence comes from Pyrocephalus nanus, assembly GCA_038380795.1. Classification (NCBI taxonomy): domain Eukaryota; kingdom Metazoa; phylum Chordata; class Aves; order Passeriformes; family Tyrannidae; genus Pyrocephalus; species Pyrocephalus nanus. Next base: position 10,611,838 of record CM076269.1, on the reverse strand, counting down.
GAATGCTTTATTCCCTCTGTAATGGTTTATAGCTTTTTAATGAGGAAAAAAAGCACAAGAATTTCCATATTTGTGTGCTTTACCAAATTAAATGAGGGAATTAAAAAGATCACTGTTCATAGAGAGCCTTTACATTTTTATATAAGAGAAATTAAGAACCATATATATATATACAATTTTGCAAACTGCTATTTATCTATGAGCTTGGTCCTACAAAGACTTAGGTGTGAGTAACTTGACCTGAGCCAACAGTGTCTCTGACGTCAGCAGGAGCATTTATGGAAGTCCCTTGTTTGCATAAGCAACTGCAGGATTGTGTTTGACTTATTCCATACAGATGGTCCTTGCTCCCTCCCCAGTCAGCTCAGCAATATCAGGCTGCACATTCTGCCATTTCCATTGCTGTAAAGTGGTTTGCACCTTGACAAAGAAAAGCAGGAAGAAATGAGCTCCCTGGTGTTCTAAGAGGTGAAAGGCCAACTTTCACTGCTGCAAGACACAAGGAGAATTCCCAAGGCCTGAATTCAACCAAGTTCTCCTGTCCTGACTTGCCATGGATGGTATGGGAATGATGAGGAGGGACAGCACAAGACCTGCAGTCCTGCAGGAATCAGATACACAACTCTGCAGTGCAGAAATTAAAACCATAAATAAAGCAATCTACATCCAGATCAAAAAATAAAAAGTGCCATCTAAAAGGCAGCAGTTATGTAAGAAAGAATTTTCTGGAAGAACGAATAACATGTCACACCATGTGCTAAATTCATAGTACCTGAACTGTTTGAAGATGCTTTTATCATATGACAAGTGCTGCCAGTCATGTTACTCAGCTGGAGAAAGATATCACATGAAAACTTCTCTGGGTGGACTGACATTGATTTTCCCAAATATGCAGTTTCTTCCCAATCAGTGCAAATTAATTCCAACCAATAACCTGCAGACTGTTTGTAAGTTGATATCGGTATCACACTGAAGTGACAGACTATCTTTTTGAGGCCGTCAGTGGCCAAGAAGTTCAGAAAAGGAAAATGAGCAGTGTAAGAAGAACAGTTCCCCAAATATTCCTACAACCAGCAGCCTGTTCATACCAACATGCCTGGACAGCAAATAAAGGACCCAGACCAGCAAAGCACTTAAGCACAGGCTTTAACTTTGAGCACGTGCCTTAAGTGCTTTGCTGGAAAAGGGCCCAAAGAAAAGAATGAGCCTGGGTAACTGAAAAGCCCTTCAGAACTGCAGTGACTGCTTTGTTTTCCATTCCAGTTGCTAGTAAACAACATCCTGCCCAGTGCATTTAACCCATATCACAAACACAGTGATCTGGTACAACCAATTCCTTTACCCTGCAAAGTTCCACAAATTGGAAATGAACTGCAAGAATGTTTGGGATTTCAGCTACTTACAAGGAACAAATAGAAGCAGCATCTTCACATCTTTCCTGCAGGAAAACTCACACGAAGACCCCAACCACTAATCAGTCTTTCAGTAGCTCCCCATACAAGCCTGCATTGTCCCAGGTCTTCCACCTCTTACATCCAGCTCCACAGAACATGGTTTGGAGACCTCATGAAGAGAGCCCAAAATGCTGCCACAGGACAGATGGCTCCTCTGGCATTTCCCACTTGTGAAGGAAACCCAAGCTTCAGAAGATCATTTCTGACTCTGGGCCTTGGGAATGTGACAGTCTTTTACTTTACATCCACCTTGGTCCATCAATAACATTTTTATATGTATCAAATTTACTCCCAAACCAAAATGAAAACAAAGTTCCCTAGAATATCTTAAGCAATGCACTGAAGTTAAAAAAAGGACTGGAGTCCAAAAGTGGAAAGATGATTAGGGAGGCAGGTGAAGTTTGAATGAAACAATAATAAAAAGCCCTAACTACACATCATATATTCATAGTTCTTGAATCATTAAGGCTCTGCATGACAGCTCTCACATGCACCAGTATGGCAAACTCACTGACTTTTAAGCAGGAGTGAAAGTGTTTAAGCCCTAGGACAAATAATTTGAAAATCTCAGCACAAGTCTGATCTCAGAGAGTTTAAAGGAATGCAGACTGCCCAAAAACACAGCAGCTGTTTGTTTTTTCTGCCACCTTTCCAAGGTTCATGTCTGGAGTGAGGATAAACAGTTCTGAAAAAAAGTTATGTGGAGTTCAGACTTTAAGAAAATAAAACATCAGACTAGTATTTCTTGCAGAAAGAATGAAGAAAAAAAAAAACCCAAACCTTAAATTATTCAGCCCTGGAAGTTTTCAGGTAGAGCTCTCAGGAGCAAGTTAGATGGCTTGAGGCTTCAGTATATTAAAATGCTTTCTCTAAACCAGTCTGCACTTTCAAAAGCTTGTCCTGATGTGGTTTTCTTGAGCAATATTCCTCCAAGCAGAGTTTCAAACCTAATGAGGCCAAACTGTATTCCCTATTTTATGCACAAATACAAATAGAGGCCCTTTTGGATAAACCAACACACAAGTGAGATAGTGGCTGAAGCCTAATCAGCCTGAAGTGATTTACATCAGCACAGTATCACAGTCACAGGGTTAATTTGTGCTATGTCATTTTGGACATTGATCTTTATACTCTACCTCCTTTCCCAGTTTGTGCCAAAGCAAATGAGCACCTACTGTAATTAATTAATTAATATGTCTCTTGATAGGCTGGGCAATCAGAAATCTCTCAACGTTTTAGTAGGTATAAGTTTCCTTTGTTCCACAGTTAAAGAGACACCAGCTGGAAAAGTTAACAGGAAATTTCCTTGGATAACTTACCAGTGGAGCTAACTGGTTTAAATAAGGATTGTCTTTGTCATTACAGGCAGGTCAGAAACAGCAGGCACCATGTTGAGATTCAACATCTGTTTATGAACTGTCCTTATACACAAAATGAAGAGCTGCTACAGGACAAAATATACAAACCCAGAAAGCCTTAAACAAACTGGGATCCCTGCAGAGAAGTCCCCTGGTATATTCATACCTCGTGCTACTGAGGAACAAGGAACACTAAAGAACTTTAATTTGTCTTTGTGATGCACATTGAAATTATATGTATGTGTACAGATACATATCATGGGCAGCACTGCCCAACAGGACACATGAAAAATACCACTTGGGAAGGAGACTCAACCCAGACTGCACATGTGCCCACAGAGCTTGGGAGTGAAAGGTGAGGGCAAGAACAGCAGGGGATGGGATGAATTTGAAGAACAAGTGTCAACAGTGTTCACACTCTTACACCGTATTCCCTTCTTTATAGGGAGAGGAAAGCTCTGTGATTATTACCCTCACATACAGATGCCATGTGCAAGGAACTAAGGACACCACCACACCTACTCCTTCCACTAAGACAGGAAGCACACTCAATTTCTTCCCTGAAAGCAGAATTATATAATGATATTTCTTTTTCTCAAAAGAGTCTGTATGGGGTATTTTATAAACAATGACAAAACTCCCAAGCACAGTTTCACAGAGGGACTCTCAGAAGATGGAAACCACAGGGAAACAGTTTTCTGTGTACTGTGTGGCATGTTCACCCCCTCTCATCACTTTTGATTACAGATGTAAACACTTTACTGTGCAGATCCAGTCTCAGCCCTCAGAAGAGTGAGTTCACCTTGGAAAATGAGGTTGGAAGCAGTTTCAAAACTTTAAGATTCAAGCTGCAGTGAGTGAAAGTTGAAGTTACTTCCCTCATCCTAACCATGTGTACTTCATATGGATAAGTGCAAGTGGGATTTGGGGGTGGGGAGGGTTCTGGATATAACAAGCATATCTTTGCACATCCTCAAATTTTTCCCAATCACCTTCTGCAGCACGAAGGGCTTTCCCACTTTCTTTCCCACTTTGACAGAAGTTTTTTGTGCACAGGTACAAGAGGCGATTGCTTTGTCCCCCTCCATGAATTCTCTTCTACTCTGACACCAGCACGTGGATCCTGGGAGTGACTCCAGGACAGCCCCAGCTCAGGAGCTCTGAGCTTGCAGCCTGCTGGGAACACTGGGACAGGCTCTCACAGGAATGCTTGTGCTTTCCAGTCCCCACTCAGGGAAGTGCCAGGATACATCCATTCTGCACAAACCAGCAAACTCATAGCTCAGGCTGGCAAGTTCGAGATAGAGAAACTGAACTAAAATAAAGTGGACAAACACAGGTTTTAACTTAGATTAGCAGCTCCAGGGGCAGTTTAGAGCTGAGTGTGAACAGTTTGAACCAAATAGAAATATAACAAAAAAAAACATCATCTGAAGTTACCTAATAGTAAAATACAAAACACAGAACTTCCCCTCTGCTTTAAAATTAAACTATCAGACATGGTGGAATCTGAAATTCCAACTATCCTGTCCATATGAGAATTAAGTTTCCTGTGCATGCAGGGTCTGACAACTAAGAAGCGTAACTTCAGTCATCTCTGCTGGATCCCACTGCAATCACTGCTGCTTCATCTGCTTCTCTGAAGGCAGACAGTCAGAATCCTACCATCGACATCTAATTAAAGAAGGTAGTAAGAAAATAAACAACTTTTCCTGGAATGTCTTTGATTCCATAAGTACATATACATTTCATCCACTGAAGACTGAATTACAACCTTTCATCTAATGAACAGCTTAATGGAATGGCACTGGAATAAAGAACGGGGGAAGGCAAAAACAAACCCTCGGTGATTTCACAAAACACATATATTTATATAATATCAGGCTCGCTATCTGGCAACATCAATTTGCAAACTGCAGTGAAAGTGTTCCCCACTTCAGAGCACACCACACACTGACACCAAATCAATACCCAAATCTCCCTGAGAGCTGAAGCAGCAGATGGTCCATCACAATGGAGAAATGACAGAACACATACATAGAAGTGTCTGCTTTCTTCAGACACATTCTTGAAAGCACTGTATCATTGATCTAAGATTATTTTTATAGGCAGATGACAGGTCAAGCATAAAAGTGCTCTGTTTTAAAGGTTACAGAGTTGGCAAGCTTGGTATCACTGCCATGGACAAAGAATCATTTGCTTTTGAAGTCTTCCTTGTCAGGTTATTTACATTTCACAGTTAAAAGGCTCCTCTCTGGAGAACATGAATGCTAAAACAAATAAGTGAAAAAGTCCTAGGCAAGCTCATGCTCTTTAAAGAGATAATGTAAATCAACCCTGACACCATCAGTGTCATCTTAAAGCACGCTGAGAATTTCCAGGGAAAGTTACTCACATTAAGCAGATTTAGAGAGTCAGCCAACAAAAATAAAGCAAACCTGTAGGTAAACTGCCTGCCAGGCCAAGTCTGTTGTTACAGCCATGTATTACAGTGAAAGGGAGAGGAGGAACACTCCAGTGGTGAAAAGCATTTGTTTGGGAAGTCTGCAGGAAGAATTGGTCCAGAATAAATAATTTATAATGTGATCTCTGAAAATGCCTATGGAACACAACACCTAATTCTCACTGCAAGGCAGACAGAAAGCTGGATGCCCAGCTAAACACTTAGAAGAATGCTACCCTTCAAATTATACGGTTCTTTTCCCAGCTATAAAATAATAATGCCACTTTCTTACTTAAGAGCAGCATTTAAAGCCTGAATTTGTTAACACTCTTTCATATGCAAGGTATTCCAGAAGAGTAAAGGCTTGGATTTATTTTTTTTTTAAAGATAAGATGAAAGAGCCCTTTACAGAATAATAAATTTCTGTGAGTTTCTATAGTTCTAAGCACTGTATGTACACATGCAGTGCGCAGACTTCATGCTACATAGCTTTCTCTTCCTTCCCTGGATGAGAACACTCCTGGAATGTTATTGTTTTCAGGGGGGTGGTTTTTAAGAATTTACTGTGAATACATGCATTATATATGTGCACACTGAAACACTGCCAGGGCTGCAAATGACCCAGGAGCTCATAAACATGGCTAGTTTCTTATCTGGTTCAAATTATGCAAGGAAGCAATTGTTACACAGTTCTGGCTGAACAGAGACCCAATCCCACAATGGACAGGGGCTTTGCATGGGGCTTTCCATGGGGTTTCATATAAGGAAGAGTTCAAAGGAGATGACAGATTGTTTATCGCACCCCCTGCACCACGAGGGTTTGATCCCTGATGTGTTCACAGGAGCTGATGCAAAAGAAACACCCTGAACACCCAGCCTGTATCTGAAGATGGTTGTAGGAAATGAGATGAAGAGAACTGAAAGACAACAAACTCCTCTGTGGTTTCTGTCTTGTCTTTCCTCAGAATTTAAGGCCATAACACCACAACCTCCTTCAGTACTTTCCCCCAGCCCCAGTGAAGCAGAGTTATCCAGTGCCACCATCAGTCAAGGTCCCAGCAAGACGGATCTCAGAGATTCCCAGCCATCTCTTCACAAACTTTATTAAGTGGAGATTATCATCTGAACCTCAGGGAAGTTAATAATTACAGTGTTCATATGTATCTATGCTGCTTCTGCACAGGATCAACAGTGGAAAGGATGTTTAAAGACAGCTTTTTTGCTTCGATGGAAAACTGTGTGTGCACCACTCATCAGCTCAAGGAAATGTTACTTACCACTGTGGAAAAATAAAAGATTTTCTGATGCAGATTGTATATTTATTTAAGAGGCTTCTTATGAGGTAGGATGTTGCCCTTTGAGTCTGAAGAAATAAGACCCTTGAAAATGAATATATGAACTCTGATGTATTATTTTTTTTAATTATTATTTTTTGAAGTGCTGGAGAATATTTTAATCATCACAGACACACACACACACACACACTCTCTCTCAAACTACCACACTAGGCAAGATCAGAGTTTAACAGCCAACAAAACACACATTCAATCCCTGAGATCATTTTCCTGAAATAGAAAACTACATATGTTTCTCAAATTTCACATCAAGCCACTGCACGGCCCGAACCGCAGGGGAGAAGGGAGCCAAGCTGCCTTTGGGCCTGGGGGAGCAAGGACCTGAAAACAAGATGATTCCTTTCATATCAGCACGTTTCTCCTCCACAATCTCAATTTAACAAACACCCCCTGTAACAGCATTTCTAGCTGGGCTGGCTTATCAAGCAGCCTTTGCTTTGTCAAATTAAGACACATTGCCTTGGATTAGTGAGACTCCCTGAGTTCACGATGACTTCATGGTTGGCTCAGAGTTCACTGTCTCTGTGGAAAGCTGCCAGGAATACATCCACTGCCTGCCCCAATCCTTTCTATACTGACCTAGCTGGCTTTTTTTTTTCTTTTCAGCAGCAAATGAACACAATAGAAAACAAAGGGCTAGATACTGCCACAGCTAATTAACAATCCTAACATCTTAAAAAAATAATCAAAGTAGTAAATATTTGAAGATCTCAATGCAAGCCTCTGCAGTGCAAGGTCTCAATGTATGTCCAAAGCTGCTGGAAAGGGACAATGCAGTTTTTCTGCACAGTGAGACACTATGAAGGGCTCCTGTTCTTGTGGAAAACACATTAAGCTTCTTTTGCTAATATTTTGTAAAGGGCACTTGTACAATAACAATAGCTAAAGCTTCCTGTTTGCCTGTGTGCTTCCTGGCTAAGGTTAACGAGACCTGCTAACAATTTTCTTCTTTAGCACACAGAACTCTTTCAGGTTACTCTGCAGACTCAAGGACATACCGTTTTCAAATATTTAAAAAAAAAAAAAAAAGTCTAACATTAATGGCCCACATTGCACCTGCCCTTCACAGATAACTTTTCCAGCTAAACATTTCCTATTTTCTGGATCAGCCTATGTGTCACCAGTCTCCAAAGAACATGTTTTGAATTTATTAAAAGCCCCATAGCAGTAGAATTCTCTCATTTGGCAAAGATACCGTCACAGGGACACTTGCTTTTGGCTCCATGACAAGAAATCCATGGTACTTTGTTTGTCCAATCCACAAAAACACCATCCCTCCCCTCCCCTTCAAGATAATTCTCCCTTCCCCAGAGACTTCTCCAAACAAGTCTGCAAGTCTGAAGCTTTGGGTTTCATTTCATAAACAGGACACAACCCCCGAGTGCAGCTCAGGATACTGTCACTGCCACATGGGCTCAGCACTAATCACAACAGCCTTCTGAAATATTCCCTCGGCCCTTTCTCTCCACTCAGAGGCCTGATTTTTAAACCAGCCATCTTTTGAACTGGCACAAAATATAAACAAGAAGCCAAACTCCAGGAACCAGCCAAAGGATATACATTAGTCATGGCAAGGCTGGGAAGGAAGGGAAGGGCAGCTGGCCCCAAAAAACGGGTAACTGCACTGGTGCAGTTACCACGTCCCACTGCAGGATTGCCCAATCCTTTAAAAAGACACAGACATCCTTCAGATAATCATTTAACTCACATATGTTTGTTTTTCAACTGCACCTTGAAACATAAGCTCTTCTTCTGAAGTCTCTCCCTTTTCAGTTTCCAGCCTATCTGGATAAAATATCTGGTGAGGACTCCACTGACACAGCGATTTCACCTCACAGCAGTAAAAGCAGGAAACCTCCTAAGAGTGTGTGGATATCAATTTACAGCTGAAGAGCAAATACAGGGATGAACCAGAATGAAATCCCCAAATGTGTTCAACTGCCCGAACACCTCTGAAGATGCAGATTTAATTCACTCCTCCAATCACACAGGGGATATAAAAGAGCAGAGACCTGAATCCAGATTCTTGGATTCAAGAGCACCTTCCCAGCTTAATGTTTCACTAAAAACTTCCGTGGCTGCAATTCAGCAAGGGACCAGTCTCTGCTATCGATCCCAGCAGACTCTGCATCAAGCCCAGCAATATCCAAGGAGTCCTCTGGATTTCCATCAGTGCAACAGAGCCATCTCAAGCCCTAATGATAAGCAACTGGAAATGGGAGACAAATAAACTTTAAGGACTCAATCACTGCTTAACATAAAGAGTCAGCTCTTTAAATGTGCTCAAGCCGAGGAACTCATAAACGAAAGAAAGCAATTAGTCAAGGGATCTTCCTGTTGAAAATACACTGTATATTAAAAAGATATCACCCCCTCTCACAGAGATATAGACTAACATTGGTTATGTGGTTCCCACAAATGCTTTTAATCAACTACAACCATTTCTCCTTCACTTTGCAGTCTGTAATTACCGTAACAGCATGAATTTCTTTCTTATAAATCTGATTTTCTCTGGAGAAACTCACGATCCTGAGATCTGTTGGAAGGAGATCATTTAGAAAAGTTCCTCCAAAGTATAAGAAACATCTGTTCCACCCTTTTGCCTGTCATGATGGCAAGCAGCTGAAGACTGACTGGACAATTATTTCCACAGGAAAATTATTTGCATCAACATCCCTGTAAGAGATGAGGTCTCTCCTAGGTAATACATTACTTTCCCCTAAATATTAACATATCTAGAGGATAATAATATGGAAAAAAAAATTCTGCACAAATATTCAGTTTGTTCCAACTAATTTTGGGAGGTGGCTTGCAGCACAATGTTGGATATTCTCTATCTCAGTAATGTCAGCCTGACATTTTTCCCTATGTTTCCAAATCCTCCTTCACAGGTTTAATCTCTCATTAGTTACAGTTCATCTTAAATGCACGAGAGACCCACTCATTTTCCAGTGAGTTGCTCATGACTGGAAGTGGCCCTGAAAGCAGAATGCTGGGTCTAAATACACTTGACCTTTGAGAAATTTGTGTGTGAATTCCACCCAGTTGAACAGCTCAGCCATATCCTTATCTGCAGCGGAATCCCTCACGAGACCTCAGAAACACACCAAAATTACAGATGTGCATCTCTGGTAAGAATTCTCCATCCATCACACAGTAGCCTGTAACTAAACCAGATAAGTGTTTAGGTTTTATTAAGATAGCTGTACCCAAAACACCATATAAAGGAAAAGTTATCAGAGCTTGTAGATGGTGGGAAGGGGAGCAGTGAGTCACACTCACCACGAGTCGAAGTGCTGAGCCTCTGCAAAGCACTTCACACGTGTCTGTGACTGCACAGCCCTTCCTCTGCACCACAGCAGTTCTGAGACAACACAGCTGAGTATTCAAGTGGCAAAACCAGCACTTCATTGTTGCAACCTTGGGGGGCAGAAGCTGGGAAGTTCCAAAGTTTTAAAATTTGTTAACTAAAGAGCTGTCAGTAACATTTTCAATGCAGAATAGTCAGGATCATTCAGAAAACCCCAATGGTCTTTCATCAAGGAGAAACAATAAAAAAAGAACTATTTTAAATATGAAATATTACAGGCAGCAGTCTTCCAAGAACAATGGGAATCAACAACTTGGAACTTGTCCTTTGCAAGTGATGGGAGGGTGTTGTTCAGTGAGACACAGAGCAATTTCAAAGCCAGCAGGTAAAAAATCTCAGAATACATTTGAATCTCTAGCTTGGAAGTAAGAAGTCTTTACTGTTTATTATAGTTCCACTGGAAAAAACCTTGGCAACAAGGCAGTTCAAGCCAGCAGAATTAAAGGGGAAAGAGAAAGGATTTCATACTCAGAAACACACATCAAGAACTGCTTTTCAAACATGTCCCATTCTCATCTCAAAACGTTCTGCTCTGAGTGACCTCACTCTGACTTTTTGAAGGCAAAAAGACTATACACAGTTTTCAAATGTCAAACACACACAAAATGCTTTAGAGAGTCCCTTAAAATTTTAAAGAAGCAAAGTCTTTCCCATAAAAGTGCCTTTGGAATTGCATTTATTTTGGTAAAATCCCCATCACCAAAACAAATTTTAAAAAAAATAAATCTGTCTTTTATCAGGGCCAAGTTCTGTATGATTCAGAGTGAGTAACACTGTGTCTTGCCCTGTGAATAGGCTCCTTTGTGCTCAAAGGGAGAAAAGGTGGGAAGAATCTTATACTTGATAAATTCACAATTCCCTTGTATTATGAGCATATGCAGGGCACGTTACTTTACTTCACCAAACTACAAGGAAATTCCCAAAAAACAGGTGTGCATGAGGGAAAGCAGAGAAAGGGGAAAAAAATTAGGTTTGATTCCAGAAAAACATTTCTTGTCCGTTTTTTCCTGTCTTTTTCTTCCAGCTTTGCTACCCTGTAAGACATTCCACTAGAGCCAAAACAATGGGCTTAATTTTAATGTTAATGGGCTTAGCATTAAGGCAGCAAAGGAGGCCCTACAAGGAAATATTTTATCCAAAATAGAAAATTCTCAACCAAAGGTGGGGGAGGACTTGATCCAGAAAGTCTTTTCACAGCATTCATCAACACAATCAAAATGGTTTTGAATAATCAATTTGTCATTGCTAGGGAAATTCATTTGCCAGTCTAAATTCAGGCATCTCTACTTTTGAGTATCACCTTCTGCAACAGTTTCTAGTTTTAGGAGAGGTTCTCTGCTTCACCTCCAGGAAGTTGCAGCCAAGAGCACAAAGCCAAAGCCAGGCAGGACCAAGGAGCCATCAGTACCCCTGTACCCTCACTTTTCAGACCATTCTCCCTCTAAGTCCTGACTAAAGGGTCTTAATTCTAAATCCAAGTCTAAATCCAACTTCCATGAGTTGCAGACCCTGCATGGAATGTCATCTGGGACATGGGATTTATCCTCTTGAAGGAAGAGTTGGGGTAGGTGACGGGACCACTTAGATTGCAAGATCTGTGGGTAGGAGTTGCTCTTCTGTTACATAATTCATAGTTATGCAGCCAAACCCCACTGAAAACCCAAAAGAAGAAGAACTGAGGATGCTATCTATCAATTACCATCCAGCAACTCCGTTTTTCTTTCAAGTCAAACACAGCATTTCCCCGCTCTATAATGCAGTGAATATACAACATATAACACTACAACAAAAGCTGTCAGTCGTGGAGACAAACTAGGGAGAAACAGAGCACTCAAATAACTGTGTCTGATGCAAAGGTATCTTCATTTCCAGAGAGACCCAAACTACCCTGTGACCAGTTTTCATCTGAGACGACATTTTGCAGATTCACCTCCACAAAGTGCAGTGGAAAGAACTGTGACCTGCAGCCGGTCATGTAAGTCCATAAATAATATTGTCCCTCACTTCCACAAGGAGCTGTTTATCTGCAAATACACTTCAATTGTGCTGGTGACTTGAATGCAGATTTTTCAGGGGTTCTCTCAGAGGGTTTTGTTAAACTGCTCAGGAGGTATCCCAGGAGGCTTCTGAGGAGCCATACAGCTGCTGTGTTTTACAGTCAAGTGACCACTGTAAACAAGATTTTAACAGATCCCTCCCATGTGGCAAAGAAGTGTTTCCTTTCCATTCTCAAAAAAAGTCAATAAATTTGTAAAAAACCCCCAGATTTCAAAGAATCATTAAAAATGTATTTCACAGGAACTAGAGCAATCACATTTCTGTTCCAAAATGGATCACAAGACCAATTAACTGACATTTGTAGCAACAAACTGTATCTGTGAACTACACTGCTCCCAGGAACAACTGTGCTCAGGAATGCACATGGAAGCAGGAGATAGGTTCAAGATGTTTTGGGGCAGACTCAATTACAGACAGATGTACATAACAGCATGTCCAGTCACAATGAATTAAAGCAGAACATCCAGAAGAAAACAGATGAGGATGACCAAATCATACTGTTATAATTAACATACCTTGCAGTGACACCTGTGGCTTTCCAAGATAAGAAATCCGGAAGATCAAAGAAGTAGCCTGCCTTCTCCCAGGATTCCTGTAAGTTCTAATAAAAACATGTTCAGAAATGCAGATATTAGAGGTCAGGCATGACCATGTCCTTATTTTAATGCAATTTTAAAAACCTGATATTTAGGTAAAAAGAACAATTTTTTCAAAGCAACTACTCTGATCATCCTGTCTGCTCTACTCCCTGATTTACTGCCCAGAGGGCTGAGCCTTTGCCCCACCACAGGCTGATCTTAAGCAAAGTTTCCCATGAAAAGTTCATGGAGGGACCAGTTTCAGATCAATAACGTGAGCTCTCAGTTCCCCATCAGCTGCTCAGTGTCAGAGCAGCCTCAAAGTTAATACACAATGTTCTCAAAAACCATCTGTTTAAAGGAATTTACCATTTTGAATTTCATTTTTGTTAACTGTAAGCACAGGAAGGAGACAAACAGCTCTGTGAGAATGAGAACAAAGCTCTCGGATCACACGGCTTTTGGAAAAGCCACCTGACGTTTCCAAACTCCTGAAAAACTCTTCTGCCAAGACAGATTATTTACAGGGAGTTTCCACTGCTCTACTCTGCACATAGATGGTGGTCCAGAAAGCAAGAATTCAATGGCCACTTCTGACCTTGGTACACTCAAATCAGTAAAGAATATCACAACCAAACAGAAGTCAGTGCTGCTGACCACAAGGGTCACAATCAGACTTGCACAGGAAGATAATATTGCTTTAAAAACCCCCCACCAGCTTTTTAAATCATTGAAAAGGTGCAAAGTTTTCTTACTTAATAAGAGCAGCTGCTGTACTAGAAACACAAGTCCTACCTGGGCTCTTTCTAGATCAAGATTTAATTCTGTGCAATATCAAGAAGGCATATGCTAAATTAAAAGAAAACATAATTCCATTTTAAGAAAGAATATGTGGCTCTAGAAATTCTTCCCTGTAGGATGGTGAGGCCCTGGCACAGGTTGCCCAGAGAAGCTGTGGCAGCCCCATCCCTGAAAGTGTCCAAGGCCAGGTTGGATGGGGCTTGGAGCAAACTGGGATAGTGGAAGGTGTCCCTGCCCTTGGCAGGGGCCTGGAACTGGATGAGTTTTAAGATCCCTCCCAAGCCAAACCATTCTGTGATTCCATGATTCTGTAACTTAATTCAAACACTATGTAATATCAACCCAAAATATTACAAGTCCAGAAAATTGCTGAAAAGGAATCAATGAATTCCAGAAATAAGGTGTAATTGGGTAAGTATAAAAAAAGCAAAATTTTCTTTAATTTTGGATCATGCAAAGAATCTGTCTTAACTTTCTGTTTAGTTCTCCAAAAGCTTCTAAAACTTACTGGATTTCTACTGAGTTCAAAAAATAAATGCTTCAATTACAACTTTTTAACATAAAATGCACAACCTTTAGATATTTGTTCCTGACTACTCAGGTTTAGCTCGTGTGGCTGTTACACACATCAAATTTAATATCATATGTGAATGCAAAGGAGCTCCACAGTTTAGTCCAAAGGTCATTCAGCCTGATTATTTTGATAATAAAAGCCATTATGTGCTGTTAAAACACCTGACAGCCTTCAAGAAGCAACAGTAGTTTGTCTATTACTATTACTAAGAAAGGAAGCTGGATTAAGAATAACTCTCCTCTTCAAACAATTCTGCTTCACCAAAGATACTCCTTGGATCCTGGTTCTATTTCTTCAAGAATTCCCAAAAGCCACATGTTAGTGACACTCAAAGTATGTTGTTTCATGAACATCCAAATGATTCATTTTTTGCCATCTCGATGCTGTGTCATCACTAATTAGTACAGACAAAAATCAGGGCGCTTTTTCCCAACAAATTTAAAGTCTCCATGTTTCACTGAAGTTAATTCAGATTATTTTCACCCCCAGTCAGGAGTCTGTGACCACATTAAAAGGACTGTGGAGAGGAGCCGGGAACGTTCCCAATGCCGTGTTCACATCCTGCGACTCACCCACCAAACTCACCCGGAGGAACTCACACGGTCTTGCTGCTTTCCAGGGGCACTTCTGGAGTCCCTTTCCTTCAGCTCTCTCTTTCAGGTTGTTTTACAACTATACCTCCACAGAACAATTTTTTGAGACTGTTGTAAATAATCCCAAATGCTTGGGGACAAAGAGCTTAAGAATAATGTAATGCAATGCCTTTCAAATTCCTAGACAAGGAACGTCCAGGATAATGAGGGACTTTGTAATTGGACTGAAAATACACACAAAGGCAGAATTTCACAGGAGCTCCAGCACCCAAAGGAATTTTTTGGAGACACCTAGAGCCACATTCTCCTGGAAAAGCTGAAGGTGTTTTCACATTCAGATTTTACTCAGGTTTGCTAAAATAGCCTCTTTCTGTACAGGAAACCTTTGATTTCTGCTCTTACTGAGTGCATAGTTATCTTGTGAGATGGAGTGATCTTCAGTCATCTAATGTTTGTTAAAACACACTTTTTTCCACCAAAAGAAAACATGTATACAAACATTAAAGATGTTCTAATTTTTGTTATTGTTAAGAGATTAAATATTAATCAACTTTTCTTAAATGGCATTATAGACAGCCTTCATAAAAGATCCCTGTTGGCCAGGAGATTAATTAAATTTAGGCTAGAAGCAACATCTGATTTAACGCAGTGTATCAGTCTGAATTTCATGGCAACTTATCAGCCAAAGCCCAGAAATTCAAAAATCATCCCAAAGTGGTGTGTCAGATACCCAGGTTAAAACCAGGAGGGATGAATGGAAGCAGAAAAATGTTTCACCATTTAGGGCAAAAACGAAAGCTGATGTGAGCATTCAAGATCCACATCAGGTCAAACTCTAAGTCATCTGAAAAACAGAAAGAAACCTGAAAATCATTGAAGAACCATCTGCCTTTCCCATTTCATCCCCAGATTTGAATCTCCATCTCCCAGGCAATCTGTAGCAGAGGGCTATGGAGTCCATCAATGTGTCTTTTTCTAAATTACCAAAACCAAACAGACATTGTGTGAAGGGAGGAAAGAGACCAACCCAAAGCTTAACGCCCGCACTCCCGGGGACGTGAGAGACCAACGTCCCATATCCTGCTCCAACATAGACAGAGCAAGGACTTACAACCTGCATCTCCCACAGTTCACATGGGATGCCAAATCATGGGATAGAGCTATTCCAAGAGAGGCCCTGAGCAGAAATTCTGCCCTTGCCAGAGCCAAGGCCATAAATGGATCAATTTTGCAACCATCAGTTGCCCTCTAATTGGTAAAAGATTAACTGACTGAATGATCAGTCAGGAAGTGGGATGGGGGAGAGGAGGGGCTGGGAATGTGAACTCTTAGAGGAAGACCACCAAGGCAAGCTGTGTCAGAGCCATGTGCTGGAATCTCAAATCCCAGAGGCATCCTGAGCATGGCTTGTGCACATGTGTCTGCACTGTGGATGGATTTTGATAACACAGAGTGCTGAAACATTTATAAACAATTCTAAACAAGCGTTCAGCTCCAAACTCAACAGCCTGGACTCATTCTCACTTAGCACAGGATTTATTGTTTATTTAATGGGAAAACATTCACTCACATTCAACAAGACAAAAAGCCAGTGCAAGGGCAGCAAGCAAGGAAGAAAAAATGCAGTAAAGGAGCTGCTGCCAAGCTGATGCCAGTCCATCCACTGTCCTTCCCTCCACAGCCAGGGAAAGAAATGCCTTATTTTTTCCTGCAAATTATCCCATTGGTAGCTGCAAGTCC
This sequence comes from Pyrocephalus nanus, assembly GCA_038380795.1. Taxonomy (NCBI): domain Eukaryota; kingdom Metazoa; phylum Chordata; class Aves; order Passeriformes; family Tyrannidae; genus Pyrocephalus; species Pyrocephalus nanus. The sequence continues at coordinate 10,595,514 of CM076269.1, read as the reverse complement.
CAAGTGGGCAGAGAGAAGAAGACTGCAAGATCAAACAGCAGCTCTGGCTGAGGACGTGAACTGTAACACACAGAACCATCACTGACCACTGGGCCAGATAAAAAAATACAGCCTATTGATTTTAATTATTAATTTAATTAATAATTGCCTATAATATATAGACACTCATTCTGTGATTTTTATTTTTTTGCTCTTCAACACTACATTAAGAACAGAGTTGAGAAAGCAGAGCACAGGAAAACTGAATTTCATTTGGAGACAGTTACCAAGCAAATACCTACTCCCAGTCCAGCACCCCCCACCCACTTAGAATAAACTACAGCATCTCTGATTTCATGGGACTAGTATTTTTTAGAAATAGCTGGTTTGTAATGTCATTACTACGAGGGAAACATAACATGCATCCTTTCAGTTTGGCACAAGCTACAGTAAAATTTCCAGCCAGAAATAAGTAAACAAGACTTTTTTTCTTCTACTATCTCTGGGAAAAAAAAATACTAACAGGCTAATTCTGGAGTTGCAAAACCCTGCCCTGCAGTGTTTGCACTGCTCTGTCTCAGCTGTGCTCTCACTGCTCCAATGCTGGTTTGCCACAGCACTGACATCTGTACAGTCATGATGTACAAACACCTGCAGCAAACAATTCCCAAGGGAAGGAGCTGCACCTGTATTTTCAGCTCACATGCAGGCATCTACCTCCCAGAACTATCTACACCCTCTGAATGCGTGTGAACATCCCATTCCTTTAGCCAAAGTCTACAAAACAGAAGAAATTGCTGCAAAAAATGTACCTGCAACTACAGAAGAACTCTTGCAATAGTGTTGTGCAAGATCATTCTAGACCACAAAGAAATCTAAGGAAATAACAGCAAGAGGAGTGAATTTAATTGGCTATTTTGAAAGACTTATTTTGAAAGACCCCTTTCCTTTTCAGTGAAGCTGACATTCAAACTTACCTTACTGACTTCAGCAAGACTTGGTCAGAATTATGTGCCAGCTAACTTCTAAATATTTGTCACAGAATAATGATTCTTTATTTCAACTTTATCTATACTTGATGTTTTTAGTTTGGCTGACCACATTCAAAAGTCAAATGTGGCTGCATCCACACAAATCAGCTTTATGGGAAAAAAAAAATCACACATTTCTTTTGTTTTGCATTACAGATTTAACGCTAGACTCTTTCTCACCACACATGGTCCACAGAAGCAGAAAAATGCTCCTCCTAAGTGGGCCACAGATGTGCCCACCTCACCCAGACTGCCCCACAGGCTACACAGGAGCTGCACTCTGCTGATCACTGACTGCAGCTGTCCCCGACACAAACTCCACTGCAGGGAATTTGCAGCTTTGCCACAGGAACACCCACCTGCAATCACAAACATTTCAGGGAGACTGACTACTAGGTGTCAGAGGGTGAAACGATTCAGCACTGATCAAACTAAACCAAATGTAAGGCACTGCAAATCAAACAAAAGATGTCAGAAAGCCTATTATGGCCTTCACTGTTTGTTTTCTTAATTCAAAGCCAAAATGGAACAGAGATGAAGAGCTGCAAGAATAGAATATATCCTGAAGCCTCTTGTCTCTAATTAAATCTCCATTATGTGTAAGGAGATAAAATGTTAAAGAGAATGCATTATATGGAAAAGAAAGTAAAAAAAGAAGCACAAGGGAGTAAATCCTTCCTCAAATAAAAACAAGTTGAGCATAACAAAACAGTCACAAGAGATAAGGACCAGTATCTACTCCTCCTACAGTGGTGTCAGCTCACTCCTCACAGTCAGCGAGGTCATCCTTGACTTCAGTTCTACCTCAGTTCTAGAAATAGGATGATGGCAATGGAAAAGCACAATTAGGTCATCACAGAATGCTTTGTGTTGGAAGGGACCTTAAATCTCATCTCGTTCCACCTCCTGCCATGGGCAGGGACACTTTCCACTAGCCCAGGTTGCTCCAAGCCCCGTCCAACCTGGCCTTGGACACTTTGGAGATGGGGCAGCCACAGCCTCTCTGTGCCAGGGCCTCACAACCCTCCCAGGGAAGGATTTCTTCCTAATCTCCAATCCAGCCCTGCCCTCTGTCAGTTTGAAGCCATTCCCCTTCTCCTATCACTCCATGCCCTTATCAAAAGTTCCTCTCCACCTTAGTCCTTTCTCCTCTCTCCTCCCTATTACTGCAACCAATCCAGAGTAAATTTGCAAAATCATATTATTCAGAAATACTTTTAATTGCTTGGATGAAAATTCTCCAAGCAATAGAAATCCAATGCCTTTCTTTGAGAGACATCCTAATGACTCACAACTTGCCAACACTGCTGAATTGATCCATGTCAGAACCTTCCCCACAGTGGTCAGGTTTTTGGATACTGCAGTTAGGACGGAGAACCCAGGGGAAAACATGGGACAACAGGATCTCAATGCGGCCCTCCAGAGTCAGGTTAGTACCATGGAAAGGGGAGGGAGGCTTTGATCACAACATACACACAATTAACTACTGGTGTAACAACAGTCCAAAGGATCATTTAGCAGTAAATAACTTACTTCCAAAAGTGCACCTAGTTGATCTCCTAAATCATTAGTCTCACAAATGACTCTTAACAAACTAATTTAGTTTACAGCCACTTTTGTGCATCTTATCTTGTATGAGCAGGACTGAGGCTTTACATGACTGAATCCACAAATTGTGGAATATGGAAAGTCAAGGGAAATCTTGAATATTAATTGGTTAGGCAATAAACTCAAAAATAAACACTTATATTTATGCCAGTCTAAATAAACTTTGAAGCTTGAGAAAACAATTCTGTGAGTTCCAGAGAAATGAGGATCCACTGAAAGGAACATATTTCACGGGGACTAATTTTAAGGTTCTTCTAATTAGATGCTGTTCATTGTTAGAAATACATGAGGTTTGATTAAAAGAAAGGTATCAGACATTTTTCCAGTGACACCAAAGTTGACTCTGCTGGTTACTTCAATGGATTTATAAATTGTTTTTAATTATTAGTACCTGGTTATTTTACCTTTATTATTTAACTTCAGACTCAAAGCAGTTCTTTCCCCCCCTGCACCCTCTCTGCAAAACCTAGATCAATGCAGCAGCTGTGGAATGTGCACAGCACCAATCCCAGGCAAAGATGTATAGAGGGAAAACGGCACAAAAACATTCAATAGCAGAAACAATAAATTCCTGGGGATTTCAAAATAAGGTCCAGGGAATTCAAAGCAAAAGTCAACAGTGACTCTTCATATATTAGGGTGTTTCTGCTGACCTGGAGCATGACTGTGCAAAGTGTCTGGCTGTGGGTCTTGTGCAGCTTTGTTTTCTCTATAAACATCCATGTGCTGTATGTGTTGCAGCCATGTCCAGCTCTTTGATCCAAAACTTTCCAGAAAGGTGACACCAATCAAAGGCACAAAGGCCCAAAGCAGCTTCTGGATACACTTTGGTTTAGCCAGTTTGGATCACGGTCAGTCATGTGAGAATGTGCCCAATTCACTGCCTTAACTTCCCAGGATACTGTGAGGTGTATGACAACATCAGGGAGAAACATTAAGAAAGGAGTAAGGAAGAAAAGGGAAAAATCATCCCTATGGTCCATGGCATGGAGATGTTGTCTGGGGAATGATACATTTCACCATCTTATACTCTGCAAGAACTGGAAGTCTTAAGGAGCTTGTTTCAGAAAAGAAGATACCTGTTCACACAAAGCACAGTGGGACTCATCATCACAGGACACAGCTGGTGTAAAAAGTGCATGTGGGTTCAGAAAAATTAGCTAGATGTATAGAGCAAAAAACCTATCACTCATCAGACCAAAAATGAGTCAAACAGATTGCTGGTCTGAGCCAAAGCAGTTCTTGCAGCAAGCAGCACCCCTTGCAGTCAGACAGCTGAAAACAGTTCCAGAAATGCAGGGAGCATTTGCAGAAAAAATCTGAACCTGTATGTATTTGCACAGGTTAGCAGAAAATTCTGGAAGAGCATTTTACAACAAAGTAACAGGCTTTGGGATGCTTTGAGAGGGCTCTTGTTTTCAAGCAGCTCCCAAAGACTGCACTGATCACCGGAACAAGGATAGCTTGGTAGGAAACATTATTTCACATATGAGAGAGAAAACACAAGCAGAGGTGAGGATTTAAGACAAATAAACTACTCAGATCCACAACACCTGAAAGAAATCTTGCTGACTGTATGTTTGATGACATTCTGAAGTCAGGAAAGCTGGAGAGACCAAAGCCATGATCACATCCCGGGCAGACACTGTGTAAGACTTTCCCAGGCAATAAACCAGGTCAAGGCAGGTACAGGGCACTCATGTTCTTAACACCAGTTATCACAATTAAGTAGAAGCATAATGGGAATTCCAGTTTCAACTTTGCAAAGCCCTCAGATATCCTCAATTGAACAGGATAAGATAAAATAAAACTAAAATGTTTCTTTCTACCTGCTAATCTGGTAACTCTCCCAAGGGATTTGAAAACTAAACTTCCTTTTTGCCAGTTTGTTCATTATCATCAGCTTAAGAAATAACCTGTGATCAGAACAGAGTATTTTTAACTTATGATTTGTGAGTTGGAGCAAAATTTTACTCTGCTATGTCTCTGGGAACTGTGCAGTATTAGCAGGAGGGAAATACACTAAATACAGAAAATAGATACAGCACAAAAAAACAGGAAGGACACATTAAGTATCATTCTAGAAGTAGTTTTCCTGACCATACTTTTAATACCTGTGTCACAGTTTATTATCTGTAAAATACTGGTAAAAAAGAATCTGAAAAAAACTTAATTTATATTTGTAGACCAGTTCAAGACAGTGCACTGAGTAACAACTTATGTGTAAACTCTGTTGTAGCTCTCATTTGGAGAACGTGCCATTCAAAATTATTGAACATTTTTCTCCCTTGGCAAAAAGTGAGGACATTTGCACTACATGAGGCTGAATTTGAGCTGCCAGAGGCCAACATGACCCTTTGCTGATAGCCCTGATGCTATGGAATCCACAGATCCATTACTGTGACTGGCACTGAAAACAAACCTTTCCTCTTCAGACAATTCCTTTCACCCTCTTCCTTTGCAACGAGTACAGCAGCAGTAAGAACACTCCACCCTGTACCTCTCCAAAGCTCAAAAGTTGAGCAGTCCATGCCCAAATCTCAGCTGATTACAGCTGACCCCATGGTAAGTGCTGCTGTTCCTCTCCCCAGCTCAGGTGCTGCTGTAGATGTTGAGGTGCCTGAGCTAAGCAGGACAAGCATAAGCAGTTTAATGGTGAGTCATTCCCAGCCCACTCAGGAACTGTCTCGTGAGCAGCTCAGCAAAGAACACACTGAGGGAAAAAAACCTCTCTTAATGATAATAATCTCCTTATCTGTTATGTCAGGAGCTGAAAAGGGACACATGAACAAGCCCTGTTGGGTAACACCTTCTGCCAGGCAATGCCTGCTCCTGGCTGGCACGTAGGATCAGGTGAGTGCTGTGTCCACCCACTGGCTCACGGAGGGAACAAGCCCTTTAAACCACAGCAATTATGTCAGAGGGCTTGCACAGCAGACACTGACAGCCCTGGGTGGGCACATCTGGACACCCCATAATCTGGGTTTCCTGATCAGTCAGGTACTGATATCCCAGACCTTGCAGTATAAAAATGTTTTCAGCTCAATGGATTTGTTTAAGGTTTTTACAGCTTACATTTTATTATTTATAAAATGACTGATGTATGATACTCATTGCTCAAGAAGGAAAGAACTAGTAGAGGGATACTAGTATTTCATTATCAACTTTCACTGCCCTCTATTATCATTAATCTGTCAGTACCTGCTTCTACCAGTTAATTCCTTTGACTCTCCCCAGTCTGCACCTTGTTCTGATATGATATCTCATGTTTGCAAGGACAGGAGACTTTGACTCCTTGAAACTGGCAGCAAGTACATTTGGGCTTTGTTAAAGTGACAGTGAGCATCACTGAGGGCAAAGGTAAAAGCCAGGCTGGAGGAGGTTATAAAAAATTCAAGTGGCAAGTGTCTCTCCTTTTATCTGGCAGTTGTTCTTAAGAGGCCGTATGTAATCTGTGACACACAGAATGTAAACACAGGACACAGAGGCAGAGCTCCACATGACAAACAGGGCACCTTCCTCTGCAGAATCTTTAACTGAAGAGTTCCTCTGTCAGCAGCCAAAGCCATCACATCCCCGCTCTGTTGAATGCTGTGCCTCTGGGACTCCAGCCCAGAAGTAGCACCTACAGCCCTGTAAGCATGCCCAGATAGAAGAGCTGGAACAGGAAATACACCTCCATAACCAAATCCCGGGATGCTTCCAGGACTCCTTCATTACCTGCACCTAAATTTGTATGTATAGCAAATCTTACAGAAGAAAGGCATATGGAATGTTCTCTCAGGAAAACACACCATTCCAATCAAATCAAACATCTTTCTACATAATGGAGAGAAAAAAAGTTTAGCCTGGCCTTACTTTGCACACTGTGGAGTTCAACACCAAGGCTGAAGACTTTCTAGAAGTCTCATTCTCAGGAATTAACAAAGGGTATTAATCACTAGTAAAAATGCCCCACAATGTGAACTGTACCCACCTCCTTTATCCATAGCAGTTTAGGTGGCTGCATTTCCACAGACATTACTCCCCCTACATAGTTCAAAACTCTGTGTTGTGTTGCATTGATGAGCTCGACTTGACTCACTGCACGATGATCCATCCACATAATAACATTCCTATGGTTCTGTCCTGGGGAGAACAAAAGGAAGAAAGATTATTTTTGGTCTGGTTTAACCCCACCTCAATACTGTGAGTTACCCTGAGCTGCTTCACACTTTCACTTCTACATTGAAAACTCAAATTCTCTTTGAGCAAATAATCCACACTAAGTATCTAAAAACAACATTTTAGCCCTCTGAGCCAGCTTTCAGACATGCTGAGCACTGAGAGTGCTGACAAACCAATCAGGCTGGGGAGCATCCAAGAACTTTGAAACACCATGCTATTGAAGACTGTATTGCAATCAAAAAACCCAAACTTCTTGACAAAGTTCGCATATTCAGTTAAAAACATAAAGAAGCATTTTGGTGACCAAGGACTAAAAACTTGTCAAAATCTGAACAACCATGCTGTAAATTGAAATGAACTCAGCTAGTCAGCCAGCTAGACAGCTACAGAGATTCGCTTTCCTCTTCTGTCATTTTGGGCTGAACTACCCTAATTTCTTTCAGAAATACAGTTTCAGGGGAGACAATTTGAAACTGCCTGAAATCCCACCAACTCCATGACTTTTAGCAGCATGAGAGTAGTCAGTGAATTCTTGTCTTATTGTTTAACACAATCACTGTGTAAACTCACAAGTTCATGGGGATATCAGAGCATAAAAAAAAAGAATTGAATTTGACTCACTAGACCAGAATAGCCCGAGACATCATTAGGCATTGAACAGATTGTAAGATACTCTCAAACTAAAAAATAAATAATGTCATCTAAATTCAGAGAAGGACAGTTTGGGGGCAAAGCTGGTTCTTTGAGGAGGATAAGAGCAGATGACAAATACATCTGAGAATAGAAAGAACATACACAGAATTGTGAGCAGGTCTCTGTAACTACTGATTTCGCACACACCTCATCTTAAATGGGATTCATTGAAAAATAAAGTGCATCAAAGACTTTGAGTCTTCTGAATCATCAACTCTAATAAAACCACCAGATTTTTAGAAGAAGGTCACAGTCAGTTTCTGAAGTTTAGCACTGTCCTAGACAAAGACAGAGCACCAGTATAATAAAACACACAACTCTTGCCTGCAGCTCCATGACAGAGCAAGCAGTTGGACTACACTAACACCATAATTTTTAACATTCCTTTAGCCAGTGTGGATGGGCATTTATACACACTATGAAAGCCACAATCAGCAAAGTCTGAAGGAGGAGAAAACTTGCAGAAAAGAAAAATGAGCCTAGATTTCCCTAGGAAGCAATTTCTTTGAGCCAAGATGAATTAATTTGATCTTGAGATGCCAAATATTTAGCCAAATGGTAATTCTCATCTCAAAATTAATTTTGCAGTAGAATTAAAACAGTAAAACAAAAAAAAAACATCCTCTGGTAAAAAAGGTTTTTTGTCATCTCCATCTCCCAGAGCCAGGCCCAGCACTCGGTATTTGGATGAAATGGAAAGTTCACTGACAGCAGTGGTGACACACACACAGTAACACCATTTTTTGTGTGCAGTCCTACCTTCACAGTTGACTGCCAAAGGTTGGAACTGTTTATCCAGAACAACAAGAGAACAAGTAGCATCAAAACCAACCCCTCGAATCTGGGCAGCATCCACTCCACAGACAACCTTCTGAAAATACACAAAACACACATAAATACAAATGTATCATTTCATATGCAGGTACCAATGAGCACAGAAAATGAGTTATGAGTCAAGAATGCAGGGTCAAACTCTGAAATTCTTTATATTAAGTAGTCTTTAAGACTGCTAACCAAAAATACATCAAATTACCAAATATTCTTTGGTTCTCAAAAGTGAATTCAGAGCTCCTTAATAGCTTTTTAATCTTACTAGCCACAGTCCTGGATAAAGCAGGAAGCACAAAATATCAGAAAATAAAGGTAGCAGAAAACCAGCAACATTTATTTTTTATTTTCTAAAGCTTAGAGTTGAGCTGCATGTGAAACATGGACACAGGATTAGGGCCAAGTGTTTCCATGAGTTACTTCACTCAGTTCCCACCTGTGGAAGCAATAAATATTCTAGAATTGCTTTGGTAATATTGAGCCACAGCTTTTTTGCCTTGCAATACTGAAGAGTCCCAAAAATAAAACAGGTCAAAACCTGTAGCAGTGATAACACCTCTGCAATGCACACTGTTGTCTCTTACCAAGAGTTTGGACATCATACTTTTTTGGAAGATCTTCCAAACAAGAAATAAGGAAAAAAAACCAAAACAAAACAAAAACCACTGCCCCAAAATGCCTGAACTTCATGGCTTCCAGCAGCACTGGAAAAAAAAACAAAACACCCACACGGATTAAGTGCCAAATGAGGCTGCAAGACACCTAAAATGTAACAGAGTAATAAATTGCCACTTCTCAGCAACAATAAAATATCATTATTTTAATTAGTACTATAAGGAAAGACTTTCACTAGACTTGCTACAGTGCCAGTCTCTTACTGGCTCTGAAAAGCCATACTTTCAGAGACTATTTTATTGCTCACACATCAGAGACTGCATTTAAAGGGGTCCAGAGCAGAACAAAGCAACTCACACAGAGAAATATCAAATAAAGGGTAAGACTTGCTCTTCTTTAACAACAAGCTGTTCTTCCCTGTCACTCCCTTCTTTCCCTTCCCTCCCCCTCACCTCCTCCTCTCCATCTCAGGGCATTTCTACAGAGCCAAGCTCATTAATGTTTGAAAAGGCTGATCAATAACAAGACAATGGGTGAACTGTCCATCTGCAAATTACCAAGCATGTCATGAATATTTAAAAAGCCAACCTCAGAACATGGAGCAGGCCTGGGCTTTACTAAGGAAGATGAAATGTCCTCTGTGTGCACTGCCAAGCAAGGTCACAGATTTACCTTTACTGCCAGCAGGTACAGGCAGAGCCCTGGATCAGTGGGTACAAATTTTCCCCCTACAGAAAGGGTTATTTTCATCTGAGTTTATGCTTGATGTTATCCACAAACATTTATCATTTATTTTGGTCTTACCACACTGGATTCTCTTATAATGAGGATCACAGGTGTTATGCAATAAATGTTCCTTTGTGACTCCAGTGCAGTACAAGCACATCTTTAAACATATGCACAGCCAGGCTCTGAGCAACCTTGACTCCTCAAGGAACTGTCTTGTGGGTAGAACAAACACCAGCAAAACAAACCTCACAGATGTGAGACCTGAAGGCAGTGGCTAAGTCTCCCCCTGCCATTACAGCACAAAGAAGGGCCTTTCATTCTATTTGCAATTGTAGCAGAAGTTTTTTCACTCTGGCCTTCAGCTCCTCACCAATAAAACAGACACTGTGAGGCTCCCTCAGCCTCAAGGTGCCTTTAAGGTACAAGGACGGTTACAAATTACACAGCACGAACCTGAAGGGAAGTGACACACAGGGACTGCAGACCTTAAACATTCAAAACCTCAACAACTACCTGCAACACAAACCCTTCATTTTCTCTGTCTTTGCCCACCTTTGTGACTGAGCAGCAGGCAGCCCAGATGTCTGCAGAGGACTGCTCGTAGTGGTCTGGCTGGGGCTCCCAAATTTGGATGGGCTGCTCCGCATGTGCCACCACTGACCCACAGCCATCGACCAACGCTGCTCGAACACTGGCTGAGCCAACATCAATCCCAACATAGTATCTGTCTGCAGTCTTCTTACTGTGCATTCTTAGTAAAGCCTGTGGAAGGGAAAAAAAAAGTTAAAAGCAGATAAAACAATTGATAATGGAAAACTGTGCTGAGCAGGGCAGGAGAGAGGTTGTACAGGCACTTTGCAGGGTAACTCGTTTCTGCAGCAAGTCTTCACTTGGCAATTTTTAATTACTTAAAGGTTTCAAGTCTTGCACTAGTTGTACCACTTTTCTTCAAATGTTTGCACATCAGCTGCGTGGTACAGAAGCTCCCGAAAAGCAGACTGTAAATGTGCACGTAAAATATGCAAGCAGTGATACAATTCCTGTGCTCATACAATCAAAATGCAGTGTGGTCACAGAGTATCACATCCACATAAAGAGAGAAAGAGGGAAGGAGAGAGGGAGGGAAGCAAAGGCTGTGCTGGTGTTTTACACACAAGGGAAATTTCAACCCAGAGGCTCCTGGGTTTTCCTGGCAGCTGGGGATGCTGGTGATGCCTGGAAAGCTGAATTCCCCTCTGGACAGGACAGCAAAAACCACCACAGGTCATTCAGTATCTCAAAGTAAACCAATTCCACTCCTGAAGCAGTTAAAGGAGGGCCAGGTCAGGCTCTCCTGACCTGGAGGGGAATGAGGAGCCAAGAGTTGCTGCCTCCCATCACACCAACCAGCTCCTGAGTGCCATCTCACTGCTGAACGGGACACTGAGTCAGGCTGGAGCTCTGCAGATTCTGGAAACAGTTTCCTCTTTCAAAAAAACACTAGTGTGATGCTGATAATTAAAGTAACCACGTGACAATCTGGCACATGTTACCAAGGAAAAAGAAGAAAACAAAAAGTTAGGTTTTCAAGAGCTTTCCACCATCAATCCACCCAACTTTAAAGCCTCAGAAAATAATTTGCTGGAAGAGTGTTGAGTTATGAGAGTATTCAAGGAAATCTCTGCCTATTCTCTGACAACCTACAAGAACAAAGTGAGGTTAAGTTAATTGATTTAATTATTCATAATGAGTTGCATATTTCACTATATTAAGTTTAACTGTTTGCCATTTAATAAAGTGACAAATTCACTGTTCTAAATTTCTCACTGTTTGTTCTTAATTAATAGTTAACATTTACATTTTAGCCAAGCTGGGAGAATGCTGAGGAAGAGCTGGTACAAGTATTTGAAACATCAGACAAGTACCAAGTTTAGTGCCTGTGTGAATCTGTGACGTCTCTGAACCACGTGGAACTCAGCTGACACACAGCTTCTGATTTCCAGAAAATGAATGGATCAATTACCACTTGATGAGCACATGGTATTTACAGAGCATCAAAACGGCTCTAGTTAAAAACAGCCCACCTCTCCCAAACAAGTGACCTGGATTACTTCTGGATGTGGAGTAAGGGGCATAGGCAAAGAGGGAAAGATTGGAAAGAAATGCTTAGTAGAATATGATTATTCACATTTCAAATTAATCCTTTTTTCTCTTTTTAATCATAATTTTGGTACAGGTCAGGATCTACCCTTAGTTGGTACAGGTGGCTGTTCACATCCATGGCTGGCTTGTAACCACTGCTGCTCATGGATATCACAAATTTATGATCACTTAGGGTAAGAGGCAGCAGCTAAAATAAAAAAGGGGAAAAAAAGGAGCCCTTTATCTCAGAAAATTCCAAACATGATTCTGGGTAATAATTAAGCAGTGTAGCAGCTTGGCAAAGTTTCATTTGCCCTGAAAAACGACAACACCTTGGCAAAAGAAACCTACTGAGGCTTCCCCTCATCCCAGCCTTTAAACAGCTCATGGGAATGTGGTCAGTCTGTGGAAATCTGTTATCACACAATCATTTTGTCCTGCTTCAAGCTGACACTTCATGCTTAGACCCCACTGCTGCATCCAAGGACCGTTTTTTGTTCTCTGCTTGGACAGCACAAGGGAGTTCTGTCCATCACTAAAACTCCTGAGCAGCCTGGCACAGACCAAAGCAGTTCTGAGCTGCTTTCTGCACACACCATGGCAGGGGCACCAGGGGAAGCTCTACAGATCATCAGCTTCTAATACTGTCAGAAAGTAGGAAAAACTCAAAGCTACAGAGCACATTGTGGCTCCTCTCTGGGAGCACTGGCTCTGCCCAGCAGCTGAGATGCCACACACTAATCTCCTTAAGCGAGGTCATGTGTTCCAGCGATGAGCAAGCAGCTAAAAATGGTGTGCCATGAGTTAACACTAAGGAATATTGGCAAGAAAGCTCCTTTATTTTCTTGGCCCTGGCTCTGTGACCTGGTCAGACTAACAAAAGCTGATGCCTGTGTCACAGAGGGGACGTGGGTGACTAACACTGCATCTGCCACCTGGGGGGACACGCGCTCGGCCTCTCCCCCTCAGCTGGAAAAGCAGTTTTAAGACGTTCTTTTCAACAGATGATGTTTGTTCACTTTTTAATTTTGTACTCCATCTCCTCAGAGCTCCAAAGGCTGGCTGCAGGTGCTGCTAGTTACTTGGGAGAAGTCTTACTATAAAGGCATTGCACAAGACTGTTCCTGATAGTATCTCACGAATTTCCCTGGTTTTCCCCTATTTCGGCTCTGCCTTTAGCTGCTGACTCAGAAAAAATTGAGAATAAACCACAAGCTACAAGCCAGATTATTCTTTTTTTTAAACATGGGCAAATCTTTCTTCCTTGCTTTTCACCAAATACAAATAGCAAAAGGAGTATTTTACATCCTGTCTCCTGCTCACACACACAATACTACTCTGAATTTCTCTCCCTTGTAAGGCAGCCTTGATTTTAGCCCATTAATGTGTTTTTGCTACTTAGAGAACAAGCTTAACAGATGTTAGAGAATTAAGCTCACAGTACCTCCTACTCAGCACTTAAAATTATGGCTTTGCATTGGATTCTTCCCACAAACATTTGAAACCTGGAACCCAATCTGCCCATGTAATGTTTACTTTCCTTTTTTTTCCTTACTAAGCAGCCAGGATGTGCATGTGCGAGTGACTGGGCAGGAAGCAGAGTTTGTTTATGTGCTCCAGCAGTCCCTATCAGCCTGTGCACATCCAGGAGTTTACTGCTGTAAATCAGTGCACACAGGAACCAGTTAAGTGACAGAGTCCAAAACCAAGAACCACAAACCTATTTTCACTGGTCTTTCTCTGAGTAAAGCTCCCCCAGATTCACAAAGCAGTACTCAATGTCTTATGAAAAAAAAAAAAAAAGTAAAAGTAAATATTAATCTTTTTTTCAAGCACTGATTTACTGAGGCTGTTGGAAGTAAATAGGATCTGCAATAGGATCTGATCTGCTTGCAAAAACATAATTCGATGCCAAGGGTTTTTCTGGAATACCAATTGCTTGGTATGCCACCTACTTATCAAGCACATCTACGGAAAGCACTGTCATCTCTAGGTCATAAATGTCACCAATTATGGACTCTGCCCAAAGGTATTTCTTGAGAACCAAAAAGCTCAGCAGTCAGGTTGGTGGAAAATATTTAGCCAAAGTACTTTAGGAAGAATTTTAAAGAGGAATGTTGCCATTCTGTTTTGCTTCCAGAAGATTCCTTTGGTACACAAGGAAGCTCCAAATCAGAAATTAAGAATCGCTTTAATGCAGTTCAGAGGTAGCAGAAGGTCCCAGCACAAATTCCCTGATTTGGAATACAGACACCAACATTCATTGCCATGTGCAAAGAAAACTTTGTTGTGCAAAGAAAAGTTTGGTTTGGGTATTGGATTCTGAACATACAGCTTCTGCAGGCAATGCAATCATGAGGAAAACAGCAACCCAGAAAAATGACTGAAATAAAATATCCTAAAAGACTAGACAGGTCCATTCTTCACGTGCAATACTCCCAACATGACACCAGAATATTTGATACAGGGATGATGCATGTTTATGTACTTCCAAGTGGTGGAAAGCAGTGGAGGTAGAACCTTCTATCCCCTTGCAGTATCTAACTCAGAAATCCTGTCTCCTTGCAGCCAAGAGAAAAGGCCTCCAGCACTTTAACACAGCCTTGTCTGTCCACTGCAGAATTAGGGCCTCGTATTTACAATTTATTAATTGAATTTGCAAACACAAGGTGAGGGACAGAGGAAAAAAAGTAAAATTAAAAGCCATGTTCAGCTTGACTGTGTTAATCCATGACTGTAACTGCTAAGGCAGGACAAGAAGCCAAAATTCCCTCCAAGCACTAAACCAGCAATGGCCTCTTTCTCTGCAAATCACAGCAGGGACAGAATGGCTTTTCAAACAAGCATTTATGATCAAAAGGCTACAGCATATGATAAATATTTATATGGCCCATTAAATAATAGTCTGTATAAATATTATTCAAAATGTGCGTGCTGGAAACCACAGACTTCCCAGTTTATCCTTATACAAACGTGTTAGTTTTCCCACATAAGCAATGAAAAAAAAAAAAAAAGGAGGGGTAAAACTCAGTTGCAAAAATATTTCTTTAAAAAAAAAAAAAAAGAAAATCCCTAACACTATTTACTTTAATTTAAAAAGGAATGACTAAGTAACCAGAGGACTGTTTCATTACCACTATTAGACTCTGTCCTACTTCACTTCGTGGTTATCAAGTTGCCAGGACGTACCTTTCTCACATGAGCACAGGCTGAAGCTCAGCTCAAGTTTTTAGCAGCAGCAAGTCTAGATTTGGTGGTATCATGTCCTTAAATGCAAGGAATTAGGAAGGATTGGCATGTCTGTTTTAAACTTTGATCTTTGGAACGCTGCCGGTTGCCCAGCCTCGGTGATCACGGATAAACAGAATGTTTTTAGTAGTGCAGCTGTGCTTTTCTATGGATTACCAAGAAAAAGATTAACAGGCTCAAATTAGGCTTCCTAATCTTTGTGTGAAAAGATCTAAATAAGTTAAATAAAAGCTGCTTTTAGACTGTAAAAAGTGAAAGAATCATTTTTGACATTACACTGGAAATTCAGCACTTTGTTGGCTTCCCAGAGTTACAGTAAACCCACACATGGGGTGGTGGTGGAGTGGCCATCTCTTCTTGAAAACTCCCTTTCCTCTTCCAGGTTCTGTAATTCCTGTTTGAATTTGAAAAGAGAAAGAAGGCACATGTCTGTGTGGGAGAGTAGGAGCAGATGGGGAATTCTAAGGCTGTGTTGAAGGGCAGTACTAATATAGAAAATACCCTTCAAAGCCCAAGGGGCTGCGCTATAATATCAACAAGCATTTATTTTTCAGCTACCAGACAGCAAACAAAACAAAAACAAGGAACAAAAGCACACCTTATATCTCCCCTTTTCCCTTCCCAAAACAGAAACAGGTACATGCAGGATCTCTGTCTTCAGAATGTAAGGACAATGTTAACAACAACAAAACTGAAATAAATAAAAACAGAGCTGGAGAAAGTCTGCCTCTTCACTAAACCCAAACACCTCTAGATTCTTTTATCCATTCTCTGGTACATTTTGTGGAACTTTCTCACATCTTACAACTAGAAAAAAACAGCTTCAAATAGCAGATGAGACTTCATTTTAGTAGTAGGATCCAACCCCATCTCCCAGTCCCATAATACCTGCATTGTTTCACCAAAACCTTCCTAATGGTCTCTCTAACATTGTAATGTAGCCTCAATAAATCCCCCCACAGGCAGAACTGAAAATATTCTGCTGTTTTCTGGTATCTCTTTTTCTCCCTATAAATAATTCACTATGCACTAATCCTCTGTAATGTCTCTCCGTACCTTTTTTTTTCCCCCCTCACCCTCAGTGTCCAAGACAAAGCCATTACTTCACCGATACCTCCTGCCCTTTTCTTCTACCTCTTGCATTTTAAATACTTTCAGGCCAAACTACTTCCACCTGCTCTGATGTAAAGCAAGACACGTGCCAGTTTATCCTGGTGTAACTAATTGCCAAAGAAAGGAAAATGACTATGTAAATTATTCTAAGAAACTAGATCAAAAATTTATTTCTTTTCTGCTTCTACTGCCTACATAGATATCTCTCTCAGGAACAGCACAAAGATGTCAGCATGGCCAGTGTCAATAAATATCAAGCTCTTAAAACAAAAGTTGTTTTTCTCTATATTCTGCTCTAGAGGATTTGTACTGCACAGAAAAATACTCCTCTCCTTCCAGTTCCTGTCTTCAGCTCACACAGGCAGACACAGCCCTTGATCAAGTAAGAGCAATGGCATTCTGGCCCCTGATTAAAGAGCAGAGCAGGGCTGTGCTGGGTCAGATGAAAGGTCCAATTAGCCCAGGATCCTGCCCCAGACAGCAGCAGCCATAAGAAAAGCATATGCCTGCCCTTTTCATCCAGCAGTCCTTCCCCAGGACACCTTCTTCCTCCTGCTATCTATAGTAGAGGCACTTCCTGAGCCAGAAATTTTATCTTTAGGATTAGCAGACCTTGAAGACTTTTTCCTCTCCAAATTTGTTTGTGCTCTTTCTGAGTCCAGGGAAACTTTTGTAACTGCAAACTACTGTGGTAATGGGTTATAAAGTTCCATGTAAACAATGCAAGAAAATGCCCTTTGGTTTGCTCTGAGCGTGCCACCTGCTAGTTTTGTTTGATGTGTCTGAGTTCCTGAGCGAGAGGAGACATTAAGCAATTGCTCTGTATTTACCTTCTCCATGCAGTCACGATTCCATGGCATTCTGAATCATCCCCAGAGGGCTCACTGCAGCTCTCCACCTACCATGGGTGATGAGCTGAACTCGCAATCTCAACATGGTCAGGTAAGTCTAAAAGCATTTTTCTGCTCTCTGACTGTTCATGGATGTGGCAGTAACAAGTGCCATAACACAGTGCAGTAGTAAGTACTAATAAGCAGCCAGAAGTGATCCCAAAGCCACTCTGGAGTGGAGATATAGCTCAAAAACAATGTGTTAGTGTCAACTGACAGGTGCTGCTTTGCAGCATGGTGGAAGGCCAGGGATTGCCAGCTTCAGGGAGTTCCCAAAACACTGTCCTCAAAACAGAGGGATCCAGGAGCTCCCCACAACTATATGCTTGGAGAAGGCTTAAGGCTCAGCCTGGCTTTCCTTGGAAGGAAGATCCAGGCCACCCTCTGGCTGCAGGAACAAGGCTCATGCCCAGCACACCCCGTGTCCTCCCCAGCCTGTAACTCTGCCACACAAAGGAAACACACTCAGCTCCCTCTGCTCCAGTGCTCCCCCAGCCCTGGGAACAGCAGGAAACAGCTGTGGAGAGGAGCTCTCAGGAAAGAGGAAGGCTGAGCAAAGGGCCACGGGAACACACAAAGCCAGAGGAGGAGACACTGGGGAAACCCAAGGGCTCCAATTCCCTTAGGAGCTCTCCCGGCCCTGCTGGGACTGGGCCATCACTCCAAAAGCAGGCTCTGATCCTGCATCCAGTAGTGCCAAATTCTCAGCCACATTAGGAGCTCAGGATTAAACTCCTGATGCTTGTGAACATCACAGGTGCTCTCACAGTCAGCAGCATTTTGAACCTTTGCCATAACCTACAACTTGTCAAGCAGAGGAAACGTTGATCAGTTTATGCCAAGACACAATTCTCACACAGCAAGACCTACGGAATAAGGGGGGTATGTAGAGCACCCTTTCCTCTCCACATCCTGGAAAGGGCAATGGATACAATCCCCGCACACCAAGCTCTTCAGATCCATTCCCTGACCTGACACTGCTCCCCCAAAGGCTGTGCTAATGATCTGGCAGCCAGACATGTCCCAAATGACACTGCAGGATGCCTGGAGCTCTGAAAGAAGACACTATCTTGTTTACATTGACCGAGGGGGAGAAAAAATGCCATCTGATTATTACATAAATTCTGGCTGTAGCAGCTTCATGACTAGTTGAAAGGAGGTAACAGGCTCCAAAATGACTGATGGATCCAAGTGTTTGGATCCACCAGCTTATTAATCTAATGCTGAGGAAGATCTTTCTTATCCCTGTGTCTGTATCACTTTAACCTACCCCACGATAGACAGAAAGAACAATTTCTGTTCTTTGCCTGTAAAATTGAGACAGATTCCTGTACTGTGGCCTTTGTATTATTTCATTCTCTTTTATGATATAACAGAAATAAACAAACAAATAAAAAACTCCAAATAACCAACAAAATACGACAGGAAAAAAGAATCATAACATAAACACAGCCCTAGAACAATAATGTTAATTTGCAAAGTATCTGTTTAAGTTATAAAATGTAACATGGGAGTAGATGCAATTCAAAAGGCACAATTACAGTTCATGTAACAGCTTTAAACTGCATTCCTGGAGCAAACCACCCTCAGCACCAAGAGCTTCCGTGCAGGATTACATGGAATTCTGGGCAAATACAGCCACTTTGCTACTGTGGATACTGAATTAGCCAACTTAGGTTAATGCTGATATTCTAACTTTAATCCCATCTTTAGATTCCAGTGCTACATCATGGTCGAATCTGGCACTAGCTCTGTGATTACATACCAGCAGATCAGTATAAAAATAATTTGTTCTGAGTTCACAGTTTTATGAAATGACAAAACATCAAAATTAGCATTCTGGCTGAAATCCACTGCATTTCCCATCAAGGCTTACACTTTTAAGCAACATCTGAACCAACTGTCTATAATTACTCCTGGCAGATACTGGAGCACTTAGGCCAGCAGTAGATGCAACAGTGAAATAAATTTTTAAAGACATGCTGCAAACCACTTCTTTCAGGATGCTCACCCCAGAAGCAAACATGTGTCTATAAGCCAAATCCACAGTTTATTACACAGTATTTGTTCACTCTTGCATAGCAAAAGCCTGGGAAGAGTGAAAGCCCCAAGTAATTCATCAATTTAAAATTAAACATTTATTTGGGCTGCAATTCCAAAAACACTAGCCCTGAAGTTCCTGTCACAACTACTTAAGAGGAATTGAGGTTGCATAGTAGCTTAGGTTAAAAGAAACACTAATTCTGCAGAAAAATCTGTTTTTTAAACAGCCCATACAAGTTAACTTGTCTACATCCCCTTCTTTTTTACAGGGAAAGAAGAATCACACCCGTTCCTCTGAAGCAGTGAGTTCTTATCCTTCTCCCCACATACACAGCTGGGGAGCCTGGTTTGGTTTTACCAATGCAAAATCTGTCTTCTTAATGATCCCACCGGTCTCTTAACTCCAAACTTCTACAAAGCCAAGCCTGAAAGGATATCAGGCCTACACTGCTCTGTAATTTCCCTTCAACGGCTTTCCCGAAACAGCTCAGAAGTCCAGAGCTGGAAAGCTCCCTTGCCTCAAACAGCTGAAGGTCACAAATTCTCAGACTTTATGAACAGTCTGAGTACTTTCCCTTTCACACATGGAAATGCAGAGGGGAAGCTGAAGGCAGCTCAAAACACCTTTCAAATGACGCTCATTTCCACAAAGGCTGTGCCACTTCTGTTGATTTTGCACATCAGGCTGTTCCAGTAGCAGGTACCAGGGAAAAATGTCAATGTTGAGTCACTAGAAAAGCCCAAGATGCAAAACAGGAACACACAGGAGAGCCATCCTGATCCTCTCTTGTTAATCTACAAGTTCTTAGGAAACAGATCAACCTCTAACAGAATCAAAGGAATGTTTGAAAGAAGGATGACTTATGGAAAGAGAGAAAACAGGCTTATTGAAGTAGTACAAGAAACAAAATGGATAAGAATCCTTATTTGGGAAGAGGATTTTTTCAAAAGAATCAACATTTTTAAATGGTAATTTAGCTGAGAAACACAGAACTGAGTAACACAAGTGGCTAAGAATACACATAAAACCTTCCCAGCGTAGAACTACTTTGTTTAGTCTCTGCTGGCACTATATATTTATTTCTTCCATGATTCTTATAGCTGGGAACAGCTGTCCCTGCAAGCACCCAATTCCCCCTGTATTCCTCTTTCATCCTCCTATCCCAGACACATTTCCCAGGGGAAAAAAAAAGTGACATGCTCATACATGTTGCTAAAGGAAAGGGAGCCATTAACATTAGAGACCCTTTAAAATGTCAATGTTTTTTGTACTACATTTAAGTACATTTAGAAAAAAGTTAATTCAAGTTATTTAAGCAAATGGTCTTCCAGGACAAGGGAATATATGAGGATTAAAAAAGACCAGACCACCTTCACAGCAATGTGGTTGCTTATTACTTTCTAAAAACCTCAGAGATGATTGAGCTCTCTCCTCTCCTTCCCTGGAATTTGTTTCCTAAGTGTTCTCCAGACAAGAGGCACTGGTGCTAAATTTATTAAACTTCCTAACAAATCCCAGGCTCCTCAGCAGAGAAAGAATCTGCAAGGTCAGTGCAGAGCCCATCACCAGAGAGGAACATGGCTGTGACGGGAATGTCTGGAGCCAAGCACAAGCAAATTCCAGCAGGTTACCGGGATGGGCTCTCTGCCAACCCATGAGCTGTACGGGAAGGCAGGAACAAATGCCATGGGAAGGAGACAGGGCTGCGAGGGTGCAAGAAAGTGGAGCAGCACGAGGACGGAGGAGGCTGCGGTGGAAGCCGGACACCAGTGCCAGCAACACCTGTGCCAGAGATACCAGACTGGAAACTGCATTACCTAAACCTCCTGGGGATCTGGAGGATTGGGCCAGTGTGTGAGTGATGTGTACCTGCCCACCGGGTCATCCCAGCGCTGCCATCTGAGGGAAGGCGGCGGGGCAATGGTGATCCAGCACCTCAGGAGGAGGCACTGGGGCCATGTGTGTGCCCAGCCCAGCCCAGGGAAGCCTCAAATGCCTCCCCGGCAGTGAGGGCTGTGAAGGGCGGTCCCATTCCCATTAAATGTAGGAGTTATACATGTAAATCCTATGATGCCCCACGAGCTGCACGAAAACCAGGCTGCAAAGTGATTTGGAGCGATTAAATCGCTCAGCCCACGCACGGCCGGGCCGCCGCGGGGCCCGAGGCTGCGGTGCGGGGCTCCCTGGGGAAGGAGGCGGGGCTCGTGATTAAACAACAACACGAACGCGAGACCTCAGTTTAGCAGCAGGATCTGAGCCCTCGAGGAGGGGGATGGATTTGGAGAAGGGACAAGGGCAGGGAGAAGGACAAGGACAGGGCAGGGACGGGACCCGCCGCCGCTCTGAGGTAGCGCGCGCTCCCCTCGCGGCCGCGCTGAGGGGCCGGGGGCCGCGGTGCCCTGGCGAGCGCCGTCACTTACTTGTCCACCCTGACACTACCCGGGCCGAGCACACCCCGAACAGGGACGTTCCCTGAAACCCGCCGCTGCCGGGAAACCCGCCGGGCTCCCCCTTCCCCGGCCGGCCGCGCCTGCGCCGGGAAGCGCAGGGAAGAGAAGGGAAGGGGAGGGAAGGAGAGGCGGCAGCGGCCCCGCCGCGTTCCTGCGGCCCTGAGGGGCATCGGCGCGAGGGAAGGGAGTCGCCCTTATCCTGTGTTTAAAAGCGAATAAAGCACAGACGGGGCGAGAGGTTGGCACAATATATACACAATATACACAGTATCGAGAAATAAATATATATATAAGAATAAATATAAATAATAAAGTATATGTAAATATGGAAGAGTGTATATAAACATATCGAATATTAAATAAACAGGAGGGAATGTCAGGGCTAAGGATATCCACCACTCTCTGACCCATAAATACGTAATTGCTTCTTAAATAAGTAAAACAGGGCTGTGAGCTGTGAGTGTGATATTCTGCATGGAGTTACTCTGAGAGTTTTACCTGAAAAGCCAGGAAACTGCTGATATGAAGAATAAACCCTGAGTTTAGTTAAGGTTTGCTTAAATTGGAGGGAGGACGTGGCAGTGGGATCCGCTCAAATGCATCCCTGGGAACACAGAGATCACAGAATCAATTAGGTTGGAAAAATTTCTGAAATCATAGAGTCCAACCCCTGGGACCCTCCAGATCCCACCGCATCCCTCCGTGACCTTCCACAACCCATGAAGGGTGGAGAGGATGGCAGCCCTCACATTCCCATCATGTCCAAACACTTCTGGCACCAGGAAGCCACTAGGGATTTTTCCCGTTATCCCCCAAATATTCTACAGCAGGAAATCTTGCAGCAAAAAAAGCTGTCTTGCAACATTTCCAGAGTATTCCCACTTGGGCCCAGGCAGAAAAGCTGCAGGAACAACCTTGCTCAGGGAAAGATGAGTGTTGTCTCGTGGTCAGAGCACAGGGTTCGTGGTCAAGAGCTGTGGGTTCTCATTCCAACTTTACCACTGAATCATTTTGAGAGCTTCGCTAGTCACTTTGTACTACAACCAGTTAGTAATTTTCCGTTGGAATGATTTTCTGATGGAAAACACTACTACAAAACTGAAATCTGGGTGAAAATCCATTTTTCCATTGGGAATACCTTGCATCCAGGTGGGTCAGGAAAGGACATTAGACCAAATTGAGTTTTCTTGCATTAATTCAGATGTTCTGCTTTGAATAGATAGATTTTTAAAAAAAAAAAAAAAATAAATCCCTCTATTGACTGTAGTTCCATGTCGGCTCATGGCACAGTGGGATTGTGTGCTCTCATGCTCTGCTTTGCTCCAAGACAGGTCTGCACTCTGGTAGTAGGATTCAAATTTCTCTTTTCTGAGACATGTCCATCCTGACCTGAGTCCAACCTGGCCCATGGGGACAAATCCCAGCACAGGGCCACCACTCTGACCAGGGAAGTGCTCCATGGAGAGAAAGTGCAGGGCTCAGAGACACAAACAAGCTGTTTCATATTAGTTCAGTGACCTAAAACAATGCTCCGTGACTGTGGAGATACCCAAATGTTTTGTTTGACTGAAAAACAGTAAAATGAAGCCCAGAGAAATGGACCTGAGTGTGCTTCTGTCTCTGACAATCAAATCCTACAACCCTTCCCTGCACATGCTGAGCTCTGGTTCAGAGTTCTGGCTCTTCACCCTCCCAGCTATCTCTCTTCTTTGCTGTTTTGTTCCAGAATCCTATTCCTCTATTCATTAAAACCAAATTTATTTCTGTCCCCCATATATTCATACATTGCTGACACTTTCTTTTAATCTAAATAATACTTGTTCTCCTCTCACAGTGTATTTGTAGACACCATTAAAATCCCTTCTTTTGTTTTGCCATGTTAAACATTAACCATTTACATTTCCTTTCATAACAGCAAGTTTTGCAGTATCTAATAAGCTTTCTCTGCCGTTGTTTCAGTCAGAATTCATCTTTTTGGAGCACAAGTGATCAGAGCCTGACATAATGTGTAATGTTCAAAATGATGGCTTGTTAGAGACCCATACAGTGGCGATGATTATTCCCTGTGCACTCTTTTAGTTACAGGCAGGGATCAATTTTGCCTTGTTTTACACCTATATCACATTAGCACCTCGATGTATCCAGGCCTTTTTGCTCCAAGAAATGGCAAAAATAAGTACAGACAAATGTATTAACTTAAGATTTCTAAATACATTTTTCCATTTCATCTCACTTCCCTAGTACTCACATGATTTCTTTCCAGTGGAGTGACAAATGAAGACATTTCCAAGAAAGTTACAGGATCTCCAGCCCCAAAATCAAAGCCCTGAAAATGCCTCTTTTTTTTTTTTTTTTTTTTAATGGAAGAATCTGAGTTTAGATTGTTACATAATCTCAATGCCACATGAGGTTTAATTCATTGCTCCTTTGAAATATTCTGAAAGCCGAGGGTTAAGAGGTGCTGTATTAGCGCAGAATAATGATGATTGATTAATTAATGCTTATATCAAATGCAGGAGGAGTAGGTATATGTGTGGTGAATCCTCTACAATTTCAAAATCTTTCTGTAAAGCTGAAAAACCCCTGTAGATGTATGAAATGGAACCCAAGACCACCTTTCCCTGTTTAGACTGTTGTAGTTTTGCTTCAAAATAACCCCCCTTCTTCCAAGATTCTGGACAGATTCACTTAAATTATACCCTTTTGTGTTTGCATTACAGAGTAACTGATGAAAATTCCATTTTAAATGGGCTTTCTGGGAGACAGGGACATTCTTTTTATCATTATTAACCAAAGCCCATATTTCAAGCTGCAAGGATACAGCTCCAGGTAGTGTAAATCAGCATTGCCCGGGATGGCCCTCAGTCCTCCCAACCAGCCCCTCAGAACAATTTAGTGGTTTTAGATGACAGTTGGCATCTTTGAAATATTCTCTGTTGCAGAACTAGACTAGATGTGACACTTGCTGCAGAAGAAATCTTGCATAAATCTGTCTAAAAGACTCAATCATATTACTTCACTGCTCGTGGTAACCTTTGGAGGCCAAAGTCCAGACAGGTTGAGAAATGGAGCATGAGTCCATAAAGGTGACAATTCCATTAACTGCAATCAAAGGAAGAGGTGAATGGTGAGATAAAGACAAATTACTTCTTCTATAAAGAAGAGAAAATATGTGTGTGAAGGGGAAAGAGATGGAAGGAACATTTTCCAGCTTTGTCAAGGAAATAAAGATCCAGCCCTGCTCTGTTGAGATCAACACAAAATGTCTGTTGGGCTCCGTGGATCCAAGTTTTGCCCCAACATCTTGGTGAATATCAGTGGGAACCATCACTTTGGGAGTGCAGATGTTCACATGGGAGACACCCCAGCAAAAAACCATGTGCGGAATTCCTCACTGAATTGCCCCCACAGCCCTGCTGGAATTGCAAACACTGGGCCTGGCTTTTCAGTTAACTGGGCATTTTGCAAAAATAACTGTGGAAGAATTGGTGGCACTTCTGAATCCAGCGATTCAGGATTCTCAGATACACCAGACAACATCTACCAGCTCAGTGGGTGCATTTCAGCCCCAGGGGCTGAACAGAAATGGCTTTGAGTCTTGTGTTTGGGCCTCAAATCAAAGAGTGGGACACACTGATTGTGTGTGGGACATTGTCAAGGGTTTCTGTGCAGAAAACTTCATCTAAAACAAATCCATGTAGAAACCAAAACAAGGCAAGCAAAATGTTTTAGAAGCAGCAACGGATCTCTGAGCATCCAGAAATTCCAGTTAGGTGTTGATTAGCATAACAGTGTAAGGGAAGAAAATATTTATAAAGATTTTTGCAACATGTGTGCTCAAGGAGTTCATACAAGCACTTGAGGGTGGGTTCCAATCTCATTTTAAACAAGTATAACAGTGGTATAGGAAACAGAAGTTGGAGAATACTCTGGATGAAATGCTCATTAGATTAGGACTATTCATTCAAACAGGGAAATAGGGAAGTAAAAACCAACTGAATTTTCTGCAACAGCAAAAAGGAATTTTTGAGTGTACCATAGGAAAAAAAGGAAATTTCCTTTGGGGGACTTTTTCTGTTTTTAGCAGAAAGATTAAGTTACTCTCAGATACTTGAGCAGCCAAAAAGGGAAATCCCTGTTTTACACAGCTCTAAATATAGCTAGAAAAAAAACCTAATTCAGATTTTATCAATTTGTGATCCATTTGGGCAGCTCACCTTTTAATACTAAAGTCAGAAACTGATACAAACAAACATACAATATTTCAGGCTCCAAAATTCCAGTGTCTTGCCCATGGCTTGTTCCTGCCTGCCCTCTTGGCTGGACACCAATATCCTTTATTCTCAGGAGAGTCAGCCTTCCAAAAAACCACTTGGCACTCGGGTCAGGGCTGCTCTGTTTTCCTAACGTTCACGGCAGGCAGGATGTTTTCCGACTCTGGTACCCAACAGTTGAGCATTCCAGACAGCCTGGGGATTTTTCTTCCAAAACCACACTGCCAATGTCATAAGAATAAGTGAAGTTCTGTGACACCATGTGATCCTGGTGGGAAAATGGGATGACTTTGTTGTCACACAGCGATGCACAAAGGGAAAATGCGCATGGCTCTTGCCATCTTTGTAAATTCTCCTTCTGGGGTGCGATTGCTGGAAAAAGTCTGGCTTAAAGTCGTGTTTTCATCAACTGGTTCCCCTCTGGGAAGGCTGCCAGATCTCCATGGATTAGTTAAGGAGAAGACCCCCCCTCCCAAACTGTCTGGCCAGAAAAGCAGCCCACTGGTGCAGTGTGGCCGAGGGGATGCTCAGCAGTCTGTGCACACAGTGTTTTCAGCAAGGGAAAATGTTCTGTTTGCTCCACAGAACACACAGCAGATACCCCTGCAACTTTTTTGTCTGTGCCTTTACACTCCTTAAATATTAGAAATATTAATATTATCATTAACATTTATATTGAGGTAATTCCTGAGCTCACTGATGTCGGGGCCAGCTCTAGCTGTGCAGCCTTTCCTGTGTGGATCAGACACTGTTCGGGTGAGGGCAGGCAGGTGACAACTCACAGCCAGGACTCCTCACTGATGAGGAGCAGACCGAAGGAGATTGCCACACACATCTCCCATCAAAGCTCTGTGCCAAAATCCAGATGTGCAGAATCATGAAATCCCAATCTGTCGAGCTGGAAATGAATTTCACAAGCCAAGCTGTGAAAGTCTTGTCAAGCTCCTCAAATTTCACAATACCTCACATCTCCAGAAAAACAACTATAACAGAGGTTAAATATTCTTTCTGCAACATCCTTCCAAGATTTTTCCATAGGATTTGACCAGCTTGTGAGAAGTAGTTTGTTACAGTGGTGCCAAATCCAGTCAGTGTGGAGAGGACTGAAGGCAGCTCAACCCCCCTTCAGGCAGCGTGTCCTGATTCCACACCTGGCACCTCCTACAAAAGGCAGATCCTATTTTGCCCTTTGAATTCCAAAGCCAGTGAACACAATCATGGGAGGCAATCAGTTAATTTGTAAAAAATATAGCTGTCTGTTCTCCAAGGGTAAGATTGACTGGGATCTGTACTTCCAAGATTATAAACAACACACAGCCTTTCTCCAAAACTCATTGCAAAAAGTACAAATGACGTTCTAATGCCAGCACTGTAATCTTTAAAAATCTGAGATGGAGCAGGATCATGTAGCCACCTGCAAATCATACACAAATAAGCCAAACAGCACGAGAAACAGGAATAAAATCACCATATATGTAGCTGATTCCTATAGCAGAGAGAGTGTCATGCTCTGTATACAACCCAAAACAAATTGTCTGCTTAAAATTAAAATATGTTTCTGTTTCCAGAAGTCTTGCCTCTGGGGACATAATTTTTATACCACCGGGCAGATTCAGCCCTGGTGTAGGATTTCTGATTTTCATGGAATTGCACCATTAAGGAATTTGGCCCAACATCTTACCCACACTGATGCAATTCAACTTTTAAGGGACAGTTATGGGGTTTCCTCCTAAGTCAGGCCAAGTTTCTGGAACAAGGGAAGTCTGTAAAAGAAACGGTCAGAGGGATGTTTTAGTCTGGCATTTGGGAATGTTCACATGTTAGAAAACGTCACAGGGTTTATTTTGTACGGCTTTTTGCACATTTGAATGTCGTGCTTTTTCTTCTTCCTTACAGATACATTGTCAGTAGGTGGTCACAGCAAAACTGGATAAACGTCAAATAAATGTAATGAAATTATTATAGACAGTGTGAGTAAAAAGACATTTGTGGATCCAGTTCATTCTGCCTCATCTTTATTATATAAATCTATTTTACAAACTTAATGCATTGCCTGAGCTTTCAATATATGATTAGCAGAACATCTGCACCACTCAGGACTCTGGAGAAAAATTTAAGATGTTAATTCTCCAACATTTTAGGTACATTTAAATGTTTTGGGCATGATTGATCTCACATAGTGCCTTGGATTTATGCTTTGTGTGACAGATGGGAATCTGAATGCACACACTGATGCTCTCACTGATGTTGAAAACTTCTGTGCAGAATCACAGAAAAGGAGCTGTAACACTTCCCTGCTCCTGGAGCTAACCTGGTATTTCCTAAAATCCTGCAGCCTCACAGGTCACGGCCCAGAAAACAGGAGTTTCTCCGGCTCTTCCTGCCAGCGCTGCCCGTACCGGGCACCGTGATGGGGTGGGATGTGATCCTGTCAGGGGGCTGGGGAAGATTATTCCCTTCCCAAACAGCACAGAGCAGATGCTCAGGTTCTTAAAGCTTCCTGGGAAAATCAACAGTGTTTCAAAACCGTACCAGAACCAAAACTCTGGAAAGATTAATCGAGCTTGGGTCAGGAGGGAGGAAGGATGAAATAGCTCTTGACAGCAGTGAGCTGGTAAATGATGTGCCCAGTGCTGAGCTCTCAGCATTGAGTCAGAATATTCAGTGCATCACATCAAAAACTCCTTTAGACTATTGACATAATATTAGAAAGAACATGGAAAAAGATAGAACAATCAAAGGCACACTTTCAGTTTCCTACTTGCATTCTTACACTAATCTGACAATCATAAAGACTTAGTATAAATCAAGTGGAGCAAATGCTATCAGGAAATTAAAATGTAATGAGAAATATGTTTTAAGGTGTGTACAAGAGTTAAAAAAAAAAAAACTTTGGCACAGCTGAAGTTCAGAGCTTTTTCCAGTATTAAGCACAAGCAGCGAATGAAGCAGCTTCAAGCATTCTTTAAAATCCCATTCTGTAAAATCCATTCTTTCAAATCCCCAAAGAGTGTCTACCCTTTGGATTTTACAGTTTGTCTTTCCAGAGCAATAATAAAACCATCACAGCTTTAATCAACTTTTTGAATCATTGATGAGTCAGAAAAGCTGAAAGTGAAATAAAAAGCAAGACACATCAAAACCCAGAAATACTGGACATTTTTGCCATTTCTGTCAGCCACAGGTAGGAATGTTGTTATAAGGCAAGATAAGAAATTGAGGAAGGGAATAAGTGGTAACTGCACTCTCATTTTAGGCTATTTTATGTCTGATTATTTCAAAATTAGGAGGAATATGTGACTGGGTGTGTAACTCCACCCTCTCCAAGAATTGCTGGGATCATTGTTTATGAGTGTGATCCAAACACAGGAACAGTTTCCGTACCTGCAGTCTGTTGCAATCATGGAAATACCATGGGATGTTCCCATCGATACCTTGTCCCCATCGTCACAGTGCTCCCTGAGAACTCCTCGTCTCGGGACATCCGGGATTACCTACTTAGCCCCAAGCTTTAGGAAATCACCTGAATAAAAAATACCTGTTAGAGTTGCTTTGTTTTAATGTGAGCGAAGGAAAGAAATCCCAGTAAGAGCTGTGGATGTGACTGTTTGTCATCCTTGGAGAAAAGAAATGTTCTAAGGCAGCTCAGTGGTACTTGTGTCGCTGAGTTTCTAATGTTGAAAACTGACACCAATACCATGACCTGGATAACTTAAAATTTTGACCCAAGAGTAATGTCCCCCTGTAAAAGAAAGACCTCTCAAATTAAGACTTCAGCTGCTCCATCTTGAGCTTGAGAACTGTTTTTCTAAGCTGCTGCCTGAACTGGGTTTCAAACCAGAACTGAATGAAGGCAGAGAAGGAAGCCTAAGGTACAGCAGTTAAGATATATAGAGGTTTGTGGAACATCAAATCCTTCAGAGTACAAAATATTTGCAATTTGGTATTGCAAGCATTTCCCTTCCCACTGGAAGGTTAGTTTGTCAGAGAGGAATGTGTTGCTCTCAGAGAATATCACAGGCCGCTCATGTTCTTGCTCATTAACTTATCCTCAAGCAGAAGAAAATTCGTGTCACCTGTGGTGAGGGGTGTCTTGGACAGACTGTTCTCTCATATCTTACCTAGATCTGTTAAAGAGAACCAATTCAGAGACTGAGAGCGGTGTTTTTGGCCTTTTAACCATAGCCTATTCAAGGTAATCCATATTTTAGCAGTGGCCCATGATTTGTAACCTATTGCCAGATTTATTCCATAGAATTGTGCACAGATCCTGGGACCAGGGAGGCTCATGGCTGCAGCCCCTCCCAGCCCAGCTTCCAGCAGCACATCCCAGCCCTCTGCAGCACGTTCAGCGAGCAAAACCCCACACTGGCACTGGGGGTTGAGTAACAGTGTTCGGGGTACACCCACCCAATGTCCTGAATATTGGGCAACAGGAAACCAGGGGATGGAACAAGCCACTGCTTTTGGTTTCTGAGCTCCTGAGAGGTTCTAGGGGGTATCTGCTCTGTGACAACACTTCCCATTGTGTGTTCCAGCCAGGAAGATGGATGTACCTTAGTTAAAGTGAGTCATTCACTGAACCTGGGCCAAACTTTGAAGCAAATCTGGGCCAGTTTACTGCCTCGGGAGAAAACCTGGTTTTTGCATGAATTAGATGTGAAAATAAGCAGAGCCTGACTGACATCTTCTCCAAATTCCAACTGTAAGGGTAAAACCCAGAGGGCACGAGCCTCAGGCATGACAAAAATGAGGAGGGGAAAATGAGGCATCTGTCTCCCCTCCAAGATCCAGAGAGACACCTTACTGAGAACTTAGGGTAAATTGTTAATTATTTAGACACTAATTAAGTAATGTTTATAAAGTGGCTTACATATGTAAATGGATGTAAAGATGCTTACATTTTTCCTGCAGTCTCCAATTAAACCAACTTTCATTATAGAGCAAAACAATTCCATCCCAACTTGTTACACCAGTTCTTTAGCCAGGCAGCTTTTCAGCCAGTGCTCCCAGCTTAAACTGGGCTATTGTTGCTTCCCTACAGAAATTTCTATGCTGGTTTGCAGTTGTTTTAATTCCATCACCGATCACATTCTCTGTAATGATAATTTGATTTTGCATTGCAAGACCCAGATGTACATTAGGAGGTCACAACCTTTCCATTTATCTCTTAAAGTAACTATTTTTTCCCTGAGTTCCATCAGGTTAAAACAGTTAGCAATTTTTCTCCTTGAAGTGTCCCTTCAGCTTGGCCAAGATATATAATAGATCAGTGTAGCTACAAATGCATTACAACATTAGTCATCAATTAGTTTTAAACCATCGCTGTAATATATCATTTATCCAGCTTGCTGTAGCACTATTGTGAACATTTAATTTTTTAAAGGCATCTTGATTTTTTAACCTGATGGCTGCATCCCCCTTTTGTCTCCTGTGCAGACATCTCCTTAAGGAACAATAAAAATTAGATTTGTTTGACCTGCACTCAGGGTTCGTTTAAGCGAGATGGATTTTAATTGCTCTGCCCAGTCTCCCAGACAGCTTTTATGTAATATTCCAGACATTTACGCACTGTCTTTCCCTGGCTGTGAGCAGGTGTGTGCCCACAACTGCCTCTAAAGCAGCTCTTACAATTCATTTCGCATCTCTGACAATCCTTGGGGAAATTGCTTACTCTGAGATACCCATTGGCATCGAATTAAGGGCTCTGGTCATTGCCACTTCTTCCCTCCTAAGAGCATCTTCTTTTGTCTTTAAGATTCACCTTTTTGTGTGGCTGACTCTAAAAGGGCTTTGCTGAGGACTGTGTTGCTTGGACTTGTCCTGTCGTCACGGAGCGCGGGTGACTCCCCCAAATACTGAGAATGGGGACAGGGCCTTACCTGCCTCTCCCAAATCCCACATTGTCCTTCCACCATTTGCAATAAAATTTATGATTTGAAGAGGTTTGGATCATGAGACAGCCCAGATTGGGAGCAGCAGGTCTGTGCCACAGTTTGGTATCTTGAAGGATCTCACACTTCAATCAGCAGGTCACGCGAGCGAGTTATCAGAGCACTGACTCAGAGCCCAACCCCCGACTGCTCTGCCAGCTTGGAGGGCAGGCACAGCGAGCTCACGTTTGCCCACGATGAACCTTATTTGCTCCAGCTGCTCCACCAGGGAGAGGAGAATCTCATGTGGAGAGTTCTCTCCCTGCTAACTCTGCCCTTCCACGGGTGATACAATCTGAAGATGAGGTCCTCTGTTTTTCCTGTTCTTCTCATTCCTAAAAAGGAAGACTTGGCTGGCCCATGAGTTACCAAATCAGCACAAAAAAATGGGCCTCCTAAGCAGTTCTTTGTGCCTACAGCTGGTTCTGGTCTCCTCTCTGTTGGACACACACATGTGCTCAATTCCCAGTTGTGCTGGAGGCCTATTAAAAGAACAAATCTGCAAGTGAGGAGGGTCTCTCCTGCCGTGTCCGTGGAAGTGAAATACGTAAATCTCCTGCATGCTGAGGGGAATGAATGCTCAAAGTGCTTGGGAGAACAGCTGTGGAAGAATGAGCAGTTTGTGTTCTGCTGCACAGTGTCACCGACCCAGCTCACTAAGCTGATCCTCCTGTGGCATGTTGTGCCTGCTCCACGACACTGCCTCCTGCTCCTGGGGGGTGATTCAAAGTGCTCAGCGCTCCAGGCAGCACAGGAACAGGGACAGACCTTCTCCTTGCACAGTGGCACAGCCAGCACGGTGATGGTGCTCAGCAGCAAGGGAGCACTGCAGTGGGAAGGACAGTTCCAGGGAGGGGCCCTGTGCATGTGGGGGAGATCATGGTGAGCCATGGACAGACCTGTGGAGGAGCAGGGGGAACTGCCTGTCCTTGCCAGCCTGGGAAGCCAGAAGAGGGATTGGAATTACCTTCCTCAGTGCCAATGGTTTTCTCTTCTATCTGCCTGTGGTGAATCAGAGCCACTCAGGAGACATCCTGGAGTGAGACTGGTATGTGATTGACAGGTGAATCACAAAACACTTAAAGAATATGAAGGGTTCTGTAGGACTGTGGAAGGAAGTTGTGTTTCCTTTCCTGAAAACCAAGCAGAATCGCCCACTTGACCAAAACCCAAAGTACAAATGCACAGCTGAAAGCATTCACCTTCTGCCTGCCCTGAGCCAGCACCCGAGTCCCACCATAAACCACACCCATGGTTCCCCTCTGGACAAGAGAGAAACAGCAGAACATGTTCAATGTTAATTATGGCATCAGTGGAAGAAACTCAGATGAGAAGTTCACTGAGAGAAGCCTTGGAAGACTTCTACTTGATGTAGAATGTTTGAACACAGCAATGACATCAGGAAGGAGATGGGAGGTCCTACTTTGCATGTGGACGCATCACTCCATTTCATATTCTGGGTTTTTTTTCCCCTGGGGCTTTTATATCCATCACTAACACACACCCCAATATTTTTTACTTCCCTGACAGAAGCACTGAAAATCAGAACCCATTTACTGAATACCAAACAAACGCTGAAATAAGAGCAGCTTCAGCACTAGAATACACATTTGTAACCCTCCAAGGACCAGATGCAGCAGAGATGGAACACTCAGCAGCTGTAATGTGCACCGAGAAGTCACATTTGTTCAAGAAAAATCACATTACTTATATTAATTGGATGTGTCCAGCCCATCCTGAGTCCACTTAAGCCTTGGCAAACCTCTAGCTCTGAGCATAAAAAAGGTATTAATACAGATATTCCTTTATATTATCCCATTTACATAACAGCTCCCACCTTTGCAGCCTAATACTTATCCTTTGGAACACAGAGAGCTATTGACTCATATCTGGACTGGGTTGCCAAAAACTCCTAAATTTAGAGATGTTTGGAACAAGAAAGAGAGTTTGGTTCAGGCCCATCCACGACAGCAAACTGAACACAAGTCATCATCTACACGAGCGACATTTTCGGAGCCTGGTGGGAGCCGACATTCCTTCTCCCAGAAAGATTTACAGAATCTGTGCATTGACAAGCATTGAGGTAAGCCCTGCTCTGAGGGCCAAGTGCATAAATTAGTCCTGTCCCCTCCCTTCAGCAGATCCCATACACACTGTAGGTTGGCTCACTGTGCTTTGGCAGCTCCCCATCTGTGAGCGTGTTCACAGAGAGGGAGTTCGTGTCATACTCCTACATTTACATTTGCTTTCCCAAGGCTTTGGTGCAAGGAATACATTGCACATCATTTTTTCCCTCCATTCACATCAGATACTGGATTAAACAGATGGGAAAAAAAGTACTATTAACATGTTGGCACATATTGCACTTTCTCAGCAGAAGCAGTGTCGCTTGTGCATCAGTTTGTTTTAAATTATGTAGGTCAGTGTAAGGTCAGCAAGAAGTGCTGGGTTTGCATCCTCAGTGACTGAGGTCCTCTCCTCACTCACAGAGCAAGGCCACATCAAGAAATGTCATTAAAGCTTCCTGCACAAAGACAGGGATATTTCCTCAGGCCAACCAAGCGCTCACCTGTTCCAGGAGCCCTTGGCTTACGTGGAAAACAGACTGGCCAGTTGGCAGATGACGAGGGGACTGACACTGTCAAACTGCTTCTTCAAACACTGCCGGGGTTTTTATGAGCTGCATATTTGCAGTAGTCCATGTACCTGTGAAATGACTGAATCACTGTCTTCCATGTGTCAAAATGATGCCATTTCTGGGCTGTTCCATCTTCCTCCCACAGATCTACAACATTTTAGGTAGAATGCATGGCCTGAAAACCCAAATACGTGTGACAGCTCAGACTGGCTCTTGGTGACTTCTAGAAAAGTAACACAGGGATGGCACCGGGAGCCCCACACATCATCCCAAAGGCTTTCAGCTCTCCCAGCTGGATTATCTGTGCTAAGCTTTTCTCTGTGACCTGAAGAACCAGTAGGATTGTTTTTCATTGAGGGCCAAAAGCCTCATATAATCGGGCAACATGAGAATGAGGGCTTTCTGAAGAATGGAAAACATGGAATGATTTGGGATTAAATGACAAAAGAACTGAATATTGTGCATACATCTCCTGCATTTCCAGCAAATTCATGCTCTTGCCAGGCTTCTCACACAGCCTAAGCCCTCCTCTTCAAAATTCCGTGGTATCCCATCTTCCAGGCTGCCTGGAATCTCTGCTCTTCCTCAGCTTTTTCACTTGTTTCTCCACAGATCCATGGCATTCCAGCACTGTGGCATTTCTCAATGTCCCTTTGCCCAACTGGAGGATGTGATACTTTACACAGCATGTTCAGACTCTTCCTCCCACGGTCTCAGCCCTTCCCAGTGTTCCCTGTGCTCACCTCTTAGAGGCAGAACTGTTGTTCCAGAAATAAGATCCAGCAATTACTTCATTCCAGAAATGAAAGTTGCAGGAAAGGTTTCCCTCCTTCCGGTTCTTTCTAAAAATGCATCCAGGAAAACTAAATGATTGTTGTGGGCTGAGTTGGCAGCAGAGAGGAAATCCTGTGTGTGTCTGTGTCTCAGAGCGTCCTGCCCTCTCCTTTTGGCTTGGCACGTTCAGCCCTGGCTTGGAAGTGGCCACTGGATGGGAGGTGGATTTACCTGAAGAGGGAAAGAAAGAGATGACACGTGAAATGGGCTGACAGCTCCCTGTTGGCTTGTGGCAGGAGGAGATGGTGCATCACTCAGTGATCCTTCTCTCCACAGCTTGGAGCTCCCAGCCCTGCTGCTCTGCTGGGCTGGTCCTCCCAGCAGGAGAAGGGGCAAAGCTGGCAGCACCTCAGGGATGAGTCTGCAGCCTTGGTGTCAGAGGAAGACCATTCCCAGAGCGCTGGCACTGCCTAGAGCAGCTCCCTCCTTCTGTTCCTCATCTTCAGAAGGAGATCTGCTGTTTCACAGCCCCTTCCCTCCTCTGTCATAGGACTACAATCCATTAACAGCCCCAAAACACAGCCCTGAGGGCAATTCCCATACACAAGGCTTGGGAGACTCTCTCCAAGGTGCACCGCATTTTAAAAAAAATGCTTTCTCTCACACCCCCTCCTGTTCAGAGCAGCCTGGTAGCAACTACAGCAAACTCACAGTGGGAAGTCTAACAGCACAGAAGTGTCCAGTGTCCACAGTAATTTCCTTTACTATGATTTTGCACAAATGTGACTGGCATGGTCTGAATATTAAAAAAAACCACAGTATTTTGAGCATACTGCAGAAACGGCTGCTACAAAACTATGCAAATCCTAGAACTTCTGTTTCTGTAAATAAAAATTTTCCAGGGTAGAACATCCAGAGGAGACAGTCATGTGCCCCAGCCTGAACAGGAGTTGGGAAATTCAGAGTCTAGTCCCAGCTCTACTCAGGCACTTTGGCTCACTGGCTTCCACTTCCCATGGTAAGACCAAAACAATGATAATAAAAATCACAATGAAAGCAATTGAAAATATTTGCATAATTATTTAGCATGTGTTTGCATGCTTTGCATGTTAAACAAGGGGTTGTTCTTCATCCCACAATCTCAGGACAGATAGGGAAGTAGAAAGTGGGGAGGAGAATGGGAAGAAAACCTAATGAGTGTAGAATTAAACTCAGTTCTGTAGAAAAACAAACTGAAATGTTTATTTGAGAGAGACTAAATAGGCAAAGATTCGGAGGCTGGTGGAAAAAGTCAGGGAGTTCACATCAGAACAAAGGCTGTGACACAGAAGAAGGATGGAAATAATTATGGAAGGAGCTGATGAATGGGTGGGCTGGGCTGGAAATACTGGTGGAGCTGAAGGCAGTGTCGTGACAGGTGAACACATGATGAAGATGATGATGATGATGAGGATGATGATGAATCCCTTTTCAGTTTGGACATGGATGGAACATGAATCCTGCTGACTAAAGGTGACTGTGAGATTCTGCTGCTCCAGGACAAGGAGCATCAGCTGCATCCTCACCAAGGCAGGGCCCCTGGAAACTTCCTCTGGGAGTGTTATCTGCAGATCTGAGCCACTTCCAAAGCTGTACTGGAGCCAAAACCTGCCTGGGGAAGAGATTGCCCCACAGCCCTTTGATATGGCACATTTACCAGCAGGTTCAACCAGTAATTCACTGAACAAAGCACTCAAGTCAGTGGGACAAGCCCATAGGTGTGAGTCACAGTGGGGCAGGAGTGGCCTCCCTGCCCTGAGCCCATCCTGGAGCTGTTCCCTCTTCATCCATTCAGGGGCTGCCCCAGGTCGAGTTCTCCTTCTGAAATACCAAGCTCTGCCTCATCTGGGACAAATTTACTGCCTTGATCTTTAGACCCCACTTTATGTGGACATGCCAGATGAGGTTTCCTGAACACTGATCCATGGAGACAGAAATATCAACAGGAATTAATGCAGAGAGGTGTCACCTTGGCAGATTTAACTCACTGTGTCCCCTTTGTGCTCTGGCAACCTTCAGCCAAGACCCAGTTGTATGATTTGTTGAACTAAATTAGGGAAAGGCTGATTTGATAACAAAAAAATGAAGCTGAAAAGGAGCTGGAGGTTTCATACTCAATGAAGTAAAAATAATAATCCCCTATCCAGAGAAAAATACATGATACTCTGGCAATAAAATTCTTTGGAGGATCACAAGCTGTAAGTTAAAGAAAAAGGACAAAACATAAAGAACAGATTAATCCAACTGTGAGAGAACAGCAAGAAAAGCAGCTGGTTCAGATATTCCTATTGACAAAACTCTGGCTGGATATCAAATATACCCTTCCCACCCCAAAATCCTGTGGGCCTGAGGGGAGCACAAACATCCCTTATCATTCTTTATCATCAATTCTCAGTTCTGCTTGGTGTCCAGCTACCTGAATTCAGATCCACTGTGGTCCTTATCACCTCAAATAACAGCACCCTTTACCCCAAAGTCCTTTGGGTTCATGTGGGGAGAAGCACGACCTTCCATGTGGAATATATCAGTCAAAATAAAATATTTGATCTTATATAAAGACTCATCCACTGGTGTTTGCCATAAAACCAAGAAAAAGTGAGGTTGTCTCAGCACTGTCTGGTCTCAGAGACTGTGGATGGAAGTCCATCCAGTTTTACTGCAGTCTGGCATAGACTTTCTTCATGCAAGGAGCACATTTAACTGTCTACAGATTCCAGAGATGTTTTTAACAGAAGTGAGAGGCTGTGCTACCAAAGGAGAACATGAGCCAAAGATGTTCTATTATCCATATCCTATTAAAGGTCAGACAGAGCTCTTACCTCAGTGTTATAATGTGACCAGAAACTTAATTGAAAATATAGGAAAAGGTTATTAACAAAGAGATGAAGCTGTAGTAAATTTAATACAGCCCACAGAAGGACTCTTGATAGAAAGAGAAGGTTATATAGATAGATAGGCCTTTAATTAAGGTGTATTGCTGGGTTAAGTGTAAATTTTCCAAGCAAAAATGAAGATGGAAAACTGGTAATTGCTTCCAATTTATATTATACAAATCAGTCATATTCATTTTACTTCCTGTGACAGCCTTACTTAATTCTAAGCTTCATTCACTTAATTGGAAGGGAGAATTCTTTGAATAAAAACATAAGGAACTGAGGAAAGAGACAGGCAGATTGCAAGGATTGAATGAGCAGCACTTTAAATGAAATCATTAAAGCCCCTCGTCCAAGATCCGTAGTAGATTCATGTTTGCTGTCCTCAAGGGATATTTATTATCAAAGCTGAGTGGGAAAAGATTGGGAATTATATCAGGAAAAAAGTCTCTAATGGTTCCTTGAAAATGGAATCTGAAGAACTCCCTGTTTCTATTGCTATCATAATTTTTCCATGTCTCAAAGTTAGTGTAGAGTAGAAAATCACACTTTTCTCTCACTGACACCTCTTGCAACGATGGTGTCACTTGATGCCACGTGTAACACAAAGGTTCATATGCACAGGAACTGCATTTACCTCAACCATATTCTCACCTTGTCCACAGCAGCAGATGTTCAAAGAGAGCTTTGCTGGAAGAGTTCCTACAACTCTCTCTGCAGAAATCACCCTCAGGAGAAAAGGCCTTCCTAAGGTGGTGAGTCCTTGTGGGTTTGGGAGTTACCCTGACACTGATAAGGAAACAAAGGGTGGTGGCTGAAGTGGCAGATCACAAGCAGAGATGTGAAGAGCTGACATTTAGAAGTAATAGTTCTGGAGAATACTGGTGATTCACAAGAGCACAAATCAGAATCACTCCGTGACTACCATAGAATAATAAATCTACATCTCTTTTGCAGGTTAAAAAAAAAAAAAAAAATCTTTGCCTTGACAAACATTAAGTTCTGAGGGGGTTGGTTAAGTTTTTCCATGTGAATATGCACAGAGCTTCCTGATCTATAGAGAACTGACAAAGCCCAACACAGGACTGGCTGTTTGCACATTTGCTGTTCCTGGATATGGGAGAGAATTCTGCAGTTACAATCGAGGTGCACTGACTTTCAGTCTCCCCATGCACTAATCAAAATTAGTGCATCACAAATCCATCCCTGGTGTGAGCAGTGGGTTCTGCTCCAGGCAAATAGATCAGCAGCAGGAAGCCCAAGCCTTTCTGGGATCCATTTAAGCAGCCACCTGAAAAGGATCCATAGCAGAAAGTGGGGAAAGCTGAGGGAAAGTCAATGATATTAAATCTCTCCCTGTCAGAAGTCAAAGGATAAAGAAATGACTCAACTGATGGTTTTGGTCTATGCCTCTGGTTTCTGGGGGGAAGTGACAAGGGATGCTCCTCCATCAATGGATATAAAGAGAAGGTTAAAATGTCCTGGTGCCAATTGTTCAGAAATATTAAATAATCATGTCTCATATTTTCTATTTTCAAAGGTCTGAGCAAGCTTAAACTAATTAAACAGCAAGGGTAGAGTAATTAAAAGCTCAGATGTTAGGTTGCTAATAGGAACAGAATAATAGAATGAATTAATTATCTCGAAGGAATCAAAGACTAAAAACACCAAAACATTCCTATGTTTACATGAAAGGAATGAGATCTCAGTACATCAGGAACACTGAAGGTAGCAACAATAAATCTTTATCTGTCAGCAGGAAGGGAAGATAGAGCTGCAGAAAGCCCAGGGAGGATTAGGGAGAGCAGTAGACAATCGTCAGTGAAACACAGACAAAGCTGGGAACATGACTATAAAGTGCTTGAGGAAATCCCTAAATCCATTGGAATTAAAGCATTTACAGTGACTTTTCAATCCCAGGGCCAATTTCACCATCAGAGAGTTCTGTCATTTCTGACAGTGGGACCAGGCTCAGGTCTTCAAGTCAAAAAAGTTTTAGTGAGGTTTGAAGTTATTTCATGAAATGCAATTTGGATGATTTTCCTAAGATACATCCAGTGTTATATTGGCCTTAGCTGGGAATCCAGAAATAAGTTTAAAAAAAAAAAAAAAAAAGGGTAAGAGACAGTGTGAAACTGAAGCATTTCAGCTGCTGGGCAGAAATGAACTTCCAAGAGTAGAAGAATTTTGTTATCATGGGTTTGTTGCTTTGCTTTTGTTTTCACTAAACATTAAACAAACTGCCTTCAGGAAAAGAGAAGTAAGCTCACTTCCATTTTCCAAGGGGAAAAGTGAGTATCTAGGCAGTTATCAGGGACTTGCTGAAGTGTGTGTTCACACTCCCCTCCTTCCTCTTCTCACAAACTGTGAGAGGGGCAGAGCAAGCACTTTGGCACTAAAAGTCAGTTCTGATAAATGTCCACATTTGCTAAGAATTAAGCCCTAAAAAGAACTTCTTTGGTATCAGAAATGGAGTAAGATGTGAAAACCCAGCAAGAGCTGAAGAAATAAAATGGAAACTCTCTTTGCTGTCAGTAAGAACAGGGTCTAGATAAGCATAAGAAGAAGGGAAAGGGGTTATTCAGGAAAAAATTACCCACGGTTCTTGGCCAGAGGGACAGACCCAGCCATTCTTAACTGGAAGTGGCCCCTGTCCCTCTATGTCTCAGTTCCTGCAGCAGATTCAGAGTTCTCACATCACAGCTCTGCTGTGCAGGGGTTCGAAAGGACACCTGTAGGGAAATGGAGCTGTTCAGATCAGCCTCCTCACTCCCTTTCCTGCACGAGACCTCCCTTACTTAATCCTTTGGTTATCCAGCTGCTCTGAAGAAGCCACGGAGCTGCATCCCAGTGCTCAGCCAGACCCAAGGGGCTCTGCCCACACAGCT
Source organism: Pyrocephalus nanus (assembly GCA_038380795.1). Classification (NCBI taxonomy): domain Eukaryota; kingdom Metazoa; phylum Chordata; class Aves; order Passeriformes; family Tyrannidae; genus Pyrocephalus; species Pyrocephalus nanus. The sequence continues at coordinate 10,554,578 of CM076269.1, read as the reverse complement.
GGTCCAGCCTCCATTCCTCAGCATCCTTCTGCTCCCCTCTCCTGCCACCTCTGCATCTTTGTGCCTTGTTCATTTGCATCTTTCTCTTTCCTTTAAAACCTCTGCTTTTTCCCGTGTGCAAAGCCTTTACCAGCACAGGGTGGCACCTTCTTCTCTAAAACCCTCTGAAAAGCACCTTTCCCCGTGAAGCAGAAGTCACCCAATCAGCCAATACACTGCATTTCTCTTTGGAGGGGCATGAACCCATCGCTCTCTAAGTAGCCCCATGAGCACTGGGACAAAATAAACCTACTTCCCACTCTGCCTTTACCACATGGATATCAGGGTTGTGTTCGCATTTCCCTCATAAGGCACATTAAGAAGAGTCTTTACCTTTAATTGTCAGTTGTTTCCACAGAATCTGTAGGAACTCTACGTATTTGACCTCTACTTCCCAGTAAAATTTCAAAACCAGTAAGGATTACTGAAAGGGAGTAACAGACTGCCACACACATGGTCCTGAGTCTTGTTTCCTTAGAAAACTTGGAAAAAATAATCCTTTTTTCAAGAAGAGTCTTTATGAACAAAGATGGTGCTGAATTCTCTTTCTAACCTTTTGGATATTCCCTGTTGCACGTTCTTTTTGGAGAAAGCTGAGCACAGTAACTACAGCAAGATAAAAAAAAAATCTGACAAAAAACCAAAACAGCAGCAAGGCACTGATGCCTAAAATAGGGATACAACCCAGGAAAAGCTTGGTTCTCCTTCCTGACACATCTTTTTCTTTGATTGTCCAATGCTGTGGGTTTATAACAGATTAATTTCTTATTTAAGGAGTTACAGTATATCACTCTTTTTTTTTTTTTTTAACCAATTCTGATCATAAAACAATAATTTTCCAGATTTCTTATTCTGCTGTAGGAAGAAAAAAAAGTTTTCAGAACCAAGTATTACTCAAGAAGAGGCAAATAATGTCAGACATTTTTGCAATATGGAAATAAATATAAAAATCTGGTCTTCATTAAAGCCCAGCCCAAAGCCCCGTCATGAAAGGTCTTCAGTCAACCATGATCAGTCCTCATAAATCCAGCTCTTAGTTCAGACTGAAATATTGATGGTGCAGAGTAAAATAACTTGGGTCTTCACTTTGCCCTTCCCCAATAGCAGGAACAGGCCCAAAATGCAAACTGAAACCAGGGCAGACTTCCCTGGTTTCCCTTCCCCTTGCTGTCAGCTCTGCCCATCCCTTCTCCTCGAAATCAGGAGCTTTATTCCAGAGTTACACATTTATCAATCTTGTGGAAAAAAGCAGTGACTTTACCCTGTCTCCTGAGCTTTCCCACTCTGATCTGCTCCAGCCTGTGCTGCCCCCGCTGTATTTCACCTCTGCTACTCTTTCTCCTTGAATCCAAGGAGGGATAATGTGGCCATCAGAAAGAAAGCCTTGGAATAGCCTTAGCCTTCATGGCCCACAAACTGGTTTAGGTATTAGGTTTATATATATATATATATATGTGTGTGTGTGTTATATATAATCCTAGAATCACAGAGTGGTTTGGGTTGGAAGGGACCTTGAAGATCATCCAGTTCCACCTCCTGCCATGGGCAGGACCACCAGACCAGGTTGCTCCAAGCCCTGTTCAACCTGGCCTTGAACACTTCCAGGGATGGGGCAGCCACAGCTTCTCTGGGCAACCTGTGCCAGGGCCTCACCACCCTCACTGGGAAGAATTTCTTCTCACCTGTCCTCTGTCCATCTGAAGCCATCATTGTCTGTCTGTCTGTCTATCTATCTATCTATCTATCTGTCCTATCATAGAATAGTTTGGGTTGGAAGCAACATAATGCTATTTCCTAAGCTTCTAACCCTATAAATATTAGGATAACCCAAAGCTGAATGGCAGGAGTGATTTACAGAGACACCACTGTGCTAACAGACAACACCATGTGAGTGGTCTCATGGACCACCCGGAGCAGGAGTGCAGGAGCCTGAGCTCATCCTGCCACTGACACCCAGTTCAGCCTCAGGGAATTTTACAGCTTGATCCCAGACCTGCTGAAGTCATGGGCAAAGCTGTTTGACGTCACAGCACAGCATCAGCTCCGGCATCTCTCCTCCTCTGTTGCTGCGAGGTGTCTCTGGGGTGAAAGTGTGAGAAGTGTTTCAAAGATTTAAAGTACTATGGTTGTCATCCCACAATTCTTATTCATCCCTGATAATTCCTACTAGTGGGAGTAGGCCCCTTGGCTCCACAGTCATCATTATTTGTACCATTTCTAGTATTATTCATAACACATCTAGTTCTCTGACATCTTTTTATTAATTTTAGAAGTTGAGCATTTTTAGCAGCACGTTTTACATATTCAACAGATGCATGATATAATTAACCAAGAAATGTCATAAGAAACACAAAGAAAATATTCATATTGCATTCAATATTTAATTGCCCACAGTTATTCTCAAGTCAGACCTGCTGCTCAGAGAGAGTTGTCACAGATCCCTTACATTGTTTTCTGGGTTTTTTTTAATGAGTCTAAGTCAGAGCTCATTTTCTTAGTTTTAGACTTTCAATCTATCAAAATGAATAAGCAAAATCACACCCCAGGTAGGCTGCAGCATTAGTACTTTACCCTCAATCTTGCAAATACCCCTTGGGGAATTTTTTTTTATTTTTTTCAGTCCATCAAACAAAGGTTTGCAAATCTTGTCCCACATTGCATCTCTGTGATGGAAAATTCAGCAGCCCCACAGTGCTGCCAGGGTTTGTAGATCCTTCTCTGCATCTTTGAAGAGAGGTAAAGTGGGGCCAGAAAACACATAAGAGCCAAAAATCTGCCACCAATGCTATCTCTAAAGGAAAAGAAAGTTATTAAGACACTTGGAGCACCTGGGCAGTCTGGAAGAAGGTTAAGTGAGCCATTGCTGGCTGTGGAATCATAGAATCCATGATTCCTGTGAATCTGTGATCCTTTGCACATGGCAGTGTGTCAGTATTGTCTTTATCTTACCTAACTTAGGCTGTTTAATATCAATAAACTGCCCACTCCAGATTCTCTACATATTTTGCTGAGTATTAGGAAGTGGTATTAGGAAGCAACTTCAAAGGACAGCTCATTTCAGCCCAGCAGAACAAAGTCAGACAGGATGAGTCACCCTCTCAGAGCATCTACTTGTCCCCTCTGACAAGAGATCAAGAGTTGGGTGCCTTGTTTAGGCTGAACTTAACTGAGTGCTTATCTTCACATGGCTTGAGTTTGTGAAATGAATCCCATTCGGGTTTTAGTCGACATCAAATCCTGCTGCTTCCCACAGTCTAAATTACTGTAGTCATCAGGTGCCTTACTCACTGCCTTTTGCTGTTTTGTTCAAGGAGCACTTGTGGACTAAAAGGCCTTTCCCAGAAATGAAAAGGGTAGTGCTGCTTGTGTTCTCCACTTTGCTCCTGGCAGCCAGGGGCTCCCTGCAGGATGGAGAGGGCTGGGTGTGGTGGGCTCTGTGTGCGTAAGAGGTGCCAGGAAGGAGGAGATCATTCCCAAAACCTTCCTGCCAAGCGGTTGGTCGTCCAGGTGTCAGCAGAACTGAGAAATGGGCTGGCTTGGCAGCCAGTGCTGTGCCGGTTGGAGCACTAGGAATCAGCATTTTGTCCAAGGCAAGCAGATATCCCGATCCTATGGAATCTCAGTAGCTGCTGGGGGTGTCTGATGCCCTTGCAGACCACTGAAAATCTGCATGTTGGATGTTAGAGATGCAGCTAATGGATATCCTGGTGACTCAACGTGAATCAGTCCAATTAAGAACTGAATCAGGCTCTTCAAATACTCCCATGAAGCTCTTCCTCTGAAGACTTCAAAGTGCATTACAGAGATCCAAAGTGCTAACAAGGAGGATAATCCAATGATGATATCAATTCTGGCATGACGCACTTCCCATGTGACCAGGGACAAGACCATTTAGAGACACACTTATGGCACATATTTGAAAGCCACACAGAGATTTGGACTGGAACATAATAAAGATTGCATCTTGACAATCTTCTCTGTGGAATTCTATAAACTGGTTGTAAAATTTTATAGAAAGAGCATTCCACTAAATATTGCACTCTGGGGGCTTTCTCACAATAAATACCTGTCCTGCTTCATTTTGGAACATAAACTGAGCTTTACTGCTCAGCCAGATCTGCTGTCTGAACCATGGAGCCCTAAAATCATGATTTTGATATCAACCTCCTGTTTATCTGAGGAGAAAATAAGTAAAAGGCAAAGCTGAGCAGAGCCATGGCATGTCTTTCTTTAACCCTTCTGTAATGAAGCTACAAAATATGGCATTAGCAGCACATAAAGCAGCTGTACAGTTTTATAGAATCTTAGAATGGTTTGTGTTGGAAGGGGTCCTAAAGTTCATCTTGTTCCACCCCCTGCCATGGGCAGGGACACCTTCCACCAGACCAGGTTGCTCCAAGCCCTGTCCAACCTGGCCTTGAACACTTCCAGGGATGGGGCAGCCACAGCTTCTCTGGGCAACCTGTGCCAGGCCTGCAAACACCAGGACAGGATGGGAGATGTCTAAACCACCTGAACTGCACAGTGGGGTATCAAAGTTTAGCAGCTGAGGGCAGCAAGGATGGATCAAACTCTTGTAGCTCTGGTTACCACACAGAAACATCCAGATGACCTCAAACAAGTCTCTGAAAATCCCAGCCACCTTTTGTCTGCCTATGAGCCCCCTGGTCTGGGAGGTGTTTGCCTGTGAATGAGCCTTTGGAGCAGCAGAGTGCCTGGCACTGCCTTGTTCTGGTGTCCCTGTCACAGCCCCAAAGCCACCACCGGCAGTTGCCTTCTCTGCTCACAGCTTTCCCAGAGGCTGAATCTATACTGCAAATCCAGAAGGAGAAGGGCACAGCTTTGATCCATGATCCATGTGTCACTGTTAGAACCCTCCTTGGCATGGCTCTGGCCTGTACCAGCCAGCGCTCTCCCAGAAGATGCCTTGGAAGACAGCAAAGACCAAGGATTGCTCCCTGTAGACCGTCTGGATGAGGCCACCTGCTTGGGATGCAGGAATGGGAGGAAAGAGTTGAGTCATGTGCAGATGAGTCATGATAGGCTACTTGGTGTTTGGGTTATTTTATTTTCTGGCCACAGCCAGAGAGAGCAGGGAATGAACATTGACCCTTCCTGAGGCACTGAACTGCTCTTCCTGAAAAAGCTGATTACTGAAATCAGCCCTTTGGGGAGCACCTGCAAGGAGAAGGCTCCTGGCTTTGGCCAAGGTTTGCCCTGTGCCGTGGCTGAGCTGGGCATGGCCGTCTCCCGGGCTGCATTCCAGCTGGATTCGGCCCCAACTCATTCACTAGGAAAAGCAGAAAAAGAAACAGGAAAAAACGAGGTGAGGTTTCCATGGCTACTGGACTGTTTACTTTCTTCTGACCATTATCACAAGTTTTGCCATCCAAACAAGAACAGATGTCAGACCTTTGGGCTTGGTGAGTTCATTTCGGATACAGCACAGGGAAAGGTGCTGCCTTGGAGCCTTGAAGTGGCCCAGGTTCATCTGTGGGCAAAACACAAAGCACAGACACCCGGACTTCTAAACACTGGCCACAGAGCTCCCTTCAGGAATGCTTCCCAATTGCATTGAACTGCCAGATTTCATGTTCTTTTGTGATGGTTGTTGAAAATTACACATCAAGAGTAACAGCACATCAGGTTTTCTGGAGGACTAACATACACTAAACCCAACAGTAATTTGTAGAGAAATAGCCCAGACTTTGACTTCAGAATAATGAGGAGGGGGCAGAAATCAAAGCCATGTGATCAGTTCCTGTTACTGGTGATGCTGAACTGCAGAGCAGGTTATCCTGTATTCATTATGACACATTCCAGATCAACAGGTGGAAGTACAAGTGGTGTTTCTCCTGTGAGCCTGGTCAGATTATCATTATTATTCAGATAACAAAATACAGCTTAAGTGGAAAAACTCTTCCAAATTTTCATTAACCACTAAACCTCTACTTGCTTTCCTCTATTTGATTTTATCCAACTTCCCTAGTCCAGCCCCCCCACTCTGGTCCGCTTTTTGGAGCAGTACCTGGATCCTGCATTTGCTACAGAGCCTTCTCCCCTCAGTTCCCTGTTTCAGACGAGTTCATTTCTTTAACACACCAGCAGCATTTACAAGGTTTAGGACTGAAAGATTTAAAAAGAGTTTCATAGCTCTGCCCAAATTTCCAATCTAAGGACTTTGCTAAACCACAGTCTCAGCTCTCTTGATTTAGTTTTCTTGTAAATCAGACTTTTTTGTCACAGTCTAATAGATCAAAAACCCCAGAGAGTTTCCATAGATGTCTTTGCTGGCTGAACAGGCTGCACAAACCACAAGCTACTCAATAGTTAATAACAAGCAGCTTCTCCCCACAGCACTTGGTTTGAAAGGACTGCAAGCTCTGAGTCATTGCACAGATGATTTGAGCTTAACCCTAATAGCTCTGTTATGTCCTGGCTTATTCCTAAATCGTCTTGGAAGCAGGAGAGTGTCAACAATAAACTCGTAAGGTTTAACACTCTTAACACCAGGTAAACTGCTTTATCTCAATTAAAAATATCAGAAGTGTCCTTTTCACTACCTCACGGAGCTGTAAAGTAATGCTGGAGCTAAAGCATGTGCCTGCTGGTCTGTGCCTGGAGAGGTTCTGGGAATTAATTCTGCTTTGCAGAACTATTCCAGTTATTCATGTGACTCAGCGGCGGAGACCGGGATCTTCCTGCACTCGGGGGTGACGTGCTGATTCAGGCTGGTTCAGCAGCCTGGGATAGGAGACACCTTATCAAAAGAAAAGCCCTCTTTGGGGACAGGCTCTCCCAGCAGCTGGGAAGGAAATTTCCGTTGCGCTCCCCAGCTGCTCCGGTGGGGTGAGATTAGAGGGTTATTATTAGATCTAGATGATTTTCTTTGCTCTGGGTAAAAAGGCAATCGTTCTTTTCCACCAATAAATTATTCCTTAGCACTGCTGCTGTGATGTGTGTCCAGATGTGATCTCAGGGCTAAGGCTCTGCACCTCTGCTTTCAGTCATACCTAGGAGTATTCCAGCCACACTCAGCGTTCAAGTTTTATTTACAAATGTTTTAGAAAGGATTAATACCTGGCTGACTCTTGTTTATACACACATTGCAGACAGGAACAGTAAATTGCAAGTCATTTATCAGTACTCCCTGGGCTTATTCAGTTTGGTGTGGAGTGACTGATTGAGACATTAATAATAAATTAACCCTTTATAAATCAGTTGCAACTAGTCTCTTGATGGACAGGGCACTCCTCAACCCCATTATCTGATTAAATGCAGGCATCTGGGATGGAAACCTGAGCGTCTCAGCCAGCCCCTCCACACTCTGGCTAACACAGGCAAGGGTGTGAGCTGAGCCCTCCCAAACTAAACATCTAAGGCAGGTCTATCAAAAGGTGGCTGAAGCATTTGGAGTGACCAGCCCAGGATCTCAGATAGCAGAGTGTGGTAGATCAAGACAACTCACATTTCCTAATTTCTGCCCTCATTCTCAGTCCCCAAGATCACAGCTGCCCTATAATCACATCATCAGAGCTCTGCAGTTCTTCAGAGAAGCTGTGAATGCATTTAATCAAGGGTCTTAAATCTGCCAGCTCTGGAAAAACAGACTTCCTTTAATATTGTCCACAATCCAGGATTTCTGTAGGAGCAGCCAGTGTCATCTCAGCCACCCATCCCTTACAGTGCAAACAAGTACCTGGGGAGGTGCAGGGGTTACATCCCACACCTGGTGCTGTGGCTTCCCAGTTGTGCCTGGTACAAATAACAATTACAAAGTGTTTTTGAAACGTGCTGTATCAATTGCAATACCCAGTTATTGCTTCCTGTACTCGCTGTTCCTCCACAGCCTCCCTCCCTTGGCCTTAGCCTGGATTTGCTCTTTCAGGAGACATTATTTGGTTTGCTCTGCTGCTCATCTTTCCCACAACAAAGACTACGTGCAAAATATAGGGGAAAGAGTAAATTTAAAGATTTAACCCCTCCCATGGATAAAGGAATAATGAGAGCAGCCTGTGATACATATATGAATCTAAAAAAAAAATCCATCTGCTGGCACAGGCTCTAAGTGGTATCCATGCATTGGAGCAGAAGATATGCTGTCAATGAAACTGAAAACGAGGCTGTCCAAAATAGAAAGGAAAGGGGGGAAAATCCCAAACTATCTCAGGATGTTTTCCCTTTCCACCCCAAAGATTTGGAAGGCTTCTTCATGACTACTCAGACTACAGCTGCTGATGTAGGTACAGCCTCTCCCAACTGCCTCCAGTCCATAACGATGTAAATTCCATCCAAAAAGAGAACTTCAGTATTTTTATCTACAAGAGAAACTTCAGCAGCAGGTACTCAGAGGCATAAATTCACATGGTATTTGAGGGTTAAAAACCAGAGGAAATCTGTAGCCTGGGAAAATTAGGGGCTTTCCATTCCCGGTGTAATGAAACGACAGATTTAAAGTTCAGAGTGAGAAAAGCCATTGAAAGGAATCAGACTTCAAGCTTCCTGAGACACGCAGGCTTTGTTTTTCAGGGCTATTGATAAATCTATCAGTGTCCTGATTGCTGTCCCCCCACCCCCTGGAAAACCCGCTAAAAGAGGAATTTGCTGCCTTAATTGGAAGGAAAAGGGTTTAAAGAATATCCACTGTAAGGTCCCTCTGAAGAAGGAAAGTCCCTGGAGGCAAAACAATAATTGGTTTTGACCTTCCGCAGTTCAGGAGGCGTCGGGAGAGACGAGACTTAAACACAGCCTGACAACTGTGAGTTCCAATCAAACTCAGAAAGAGACGGAAATTGGATAAGCAAATTCCTTTTTGTTCATGACCCCGGTCCCGCTTTCCTTTCCTTTCCCCCTGCAGCATGACACATCAGAATCTGTCCTGCGTGCCATAAATCACTCTGGGACAGCAGCAGCCCTTGAATAGCTGTCTTGTGTTACACTCCCATCTTCCAGAGGAGCAGCATTAGCAGTCCCAGGCTGCCCTTGGACACACGTTCCCCGGCACAAAGGCTGCTGGGGAGGAAGGAAGCTGTGATTTCATTGCTGTTTTCAGCACGGTGTCAATTCCCCCGCTCAGGGTTTGGGAGAACTCTCCACAGCAGCACTGGGAGCCGCTTGCCAATTTAAGGAAATTTGGTTTTGAATGCAGAAAGCCACAATCCTCATTCTGTCAGGAGCTGCAGCTGACAAAATGCTTTCCTTTCCGTCCATCTGAGCTCACAGAGGACACTCTTTGTCATTCCTTGCCACCACTCCGGGAAACGTCATGTTTCCTGTGTCACCTCCCGCATGGCAAGTGCATCTCGTCTGGGTGTCCTGCAAACTCCTGGCAGCAGCTGCAGGCACCTCCATGCTTCCCACAGCTTGTCCCTGTCCCTGCCCATCACCCCTGGCTGTGCTGGCCAGGTGCCCTTCAGGCCTAACCGTGTTACTTGTTACCTGCAAACCCCACACTTCGAGGTGCCACAGAACTCAAAAATCATTTTTCTGCTTTAAGGACAACTTAAAGTAATGATGCCTCGAACGCCAGGAAGCAAAAACCGGGTATTGCAATTGATACAGCCCGTTTCAAAAACACTTTGTAATTGTTATTTGTACCAGGAGGAACTGGGAAGCCACAGCACCAGGTGTGGGATGTAACCCCTGCACCTCCCCAGGTACTTGTTTGCACTGTAAGGGTTGGGTGGCTGAAATGACACTGGCTGCTCCTACAGAAATCCTGTGGATTGATAATGTTAAAGGAAGTCTGATTTTCCAGAGCTGGCAGATTTAAGACGCTTGATTAAAACCCTTACAATGGACCTGAATGCCAACATACAGTTAAACATCTTTAAAAATTGTAAGAGAAATGGCAAAAACTCACCACACCAAGGCCATAGACCAAATAAAAACGCATGAACTAATGGTGAATTTTTCCAGCAGCCACTTTGAGATGGTCACCACTGAAACCCGACTCATGTAATTTGCAGATATGACTCACAAGAGTTGGAAGTCCAAAAGCAATAAAAGTAAGGATTGGAGAAATATCAGGGCTTGGGAGACAAAAATTAGTTATTTTTTGGGTCTCATGAGGCAGAGGTGAAAGTGTCAGTGGTCCAAAGCAAGGTAGAGTGTAATGTCCAGGTATTTGCACAAAGCCAAAACGGTTTCTCTTTCTCCTGGAAAGGAGCTGAAAGCTGGGAATGGCTTTGTGCAGATCGGGTTACATGAGTTACGAGCAGTAGGACTGTCCCAGCTCCACGTGCTTTGACCTTGTCTCAAGTTTTGGGGAAAGCTGCTCCTTAGACGTGCCTCCCTCGGCTGAACTCAAGCCCTGTTTCCATTAGCCATGGCTCTTCCAGCCTTTTAGGTGCCCTGACAGCTGGTTCCTGCTGAGTCCATGGAAAGCACTGTGTCCCTGAAGGGCTCCCTTGCTCTTTTAGGCCCCAAAGTCAATGTGACATTCAGAGCCTGATGGCAAAGCAGAACATCCCAACAGACCCAAGCCAAGCTGCAGCTGCTGCAGGTCAGCAACACTGAGACTCTGACCTGGCACCTTTTATGCTCCCTGAGACCAGGGCCTGGGCCCAGCCAGGAGCAAACCACCCCGACACAAACCAGCAACACCAGTGGTCCTTGGAAAGACCAGATTTGGAACATGGTTCAGAATTCCAGGTCTCTACCATTTTAATCCTCCAAGTTTTTGCTACCGAGATGTTTCCCAACCACAAGTTCCACTCCATCTCATTTGGTTAATTGCCTTTGATTTGGGGAACTCCAGCAACTGACAACTCCCCTTTTTGCTCCTGATTTCACAGGAGCACCCTATTCACAATTTTTCACTGCTGTCCTTAGGAAGGATTACAGACAATGAGCAGGAGAATGAATCCTTGTCCATGATAATGTTCAAGCTGCATGTAGACAATGGGAATTAATAAAACTGGAACAGGCTCAGCACTGGCACTTTATGTAGGGCAACGTGTACCTCTGAGCTGGGTCGTGTACCCAGCACATCCCTGCTGAGGTGACACCTTTGCAGAGGAATTCTGACACTCACAGGGGTGCTGCCATGTGCTGTGGCAGTGCAGAGGCTTCTGCAAAGAGCCAGCAAGGCAGGTTGGCTGGGAGCAAATCAAAAATCCATAAATAACATTCTACAAACAAGGTTCCATAAAAGACCTAAAAATACAAAAAGGGTGGTTTGTCAGTTGTTGGGGCTTGTAAAGTTATTTTATTTATTTCTGTTCTACTGAATGGGAATGAAGCTTTAGAGCCAGATAAGAAAAGAGAAAAACGTAACACTTAAACTGCAAGATGCCATGTGCCTTTAACACCCCAAGATCAAATGTGCTGAGTTCCCATCACAGTGGCACAACCTGCCCCAAACCTATGGCCTTAAACCATCATTAACTCTTTACACTCATCATTCAGCACTTGCTCAAGTGATTCTTGATTCCAAGAAGTCTCAATTTAAGTAGTAAGGAATACTTGCAACTTATTTTTGTTTCTTCATCTTGTCTTTAATTTTCATTTTCATGTTTTAACTTCCTCTATTGATCTCAAAATAGTTCAGAATATTACCCCCAGATTTCAGAAGACAAAGCAGAGTTTTATCCCCCTGAAGGAATGTACTGGAGCTCCCTGGGCAGGTCAGCGGCAGAAAGAGCCCACTTTGTGTAAGGCCATAGTGACTCCTCCACTCCTCCATCTTCTATTTTCAACACTGTGAGTCTCAAGAAGGAAAGCCCTTGATGGCAGGGTGACATTAGGGCAGGAAATGAGCCAAAACAAGTGTGCTGAAGTTACTTCCTAACACAGGAGCAGGGGAGTTTTCCATCAGAATCCCTTGGCTCTCCCCACTGAGGGCTAGAGCGGGTTCTGTTAAGAAGAGGTCAGACCAGGACCCAAGACAGACAATTTTCACATAGTGTTCCAGTGTAAGGCCCCAGCAGAGAGCCCAGCAGGGCCTTGCCTTCTGCATGGCACCTCAAGTCTGAGCGTTCCTCATTATCCCTAGGCAGCTGTTCCGGGAGAACACGCCATCCCGCTGGGAGCGAGCGTGTCTGCGGAGTCACCCGCGGACGGCGGCCACTCTCCTGGCTCAGAGGGCACTCTGGGGTCACCACAGTTGTTTTCCAGGTTTGGTGAATCCCTCCAACGTACATTTCAAAGATCACCAAGGCAGAAGCCGCCGTGCTTTCGGTGACGTCCCTGCCCAATTATGCCGTGCTGGAGGAGGGGGGCACCCAGCGCTCCCCTGCCCAGACATCCCTGCTATGGGAATGCCACCCTGCCTGTCACGCTGCTCACACCAACTGTGGCAGTAAACTCCATCTCAACTCTGACATTTAGTGTCTGCACAGTGACTCATGGCTGCCCATGGTGCCCCGTTTAAGGATGCAGGACAGGACTCCGAAACCGATGCAGAAAAAAAATCAGCACGACACCGGAGTCAGAAAGAGGCATTTGCTGAAATGCAATTTTTATATATTGTAGGGAAGAAACAGTAGATGAGGGCAAGTTCCAGTTGCTGTGTCTTTTTGCAGAAAGAAGCTGGAAATGTATATTTAAAGTACACTTTACTAAGTGTGCTTTGACCTGGTGTACTTTTTATAAGCAGTCACCAGAAACACTCAGCTTAATGAAATGATCAGGTCTTCCAGTTTCCAGAGTTTTAGAAAAAATATGGGACCACGGGTTGATTTAGAGTGCATTGAATAAAACGATAAGGAACACCCCATGCATTGCTTATTATGTTCAGCCTGTCTGTAATCCTTGACTTACAGCTCCTAAGAGTCACTTGTGCACTGAATGACCATTTGTGTCCCTCCTGCCAGGTCTGAGGTTCCTCAGGACAACAACAAGCACATTCTGTTTCTGAGGGAACACTGGAGCATGTAGGGACAGGGCTCCATTGGCACTCCAAGGAACCCACCATGGTGGAGCCAGAACATCACAGCTAACCCAGACACAGCCAAGTCCCCCCTGCCTGTCCTTTCTCATTTTACTGGCAGTGTTCTGGATTTGATTTTTTATTATTTATGCAGCTGGTGCTGAGAGACCACTAGATAAAATAATAATTTTTAAATCCTAAATAACTTTATATGTTTATATAGACACCCTTATATGTGGGTGTCTAGAATTACTTCACAGGTACTAATTAGGACAAACACGGCTGTATATGAGTTAACAATTAGAGGTTGTTTTCTCAGGCTGAGTCAAGACCTTCTATAGGCAAAGTAACAAAATGTAGGATTTACTTAAAGTCTGCATTATATACAAATACATCTTGCAAGGATGTGCTCTCGCTTTTTCAGAGGCTGAAAAGATGCTCCTTTGAAACGTTTAATTTCACATGGCACAGTTCGCTTGTACCTTCAACATCTACATGGAACCATGAAACCTACTTTGCAGATGGAGCTGAGCTCTGAGCTCAGACTCTAAATGAAAGAGCTCTCAATTCCTGCTGAGCTACCATGGCTGAAGAACAGCCCAGAGTGCCTAAATTTGCCTTAAATTTCCACCTATAAAATGCATTATCAAACTCCTGTAGCAGAAAATCTGCAAACAGCCAAATGAGGGCATACCTGTATCTGCTGCCTGGAAAATGACCAGGTTTACCTACTCAGAAACCCAAGTCCTTTCCCTCACTTTGCACCACAGGATCATTTATTTGCCTAACAGCAGTTTGAGGCAATTGCTGTGCTCAAAGGTTGGTAGTGAGACTGCTGTTGATGGTGGCCTGGGGAAGAAGATTGCGGAGAATGTCAGTAACCTGAGCATTTTTGGACTAGAGCAGTGTTCAGATTAATGAGCAGTGATTCTATTTCAAGGTTATGTTTGCTAATATTAATATAAAGTCAGACATACCAGAGTGCTGCTTGTATTTTTTTGTTTCTATTCTTCCTTAAAGCCAAAGCTTTGACTTAAGACAGAACGTAGCTCCAGCAGCAGGAGGGACAGAGGGAATGGCACCATTCAGCCAAGTCATTTGGATTAGCAGCTGTTGGAAGAAGGGGGTTTCAATATATTTCATTTAGGTGTCTTAGATTTCTTGACCTTGTTTCAACCACTCAACCTTTAAAATCTCTCATGAGTCAATGTCTCCAATCCAAAACTCACAGGAGATTTTTAGAATGCACCTAAGTGGTTTAGGATCCTGCTTTAGGGGTGAATGTATACTCCTGAGAAGTGTAAAATACATAAATAAATTAATCTGCAGGATCTGAGTGCTTGTAACAGGTACAGCTAATCATAATCTATTGTTTCACAATATTTACAGAGGTAAGAGAAACAATTATATTGCTTATTCCTATTTCCAGATAAAGTATTACCTTTTTTTTTGCTTTTCTCCAATATGGAATGATTTTCCTAAGCTCTAAAAAGCCTCAATATTTGTATTTTATGCTTGGAAAAGTCAGGCTTATGCATTTGATGTAAGGATAAGGATTTGATATAAGGTGCAGGAGGACAGAACAGTAATTCCTCTTTTGTTCCTGAGGGATGAAGTGCTGAAACAGAAACACCTTGGCTGAATCCAGGCTTGAGCCTCTCTCAAACAGAGAGGCTGCACCTCACTGCCCCTGGACATCAGGGCAGAGCTGGAGTGGGGCCAGGTCTCCACTTCTCCCAAGGTTCTCTGCCTGCAGAGACCTTAAAGCTCATCTTGTTCCACCCCCTGCCATGGACAGGGACACCTTCCACTATCCCAGGTTGCTCCAAGCCACATCAAACCTGGCCTTGGACACTTCCAGGGATGGGGCAGCCACAGCCTCCCTGGCAACCTTTGTGTGGAATCTGCAGTCAGAGAGTGACCTGTTGGTGACCAGCACCCTGAGCTAACACCTCCTCCTCTTTACACAGATTACATCACACAATCTGCACGGTGCTTATTTGCTACTCAACATAGTCATTAAATAAACATTAATGTGATAGGCAGGCAAAAATAACACCAGGTGTAAAGAAACAGCTTATTATACACATACAAGTAGGTAACAGTCCAGGTAGGCAGCAGGGAACACTGTCCAGGTGCCCTCTGGTAATACATTAAAAATAAACTCTTACATCTTTCACATAAAATTCTTTCTCCGCTTAATTTCATCTCATTACTTTTTGTAGAAAATTCGAACGATGAACCCTCAGTTTCTTCAACAACACATTAGTGTGATACAGATGCTTTGATTTGGGGTCAATTTCAATTCTTTAAAAACAAATTACTCACAGTACGTGTTCAGCTCATTATCCATGTGGGAGTAAGAAGTATTACTGTTTGCCTACCTAACTTCTCTGAACTGGCAGATTCCCCCCCTCTGCTGTAGAACTTCTCTTCCATCACCATTTCAAGAAGTTAACTGGCAAATAACAGTGTGTGGCCAACTCTGCCAAGAGGTAAAATTCAGTGTTAAATACATCAGTGATGTGTATGTATGTATGGATACACAACAAGGCATGTGTATGTATGCAAAGCTAAGCCCTGACTTTGGAATTCTAAACCTGAACTGGATTGTGTGAAATCCTCACTTTATTGGCTCAGTTTTTCACCCTGGGTACTGAAAAACTCTTTATTCTGCTACTCCTGCCCTCCTGAACAGTCCTTTGCGATGAAATCAATGAAAAACCCTGTCATTAACCCAAGGGTCACTGAAGCCTATGGGTCCCTTCAACGAGCCCAAATAAGAAAGACCCAGAGATCCTGGTCTTTTATTGCAGATGGGACACTGGGGAAACCCCTGGGAAGAGCACCACATTTGTGGATGACTGGAGAAAAATCAGGTGAGAGGAAGCCCTGGCAGCATCTCTGTGCCTGCTGAGGTGGCTGTGGTACAACAGATGTGGGAGTGCTCTGGGAAGGACCTTAGTTCTGCCTGACAGACTTGCAAGGTAAAACTTCAGGTATTTTAGAGAGCAGTGGCTGGGAATGGAGGGTTTCCAGCTGCCACAAACTAAGTCTTCAAGATGTATAGCAGATTTTTCAGAGGACCCAAGTCATCACTGAATCACTGGGAGAGTCACCATCTAAAATCCCCGTGGGCATTCTGGAGGATGAGCCCTCCAATACTGTGCATTTGGCAGTTTTGCTTTTAATTGCATTTAAAAAAAAAAAAAAAGAAAAAAAAAATATTCTCTGTATTTTAGATGGCAAAATTGAACACAGATTTAAAATTCTTCTCTAACCCCCTATTATTTTCAAATTTCCATGAAGACCTCTGGTAGTGAACACCTCTGTCACCACAGAGAGGCTTTGTGGAGCAGGAGGAGCATGCCCTGCTGTGGGTGCTGCAGACCTTTGTCCAAGTCTGGCTTTCAAAGCAGGAACACCCATTTGGTGTTTGATTCCTTTCTCCTTCCCACACACACACACACATGGAATTCATGGACGTGGTGGGAGATGAACACTAATCTCAGGGCAGCATCTCTCATTTCACTGCCTTTTAAAGCCCAGACAAGACTGTGCTGTCACTGTTCTGCCTTTAAACAAGCCTTTTCTTTTTTTGTGCCTTGTACAGGGCTTTTTGTTTTGCCTTTGGGTTAAAATCCTTTTAACTTGGATTTTTTTGGTGAGAGTTTTCATCCCCCTTCTAGATGTCCCACCCACTCAGCATCACTTGGAATGAAAAGATTAGATGTCAACTGGGCTCCAAGTACAGAAAAAAAGAGAACAACAAATTCTACCAAGGATCTCTCTCAGACTGTAAAAATAAAAGATGAGTTTGTATTGGCAAAGGCCTCTCTTGATCTGTTAATATCAAGGAAGACAAAATTATCTGTGTTCTTTGTGAAGCAGCAGTTGTTTGAGTGGGGAAGGAAGCCAAGACAGCTGTTAGATAGTTCAGCACAAAATACTGACAGCGACACACCAACAACAACACCAGCACTGAGGGACTCGGCCAAACCGCCAAAACACCAAATATTAGCAACGTTGCTGCTTTTAAAAAGTTTCACAAACTGTGATAATTTAAAATTTTCCGAGTGAAAGACTGAACTTTTTAGTTCATCGTGGCCTACCGTGCTTAAAAGATGCTGTGGAAGGAGCAGCAAAATCTCTCAGATACAAAAAAGACCCCATTGAGAAAAAGGAAGCAGGTCTTGGTCAGCGCTCAAGATTCAGTGGGGAAGGAGCCATCCATGTTTAGTTTGGATGCAGGACTTTACTCCTTTGAGGAATGAGAGGCCGTGAGATTTCAACAGCTTTTGAGGAGTCCTCAGGTCAAGCTACTTGAACAAATGGCTTTGTCCCCTTGACCTGCAGCGTTCCCAACCCCGTGACAAAGGATTATGAAACCATTTTTTCCACTGCCCTCTGGCAGGATGAAATACGGAGCCACTGCTGTCGGAGCTTCCTGACTGGGACCCTGCTCTCACCCTGTCATCTGGCTCTGGTGGCCTGACCTCTCCTGCACATCATTTTCTCCATTTCTTCCAACTTCCCAGGAAGGGTTTGTTTGCAGATCTTCAAGACTGTTCTTTCAGACAGAGCCAATATCTCAATGCCAGGGATTTAACTCTGCTTTCAGCCACCACCAGGAGCAAACAGGGTCACACCCAAACAGCTCCAGGTAAGTGGCATAGTGAGCTCAGCAACAGAGATGGGAGGGAGCAGAATTTGGCCCATCAGCACGAGCTCCAGCCACCAGTGCAATGCAGGCTATGTAAGACTGCAATAAACTTGCCCTCTGCCCTTGTTTGGAAGGTTTCATATCCAATTTCTCCCTTCCCAGGCCCCTGTGTCCTCTGGAAAAGCTTTCTTTTACTCAACTACACCCTTTTACATGGCACTCTAGATTTCTCTCCAGCTGCACCTTCAAAGCTTTGCGAACTCCAATTACTGTCTAAATTGCATTTATGGCAAAAAAAAGTCATTTTCTTTGAGTGCAGAATTACACATTGACTGTTTTCTTATAGATTTGGATCATAAAAGAACTTACAGGAAAAAAAACATATAAACTTACAGCCCAGCTTGGCTGTAACAGCCTTTGTTCTGCATCAATGGATGTGGTAGAGAACAGTGTGATACATTTTTATAATAAGGAACAAGAAGGACCCCATAGCTCTGATGGAGATCAAAGTCCTCCACCCCACCAGCAGAAAGCTCCCACTGGTGCCATGAGCCTGTTCCAAAATGGAGCTCAGCCCTAGATCTCCCCAAACACTGGGAAATTATAATGAACACCCTTTCCACAGCACCAGTGACTCCTGCAACCTTTCCCCCCCCCCCCTCTCTTTTTCTAAGGGATACATCACATCCTAAATTCTGTAACAGATGTTCTTTACAAGGCTAGAATCATTTTCAGTGAGTGTTGTGTGGATAGGGAACTTGGACTTCTCAAAATCCCTGGGTTTTCCACGTGTACACAGCTCGCCTGCACATGGGCAAACTCTGTCAACATTCCTGACATCCTCTAACCTCCACGTGGGAACTTTCCCAAACAGAAGCGGATTTGACAAGCCAGCAAGTAAAGAGAGAGAATTCTTAGAATCCCAAAGTCAGTAGAAATATTTAAATCTCCCCAGCAAAACTCGCTTTGGGTGTCTGTTATTTCACATCTCGGTTTTGTGCCGGGGCTCAGCACGGTTTTCACTAGGGGAGCAGATCCTTTTGACTCACCAGATAAGAGATAACCTTGCCAAACGGGAACTTTCAAGAAGCTGCCCACTGAATTCTCAGGAGATGAAAGGAGAGTTGCAGTTCTAACAGCAACATCACCTGACAAAGTCTTTGGCGATTTATACCTAAAAAAAAAACAAACCCAAACCCTTTTCTGCAGTTTCTTGTAGTGTTTTTAACAGCTGGCTGTTTTACTGTGTTCATAGGCAGGTCCAAATATAAATAGTAGTTTCTCTACTGACCCACATACTTGGCCTATATTCAGAGCCTTTTAAGATGTTTCCATTAACCGCAGAACACTGTCAGGTCTTTCTCCAGTGTAATCTTATTTATGAGGTCCTGTTTCCCAGCACAAAACAGCACCACATCAGCTGGAATCGGGCTCCTTGCTCACAGCTGAAAGCCTGTTTCCCCCCTATCCTCCACGGACACATACCTTTATCCTCAGCATCTTTCATGGCTGCATTTTCAGATCTAATTCCCAGTGCTCCATGAAGGAAAGAAGACTGAAAAAGATGATAAGCCATAGCTACTGGGAAAACTGAGAAAACAAAAGTCAAAGGAGGAATTTAGTAGAGGAGGAGGCACGTGGCTCCACAGTTACTATTTTTTAATATAACTACATTTACTGTACCCTTAACTCATCTGGTCTGTGAAATCTCCAGTCCAGAGAATCCAGAGTAACTGAATTAATCTAAGTACAAAAACCATGGCTCAAATCCTCTGGCCTTTGTCTGGGGAAGTCTTTCATTGGAGCTTTCAGCTGGAAAGAGACTGCAGGAATTTGTGGCTGTGGAGCATGCAGCTCCAATAAATATATAATTCATCATGGAGAGGTTTGTTAAAACCGTTAGGGATAAAATAAATGTTCTCCTTTCCTATTGAAAAGAGATGTCAGTTTTTCTCTTAGCATTACTAAAAGGGCCAGCCAGGGAGAATAAAGGCTTATTACATGGGAAAGCATATAGAGCCCTTTTATGAACTCTGGCTGCAGCCCTTCTCTTTGTGAGACTCTTTGTTTCAGTTTGTTTTTCAGCAGCTGTATCTGATCTGTATCTCCACACTTTCATCCTGTGACAAAACACAGCTGCAAAGTGACTACGAGTTTCTCATCTGTCCATCTCTGCCTGTTCTCACAGAGGGGACAGGTATGAGAAGCCCCAAAACCGACTTTGGGGTGTTAAATGCGGTAAATAATTGTGCAGCGAGTCACGAGGTCTGGCTATCTCTTTGCTCATCTTTCTTGGAAGAACCAGTGATAGCACCTTATCACCAAAGATGCCAAATTCCACGAGTGGAAAGTTACTGCTATAACAGAGGGAGTAGGGTTGCCATCCCTTGAAAAGGGTTGTTAGGACAGAAATACTTTGTTTTCAAGTGCAGAATAGAAAACTAATCACCCTGTGTTTAGTCTAAACCTCTCAATCTAAAAAAAAATCCTTGACACTCAAATGGATTGGTAAGAGCACAACAGATGCACACAGCTTCAAGCATCTCCTTGCCTGATTTTTGATGACATTATCAGAGTTAAAAATATTACAGAGTCCCACTATGTCAAATGTATGTGCTAATGCTTTGTTTAGACAAAGCTGCCTCGGAAGAAAATTGTGTTTATGTAAATGCATCCCTACATCTTCCCTACCATCCCCTGTTCCCCCCCCCCCCCCCCCCCCGGTTTCAGGAGTGCCATCCTTCACAAGCTGAACATGAAGGGACTAGAATATAAATCCAGGGAGCTGGGGGGGCTCAGCCTGGAGAAAAGGAGGCTCAGGGGGGACCTTCTCTCTCTCCAATTCCCTGAGAGGAGGGTGGAGCCAGGTGGGGGTCGAGCTCTGCTCCCAAGGAACAAGGGACAGCATGAGAGGAAATGGCCTCAGGCTGTGCCAGGGGAGGTTTGAGTTGGATCTTAGGGAAAATTCCTTCATGGAAAGAGCACTAAGCATTGGCAGGGGCTCCCCAAGGAAGGGGTGGAGTCACTATCCCTGGAACTGTTTAAAAAAATGAGTAGATGTGGCACTTCATGATATGGTTTAGTGGAAATGGCGGGGATTGGTCAAAGATTGGACTCGATGATCTTGGAGGTCTTTTCCAACTGTAATGATTCTGTGGTTCTACGCTGAGGAGCAGAGGAGACCCAAAAATATTTTCAAGCCTGATGAGGGAACACAGAAGACACTGTGCTGGAGAGGGCTGAGTTTACACAGAAGGGTTCCAATGAATTCAATGCATCTTGGACACCAAAGGAAGAGCCATGAATATCCTACAACTGCTGGACTTGCCATCTCCACCCAGTTATCCCCTCTCCTGAAGTTTCCTAGTTTGTCAAAGCACATCTCCTATAATGAGCTGCTTGGATGGGTTGCCCTATTCCAGCCCTGCAAAAAGACCATGAGGAACAGCCACTTCCCAAACACTTCCATGGAGCCCTCTCCTTCCTGCCCCACACACCGAGCCAGGGCTGCTGAAGAATCCCACAGCTGCCAGCTGTGATTTCCAGAGAGCGGGATAAGATACACTAGGAGACTGTGACTCTCACCACTGATCACCACTAATGCACTTCATTGGCCACCATAAGTCACATGTAAAAGCCTTTGCAGTTTGAAAAGAACTGTTTCAAGTTATTAAACATTGTGGATCTCAGGCTCTGATAATGGCCCACGTGCCCACATTTCTCTCACAGTTACAAAAAGGAATGTACAGCAACAACAACTGCACCTGCCTGACTGGCCATGTTTGACCTGGACTTCACTTACAACTTTTATTGCTGCCCTTGCTCTAAGTGGAATCAGCAAAAATAGTAGACTGGCAAGCATAGAATCTTTAAGGTTGGAAAAGACCTCCAAGATCATCAACTCCAACCTTTTATCCCACAGAAGATGCTGACACTGACATTTGCTTTTTTTTGAAATCAGACAGAAAAGCAAAACATCAAATATTTTCAGAGTGGAAACTCTGAGTTATTTTTAGCTGAAAGGATCAAAATTAGTTCATTAAGAAGTTCTTTCTGATAATGTCAAGCCATTCATATCTATAATTAATCTTTAATATTGTAGTAATTTTTAGAAGCTGAAAAGAGCTGAACTCTGAAAAAAGGAGTCAAAATGAAAGTTGCTTTTTCAATCTCAAGTAGTATCAGTGTTTCCGTTGAAAACTTCATCAAGATGAACTTCCCCCAAAATTCTAATTATGCTGAAACAGCATTTTCAGAAAGAAATTTATCCTGTTCAAATTAAAAATAAATTAAAAAAATCCAACACACCAAACCAGATGAAAACCCCAAGACACAACACTTGGCTGCCTGGCAGCTCCAACCTCTCTAAAAATAACTGAGCCAAGTCCAATCCACCCACCTTCTCTCTCCATCCCAAACACAAGCTCTCACAGTTTGATTACAAACCTCAGGGCACGCTGTGGTTTCACTTCCAGCTGCAGGTCCCGGAGTGGGGCTGATTACAGGAACACCCCAGGACCTGCCCACGCCACAGAGGGTTTTCTCAGAAAGAAGTGGCCCAGACAGCAGTGCCAGTAGGTCTGTCTGGGCAAACAGCTCCATGGACATCGTAGAGCAGAACAAGCTCCTTGGTTTGAAGGTGGGAGCCCATTCCCAGCACACATCTGGCAGCCCAGCTGTTGCTCCAAGGTATGACTTACCCACTCCCTGAATGGAGGCAGCTCTGCCAGCAGAGCTCTCCAGTGGTACCTCATCACACTCGTGATGCAAAGGCTTCTCTTGCTTTCAGGACTGAATTTGAAACCTTAGCTAAGAACATTTTGGGACCTGAGCTGTGAATTTTTCATCTGGGGGTTGAGAAAAGGCACTCATTTAATTAAGAAACTGAATGAACTCAAAGTAAAAAAGGAGCACCATTTCCAGAAACTGATTTAAATACTCTTTTAGAAATCATTACTTATGTATTTAACTTTTTACTTACTGAATGCTTCATTTCTACACACAAATCCCACTTCAATATCCCTCCACATTTGGGCACCCTGGTCTAGTGGAAGACATCCCTTCCCATGGCAGGGAGTTGGAACTGGATAAGCTTTAAGGTCCCTTCCAATCCAAACCATTCCAGGCTTCTGTGTTGTAGAGTCGTGCGAAACCTTCAAAATTATTTTGATTTGGTAGTTTTTACTTCCACTTTGCACCCACTTTTCATGGGTGCGATTGACTTTAGTAAGAGGAAAAGCAAGGAAAAAAGGGTGATCCACAGCAGGACAGGGAAGACAAGAAGAGCACACACATGTTTCTCAGCTGCTGTACATTTACAGGGAAAGGTCCATGGAAGGAGAGAAATCAGGTAACCACTCTGTTGAAAACAAAGGTGTTTCCGGGTCACTAAAAACTCCACAATTATTCCACGTTTTCCCCAGTCTTCTTTTCCACTGCAAAGACCAAAATCTGCCCCGTCAGATGCCAACCAAGTTGTTACTTGTTTTGTTTTGCAGGTTGCTAAGGAACAGGGCTGTTTTTGCTTACTTGCCTCCCTTGGGCTATTTCACAACACTTTGTAATATACACTGCTCTTTTCTGCTGCACATCTGGTTTTGATTTTAGGTTTCAGAACCCCCTCTGAAAACTGAGATATTAGTTTTTCATATCTATCATCTAGACAAAGTGCATCAGCCTGTCAAGCTGAGTGCACCGGTGAGAACATTTAACCCTCTCAAGTTACTCCCCCAAAAGCTGGTTTCATTTGTTGTCGAGTTCAGACGGTGGAAGTAGCCCAAGTATTTTGTCTAATTTGCTGTGTGAAATTAGATGCAACCACCATTAAATTTTAGGTATGAAATAAAACTACCCCATTTCTTCAAAACATGCCATTGGAGAGGAAACCCTCCTGCCTCGCAAACGCGAGCAAAGAGACGCGATCGTCACCCCAGCAGATGCTCGACAGCTTCTCCCAAAGCTTCTAGTCTTTCATATTCCTTGGAAGCAGCTACTCCCAGAAAGCAGCTACCCAGCACGGAGAGGGGTTCCCCTGTGTCTTTGGAAAAGGGTGTTGCGGGATGGCAGGACAACCCAGCTTGTACTTTGGGGCAGCTGCAAACACGCCCCTCATCCCAGCAGTGCCGCTGCTCACACAGTCACAGTCACTGAGGTTGGAAAAGCCCTCTAAGATCACCCAACCATTACCCCAGCACTGCTGTGCACACCACTAAACCATGTCCCCAAGTGCCACGTCCACATGCCTGTTGAACACTTCCAAGGATGGTGATTCCACCACTGCCATCAGGAGCCTGGTCCAATGCCTGACCACTTTTCCAGTGAAGAAACTTTGCCTAATATCTAATCTAAACCCCTGCTGATGCAGCTTTAGGCTGTTTCCTAATCTGCATACAAACAAACTGATGGGGATAACATATATTCCTGCCCTGCTGATATCCCTAAACCAAGTGACCCTGACATAAGTCCTCTCCCAAAGCCTTTCTCCATGCTCTGCAAGCAAAGCTCTGACAGAGAGGGGGTGGCAGAGCTAACAGTGTTCCTTTAGTCTTCACCCATCTGTCCCGGCGTCATTTAAAGTTGCAATTAAAATTTATATCCCCAGGCTAAGGTCACTCAGAAAACTTCTGCCAAGAACTACATACATTTGACACCCTGCAGAGAAAAGAAACTGCCTCTGCCTTACCCCGATAGTTTGCTTCTCCCACCACCCAGAGGATTTGTCTCTGTGCCCTTCTTAAGCCACTCTGGTGACTATCTGATCCTATAAAATTCTATAGTCCAGGGAATCCTCCTTTCTCAGCAGGACAGGGGGTCCAAAAGGTTTCACAGCTCCGGAGCAAGGTCAGGGTGAGTCAGTCTCTGGCCCTGCAGGGTCTGGCCGCTGGTGCTGCCTGGCAGTGCCAGTGCCAAGGAAGTCCTGTAGTGCACGAGTTTTTCTGAGAATCACCAAAACTATCATTCAAAAAGAAATACCAGCCAGGAGAGCTGGTCTGGCACCTTCAATTGGTGCAGCCTATGTGCTGCAGAGCTGGGGCTGCCAGGGCAGAATTCCCAGGTGGGAAGAGTGATGTCTTCAGCAATAGCAGAACAAACCTAAATCCACAACCTTCACCTTACAAACCTTCAGTGAATATAAAATTCAAAGTCTGATTTTCACCCTTCTCCTGAGACCTATCCCAGAACTGTTAAAAATTCACTGTGAAAAAGTATTTGATGCCATGGAGGTCCATACCAGTAAAAATAAACGTGGGAGATTCCCAAAATTTTGCCTCACGGACAGACTGCCCTTTCTTAAACATGAGAATGATACTAGAGAACCACTCCACCACAGAGGGGCTGTAGGTTTTTAAGACTGCACAGACACCAAATTTTGTGAATTTTGAAGATCTGCTGAGTTTTGGACATGATGCCCGTGGCTGCACCTCAGGTTATGTCCCAGTGCTGCTCAGCTTCCTTCCTGAAAGGGCACTGAAGGCATCTCAGCAGCCAAAGGGAGATGCCTGAAGGACAACTGGGCAGTGTGACATTGGATTTTCCCTACCCCATCTTCTGGACACATCAGAAGTGAGCCAAGCTCGGGACAGCCCATGGCCAGCCCAGGGCCTGGCAGCCTCCTCCTGCCTGGGACTCTCAGGAGCTGGGCCAGGGCTAATTGCTGCAGGGGCTCTGTGATCCACACAGCCACAGAGCTGAGATCCTGCTGTGCAGCAGTGATTGGGAGCGTATGGGACAATAAGCCTGTGGAAAAATCTCAGGATAAAGCTGAGTCGGTCTCATCATTACCCCATCACAGCTTCTTAGATGCTCCGGGGACAAAAACTGAAACAAAGGTATTAAATGCAGCAAACCACATCTTTCCATCTCTTTGCATCAAATCTAAACCAACCCAAGGCTTGGAGCCCTCAATATCTCATTTTACCCCACACCCCTTTTCATTTTGGTGTGGTCAGGCTTTCCCCTCCCCACAGCCTCTCGCCAGTTCAGCCCCGGAATGGCTCAGGCAGCTCCCTCCGCCCAGAGGGTCCTGCCCAAAACTGTCCTGCAGCTGAGCTCACCGTGACCTTTCAGCAAAGCACGGCCCTTCTCCTCCCCGTGTTTAGAGAGGCTCGTGGGGCAGTGCCTCATTTGCAGCTCGTGTGCTCCACACTTAACCAGTTAATGGCTCGTCCCCTCCTCATGGGTGGATGGCGGGTGAGGAGAGGGTTAAGGATATCGTGGAGCAGTGGGGGCACAGGACAGCTCAGTCTGGAAGCAGTTTGAGTAACCTAAGGAGAATCTGATACAGACCAAGGACACACAACTACAGATGAATTTAATAGAAGCCTCTCTCTGCTCGAGATCTACAGCTGAGACTCCTGCAGCAAAATGTGCTGTTGGGAACATCCTGTGCTCCAACCACGATGGCTCTGGGAGGAATCAGAGCCAGTATTATGTGCTGGTGCTCCGAAGGACTGAATGTTCACTTCAGACACACGTTTGGGGGATGTATATTTATGCATAGATTTTGGGATGCAGCACATCCCACTGCGAACTTGGACAGCAGCTTGCTCTTCCATCTAAGAATTCCTCTCTTAAGAAATCCCAGTGTTGTGTAAGGAAGGGCACAGCCCAGGAGCTGTTCCAGCAGCAGCTGAGCCAGGTTAAGGCGTTCTCACCTCCAGCCTGCCCACAGCTGTGTATCCACTGCCCCCCACTAGGGGTTACCACCCTTTTCCATGAGCCACATAACCACATCTGTGGACACTCCCAAGTCTGGCTCCGTCAGAATCATCCAGCTTAGCTTAAGTACTTTTTAGTAAATTTATTGTTTGGGCTTATTTTTATTACTTTTTGAGCTAGTTCATCTCGAGATTGATAGTTTCTTGACTCAGTTCAGCTGCAACTGGAACAGCATCTCTGACCACGCTCCAATAAAGCTGTTGCAAAATTGCATCTGTCAGTCTCTTCAGTCAAAGCCTGTAAACCCAATCTAAAGATAATATATTTAATATTAATTCCCTAAACATTCTTTTGTCTGCTATCTCACTGTTTCCTAAGTATTACTGGAAATTTAGATCACTTCTGTGTGCAGCAGTCTATTCTCCAACAGCTTATTTAAGGAGATCTAAGATAATCAACACTCTGAAGAAACCATCACAAACAAAGCCCTCCGTGTCCTCCCTCTTCCAGAGAATTTACAGTTTCCCTGAGGTGCAGAACTGCAAGAATCCAGTAAGTCACGGGGGAACCTGATCAGAAACTGTTGATGCATTTATATTATTAGTATTATGACTTTATTTCATTTTCAATTCTTGGCATATGGGACTTAGGAGACTTGTGCAGCCAAGGCCTCGCACAGCCGTGCCAGGAGGCAGCAAAGGTAGTTTGGGGAGACACAAATATTTGCTTCGCTGACCTCTGTGTTTGGCTCCTGAGGAGGCTTGATTTGTATTCAGGCCCATGCTTGTGCTCTCAGGGAACACACAGAACTCAGGCCAATTGTATGGGATGGGAGCACAACGAGGAGCCCTGCTCAGGCTCTGACATTTAGCAAGCCAAGAGGGTTGAAGATGGAGCCAAGTCCATTGCCTGGCTTGGCTGCACGAACCAAAACACAAACCTCGCCACTGGAATTGATTATAGGCACATGAAAAGAAAATACATAAAATGATACATAAGGTTCTTGTAACCTCCAGGAGCTGATGCCAGAATATGCTCATGGGCTTGGTTCGACATCACAAGCGAGCGCAGAGCTCGGCCCGGGCCGCGCTCGGGTTTTCATCAGATTAACTCTTCAGCTCGGGTCAGAGCACCCCTTCTGCTGCTCCCAGACCTGAGCTTCCCCTCCAGCCCCCAGGGAAAGGAGTAGCTGGCTGTGTGAATGCAGGATTTATAGCCCTTCAGCTGGTGCAAAAGGTGCTATAGCTGCCCACAGGAGGAAAGGAAATTGAATTAAGTGAGATTAGGAATCTACACAACAGAGGAGCCAGAAGGCTGTTTATGCTAAATGTAAAATACTGCATGAGCCAGCCCCACAGAAAGCAGATTCTTCCTCTGCTACAGATCCCAGTTATCCCTCAACACAAACTGGGGGCTTTGGCTATGCATTTCTTAGTTTAATTATGGTTAATAATTGAGTTAGGACAATCAATCCATGCAGACTACTACATTGGTTTGAACAACAAAGCCCAGCAGGCACTAAAATGTTGTATTTCTTGGAGGAATTTGAGTTATTAACAGTATTCTTTCCAGTGCGAAGACTTGGGCCTTTCTGTAGAGTCTCACTGTTCTCCAGAAAGACACTTTTTTCTCAGTTTGAAGTACTTGATATGATAGTTTGATATGGTGAAGGGAAGGCTTTCAGGAAGGGCTCAAAAGCAAACATTATTGTGTTACTGCAACACCAGTGAGACTCAGCATTTCCTTGGAAATGAGCAGAGCTAAGATGATGGTTTTTTCACTTTCTGGTAACCCTTGTGCAAGGTGTTGGAGCCTTTCTGAAATGAGCACTAAAGAGATTGTCTGAAAAATGAATCAAGCCTTTATCCAGAAAAACCCTCAAAACCCGAGTTACCACAACTTGGATTTGCTTGTGGCCAAGCACCTTTCCTTTCTGAAACACCGAACCCAAGGGCTGGAAGCAAATAAAATGTTCCTGAGGGACAAGGAGAAGCAAAAGGATGGTCTTTAAGGTCCCTTCCAAGCCAAACCATGCTGTGATTCCATGAATAGTGGAGTTCAGTGTTCAGGTATATCATATTTTCTTCTAAGGAATAAGAAATTTAATCGTACTACAGTTACTCCTGTAGCAATTTCCCTTGAGGTTTCAGGAACTTCTGTGTCCTGCTAACAGAAAGCAGGAGTTCAATAGTGCACTCAAACTTTCCCAATTTAACTTAAGGTTTAGTCTTTTCTAATTCAAAGACGTTTCATTTGAAAGTGTTTTTGCCTTATAATAAACAGATAATAAACAGATTCTTGGTTTCCTACAATAAAAAGAGAAAAAGACTGTAAACTTGAAACTTTTAAAAGGGCACATGGGACTATTCTTTAATTTTACTCTTTGGCTGTGGAATCTATAGTCATTAAAAGTGAAAAGTTGAGCTCTGATTACTATTTGTGCTTTTAAAGTTTGCATTTCTACCCCTGGAATGAAAGGCAAAATGTGCTGATGTGCTTTCACTTTTTGGTTTTAGATTTTTTTTCCTTCCTGTTGCAATGTGGCACCAAAATGCCAAGTCTGGATTCCCTAGAATGCAAAGAAAGTAACATAACACAGTTTGAAAGAATCTTTCTAAAATGAAAGATGTGCAGTTAAAGATGTAAGATACTGAAAACACAAACCATGAAGTTTGGCTGTTAAGTGATAGAAAGGGTTGTGAGATGGCCCAGCTCTTTCCTTGTTGTGAATCATCATGAGGTGCTGATGATCCAAATATGTAATTCTTCCCTCTTTTGCTGTATTTTTCAACAGAAGAAGAAGAAGAAATAATAAAAATAATATAATTGAGCTGCAGACATAAATGGAGACTGGATTTGTAACAGCCAGCACGAGAGAGGCAATAATTCAACCTGATGGGAGAGGGCAAGAAACAGGAAAGTGTTTCCATCTCCTCATCCTACTGTTGGAAATGGAAATATGACTTTGTATAAAGGCCACATTTTGAAATATGCTGAGCTTCTGTACACCCTGTGGTTGTACTGTAGTCACAAGCTTTCTGAATGCCTGAAAAATGGGATTTTATTTGAAGGTGGGGAAGGGGTGGCAGGCCCAGGAGCCCCAGCCCAGGATGAACAGCTGTCTGGATCTCGCTGTGGATGTCTCTGTGCAGCATCTCCCTGGTGCAGCCCAGCCCCAGATGCAGCTGCTGGCCCTGCCCAAGCCGGGCACACCCCTGCTCCCAACGGGATTTGCCAGATTCTAAATGTCTGCCAAATTCTGTCTGCTCAGAGCAAAGCAAAACCCAGCGGGGCATGTGCAAATCAACAGCACATGGACGAGTTTTCCCCTCATCCCCCACGGCTTTCGTTCTCTTTGACTGGAGAGTTCAGAACATGCCGTGCTTTAAAGGGTGTTTGGGAACTACTTTCTCCTACAGCTTGGAAAGAAAACTTAATTATTATTTAATTAAAATTGTTTTTTCAAAACTTGTTTTCATTCCTAACACAGCCATAACGATCCAGCCAATGCTCTCAATGTAAACATGCTTCACACAAAATGGTTTTTAGAACAAACCATTAATTTCAAGACTTCCTGGTAATATATGTATTGCTGTTAAAGCAAATATTTTTCCATAGGTTTTGAGTCTGTGTTATCAGGGTTGCAATAAATTCTGCTACTCTCGCATAAAGACATTAAAACCAGAAATGGCATTATGTGTCAAGTGAATTATTTCTATTGGATTAAATGAATTAATCTCATCCTGATTTTCCAACCTTAATTCTAAACATTTCTTGAAGGAACTGAAAAATATGTAAATAGGAACAACCACTTGAAATAAAAATATGCAGGGTCTGTTCTGAAAATATTGACATGAAGTGATTGACATTATCAGAGGATCTCTTTGCCTCGAGATATCTCAATGAAATTAAATTGTTTCTGACAAGTTCCTGAAGAAATTTTTAGTTCAAATGAAACCATATTTTCAAAGAAAAATATTTTGGAGACAAATCTGTGCCTCTCCCCCCTTGGTGCAGAGTCCCCTGCGACTCATGAGCAGAGGGAGCTGTTTGCCCTGCCGTGGCTTTCAGTCTGAATTTGCCTATTTTTAGTGCCCTGTGTCAGAACTCAGTGGCAACCTGGGGATTTTCCTTGCTTTTTTTGTTTAAGGTTTGGTGGTTTTTTTCCCTCTGAGTAATTTGTGCTGCACATTAATGTTGCTGCTGTTTGTAAACAGTGGGTTATGAGCTGTTCCTAAAACCCAGAAGGGTTTTAGCAGAAAGGTGCTTCGCCTTTCCTTCAGATTTTCTCTCTCCCTCTCGGTGCATGTTCAGCTCCACACTCAATTCCACGTGTTCTTGTAAATGTAAGAGCACAATAAATTTGGGAACCACAACACTTTCAGCTGCCCCACGTCATTCTCACCCCAGTGGTTTCTAAACTGCTCCTCACACCCAGGCACTGCAGATATGCAGGAGCAGCAAACCACGGCTGCCCCCGAGGCACATCCTGTCTCCATGCTCATTTGCAGCATTTTTCCTGGGACAAGTCCCACGGGATACATTCGGAGACTGTTATTTAGTTTTGCAACATGAGTGTACTGGAATCAGGAAAATTCAAAATAGTCCATGAGCAATAGGAACAGGAATTAAAAGATAAATGAGTTTCACATAGGAACTCAACACTGGAAATGCTTTTTGGGTTGGGATGTCCAGCCTTTCTCAGCTTGAGGGTTGGGACTGGTTTTGGGAGCTCTTGCGGGTTCCATGGATAAAGTGACATAAATACTGTCAATGGATTTCAACTTACAGACTTTGTAAGTGCTCCTTTAAATATTCCCCATCTCCTCCAAGGCAAAAGGTGGGTAAA
Source organism: Pyrocephalus nanus (assembly GCA_038380795.1). NCBI lineage: Eukaryota > Metazoa > Chordata > Aves > Passeriformes > Tyrannidae > Pyrocephalus > Pyrocephalus nanus. The sequence continues at coordinate 10,523,498 of CM076269.1, read as the reverse complement.
ACTGATAGAAGAGGCCTTGTAATACTTCCAGAAGATCCATCAGCTGCATGTGGAGCCCCTCTCGTGCTGTATCTGCATTTCTGCCTCTGTGCTGAAAACTGGAAGTGAAAAGGCATCTTGTTAGAAGAACCCGGAATCAAGAAGTGTGGAGCCAGGTTGCAAAACCAGGACAAAAATCAGAGGGAAGTAGATGACCAAAAAGGAGGAAGAAGATGTTTCTAAATAATGCCTGTATTTGCCTAACTGGGCAGCAGAGTTACCAATGAACCAGCCCAATAAAGGAAATCTGCATTTTACTCCTGTTTCTTATGGCAATGCATGGAAACATCTCCTGTTTGAGTCATGCTATCCTTCATTTTTCCTCTCCCCAAAGGTATCCATAAGAATGCTGTGAAATTCAGCTGGTGAATTTTTGGCATAGAAAGGAGAGAGCTGAAGAAATGCAAGAAGATTTCATAAGAGTTTCTCAATAACAAGGTTTTTGATCTTCCTAACATTATCCAGAAATAAAACAGATATTTCTGCTCAGCTGAACCCAGCTGGCTGTGTGGAAAACATTTCAAAATCTGCCACAAATCTTTATTTTTTTTTCCTGATGTCTGTTAATTTACTTAAAACAAATCAATTAAATGTCCTAATTACAACTGAAATATATAATTATATTGTGCACTCAGTTCAGTGCATGCTAATGAAGCAATCACCACCTTCTTATTAGTCACTCTGGAAAACTAAACCCAAGTGGGAGCTGACAGTGTTTTTCTGCATCTTAAACGAGGCACTTGGTCCATTCTCTGCTTGTTTCTAAACTTGAAACTTGAGCAAAACAGGCAGAAAAAGATACAGGATCATTATATTATTTGCTTTTCTTATAGTAAAAATTCAAGAGGAATTACCATCCCCTAAGGTGGATCAGCTCACTTAGAAATTAGAGGCTATTTTTAACATATATGTTAATATTTTGCCAAAAACTTTTAGCAAATGAGTATACATTTTAAAAGAACAGTACACAGCCCTCATCTAATTCAGATGAAAAGTATTTTGGTGAGTGTGCTTTGCCTGCCTAAACAGAAATATTAGAGCAGCTACTTAAATGGTAATTGATAAATTCATAAAATTACTACCACTCAAACTGCAAATCAGTTGGCAAAATTCAATGAAGGTTTAAACATTTCATTGCATTAATGATATAAATGCATACATTTACAGGGAGCAGCATCCAGCCATCTGGCAGCTTTCCACTGTATTTGCTTACAGGTGATAATGCATTTAAAAAGCACTTGAAGCAGAATATGTATTAAGCACTACTAAACTTGCAGAGATTTATTAGCACAAGCTTTTAGACTGTCTCTGCCCTGAAGCAAACTCATTTTTATTTCTGAAAATTAAAAAAAATTGAGCAATACATCATTTTAAGAAACATCAGCGAGGATGGTGTGGGAGTTATCTTAAAATCCAGTATTTCTTCATGACAAGTGTAGGGCTGTAGCCTTCAGCTTGTATGGGACTGACTGATGGGACTGCTTCAGAAATGCTGATAATATCCACAGGATGTTCATTTACACATTAGGGCAAGGATGGACATTTGGAACACTCTCTGGGATCTCCAAAGACTAATGATCTGACACTTCCAGCACCTTAAAGTGCTCTGATTTTTCAGACAGAGCTGAAATCCTGTCCATCAATCCAAAAATCAGGCACTGCCAATTCTTTGGGGAACTTAAGCTAAAGGACATTATTAGTTGTCCCAACAGATGAGAGCTAAGACAGCAGGAAAATATTTGCAGGTATTTGTAGAAGTGTTCTATGAGCATTTGCAGGAGAGGGTGAATGCAAAAGAAAATATCCTAAATACTAGAAGTGGATCTCCCATAGAAGACCTTGGAAAGCAAATATGTGGCAGGGCTTGGGACTTTGAGTTGGAATAAATCAATGTGATTGAGGGGGCTGGTCAAACAAATCTGGGAACTGTGTGTGTCGTGTGTCACGGCAGCTTGGGATGTACTCCCATCTCTTCATTTCAGCAACAGCAAACTCTATTTGTGGCTGATTAAATAAGAGTAAACCCACCCACTGTGAAGAGCTCACATGCCCCATTCCTGTGTCAAGGCTCCTAAAGGCACCTGGACCTTAAACAGAAAGGTCACTTTTGTGTGGAGCACATGCAGGAAGGGTGGCATTTCTTCTCACCCAGCAATAGCACAAGGCACAGCATTCATGTTCTGAGTCCTCTGAAGGCCACCACACCTTCCTAATTAATGTTTTCAGTAAGAAACAATTTAAATTAGTGAAGATTTGCCACATGAACCTTCCCACTTCCCACCAAGGTCAGAGATGTTGGTGCTGGAGGCCCTGCATCCTGAATCCAGCACGACGACTTCAGACTCCCATGGTAAAATTCCAGCTGTCTCATGCCTGGTACAGTCAGGAACACAGAGTGCTGTGTAAACAAGCCCCTTCTGATCTGCTCCAGATATCCAATGTCATGCCCTTGGGTTTTTAGGTCTATACTGACCGGGCAGGCACCCTCCTCTTGGTTGGTGCACGTTCTGAATGGATGAGCTGCAATGAGCAGATGACAGAGATTTCTCTCCATTTTAATGTTTTTCTGGCCAAAATCCTCTTGAGAATTCAACTCAGCAAGATCTTTAAATACAACTGAGAGCAGGATTTGGCTCAGGGAGTGTTTCCCTGTTTTATTCCCTACAGCTTTTCATTACCACCTTCTAAATCTGTAACGAAACCAGGAGTGTTTTTACAGTGCTCTGTATGAGAGCCTTGCTAATAAGTAGCTCCATTAAAAATAGTAAACATAAATCATTTATTCATTTTATGCATTTCTAAGTCCACTTGAGAATATTTTTGGCTGAGCCAAGGCACAAGTAAAGGTGTTAATTATTATCTTACTAGAGCAATCAGTTAATAAGGCAGTTAGGAGAGATGTTTGTTGGGAGGTTCTGGGGTGCCCCGAGGCTACTGAAGTCATTGTCTGGGATAGAACACGACCGCTGGAGCTTGCAGGAGTCTGGTGGCACTAACCCAAAGCCCTCGAGGCCTCTGTCTGCAAATTAGCTGAGAGGAGAGAGCAGACACCAGGTCTGAGCAGGGGAGCTGTAAACAAGCAGGTAGAATTCCCGGCGCAGGCTCCCACGGAGCGGAGCAGTGTCTGGGGCCCCTGCGAGGAGCCTGCCAGGGCCCAGTCGCTGAGGTGGAGATGGACAGGGAATTGGGTTCAGTTTCCTTCTCTCCCAAAGCAGCAGCAGCCTTTTCAGGGCTCTGCTGTGTCCTCAGGCCAAGGAATAGGGCTCTGCACCACTGACAGGGCTGAGAGCAGCTCTGCTCTCCCTGCTCAGCCGTTCATCCCGTCTGAGGACCCCAAATGCTTCCAAACTCCTCCAGGACAGAACAGCTCCTTTATTCACTCTCCTGCTGCACCAGAACTGGATGGACATCCAGACCAATGTGGTACTGACCAAAGCTATCGACTGTCTGACCGTGGCCAGGTGGCCTTTGCTCCCACGGTTTCCAGAGAGTTCAACACCACAAAACCCACTCTGGTCACTGGTGCTTCAACCCAGAGGCCATGGACAGAAGGTGTTTTCAGGTGAAATGCTAAAGGTTCAAGGAGAGCAACACACTGGGGCATCTTGCTCCTCTTTTGCCTGATTTCTGCCTGTTCCCTGCTCAGTAACTTGTACTCTCCACTCCCCACTGCAGCACTGGGTGACAAGAACTAAACAGCTCCATTAGTGACTTGCAGGAGGGAGGTTATCCCAGTCTCCCGAAACCAAAGGAAATCCACAGCTGTGTGCCCTCAGCCGAGGGTGTGTCGAGGAACCTGTCCACGAGGGAAGTGTTTCTGGTTATGAATTATATCCTACACCATCCCTGTGGCCCTATTAGGGATGCACTCCGAGGTGCTCCGGGGGTAGCCTGTTCTAGGGGCTAAATTCCCCCCTGTGGGATGGAAGAAATATTAGAGGAGTTGCCTGAGAAGGGAGGGAGGAAACCCCTTTCTGATGTACTTCAGAGCCAGATAATGAGTCCTTCTGTCCGACATCACCAGGCATGATCTTCTGTAACTTCAAAACACTTGAACTGATTTGCAGCACAGAAATCACTTTAAAAATGCTGGTCCTTTTACTTGTCCTCCCTAATCCAGATAACCCTCAAAATATGGCTGTGGGAGACAGATCCCATTTCACCAGCACAATGGAGACACTCTTTACTTGAGACAAAACAGTCCAAGACCATGTCCCAGATCAGTTTGGGATAGTATCTAAGCAGAGGACTGTTCCTTGTCAGTGAGGGAAATGCTGTCATTCCCACTTTGCAGATGGTAAACTGAGAAAGAATGAGTTGAACACCTTAGCAAAGGACACAGGAAAATCTGTAATCATGCTGAAAAGTGAACCAAGATCTCCTGACTTCATCCAGTGGGATTGTTGTCAGGCAGATTATTTGTTTCTTTGAGGAGATTCAGTAAAGCTTCCAACAAATCTAGCATGAACAGCCCAGAGCTGACACTGTCTCTGGGAGCTTGTCCTCCACTGGAAGAACATAGATGGAAAATAAATATTAGACACATTTAATTCATTATTTAATAATCTATGGGTTTTTACGCTGGAATGGCTGGCTCAGGGGTACAACCTTGGCCAGCCATGGCCCTGACAGAGCTCCAGCATCTCCTCCTCACCACAGGCAGGGAGACATTTCACAACCATTATTCTGTGGAGTTCAATTGAAGAAGATGACTTTGCTTTTAAAGAGATTAAGTTGATTCCCTCCCATAAATTCAGTAGCTACCCCAACTATGCCTCATTGAGGAAACTTCCTCTGACAAGAGTCATGAATTATAACCAGGATAAAATGTTTCATTAAAATACAGATAAGGGAACGTAGGAAACAAGGGTTTTGTATGGATAAAACCAATTTTGCTGCAAAAGCAAATCCTTGGCCATTTTTCAGGTCAGTAAGTTGAAGCCTGGGTGTTATAAATCCATCATCAATGTTTTCTTACAGCTATAGCAGCTGACACATCTGAATCACTGGGAGCTAAAAGCATGCCAGGAGAAATGAGCCCCATCAAAACACATCAGGAGGAGCCGTTCAGCGCTGGCTCCTCTAATGTACCTGACTGCTGACAGAACAATATTGGCTCACGAGTCCATCAGGAACAAATGCCTGCCCATGGAGGAACTGATTTAAGTGTATCAATTAGAAATTAGCCCCAGTTTCACTAGAGGGATGGTTTTAAGCATAATTAATGCAAAAAGCTTAATAGCATTCTTGTGGAGGTTCAGTGGAGTATCTCTGATGATGGTGCATAAGCAGCACTCCCCACATCCAGGGGGTGTAAATGTCTCCCTCTTGCACTGATCCACTTAAGCAGTTGTAAAATCTTGATTATATTCATGTCAGATGGGTTCAGTTCAGAACAGAACTGCCCAGAAAATTATCCCTCCCTCCCTCACAAATCACTGCCATTTCATTAAAAAATATGTTAATGATTAAGGAAACAATTGTGGATAAAATCATCTCCAAGTTTTTGTTTTTCTGATGAAAAATGCATGTGAAAAAGGAGCTTCTTCCCCACAATGCTTAAAGGTCATGTTTATGTCTAGATTCAAGTAAACAACTGATTTGTCAGTAACATTTTGATCATTATTTGCCCTGGGTGATAACACAAGTTAATTTACAAGCAAAATGAGGTTAGAACTTTCATCTGTGAAGGAAGAAAGTCCTGGGGATTATTGCTGTGCCATCATTAGGTATAGGACACTTTGTGAAAATCCATGTCAGGGACAAGGGTTTCAAATGTGTCTTGTAAGCTGAAACACCCTAAAACAGAGGATTTGAAAGTGGCTCTGCCTCACACCCCCACAGTGCAGGATGATTTTGGCCCTGTCTGCTCCGAGAGCCCTATGACTCAGGACAAGGAAGGGCATGTGAGGCTTTCCAGAAGGAGGAGAGCTCGGGGTCAGCTGTGGGGCATCAGGATGATCCATCCTGATAACTCACTGCCCAGGCCAGAGAAGTTCCCAAGACAATCCAGGGCAAAGCTGGGGGTGGGAGAACCCCTCTGGCACGTAGTGTTTCAGGTATCTCTTCCCTCTGTCCCAAAGAACCCATTTTTCTCATTCTTTCCTGAGTTTTGTGGCACAGGCACATAAATCATGAAGACAGAAGAAGCTGTGTCAATGACTTCCATAAGGCTCAAATTCAGTATATATTTTCTTTTTTGTATTTTTTTTATATAATCTGGACAGAACTAAAGGAATCTTGAGGAACTCAGTGCTTCCAAATCCTAATTTTACAATATGTTTTCGGAAGCCCTTATATTTTGGAAGCCTATATATATACTACACATATGTATAGTATACATAGTGTATATACTATATATCCACACTATATACACTATCTTCTATTCTGAGGACATTCTGCCACTCTAAACGTGTTCATATTTCAAGTACACAGTAACACCACAGTTTGAAAAACAAACATCTGAAGAAAACTTTGGGGGGTTAAAAATAAGATATTTGTTATCTTAATGTTAACTGGTGATGTTTGAAGAAATCTGGAATGGTATTAATCATTTAAATTACTCATTGATTTTCAATACAAATGTACTGAGAGATGAATATGTGTCTACTGGCCATGTTAACCTGCCTTCACCAAAAAATAGTATTTCATGTGATACAATGAAATGTTACAAAAATGAATCATTAACATCTAAATCTGAGCTAAGACCTTTAAAAAAATGAAATATGGAAGTTTTTTAAAAGTCATTTTTCTCTGCTTTTTTTTAATATTTTGCCTCCATTTCTCATGCTTGAATTCTCTAAAGATTTAGAAATTCCTTCTGGCAGCCATTCAAAATAATACTGAAAAGTCAGTGCTTGATGACCTGGGACCTCAAAGCCCTGTGCAGCATCAGGGCCTGTCCCAGCAGGAAACAAGTGGGTGAATTTGCAATGCTCTTGCTCAGTGCACCAGAGTCAACCAGTTGTCAGAGGGATGACAAGGTGTGGGGCTTGTCCTCACTTCTCCAGACCTGGAACAGGAGCAGCAGGAGGGATACAAAGGCACCTCCAGGCTTTCAGTACTCTCCTGGGTTGCTGCATCAGTTTGAACAGCTGTAATTTACAGGGGGAATAGGAAGCAATAATCTGCTTTGTAGCCACAGCTCCCATTTCTCATGTTCCACCCAATGCCATTATTTAGAGATTGGCTTGTGCAACTTCCCTATTTATTGCTGGTTTGTTTTTCCTTTTGTGGCAAGAACGAAGCTGACAGCTGAACACGTGTACCTCCATTATGAAATCATGCTTAACAAGAAAAAGCTAATTAAGATGTTACACTCTTGGCCCATGCCCTGAACGCTGACAGCAACGCCCCACGACTGCCCTGGGAGTGACAGGATTGCCAGACGTGGGGACTCGGGAATCAGGACATGCTGGGAGAGGCAAGTGCATTGCAAAGGTCTCCTTGGCATGGTCAGAGCCACCACCACCTCCTGTCCTCCCAAAATGCAGCCTGCACACCACAGGGAGCACAGGAACACCACTTTTTTTAACAAAGCAACTCTTGAGGGCAGAGTGACTAAATTTCTGGTGTTAAATTGATAAGATTCAGCTGAGCACAGCTGACCCTTCCCTGGGAGATCTTATCCCCAGAATTTCGGGGTTTGTACACCAAAGGTGAAGTCAGTCTCCTTCACACCCCGGGTGGGTTGACAGCTGACCTGGACCACGACCAGCAGGACAGAGCAGTGTCTTTCTGCACATTTCCAGCACTTCCCAGAAAGGTGTCTCAGCCGAAGGACTCGGAACCCACCACATTATTCCAAGAGGATTACATTATTCCCGGTACAGTAGGAATAAAAAACACTCTGTATTGTAATATGAACACAGTGTAGCCTCTTTGCAAACAAAAAGCCTCCAGCCACCACAGCAGCAAGAATTAAAACCACACTTCCAAGATGTCCAGCTACAGTATATGTTTTATCATTATTCTGCAGACATATGTTTTGTGTGACTTGGTTCATTTATTTCCTTTTTGTTTTCAAAAGCTAACATATGGCCCTGAACAAAAATTACACTTAATTTTTTATTTGTTCAACTCAGTTAAAATCACAGCACTTGTTTTGTAGGGGGTTACATAACAATGTGCTGCTTTGTGTGACTTTTATGTAATTTAATTTCAGTAAACTAGCCTGCAATAATTTAGAAAGTCTACAGAGAGTTAGTGCATTCAGTGTTAGGGACTTGCATTTTACACATTTATTCATGTCAGAATTAAAATTCAATTTGAGTGTGGGAGTTGCTTCCCTGTTCCTACATGGAGATAAAACCCACAACAGGAGACAGGATAAATTCTTCCATCTTATCCAGGACTAGAAGGGAAGGCTGCTAAACTCTGATGCTCATGTACTCAAATGGAGGACTACTGCAAAAAAAAGAGTGATGGTTCAGGAAAACCACTTTTCAAGAACAGATTTCAAAGATGTGAAAGTTTTTAATGGAAGGCTGGGATTGCCTGATAGCACTGATGGACAGACTGGACGAAGGAGACAGTTGACAAAGGAGATGATGAGAGTCCCTCACTGGTCTGTCTGGAAAAATAACAATGAAATGTCTTCAGGAATATGATTGTATAAACTGGGTAAAAAGCCATAAACTGGGGGAAACCTGGACATCTGAAAGCCACTGACAAAGATGCACAACACATCCTAGAGCAGTCAGGAAACCGATGCGGGTTTCCTGCATTGGTGTTGTATTATTTTGTCCAGATCTGTCGTTTGTAGTTTTGGATAAACCTAAAGGATCCCTTTGGAACAGCTGCCCTCCTGCTGAACAAGGTTGGACTGCTGGGAAAGAGCGTCCTTGAACAGGGCTGGGGGGAAAGGGGTTAACACAGGCCCTGAGGGTCTAGTCCTTATTTTTGGAAGTGGAGCACACGTGGCTGGTGTTCCTGAAAGCCAGGGAAAATGTTGGTGTGCCACAGAGTCAGGGAGTGTGAGAGGGGATGACCCTGACCAATGGGGCCAAGCACCAGTCAAGCTAGGCTTGCACTAATGGAGCCCACACACGGCTCTGCTATGGCAGGGATTCAGAAATGAGATAGAAGTGACTGGGAAAGGGTGAAAAAATCCATCACAGGCACCCAAGGGGTCAGGAGGAGAACCCCTGGCAGCAGAACGTACCCACACAGCACTGAGAAGTTGGTACCAGATCACTTTTGAAAAGAGCAATTGATTCTTTCTGAAATTGCTTCCCCAGAACTGTTTCTTCCGAGGAAGCCCCAGGGAATCAAAGGAGCCGTCAGATTGTAACGCTCGAGCCCGCGTTTCTTGTCCTTCGTCTGCTTTCCTTCCTCTTTTTGTGTCTCTTCTGCTTTCGTAGGGAGCGTGTGGAGCAGAGGGTTTGACATCAGAGCAGGGGCTGGTTGCGACAGCGGAGGCTGACGAGCAGGGAGGAGGGGAGGGCAGGGGAGGAGGGAAGGGCGGCACAGACGCGAGGGGCTGTCACGTCCCCGTCACCGGGACCACGCACAGCGCTCCTCGTGCTGCCACCAGGGACCGGCTCCCTCCTTCCTCCCTCAGCCGGAGCGAGGCTGCAGTTCCAAAGGCTGCAGAACGCTCCACACACGTGTTTTACATTACAGACAACTCATTTTGATAACGCCTTTCCTTGGAAAAGACAAAACCCGTGCAGCGGGGTTTGACAAAAATCAAAGGCAGGTTTCCCTGGGAGATGCACATCGAGCTCTGCCCGTGGCTCTGCAGTGTTGCAACACAGCTCGTAGCAACCAGGGAGAAATCTGTTCTCCTTTCCATGGCAAGGGGTGAAAATATAAAACAATTTCATTGTATCTCAAGAAAACCACCTTAGCAGATTGGTGAAGGCGACTCCTCCTGTATTTCTGAAGCGTGACCAACATGAGGGCCACAACTCCAGCACAGTCAAGATTAAGCCCTTTGCCTAAAGAGATCATTATTACACTTAGATTCCTATTAAGGTTTCAAGGTTCCAAGAGGAGGGAGTGGAGAGGGAGTAATGAAGTTACAGCCCTTTATTGTACAAAGGCAACTGGAGACTTTTTTTAGGATGTTATCTATCAGCCTGTCTGGCAAATGTCTGCCTGGTAATAATGTATCCGTCTGCTGAAACAAGCCTAAATAATGCATCATTATATCAATAATTAATAGGCACATGGGTCAACAAGTTCAAGATTGTTACAGGCACAGGAGATGTGAAAGAAATGGCTCATTTCAGGCCCTGCCAGGCCTGAAATGGCGAGCACAGCTTTGCAGGAAAGCGATGGAAGGAGTGTTGGCAGCCAAATGCCTGAGTGGAATGTGCAGGGGACACCCTTGTGACTGCTCAGTCCCCCCTCACTATGGAAAACAGGAACCCACCAGGATGGCACTTCTCAGGAAACAGAGGATTGATCTGTTTGAGAAAGAGAGGCAGAACCTGCTCTTTGATTCATTCATTGAATGTTCCAGAAATGCCATGTTCACCACCCAAAGAAAAGGGAAACGGCTCTCAAGGTTGCTGTTTCTACCATGAGATGTACAAATCCGACACTCAAGATCATTTTTTTTCTCTAAATAAATGGGAAGTTTTATCTCATCTGCCTTTTACCTGTCTGACAGTCAGGTGCTAGAGACCAGCTGAGGCTTCCCCCATAGCCACAGAAACAGATGTGTTCAGATGATGACTCTGATAATCCCAAGGAAAGGTTCCTAAGTGAGATGGGAGAAGCACCTTCTGAAGGAGACCCTCAGAGGGAGACCAGACAACTACCTTGGACTACACAGTTTTTAAATGGCTGAACATACAAACCACATGCAAAATGTTGAACTCTGCATCCTTCCCATGACTGATTCAGAGAACATCAGGCAGATCCCATCAGGCAGTTCCAGTGAGCTCTGAGGCACCACAGCACAATCAGGCAGAAACACTAGTCAGCCCACAGAAGGAAAAACAAATTAGAGGATCCCATGCTCTTGAATTGGGAATCTAACTTCTGTAATTACACTCTGATGAAATGTGAGCCAAAGAGGCATTGCTTATTTCAGGACAAGCTGACAATAACAACAGGTCACCTACCGACCAACTAAATCTGTGCCTGAAGTAGCCTGAGGTATTTTAAAATAAAAGGAAAAAATCAAACTTATCTTATGAAAATGCAATCAAAATCAGAGGAGATGTCAAAGAGAAATATGGAAAAAGAGGTTCCTGGGAAGAGTGCAGAATAGCAGGGTATTTTCCTAATTGTAATTCCTCACCCTCAAACCAGGAGGGTGGGCTCCCATCTGACACAAAACCTCCTGAAATTATTTGGAATCCAGAGACAAAATGCAAGATTGAGGTTGCTGTTTGTAAAACAAAGAAACAAAGGAGGCAAACTATGATCATGAAATCTTCATCCCCTCCAGTTACAGTCAAGTCTCCACATTTCACATGTTCAAGCTGTTCTATGCCCACACATCCCCCCCCACAATGGGACCCCTTAACAATGAAAATGTTATAAAAAATCTCAAAATATGATGTGCTATGAACACAGTATCTTGTTGAGTCAATTATGCTGTGCATGTTAAACTTGTCTTAATAGCAGTAACTTAAATGAGTGGGGGAAAGAATTGAGATTTTGGCCAGGTTGGGTTTTTTGGTTGGTAGTTTGCTCTTTGGTTTTTTTGGTTTGTTTGTTTGGGTTTTTTTAAAACAGGTCTTGTATAAGAAAACACAGCAAACATCACAGCTCCACTTTCAGAAAACCACAGCCCACTTACAACCAAGGCAGTTCAGAGGGAAACTGAAAGTAGAAAAGAGAATCACAGGCTGCAAAGGCAATTCTAGTAACAAGTCATTTTAAAATGCAGATGACCAAGATAGAAAAATCCCAAATTAATAGTTACAGTAAACTTTGCTTTTAAGGCTGTGTGATAAGTTAGTTACTGAAGATTCTGTCAAAGGGATTTTCTTCATAATTAAGTCCTAGGGTATATGGAGGCTGGTTTGTCCTCAGGCCTGTTTCTAAACAACAAACACCAATTCTGCTCACTCAAGGAATTGCACCAAGCTCGGAGGAGTGACACCAATAAGTGAGGACAATACATGAACCATTTCTGAACTAAGATAAATTAATACCAGGAAAGTCATACACTCCCACAGTTCATACAGTCAAGGCTCTCAAAAATGCATTAGGAAGCTTTCTTATTTTCCTCTTACAGAGCTCATGGCCTTGGGGTTCAAATGTGCAAAAGCGCCAGAGGACTCTTGTGCATCACCTCACAGCCAAGAGACCCAAGCACTTGGAAGTTAGTTCCAAAATGCTGCAGCCACTTGTCCTCTCAAACTCTCCCCCAGACAATGCTGTGTTGGTCTCTTGGCAGTTTCTGACCCACCAAGGAATCCACCTGTGGAGGTGGCTGTGTGGGGCTGTGTTCAGTCAGAGCACACACCCACTGAGTGATGCAAATCTGCACTCAGCCTTACAATTGTAAGATTTTACAGTAAATGCCAATGCCATTTATTTCTGTACCTTTGCCCTAGGTCAGAGGTTCACATTCCCTGAGGGGGACAGGCCCTGGAAAGTGCAAGAGGCTCTGCATCACTGGGCAGGGACACAGGAGAAGGGACACAGCACCCTGCTCCTGTATCTCCATCCCCTCCTCATCCTCTCCCAGCTCCCATGGGAGCAAAACCAGCTGCTTACGAGCCCCATTTATACATCTGAAATCCTGTGGATGTGGCTAAAGAGGGAAACCAACCTCTGAGGGCACCTGCAAGTGATTCCAAGATGCAAAACACTGAATAGGAAAAGGAATTATGGCAGCCAGGCTTAGTGGAGTATATATTTTCCAAATTAAAGACACTACAGCTCTACAGAAAAGATCAGAAGAGAGAAGTCTGGGCAAGAGGTGTAGTGCATCATTTTATAAAGAGCCTTAGGGATGTAGATATCCAATTCTCTTTCATTCCTAGTGGCTAATTCCCTTCTCCTTTGAACCTCCACCTGGAATATGGGGAATGGCATTAGGTTCCCTGCTCCTCTCCTAAGGATAAAACAATGAAGGCCGGTTCTTTCCAATGTATAGAACTGGATTTCCAAGGTTCACTTCTGGAGTAAGAGCAAACACTCCACAATTCAAAAGTAATTTATCATAAAGACATGTTTCCCTCAACTTAGTTGTCCCCAAATCAGGAGGATTGTCCTGGAATCAACACTCATGGTCCTCACCATCTTCTGACTCTTGTGCTGTTGTTTCTCGGAGCTGTCTTTACGACAGCTCCATTTTTATTGTTCCAAGTGCCTCAGTTCTATAACGCAAAACACTTGTCATCCATTTAGACAAAAGAACTGGACTTCAGGAGATGCTCTGTGCTCACAGCAGAAGTTTGGTAGTCAGCAAATTCCCATGGTTCGTTTTGTATGCCCAGTTACTTGATCTCAACTCCTTTCTCGCCCACATGATACGAAGGATTATTCTTCTTTTCATGCCTTAGAGTCTTTTGATGGATTTAGGGCACAGCTCTTAAAAATGTATAAGAGCGACAGGCATCGCATGATTTTGCTATGGATATTTTATGAGCAAGTCTGGGTGCACACTGTGGGCTTGAAACAAAAGACTGCACAGTGTGCTACCAGGGCAGGAGCTGTGTCATTATGTCTTGCATTCAAGGCTTCTGGGAGTCTTGGGCAAGAAAAACAACAAAACAAAGGCATGGGAGAGACAGCAGGATGGAGTAAATGGGTCAGGACAGCACCGATACGCTGCAGTCATTGTTACTAAGACCTGTAATTCAGTCCTTTGTCAGAGAACAAATCCGATTTAGGAAGAAGCAGCCTGGCCCCTCCTTTTTTATTGGCTGTTATTTGGAGGTTGTATTTGTTAGTCAATTGACTTAAACTACTACCTTGAGAAGATGATACCAGTGCCTACACAGTTTTCACTTCTGCACCTGCAGCAGCCGCATTAAGAGATTTTGACACAAAGAACCACTTCAGCCATTATTTATCACTGGAGTGATTAATTGACATCTGGGGTATAAACTTCCACTGCCACTGGACAGATTCAAGGTGTTGGTTGACAATTTTCAGATTATTCAGCTGCCAAAGAAGACATAATGACGTTCAGGCATCTGAGCCTTTCAGATGTGTTTTCAAAGCAACACTGCTTTCCTGAAGGAGTCAGGATGTGCTCAGTACTCAGTACCTTCCCATTTCCAGACTGTAATTCCTTTGACATGTCTTTAGGGTAAGATGATGTTCACTGACACCTAGGTTACTAAATGCAAGAGGTTGAATGCAACCTCCAGCCCAGCAAGTCCTGAAAACTGAACTGACTTCCTAAGGCTGGGAGGTGTCCCAGGCAGGAAAGAGGCTTCTTACCTCCTTTCTGAAGGGTCTGTGATGACTGATCCCCTCAAGACAGGACATGGGCAGGGTGGACTCTTCTCCTAATCCAGTACCAAATTTCCTCTTTCATATTCTAATCACTGAGATATGCATGATGAGGAGGGTGATGAATGAGATTTCACCAGGGCTAGACCTTCTGCCCTGGAGAGAATTTCTGCTGTGTGCAAGTGACAACCCAAATTCTCTGTCATCAGCTTCAGCTTGAGCCTGCACACACTGGCAGTGGTGGCTTAATTTTTGGGGGGCTGTAATCTCACTTATCATGGTGGGCCCTATATACTAGAAATGAAGCACTAAAGCTCTTGCAATGCCTTATCTGCTCCTTGAAAAAGATGGACACAGGATGGATGCCGGGATACAGCTCACAGTCCAACTCATCAGCCTTTCTAAAGCTGCTTCTCTTACCACCACTGCAAACACAAAAAAAATACTATTTATATTTTCTTTATTCTGTCTATACTGTTTTCACTATTAGATAACATAGAGCAACACACTCACGTGGTGCTTTACAAGGGGAGAGCTGGAGGAACCCGCCCAGCTGAGTACCAGTAACAAATACCCAAATTCTAACCACATGCACATGCATATAAGGGCATCTATAGCTAAAAAGGTGGGTGTTTTTCTTGCAATCTTACTCAGAAATGAACTTTTAAAGAATCAGCTCTGCCAAAGATATTAGATTCAATCTTGTGTTTCAGAGCAGATTCATCACCAGGGAGGGCATGAAGGAATTTTTACGCATTACTTTCACACGTCACTGTTTTTCCTGTGGGGGGATTTGAGTCTCTTAGCAATATATTCAATGGATCCATGGTTTATACAGCAACCCCGTAATGATACTTAGAACATACACAGTCTCTTGTAAATATTACCTTATTATACTAAATGTAACAACTTCAACTTGCTATTTATGGGAATGTTCTTTCTCAAGATGCTTCATAGTAGAGAAAAGTAAATACCTCTGAAGTGGTAGTTTCTATAGAAACTTATTTTTCCACTGAATTGTAGAATAAACAGCCCAATTTTCTACAAATCTGGAGCATCTCTCCAAAGTGGCAGATAATGATACTTTACAACTCTGTAGCCATTTCTGTCTCTGAAGTTTGCTGTAAACATGAACTGCTTACGCCTTCAGGAGTATCCTTGGGTGGTATCATTAGTCTCACTAAGAAGGGGAGGTAAAACAGCAGGTAAAAGACTTTACAGAGTAGGGTGTCACTGCCCAGCAGCCTGATATGTATCACCCTTTTATTGCTGGCTCTGACAGTTCATCTTCTCCCAACCTCAGAAACCCTCAATTCCACTCCCAACAAGAACAGGTTTGTCTCAGCAGTAGCTCTGGAATGAGAGATGAACACAACCCCAAAACAGACACCAAAACTAGGAGAATTTTTTGGAAGCTCAGTCAGTTTTGCCCTATGGATGTGTGAGGAGTTTCCAAGTTCATCTCAGGGCTAGCAGTGCTGCTGCATGAACGGCTCTGGGCTGGGGCTGGTCTGTCCACAAGACTTCCAAGAAAGCCAATACCAGGAACCCCTGGCACCAACACAGCCTGAAGGAGTGCCCACAGAGCACTCATGAGGAATTTCAGACACCCCTCAGCCCCTTGGGGAACACTCTGTCACAGAATCACAACCTTTGATCCAACACCACCTTGTCTACTAGACCATGGCACTGAGTGCCACATCCAGTCTCTTCTTAAACATCTCCAGGGATGGAGAGTCCACCACCTCCCTGGGCAGCCCCTTCCAATGTCTGATCACTCTCTCTGTAAAGAACTTCTTCCTAATGTCTAACCTAAACCCTCCCTGGCACAGCTTGAGACTGTGCCCTCTTGTCCTCATGTCCATCAGGTAAGTTGAGGAAGGCAGCTGAAACACCTTTTTTTACAGGGAAAAAACACAACAACACTTAAAACACGGTGCGAGTGCAAGGCCCGCTTGCCCGTGAATGATGACGTGTGTCCCCTGACCCCTTCCCGCTGTTCCGGCTCCCTAGGCTGCTGTGGAAAGTACCTGTCTGTGCACCAGGCCCTTCATTCCCCCAGGGAAGCTGCCAGCTCTCCCCGTGGCTGATGGTGCTGTTCCCGCCATCCCGGCCCCGCACAGATGCCGAACGTTCGTGCTGAGATCAGAGCCGTGGGAGTCGTCCCTCCTCCACACACCAGATGGTTCTGCGTTTGTTTTTAGTGCTTACCTATCTGCTCCTCGACTCCTGGGAGTCATGTGAGCCTGGGAAGAAAATAAAGAAAAGACTTCCCCAACAGCTCACAGAAAAATAATTATCAAGAAGGTTCCTTTTCACATGTTATCTCAAAACAAGGAGAATGTGCTCAAGAAGCATTAGGAACCTCCTCAGAAAGGAGAGAAATCAAGGGATAGGGGCAGATGTGGAAAGTTCCTTGGTATCCAAGCAGTGTGGGCAGCTCAGTCAGGGCTCCTGCTGCTCCAAGGACAGACAGGACACCCTTCAGACCAGAAGACCAGATTGTCCAACACTTTGGCTGCTTTCCAGTGTCACTGCATCATGAAGAGCAGGTATTTTTCACTTTAACCTTGTCCTTCCTAAACCAGCAGTATTTAAAAGATGGTGGATCTGCCTAATTTAGCAATGAGAACCCATCTGATTTCACTCTTTCATTTTTAGGAATGGACATGTTTTGATTTTATCTGAACAAAACAGTTCATACTTCTGCACTACCTGTGCAGTAAATGAACATGAAAACATATAAACAAATAGAAACCAGTGCAAGTGAGGCATTTTATAAATGTGTGATACTTTCTCTCTGGACTTTTTTCAGCCTGGTACATCCCACTAACTGTTGTGATTTATTCTGCAAGTTGAACGAGATCCAGTTCCTGGGGGTATATAATTATGTCTAAAAATTTTTCCTCAAATTGATTGCATAAAGAAGCCCTAAAGTGTGACCAACCCATCTGCATTCCTAAGACTTACAAACAAGAAGGCAAATGGGGAGATCTCCAAATGAATTTGTAAAAAAAAGGGATCTTAGGAAGACCTTGAAAAAGCCTCTCTTGGGTTCGTGGGTACCTGATGTAGATGAGTGTGGTTGCTTTCACATGGTAAGACAGATGATAAGTCATTTCATCCCTTGGATCCTGCCACGACCGGTGCTCCTCCCCTGGTAACCCTCACTTAGCAGGATAAGCAGGGCAGGAGCAAATCCAAAAAATGATGGAGTCAAAATCACATCCTATAATCACGTTGTAGTGATGGAAGCAAGAGGAGGCACCAGCTCAGCTCTCAGCAAAGGAGACATGGCAAAGTGTAAAACCTAAAAATAGGGAGCTCTACAAGGAAAACACCCTCACCCAAATACGCAAGCAGAGCCACTCTTCCCTGATCCTTCCTTTCCTTTTCCAGATCTCTCCCACCTCCTGCTTGGGTTTCTCAGCATTCCAGTCAATCACAGAGCGTGCAGAGGGGTGACATGTGCCAGGCATCACCAGTGGCTCCTGCTTCCTGCCAGGAATTCAGACAGTGTCCAGCAACTCACAGAGGTGAGGGAACTGCTAATCCCACTGCCGTGGCCTGCATGGATACAGCTGGAAGTGCAGCATCTCTTCTAGTTTTGTGATGAACCAGAAACACAAGTGTCACCTCAAATCAGCAGGCTGGGTATCCTCATGTTAAAAAACGGGGTTTGGGGTTTTTTTCCATCACTGTATTATTCCTCATTTTCTTCCTATGGCTGGGCTTGATGACCATCCGTTTTCCTTTTTCCCTCTGCCAATGTCTGTTGCTCTCACATCCTGGTCCCACTTAACTCCATCCATATCCTTCCATACTGTACAAACACCCCCCCCCTTCTCCCCACCAGTGGTTTCATTTTCTCCCCCACTTCTCCCACCACCAGGAGCCCTCTCTCCTCCTATTCCCAGTGGAGAGCACTTTGCTCCCCAGCTGATTTGAATTCCTCCCTCCTGCCGTGGGTGGTGAATCAATCACAGTAATGGCATTTCAGAACTCCACAGTGAAGGTGGGTAGATTCAGTCCTGAGTGGGAGTGCATAGAAAGTACAGTGTTAGTGGGTACCTTCAATCCCAAGACCAGAAGTTCCCAAACTTCCCCTGGATATATGTGTTGATGGCAGCTACCACAGCCAAAACCAGTGCCATGTTCTACTATATCAATATAGAACATTTAATATTTAATATTTATGTATTGTTTATCATTATCATGTCATATAATTACATGATACTATTATCAGGGATCAGAGGAGATTCAGAGAGAAGTTAGATAGAAATATCTAGAAGAAAAAGAAGTGAAAATTTTAAAAAAAGGGTTTCCATTCCATTTTAACATCTGGGGGACAGACTTCTTACTATGAAATGCCTCTCTGTGATCAGTAGTGCCCTTTCTATGAAGAACCATTGAATGTAACATTTTTAAACTTGTGGCTTATCAACTACTGTCTTTTCTGCTGAAAGCAGAGTTTAAATCTTGCCTTAGCCCTTGGAGATTGTCTTAATTCATGGATCACCAACAAACCCCTTTGTAGTTCCAGGGTGATTGGAAGCAGCAGCCACAGAGTCTCCCCACAGCTCATGTCTCAGTGACATTTTCATTCTGAGTCACAATTTGATTCAAGGCAAGAAATCAAATTGTCACTGAAGAAAGTTCTGCAGTGTTCTTTATCACCTGAGCACATGAAACAGAAAAGCTCCAGTATGAATTGGCCCAGAACTTGATGTGCTTAACAAATGTTGTTTAATGACTCTGTTCAGAACACCTACATGTTTTGTTCCTGTTACTTGTTCAGCTCTTACATGTGACAAAGAGACTAATTTTTCAACAGAGGAGGGAGAAGGAGAGAGAACAGCTTATGGACTCTTTTTTCTGAGTATAATAATAGCAATATGGGGCTCCATACCAGCTATGTCTCAGTGACTTCTTTTAAACATGTTTAACCTATAATTGAAGGATAATTTTTCTTATTGCCAACTCTGTCAGCTCACACTGACATCAGAAAACCCAACAGTGTTCTTTCTGGCTTACGTTTCGTCACCAGTAAAGAATTCTGAAAACTAAATTGTCCTCTGTGTGCATGAGTATAATCCTTAAAATTATGGCTGTGGTCACATTTGTGCAATACCCCGTGCCCAGCAAAGATGCTGCAGTGAGTACATCCCCCAGTCACTGTATGCACTGCTGTGTCCTGGGACATGAAGCATGGAATCATGGCATGGTTTGGGTTGGAAGGGGTCCTAAAGTTCATCTTGTTCCCCCCCCTGCCAGGGGCAGGGACACCTTCCACTAGATCAGATTGCTCCAAGTCCCATCCAGCCTGGCCTTGAACACTTCCAGGGGTGGGGCAGCCGCAGCTTCTCTGGACTGTAGAAAAACTTAGCAGACAGAAGGATGTCGTGTTGCCTTTTCAGAAAAGTCACTTCTTAGATGGAAAAATCTATTTAAACCCAATAAAATTTCTGGTTTCCCTTAGTCATGGTTCTTCTGTATCTGATCCTGCCACAGTTCAGATTCCCATGGTGCAGTTAAAGAGACCACAAGTGACAAAGAAAACAAAATCTGAGCAAGTGTTACATACAGAAGTACTGAGGACTATAAAAACTCAGTTTCAGGTTTTTCACTTGGATTTCAGACAGAGGCTAGCAAAATTTACAGTAATAAACTTTTTAATTCTCACTCAATTCAGAGAGTGACTCAGCACTGCAAGGAAAAGCAAGACTAAATGTTGTGAAGTTTTGACAAACCAGCCCAGGAATGAGCAAGCAGGAGTCCAACTTGGAAACAGTCACAGAGTTTGCATCTGAGGAAAACTTTGCTGATTACATTTTGGAGGGGGTTTGTCACAGGGCGGTCCCATGGCAAAGTGAAATCCCGCGTGTGTATTGAATCCAGTGCCAAATAATTCCCTTCTGGGTATAAAACTGGCCAAAGAATTCCAGGAAGCCCTTCCTTACAGAGGAAGCTAATTCAAAGTCCCCAAATGCATATCAAAAAAATAACTTTCCTTCCATGTTTCTCAATCTCAGGCACCTCTTTCTGGCTTCAGGGCAACTCCAGCACTGTGTTCAGAGTTCTCATCTTTCACCCGTATCCACAGACAGCTGGTCCTGAGGAGCCGCTTGTCTCCAGCCTGGGAGAACTCACACTGCTCCCAGATACTGTTTCTGGAGAACAACCCCTCCGATAACCTGCACACTCAGATAACCCCGGGTTCCCTTCCTGCACCTCCTGACACATCAGTCCATTTGTCCAGCCCCCAGAGGAGACACTCTGTGACCGGGAACAGAGGGGTCAGATGAGGGGTATCGGAGATAAGGAAGATGCTGGGACTGGGGGAGGGCAGGGGGAAAGGGAGGAGGTTACACAGGACCAAAGGCTGGAGCTGCTCATCATGGGAGATGCTCTGGGGTGAATTTGCAGTGTGAGCTGCAAACCCAGCTGGGAAATCTGTGTGAATCCCTCTGGTTTCTACACTTCACCTACAAAAAGAGCACAAATATTTTTCTCCCCCTGGCTAATTCTTATGCAAATAGAGGGAAGTTACAAGTCATAAGTTAATAGAAGCTGCTGCTCCCCCATCCAAGTTCACATCAAGTCTCAGCTTCACAGGCACCAAAACACAAACACATCTTGGCTGGGAAGAAACGCTTCATTCCAGATCCAGGCTGGATCAAGGAACGCTGGCGTTGGAGCAGCAGCTGGCACAACCTCAAATCTCCAGGAGAAGCCATCGGGGGACACTAAGACTGATCTCTTCCTGTGCCTATTGCAACACATCTGCTTGGGCTGGGATTCCAGGCCATCCCCTCACTGACAAACATCAGCAGGCAGCGTGTGCTCCTGAAGGCTCTGACATCTGTGCCCAACTCACACTTGCTCCAGAGGTTCCTGTTTCATATCCTGTTCTGATCGTTCCACCTGTGTCATGTACATTAATTTCAAGTACACACAGGGGGGAGAAAAGTTTGTGTGCATAAAGATTAGAAAGTCTGGGAATTTATTAGGGGTTATAAACCAGCTTGGTGTTAAACCCACGTTCCCAGTACACAATACACACGGACACTGCGCACCATGGGTTGTATTTCACGGGAAAGTTAAGGCACAAAAATAAGTTATTTGGTTTCCAGCAACCTTCTAATGGGCTCCTTCAGAGTCTTCCTAATTATCAGAGCCCTAACCAACATCACAAGCTGAATGCCAGAGCCCACAGCTCTTGCCCATCCCAATACACTGCACTGATGGAAGTCCTTCAGAGGCAGCAGATCCCTGTGAGATGGGAACAGGGAGCAGTAGCAGATACAAACTAGTGCTGGATGCAATGAATTGGAAGAGAAATGTTCCTCTCAAACAGTTGCAATGTGTTGCAGAACTTTGAAAACCTTGTGTTTCTTGCATGTGGGAAAGAAATGTTTTACTTTCTAACAAACAGACCATTTGGAACCTGGAGGCCGAAGGTTGCAGGGACACTGCTCTGACAGGGCAGCAGCCTCAGCCTTTTTGCCCTCAAAGCTCCTGAAGGCTGCGCTGCCTGTTCCTGCTATTCCTGACAGCAGAGATGGGATTACAGGCTGCTCTGGGGCGTCCTCAGCTCACACCCACAGAGACTCATCGTGCAATTCTCTGCCGACATGATTTTTCCTACATCTACTCCTGTGCTGGGCACTAATCCAGGGAAGTTAAAAACCCTCCCCTGTGACACCCACTCAGCACTACAGTATCTGTTTCTCAATCCTCCTGATAACTGTGCCTGTTTTCTGTTCTAATCTTGTCCCAAACACATCAGGATGCCCCGAAGTGAAACAGCAAAGCAGAACTCAAACAAAGCATTTACTCCAAGCAGTTTTCCAACAAAAGGAGTAAAAACATCTCCCAGCCCAAACCCAGGAGAGCATCCCAGCTGCTGCCTGTGACCCTCAGTAGCAGTGACCATGCCAGGACATGGAGGACAACATTCAGCAATGGGACATGAAGTATTTCATGCAATAAAACACCAAGGGCAGGATCCTTGGTTCTTACAATCAGTAAATAAACAGGGCCTAAGACACTTGATGAAGAAGTGTATTTCCTGATACAAATGCACTCCCACGCCATCTCCAAAGTGAGTGTAAGTCTTCAGTACAACAGTCCTACTCCTGTAGCCTGTTCAGATGGTCTCAGATTTACCTACATTCACCAAGCAAGAACTGCAACACAGAGTAACTGCTGCTTTTGAGTAAAATCCGACAACAGATCAGACTCTCTGAGTTACCTGGTTAATGCCATTGCTCACTGTGCTACAGGTGTGCTCCTATGAGCAACACTTACACCTCCTGCCAGCTCTAAAGCTGCAACAGGTAGAATATATCCATTCAAAAGAGTCACTACAGGTTCCTATTTCAAGCTAATCTTCACTGACAAACAGCATTTATTTAGAAACCGGGATTCAGGATTCACATGCATTTCCTCTCCAAGACAACATGAAGATCTTCTTTCTTCCAATATGAAATGTGCCCTATAAAAAACTCCTGAATTGTTTAAACACCAACATAAGGACTCTGCAGACTGAGGAAGAGAAGGGTGGATGCAACATAAAAAAAAAAAAAAAGATTCCTCCTGCACAGTTGGTTCTGCTCAGAAACTTAGAGGAGACTGTTTTGTGTACACAACAACACTGCCTGTTACAGATTTCTTTCAGTCTGAAGAAAGGGAAGTTGGGAAAGGGAACTCCTACAGTGTGCAGTTCCCTGAGCCTGCAGGTCAGCCCAGATGGAGGAGACAGAGCCCTCACAGCTCACTGCACCTCCACCTCTCCCCTTCTGGGAAGGGTTTCATCAGTGTCACAGAGAGGACGTTCATGGGTGCTGTGTTCCTGAAGCACAAACCCCCCTCATTTCACTACAGGAACAGCAGATCCAAATGGATCATGGAGGAGGTTATTTGTTCCTATTTATAGCAGCTCACAACCCAAAACAGGTTGAAGACTGAATATGCAGATAAATTGATCTGAGAAACCAAAGAATACTGTTTTCTCAGTCATCAAAAATGCTCTGCCATTTTTGATCTTTCTGTCTCCTAAAAGACATCTCAAATAATGCTTGTATGTATTTAACTGTTTCTAATGGACTGTAGAGAACAGTGAAGAGTTTACACTTCCCTGAACATGACCTGAAGGCTTCAAATTCATTCAGACAAGAAAGCACATACCTTTTTAAAGATAAATTATTTGACTACAGATATAATTCATACAGTGTGTCCTTATTCTCCAAGGAGGGAAAAGAGAGAGAGATTATCACCATGAAATATCAGCCACAGATTAGACAGAGAGAAAAAGATTAAAATGTGGATTGTGGCTCTTATTCAGATACACATCTTTGGTGGAGTAAATCTCACCTAATAAGTCATTTTTCCTCCATCCACCAACCACTAATCCCTGGTAATGGTGTTCCAGGTTACCAACTGAGTGGAAATACATGGAAAATGCAGGCAGGGTGCAGATCCTGGATACCTGTATTTGGGATGCTGTTGACACAGCAGCAGCTCAGGGTGCTCCTGCCCCAGCCATGTTTCCTGTTTCTATAAACATGCTCTGTTTGGAAAGGGGCTACTCTGGGCACACATGTGCACTTTACAGCTCCTTCTGTGCCAACATAAATCAAGCCCAAATGCCATCTCAGTGACATAATGTGAGACTTGTGCTTATGGGAGTCCACATCCATAAGTAAGTGGGTTCCAAAGCAATTACTCTGAGGAGTCCACTTACATTTCAATCTCTCAACCAGACAGGCTGCTTCATGGTTCCCTCGGCTTTTTAGCCTCAGACTCCCCAAATTTCACTCTTCCATTTCCTTCACTTCCTCACCTTTCAGGGTCAGAGCTTAACAGGGCAAAGGGAAATGAAACAGAGCAAACCAAAACAAAACAAGCTGCGAAGCAGATTAAAGCCACGTTTGACATCCAGAGGTACATGGTTCCTTTTTCAGCTACAGGTATGAAGGAGTAATAATTTTGCACCCACAACTTCATAGTGTAAGCTTGGTTTTATTTAAAAAAAAAAAATCACGGCTTTTTACATGTGTTCTATCTAATAGTCAAGTCAGCTGAATTCTAAATTGCTGGTTTTTGATTACTTAGAAATGATCTCGGAAATAGAGAGAAACCCTCTTACACTTCCCTCAACTCTTGGTGCTCTAAATGCACGTCTCTGAGGGGAAGGTGTTTGCAGAGCAAGCCACAGAAATGTGTGCTTCTGCTTTTTAGAGAGGATGGATCTCCCTGCCAAATGTCTTCCCCTGAGCAGGACCAAGAGAATTGCCCTCAGCTCATGGCTCTGCCTGAACTGTTAAGTAACATCAGACTGCTCAAAGTCACTTGTTATAGACAGGGTCCAGTTCCTTTCCTGGGAAAATCAGAAAATTAACTCCCAATACCTTCTATGGAGTCTGGATCAAATGTAGATGAAGAGACATGCAGTTAGCCATGGGATAAAATGGCACATCAGATTCAAGAGGACAGATGCCCATGGCAGGTAATTGGCTTTTGCTCATCCAGTTTATACAGGCTGCTCAGAGTCACCGGGCATGAGGTCATTTCATGGGATCAGAACCAAGGATTCCCATGTTTTTAGAGCAGAGAAAGCTGGAATGGTTTCACAGAGCCAATGCAAAGGTTTTTAGTTTGGTCCCACATTTCTCCCTATAAGATGCCCACAGCTCAAGGGGAGGTCACAGGGATCACAGCCTGTTCCTGCAGATTTAATTCTCCATGATTTGAATGTTTCTGTAAGATAAATGAACAGGTAGAATGACTCAACAAAGCCATTAAACAAGACTAAACTTCCCAGATATGATTTAACTTAATTCATGGTCACATTGGACCCTCTTGCTCATGTTCAGAGTTGTAAAGGGTGATTCTGGAGCTCAGAGGAGAAACAAAAGCAGCTTTTCAATATGTCATCCCAAATTCAGAACCAAACTTTTCTTCTGCTACAAAGTAAATGGATGATTCTTCCAACCTGGAGACAGAAGAGCCCTGGAAGAGAACCCACATTTAACACAGGAACAAGTGAAATGAGAGTGGAGGAGATAAAATGAATGTGCCAGTAGGAAGGAAACACAGTACAGGCTTGAGGCTTGTCTAGATTTTTTGAGTTTTTAGGAAAATAAATGTCTTTCATCACATCCTGTCTCTAGCTTTCATGATCATTTTGCAATTTCCAAATTTTTATCAGCCAAAAGGAGAACAAAATGTACTTTACACATGCTGGTGTGATATGCTGAGCTGATGAGGTGATACCCTGGGCCAGATTAGGGATCTCTCTGGTCCTTCTTCCATCTGTGGTCACAACCACAAACAAAAATATAGCAAAAAAGTAAAAGGAAGTTTGCTATAGGCAGCTTTAGGCAAATCAGCCCACAAGAAGTTTTCTTCTCCCTACAAGTCAAGGTCTGATTTGCACCCTGAAGTAATTCCTGTGCCTTACACAACTCCTAATTATTTTCAATCAGTCACTGTAAACGTCCTCTTAAACTGGATAAATGCACCTTTTGCAAGGTTTTCTTCTTCCTGGTAGACTTTTTGTGGCAATTAATTTGTTTTGAGATCCAGATACCTTCAAAGATTCTTTAAACAACAACATATTCTGGCCTCACCACAAAGCTCCTGAAATTTGTACCTGTTAAGTCCAGACTCCAAAAATGCAAACAGGTGCCCACAGGAGGGATGAAATGCAACAGTTTTCCATGATGAGGTAAACATGTGGCTCAGCTCCGGACACAGATCTGGGAACATGCCCACCTTCCAGCTGTCCCTGGGAACTGGCTTCTGGCTGCAGGGAATTCCTTCAGCGAAGAGAGGCATGAAGGAAGTGGGAACAGAGACACTCCCTGCAGCCTCTGCTACTCTCAGAAGTTGTGCTTTTGGGGAGAAGGGTCAGGGAGCCTGAATTAGTGGTTTTAAATCAGGGGAAGAGGTGGAACAAGTCTTAAGAGTAAGTGGGAGGACAGGGGAAAGAGAACCAGAGAACCAGAGATCCTTAGGTCAGTGTTATCAGCAAAGGATTGTTCAATAAGCCAGGAATGAAATCGTGGCCTGAGCAATGACTTTGTGCCACCAACAGAATGCTGTGGGGAGCAGCCACGGAAAGGGCAGGCTCAGCCTGGGGTTTTCACACTTAGGAGCACAGGCAGGCAGCCCAGCTAAGGAGCTGAGGAGAAATGATTTATGAGGACTCAGCTAAATGGTTAAACAACAAGTAAGGGCAGACATAACAGTCTACAAATACTCACAGGAGTAAATGTCAAGGAGTGTGAGGAATTGTTTGGAACGGCAAGATAAATTTCCCAAGACTAAGGTGCCGTGGCCTGTGATACACTTGCCCAAACAGCTGAAGTTTTGTTGGTGTGACTGTTCGGGCAAAGGAAGAGCAAACCAAAGGCAAGGAACAAACCTGTGTAGTGCAACAGGTGAAAGGAACCATTCAACTCTGCCCCATGTCCAGGTGAGCTCCACGTTCCCATTGCCAAAGGAGCTATTGGCAATGTTCAGCAAGGCACAGGAGATGCAGACAGCATCCTGGAGCTCTCCTGTAGCTGCTTTTCCCCTTTTTGTGGTAGCAGCAATTACAAATCTGATTTAATCAAGGCAGTTTCAGGTTGATTGTGTGAATGAAGAAGTCACACAGCTGCTATCACAGAGGAAGAAGCACAAATTATCACTCATACCTAGAAAGTGTCCAACACAATTATCACTACAATTAACATCCAATTTATCCTGGATAAAGGATGAGTGTTAAAATTGCGCCTTATCTCATACCACTTCAGCCCCTGAAATAGCTCTTAACTGGAGTTGAAGTTTGTTCTGTGCTGAGCACCTGCATGAGGGGGGACATCCAAGGTCATGTTTCAGAAAGGGAAAGATTCCAGCGGGAGGCCTGGGGGATGTGCCTGATGCTCCACATGAGGGAAGAGCTGCTGGGGCTGCACTGAGCAGGAATGCAAGGGAAAGGGAAGGAATGTAAAGCAAAAAACAAAAAGGACCTTTGAGTTTTGGTTCCCAGCATGGCATTGCAACTGTGGCAGGGCCGGGAACAAGAGGCTACAACCAGCAAGGTGCAAAGGGAGAATGGGATTGCATCTGCATCCTTCAGATTGCAAAATTGCTGCCTGGTTAAAGGAAATAAATACATGTAAAGGGGAGAAAAGAGCTCATAGACAGCCCTGAATTGTGGTGGGGGGAGAGGAAAGGGATAAAACAAAGCCACAGGAAACAAACGTAATCCTAAGATAGCCTCTATCTCCCTCTTTTCTGACAGATGTCCCATTCCCAGTCCCTGGGGATTGCTTTGTGCACTCAGGAGGACAAAGCAGTTTCCTTACTCCTTCCTGCCCTGATGGAGACACTGGATCACTAATTTGGAATATTGCTTAACTCAGGGCAGAAACCTACTTCTCACTTAGCCCTGACTCCTGAAAAACAATCCCAGTGCTGGTGCCCAGCAAAGAGGAGCCACAGGACTCCCCTGGTGAGGAGGGGACTGACAGAAACCCAGGAAAGCAGGGGAATTTGTTTTGGCTGAGCATCAGTAGATGGGTCAGTTGATGGCTATGAGGTTTCAACACATGCACAGAATGAAACTCATTGCTGAAGTGTCCTAAAGAGAAAAGATGGATTTCAGAACTGTCCAACAACAAACTGCAACTTCTCTCCCATGTTAAGGCTTGGAAAGAGCTGACCATTCTCGAGAAAATGCCACTCAATGTCATAATAACATTTCAAAGCATTTTGGAGATTTAGGTACACAAAAATCCCAGAGGAGCTGAGGAACCTTTTTTGTCAAAGGTTTACAGGCAAAAAATTACCAAGGAAGAAAGACCTTATAATTAAATCCTTGACTTGAGATTCAGGTTCTTCTTCTTGCCTTAGTGCCTAAAACATTCACAATATATTTGTAAACACTACGTTGCTTAAAGGGATGCAATCCACGTACAATTTTCCTGCTGCCAGGAGCCTACAGTGGGAAGAGCTGCCTGACTGTGCAGTGGTGTCATTCCTGTGGTAAACATTTCTAAGAAAATTCAGGTAATGGCATGGTACCCAAAATTGTGCCAGGGAGAGATTTTGAGTCTATTGTGTTTGTTTCTGTGCTGAGGAAGGAAAGTGTTTTTCCCCTTCCAAACTTGTTTGGGGATTTTTGCCCTCGAGATTTTTTAGAAAACTCCTGAGCAGGAAGCTAAAACAATTACCTGAACAGAGCCATACAGATTGTAAACTCTGACTCTCCCAAAGAAGCATTTTTTGAGGTACAAGGTCTTGCAATGAGCGAGACGCCTTCTGCCCTTTCCTTTTGTGGTGTGTCACAACACATCCCACTAAAAAACGAGATGGGACACACACAAAAAAAGTTAACAATCCTTACTGTGAATCTTTACCTTTGTCTGGCATCCTTTTCTGGATGTTTATGGCAACCCATAAAGTTGCTGGAACATGCCTGCTGTATTTTTAATTGTCATTTGAAATGCCAAAACCCAGAAGTCTTGCTTATATTGTATGTGAACACAGTGTCTGCTTATGTTCAAACCCTCAGGCTCTTTAAATAACTCCCCTGTACACAGAGAACGTTGTTCATTTTGTTTTTACAATTTCTGCCTGTGCAGAAGGAGCTCCAATGTCCTGAGAACATAAATGTATGTTCATAACCAAGGAGCAGGATCACAGCTGGAATCTACCTGAGCCTTGGATCACGTTTCAGGAGCGAAAAGGCAGCTTTTTTCTCTGTTTAATTTACAGGAGCCACAAGTGGAGCAGCACATACTCCACTGACTGACGTAAGGCACAGGTGAGTGCATGTTACAGGTCCACCTCTGTGCCTGATCCACAGGGAATATCAGCCTGTTCCAGCCAGCCTTTAGAGCTGCAGCCCAAGAGGAACCTGGTCTGAACCCTGGTGTGTTAGTGAAGGTGGCAGCTGCCATAACAGGCTTCTGTGCAGGCTACAAATTTGGGGCATAAAATGGGGGTCTTTTTATTGATTCCAGTGAGTTTTGTACCAAGCCTCCATTGTTCTGTCCCAGAGAATAAACCATCAGAGAATTTATAAGCTAATTTATTTTTTTTTCTTCCAAGGATTAAACAGGAGCAGACTGTAATTTCCTTTAAATGCATCTATTATTCATAAGTATTCAATAAGTTTTATTATGGGCTTAAAAACAACAGCATATATACCTTTATACTCAATTCCAATCTCCTACATGGGTTGGGAAACTCACATTTTATGATTAGTTGTGATTGATCATGAAAGTCACAGGGTATACATGTGTTCCCTGAGCAAAGACACAGACAGGTATCTGGCCAATGTTCATTTTTCACATCAGTTTGCTGTAAATAATCTGCCATGCAATTTTGCCACTTCCTTTCTGCAGGAATCTCTGGGAGTAGGTTAGCAAAGCTGACACAGTATTTATGAACAGAGAGGAAGTAAATTAACTTAAGTGTTTGATTCAACATTGGAGAAAGACTTTTTGCAGTATTTAACCACCCACAGCAATTAGAGGAGATTCAGTCCCTCCTCTAGCCCGGCCTTACTACCAGGAAAGGAGAATTGTGCTGAGTTAGGACTTCAGACAAGGGGTCAAAGGAGGAGACACTTCATTTCTCAGTGTCCATCCCATAATGCCAGTCCTGTAACAACTGTCACATGTGCAGCAGAGGGATAGGTGGAGAAATTAAACCATTCACGTAAGACAACACCCTTTTTAAGCAACCACCACTTTTTGCAATGACCTGTACAAGGGTCATTTGGGGTTTTCCTTCCCTTGGAGTCTGGGTTTCCTGAGAGGAAGGAGAGCTGAAATACAGGAACCAGTGGCTGCACAGCATTTCCAGCAGCACAGGAGACCTTCCTCATTGACAGAGGTTTAGGAACCACATCTGAATCTCCAAACTTCCTGATGTTCTCCCTTTGAAAGGAGGGAAGACGGGGGAGGAGGTGGGTGGAGAAGGTGAAGAGGTGGCTCTGTCCTTTTAAAGGCCTTGCAAACACAGCAAAACTTCTCCCAAACCTTAAATCCACCAGAAAAATAGGTGGTGATACACATGGGAAATACAAGGAAATGTTTCAACTAATAAAACACGCTGGACTAGCACCAAAGCTGTGCATAAAAGCTGTTTGTAATAAACAACAATTACTTACAGTATCACTGCAGGATCATGAGAGGACTCAGACATCGAGGAGTATCTGGTTGGTCTGGTTGGGACCTGGAAAACACAGTGTCACATATCAGCACCACCAGCAGCAATCCAGGTATTTTTGTGAAGGCTGTTAGAACAGGAAGACATTTTCTCTGTGACCTAATCCTGGCCAGAGAGGAGAAAATCTGTCCTTTGCTACATCTGATAAAGGAAGAAAACTTCAGTTCCCTAGAAAAGAACATCAGTTTGCCTGGGTTGTGTTGCAGATCACTTTTATGGCTCTAAAGGGGTTAATGGGACCCCAGAGAAAATAAATACATTATACAGCTGTGTAGGTGCTCAGGAGATGAATATAGGTTGATTTTTTACAAACTTAACCTATGCAGAGTGAGTCATAATTTGCACCTTGCGTCATCCAATAAATGGGGCTTTTGAAAGTCAACCCACTGTGAATGGGCTGTGAGCTCTCCAAAAGCAAGAATCCTGCTCTCCTGCCCACAGGCTGCCAAGCTGGAGGACGAAAAAAGCTCCTCTCCCCAGGTTACAATGTGATGGCAATAATAGGAACCAACCAAACAACTGCATGTTTGTGGGTTTGCCGCGTCGCTCTTAAAAGGTCAAAAGTGTTCGACTGAAATTACTGTTTTTATTTCATGAAAGATGAATTCTTCATCACAAATGTGTGTTAATCTCATTGCTGCCTCTGCTGTGCCTTGTAATGCTGCTTCTTTATTCAATTATGCCTCACATCAACTTTTTAATGAATACCTATGTTCGGAAAACCTTGAGAGTTTTGATAAATAACATCTGCTTTTGTGCATTTCAACCCTACAGTTCTGCATGAAGGAAATGTTTCTATTTTGCAGCCAGCCAGGAGAAAGAAAAGCAAGTGGAGAGGAGGTCTACATGTTCACAGGGACCTCAGCACAGAGCAGACAGAATAATCATCTTTTGTTGAATACGAACATAACGAAAAACAAAGCAAACAATGCCCTTTTGTTCTGAGCAAGAAAGGCAGGGCTTTAATAGTCTTTAAACGAGATAGAAAATTTCCATCCAAATGGAACCATGGAGTAGGTAGACACATTACAGTGTTTTGGAGTTCAGTGATTAAATTTAATACTGTGCCAGGCAGTGATTAGTGGATGAAGGGCGTTCATAACTAGAGGAGCAACAAGGGGAGTGTGGCTCCAGTTTAGCACGGGGCCTCCCAAGCACTTTGGGATTCAGCTTTCTGCTTTAATAACAGCAGCAAACAAAAAAACTCTTTAATTTGATTTATTTCCCTAAAGAAACTGCAGTTGTAAGCACAGGCTGGCTGGTACCTATTACTAAAACTTCAGCATTCAGGGCCAGATCCAAGAAAGGGACCTGTGCTGAGGTACCAACCAAAGCACAGAAACACATCCTTTCCTTTGGCATTTTTCCATCTCACCAACTCATTCCTTGCACTCAGTACCTGGTACATGCGAATCCCATTAGTAGACACTGAATTCTCCCAACTGGCTGTGCAGGAGACTCCTAATCAAAGCCTCTGAATCCCAGCCTCAGAGCTGGGTGCTGATATCCTGTATGGATCTTTGCCTCAGTGCACTGAAAGCCTCTGTTGAGCCCAGTGCGACCCATTGTCCTTAGCCCTGCACAGCCATGACGACATCCAGGGAAACAGGAGCACAGATGGCTTTGAACTTGTCCATGGTCTCTCCTAAGCCGGTCCAACCAAGGCCATGAGCGCACGGTGCCAGAGAAGTCAGCAGTGACACCCCAGCCCTGTGCACACAGACAGGTCAGCTCTGACTTCAGCAACGAGTCACTGACTTCGCAAAGGATCAGCAGACTCAACTCCTGGTTTTATCAAATGAACAATTACCCCTTAAATTCTGAGAAGTGACCTTTGAAGGAAATAAAATTTTCATTTCAGTTTCTGCTAAATGAAATTCCCCAACACATCCCAGCATCTCAAGTCTCGGTACCTGAAATCTTGTGCAAGACTCAGGTAAGTCTCATAAAATGTAAGTAAAATTAAACTATGTGCAGTAAATTTAAAAACAATAAATAACTAATTCTTCTTTGCTTCCTTTTCTGTCAATACCTGTTCCTACAGTCCAAGCAAAGGCCGCTATCAGTCCAATCTGAAGTGAGCCCCCTTACATTAACATCTATTTTGGACCAGACCTGCTCTTAGCTGCATTAGTACCAATCTGTTGTCTTTTCATGGACTTTCTCCAATTATATTCTGGTCTAAGCAAGATCAGAATTTTATTTTGGTCATAATTTGCAGGGTTATGCTAAATGTCAACATCGGCACAGGCCACAGATTTTGGTGAAATCTCATCTATTCAAGGGGAAAAGAATTCACAGTTACAACTTTCCATAATAGTAACATGATTTAAAAAAAAAAAAAAAAAAAGAAAACTTGTAGATAATGTTTCAAGCCTCTTGCTTGAAATTTTAAACCCATCCCTCAGTTATCAATAATTAATCACCAAGCATGTTAAGTGTTCAGAAAATGTGGTATGGCACTTGAGCACACAGTTCAGTTGTGAACATGGTGGTGGTGCTGAGCTGATGGTTGAATTGCATGACCTCAGAGGTCTTTTCCAACCTTAACAATTCCATGATCCCATGTTATGTGTGCTAAGTTAGCTGCTGATTCACTACAAGAAAATAAAACAAAAAAGTCTGGAAAAACTGTCTTGCAGTCTATTTAACACTCCAAATGAATGGATGTGTAAAGCTCCTCTCGGAATCCTCCATCACAGGCAGCTTCCCTGACTGCCAGAGGGGCTGGGAGCTTTTCCCATCAATGGGACAAGCGAGTGATCTGCACCTGAAGAAAAATTTCCAACTTATTCTTTGCTTTGATTTGTGCTCCAGGGTGGTAAGACATAAATCCTGGAGGCTCTCTCCAGGATGATGGAATGCCAAGAAGTGGAGCAGTTTACTGGAACAGCAGCAGTTTCTGATGCCTTTGCAATGCCAGTTTTAGCTAGAAAGGTACAATATTTTATATTCTGAGAAGCTGAGCTAGACCATTTTGGCAGAGAGTCTGTCTGCCTACCAAGGGTGGGGTAGGTATTTACTATCTCTGTAATGACTTCCTACTGCAAGTGGGTCAGGTAATTCAAGCAACTCGCCAAAACTGCCTTTGGTGGAGTCTGGTGAAGTCTGGCCTGTAAGTAAACACGTCCCTGGGCTGCAGAGGGCACATCCTCTGCCATGTGATGTCTCAGCCGTTTCCTGGCACTGCCCCTCCAACAAATCCTTCACTTTATCTCCCTCTGACTGTAGCTGAAGCTGCTGTTGCTGCACTTTCTGGGGTCAATGGCCTGTTGTGAACTGGAAAAATACCTGCTGAAAAAAACACTCGAGTTCTTAAATGATACCAGAGGCTCCTCCTTCCTCTGCCTCCGTTGTGGGCAACCCCCCAGTTTGTCGGTTCTGCCTGTCCAACCCCAAGCCAAAAGTTTCAGCATCCAGCCTGCACAAATAATGGGGTTTTAAACAAAACCTGCAGCAGAAGATCAGCCTGTTGCATGTGATCAGTGCAATGCTTGGCTTCCCCTCACCCTGAGCCTCAATGCCTGATGTTCAAACACGTGGATCGTGCCCGTTCTGGCATCTGGGATGGGGTAAAAGGCAATGTGTGTGTGTGTGGTGGGGTGGGAAATCCCAAACTGGGCAAGGTTGCAGAGGTGCTGCCTTGCATGGCGGTTAAGAAATAACTCATTTCTGGTTGCAATGTTAAAGGAAAGGTGTGAAGTAACTCAAATGGGAAGAAATAATCCCCAGCTTACACACAGTTCCCTTGAGGCACTCTAGATGGAGCAGAATGATCCATCCACTGGAAAATTAGGGCAAGGAGTTGGACTTTGATGATCCTTGTGGGTCCCTTCCAATTCAAAATATTCTATGATACTATGAAATCTCATTTTGCACAAAGCAGCCCCATTAAAAGGATCCTGCAAGTATCCAGAATACTCCTGTTTGCCAAAAACACGGTGCTATGGCTTTGTTCACCATAAACAATTTGGACAATGCTGTTCATATTGTACCAACTCACTACATTGTCTGGCTCTGGAAGGGAGCAGGAAATTTGACAAGCTTTGCAGGAACAACTCCTGGTAAGAAAGTCAAAGTCATTCCAGCAGACCAGAGTTGAGCCACGAAAAGAGAGGAGTGAGGAGATCCCACAGAGACAAGTCAGTGTGACCAAGAGGTGTCACCATGTTTTGGAACTGTGTCCTTTACTGAAAACCAAATCAGCAAAACAAAAAGATGTTCCAAGTCTCTAGCGGGTTTGGATTAGACTGATGGCTCCTGGGGGACAGTTTCATGGATCCTGGCAGTTTAGAGTAGATTTTTAACACAAAATTTCTGAAAATGAACAAGTTATTTCATAGATGAACTGCGTGGTCATGAAAAGTTTTTGCATGCCTATCTTTCCGAACAAGCACACTCCTGTAAAGAACAAATGAACGTCAATATTATTCCTAAACGTATTTGAAAATTAATACTGTAACTGTGTGTCACTTCAAAGTGCTCTGTTTTGATCTTCACAAGGTTATCCCAGTTGCTTCGCCCCATAAAATTACCCACAAACACAATAGTGAGTGAGTCAGGACACGGAGCTGACTCCAAGGGCAGCAGAAATGCCTCCGGAGAGCGCGGCACGAGAGCAGGGAGCAAAGCTGAGGGTGCAGCAGCGCGTGGGAACAGGGACTGGCACAGAGAGAGAACACTTTCCTGTAAAAACTTTATTTCAAGCTCCTCCACCTCCCATCCAGCCAAGAGACTCTCAGAGTCTGGAACACCCGACCTGAGGGGCTGACGTCTGCGCTGGGAAGACGTGAGCTCTGAGCGGGAAGGTGGCCCACAGGCCCCGGCACTTCTGCACGGGGGCTTTGAAAGGAGTTTCCAAGGGCCTTACACAAAAAATCCTTTCAAAAGTGCTCCATAAAATCCACCTGAAGAAAGCCCGTTAGGAGGAGACTTGGGTTTGCTCCGTTCTGCCCTGTTTAGCTCAGGTGTTGTTTTTTCACACACAGAAACACATGTACAGACTTAGCCCACCCTACAATGCCTCACTAAAGGCATCGAGTGCTGGTTATAACTCCATCCAAGATCAACAAGGGCTTTTTCCACAAGCAATCCTTTGTGTTTGGGAAGCCTTTGCCCTGAATTTTACTGTCTCCCAGTCAACTAACAGGTGCTCTGCAGTGAAACGTGAGCTATTTAAGGGCAACCTGCATAACAACTTCCCAGGCTGGCAGGCACCTTAAATAGTAGTTAGGGACGGGAATGGGGGAGTTTTATGCAGACAAACAGAAACACTCCCAACAGGAAAAGAAGGAAGGGGGGGGAGGAGGGAAAATGATATCTTTCTTGGTTTCCATTTAGTTTACTCTTTCATATGTTGGCATAATAACCCTCAAAGAAGAGAATGAGGCTCCCATAACCAGACACCGGGACAATCTGACATTATACAGTGGTTGCTCTTGAAACTCGCCAGTTTTGTTTTGGTCAACAACATAATGTGCTGATTGTATATGGGATATTTGCTCCACTTTGACAGGGCACAGATAGTCTTTACTGCTAATACTGAAAGCGTGTTATTTCAGACAATTTGACTTTTTTTTTTTTTTTCCCCTGGAGAAAGCACTTTGGAGCAGCGAAAAAAAAAAAAAAAAAAGAAAAGTGAAAAAGCTCTCTCAGCTCGATGCCAGATGGGTCATTTTGCATTGTAAAGCCCCAGCAGGATTTTATAAGCCATGCAACTGCTCGTTTGTGTACCATTCCCAGATCAGATTTTTAAAGTTTGGTTCTAGGACTGGTGCATTGTATGGTATTAAAGGTGATGCTGCTCAAACAAAAGGCCCTGCTAAGAGAATCACAGAGTGGTTTGAATTGGAGGGGACCTTAAAGATCATTCATCCCAAACCCCTGCCATAGCCAGGGACATTTTCCACTAGACCAGGCTGCTCAGAGCCCCATCCAACCTGGCCTTGAACACTTCCAGGGATGGGGAATCCATTGTATATACACTGCCTTATGCTCCCAGATGGGTAGAACCACAACATGGGTTTCTCTGGACTCACATCACCCAGGAAAGGCTTCTGGATTCTTACAAGTTCATGTGGAAACAAGTCCTGTGGCCAGCAAATACCCCTGAGCCCTCATGACCTCCTGGATGCACAAGGTCATGCCCGTTTGTAAGATGCAACACAATTGCTCAAGGGTGAAATGCCCCCCTGCCTGAGTGTTACGTTTCCAGGCAATGATGGAATTGTATTATTCAGGAGACTGTGACTTTACTGTAAGTGCCATCATTTCTGTCATTGGAATGTTTCAGTCTGCATGGAAACAAACTCTAAACTCTTCCCTGTCCTCTTCTTCCCCCGTGCCAACGCACAAGTACTGGCACTGTGTCTTTTTATATTTAATCATAAGCATTCATATTTGTGGGGCTTAGGAATACATGGACAGGAGAGACAGGGAAGAGGGATGTTTCTGGGCTGTTGAAACAGGAGGCTGTGGCACAGGGAGTGAGTCAAACCCGTAAATATCATCAATAGTGTTATAATAATGAAAAATAGATGTATCTTTATTGTGTGGTCTTAACACACGTTATCCCAGGCCTGGGAACACAGGGACATGGGAACAGCCTTTCCAGTGAGAGCCAGCAGAGCTCCAGATTTACTGCCTAACAAAATCCACCCAGCAGCAGACAGGCCACAGCATCTCTCCACAGGTAATGGGGTGTTCACTGGGATATACAGATCTCTCCATGTGGGCTGTCTCTGCCTGCACCAAAAATGGCATCTCCTGTGTGCAACTGGCTGGAATTCCAAAGGCACAGGGATGGCAGATGACATCATTTCACCTGGACTGTCCTGCCAGACAGACCCAGGGCAGCTGGGGCAGACTTGGCCTTTGAAGACTCGCTCAGTATCAGTTGTGAAACTGGTTCTCAGCGTGGGCTGCTTCTGCACACGGTCATGACCCCTGGCAGTGGAAAAACTTGTTTGTTGTAGTGGAGGGATTTTCCTGAACTAGGTTAAATAATATTAATTGAGCTAAAGTCTGCAGTTGCTGGAGCTGCTCTGGATTGACATGAGCGTGGCTGAGATCTTTCATCTTCTTTCATCTGCTGCAGCACAGAAAATCAGTGTCTGCTCATCTTTGTAGTCATTCAGTGTTCAGGCCAGAAACTCAGAACTGGTTTTCTGGATCCCTTGATCCTTCTGACAGAGAAATCTGACAATTTCTCAGACCACAGGAAACTTAAAAATAGGCACTTGTTCCAGCATAGCTACACATTGTTGTTCTGGAAATCTGGGTTAGAAAATACTTACAGAGCCTCCAAAAGAGAGAGGTCTGAAGCAGAGAGTCCCTGTTACTGCATTCCTTCATTTAAACAATTAACCTTGTGAACAGAAGAGCTACTGAAGCTAGATTTGCTATTGATTTTGTTCCTTGAGACTAATTCCTTCATGGATTCTCCAGTGTCTAGTGAATGTTTCATCTCTGCTGCTACGGAAGAGAAGAGGGAAAGCACAAGAGTGGGAGACACAACTGGACCTGTATTCCATTTTTCATTTTCACTAAACATCCAGGATTTTATTTTCAAGACCTCTACCCCTAATTCGAGGAACAAGTTGAAATGTTACAGTAGTAGAAATCCAAACCTTTCTTTATTCTCTCTGCCCTGCAAACTTTATCATGTAAGGAAGCAGGTCTGGTGACAGTTGTGCAGGAACCCACTGGAATTCCCTACAAGTGCTTTTTGGTGTTACTTCTGGGAAAGCAGAACAAAGACCTCCCCTGGCACTAATGAACAGCCCCTACTCAATGCCGCAATTTTGTTTTTATTTACTCTTCTCCCTCATATTTTGGGGGGATGAACCATGCTGTTTCCCCTATGAGAAGACCCTCACAGACTCATCTGAACTCGATTAACAGCTGCACATTTGAACATGGACATGACTATGGAGTGCTGAGCACGCCCACTGGAGTGTTTTATTAGCCCACACAGCAACTGCATCTGCCTCCTTTCTCCCTACTTGAGCTCACTTGCATTTAGGGATCTTCCTGGTCAGCAAAAAGACACTACCTGTTGGTACAGTCTAATAAAACAATGAAAGTAGAGCAATAGATGTGTCACCTTAATCCAGTGCAGGGACCTACAATTAATGTAATACACAGACACATTAAAACATTTGCCTATTTTAAGCAGTCTCTCAGTATTATAGACTTCTTCTCTTGCCCCTCTTTACACCCCAGTTGCAATATTTGGATGACTTCCACTGCATTTTCAATTATAATCTGCTTGTGAAGAGCCTGCAGAGTCTTTTTCATAATCCTTTTTAAGTGCAGACTATTAACAGGGCCTGTGAGTGTCCAGACAGAGTGAAGAGGTTATGATTTGCAAATGATGTTTCTTTCGCACTGGAGGTGGATCAGCATGCATTTGGGAATAAATCTGCTATCTTTTGGGAATGTTTTCAGTTAACTCCATGCTAACCACATTTGCTTTGCTTGGTTCTGCTTCAGGAACTGAAAGTAGCTTGGCTCCAGCATTAAATAACCGAGCAGGAAATAGCAGAAGGTTTACCATGTACAGGCTGGCCAGGGGTGGAGAGACAGATTGAACTAAAAATACAGCAAAGATTGGTTTGGGGAGATTCAGATCGGTTCCAATTTAATTAGGAGATATACTAGCTCCCAGTGCTGCTGATTAAGTTATCTTCATTGAAAACACATTCACGTATTCAAATGTCACCATGCTTTGAAAGGGGAAGTGTTGAGACATAAAGGCTCAGTGCCCTAAAATGAGGATCTGGTCAAAAATGCATTTCTGCACTTTGTCAGCCTGTCCCTGGGCCCTGCAGCAGTCAGGGAGCCTCCTCTGCCCCATCCCACACACAGGCATTAGGGGTAGAGGAAACTTTTAGCTGCACAGCAGAGAATTCAGTAATAGTGGTAACCTTGTAAGTTTAATCATGGGTGGGGATGGTGCTGGGTTTGAAACTTTTGGGAAAGACAGGAATAGCCTCCACACTCGGATGGAAAAGGGCAAGCCAAATACAATGCTGAAAATTCAACAGAAATATACAATATGATTTAACACAAATTCAGATTTTGAGAAAATTTTGGCAAGGGAGTGTTTGCAAACCAAGTCCTGAGAAGGAGAGACTTTAGTACTACAACATCCTTACAATCAATACTTCAAATCCTTCAGACTACTGTCCAATCTTTTAATTAACTTGTAATAAAGATGAAATAAAAGAGTTTGTGCCCTTAGCAACCTCTGATTTACACTGAGGTAGCATCAGGGCTGTCAGTGAATCAAGGCAAAACCACCAGAAATTAAACCCAGTTCCAGACTTGGGTAGCAAACTCTGAGCTTGTCCCTATGTTATTCTTTCAACACCAAATATTTTATTGTCTCCCAATCACGTTCTGGATTAATGAATCCTACTCCAGTTCTTAACTGGACTGCAAAAATAAAACCTCGACAGCTCATTTATTGATACAGTGAAATATCCAAACAAGTAATTTCATTGCTATGAAGCAAAATATAACAGCTGGAAAAATAAACCTCAAGCTGTCATTGAGAGTTGGGCTGCAGAGAAGGAAAAGTGAAATGGCTGGAACAAACAGAAAATCCCTTCCCGAGGAATGCTGAGAATGGGGTGAGCCCCAATTGCTCTGATTCCTGGCAGATCCCTGTGGCTGTTGGGTTTGATGGATGAAGAGATAAGAAGTCAGGTGGGAAAGTGCCCCCATGGAGGTAAATCTGCATTGTATGTGATCCACCACGGAGGAAATCGTGGGAAGAAAAACACTGTTGGCAGAGCATGAGGCACCCGAGCTGCCACGCCATTCTGCTGGACTTCAGAGCAAAACAGGAGCCCAGATGTTAACATGGGGTCTCCCCAGCCTGGAAAAAGAAAAGGCAAAGAGTGCCTATCCAAGAAAGTTACTCCTATCATTATCAGCCTTCCCAGTTCTATTTAAAGAAGGCAAAAGAGCCAAGGGAAGAAGCTGTTTTGCAGCCCTGCACAAACACCCGCAGATAAGGGTGGTACCAGGTGTCAGCTTGCCCTGCAAAGTCACTGAAATGTCAAGGATTGTTTTTCCTCTACTCCCTTTCTCTTTCCTCCGACTGGGAACTGCCAATGTTTATTTAAAAGATATCCCTTGTATTTGGCAAGAATGCCAGCGGGGCAGACGTTAATGGATTATTATTTGGAGCTGGAAGGCTGCCAAGGTGATAAGGATACCCTGCCTACCCCAGGGCCAGAGCCGGGCCATTAACAGGGGGAGGCAGGAACGCCACGGCCCAGCCAGATGCTCAGCTGGACTGGGAGTAGCACAGACTCTACAAGCTGCCTCCAACTTATATTTGATCTGACCTATAAAAATAATTAAATAAGTGGAGAGGCAGACACGGGCCATAAAGGGGGACTAATCCATCTGTAAGAACCGGGTCTGATGCTTCTCTTTGGCAGCGCCGTGGAGAATTCGCTCAAAGCACCGTGAAGTCCCTGCGAATGTTTCTGTTCCCTCCTCTGCCCTTGAACCAGATCTCGACCTGGGAGCCCTGAACTCGACTGCTAAAAGCAGCACAAGTGAGAGACCTCATTGTGCTGCTGCAGCTCCGCACTGAAATGACAACAAAACCAGACCTGGTTTTGGCTCTGCTCCGGAGGAGGAGCCTGGCTTTGTGCAGATCCCCACAGTTCCGTGGTTAATGCCAGTGCCCCCTGAGAAGGCAAGCCTGCAGAAATGTGATATTTTGTGTCTGAGATATATTTAGGTTAACATTGTTTACTATTAATCTTCTTCTCTGCAAAGCCCTTTCTTTCCCAACAGGCGAAAAAAAAGGCCAGGATGGCTCCACCCCTGTTATCATGTGTTTTTTGGAAGACGACCTTTTCCATGGCCCATCAGACACACCACGGACTATAATTAAGGTGCTTATAATACAGCTTAGTAAAAGCAGGAGCTGGGGCACAGTAGCATTTAGTGCCGTGATTGAAAGCCTTAAAGGTTATGTGGAATTCACCAAGTAGTAATTTTATCTGTTTGGAGCTGGCAAAAAAAAGAAACTTTGTGCTCATTTGAGCAGTTGGGCTGCCACTAATGAAGTCAGAGCAAATAGAGCTGCTTTCCTGCTTCTCATGAATGCAAAGCAATGAAGTATTACCCCAGACAGGTGTTCCCTCTGAAAAGAAAACACGCATAAAGATTTAGCCACCTTTTTTTTTTTTTTCCCTCTGCATTTCTTTTTTCTCACTTTAAATAGGCCTGAAAAAAACCCACAGGGTCACACAGTGTTACCTCAGGGAGAACACACAGCTCCCCTTAGCTGGTGACCTCTCCTGGCTCTGGTGTGGCCCACATTAAAGTCAGGTTCAGAGCATGATAACACCCTCATGTAGAGCAGTCACTCATTTCATTCCAAGAGTGATGGCTGATACTTCCAAAGGAAATTCAGCGCTGAAATAAAAATACATTTTTTTACTTCTGACATTTCACTGTGCCCTTGCTCCTGAGGGTTTTAAACAGGATTGTTCCCTGAAACAGGACTCCACCAGCAGCACAGAGGTCAGACATCTGGAGCTGTAGAGCCATCCTCGGTCTCAAGGCCATCGTAAGGAAAGTTGAGAACACAAGTTCAGAGAGAACTAATCCAAGAGCAAACCTTGGGTCTGGAAGTTGGTCTGACTTTTCTGTTTGCTTTCCTTACTCTGCTAGTGAGGCAGAGATTTCAGCTCCTGCCCTGAAACTCTACTGGGTTGCCAGTGGTGAAAGTTATTGAATTCTTGGATGTAGCTTTGGATTAACATCAAATCCTGTAGTGGTTCTTTAATGTGGAGGTTGTTGGTATTGAAGTGCCTCAGATTCACAGCCATGAATTACTGGAGCTTAAGAAAGGTAAGTCACCCATGGATGTAGTGAAGCTCAAGTCACCCGTGGATGTCGTGCACGGAGTCCCCAGGCTGTGATGGCACAGGGAACAGTTTAGAGAGAAAATGGATAAGCAACCTGGGCCTGTAAACACCATTTATGATTGTTTCTTTACCATTCAACTGGGAAACTAAGATTGTGTTTCTCAGCAGCAGTTTGCCATGACAAACAGCAATCTGACTCCATGGTATCACAGCTTATTCCTAGCACTGGGAGTGGGTGCACCAAGGCAGGACAGATGGAGGCTGTGCCACAATCAACATTCAGTGGGGTGTCTGTCCTCACCCACTCATGTCCCTGCTCATTCCTCCCCGGCTGCTCTGGGACTGCTCTGACCCCACCCATAAGCTGTTTCTTTCCTGCTGTCTCCTGAGTTGTTTTCCAAGGACTTTCTTGCTGCCCACATGTGTCTCCTCCTCCTGGATGCTGTGTTTTCTACAGAAGCAACAGATTGCTGTGATGTTGTCCTTTTGATCTAATGAGAAGAACTCCTACAACAATGATGTGCATCTGTTTCTTTCCTCATTATTTAACAAGGGCACTTGGCCACACAAATCTCTCCCAGGATCCTGTGGGTCCTACTGTTACTTTTCTCATTTTTGCTCATGATCATTTTATTTCTGAATCCTGGACTCAAGGATGGACTTTGGCAATGATCGTTGTACTGATATTGTTCTAAGACCTCAAAACCCTATAATCTTA
Source organism: Pyrocephalus nanus (assembly GCA_038380795.1). Taxonomy (NCBI): domain Eukaryota; kingdom Metazoa; phylum Chordata; class Aves; order Passeriformes; family Tyrannidae; genus Pyrocephalus; species Pyrocephalus nanus. The sequence continues at coordinate 10,480,238 of CM076269.1, read as the reverse complement.
CACAAACCAGTTTAGCCTCAAAAATCATCTGGGGAAGAGAAGCACTTGTACTCATCTTACTACAGGCAGTGAAGTAGTTACAGATCTGTGTGGTGGTGGTAAGAGAATCCAGCTCCAGAATTTGCTCCTAAAATTGTTTTCTAAATCCCTTGGAGCATCAGCCAACAAATCCAGGTCTTTGTGCCCTGGATAATATCAGTGCAGAAAGCAGCACTGCTTAGCACAAACCCAAACTTTCACCAAACAAAAGAAGCTTAAAAGGGCATTTTCTTTGTAATTAGAGTTGTACCTACCAAAGGGAACTTATTACAAAGAGAAATAATTGCAATTAATATCAATTCTTCGCCTTTCATTCCCTTCAAAATTACAACATATCTCAGGATTATCAGTTTCCTTTTAGAAAATTCTCCTTTACTTGTCTCACCTTCTTTGTGAGCACTTTATTAGATGGTTTATATTTCTCAGTAAATCCCACCTGCCCCCCCAAGCCTCCTGTCTGCCCCTGCCACAGCACTGGTGGCTCTTTGTGCCACAGGTACTGACTGGTATGATGTGCTACAGCTCCCAGGGCTGCAGTTGAGCCCATAAACCAGCTCCTTCCCTTCTGGAGGCCTCAAGGCCTCTGGAGGTCATTTAGAGACCAAGCAGCAGCTGCTGCTGAGAGGGAGGAGGAGGTTGCCCAAATTTGGGATCCTGGCCTTAACAGCACCACACGTGGGATTCTTATCCAAGAATAAAGTGTCTTCCCATCACTGCCCATCTCTCTGGGATATTGACACACTGCACAAGACAAGTCTCATGCATTTACACACCTGGACTCTTCAATCTTCACAGTGCTCATGTTTTTTATGGTGTAAAAGTGTCTCTTTGGTGGGAGCCAGGCAGGACTGGAGCATCCATTCTGAACACGCTCCCTGGGAGCTCCACCTGCCCTCAAACTGCTCCCCTGCTCTCCATTAAAGCAGAAAGAAAAAGGAGCAAAGCTCCTGGAGCTCAGTCAGGTCAAATCCGAGGTTCCACACGCCCATTTGCCTCATTTTGCTGTCATCCTGAAGGGAAAAATAGGGGGTGGGAAGGCACCAGGAGAGAAAAGCATCATAAATCATTCACTGTATTAGCAGGAGGCTGGGTAGGCAAGCCTTGCTCATTTAGCTACCTTAAATTTCATCCAACCTGCTTCTCCCCCAGCTGCAGGAATAACAGACCACTTGAAAGGTAATATTTTTGCTATTAGTGAAGAAAGGAAAAAATGTGATCTTTGCTGTAGCATGGGAATAATTTTTCCAGAGCTACACAGAATGAGCCTGAGTGAACACTGCTATTTTTGGCAATGGCCCTCCTGTTTAGCTCACATTAATAATTTTAATGCTTTATTTGTGGTTTGGGCTGTAAGCAATGGTGAAAGGCTGGGAGAAAAAAAAATAAAGAAAAAGTGGCAAAATTTGCAAAATAATTTTGAGTTCATGACATTCATAAAAATACATGAATGTTTTCAGGATTCTTAGAGTCCATACATGCTCATAAAGCTGAGCTGTGAAAGCATTTTATTTTACATATGCAAACATCACCGAATTACTCTTTATGAGGTTTTAATTGGACCTTCAAGGTTTCAGTGGTTACAATGACAGACTGTCAAACACATTCTTAGATTCCTGTGTCTTGCAATGTTGGTAACACAGAGAAGCTCATGTTTTGTCCCAGTAGCATTTTTCACAGTATTTTTCACTGTTTATATCCCAGCAGCACTAAAAAGCCCTATCAGAGCCTCTGGTGCTCAGGTGCTGCCTAAACAAAGAACTAAACCAGACTTTCAAGGTCTCAAAGCACTTTACATTTGATGGGGAGATATTTCACTCCAGTAATTACAACTTACATTGCATCATCTTCCTTGCACTCCCACACCAGTTCTGACCCCTCTGTAGGTGGCCTGAGATCCCAGTGCTCCCTCTGAACATCACTTCTCCTCCTACTGCTTACTTTTTCTTTTCCCAAATCTGCTTTGGGAAAGAGAGCAGTTCCACTGGACTGTATGTGGAAAAAGATGTACCATAGCTGGGGACTTGTCCAGCCAAACCATCTGTTGTCTCCCAAACATCCCTGCAGACTGCTTACAAGGTTGAAAACACTTCATTTGAGAAGAGAGAGTTTGATTCTTAACTTGCTCCTGAAAAGCCTTCCCTTCCCCTATTTACAGAACATATCAAAAGTATCATTAATTTGTAAAAAATACACAAAAAAATTACACAGTTGACCACCCCTATAAAAACCACTTTAAAGCATCAACCAACCCACCCAAATATTCTCCATTTCTCAAGTACAAGAGGAATCACACTCCAATTGGTCACATTGCTCAGGTTAGGGTAGCTGGGCATGTGCTTCATTATTCAAGTGGATTAATCAAGAAAAAGTATCAGCTGGGACAAATTTTGTCTCCAACAAAATCAAGGAATGAAGACACTAGTGGCACTCATGAAAGAATAAAGATATTCTCATGTTTTTAACAGGCAAACAGCTACACAGAAGCATCCATTCAGGCTCAACAGATCTGGTTTAGGACTGTTGCTAAGTGAGTAACTTAGGCTAGAGGAGGGATAATCATTTTTAATGCTCCGTAGCAACTCTGGTTTTTTTTAAAAAATTACATGTGTAAGTTCTGCAAATTCTGCAGTCAACATCAAAATGATCACATTAACAGAAGAGTGAAAGTGCAAGAAGGGAAACTCTAGTGCCTTCCTCCAGTCAACAAATGTCTCTTAATGATGCCAGGCTGAGACTTACTCGTGGAGAATGAAGTGACCAGTAAATTTTACTTTTTTTTTTTTTTTTTTTTTAATTGGAAGCTAACAGAGTAGCAAGGCCATCTGCACCGTGTTTACAACACCATGCACTGGTTGCAATTAGAAGCTGTGGATTTAGTCATGAATTGACTGTTTTAAACCCAACTGCATTGGCTGAAATTCTGTTGAGTTTGAGAGCGGTGGCTGCAGAGAGAGTTATTTTAGTTCAGTACTGGGAAGACTTGAGGGAAAACTCCTTGGCAAACAAACCCATCCTGTAAATTATTTGGAGAAAATAACTGACCTGTTGCCTCCTCGCCCCTTAAAGTGTTCGCAGAAAGCACATCTGGACCAGTTTGCCAACTGGGCAGCACAACTTATTCAGGGATGTAGCCCCCAATAAGCCCCTTCTACTTGTACTCATCCCTTCTTTAATCAAAATCCACCAAGCCAGACAGTGAGGATGAAAATAACCTGCAAACGAGCAGCCTCAAGGGCAAGAGACCAGTCCCAGTGAGTGATCCAGAAAACACAGTGTTCTCTCTTCAAAATGAAAACCTGTTCCTAAAATGTAGTGCTAAAGACCATTCCTGAAAGACCTGAAAGGAGATACAGGTCAAGGCTCTCTGGAGAAAAAGTACTAGAACCCAGATTTCCTACAGCCTGGGTAAGAATTCCCTTTATTACACTCTCTAAAATTCTATAAATCTGATTATCAGTATTTGATAAATCAGCAGTGCAATCCCAACACAGAAAATATTATGGATATCAGATAAATTGAAGATGAAACTAACTGGGTGCATAACTGCATTTTCTAGTAAAATGACAGTACTGAAAAATAAGCTACCATTGTAAAATATTAATGCACAGCCACCTTGATCCATTGTGCAGAAGACATGAGTTTTCACAAGAAGATGTGTGTTATCTCTCACAGTATTGCAACTTACTCAAATTGTATAGACTGTCCTCAGCCCAAAAACCTCCTCCCTTTTCACTCACCCCTTTAAAAACAAAATTAGCTTTTTAAAGTATCGTAGCTTTGCTGCATAACCTTCTACCTCAAGCCACCGCCCGAGGCACAGTCACTGTGAACTATTATGCAGAAAAATATTCCTCAGCATAAGGCAGAGAAAGTGCATTAGAAAGATCATCAGGATCCATAGACCTGACCCAGAGAATCCTTCCAGCACGAGCTGATGAGAACGAGCAGGTTTACAATTGCACGAAGCTCAAATAACAGGGGCTGAAAGGAGCTAAATGGGAATCAGCCCCAGACTGATGAGGGGCCGCAAAGGAACATGTGGCCTCAATCAGGACAACGCTGGGTTTGAGAACAAAAGCCTCTCCCTTTCCTAAGGACACTTCTTGAATTACATATTCCTTTACACAGGAGACGTGCTGGGCCACGAGGCACAGATAAGCACCAGCCCAGGCCAAAGGCTTCCTCCTGCTCTACACCACTTCAATCATCCTGAGCAGGATTTTACAAATAAAATCACTGCTTCCCAGCCCCTCATTTCAGTACATCCCATCCGTCATGATACATCCCAGGGACCACAGACCACATGCCAAAGGTGCCCTCTGACTTCAGTTCCAACAGCATATGGGTTTCCGAGTTAGTATTTGATAATACTGGAAGGTATTGCAGTGTGTGGTCCATCAAAGGCATCTGAACTGCTCACTCACCCCACACTGAAGGAAGGTTTCCCAGGCTGGTGTCTTTTAGCCTGCAATTTGAAAAGAATGATTTTTAGAGCTGGTAACAATTTAAACCTTCCAAGGTTGAGCAGTTTTTGGACTGTAATGCCAACCTTTATTAGGGAAGGAAATATGAGAACAATTCCATTGAAATTTAGAAAATTTTAGACAACTGTTTGTTTTATTTCACATTCAGAGGGCTTCAGCATCCTTGTACACGTGGTGCTACACAAAGTAAATGCAGCATAAGGAACTCATGGAACAGGGACCTTAAAGCTTGCCCAGTTCCACTTCTCTGCCATAGGCAGGGACACCTTCCACTGGACCAGGCTGCTCCAACGTGGCCTTCTAGTTCAGAAGGGGAGCACAGTTTTATAGAGTTAAATTTACTGTGACGTCTCCTCACACATCAGAAAAGGCACATTTTAGCCTAATGTGCAAAAACATTTATGTAAATGTCCTTCCCCTCTTCCAGCCTTAATAGCTTTTGAACCAACCTGAATATTTCAAAGACATTTAACAGAGCAGAAGAGATTCCTACGATAGGGAACTTCTATGAACTGTTTGAAAATAGGTCTGTGGGTAGGCAAGAAAAAGGTGATTAGTGCTTCCAGCAAGGGAAAGGTTGCAAAATGGGCTTGCACTTAATGAGACATCAGCGACTATTTTCCATGCTGGAAATGAGAAATACGATGCTTTTCCCAGTGGTGAGATATTTAATTACAGTTTTGACCTTATATTCGCTAAAAAAATCCAACACAGAATACCAGAGTCAATGCATTTTGCTTTTGCCTGTTTTGACTAAACTCCTTGTTTGGAAAACAGGGTAACGAGAACTTTGTGGTTAAAACAGTTAAAATGTGACGGTGATCTGAAGGTGAAAGAAATGTGTGGACAAAGAGAAGACAAGAGCAGCATTTTAATTTAAAAAAAAAAATAATTAAAAAAAGGAGCACCTGCTAACTTTGATCAGATTTCCTTCTCTTCCCCCAACCTGCAAATCTAAACAGATGGGGTGCCTCAGGTAAAACATATCTGGCAGCATGGAAAGATCTCTTCCCACTGGTAATGAGGAGATGGATCATATTATCTCAGTAAAGTAAATATTATTTTAAGCCAAAATCTCAGTTGTATTTCTTGGGGGGTTTTTTCCCTTCCATTTCTGAGCAGATCATGAAGGGTTCAAGGTGAAATCATTTGCTAGGATTGATCTGTAGAAAATTATGGACTAAAAAAACCCCACCCAAACCAACAGCAAAAGACCAAAGTCACACATTTCATTTGGGTAATTGCTGCAGCCTCAAACTTATCCTTTGTACTGGGCACAGACCTCCTGATGCAATTAATTCCCTGTAAAGACAGGGCATGTCCACGGGGCTGAGTGGGGAGTTCACTTTGTCGCCCTCACAGGAGTCCAAGAGGCTGCACAAAGCCTTCATTCAGGGCTGTCATTGACAGGAACACTTTCCAAAACATTCTTAGCTGGAATTTCGGTGGAAGGTGTGACACAGCTCCAAATATTTGTTTCTTTGTTTCCATGGAAACGACAGCACAGTGGTTTAATAATAAAACGACATTGATCCTCCAAGTTTGAGAAAGTTCCTTGATTTTTGTTTGGAGTTAAAGATTTACTTTTCCATGGGTTTCCCCTTTCCCCAACAGCCAAGGAGTTAAACTGTTTTATTTTTTATTTATTAAACTGTTGTTTAATGCCCTTTCAGTACTCTCTGGGGAAATACAAAACATGAAAGACAAGTCTTGCAAAATTCGTATTGTCCTGTTGCATAAGCTGAGCTCTGCACTGAACACCTTCTAAGAAGTCCACATTTTGTAGATTTGGGATATTCCATATCAGATCCTTCATATTCCCAATCTTCAGTTACCCTCTCTTGACATGTCATGGGAGGGGACAAAGTCCAGAAATTGGGGCATAAAATGTTGTCAGCACTTGAACTTTTACCCTGGTTGTGAAAAGAAGGGAGGAAGTTCAAAGGTGGTTCTTCACATAGCTTTATTCTAAAATTGTATTTTAATATAGTCCTCCTCTCCAGTCCATAGGAAGAGGAAAACTCTTCCAGAGGGTGAGTCAGAGCAAAAGTTTACTTGAAAAGGTGCTGCAAAAGGCAGCTCAAAGGTGTGTGTCCATTAAGTACCCAGAGAACTCCAAGACAGGACAGTGGCCCCTCATGTCAGGCAGATCCATGTTGAAAGTTGGGCTGTGGACACATTCCCCAGGGATTGTGTGTAAATTTACTGTACCTGGAAGTGGTGGGGCTTTGTGTAAAAAAATGAAATTTTGACACTCATTTTATTGGTGGTTTTGAGTCTAGGGCTTTTCCTTCTCCTAAGCATGAGTATCACTCCTATTATTCAAAAACCCGTGGAAATTGTGGCCTAGGAAGTGGCTCTGCTGGAAGTGCCTCTTGTATGACAGGCTATGGAAGCAAATAAGAATCTCAGCACTAGTAAATACTCACCGTGCCACTGGAAATAAATAGAGACTGACAAATGATTGTTGACGTAATCCCCGTGAGAGTGTCTAGACTAAGGGAGTCAAACCTACTGTCCGTAGGCTGGAGTTGGCTCCCGGGAGCCTTTCCACCAGCCTACAGCTCCTTGTGCAATTCCCACAGCAATCCACTGACAGGCACCTGCTTGTGTCGTCCACGAGGGCCAGAGGGTGAGACAGGGAATGGATCCTGCTCCCCCCACAGTGCTGTGTCTCTCACTCCTGCTCCTCCAGCCCCAAGCCAGGAATCCCCCAAACATCCCCTATCTCTTCATCTCCACATCAGGCACAGCATCTCCAGGGCTGGGGAGCAATGGATCCTCTCAGCCTCCCTTTGTATTCACAGGTTACTTTTCCACAAGCACTGCCTCCCTTTTGTCTCCTGCCAAGGGAGAAGAGAGTCAAGATGCAAAGGAAAGATTTTTTTTTTTCACGTAGAGATGAAGAAAAGGGGGCTGGAAGAAACCCAAGCAAGAGACAAAAATTACTAACATGGATAGAAAGGCCCAGAACAGTCAGAAGCTGGAGAGAAGCTGGGATAGAGATTCCTCGAGGAAGCAACCCCAGGACTGAGAAGTAAAGAGACAGAGAAATATTTCATCAAGGCATTTTCTTCTTTAGATAAAAAAAAGTCTTTTTGTGTTTTTGTGGTTGGTTTGTTGTTGTTTTGGTTTTTTTTTTACTTCTACTGAAATCTGTAACATTCAAAACTAAATAAATCTCTCAGCAGTGTGATGGGAGTGCAAAATGTATCTCTTCACTTATCACCCACAGACTTGAACTGAAATAGTAATTGGCCCTTGCCAAGGTGTGCAGCCACTTCAATAGTGCTGTAAATCAAAAGGTCCCCACAGCCTCCACCCCAGCAGGAGTCTGAAGGTCACTAAGCATGATGCAACAGTCAGACATGAAATATCTCTAACCAGACCTGGTATTTGTACTTTATCATCAACACTGGGGAAAAAAGACTCTATGAACAACCTGTGCTCCTTCACATCTGTCAGGATGGGGAGAGATAAGGCAAGCAGGAGCCAAAAAATTGGCTCCTTGCAGTCAGGTAGACAATACAGCACAGCCACTCAGATTAGCATAACAAAACCAGCTTCCCCAAGCAGGATAGAAATGATAACTTCCCTGAGATTTGGCAATCAAACCATTGTGGGCAGTTTTGACATTTCCCTAACATTTAAATCTCTCACCAGGCAGGTGACTTCATTCTTGATGCCAAATAAACAATGCAGTGCTTGCTCACAGAAAGGAGGCTCTTGTTATCTCCATGCCATCACATTGCCAACATCAAAGAGTGGAACAGCCGCTTCCCAGAAAGGAAAACATCCCAGCACCTGTGGGGACTCGAGGCCTGACCCACCTCCATTTTGTGAGAGGCAGCACAAGATGAAAATCACCCCAAGATGAAAATGCTGCAGCTTCCCGGGGCCTCCATGGCCAGCTGTGCACACCCCCACCCTGGGATCAACGGTCCTGCTGTTTTCCAGGCATTTTGATTAAATTACAGCTGCTTTGAGAGACTTAAATGAATTATCAAAATGAGCAGAGCAACCAAAACTATCAAACACAAGAAATCATCAGTTGTCCTTTGCAAGGAAGAGGCTCCGCAGCTACTTTGAGTCTTGGGAGAAAAGTGCTCAACTACTTGAGGGGAGAATCCAAATAAATCCTGTTTCCTTGGGGAATTTACATCTTGCTCTCAGCCTGCCTTTCAGATCAGTCTCTATTTCAGCTCCTTCCCTGGACTTTTGGCTGAAGCCCACCACCTATGTGTTGTTTTCCCAACAGAGGAAAAGCAGCTGCTTTCCCAAGGCCTGAGAAGACCCGCCTGACACGTCACGCTCAGGGCAGAACAGGCAACCCTCCTGACTCAGGGACATTTCAACCCATCTACACAAACAGACCCAATCTGCTGCATTCCTGCCAGCCAAACAGGGCTTTTATTTTTGTAGTTGCTTCTACCATCTCTGTGTTAACCGATGACTAAGACCAAAGAGAAAAATAAAATACAGAGAAGGAAAGCAAAAAAACCCCAAAAACAAAAAAACACCCTCTGTTAAAAAAACATTCCCTATGCCAGAAATATTAGTTAATAAGTCTTATTACTGGAGGGCAGTCTAAAGCCCTGATTAACTTGGAAGAAAACCCACAAAAACAAACAAACCCCTAATAAGAATACATGAATTAACTCCTCTCCAACCTTTACTGAGAGCAGTAATCTTTCTGCAGAGGCAACCATCCCCATTACAGTCACCAAGGGCATATCCCCTGGCCCCAGGAAGGACCAGCCTCTCTGAGGCACAGCCAGAAGACCCATGAGACAAACCAAGGTAAAGGTGCTTTTTCTTCTTTTAAATATACATCACTCAACAAGGAAATTCAGACCTTTTGAGATTTGTCTCCTGTTTACCTACAACTCAAACTCAAACAGCTCCAAAAATGTCACAAATTCTCCCAATTCCAAAGAGTTGCAATGAGGCTCCAACTTATTGCTCTGAGATCTCCAGACGAAAGACAACACTCAAGTGCCAAATACCAATGGTCTGGTTTCCAGTGGTCTCCAATATCCTGAAAATATGTTATTTTTAGAAGGTGGCTGGCAGAGAACAGAAGTGTTAAATCTTGGACCAGGATCAAATCTGACTGAAAATTAGCAGCTAGGAACATCCTCTTCGATTATTTATTCCACTTTCCATATCCGAATAGCCCCGGAGGGGCAGTAGCAACGACAGTCACTAGGAAAACACCTGCTGATGGCAGGTTAGTAGAGAGTTTTCCTGGCTCTGCCCAGCAAAACATCCTGGAGTTTGTTTCCCCGTTTTTGATGGGCAGACTCCTGGTGCAAGTGGGATGGTCTGTCAGGAAAGGGCCCCTTGTGCTTGGCTGCAACTCCTCCACTGCAGCACTTGTAATGGAGCAGGAGACAAGAAGAAAACCCAGACAATCCAATTCCAGGTGCCTTTATTGTTTTCTCAGAGGTCCTTATGGCACCGAGTCGAGTTACTCGTCCTTACGAACACAGTCCAACAAGTGTGTTACAATTTGTCAGGGCTCGTAGAGGCTCCAAGGCCTTTCCTCCCTGTGTCTGCTGCAGCTTTCTAAATTAAGAAACACGACCTGCTGCAGTTTGAACAGCATTTTGATCTCGATTACACTTGGCAAGGTGCTGGTCCAGCCCTTTTTATATCCCTGGAGTATCCACCGGTCAGTGTAAAATCGGAATTCACTGCCTGCGGGGTGGACATGGCCCTAGAGAGGGATCACAGCTCTGGCATCATGTTTCCCATTATTTATCCAATGCTAAATCAAAATTCAGATGTCACCATCTTTCAGCACTCCAGGTTTGCCCACACTGTCAGGGAGCAGCTGAGCCAGTAGCTGTGGGATCCTGGGCTGTGGGATCCTGTGGGATCCTCAACCACCGGTGCTTCTCCTGCACCACGGGATGTGGTTGCTTCCAAGGTGCAGAATACTATCCTTTTAAAAAGTTGTTTTATTCGTAGCAAAGCTTTGAGGAACCTTTTTCCTCGGCAAGCCATGGGGCTTGGTTGCCATCTCCTCTCACCCACTGAACCAGCCAGGCTTGTCACCACCATCCACCTGCTGCTGGCAGCAAAGTTTTGGGTCTTGATTCCAATTTTGGCTTCCTTGCTGTAGCAGAGATGAAGAAAAATCTCCAATACACATGCAGCAGCCTCTACTGAGGTACAGAGCAGCATTCCAACCCTGTTCCTCATCCCCCAGCTCCCAACATGATCTCAGGCACACTGTGAGGGCTCCCAGGGGCAGAGGGACCAGGGCAGGGCATTTCCTGCAGTCCAGGACAGCACAGGCACCAGAGGCAGGACACAAATAGCTCCAAAATGCAAGGGGAGCCTGCAGTGCTGCTAATAAGGTCAATACAAACGACATCAGCTCCTTTAGGTCAGGAGGAATGACAACCAGGACATGCCACAGAAGGATGCATGGAGAATTCACAGATGGACAGGCAATCTCAATTAAACTGTCCTCCCCTCCCATTCTCCTCTGAATTACTGCTCTAAAACCCCTTAATTATCTAAACTCAATTAGTCTTAGAATATTTGAAGCTTCCTGTTCAGACTAATTTCTCTCTCTTTCCTCATTTGGAGTGCTTGTCTCGCATTAAAGAACACTTAGTGCCTGTGGTGAGGAGAACTTTACACAGGCAGGTCAGGACTTTGGGGTATTCACAATCTCCCCTCTATCCTTCCAGTGCCTGAGAGGATCATGCACTTAGTCCTCTAGATGAAATTTCAGCATCTCTGACATACTATTTTTTTTTTATATACCTAAACATTTCCATTGCTAGTAGCAACTGCCATCCATTGCAGCTATTTTCACTCCTAAAGATTTCCGTGTGCACTTTCCAAAATTATTTGCAAAGCAGTAATTTTCTATTATTGCTATTATTACTCCTGGGAACAGAATAACTATGTGGTAATTCCAACAAAAAAAAAAAAATAGAAAAAGAACATGGGTGGCAAAGCAGATAGTAAGACAAGACAATAGAAGGAAGCAGTTAAAAGATTCCCTTTTGTTTCAGTGATGAAACTGAACCTGAACATTTTCATTCAAAGGGCAGAAAGAAAATCACTGAATTCAGAGTCTCCTACTGGTTTAGCCTCTACAGTGTTGGAAACCAATGTAAAGACTTCACTTTTATTAGACCCTTGTAAGAAACCTCAATCATAAGGTTCTGCGCCCCTTCTGAAGTCTGAGTATTCATTCTCCCTACAAAACCCACATGAATATGGGGCCATTTCAGGTGGAGACCACAGTGCCCCAACTAATACAGTTGTTGGTATCACACCTCCAGGACTGCCTGGAAAGTTTTCACCGTCTTGATTCAACCAGATTTTTAGATGCACCTCTGCAAAATATGTACTCTGAGTTGAAAATTAGCTACTTCAGTTTAGCCTAAACTTGTCCCAAAAAGCATAAGCTAACCTTTACATGGTCACAGGTTGTTCTCAATCAATCTATCTGTACTTGAAGCAGCTCACTGATGCCTCATGCAGACCAAGCCCCACGGAAAGGAAACTGAAGCACAGACAGATTAAGGGCATTGCTCAAGATTAAGTGAGAAATCTTGGGGCAAGCCAGAACTGAACCCAGTCTGAGTCCTGACGCAGCTCTTTAACCACAGAGCTGTGTCCATGAGACACTTCTGCCTGTGCTGTGGACGGGATGGAAACTGCTCCATGGGGAGCTCCACTGGGGAGCCAGACACCTCCTCTGACCAAGGGGCAGGAGCAGGATTACCCTTTTCCTGTTTAAGAGAAAACTTCTCTCTCCAGCCCTACACAAATACAGAGTCATTCCCTCCCAAACTGGCTGGAAAATAAGAGTTCCATTTTGCAACCATTTTTGAGGTTTTGCATTCAGTTTTATTCTTGCATTGGGATAATACTAAAATAGAAAACTTTTTTTTTCACCACAGCAGAGACACAAACCCTTTTCTCCCCTATCCTTTAGAAGTGCTCTCAGTGAGAATATCACCAACCTCCTGCCCTTTCAGATCCCCATAACCTGCTGTCTCTTCCCTACAGAACTTTTATCTCTGAGTGAAGGTTTCCAACATACCAGTTTCTTTCAAACTGATACATTTTTGCCTAAAGTTCTGTTATTATCCAGGCATTTTTTCCTCAGCATTAGAGTGACATTTTCTTTAGGCAAATAACTAGAGGGGGAAGAGGCCAGAAACCACATTAGTCCTGGGCCTCAAGATGCAGTGTATAACGCAAAGAATCATTTTGTGCAGCCTATAGTTGAAAATGTCTTGCAGGCTTGGTATTGTGGAATGGCCCACTTGTGTTTCCAGGTCATGATTTGGGTTTTTGTTGGTTTGGGTTTGGGTTTTTTTTTTAACTTTTCTCTTTACAGCTGTTGATACACAAGGTAATTATTAAGCTTTTAATTTGTTTTCTAAGTTTTTAGGCTTCAATCTAAAATACTCTCTTCGTATGGACCAGGCAAAGGGGTAACTCCTCTTTCAGGTGAGCATCAATTCATTGTTGAGCCTATTTCACCTCTTACAGGGGATCTATGTACAGGGTTGGGAAGAATGTAACTTGGGTTCCCAATTTTCCCATCTTCCAAAAGCCCTGCTGGGCTCCAACAGCTATTGCTGAAAATGCCAGGTTGTTGTTTTATCAGAGAAATTTCTGCAGTGGCAAATCCATACAAACCTCAAGTCTGGCCCCACAGGGATGAGAAACACCTTACCTAAAACAGCATTGTTTATGCAAATTATCTAAACCTGTGAATAGGGAATATTTCAGCACCAGCAGGGAAAGAAATCTTCAGGTAAGAGCCTCCTTCTTTCACCAATAAAACATCGTGGAAAAGACTAAAGTAAAGCTAAAACTACATAAACCAAAGTTATTCCAACAGCTTGTAAAGACAGATGAGAGTCATTACATTATTTATGCACACAAGGGTACTGGGACAGACAGGATTAGATGATTTACCCAAGATCAAACAATGAGTCAGTGACACAGTTTTCTGCTGTCCAGTGAAAACACAGATGTACAGTAAGCTGAAAAGAATTCATTTATTCCCCATATCAAAAGGATAAAGGAGAGAGCATTCCCTCTGCTATCCAAGCTCGTGGTTCCAATAAGTGTTGATAGAACTGAACTTGGCAAGCAGGAAATGAGCTGCACTAGTCACACATGCAAAGCATTTGCTGCAAACAAAAATCTTGAGTTACTCAATTATCAACAGTTTTCACTTGCCGAAGTCACAGACCTATCGAAGTCGCTCCTTGCTGCTTTCTTGAGGAATTAGGAGGACCCAACCCACCCAGTGTCCATAATCCAGCAGGACACTGTGCAATGCCAGAGTCTTGCCTCACATCCACGTTCAAAGTGCTCAAACTGTGACTGGGTTTCAGTCAACACCAACCTGGATGGTGGGGGTTTGACTTGTTCATAGCTCAGGTCTCGGCAGCCTGGTAGGACCAACACGAGGAAGGAACAACTCAGCTGAAGGCCTGTGAGCCCTCAGAAAGCCCTGAAGTGGGCCATATCCTGCCATAAATATTTGCACAAAAATCCTGCTGACCTCAGTGGTGGTTCTGGGTACAAAATGATGGCAGGATGTGGTCACAGTGATCCTTCTAATAATAGGTTTTCCATTGAGATCAATGGACATTGGGCCCCATTTCATTGCCAGTGCTTGGTCCGGAGTGCTAAAGAGAGACATTGTTTTCCTGCAGCAGGGAGCACACAATTGCCAAATTTACTTCTGGCAAAGGCAGAGTTTTATTTTTAATGCTGAACAACACCAGAATCGTCTGATACTAATTAAGAGAGTGTCTTCCTTCTGCACATATATTTAAAAAAAATAAATCTTCCAATGTTGCTGTTGGAAAGATACATAGAAAACATGAATATATCCATATTTAAAGTCAGATATAAAGTAAGTGAAAACCGCTTTTCTGTTACCTGCATGCAATTTTAAAGTGAGTTTTGCATGTGTGGAAGTGGCCGGTGCTCAGCTCTTCAAGAAAGTCAAATCAACTCACTACAGGTGTTGAAGATTCAGGCCCCCAAATAATTTCCTCACAGGCACATTCCTAAGTCTGTGGGCAGCACCCTTCCCTCCATTTTTCCTGAGCCTATCCCTCCCTTGGTGTTCATCACAGCTTTGATGCCTATATGTAGAAATCCTTATCTTCAGGATCCTAAAGGATGACTAAATGTTTTCCAGTGTTTTATTCATTATCTGAGTTCAGCTTTAACTGATTTTTATCCTGTGGTTCTGCTATAAAGATAAGCAGCAGCCTGCCAAGGAAATAAGCATTTCACAGGTTAACAGCACAACTCCTCTAAAGAGGAAGCAGGTTTGTTTTCTGCCTTATTTTCTGGAAAATGTTAAAACAATAAAATGAATAAGAAGCACTGGAGAACAAGTTGTAAAGGAGCTCATTTCCTGCTCGCAGCAGCTCTGATAAATTCAGTCTTGGATGACAAGGGCTGTGGAGAGCGAGGGGAGGGCCGGCTCTTCCTGGAAAGCCAGACAGGGTAGGATTGATTCGAGACATCTCCATTGCCAGAACAGCTGGTATTGGCTAATCATCAGAAAACAGAGCCTTCAACCTCCAGAAAGCCGGGAGCGAGAGAGATGCCTGAATCAAACCTTCGGCTTCCAAATGCAAAACCGAACAAATAATAAGAAAAAATAAACCAAGAAAGCCCCTCCTCACACACAAGCCTTCCTGGAGCCAAATGCCAAAGGAAGTGCCAGTGCCCTGAGTAACAAAAGAATCCTGGAACGCTGCAGGCTGCGGTGCCAGCAGCACCCAGTTGCAGTGGGAGGCTCCTGACACCGCTCCGGATGCTCCGAGCCTGCCGGATGGAGCAGACAGCTCAGCATGAATCACGGGGCAAAGGATTCCTTCAGTCCGGGAGGAATTGGGACAATACACAGCCTGCCTGCTGTTTGCTGCCTTTTTTTTTTCCCTCCTTTTTTTTTTTTTTTTTTCACTCCTCCTGGCTTTGAGGACCAGCCGTTTCCTTCCTGCTGTGGGCGTGCAGCCGGCAGATGACAACTCATCGATGGCAGTGCGTGTGTGTGTGAGAGCGCACAGGAACCACGGGGACAGGAGCCAGATCGAACCCCCCCGGGATGAACTCTCCCAGGAAATCCACAAAACCACTGCTCTGCCCGGCTGGAACACAGCAGGGTTCCCATCATCACCCTCGCAAGGGGACCCGTTCACCCAGGTCATGTGCTTTGGACACACACGAACACACACACGAGATTACTACAAGTCAACCCTACAGCAGATTTAAGGCTTTTGGAAATCCTTCCCGGAAGCAGGAATGTCTGCATCTCCCCGGCCACAAGGTTGAATGCAGGACAGAGGGTAACACCGTGTAACAGAGCTTTCTTACACCCCTCCAAAAACCTACAGGAGCTCCTTAGGGTTACAGGCAAAGCTGGGTTTGGTTACGGACACCTCTTGCCCCAGAACGGGGAGGGGAAATGCTTCTCCTGGGCTGACCTTGTATCTTTACCCACATCCCTGTGTGCCTGGGGACTAGAAACACACTTCTACTTTAGCTATACCTGACATTTATGCTCCTAGCAGTCCTTTCAGCTCCTTTGACCCACCCTCGAAACTTGCTGCCCAAATACTTCCTTTTTTCTGTCCCCACTTCCCTCTCTGCATTCGAGCAGGTTTATCACTTCCAAATGATAAGCTGACAGAGTACAATGTGCTCATTTTCTTCTCTGCCAATAAGCCCCTCTCACATGCCATAAGGACACATTTTACTTGCTTTCCCTCCAGCCTCTCCACTGATCCACAAATGATCCTTGGTTTCTTCTTGGTCACCTTTACAGATTTTCTCCTGCTCCAATGCTTATCTTTTGTCTCTACAGCACATGCTTGTGCTCACTTACATTTTTGCTAACTCCAAAAGAACCCAAATCCTTTCTTTGCCCAACTCTGCCTTTATCAGCACTGCCCACACTGTGTCTCCCTCTTCCTTTTATTTATGACATCAACAGGCTCACCATTTCCAATACTGAGATTTCTCCTCCTCCAGGTTCATGCCAGACTCTGCTCAGTCCACCTCCTGCTCCTTCATTCCACCAAAATCACTCTTCTCTCAGTTTCCAAAGGCATTTACCAAAGTTTCAAATCAACACTATATTCTTCCTCTCCGAGGCTTGTCAGCCAACTTCAGCACTTCTAATCAAGCTCTCTTGGAATTCCTGTCATCCCTTGGCTTAGAAGACTCTTTCCCCTAATGATTCCTCTTCTCCCACTCTCATCATGGGCCTGCACATGTTCTAATGAGGATCATCCACCAGCTTTCTGTTACCCACATTTTATGGGCTCCTCAGTTTCCTGCTCTACACAGAAAGCACAAGAAGCAAAGAAGAAATCTCATGAGTTCTTGATGAAAGGTCATGATTTCTTCTTGTAGGTCATGAAAGACCTGCAGCATCTCTACGCAGACAGAAACCCCTCTGCACTCCAGACCTTCAGCCCAAGTTCAAGTTCCACCAAATACATGCCAATGGCACCAGGAGATCAGTTTGGCTTTCAAATAACAGGAAGGAATGAGAGAGTATCACCAGTTTGGAAACAACTACCAGCATTCCCAACACATATAACTGGCCGTGTTCTCAACTGATTACATCTTTCTCAGCTGAGAAACACTTCCAAGGTACTGAGTATGCTCAGAGGGGCTGCAGAGCTGTCACTGACCCTCCCTACCCTCACTCTCACCTCTTCCATTATTAGAAGAGCTTGCAGCTCACACTGCTCTTTGTACATGTGTTTATCATCCCAACCAAGACCAGCAAGAGCAGCAAGTTAAGCTGTTTACTGTGGGAAAGGGAGAAAGGCACAAGTCCTGGTTATGGCCTCCCACATGTGGCTAACGGGGTGTGAATGCTGATAAACTCCCCAGCTGTGCCTTCCAGCCATGCCCTGCCACAGCTCCTGAATCCCTCCAGCGTGGGTGAGCTGTGGCAGGGGAAGGTTCATGATTAACTGCTCATTGCTAACAGCGGAATGGTTTGCAAATGAGCTGCTTTAATCCCCAAGAAGTGACTCCAGTGCCCACAGTTTGTGTGGGCCCATTGTGCTCTTGTAACAGGTGTTTTGCTTCCACTGAGCAGTTCTGGGTTTGTTGGCAGTGGAGTCACTGCATCTCGTGGGGTGACAGCCTATCATCCTTTCTACACACGTTATTTTTCCTTTTGCCCAAATCATACAAAGATATCGACTGATCAAGAATCCATCAGTCACTTATCAATTAGAAAAGGAAAGTTAAATGCAACAGACTAAACAAACTGAAGTAAAAAGTAAATTCTTCACATCTGTATTTGCACTATGTCTGAAAATTCACAGATTTTGACCTGCCATGGGAGATAAGTCTTTGTATAACAACATCTTATAAACCATTCACATCCCCTTTCTGTGGTTTCAAGAGTATAACACTCATATCCTCAAAAGAATCACTTAACTTTATCTCCACATCCTAAAGTGATTCAGTCTTTGAAAAAAAAAAAAAAAGAGTTGTGATCTGAGTTCTCCTGACATTTCCAAATTTCATACAAGAGGCTGAAATAGAATATTGGCTTTTACAACAAAACCACAGCCTGGTAATTCCATAAACCACTCCTTCGGCTTCTAAGACCCTGTTGCCTTCAGTGGACCACCACTTCAAACCTGAATTTTGCTGACTGGCTTAACAATTTGTTCCTGCTATCATGTGACAAGTTTTTGAAGCTCACATGTGTAATGGGGCATTTGCTGCCAGTATCAAAAGAAGGAAAAAAAAATTAAAAATATAGTAGAACATGAGGTTCCAATTGTCTGAAAACCAGAAACATCTGTTGGAGTCATGAGCAGTTGATTAGTGGAGTTCATTCCCGGGGTAAGGCTCCAGTAGATCAGCTCTTCTATCTCAGTATAGGATTGTAGTCACTGGAAACATTACAGAGAGGTACAAAGAATGGGCAGGAGAGACAGAAACAATTTCTTAGGGTGCCAGGATCCTTAAAAGCCAAGTATAACACAGTGGTCCTCAGCACTGCTTCACACGATACCAGCATGGAAAATTAGCAGCTGTATTTCAACCTTGCTCTTATCCACAACCACTGGACATCTGCCAGCCTTTCATCTATAAACCTATGCTGTTTTTAAAGCTGATAACTAGAGACTATAAAAATTCTTTTGGAAGATAAAACATGATGTACAAGGTGTCAGTCTGAGCATATTTCTTACTTGCAAAATCATCAGACCAGGCTGGGTCAGGACAACAACAAAAACATTCGCTGTTTTTTAAGATGCTGCTTGGATTTCAACCTAGAGCTTTTCCAGCTCATGACACTAAGATAAGGATTGACACCTTGGAGCATTTGCACAAAGAGCAGAGGTTGCTCAGAAATGCTAATTCAGCCCATGTGATGGTGGATGGATAGAGCTGTATGGACCTCTTTAATTAAGGCTGCTATTGCAGATCTGTGCTCGAAACACCACAAATGTTGGCACTCAGGAGCATAAGAAGCCACCAGGAAGAGGATGTCCTTAAGGCTAAGCCTCTCCTTCATTAGCTTGAATATCTAATTGTAGGTTTACCAAGAATCTCAGCCCTAGCTCTTGTTCAATTCCTGGTGTCAGTGGCCTGACCTGACCTCCCAGATTCCTAGTGCTCCATCTGCATCCACCTGTCACTCATGCTTATTCCCCATCCAGGAACGGGGTACTGTTACATTAAAAATAACAACTAAAACTTGGTAGCCAGCAATTTCACTTCCCCTGCTGAATTTCCTGGCTATTTTGTCTTTACCAAACCCATAAAATAACAAATATAAAATAACTTGTAAGATTGGTGGGGTCTGTGTTCAGCTACATAGTTTGATTTGACTCACTGTGCAACCTCACCATGATTTTGGGAAGACTGTTTTATTATACAGAAATAGAGGTGTCCCCCTTTTATCAGGAAGGACAAACTTCCAAACTGGAAATGCCAAAAAAGCATTTCCTGAGGGATATCAGGGGCTTGAGTTGTTTTCAGTTCACCCCAAAGCAAAAGAATCTCTTCACACTTTTAAAGTAAAAATTGTTTTGACTGTAAAAATTATTATCAGATGTCCCTAAAAGAAATTGTTTCCATTTGAATAGATACAATATTTGCAAGTATTTTTCTGTCTTTCAGAGGACACTGCACTCCCACCCCTGAAACCACTTCCATCCTCTCCAGTTCTCTGTCAGAACCTTTCTGTCATTAGGACCCCACTATGTGCCTGGTTTTCCTTACCTAAGCTTATAGGCAGGAGGGGAGTTCCCTGCAAGCCCCTTTCCTGAGGTGCCAGTGACAGCAGAGATGGTCACAGATCTGACTGTCCTTCCCTGTTGGGACACATCACTGACTTCTGAGCCCACCTGTTCCAGCGTGTGGTGACCTCCATGGAGTGAGCAAAGTCCAAGCATAACCCAGTCTGGCTTTTCTCAGCACACATGTGGACCCTCTTTCCAGGGTTCCTTCCTGAGAATTAGAGTCCAATTATTTCATCCAGGGGCCTTCTGTTGCCCCAGATGACATGGCTCCTCAGCTAAACCTGACTTCTCTGGAACAGGTACATTTTGTTCTTCTCCCCTCCCACACAGCCCAAGACTTTCTGTGTGTGGCTTCCCACTTTGTTTCTTCAAGAAATCCTTTTACAACCTCTCACTGGATATAAGTCAGATGGAACACAAACTTCAAACTAGTCTATATGCCTAATAAACTAATTATTTTTCTAATAAATTCAGGCCCTTAGCAAGGATTATTGTTTCAGGCACAAGCTACTTACCATGAACACCTAATTTCTCTAATAGAAACAGTTTACACCTGGCTATCTCAGCATATGAGCAGATAAAACTGAAGTCCATCCACAAAAGACCAACAGACCTGCCCTAGGTCACTCCTATCAGGCCTAGAGACGTTCACTCCCTTGTTAACTTTACTAGATAAGTGCCACCTTTTGTCCCAAACTGCAAGCACTTTCGTGGATTGCCATTAAGATTTAATGACAGACTTTATTGCTGCAAAGACATCTCATGATACAAAAATTCCATTGCATCAGCTTCCTAATATCATAAAATTAACTCAAAATTTA
This sequence comes from Pyrocephalus nanus, assembly GCA_038380795.1. Lineage (NCBI taxonomy): Eukaryota > Metazoa > Chordata > Aves > Passeriformes > Tyrannidae > Pyrocephalus > Pyrocephalus nanus. The sequence continues at coordinate 10,459,595 of CM076269.1, read as the reverse complement.
TATGAAAGACCTAAGTTCCTAAAATTCCTGGTGCTGCTGTACCTCTAGCTTCACGATTAGGATGACAAATTCTTAGCAAGGAATGAGGGCTGATCTGAAAGATCTCTGGTGAGCCACAACATCACCAGGAGCCTTGGGGACTCGGGTATCGCTTTCTCTCCACCACGACTTACAAACAATAGAAACCTCTAAATTATCTGCTCATAGTGAGTGAGCTGTGGGACAGCTCTGGGACTTAATCAGGACAGAAAGATATGGAAATGGAAGGCAGAGCTCAGTCCCTTCACATCACCTACTGTGCACACTCATGGCTTGTGCTCCCAAGGCAGAGTCATTTATGATACTGCTCTAGAGAACACACACAGCCTGGGATGGATGGTGCTTTGGGAATTATCTCAGTGTTGGCCTTAAAAAGGATAAATACCACCAACACTCCACTAGCAGGATATGTCTTATTTTTGCCTTCCCTTCCAGGAAATGGATGGAAACAGTTGCTGTTAGGAAGCTTTGGACTAGACAGAACAGAATGAAGGTGCACACTCCTTCCAGCCCTGGGAAAGCCTCTGGGAGCCACAGAGCACATGGAGCAGAGGAGGCACTGCTTGGTTTCGGTGTCTGTATCCGCTGTGAGTAAGTCAGTGGTGCCCTGACAAGAGAACCTGAGGAACCCAGGGTGTGGCAGCTCTTTGGCACAGCCAGCGCGGGCTCAGATGCCGACAGAGGGTTTCCTCCAGGAGAGGCTGGAGTGTGAGCCAGGGCAGGAGGTTCCTGTGCCACTGTGAGGCGGGAGCCAGGCTCTGCCAGAACCGGGTGACTCACGGCGGTGGGGGGGGGAAGGCAAGACTTGGCAACCTGGACTGTCTCACACAGCAGCAGGTTTTGTTCTCTGCGGGATAACCCGAGGCCCACGTGGCACGTGGCCAAGCTCCTCAATCCAGGACTGCAGTCCTTGTCCCCCTCTGGCCACCTCCGTTACAGCAATGGACCGTGTCACTTAATCCATGCAGCAAATGGGGCTTGGCACACCCCGATGCTGCCCTGCTCCAGCTGCCCAGATCACGGTGGAAGGCAGCACAGGAGTGATGCTGGTGGGACTGAGAGTGTCCTGCTCTTTAGCCCTGCAGCAGTGGGACCTGGCAGGCCCCAGGAGCCGGGAATATCTGCCTGGGACAGGACGCCACTCCCACACAGCACGGGGAAACCAGGGCTGTGATTCACCAGGGGAACCACTTCCCTTGGGACAGAGGTAATGGCTCCCATTTCCTGCTCTCTACCCTACCCGATTTTTAAGGCTCCCATTCCCACCACAGGAATCACAGATTGCACAACAGCTGCTGTTCTTCACAGCCCAGCTCTTCAAGGTGCTTCTGGTCAGTACCTTTAAAGCTGGGCTGCACCCACCTGGGATGAGAGCCCCAGGAAATGCCACCTTTCTTTGGTAAATTCCTTCAGGATCACCATACCTTGCTACTGGGGCTCGTGAAGGAGATTCAGGCCCTGTGAGTTGTATTAAGCCCCCTGACACTGTTTTACTGCTTCGCCTTTTGCAAGGCAAATGACTTATGAATTGTGCAACCTGGGGAATGCAGAGGAGACATCTCCCAATCCTGGGGATGGCATATGAATATCGTCCCTGCCAGCCCAAAGGAATCCTGAAGCCATGGTATTTGAAACAGCCTGATCATACATTTTTGGCAGGCCAGATCAAATATTTTCAATGAAATCTTTTTTAAAAGTGGGTAATACACACATGGTCTGGCTCGTGGCATACACTGAACACCCAGACCTGTGGCTGGCACTGCCTTGTGTGCAACGTAGTTGAGTGACCATGTTCAAAACACCACACAACATTTCACTTTGGTGGGACTAACTGTGTGATTGGACTTTAGCAGGTGACAGTTCCCAGTGTCAAAGTCTTCTCTGAAAAGCAATCATCTCAAAAAACGTTCAAAGTATGACACCCCAAAAGGAGATAAAAGCCAGCATTAAACATTTTTACAAATCACAAGATCATGGGATAATTCATGTTGAAAGGGAACCCAGAAGCACATGTAGTTCAACCTTCTGCTCAGAGTCAGCTCTGAGGTCACACCAGGTCATTCAGGGCTCTGTCTGGTCCGTTTGCCTTTGGGATGTCTGTTGCAAGCACTGAAGGGTTTGGTTCTTGCATTAAGACAGAAGGATTTGCACTTAGTGAAAGAGAAATGATTACAGCCTTCAAAATATCAATGAATATGATCCCCAGACTACCACAGGAGTGAATTAACAGCACAGGTGTCCCCAGCACTAACTCCTCTGTTCTGATTTCCAACGTGCTCTGCTAAAGCAATGAGCAAGCTGAGCTCTGATGGTTGATTCTCTAAATTCTGTAAGTTTGATTTCCACAAGTGGCAATGGCATTGGCAGCCCAGAACATGTGGGTTTGTACTGTTTACATGGAAACACACTTACTAGGAAGGTGTATTTGCTTCCTGACCAAATACACAATAACAGTAAAATGTTGACTTTACATAAACTACCTGCAGAGCCCACCCCTGGAAGTCATAAGCCATTGGTTAAAAATTCCTTAGATTCTTAGTGACGTTTCCTGATAAAGGTCCCATTTACAAACACAGATGACATTTGATATGCAGGGGTTTAACAACATTAGCTTGTTCTAAAGTGTGCTTTAACCTGTGTTATCAGAACTGGGAGCTGAATTCCTCCTATGGTTAAAGGGCAAATTCAGATACCTTTAGTCACCTTTTTCCACAGCAGTTCTCACTGAATTAACTGAAGATTGATGATCAGAGAATGAACAAAGGGCTGAGCCTGCTCACAGGGCTAACACAAGGGCTACCATTACACTTCGGGCCTTCAGACCACCTTTGTGATGGGAAGGTCCCAAGGTTTTCTAAATTTCACCTTCAAATAACAACTTTTCACTGTTTCACCAGTGTGGTTAAACTGTGAGGCAGGTAAGTTTATATTTTCTGAACTCTACAATTTAATTCACATCCTGAAAGGAGGTTGTGTCCTTCATTTCACTATTACTGCGTTCAAAGATTGCAGTTGAAAAAGTCTATAAAAAAATACAAATGTCACTGAAGTTGCTCTGCTACAAATTGATACAAAAACAAGGACTAGTGAGAGCCCCAGGCAGAGCTCTGCATTTTGGACTAAGAAAAGCAACACAATCACAAGTTGAGAAAGGCACTACTGAGCATGAGATGGGGGCTGTTCACTCAGACTGATGGTGGTTTGGGTGCATTCAAGTGCTTTTTGTACATAAAGAACTCTTCATGGAATCACAGAATGGTTTGGGTTGGAAGGGACCTTTAAGATAAGCTCACTCTACCCCCTGCCATGGCAGGGACACCTTCCACTATCCCGGGTTGCTCCAAGGCCTGTCCAACCTGGCCTTGGACACTTCCAGGGATGGGGCAGCCACAGCTTCTCTGGGGAACCTGTGCCAGGGCCTCATCACCCTCACAGGCAAGAAATTCTTTAGGAAATTTAAAAATCTTCTTTCAGTTTAACACCATTCCCTCTTGTCCAGACCCTTGTCAGAAGTTCCTCTCCAGCTCTCCTGGAGCCCCTTTAGGCACTGGAAGGGTCTCTAAGGTCTCCCTGGAGCCTTCTCTTCTCCAGGCTGAACACCTCCAACTTTCCCTGCCCATCTCCAGAGTAGAGGGGCTCCAGCCCTTGGAGCATCTTCTCCTCTGGACTCACTTCAGCAGGTCCTCCGTATGTTAGGGCCCCCAAAGCTGGATGTGGTACTTCAGGTGGGGTGTCACAAGAGCAGAGTCAAGGGGAGAATCAGCTCAGACCTTGACAGTTTAATCTGCTTTAATCACAGAGTATGGAAGATAAGCAATGGTTATTGCTTAGCTTATTGGTTTTCACTTTAAAAACTACACGTGAGCACTTTCTTAATTCAGAATAACTGCTGCTCCACTGTCATTTCATGTGTGTGTCTTCCCAAAAACACGCATCTTCCAAAGCTCTGGGGTCACAAACCATGACAACACATGGTGTTATGTTGGGACCACAACTAATAGGAAACACCAAGGGGAAGAACTTTTTAGGGAGTGCTATTCCCCATATTCCTTTACCATAACCTTTACCCCCTACCTGGCAGAGGCAGGAGCAGCCCTTTTCCAGCCAGGGTTTTGTTAAACAATTCTCTGCTATATTTAGTGTCCAAAATCTATAACTGTAAATGCTCCTCCTAAATTATCAAATTCCATAGACATGTGTCATCTCCTGCCTCGTGGTACCAGAGTGTCTATCACCCTCTTCCTTATTGCCTGATCAGCGATTCTCTCTAATCACCCTCTTCCTTATTGCTTGATCTGCTTCTTCCTAAATATCTCCTTTATTACCATTCCAACATGGGAATAACTTGTTTTACCATTTTACATGACAGATATTTAAGGAACCAGCAATACAAAAACAACATTAGAAAATACAGAGCAGATCTCAGCTCACAAGGTACATTAAATGAGTGCATGGCAACCTCCCTTTTTTTTCTTTTTTAATCTCTGCCATCAGAACTGTTAACCCCACCTACTAAATCCACAGCACACACCTAGCACTGGGACAAAAGGAGCTAGAAAACACCTCAGAAACTCAAAAAAACAGATGAGGATGGCATGCCAGATTCATAAAGAGCAGCAGCACCTCATCCTTGTAGCTGCAGAACCCAGTTTTATAACAACAATTGTCTGTGCTGCTGAGTTCCTTCAGCACCTGTGACCCTGCTTGTCATGGCCACATTGCCTGCTGGAAACTTGGCAAAAGACAAGAGAAGAGATATTAGGGAACCAGTGCTACATCCTGAGAGAGGCCATAAAGTCCAAAGGTTGAGCAGGATTGCCAGGAGCAGCCCGATAAACGAAGGAAGCGCGTGGCTCTGAGGAGACAAAGGGCTGTGCCCGAGTACAGCGTGTCCAGGGCTGAGAGCTGCACCCCAACATCCCACACGCTCCACACAGCACACCAGCCAGGGACTGCTCCCAAACAGCCCCCTGGAAAAAGAATTATTTTAAGCCCCTTTCTGAAATGAGCATGGGACCCCTCAGTGCCAGAATTTCTCAGATCTTAAATTCAAAAAACACTCCTCTTAATTTTTTCAAATCGAGCCAGGATGATTTGATTTAATTAAAAGAAAAAATCTCGTGTAACCCCCCTTTTGAATTAGCATATTCAAGCCTTTCCAAAATCTCCAGTAAAGAACTTGTCCTTAAAGTCTATCAGACTGTAACTAAGCTTGTAACTTGGCATGTGAAATAAATAAGCCAATAATCAGATCCTTCAGAAATTTTCAATTAGAGTTGTAAAAATATCTAATAAAATATTCAGCTTTTGAAGAGTTTTTATTCAGGAGGAGAGTACAGCAGCTTTGGTTTCACATTAGGAAGAGCACAGGGTATTAAAAACTAAGTTTTTTCCCCCTCTTTCCTACCCAGCACTCACTGAGTTACATAAGCACAAGGTTTTGTGAAGCCACGCTGTGAATCTGAGCAGAAACCCCTTTTCTGGCTTTCAGCACAAACGAACCCCAGAACTCAGAGCGGCCCCACAAAGAACCGAGCGAGCACAGGCAAAGAGCAGGAACGGCAGTCAGGGGAGGGAAGGAAAAGGACGTGAATTGCTTTGAGCTCATGTTGCTGCTGAGGACTTTCTATTATAAAACCATAACCTAATATGCTTTCAAGACCACAGCTCTGAACTGCTTCCCACCAAGCGCCTCCTTCCCCGTGCGGGATCCTACAGGGATCTATCCCGTTACTGACGTGTTCCAGCGGAGCGGCTCGGACACCGCACTGCATTATACTTTTCATTATTCACTGCACGGGAGGAAGGAGAACCCCAGCAGTGCCCGTAAACACAACATCTTCCTGCAGAAGCAACAGCAGAATCCAGCCGGCCGGCTCTCCCTGTGAGCGCAATGCCTGGCTCGGGAGGGCTGGGCTGTGCTCCCTGGGGAGCTCCGCTGTGGGAAGCGGGGAGCAAGGAACTGCCTTTTTAGGACTGTGGCTGAGCGGAGCCGGGAAGCGCCGGGCAGGAACAGGGCCCGGCAGCAGCGCCACGGCCTTATAAGGACACAGGCAGGTATATTCCCAGCAGGCACATCCAGGTGAGGCAGGCAGGGCTTCCCGGGAGCCCCCACTGCCCGGGGAGACTCTCGGCCACGCCACAGCTGCTCAGTGCAGACCTATAGCCCCACTGTCTGCAGCCTGCGAGCGCTTCAAATAGGCCTTATTAGGGAACAGAACAGCTTAATTAATTAATTGAAACATCATTTTCAGCTCCGCAAAGGCAGATGGTTTGGGGGTGAACTGTACTCGATATTAATGTGACATTTTAAGGCGTTCATGGCAACATTTCGGAGCACAAGGCTCTAATGTCAGGCAGCTTTTTAGCTGCCTACTTAAGAGGGCAGGTTTCCAGAGGTGAGGAGCGACTGGATTCTCCACAGGCTTTAACAGAAGGAGCAGGACACTCCAAGCCTCAGACAATCAAAAATTTGTTTAAGCAAGCTTTAGGAACAACACATGGTTAAGACTCCTCCTCAGCTGCCTGAAAATTAAGGCTGCTTGACAGAAAAGCGAAAATATTTCAGCTTTATGCAGTTTAAGTGACATTTCTTTTTATTACCTGTTTTATTTTTCTAGGGAGCAAAATAAACTAAAGCACTTCAGGACAAATCCATCTATATAGGATATATATATGTAAGCACCCCTGGATATGAACTGTCTCACAGCGTTGCCCTTTTTTCTTTCCTAACTCTGGTTTTTAGAAGCAAAAAGAAGAGGCTGAGACTAAAGTAGGAAAAAAGTACCGTTTCTCCCCAGCAATATCCATTTTTAAATTTAATTTTCAAATCTTTCTCAGCAAATGGCCACAAAGTGTCCTTGAATTTTTTTGGAGGAAAGTGATTTCCCTTTAGATATGGCTAAAAAACCAATTTATAGTGTAACATTAAAATGGGACACTACCCATCCAGGAATAATCCAGCTTCCCAGTCCTGAATATGAAATGGCACATTGAAATTCAAAAAATTACCCAGATATTTTGCCGTCTTGGTTTCTTGAGGTTAAACTTTGATAACTGCCTGCCTGGAAATGCTAAAAAGTATGGGTTTAACTTAAAACAGTGACTTTGAACCTGAAGATATGAGAATGGCTAAAAAATTTTGATCTGAACCACTTTTTAAATCCACAGACAAGTGTCTGCTCTACATCACAAACTCCTGCCACCATTAGTGCCTTCAGGTAACAATCACAGCAGTAAGACCAAAACTTGGATTAATCTTGCCACATCCCACTTGGAACATATTGCCAAGGAAACTTGGGAGAAGTTCTAATCCCCCTGGGTAATCACAGGGCATCCACTCCTAGGATTCCTTATGAGAGGCCCATCAGGAGAAACAAGGCCACAGACAACATGAAAAAACTAAATTAAACAACTGACAAATATCCAGGTATGTGACAAACTTATTCAGTCTGAGCTCAGACGTGTGTAGGACTCTCTCCAATTGTTGCCTGGGCAGGGATTACATTTCCACAGCTCCAGAGGAGCACCAGGGCAAGGCTACTTTCATAAAAGGAATAAAAGTTTTGACACCAGGTTTCATATTGTAAATTCCTCCTTTAAAAGAACTTGCTTGCCAAAGCAGTTCAGCTGCCAGGAAGGGACAAAAGCAGGGAAAGTGTTCCCTTTTAAAAGCAATGAGTGTGCTGTGCTGCTCAGGTACACGAGGCATCGCTCCAGAACCAGGGAGCGTTGGCTCATTAGGAGCAATTAAAAAAAAAAAAACTCGGTGGGGATTTTAAAAACAACAGCTTCCCAAAACAAAATATGCATATGTACCACATGCATTTGTTTATGCAGCTGTAATGAGTGATGAAATCCATTTATGAGCTGAAGTCACAAGATTCTAAGCAGGTCTTTGTTTAATCTCAGTAAGTCATGACATTTCCCCAGTACTTATAATAACGTGATTTGAATCAACATTTTCAAACTTATGCACCTGGTTTTTAACACTGCTCACCGACTGCACTTCTCCTCTGCTTCACTGGAGACAGGATAGTCTGTTTGGGAGGCACCACTTTGATCAACCACCCTGAAAACAGACAGAGAAACCTGGGTTTAGTGGAACACCCGCCTGCAGTTCCAGAATTCAGCACATTCTCTGCAACTCTTACTCAGAGTGAGACTCTGCCCAGCCTACAAAGAGCGTAAATAAAAATCAATGAGACCATTAGTGGGATGAACATTTACAGCATCAGCCCGCCCACAACCACAGAGTCTGCCCAGATGGGTGCCCTTAAAAGACTTTCAGAAGGTTTGCTCTAGACAGTGGCTTTTGTTCCAGCACGTGGCTGTGACTTGGGAGAATAAAATGAAGATAAATGCAGCTGTTTCTCTTACATTAGTGCAGCATTAGTGCCCTTAGTAACAAAGGTGGGACAGAGTATGCAGGGAAAAAAAAAGATTCAGCACAAATAACTATTAAGTTACATATTTTGTGTATTTATAAGCTGTGCTAGGCTTTAGATGTATTATTATATAGCTTTAACATCAGTAATTCTGCATATAAATCAAGACCATGTTTTAGCTTTGATATAAGAAGGAAAAAAAGGGGAAAAAACAAAGGTATTTGTCACTGCTGCTTTTGCCATTACACTGCTATAACCTTTGCAAACAACTCTGATGTTTTGTGAGCATCAGATCAAAACTAAATGAATCCAGGTCCACTGGTAATACAAACAGAGTGATTTTTAATAGTTCTTTTAAGAAGGGAAAAAAGCTGAGAGTCCTGAGCTGAACAAAATTCAATGTACCTAATGCACAAGGGCAGGAAACCCCAGACGCAGACAAATTCTCTTGTCCTGCCAGGTGTGTTGCTCCCTACACCCTTCATCCTGTCTCTCATGTCTGGCTCATTCACCCACTGCTCTCCAGAGTCCAGGATAATGCAAGGATCTCTCACCTAGAAGAGAGGTGTTGTTCCTTGTTTTGTTCCAAGCAACCTCTTTTTTTTATATGCAAAATCATGAAGTACAAGCCAGTTTCTGCAGCAGCTTGGACCCCAACTCAGGAAAGCTCTGACAAGGCCAAAGACAAAACTGAATAACCAGCAAAGTCAGTGCATCACACAACTGCCACCAACACAGTGTGTTCCTGCACCCACCATTTTTTACAATTATTTTTGTTGGTATAGGAAAATAATAGGCATTATTGCCTCATAAATGCATATATGCTATCTACATTCATGGGCAAATAAACTCAGATGTTATCTTCCTACCTAAATTCAAAGTCTATAAGGATTATATTTTGTATTTCCATGTTTCCAAAGTCCTGTTATTTTCCTTTAGCTTTTTGGGATCTACTATGCCAGCATTCAGAAAGAAAATTACTGTAACTCATGAAGTCAGAACAACAACTGAAAAACACGTATCAGTAAAAACCACTATTTAATATGTGAGTCCACATGAACTAAATCCAGCTGAAAAGCTTTGAAAAGGTATATTAAAACAAATAACTGTGAGAGCGTTAAGTAAACAGTTCCCTTACTGGATTTGCCATAACTGACTAAAACTTTTCTTCCTCTTTCCACATTAAAGGAGAGCCCTAAAACCACATTTTGCATATTTTATTAGTTCAAACCTTTTCTAACCTGGTTCCCAGGGCAGAGCAAGTCTAAAAAAACTTTTAAAAATGAAACTAACATTGTTCTAAAATAACAGAATCCGGTGGAGTGTGAACAACAGGACCATCAATAAATGTCTACTCTTATTCCCAGACCCAGAGTGGAATTCTAAAGAATTTTTAGCCTCTAAGACTCACAATATATTGAACCTGAACTGGCACACCAGCTTTAGCAATCAATGTCACCCATCTCATGCCTCTGACTTCTTTCACCAGAGAGATGAACTGCACATTTGGAGAAAGAAAAACATTTCTGGGATTGTTTTAAAAATCACAGTTGAAAGTTTCTGGAAAGGTCAGAAGGCTCGGAGTTCTCCTGCTGGACACAGATTAGGAGGCAGAGGGTAGGCAAGGTGCTCAGGGGTGTATGGGAAGTGCAGCCTCTCAGATTGATATACACCACTATGTATATGGTACAATTATATCTTATCTTCCCAGCCCTGCAACCAAAATAAACCCCATGGAAGCCTTGGAGTCTGCTTCTGTTGTCTTTAAGTACACACCCCTCAGGGTGGCGACCCAGGACACACCACACGCCTTTCACCTCATGTTAAGACAAAATCAAAACAAATATAATCAGTATTTTTCCTTTTAGGACTCTCACTGAGGCTCTTTGATGTGTTTTCCCTAATCGTTTTCTCTTTTTAATCATCACACTCAGGGGTTTCTCAGAGCTTATAATGGTTTGGGTTTTATGTAACCTCTTCCAGGCGGGCGCCTTCCCAAGCTCCCAACACAGCAACTGCAGTAACAGTACACAGCAACACTACACCCAGGAATACCTTGGCCAAATGAAACCAAAAGGGAAATTTAGATGAGTACATTCTGCTTAGGTTGGAATTTTGGCTCAGACACAAGGGTTCACACTCCTGGCCTCACAAAAAGAAGCTCTAATGGAGATACTGAAAATGAAAGTATCTCTTCCACTTCAAAGCTGAAAATCCGGTGGCTTCTACAACGTGTTTTTCTGCTCTGGGAAATTTTACTTACCTATACCTAGCTGTGAAGGGGAACTCCTCGGTCCTACAGGTTGGCTGTAGGTTTACCACTCACTTGACTAGCCCTGAGACTGCGCCAGGATGATTTATTGGCATAAAACTAGTTAAATTTCTAATTTCCATGTGGCTGCTTGCCAATTTTTCTTTGTCTTCGGAGCAATTATTCACATTTACACTTACCTTGACTCTCTTTAGCAATATGCCTATTAACATAGAGAATCCTTGAACTGGTTACCACATTCTTTTCCATTTTACCAAAGAGGTGCATCGGTGTCCTACAGTTCTAAAATTTTCCTGATCCACTATTAATAAAATGCCTAAATTTAAAACAGGCAATACATAAAAACTCAGGTAACTAGAACACCTATAAAATGTCCTGTAAACTGGACTAATCTGTCAGTAGATTCATGAGGTTTTAATTGCTATTTATCAGCGAAGAATTACTGATATCACTGATACCCATTTGTGCTGTTCTCTGTCAGGACACTGCACATGGAAGAAGTAGGAGCTGGGACAAGAACTGGAAACATTTCCTTCACGTGGGAAGGTGCCCTGCTAAGAAGTTGCTTATTGAACCTGACAGCGGGCACATAAACAACATTAGAGGGAGTGCTCACACACGTACTCCCAACAAAGGGGAGGACAAGGCGGTGAAAGTCAGAGCCATTACAAGACAAATACAAATTAAATATACTGGTTTTAATTTCCAGGATAGTAAAATATTTTTTGAGAGCTCCCAGTGTTTGTGGGAGGAGGGAGGGAGTGAAAGGGGTAGGGGAGCAGTAAGTTCTGCTGAGATTTTTCCTCAGGTTTCTATCACCATTTGTGGGAAAATCATTCTAGAGAAAAGCAAGAGAGAATTTTGAAACTAACGGAAAAGTGCTTGCTAAAAGGTAGCTTGCTCTTTGTAAAACTTCCCATGAGGCCTGAAAAAACACCCTGAGCATGCCCTTTACCACACAGCTTTGCATATCAAATGCTGTTTGTTTCAGAAACAGCTGTATATTTTTACCAGGGGGGTTATTCCTGTCAATTGTCCCCTGATTACTGATCTGTGAGAAGCAAGTGAAGGAGTCGGAGCTACCACAAAGATATTACCACAGCTATTGAAGTCCACGGGATTTTCAACATTCCCCCTCCTCACCCCAAAAGTAACCCTTGAGTGAATGCTGCCGTATAGATTTCCTTTGTTTGGCCACCTGGAAAGCATCACCACTCCGAGAAGAAAACTGCTACGGTTTACTTGAAATTGCCTTAAAACGAAGTGTTGCTGTCCATGACCATTTCCCAGAAAGGTGTGTTGTTCTATCACCACCCCTATCAAATTCGGAGCAGACAGGCTGTCGGGACGTGCAGCAGCTCAGATAGGCCGGGCTGTTGCAATCCTGTTGCAATCCTGAGCAGAAAGCAGAACGTTAACACGGGCATGTGCTCCCACGCCCTCCCCTCTCCAGGCTCCACTTTTAACTCCGTGACACCCTGCGAGGCACCGGCTTTATTTACACAACACCCAGCCTTGGGACGAGCCTTTGTTCAGTTGCGATGTCCGGCTTAGGAAGCGCGACCCGCCACAGTAAAGGTGTATTAAGCATCAAGAGAGGATCAATGAAATGTTTGGAGACTCGCTTAATCGAGTTTGCAGCTGCAGCGCAACTCCCTTTAGCCAGGAGCTGTTGGGACACATTAGGGAAGCTCCTGGCTTTCGGGGAGAGCAGTGACTGGCACTTACAGGGTGGTTCCGACAAGACTTTAATCCGGGATATGCCGGTGACACCCTGAAAAGGAGCAAATTCCTCTCTCCGCAGCCATTCAGGTTTTTCGCTGGGATACATCTGAACGGGCTGTATTTCCCAACACCCTTCACCTCCCGGCTGTGTCAGCGCCAGGGAGGGGACAGCGTGGGAGCCGGAAAAGGCAGGACTGTCTTGTGTCAGCAGGGCCGGCGGAGCACACGGGGCACCGACGTCATTCCAGGCTCTGCTGATTTACATCTTCAGGAGCGCTCCGGAGTTTGCCTTAAAAAGGATTGCTGCATGGACAGCATTCCAAACCTTAACACAGGTGTAAAACAGGCAGGAAGGCTTAGGTGTAGATTTACTGGGAGGAGGTGTCCAAGGGGGCCATCAGCTTCGCCTCCCCAGGAATAGCAGTGCACACTTCTGGCCACCCTCCCTCTTCCCCGAGGGCTGTGTAAAGCAGGAGAGTTCCTGTCTCACATGGTCATCCTCTTCTCAAAGGTTTGGGTTAAGAACCGAGGCTTCCTCTTTAAAGAAATGATCTGTGGGATGATCTGGAGAGGCGCTGGTGGCAGTGCCTCTCCTGGGAAGCTGCCATGTGGTACTTCCCCTTACACTGCATTAGTGACATGGAAAACTCCAAATCACTGTCAGAGTCCCTCAAAGCACAGAATCTAAATGTAAAGGAAACAAAACAAACCCTTGCACCATCCCCAGCCCCAAAAAAAAAAAAAAAAAAAAAAAAAAAAGCCCATAGCAACAGGAAGATATTTGGTAAAAAATGTCAAAGAGTGACCAGAGAGTGAAGCTGGCATAAATCTAAGTGCCAGCATTTGCTCCACACAGTCCTGGGTCAGATTCAAAATGCATTACAAGGCTGATGAACCAATAAAAATGTCAATGATTAATATCCTAAAAGCAAATGGGGGCAGTAACAAATACTTTATGCCAACAAGTTAATCCTAGGTCTTCTTCCAGATGAAAATTCATTCCTTCTCTGTACCTTTTCCTTAATGCACTTTAAAAATAAAAATAGTTCATACCACTTGTCCAGCATTTATTCCCCCCAGATCTGCATGCTTTACTAGGACTTCAGTCTCATTATGTTCCTTTTACAAGCAGGGAAATCAAGCTACAAAGATGTAAAAAGTGATTAAGAGTCATTCAGCAGGGAGGCAAAAGGGAAGAGTGCACTTCTACCCCATTTGAGTTTATTCTGTTCTGTTTTTCCTCTACTGGTATACAGAAAATTACTTCTCATTAGTTAGGTTACTTTAAAAATGGGAACAAATTTTTTGCCAAACTTCTTAAGTTCTCTCGGTTGTCTTGAAGAGAAATATATTCCCCACCGGTACTGCTACAGGGGTAGGCAAATACCCTGCTGCCCAATAACATAAATGTGAAATACACCACTGTTTTATTAATATTTGTATAATAATCCAGGGCTGAAATGGGCTATCATTGCACTGACCTCAGATCTCTGACACAAATGCCTATTTGAAGCACCTGGCACTGGGCTGGAAGCACCCACACCCAGAAGTGCTGTGTCTGGGCTTGCAGCTCTGCCAGCCACACACACACCTTTTCCTACCCTGACTGCAAGGAACGCAGCAACTGGAAAACATCAGCACAAAACGTGCCCGTATGGAGCAAGGCTACCTTGTGCCATTAACTCTTACACCACACGTGCTTCACCCACACACATCACTCACCTGAGCCCACAGCCCTCTCCTCACTGAGCAGGAGCCTCTGGAAATCTGTGCACAGAGCACCCAGCTCTTCAAATACCACACAGCCACTTCTGGAATGGCTTTCTAGTTCGTCCACAAAAAAAAAAGTAAAATTTAAACCAAAAAGAATCTCAATTCACAGCCATCACAGACCTTAGGCCTTTGCTTTAGTATTGTCCTTTTATCCTGAAAATTTTCCTTGATCTTGTAAACTTGAGTTTAGTATATTTAAAAGTTATGGCTTTTTATATGTTTCATATGTTCCCAACAGGCTGTGAACAGCCCTGTGAGCTGAACAATGCATCTGCCAAAGGCACTGCTGGCTGTTCATGGACCTGCTCTAGCACACATGGGAACAGTGCTCCTGAGCCCATTGTAAAAAAAACCAGGATCTCAGGTAGGGATCAATATGGATTCTGGGCTAAATTTTCCTTCTCTGCTTCCTTCTGAAACAAGGAAACATATAGATATTGTGCCAGCAGCTGCATACAATTTTTACCAAAGAGGAAATAACAGCAATTTTGAGGGGTTTGACTATCCTGGTTCTTCTTCTATGGAAGTCTTAAGAAGCTGCTGTGGGCAAGACTGGGACATTCCCACCCTCTGAGATGACAGGGCTGCCTGGATCAGGGGGGAGCAGCTACACTGTTGTTGTGTGATGCTTCAGCTGGGATCAGAGATCAGGTTGGTTATTAATCAGCTGGGACTGAGGGAGAGAAGCAGTTCCGTAGCACCTTCTCCAAAACCAAAGGCTTGATCCCTGTTTGTGCTTCCAGGCACTGTTCTTCCCAGGCTATGCCTGTTCCTCCCTGCACTGCCTTCCTTGGCTCTTTGGCAACCACAGCTGCTCCCATACCATGACTCCAACACAAATGACTGTCATCCAGAGTGAATGTTTCCATTTGAATTACGTGAGCAGGCACTCTGTGAACTTCCCCACGGGCTCCAGCGCTCTAATCCCTGGGAGGGAGCAACCTGCAGGACCTACTTTCACTGTTGAATGCTTTCCCTGTTCATTGCTCCTCCTGTCAGGGACATTGCCCAAATCCAGACAGGTGTCCTTTCCTCTATCACCCACCAGCCACTGCCAATGTTCAGTAACGAGGACTCGCTGTCCGTGTGTGATCCAGAGCCCACGGCACAGGGCAGGAAAGCTTCACTATTCCCTGGAAATCCCTGAGCTCTGTGGTGCTTTGCACTGGGCAGTTCTGGGCTCACGCAGACTCGCTTCCTCCCCTTCTCCTGTTGCAAGCATGGCTTTATCCCAGGCTGCCAGGAGCCCACTGTGCCAACAGCTGCTAAGACAGAGCAAGGTGTCGACTTTGACAGGATGCCAGATTGTTTATTAATTAAAAATCCAAGCATTTGGAGACCCTCATCAAAACTGGGCTATTTTACCTCTGAATAGTTAAATCCAGTCATTCTGTGGCTTTCAGTCACAACTGGCAACCATAAATAAATCCATTTTGTTGACACTACAGACTTTAATGCGTGTTTATGGAAATATCCAAGTGCCATAAAGCCACCTCCACTTCTCCACAGAGAAACCCCCCCCCCCCAGTAATATGGGAACAAATGCAGGCTTCCAGTGGGATCTTTCTCCCCAAACATACTAAATACCTTTTCAAAGGTGTTCATCTCCCTCCCCACCACTCAGCATCAATATGCTTCTATTTGTGTGGGGAATATTTTCCTGCTGCCAGCTCACAATGCCAAGCACAGCCGTCTGCTTCCCATATGCCACCCGTCCTCCAGTGCCTCCTCTCCTGCTCACCTTCCCTCTCTGGGCTCCCACTGCGGATCAACTGCTCCTCTGCCAGCCCTCGTGGTGTGTAGAGGATTTTTCCGATTGTAGGCTCCACAGGACGGGAACTCTGCCCATTCTCTATTTCCTGGAGCACCAGCTATGCTGTGGTAGAGGAATGATGAACACAGAGACATTAATGGTGTGACAATGAGATTTTTAACGTCCTAAACATCCTTCTAGTGGCAGGTGTCCCTGCCCGTGGCAGTGGGGTTGGAACTAGATGATCTTTCAGGTCCCTTTCGGCCCATACCATTCTGTAATTCTAAAAAGCGTGGGAAGCAAGGCCCCAGCATTCCTTTTAGACTCTTCTTTAGACAACGTTGACTTCTCTTTGCTCAGAATTTTGATCAAAAATTTTAAAATATATACAGTTGTTTGAGTTAAAATATATATATATTGCTCATTACTTGTAGTCATACTCAGAAATGTATTTCTGAGCACTTGCAGTGAGCACTGAAATCGTCTGTAAAGCCAGCAGGGAATGGGAGGCATAGCAGTGAGAAATCTAGCTGGGTGAAGAGATCCTCCTGTCCACTTTAGAGACAATCCCATCACAGCTTTCATTCATGCGTTGCTGCACATAAACATCCAGAGCTTGGATTGCTCAGGCAGCATTCTTAGGAAAATGGAAGATGTTTTTAGTGGTTCCTCCCTCACTCGTGCAGCCTTTCTCTGTGTTTACAGCATTGCTGTCCTGCCCCAAAGGTCGCTCAACAGGTCTTGCAAAGTCTCCTCACTTTGCCCCACCTCCACCATCCACAATCTTGTCTCTCTAACCTACTCATTTTCCTCCATTCCACAAACTATTAGTTTCAAAGAAATGCAGAGATTAATTAAAATGATTGGTGGGATGAGTAGGTGAGGGGGACAGGCCAAAGGGCTTGACAAGAAGAAAGATGAAAAGGACTGAATGCGTATGGCTTGGTTAAGCGATGACTAATGGAGGGTGGAGGAGATGGACACGATATTCATTTCCAACTGCCTGTGGTTCTGAGGAGCATTTTTCATGTGCAAACTGCAGACTGGCTCAAGACAACCTTTTGGTCTCCTTGTAGAGTGGGGTCCACTCTTCCCCCGCTCTCCCCCCCAGCCTGTGCATTCCCACCCCTTCCTGGTATCCTCAAATTCATTTACTTATTTTTATTTCAGCCAGATGCAGTTCCTGGATCTCCACCTGGCCACGTGAGTCCTGCTGGGAGCAAAGAGCAAGAGGAGAGGCCACGGAAGCCGGGGGTGGATGAGGTGGCACCTCTTTGCCACACCTGTGTGCGCTGCAGACTTGGGTGGACTTGAACCGACTGCGCAAACACACCTTGAGGAACAGGGCAGGACCTGGGAATTATTGTACTTCCACTTGGCTTAAGGAAACTCTGTTCCTTGTGCCACCTGGCTCCCAGCTTCTTTTACTGTGCTCTGATAGAGTAAATGAAAGAAAAATACTTGTTCCTTCTGACTCTTCAAATTCATCTCCCCCATTTGGGGAAACCTGCTCTATAGTAATTCCTTAAGCAAATGGAAAGCACTGTGAGAAGATCCAGTAATTCCCACTTTATTCACTTCATGCAGAGGTGAAGCAGGATATCACAGTTGAAAGCATATCAGAAAAAAAGGAAAAAATCTCTATAACAAAAATTATTTTCTATATAATAAAAATGTTGTGGAAACATCTCTGAGGAGGGGAAAAAGCAAAATGGTCTAATATGTCTAAAGGAAGTAATACACTTAAATATCTAATATAGAATATAAGTAATAAATAAATGTCTAACATACTTAAACTGTGGCAACAAGCGTTTTCTTTCTGTGAGCACATTTTCCAATATAAAAGAGCAGAAACTGTCATTTACCCTTTTTTTTTTTTTACAAATAGTCTCAAAATAAGCCAAAAGCATTTGAGATACAGAAGTGAAACAGAACAACCCCATTTATTCCTGGACACCAAATATAATTTAGATGGATGTGGTATGGATAAGAAATTTTAATTTGCCCCTGAAAAGGCATTTAATTATTCAGATTATCTGATTGTCTCACTCAGGCTTCTATTGATTGATTAGAGAACTTTATAAATCAAAATCTGCATTACTGCTGCTCAGTGTGTTGGCCTCTCACAAATCCAATTGGCAATCCCTGCCCACAAGTTAGTTTATTGAGACATGTAAATGGCTCTGGTTTATAAATGGGTCAGTAAGTGTTCCTTCATCCTACTAAAGGAATATTTTCTTAAGGACATCAGGAAGCGGGGAGGGGGGAAAAGCCCTGAAGTAATAGGTATTTAATAAATCAGGGCACAGTCATCAGAACTCCCAGCTCCTTGGCTAATGGCCATGAAGGATCACTATCCATGGATCCCACTGGATCTACACCACTCTGTGGGTCTGGGGTGCTGAGCTTGGGCTGAAATCTAAGCTGAGCCTTCCCTAAGCACCCGCTCACCAGTCAGTCCCAAATTAGGCAGAAAATCCCCTCGGAGCAGCCAAGAGCTCTTTGATTTCAGAGCTCAACCTTCATGACCAGCTTGACTCTTCTAGCCTGGACCAAATAACCTCCAGTGAGCAGCAATTACCATAATGAGTGGCATGACTGTCCCCCACAGCTCCAGGTCCCAGCACCAACACGTCCCTGGCAAACTGGAATGTCGAGTCCTGAAACTCCACCTCTGCAAGAGGAAGGAAGTAGAAAACTGAAAAGGGTGGAGGGTAAAAAAAAAATAAAAATTAAACTAAATGAGTTTAAATGCATCCCTCCAGCCTGATCTAACCCTGGCTGAAGTTAATCAAAACCTTGCATTGAGATCAGGGGGCTATAAAGGCAGTTTTTCAGGTTGTACAAACCTGAACCAAACAGAGTTAAAGCTACACTGTGTTCCTTGTAGTCTGAACTTTGCTTTCTAGGACAGAAGAAATATGCAGGAAAAAAAACCCCAAAGATGAAACAAAACATCAAAACTCTTAATAAATTGAACATGTCAATCATTAATTGGAACAAACTTTATTAGTATTATTTGTCTATACAGCAAATTATTTGCATGGCTTCCTATGCACCACAAATCACACCAAAAAAATCCCTTTTTAGCTTAATTTTAAAGTAACTTTTATTTCAAAATTTCCACACAATAAACTACTAAGAATTCACCACTTACACTTCTTACATCCAGAATTTCTTCTTGCAGAGACAAGCTCTTCATAAATATAAAATCTGCAGGGTGACACAGAGACAGATCGCTTATGGACTGAGGGAGTTTTACCACATTCAGGACCTCCACATCAGGTCCCACCAGATCCCCATGTCTGACAGGAGCCAAGATCCCTGGGAAGGCACACAAAACCAGGGGTGCTCCCCCAGGCACAAGTCATTTGCATCCCTGGGATTTCCAGAGCTAGAGATGTTCTGCATTCAACAGGCCATGACTTCTCTTCTGTGAATTCATCTAATCACTTTAAAATCCCACAGTCCACTCTTGCCAAGGAGTTCCACAGCTGAATTACAATTCTGTGGAGACATTTCTCTATTTTATTCCAAACCTCTCAGTTCCATTTGATGCCCCTTGGCTCTGGTGCCAGAAGAGTCAGTCACTGGTCTCTATTTATCTTGTATGTAAAGATTAAAAAAGAGTTGAACAACTGCTCTGAGCACTCACTGCATTGATGCATTTCAGAGATTTTCTTATGCATGTGCAGTAACTTAGGGCTGTTTGGCTGAACTCTTTATGCAGCTGAAATTTGAGTTACCTGCAGCTCAGAGATGCTGCCTCTGTGAGGGCTGTGTGGGCACCAGCAGCACATCGAGAGCTCCCCCATCCAACCAAAACTTTTATTTTGTGCCACAAACTGTTAACACGAACATACTGCATGTGTTACTGCACACAACTAACACCAGTGCCCACCGTGTGGCCAAATGAAGTCAGGTGGGAACAAAGGGGAAAACTGAGAGGAAAAAATGTCAGAAACTTCAAAGAGAGGAGCTGGACCTTCACTTTTCTTTCACAACCATTTGTGTTTCTGTTTGTTTCATTGCTCCTTCCTATACTGTAACTGGTAATTATGTCATTATATCCAGGAAAAACATAGCACGGGAGAATTTGAAAGTGTGTTTTCAAACCTGGACATAAGTTTGTCAGCTTCTCATATCGTGAAAAAGGATTGAAGCTGACAGACCAAGTTGTTCACTGACACAAGGAGCTGGACAATAGCAGGTAAGAACTTTGTGCTGGAAGCGTAAAGAGCACTTATTGCAGTGTCGACAACCAAACACCAGCACAGCCCTTCCGTCCGTCCCCGTGCTACCCCGCACTGTCACCGTCTGCCCTCAAATACCTGCTGCACTTTACTCCAGAGGTAGCTGCCCGTCAGCATTCCCAAATCCACACCTCCCGGAGCTAAGGGTGTGTGCGGGACAAGGTAAGACAAACGCATCCCTTTCATCAGAGCCGTGCCCTGTAACGCCGCTCGCTCAGAGCGGCTCCAGCGAACCAGACATCTCCCATCTGTTGCTCTGAGGGGAACATGCCAGCACAGACTTTTCTCCTCCTCCACCACAATCTTTCAGCTCCAGCCCTTATTCTCCCTCCCGACTAACCTGTACTTCCACACCAGTACCGGGGCACTCTCTAAAATTAGGCCGTCGCTGTTCCCACCCCTCAGAGAACGAGTTCAGAGAAACCCATTCGCAACCCTGCTTTCTCCTGTGGGGTTTTATTTCCCCCAGTGTTATCCCGGTTATTCCCGAGGCCGGGAACTGACGTCGCGGCTCTCTGTAAAGGCAGAGCGGTGCCGGTGGCGGGGGACTGTCCGCCAACGCCGAAGCCCGCGGCTCGGGCCGTGCGGGCGGGCGCGGGGGGGGGGCTCGGCAGGTACCGGGAGGGGCTCAGGGCGAGCAGGGGAGCGCGGGTGCCCCCGGTGCCGCCCCCGGCGCTGCCTGGAAGCCGCGAGGGCGGCGGGACGGGGAAACCACGTGGGGCTCCCCGGGAGCGCCGCCTGAAGGGACGAACCAACACCGCGGGGGGGGAGGCGGCAGGAGAAGGGGGGGAGACACAGCACCACCGGAAACGCGGGGGGAGCGCCAGCCGCCAAACAAACAAAACCACAAATAACCCCCGAGACAGAGCCACAAACGCGGGCGCAGACACAGCGGGACCGGCGGCGACGGGCAGGGATGGGGGGGGGGTTTGGTGTGTCCCCTTTTCCCCCCCCCCCCCACTGAGGCGACCCCACCGGGCCGGCCCCGCGCGCGGGACGCGGTAACCAGAGAGTTCAAAAACAACGACGTCAGCCCACAGTGCCCCGCGCGCGCCCCCCCGGCATTACGTCATCCCACAGTGCCCCGCGCGCGCTCAAGAAGCTTCTGAGTGGGGGGGGTGGCCATGGCGACCCGCGCGGAGCCCGCGCGCCGCGCCGGGCCACGCCCCCCCCGGGGCCGGGGCGGCGGCAGCCAATGGGGAGCGCGCGGGGTGACATCATGCGCTATTTTTAGCGGGCCCGCGGCCGCTGATAAGTGAAGGGCTGCACGGCGGGAGCGGGCGCAGAGCGGGCGGGAACGGGAGAGAGAGCGCCGGGACGGGGAGCGGGAACGGCAGCTGCGCGGAGCCGGCCACGGAAAGTACTTGTGGCGGCGGAGCGGCGTCCCGGCAGCGCCGGCTCAAGGAGTAAGAGGAGAGCGGCAAGGCGCCCCGCCAGGCCGGGCGGGCTCCCAGCGCGGCGGCAGCAGCAGCAGCAGCCACCCTAGTAAGGCTCCGCGTTTCTTTTTCCCCGGCTCCGCGTTCCCCTTCCCCGGGAGGGTCGGGGTGCCCGCGGGGAGCTGAGCGGCGGCCGGGCAGCTTCCCCTCCCCGGACTGTGTTCTATGAGTGCAAAGATGGAGCCTACTTTCTACGAGGATGCGCTGAGCGCCGGCTTCGCGCCGCCGGAGAGCGGCGGGTACGGATACAATAACGCCAAGGTGCTGAAGCAGAACATGACGCTGAACCTGTCCGACCCCTCCAGCAACCTGAAGCCGCACCTGAGGAACAAGAACGCCGACATCCTCACCTCGCCGGACGTGGGGCTCCTCAAACTAGCCTCGCCCGAGCTGGAGCGGCTCATCATCCAGTCCAGCAATGGGCTGATCACCACCACGCCGACCCCGACGCAGTTCCTGTGCCCCAAGAATGTCACGGACGAGCAGGAGGGGTTCGCCGAGGGCTTCGTGCGGGCCCTGGCCGAGCTGCACAACCAGAACACGCTGCCCAGCGTCACCTCGGCCGCGCAGCCCGTCACCAGCGGGATGGCACCTGTGTCCTCCATGGCCGGCACCACCAGCTTCAACACCAGCCTGCACAGCGAGCCCCCCGTGTACGCCAACCTCAGCAACTTCAACCCCAACGCGCTCAGCTCCGCGCCCAGCTACAACACGAACAGCATGGGCTACGCGCCCCAGCACCACATAAACCCACAGATGCCCGTGCAGCATCCCCGGCTTCAGGCGCTGAAAGAGGAGCCGCAGACTGTACCTGAAATGCCCGGGGAAACCCCTCCCCTGTCCCCCATTGACATGGAGTCACAGGAGAGAATCAAAGCCGAAAGAAAACGCATGAGGAACAGAATCGCGGCGTCCAAATGCCGGAAAAGGAAGTTGGAAAGGATTGCCCGGTTGGAGGAAAAAGTGAAAACTTTGAAAGCCCAGAACTCAGAGCTGGCATCCACTGCCAACATGCTCAGAGAACAGGTTGCACAGCTTAAGCAGAAGGTCATGAACCACGTCAACAGCGGGTGCCAGCTCATGCTCACACAGCAGTTGCAGACGTTTTGAAGAGACTCTTCAACGGGAACTGTGATGTTGTGGTACAACTAAAACGGGCGAAATCCAAAGCGGCAGAGGCGTAAAGCTGGTGGCAAAGGCTGGAAGGCTGAGTCCTGCCTGTGCTCTGAAGGCGCATGTGTGGAAAGACTGGCAAAGCCTTCGGCCGGAGCCGGGAGTGGAGCGGCCGGCGCCGAGCCGGGAAGGGCTGTTCCTGCTCGGATGAGATGTCAGATCTTCGTTTAACATTGACCAAGACCTGCATGGACCTAACATTCGATGATCATTCAGTATTAAAGGTTAAACTGCAATAGAAACTGTAGATTGCTTTATGTAGTATTCCTTAAGAAAAAAAAAAAAAAAAACAAAAAGTGGGAGGGAGGTTTGTGGGAGGCTGATAAACAAACAAAAAAGAGCTATTCTGCCTGCCTTCAAGTAAATTGTGTATGTATATATCTTTTTTTATTTTATTTTATGAAAGTTGATTAATGTCAATAAACTACTTCATGACTTTGTAAGTTATTTTTATGTTGTTTATTTGGGCACTGCCCAGTATTGTTTGTAAATAAGAGGCTTTTTTTTAGCACTCTGAGTTTACCATTTGTAATAAAGTATAATTTTTTAATGTTTCTGTTTCTGGAAAAAATTCTAGAAGGTTCTATTATATTTAAGAAAAATAAAATAATTAAAATGTATTTCCCCCTCACACTTTTTTTTTTGCTAGTGGCTGAGTTGGGAAAATGCCCTTTGCGTTGGGCTCTGAAGGGTAGGGATTGTGCTGAACTTGCTCTATAACTCCAGGCATGTCCTGGAGAAAGTGAGAGGTGATAGGGACAAGCCAGATCCTGGTCACTAAACCAATACAACTTTTGGGGTTGTCCTGGAGTTGTATTTCCCAATTGTAGCCTGACTGCCTTGGCTGCCACATTCCCAGGCCCAGTTCAGACAGCTGACTGACTGCAGGCAGGGTTGAAGAGGGGTAGAAAGCCAGGGAATGAAACTGTTCCATAACTGGAGCAACTGGCTACTTGATCTGACATGCTTTTTATTAAATTAATGCCCTCAAGAAGATAAGGCAAGTGGTTGTATTTCAAAAAAATGCTGTAGGCTTCAAAATAAAAATATTCCCCTTTATTCCTGTGTTTTTTCCCAGGCAGGAGGTGATCCTTGTTTGTTAAAATTTATGACAATGCTGTCAGCAGTAAAATAATTTTATAACCCTGCCCCTGTCTCTAAATCCTTTCCCTTTTGGGTGTTACTCAGGGCTCTAAACTTTTTGGCAATAGAAAAGCTGGGAAAACTGAACTTAGTGGGAAATAAAAAGAGCAACTTGTTGAAAGAGAGCACTGCCTGTTGCTTGTTTCCAGAACCTTGCTGAAAACAGCAACTTCTGTGGCACTTCCCAGGTATTTTTGATAATGTAATCTTGGTTTTTAGTACAATGACAATATACAGACATATCTTAGAAACCTGCTACTTTACTTGGGAGGGGGAAGGTGTGGAAGAGTTTTATACCAGGATTTTCAACATGGTACCAAGTTCATTTAGTTTCATAAACATATTTAAAGGAGACCAGATGTTTTCCTGCTTGCTGTTCGAAGCCAAACAGCTAGGAGGAAGTAGATGATATCAAAAGACAGCCAGAAAATATTAGAAATTCATTATTCTCAAGCAGGCATTATTCTAAGGAAAAAAAATCTTTCCTTGAAGTGACAGTGTTGGTTAAGGTCACTTCACAAGACAACTAGATAATTTTATATATATGTACATACCTTTACTGTTATCAAAATGATACCCTGAACCTTGCTACTACTGTGGGTCAGTTCCTTACAGGAAGCATAGAAGTATCCTCCCTTGAACTTTTTTTCCCCTGAAAATTCTATACATTTTATCATGAGGGGTTGTTTTAATGTTTAAAATATGGTAAACTCCTTCCACATCCCAGTCCAAGTGTCAAGGTAGGCACTGCTGGGCTGGTGTTTGCTGCTGTCAGAGGAATACAACTGTAACAACACCAACCAAACAAAGGGTTACTAGGAGGATTCTGGAGTTTGCCAAGAGTACATTTTGCTGATGTCAGCAACCCGGAAGGTAAGTTGATTTTGACCATATGTAGGAATAGACAGCAGAGGGATAATACACAGCACTGCTGGGTGTGGTTTTACAGGGATTTAGCAAGTGCCAACTAGCAAAATAAGCAGGGCAAGGAGATTAATTACCTGCAAAGGTGCATGTTTAACTCTCAGCAGCACTGGGTTATGGAATAGATGTTACTAGCAAGCATTTTACCTAATCACCTAATTACGTAAAAAATAAATACATTATATAAAATACTATGTTAATTAAACACAGCTGAGTGACAGTCTGCTCCACCCTGCCCTCATACACACACACACATTGCAGTTGTGTGTTTGCTCCCAAGGGTGACACTCTGTAGCAAGGGCAAAAAAAGTCCCTGAGCAATGGTTGGGTCCTGGGACACAAGTGTTTGGTGGCCAGTCAGAATCTCCCAAGGAAGGTGGGTTTTAGTGCCAGTTGTGCAATTTTCACAGGAAACCAGGAGCAATTTAAGATGAACCCTTTCTTTGGTCCCACACCAAAATTGAGGATCAGGCCTAGGATAGGGCAAAGTAAGTTTATATTCCCTCCACCTCCATGTGTTTTGTAAACAGTGTGGTAGGCTGGGAGCCTGTTGCTATCTGGTTCACTTCAGCCCAGATTTGAATCCAGCACTCTCAGGATATTAGCAGATCACTGTGATCAATACACACAAGAGCAATGAAAGCTGTGCCTGCCTTCATATGTGGTGAAATGCAAAGTTTTAACACTTACTGAACGGCCAAGATTTAAATTGCCTAATGCACTGCGGGCCTTCCTTCTATAAGGAATAGTCAGTTCTCTCTGAGATTCAGAGAGAAACTCTTTTTGTTGCCCCAGCTGTACTCACAAGGGAATATTTTGCAAATAACAGCATTGTGAACATGTATTTTGTTTGGCTGTGAGTGTTGTCAACGGATTCAGGAAGTGAAGTCAGAGAAAGGCAGGGTTTCAAACAGGGCAGGCTGCACAGAAATGCCTGGGCAAAGAGCCTCTAATCAGAACAACATGTTTGGGACACAGGAATATTAATTAGAATTTAGGTCTCTATTGAAACCAACAAACCCCTCGCACTTCTATCCCATGAACAGAAGTGAGCTACAAAGGGGGGAGTTGACAATCATTACTGACTGTGCAATTTTAAATCCAAAGCACTTGTCGTTACAGGAATAACAGTAAAATCTAACCTATTCTACAGTGAGACAGTTTACACACCAGCCAGTTTTATTCTCAGAACACAGAACTTACTTACAGGGTCCTGCATATCTGTAGGTCTAAAAAATACCAACCTCAAAGCAGAGCACTTTAATTACCAGCCTAAGGCAGCACATCCCCTTTTAACAGTGAAGTCAGGACCAAGAGATGCACTAGCTGTCTTTATTTTATAGGAAGCTGTGAGGAATTTCAGACAGTATCCCTCCAAACCTCTGTGAAAAATGACTGGCAATTCTGTCCCGTGCAAAAGTCTAAGAAATCCATTACAATAATTACTTTCTGAAAAAGCAGCTCAGGCTGGAACAAGCTCAGGCACTGCTGGAGAAACCCACGGTGTGCAGAGTGCCATGGCCAGGAAAGTACAAGGCAGAACTGAAAAACCCCACTTATCTTTAATATCAAGCCTAGTCCTTTCTCTGTTCTCCACCTCTTCCTCCCTATCCCTATTCCCAAGACTTTGGTGTACCAGCATGGAGTTACCCACATCAAGAACTAAAACCAGTTCAGGCAAAGTTGGCTAAGTAGAACAAAAAAAAGTTGCAAACATCAGGAGTGAACACCAAAT
Source organism: Pyrocephalus nanus (assembly GCA_038380795.1). Lineage (NCBI taxonomy): Eukaryota > Metazoa > Chordata > Aves > Passeriformes > Tyrannidae > Pyrocephalus > Pyrocephalus nanus. The sequence goes on along the minus strand of CM076269.1, from coordinate 10,432,982 downwards.
ATTGCTAACAGGCAGCTGGACAGCAAGGAAATAATATTGGAAATTACCATATACACAGACCCGTCATGAAACAGAATATACCTTAGGAACATCTGGCATTAGGGACAGGGAAGGAAGGTGGTATCAGCTTTACAAGGAAAGGAAACTTCCAAGGTGCAGATGGTTTGCTTTTTGGGAAGGTAATTCTTCCTGAGAAGGGCTTGTTCCTTAGAATTCCATGCTCTGCCAACACCAGACCTGCACCCAAGGGCTGGTGGCAATCCTAATTCTACACATACACATTACTGGTGACACGCACAGTATAATGTGTCCCCTGAACAGAGAATGTGCCTCTCACAAAGAAAACTTGTAGAAAGTCATCAGATAATTCACCGTGAAAGCCTCTGACTACTGAAACACTTCTGGAGTGGTTTTGCACAGCGGGGCCCTCTTTTCCAATTCTGCACATTATTCCTTGCAGACATTTTTGTTAAGAAACAATGGAACTACAAAAATCAAATTAGACTTTCATCAAGGTCCCTTCTGTCCTTGAATATTCTGAAACACTAGAAGCCCAGTTACAATGGGAAAGAATGGCTTTTTAAAAAGTTAATTAAATATTGAAAGCACTGCTAATTTTCTTAGTTATAAAGTAACAACAGACATGGGGGAAAAACAAAACAAAAACCTAATTCAGAAAAATGAGTGAGTAACCTATTTTTGAAATCTCTTACAGAACTTGATAGGTCGTGACTGACCTGATTAATCCAAATCTCTATAAAACACCTAGAAACTAAGTCTGTAAACAGAAGTGGAGGAAGAACTAATATTTATTTTCCTCAGCCTCACAATTATTTTCTGGTTTGAGTCTTGCATTCTCCAAGCGACCTTTAAGCTGAATCCTTAAACAAAAGTACCAGCAACTTGCTGGAAATTCCTCTGAACTTTGAACTTTATTCCTTATTCTCTTTTAAATTAAAGCCCATTCCTGTGAAACCTGGCAGCTAAATAACACCAAAGATGTGGGAAACAGGATACAATTCCAGCAGATGGAGCTCAAAAGCAAACAGTCCTGGAAGCAGCTGCACAGATGCCTGGAAGAGGAGCCTCTGCTCAGGTGGTGGAGTAGCCAAAAAACACTTCAGATGAAACATGTTGTCATGTAAATGCAGTAAAACCAGAATAATGTTACCAGCTTCCTGATTTCTTAAAATAATCACCGGCATGGATAGGGAGATCCTACATGATTTTAGTCATAGAATATCCACAGTTATTTCAGGGGACACTAAGCGCTCAAACAAAGCATCCATGGCTATTTTTTGGAACTCTCATCCACAGTGATGAATTAGCTGGTGTGGTTTTTCGATGACTGCTGTTATCACACCTTTGTGTCCCAGATAACAAGCCACGAAAACTTGCACCAGGCAGGGATAATCCAGTACATGTCACTGCTCAAACTCACACAGCTTTTCTTCCACACAACACTTGAACTGAGCAGAGAGAACTGAAGGAGTTGAGAGTCTCTGCTGGATGGGTCACAGGTAGGTTTAAAGGCAGGACTGCCTAGTTCAAGTGATGCCATTCTCAAAGTACAAATCAAAGCACCTTGGCAACTGTGGAAAGACCATTTTCATTTGTGTCCAAAAGTAGTTCTAGAACTTTTAACAGTAGCAAGAATTGTGAGCTGCTGCTTCCACCTTGTAAGCTCTGCTGGTTGGTTTATTTTCAGCTTGGAAAGTGAGACTTTTAAAAAGCCACAACACTTTAGAGATATAGCTCAGGAGTTATTCAGTTTAACTCCTGACAACAAAGTGAGCTGGGTCAGGAGGCACCACAGGTTCTCCCTTTGGCTCACAGAAAAGCACGGGCCTCTTCAGGGTGACTTGGCTAAAGTAAATTGCGAAGGGAAGTGCCTGGGCCCCAGCAGGCTGCTTTTCTCAACTTAGGAGCCTCCAGTCAGGATGAAACCAGGGAGCAACGATTACCTGATTAGAATCAGAGACACTCCCTTTCACTAAACAGAGAAGTTCTGCAAACATCCACCACGTGTTTGTTATGAACCAATTTCCCTATGCAAAGTTTTCCTCTCCTGCATCCCATACATAGTACACTCTTTTTTCCCTATCCAGATACTATGGTATCTCCAAACATTAACTGTTCAAAATCCCTCACAAGAAGTCATTAAAAACAAGGCTTACTATGAACTCTCCATTGGTGTCTCAGAGCCCAATCAAGATATGATCTTTATCATGTTAATAATCGCCAAGTGTCTGACCCAAATACCTGAAGGGGAGAAAAAGAAGTCAAATTCTCCAGGCAAAATCCATCTTCAGTTTTCCTGTTTGGCTTTGCTATCATACACATTGTTTGTTCCCTCTGCTTCCTGACTGAAGCAGGTAAAATATGTATAAGTACATATATTTTAAGTAGTTAACAAAGTGCTTTAATATGCAGAATTACATAAAAACTGTGTAAAACTATACAGTAAGTACAGCTGACCTCAGGACTGGCACTACAAGAGTTTAGAGTTAATCTCCAGCCAGGTTATCAACCAAAGCCAACCCTTGGGAACTTAACAGCAAACTTCCTTCTTTATATGATGGATTACAAGCAGAATTTAGGCTCTTTGCTCAGGTCCCTCCTCCTTGAAGCAGAAATTTCTAACCAGTATCTCTCCAGTGCAGCCCTTGCAGGGAGCAGCACAATTTCCAGGAGTGTGACCTGTGCAAAAGCAAAGCAGAGACTTTTCTCTGGGCAGAGATACATCAGCTTGGTTAGAGGCTTTTGGATTTTATTTCCCACTTCTGCACTTCAAAAACCACCTAAGCTTAGTAAATTTAGGTAAGTGCCCAAACTATGCTTCTCAACTACTGACAGCTTTGCTCCCATGTAATTTTGCAGAAGTAACAATAAATTTGACCACTTTGGTTATTTCTCAAAACACTAACAGTTACCAAAAAATACAGCATGAGTCCTAAAGATGCTGAATATCCCAGCTTTGGAAATCAGGCTACTGATAAATATTGCAAAGAAAACTTGTTTTAAAACCATTGTATTTTTTTATGTTGGGAAATGGAGATGTCAGAATTTCCAGAGCAGAAAGAAAGGAAGAAAGAAAATGTACAAGGGCAAAACATTTTGTACCAGTAGACTTTTTTCTTCTTATCTTAGCCTGAGACTAAACTTTTATTTTCATAAGAAGGTTACAGAGCTCCAGCTCTTTCAAAGGGATGGTTTCAAACTGGTACACAAATATGCAGAGTTTTACTTATTGTTACAACTTGGGGCCTCGCTGCAGGACCTCAGGAGGCTTTAGCTGTGGTGCTTCCTGGAGTTCCCAGGGAAGCAGTTCAGCTTTCTGTGCCAGTTTGGGGACTGCAGGAGTTAAAGCATTTGGCCACTATTGCTGCAAGGGCTGCTGCTGCCAGGTGAGCACCCACAGATCCTCCTCCTGGCCTTAGGGAGCTCTGCTTTGATGTGTGTAAGCATTTTTTTTTAATACAGTGCCAGCCTGAGCAGCCACCTTTTCCCTCCTCCTTTGCCTCTTTTCCACTCCCTCACTTGTGCTGGGAGTGCTTTTTGGAATGTTGCAGGATACTTATTTTAACCTGCATAGCTCCCCTTATTCTGTCAACTACAGATCTCTATGGAGACCTGAAATGATGGGGGCAACAAGGGAGGTGGAACATAAATGCAGGTACGGGCAGTGGGGATGTGGCATCTGCTGAAAGAAATGCTCCCAACTGCCACAGGCAATCTCCAAACTGCCACAAACTGAGTCAGAACTCCTCAATTCATTCTTCCCAATTTAACTTACAGTACAAAAATGCCTAAGCAGATTTTGCACCAGTTTCACAAACTTAATTTGAATTCACACTTTTGGTTAAAGCTCAACTTCCCATATGGACAAAGCCATAAAACATGGTTTGACTTTCACAGGGAACATTTTTCATGCACCCATTAACTTGAACAAGAACTGTGAGACCCTACTATACCTGCTTATGAAACTGTTTTTGTTAGATGACTAACTTTATGCATATATATTTTAAATTATTTAAGAGGGCAGTGAGGTTATTATCCAAAGCCTTATAAATGGAATTTCTTGCACATGTTCCTGATATTGGCTTCCATGTCTGTTTTGAATTTACTTACAAAATACACTACCACACCCACAATTAATTTCAAGCTGTTTCCTTGGCCCCCTCTGTGCACTGCATTATCATTCTTATGTGCAGAAACTGCTTCTGTGTTTTTCCCTGGACAGGAAATGCCAGGCTGGCAACATGAGAAAGGCTTGGATTTTAACTAAATGTTAATGTTTATTGCTGTGGGTTGAATGTGGCAACTTGTTCAAGGAAATGCTCTCCCAACCAGGCTCTGTAACACCTATTTGCTACTCCAAAGCCAGTTAGAGTTCCAATCAAACTCTAAAGGTAACAGTGACAACATGTGGTGACAAAAGCAACAAAGTAATAAGATCAGGGAAGGAAATCTTGTGAAGTTACTCCTTTTCTGTTACAAACAGCCCAATTCCCAAGCCTGTTGCCCATTAGGAACACCAGCAGCTCAGTTGCAGAAGTGTATGTACTGTAGTGCCACCTGACTTTCTGTAGCCTTTCTAAAGGTCTTCTCTCCTGAAGTTTAGTTCTGTGTTTTGGCACATCTAAGAAGGAAAAGCTCACATTTATCGCCTTGGGAACACGCTGCCCATCCCAACACAGGAGCACAGCCCCAGCAATCCATGGAACCAGTGCCAACCATCTCACCCTTCCTGCCTCTTCAGGAGGATCTGACTTCTACAGTGGCTCTGGTGACACAAGGGAATCAGGAAGAAATAAACTCCTTTTCTTTACAATTGTATAGAAACAGGAACAAGCCAGACCCAGCAATTACCATACAGAAATCAACCCAGATTCCTCAGTGTTCCTGGGGTTCAGCTGATACCACTTCAGCCCAGAGCACAATCAGCAATGAATTTGAGTTCTAATTCCACCTACAGCTTTACATGAAGAGCAACTTCTTAGTCCCTCATGGGATTGTCCATAAGTGCTGGTTGAGATCCACAGTGCAGAAGAGAAGTATGAGCTTAATTCTCCTTCTTCCAGGCACTCCATGTCTTGGCTTAAAAAACAAAACCAAACAACTGTGTCTTGGCCTAAATCCTCTCTCTGGTTTGGATGTTCAGAATAATAACTGACTTCACAGAGATTTACTCTCTGATCTCAATGACTCTCTGAGTCTGTGAGTTAAAAAAAGAGAAGTTTTATAAGTACAGGTTGAAAACAAACAGAAACTCTCCATGTAGCCAGGAAAAATTACCACTTTTTCCTTACAACCAAAAATGATTATTTGTAATGATGAAGCTCCAAAAAAATCTATGAAAGGCTCTTGCAACTCATGAGCAGAGTCAGAACAAACGCAAAGCTCTCAAATGCTGAGAATTTTTAATTGCTTTTTATTTCCTTTAAGGACATTCAACATCCATCAGTAGGTGCATAGTCTAAAGCCTCTCACATACGAACAATGATACATTAAAATGTATTTTGATTCGTTTCTTAAGCTGTATCAAACTATGTTTAAATATTGCTGTACTTTGAGCTAAAACTGGAGTACTGTGATTCACCACATTAAAAAAAAGCTGTGATTCTTCAAGTCCATTTGCCTAATATCTGCTTGCCAGGCCTAACATCACAAGCCTCATCCCAATCTTGAATTTAGCTATTATTTGATACTTTATGCTCTGAGATTCCTTCCTTAAGTCTGAAGCTTTAATTTAAGCCAGCTGTTCCACAATAACTCAACATGTGTGGGATTTTCCCACTAAATGAAAATGATAACTAGGAACTTTTTTTTATTTTTAAAGATATATTATGTCCACTGAGAAATGGCCTCTTTGAAATAAAGGCAAGGAAACTGTCAAAGCTGGTTCACCCCTGGAATGTGAAAATGATCCTGTGCAACACAGCTGGGTTGTTACTGTTATTGCCCTGGCTGTGTTAGGGTTTAATGTACAAACTTACATTGCCTTTTTCAGCTTTCCATTTTTACTGATTTATACAGTTTCATGCTGAAAATTAATACATGAATATTAATATATTAAATATAATAAATATTTTTATTAAAACTATTTTTCTTCTTAATAGCAAAGACTAAAGACTATTTGAGTTCATGGGGGAAGCTGTACACATGTACATCTGTATTATAGAATGCTTCTGGTTTATTATTAAAATACAGACAATTTTAGCATTGAAATACATCAGTTTTCAATACCATTTTGATCCCAAGAAAAAGGGAAATGGCCTCTAGAAAAAAAAAAAGCCCTGTCACACCAGAGACAATGGCAGGTAAAGAGTTAAAATCAGTGCAGTATTTAAGAGTAACAGAATGTTTTCCTGCGAACTCCTTCTATGGTGTGATCCAGGGGAAGGTCCAGCTTAAGTGCTGGATGTTCATACAGGATTTCCTATGACTAATGCTGTCAGCATTCAAAACTCTGAATTTAAAATGTGGGCGTTCTGCACAGATAGGAAATTTACCATTTACAATTTCTGATTCGAAAATGAATGGAAATGACTCTGATTTTCGGATTCATTTGCTCTACGTGGAATGACAGAAGAAAATAAGGAAGTCACTCCATGGCATATGCTGGGATTGCCTGCCAAGCTTTTACACAAGTCTTTTATATCTGGATGGGATTCACAGGAAGCTTGTACAGGAAGGCCTTTTCCTTCCTTATTTTTGAAAAGCTTTGTGGGATGGAAATTATGCCAGTGAGTAAAAGAGGGGAAGGGGGAACAAATCACCATCCTGGTGGGTTTGGTGCCAATCCATACAAAACTGAAAGTCACATCAAGACAACATTAATGCAACCTGTTGTAAAATAAACTAACAGAAACAAGCCTACAGAGCATAAGAGATGTTTAATAGTTTCTGATTTAAAAGCTTCAGAAAGAAAAAGTAATACAAGAACCAAACCAAACAGTATGGAAAATACAAATCTGAGATGGAATCTGCTACAATTAAGCCAAATTTGCAAATATTTCTAGCAAACATGCCATGGTCACACACACTCTTTAGTAGGTTTGCTCTGAATTCTATTGCAAGCTCTGGCTGCCTCAGATAATGTTTAAATAGAGGTATTTTATTGAATTAAACATGAAGTCACTAATAGCACTTGAGCTGTCACTACAATATCCCTTCTATTGACTTCTTAATGTCACGTTTATCCCATTTTCATGACACAATATTAACTTTTAATTGAAACTAAGCTTTCCCTCTGTCTTGTGGCACAAGGGAAAAAGAAGGTTGATTCTAGCTATTAAAAATCACTATTCTTTCCTTAATCTGTGTCTTCTAAAACCCCTGTTGGACATATTACTGCTCTCTATACTATTACATTTACTGAGCCAAAGATTTTGCTTCACTGGGAACCGTGTAATATAAAAATATACCTACAGGTGGACTTCAGGGGGTCTAGATGCATCTTCAACATCTGCCACATCACCTGGCAGGAGTTCCACAAGTCTCAGAGAACTCAGTTTAACCCTGAGAGTCTTATAAACCCAGAACTGTAATTTAGGCAAGGAGAAAAATAAACCAAAAACCAACCAACAAACATAGAAACAAAGAAACAAAGAAACAACTCCCTCTCCAACTTTAAAAACTTTCTCAAATAGGGAATGCTTCAACTGCATAGTAAAGGAGACTGGATTTGTAAATGAGTGGGTTGATGACAGAGGGATAGTGGTGGATGAGGAGACTCAAAAAGGCATAAGGTAGCAAAATTCAAAGGATGCAGAGGAAAGTAGTACATGGCCAGTGGAGACATCAAAGGCATTGGGAGGGATGACTGAAGAGATGCAGCTCTTGTAAAGACTGCTGGGGGAGGTGTGCAGTTCTCTGCCACTGCACATCAGAACCAAACATTCAAATTACGAAAGCTATTATTAAAAAAAAAAAAAAAAAAAAAGAAAAGGATGCTGGAATAATGAGTCAAAGTTGTGCCTTGAACACAGAGTAGCTCCACACAGGTACCCACGGTGTGTATCCGTGCTGTGAGAAAAGGGAAACCAAAATCCATACTGGTGTGTCTGCATTGCTCCTGGGACCAACGCTCTATGCAGCAAATATTTCTCTGCCCACAGTGCAGCCTAGAGGAGCAAGGAATAAAAGACCTAGAGCCAGGAATTGGGAATGGAGAAGTCTGAAATGAAAGCTCTGGTTCAGCTGAGACTGCACATGATCTGCAGAGCGATGGAAACTGAGGGGGCAGCCAGGTCATGCCTTTCCCCTGCTGCATGAATCACCCTTTGAATGGAAATCTGAGTAGGAAGACATAATGGCTTGGGAACAAAGGGAGCTGCTGGAATATCACAGGTGCAGCCCAACAGAGAAGGATGTTTTGGGACATGCCAAGGAAAGCAAACACCGCCAATCTGGAGGAGTTGTCAGGACTTTGTGATTTAGGGAGCTCTCCAAATCAACAAGGGTGTTTCTCATGGAGTCAAAGCGACAGGAGTGGAGCTGAGGTCCAGATTCAGTGCTCCAATTAATCAATTCCTTAATGTTAAAGCAGAATTCAGAAATTATAGGAGGTGCTGATGTCCTGCTAAAGTTTCTGGGAGTCAGACTTGCACTGAGGCACCTCCCTGCAGTGGTGGATGTGTAATTATACACTGTGCTGAACTGGAACCAAAGTGAAGTGCAGGAACCCAGATCCTGACATACAAGACACATTCTGGGGGAGCCAAAACAGTCAAAGCCAGAGGATTCAAACAGAAGACGGGGGGAACTGTCAGAACTGGGAAAAGGAGATAACATGGGAAAGAATCAACTCTATATGCCCCAGAAAACCTTCTAGCAATGAGAAATACTGTGAAAGTGAGCAACAGGTACTCACTAAAATGCACAATTACAGACAAACTAAAGCAGTAATAAGAAAGAAACAATTCCAAACCCATGACTTTCTAGCACTGCTAGAGGAAAGTTAAACTGCATGAGGAAAGTTAAACCTCCTTTTGTTATACAACAAACATAAAGTGACTGCAACTAAAAATCCAAGATGATTATAACTACTTAATCAGGTTGGAATGCAACAAATGCTAATAATCAGAATAAATAAATAAATAAATAAATAAGCGCTTCCATATCTTTTTCCAGGAGAAGGAAGGAAAAAGACTTTTTTTTTTTTTTTCTAAAATGTGGTCACAAGGAAGCCCCTTGAATAATTTGAATTGTCTAAAGACTGACAAAAAGTCTATAGATAGAACAGTAAAGATACTGGTGACAGATTTGTATAATCACTAACAACCAAATTCTGCTTGTGCACTGCTATAAATTCAGAATAGTTGTCCAGAAAGCAAAGCAAATTTGGCCAAAGGCTTCTGTGGGAGCTGCAGTGGCACTGCCATCCCCACCTCCTGGGGACAAAGCTGACAGGAAGGGGAGCCTGTGGGATACAGGGGCTTTGAGGAGGATCCTGGTCTTCAACAGCTACAGAACTTCCATCAAGTATTTTCCTCTGTAAGATTTCACTGACAAAGTTTCTGTTCCTGACTCAAAACCACAAGGGCTTGTTTGGTTTAAAATAGCAAAAAAAAATCTGCCCATTTTGGAGAAAAACCCTGGCCCTCTCTTCATTTGGTTTTGTTGATCCTCAAAGCTGCCTCAGCATTTGGTAACTCAACACTTTTACATCATTTACATTTTATTCTAATGATAGGAGGGCTCATATTTTGCCATAACTGCTTTCTGTCAGCCTTGGTCTGGAAGGACACATTTAAAGCTCTAAAATTATAAGACAAAAATTATGACACTGATACAACTTCAAGCCAATGAACTGGAAAATGGTAACTCCTTATTAGTAAAATCAGTATTAGTTTCCATGTTTAGTCAATAGTTTGACAACCAAATTAGTTCTTAGATTTAAATTATGCTTGTGACAGTAAAGATTTCTGCAGACTAAATATGTATAGAAACAAATAACTAGTAATACTCATCACTAAGGCACAAAAAGTGTAGTATTTCTTTTTTTAACTTCGTATTATGAAAATTGCTAAATAACTAAATATGTATTTCATCATCTCACAACTAACATTTTTTCTGCCTCTTTCAAACCAACTTTGATTTATTTATTATGTTCTGAAAAAAGAACATTGCTTTTCTTTAGCTCTGTGAAGCTAAAGCGGAAAGGTTGGGTTTTTTTTTTTTTCCTTCTGCCTCCACTATGCAGCTTCTCACAAAACTACCTGGCACGTAATTCCATGAAGAACTTTGGAAAAATACTTAAATCTAATTATTCAAAAACTTGAATGGCAAAAAATTAGTTTCTAATGAGTTTGGTCACTCTTAAATTCACTGATATATTCATGGTAAACTCAAAAACAATGCTAATCCTCACTTTGGTGAGTTACGTTCCTGAAGCCTCATTCCTGCAGCTGGATCCAGCCCTGCTGCTCTGTGGGTGTCTCCAGCCATCAGGGGCACTTTGCAGGTGTGTTATCCACTCAGTTACTCCAGAGTGGGAACTTAATACAAGTACATGTCAATCTCTGGAAAAAAGAACAGTTTGCAATGCAGGGGTGCAGGACAACGTGATCTTCATCTGCTTATGCTTGAGGAAACAGCACTACAGTGTTGGGATAAGGCTGTGACTTGGTTTGGAAATGGAATAAAACACCTGAGTTGTTACACCAGCTGTTGCACTGTCAGTACTTTGCACATCCCTGAGCAGTGGGCACATCCAAGAAGCTGTGCCTTCGGCAGGTCCCTGCTTCCAGCCCCGTGCCTGGCACAGGCCCCACAGGGGGGCTCAGTCCTGCCAATGAGCTGCAGGAGCAGCAGAGTCAGACACAGAACACGAGGATGAGCAGCTCAGCTTTCCCCTCCTCAGCAGCCCCGCTCAGGCCTCCTGATCCTCATGTCCTGCGGGTGCCAGTTCCACTCAGGGGATGGCACTTTCCTAGGGAACACCTCCCATCTAAATACCAGCCAGGGCAGAGGTTGCTCAGCCCCAGGAAGGCCCCAGGCCTGCTCTCTCCAGAAATCTGACTGACACAAACCAATCACTCAGCACCAAAGCTCCCCTCCTGACTTGCCTAATTTACTGCACTTCATCTTTAGGCAAAAATAAGCACCGCATTTTGCCTCTTGCAGACATTCTGACTAGTCATCTTCTCCTCCAATGTTATAATAAGTCAAGTTCACTCTAATCATCACCATGAGCACTTGTAGCACTGCTGTTTCTCAATCCATCTATACCTAAATATAGTTCAACCTCAACCAGCTCGGCCACACTCAGATTCCTGGTTATCCAAAACAAAGCTTTATTCATGAGCCATGTTTATTAAGGAAAATGTCTTGATTACCCAGAGATATTTCTCCATCCCTCATCATGTCTGGATAATGCTGTTGGCTTTATTATCTCTTCCAGACTGGTTATTCCACAGCGAGATACGTTCCCAATAACCAGCTCGGCGAGAGCCTCGGTGGAGGAATGGTGACCTCTGCAGGTGCCTCACGTCCCTTCTCAGTCCCTCTAACCACACTCAAGGTGTACTTTGGGTTGCTTTCATCTTGGAGAAATTAAAATAGAGAAAATTAAACGTATATTTGATGATGACATGGCAACATAAAATAAGCCAGAAAACACGGGCTCGCGTTAATTTAAGGAATAAATGTTCATCGCTGAGCAGTCAGAAAACAATACTTCAAAGGACAGAAACTTCAAAGCACTCTATAACTTCAAAGCCCTGCTCCAACAGTAATAAACACTTAGGACATGTCTGTGAGGTAAAAAAAAAAATTTCCTTTTTTAATGCTTGTGTAAACAGGGCACAGGGATTAAGGGATTGGCCCAAGGACACAAGTTAGTGGCAAAACTGAGATTGCACGTCAGAAATAACTGACTCGAATCTCCCAGGTACAGCTGGATTGGAACAGTTCCCTGCATGGACGCTCATTCAGCAGAGGCAAAAACTGAGATCTTTCCTATCAGTAGCATCACCTGTCCTTCAAAGCTGTAAATTTAGCAAAGCCAGTCATTTTCTTTTTAAAATAACCTAATAAATGACCTTTTAGAATAACCTAACAACCCAGTCCTTGGATACACGGAGCTAAAAAAGGCCAGCAGAAATAAAAGAGGTCTGTGAAGTACTTAGCAAGAAAAACACAATCACCTTATGCCCCTCAGACAACATATAAATACAAAAAAATAACAAAAAAGCCAAAGATTTGCATCCTACTCTCTCCAACTTACTTCTTTTCTTACATCTTTTGTAATATTAAATTTTGCCATTTTGATTTTTAATTAAGAGCTTCCTGCTGATCCCACACATTTGTGCCCTCATGCACTTAATTACAGGAGCAGAGGTGTGGAACCTTTCCCTTCTCTAAAACATTTACATGTCAAATAAAGCAAGTTAGTAAGTTAAAAAGATATGAACAAAAAAGCACCCTTCAAATTGCCAATTCTGAACCTCTTTGTGAAGTCTTTGTTGGAACAAAGGCTTAATTCTATAAGTAGTTACAACAGTAATTAAAAAATAAGGGTTTTTAAAACATAATTTCTAAAAATGAATCCATACAATAAGCTTCCAAAATTTTCTTGCCAACTCTGATTCTTGTTAAAGACAGAATTTCCTCCTAAGTCACATAATTATAATGAGGAACTTTTTTTAAAAAAATACATAATTATATTTTGAAGACTGTGAATTGCATCTCATAACGTGTCATTTGCTGCTTATTACTTTCCCAAAATAAAGTCCCACAGTGACTCTCAAAGGGATGGTGCCTGCAAATATTGTTCAAATGTTCCTCCTCAAGGCCAGTGAGGAGAACTGCACCCTTCCATCTGCACTAGGACTGCTTCCCAGGGAAAAGTCTGCATTCAGAACACTGGGAAATCAATGCCATACTATCAGACTCTTCAAGAATATCACCATTTATTTCTGTAAGTTTTTTCAGGAGTTCTAAAAATTCTTGTGCCATCTCTATTAACAACACTGCTCAGCACTCACTTAGCATTTTCCACTGCCAGAACTCACAACTTTCCAGGGGAGGTGATAAGCACTGTTATCTCTGTCATAATAATGACAACAAGTAGATCCCATTTCCCCAAATGTTAAGCAAAGACTAATTTATTCAAGGCACAAATATATCTTCAGTACTTTATTAAGTCAAATCTGAAGATTAAATAATTTTCAGATCCCAGACTGAGTCCCTGGCAGATTTGGGAACAGAATTCAATCCTCCTGACTCCCTACAATAAACCATGGGTTTCCATGTTATGAGTTAACAATCATTAACTAAATGACAAAGGTTTTGCTATTCTTGGTGTAGTGCCCTTCTTGGCATTTCAGAGGAATTACTGGGCTCTTAAATTGGCTGTCAAATTTGCTGACTTGATACCTGGCTGGCTTTCAAAATATATATTAAAAGTCTTGCCTTTCCTGGCTATTTCTTCAATAAAACTAATTTTTTTTAATAGAATAAATTTTGCGATCTCACTTATAAAATAAAGTCAACAGAAAAAAAATTACAAATCTTATCAGTCACACTGTATACACTACTAAAGAAAATACATGCAAAGGCAGCAGGACCCAGCAGGAAGGGCACTGAACTAAGAAACTGATGGCAAAAATTCCCATTTCCTTAAAGAATGTCATGTTTTCAGCTTTTGGAATCATTTCACTTCTAGCTCTTTCAGAACTCTGTAATCTCAATTTTTCTCTCAATTGGTTTCAAAATGTGTACATAATTATTACTTTATGTCCTTATCTCCATAAGGATTTTAAAACCAATAAATTAAATTAATTACAGCTAGATTCCAAGGTCCTACATCCATATGGAAGACTCAACATGTGCAGATTCTAAGCTCTAATTATCCTTTAAGTATGGCACACTGAATCACACGCCTTGATCCACCCCATGTAACAGAATTAACTTCCAGACAGACTCCAGGTTAGAGCAGGAATGACAAGATAATTGGCCTTTAAGTTAAATATACCCCATAGACGGCACTTGTAGCTCATATTAGAAAGGATGGATCACTTCTTATAACCAGCTGCTTATACAGTTTATTTTTTGCCTCGGTCTTTATGCTTTTATTTCATTCCTTTATAGGGCTTTCACCTCCATAGCTGGCAGCGTGGACTCTCATTTCAGATCACACCAGGGGTGTGATCGTGGCAACAGTAACTGTGCCATCAACTTCCTTTTGTCCTGTTTAATCGACTGGTCATTTAGGGACCTACAAAAACCAGCTTGGCCAGAGGAACAGAGAAACCCGACAAACAAATATCTTCTATTCAAATATCAGATTCACAAAAGCTTTTTTTTTTTTTTTTTATTCCTAATTATGTGCAAAAAATCTGGAAGAAGCCTTCCACTGGAATATCTTTCTGTATTACAGACTTTTGTTATTAAACTGCACTCATTGCTAAGGAAGAAGGGAGGAGATCAAAGGAATTCTAACAACCAGAAACCCAAAGGTGAGGGAGTTTCGATTTCTTTCTCATTCTTTAAAGATTTATCTCTGAATGACAACAGTTGTTCATAGTTGTCTGAAAAGAAACTATGTGAGCCTGCCTTGCTACTTCCTATCTACCTTCCCACAGCACCTCAATTCACTCTTTGATTAGCAACATGATGGTGCACTCAAGCAGCCTGTTTACAAACCCATATGCAATTCAAGTCCTGAGGACTAAAAAGGAAAAGCTGGTGGAAGGCACAAGGACCCAGACCAGCTCCTGCACTGGCTCATAGACAATGGGATTTTTACCCCAGAAAAAAGGATGGTCATGAGTTTCTACAGAACTCTTGGGTTTTAGACATACTCATTTCTCAAGGTGAACGAGCCTGCAGGCTCTTTGTTTACCCATGTTTAAAGCAAGTGGACCCAAGACTTTACAGCAAGATAAGAAAATATGTTGGTGAAGTAAATGAAAGCATTAGAGATGCCAGAAGACAATTGATTGGGTATTTACTTGAAAAAGATAAGGTTTGGCTTGAAAATAGCAGGGAACAGCACCAGGGGAATAAAGACAGCCCTGGAAGAATAAAGCACAAATGGGCTACTAAGAAGAAAGAAAAAGAAACTCAACTTCCAAGGAGAGCAAAGCCTAGAAAAGATGGTGCTGCTGTTGACATCTTTGCTGCAGTTGCCAGAGGCTCTCTCTCCGAGTTAGAGAACACACTTAGTGATATCACTGCGCTAAATTCCACCAGGGAAACACTTCTGCATGTTGCAGCTGCTCGTGGACACCCACTGATTGTGGAATATTTGATCAGCAAAGGTGTCAAGACAGGTGTGAAAGACGGGAAAGGGAGGACAGTCCCGCTCAGGGCTGCTGAGAGGCCATGGGGATGCAGTCAAAGGGCTTCTCTGGGGTGGTGCTTCTGTGCACAGTTTGGACACGGAAGGCAAGACACTCCTTCATTTGGCTGCAGAGAACAACCACAGTCACATGCTGAAGATGCTCCTGAAAGAAGAGGCAAGAAGGTGCAGGAACCGGCACAGGTTTTTGCACGTGGCAGCTCTTAAAGGTGAGAGCAGTCTGGCCAAAATGCTTTTAGAGGCTGGTGCCCCCCCAGATGAGAAGGATGACATATTGCATATTGCAGCAGAGTATGGACACAGTGAGTTGATAGATCTGCTCCTGAGCCATGGGGCCTCCATCAACAGAGGCAGGGACATGGCCCTGCACTGCGCCTGCAAGGCCAGGCACCTCCGTGCTGTGGATTTCCTCCTGACCTGGTCACGAGGAGAAAAAGCAAATTTACTGGCTGCCAACAGTTTCAGAAAGACCCCACTGCAAGTAGCAGAACTTAATAAAACAGAAAATCATGCTCAAATTGTAGCACTTTTGAGAAAGAAAATGTTGATAGCAAAATGAAGATGTAAAGAAAAAATTTATATATTTAAGTGCAGAATTCTCCTTAATGTAATTTGGATAGAGCTGTTGCAGAGTATGATTGAGAATTATGCTTGGGCTGGTAGAATTAAGTTAGCAAAGGTGGTCACAAGAAAAAGGATCTTAGACACTGGTAAACTTTTGAGTGTTGATCAGTCTTTTGCTTCTCTCATGAACCTTATCCTTGGAACTCAAGTAAAAACCCCTTAAACACACTCTATATGACAGCCTGTAGTATAAATCAAGATTTATGAAAAGAGAAAAAGTAGAAGATAACTTTTCATAGATTTGTGAGTATCAGCCTGTTTGGACAGCTTAGTTAAGCATTGTTTCAGCAAGGTATTCCTAAGACTACAACAATCATAACCAATTATTTTTCTTTCTATCTTTCATGCTACCATTTGTCTTAATTTTGCTTTTTCAAGTAGAGATAACAAAAAACATCACATTTGCTGTTTATTAATTTCACTAACAAATCCACTCCAGCACAAAGAGGAAATGTTCAGAATAAAAAGGTTGCAATAGACTTTATTGATTCAAAATATTTGTATTGAGATGACAATACAAATATAAACAGAAACACTTTCTTGAGTGGACGGTAACGATAACCAACTCTTCCCTTCGGTATATGATTAAAAGCCCAGCTATCACAAACACCAAAATATTTCTTGTGAAATGTAACACAGATTTAAGAACGCATGGGAACAAAACTGCGATTTTTTGGTATCGATAATACAACACTTTAACTTGACACACACAACACCTCTAGATGAAGGAACAGACATGACCACATGCTTGAAGGACAAAGGGATGTATGGCCTGTGCAAGCCTCCAGGATCACAGAATAATTTAGGCTGGAAAAGACCTCCAAGATCATCCAGTCCAATCTTTGACTGATCATCACATCAACCAGACCAGAGCCCTGAATGCCACGTCCAGTCATTCCTTGAACACCTCCAAGGACGGGGACTCCACCACCTCCCTGGGCAGCCCCTTCCAATGCCTGACCACCTTCTCCGTGAAGAGTTTTCCCCTAACATACATTCTAAACCTCCCCTGGCGCATTTTAAGGCCATTTCCTCTCATTCTGTCACTTGTTCCCTGGGAGCAGAGCCCGACTCCCACCTGGCTCCACCCTCCTGTCAGGGAGTTGCAGAGAGCGAGAAGGTCCCCCCGAGCCTCCTTTTCTCCAGGCTAAGCCCCTCTCAGCAGCTCCCGATGCTCCAGACCCTTTCCCAGCTCTGGACTCGTTCCAGCCCCTCCATGTCCTTCTCGCAGTGAGGGGCCCCGACTCGCACCCAGCACTCGGGGTGCCCCTCACCAGGGCGGGCTCCGGTTCCAGCCTCCCGCCGCCGCATCCCGCGCTGCCCTCAGCCCCTGCCTCACCGTCACCCCTTCATTCACAGCCCGGCCGTGACCCTCAACCCGGCCACGCTCCGTCAGCTCCCGGCCATGTCCCCTCACAGCCGGCCATGTCCCCTCACAGCCGGCCATGTCCCCTCACAGCCCGGCCATGTCCCTCAGCTGGGCCATGTCCCCTCACAGCCCGGCCATGTCCCCTCACAGCCCGGCCATGTCCCTCAGCTAGGCCGAGTCCCTTAGTTGAGCCATGTTGCCTCACAGCCCGGCCATGTCCCTCAGCTGGGCCATGTCCCCTCACAGCCCAGCCGCATCCCCTCAGCACAACCATGTCCCCTCACAGCCCTGCCCGGCCCTCAGCTCGCAACCCGGCCCAGCCGCCCCGCGCTCCGCCTACCGCAGCGCCATGTCCGGCTCCGCCCGGCCGCTCCTCAGCGCTCCGTGCCCGCCCATCGCCGCCGCCGGGCCGCCCCTTCCCGCGATAGCGCCGTCCCGGTGTCATGGCGGCGGCGGAGGAGCCCGAGGTGGACATCGAGGGGGACCCGGCGGCCCCGCCGGGGTGAGTGCGGGTCCCGCGGGGGCCGGGAGCGCGGCCCGTCCCACCGCGCCGGGCGGGGGTCGCGAAGGGCGGCCGCTCCTGAGGGGGCGGCCCTGGCCGGGCGCTTCCCGCCGCTCCGGGGAGAGACCTTGGAGTGTCATGGAGTGGCCGTGGAGAGGGGGCAGCGCCAGTGCGGAGCATCGTCAGGCAGGGCACAGGGAAAGGGGCTGTGGGAGCGCTGATGTGACGAGGACACGGAACTGCTGCCCTGGGATCCCCCAGAGCCCGGAGCAGCTCCCGGAGGCTGCTGGGAGAATCCTTAAAAATACACTTGGAGAAGCTGCTGGGTTGTGTAACTGTGTTCGCGAGCTCGCGGAGGCAGAGAGGGTCAGAGAGCTGAACGCCGGGAGGAGGTGCAGAAAACGGAGTCACAAAATCATAGAATGTAAAGGCGTTGGAATAGACCTTAGAGATCATCCAGTTTCATTCCCACCGTGGGCCGGGACACTTCCCGTTAGACCAGGTTGCTCAAGGCTTTATCCAAGCTGGTTTTGAGCACTGCCCAGGATGGGGCATCCAAACCTTTTTTTAGCAACCTATGCCAGTGTCTCACCAACCTCACAGGAAAATATTTCTTCACAATATCTAATGTAAATTTCCCCTCTTTCACTTTGTACCCATTACTGTCACTACAGTTCCTGATGGAGAATCCCTCTCCAGCTTCCCCGTAGGCCCCTTCAGGTACTGTGAGGCTACTATGAGATCTCCACACAACCTTTTCCAGGCTGAACAGCCCCAACTTTTCTAGCCTGTCTCTGTAGGGGAGGTGCTCCAGTCCTTTTACCAATTTCATGGCCTTATCTGGATTTACTCCAATAGTTCCATGTCCTTCTTACATAGGGGACCCCAGAGCTGAATGGAGCACTCCAGGTGGGGTCACAAGAGCTGAGTAGAGGGGAAGAATCACCTTCAACCTGCTGGCCATAGTCCTTTGGATGCAGCCTAGGATTCAATTGGCTTTCTGGGCTTCAGCAAATCCACGGATAAGGGATGGTGAAGTGAACAGGCAGAGATTGTAACACCTCAGATAACGCACCTGCAGGTGCTGGAAGAGAACAACAGGTTGTAGCAGAGACTTGCTGTCCTAGAGCAGCACCTGCCACTGCTGCACACAGGCTGCTGGGCAAAGGGGGTGTTGATCCCACCCTGTCCTTGGTGGGCTCCAAAAGAAGCAGGACTTGTGTAGGCTTCTGACTGTACGTGGAAATTTATTCTTTATCCTATAAAAAGATGTTTGAAGTGCTGGCACAAAGCATTTCAGAATAGTAGATGAGTTTAAATTAGTAGCACTGCAGGGGATATAGAGCTAATTAGTCATTGGAACTGTTTGAATGCTCTGGAAGTAAAGATTTTTTAAACAAGTAATTACTTGCGTTACTAAGCAGATTTTATGCTGCATGAAAATGAAAGTAAGTTGATCAGTGATGTTAATCGGAGACAGATCTCTAATAAGTAGTTATTTACAGAAAAGATGAAGCATAAACTGGATGAATTCTGTAAGAGCACTAGATTAGATATTGGGAACCATGTGAGGGTGGTGAGGCCCTGGCACAGGTTGCCCAAACAAGCCATGGCTGCCCCAGCCCTGGAAGTGTCCAAGGCCAGGTTGGATGGGGCTTGGAACAACTTGATCTGGTGGAAGGTGTCCCTGCCAATGAGATAATCTTTAAGGTCCCTCCAAGCCAAACCATTCCATGCTAACAGCCCTGTACTATTAACCCTTGTGTTAGTCTGAGCTTTCCT
This sequence comes from Pyrocephalus nanus, assembly GCA_038380795.1. NCBI lineage: Eukaryota > Metazoa > Chordata > Aves > Passeriformes > Tyrannidae > Pyrocephalus > Pyrocephalus nanus. The sequence continues at coordinate 10,413,392 of CM076269.1, read as the reverse complement.
TGGCAGGAAAACAAGTTTGTCTTTACAAGAAGGTGTTTTAACCATATTGGGGAAAACGTGTAGAAATATTAAGTGGAGAGAATAGAACTCAGTGACACTTTTAATATTAAACTGCAGTTGTCTTGGAATCTCTTTCAGAGATCATGAAAACCCGGCATCAAGCCTGCTGCAGGATCACTATCTCGATTCATCTTGGAGAACTGGCAACAGTCTTGTAAGTATTTTTTAAATGAGTGGTGCTTCTAGCAAGGTTATCACAGCTGCTGTGTGCTCTTCCCTCCATCTGCATGCTCTTTAGGTTTTTAACCTGTGCTTTTGTTTTACTTTTAGAAAGTATTATCTATGTATTCTGAGGAATTCAGATATTAAAACACAGTTGTGTTGTTTGCAGCCCTGGACGTTGGACAGCAGCATTAGTGAAGAAAACAGAGCTGTCATTGAGAAGATGTTGCTGGAAGAAGAGTATCCTTTTGCTGATTTGGTTTCACGTTTTCCCGTAGGAAAACAGAAAACTTCCTGATCCCAAAGGAACTGCACTAATCTTTTCCTGTTAAGGCAGCTGAACCCTTGACACCTTGCAGGTGGATTGAAGAAATACTGCTACAGAAACTGCAGTAATTTTTTCTATGGCTGGGTAATTCTGAACCAGTATAATTTAGATGATTATTAGAATTCTCATACGTACAGATTAATCTGATGCTTTAAAAAGTTACTTAGCAACTATTTCAGGTATTATTTATCTAATAAATCACTTTCTGAAAAAATATGGCTCAACCAAAAGGAAGTGGAGAAAAGATCTGTGAAAAGGTAAGATGTGCTTGGGAAAAATTAGATGAGAAGAAATGAAAAGTTCTCCTAAAATAGGGTTATTTGCAGCATCAAAATCACTAATTTTTATTTTCACTTTGTTTTCTATTTGCAGCCCTCATAAGAAAACTGGAAAAGTCATGTATGTACCTTTTAATGATTGAGTTGCATTTTTAAGTGTGGTATCTGACTTAAGTTACTAGAAACTATTTTTAAAAAGAAGTTACAGTTCCTTAGTTCATTTTGTTTGGCTGTGCAAAATTATGTAAGAGACCTTTCAACAGGAAGAAACATTGTGTGTAATAATAGGCCTATAGTAAAATAGGGGGGTTGCTTTTTTGCTTTGTTTTTTTGCACAGTGATCCTTATGAAAAAAATTGTTAATTCCAGTTGATTTTTTGCCTGAACTTTTCTGTTTGCTGCTTTTCTGCATTTCTGTGCTGTTAGTCACTGATGAATATTGAGTTGCCTTGAACCTTCCTTTGTGGTGGGGAAGCTGATTCTCGGTATTTTATTTATCATGTTTATACACTCATGTTTAAAACAGCACTTTGAGTTTTACCAAAGAAGGGGAGTAGTTCCCCTGTCAGAAGGTGCCTTGAGTTACTGCGATCGGAGAATTAAATGTGTTTAGGGAAGCACTAACTTTTGTTTCCTGCCTTGCCAGGGTCCGGTCACCTGCAAAACCACCTGGCTGCTCCCTGAAGTGGACAGTGGAGGAAAAAGAGCTGTTTGAACAAGGACTGGTGAGTTTGTTTATAGATGTAATATTTTTAATTGAATTCATTAGTTTATTCTAAATAAGAGAGTAGTTAATTTGACGAAGCATGTTATGGTTCTTCTAAGGCTTCTGCTTTTTTTCATCTAATATGTTAAAAGTAATTGTTATTACCAAGAGTGTAATGATAACCCAAAATGGTTTTCTTTACCAGATTTTGTTCATGTGAGGCTGATTACAATTTGAGAGCACAAAATACCTCAAATACTCAGCGTTATGAGTTGCACAGTCACAATGCTGTCCTTAGCTATGGGAAGTATAGTGTGCCTCTAAGGCAAATAAAGTGAAATCCTGTAACTACTGTTGTAAGGCCTTCAGAGATTATATGTAATATAATGTAATAGGGTTTGCTTGCCAAGCACAGACTCATTTCAGTAGCATTCCTTGGGATAGCAGGGAGCGTGATTTACAGAGTGCCTGAACAGGGTGCAGGAGGTGCTCTAGTTAAGCAGAATAACTACAGTTCCTACTGTCAGGTGCCATTTTCTTCCTGATAGAACATGAATAGTGAGGTTCTTTACCATGGCTTTGCTCTACTGTTTGTGCGTTTTAGTGAACAATTGAGATTTCTCTTTGGGCACATGAAGTGGAATGCCTGGAATGTCAGAGTTTGGGTGACTTCAGTGTGCCTTGTTGTGTCAGGTGAAATTCGGCCGCCGGTGGACAAAAATCGCCAAGCTGATTGGGAGTCGAACTGTCCTGCAAGTCAAGAGCTACGCTCGGCAGTACTTTAGGAACAAGGTAATTGGAGGATCTCTGGAGCTGGCAAAAAGGCTGTTTGCCAAGTGTGGTGTTGCACATATTGCTTGCTTTTAATCTGTCTTTTCAGGGCACTTGCTGGCAAAGGATATACTCTGTTTATTCCCGTATTCAGAGAAGTGGAGTATGCTTATTTGCAGATTTAAAATCAGTCAGACCTGATTTCAGATTCCAAGAATAACCTCTATTTTTATTGCTGGTATAACTAAACAATAAATGTAGTATAATTGTGGCCTCTTACACTGTTTTCATTAGTATGAAAATTGTTTTCTACTACACAGCTGTCCTTGCTGAGTGTTGTACTTTTAGCCTTAACCTCACTTGAGATTTCAGGGACATTTAAGAAGAAATTACTGTTTTCTAGGATTTTGTGACTGGATTTGATGTTAATTTACACTTGGGCTAAAGTATACCTTTAATGCTGTGCCAAAGTCAGTTGCAGTGGATTAAACTATATTAAAAGGGTAAGATAAGGAAGGAACACGTGAGAATATCTGCTGTTCAGATGAAATAGTTCTGATTATTTGGGAGGCAGATGGGATTGTTTTGTTTTTCCCTCCTCAAAATATTTGATATTTTCCTAAGGCAAAAAATGGTGATTCTGAAAAAGAAGAGCAAAGTCAGCGTGGGAGCAGCGTTCCCGTGGAAGATGGGATAAGGGCGGAAACTGGAAATTTGAGAGGCCGTGCAGACCCCAATCTGAATGCAGTGAAAATTGAAAAGCTGTCAGATGATGAAGAAGTAGACATAACTGATGACATGGATGAGCTACTCTCTCCTACCTTCCAGCAAGAAACTGGAAAATCTGAATTACCTGTTATTCCAAAAGGTCCAGTTGAAGAACCAGAAGGAATGGAACACGGTTTGTCATCTGCTGGACAGAGTTCTGCAATTGCTTTGCCTAAAGAAGATCCTCAGCAGACCAGGCAGGATCCAGTGGATGCCTTGGTATTTCCTGCTGTGGCAGCAATGTGTTCCCAGCCCCTGAATGGGGATAAATCTTTGAGCTTAGATTTCCAGCAATACAACAGTTACATTGAGAAAGCTGAACAAGGAGGAACGGTAACATCTCATGGTACTGGACAAGTGACTGCTCAGGAGCCCAGTGAGGAGCAAAGAAACCCGGCTGACAATGGATTGCTTTTTCCTTCTCCCTGCCAAGTGGATGAAGATCATCAAGAGGAAGCAGAGGAGCTGAAGCCCCCTGATCAAGAAGTGGAGGTTGACAGGAGCATCATTCTGGAAGAGGAAAAGCAGGCTATTCCCGAGTTCTTTGAAGGGCGCCAGGCCAAGACACCAGAGCGTTACTTGAAAATCAGGAATTATATTTTGGATCAATGGTAAGAGGCATTGATTTCTTTTATTGAAATAAGTGATTAAAGTGTCTTGGTTTGTTGTAGTTAAAACACTACTTAGTACTAATAGCTTCAGAAAAGAGTAAAATTATTGTATGGTAGCTTGCCAGTGAACAGCATTCATTATTAATGCTTCTTTTGCATCTTCCCATTTTCTTCCTGGCGTTCTGGAAGCTAAGCAATGAAAATACTTTGAAGCATTATGAAAATCAGTGTCCTGAATCAGGACAAGCTGCATGCATTTTGGTTATTTTCTTCCAACATTTGCCATCCTATATGTAAGAATGGTTTTAATAAGTGGTTCTTCAAAATAAATAACTGAAGACATTAATTCAGTGATGAGGTCTGCCCCAATGTTGCACTGCCTTTACAGAAGGGCAGCAAGAATTCTGTGCTGGAACAAATGATGTTGAGCAAAAAGAATGCCTCAAAGTAAGTATCAATTTGGAGTAGTGCTTGCACCCTTGAATATTTTATATCCCATCTCTAAAGAGCAGGTGTAAGGAACCACAGGGATTTGTGGCAGCAGGCTCAAGATACAGTTTGTCCTGTTGCCATTTTGGTTTGTGTGGTTTCTCAGTTGCTTAGCTTGCTTTTAAGTAGAATTACTGAGTTTAACTCAGACCCTTCTCAGTTGTCTTGTGCACAGGCAGCTTGTTGTGGGTGAAAGAACCAAAGACTAAAATTCCACGTTCAGAGAAGTGTCAGTTTAAAAGGAAGCAATAAGTACATAGAGAGTGAAAACAGGACCTCAGTTAAAGTCACACAATTCCTTCCTCCCCCCATGATTTGTTCTGCTGTCTGACAACCGGCTGGATTTGGTTTAAGGGAGAGATGTAAACCCAAGTACCTGAACAAGACCTCGGTGCGTCCGGGCCTGAAGAACTGCGGCGACGTCAACTGCATTGGGCGGATCCACACGTACCTGGAGCTGATCGGAGCCATTAACTTCGGCTGCGGTAGGGATGTTTCTCTGGGAATCGGTAAATAGCCTATTTGGGGGTAATGGCTGCACTGCTCACCCAGAGGATACACAGTTATCCTTGCTAGGAAGGACTTTCTAAGCAAATTGTTTCTCATAACCTTGGAAGATCTGGAGGAGTTTGTAACCTGTTTACAGGATTATGAATTTTTGGTGTTACACAAAATCTTTTTATTTTTTCCTTATTTTTTTCCCTTATCTCATGTTTAACCATACATGAGCTGGTGGGCTGGTTGTTTTGTTTTGTGCTTTTCTGTGTGCCTGGCGTTGGGTTATTTTTTTTTTCCTGATAACTCACTGTATCTGAAATTCTGCCCTCCTTCCTTGTAAGACAAAATTCAAGTTATTGTTACTTTTCCCACACTGAATGATAACTATTTCCTAAATAAACACTAATGTTTTCGTTCTCAGGGCTAGTTTTTAAACTATTCAAATGTTAAAATCAGGTGACATGTTTAAAGTGTATATACACACACCTGTAACTTGGTGTTGTTTGAGTCTCTGGATGGATTTTGGTCCAAAGCTGAAAGAGTCACCTGGGAGAGGAGCAATGTCTTGCAAATACCTTTTGTCTGAAGTAAAGTAATTAAAAATAACAGAATTATGACCAACAAGAGATGTCTCTTTACTCTGGGTTATTTTTTGTTGCCTTTTTCACGATGGCATTTGCCGTTCCCACTCCCCCCTGCCCTCCCCGTGTATGCTGAGCTGTCCGTGCTTTGCTGACATCCGTGCTGACATCCGTGCCGTCTCCCTTGTGTCCCCTGCAGAGCAGGCCGTGTACAACCGGCCCCAGGCAGCTGACAGGACGCGCTCCCGGGAGGGCAAGGACGCAGTGGAAGCCTATCAGCTCGCCCAGCGCCTGCAGTCCATGGTGCGGCCCGGGGGGCAGCCGGGGGGCAGCACGAGTGGGGAAAGTCTGTCCAGCTTTCCTACTGAAGTGTTTTCTCTGTGTGATTCAGTTGCTCACATTTAAACTGTTAAATAGAGTAGGATATGGTTCACTGAGAGCATTATGCACACAATTAAGTGCAGTAGTGACTACATGAATTACCAAGGCTTGCCAGAGTTAATTTTCATATTCTCTTGTAATACAGCGTTTTTAAGTATTTCTCAGCCAAATACATCAGTTGATGAGAGGAAAAACAAAATCAATCCCACTAAAAATATAATAAATTGAAATATAAAGAGCTGTATCATCCACTGGATGTAAACATCCTGGTTTTATAGTTTTTTGTAGTGTCTGAGGTAGAATTCAGAGCTGGATAACAGTGCCCCATTTCCACGGAACACCATCAGGCTTTACTGCCTTAAAATCCAAAACCTCCACTGATGATATTTCGTGACAGTCTGCAGAACTGCAGGGTGTTGGTAACAGCCCTGTGGCAGCACCTTTTGGACAGTGTCCTTGTGGCTGCCCAGCTGGAGTAAATGCAGCGTTTTCAGGGTGAGAGCCCTGACTCCTGGTCGTTTCTTGCCACAGCGCACGAGGAGGCGGCGAGTGCGAGACCCCTGGGGAAACTGGTGTGATGCCAAGGATTTGGAAGGACAGACATTTGAGGTGACCCTTCTGTTTTTTTAACTTTCCTTAAGGAATTAGTTCTTGCTGATTGCTGGCAGGTGGTGTTGCATCAAACAGACAAGGGAACAGTTGTGTCATAGGGACTTAACCTCTCTTGTGGAAGCAGTAATTTGAAAGTAATGCAGCAGCTGATAAATGAAGTTGGTGTTTGCACAGGGGTTTTATGCCCCTAAAGCTCTTTGCCTTGTCCTGTAGGAGATTTCGTGATCCGTTGCTTTTGAGTTAACTGCCTTAAAGCAAATGGTAAGGGGTGGGAGAATAGCATTTAAATGTTATTTTTTCAGTCCTATATGGTTTCTTTGTGCTCATTATGCAGGTGATAAGGAGTTCCTAATATTAATTCTGCTGCTAGCAATATCCCCAGAAATTCTGTGGTTTATGAAGTGCTTTAAAAATTCATACAAGTTTAAATATTTTATGGGAGAACTGGAAAGAAAATACTTGTCCAGTCCTACAATTTCAAATTATATGAAAAGTGAAGAACATCTATTTTTCTTGTATAGAAAACCTTCTTAATTTGCAACCTGTAACAATTACTTCCATAATACTATGCCTGTTTTTGATTGACTGTGATTAATAATTTGAACACTTCTCGCAAATTGCATATTTGGATGGAAATAAATGTTGAAAACACTCATCTCTAAAGAGGGGTTGTGACAAGTTCTGAGCATGGTTTGTACTGGCAGATTGTCACACTTGGATTTACACCCTGGTTTGTAATGTGGGCTGTGATTTTACTGAATTTGATTGATTTAGTTTGAGAATTCTCTCATCAGGCATCTTGTGGACTTGGTCTCTGATTGTCACTCGTTCCACACTGCCTGGTTCATGGCTGTTGCCTCCACCATCACTAGTTCTGTAACACACAAATTATATCAAGAGGACAACGATATCAGGAGTTTATTCTGGGCTGGTTTTGCAATCACTGTTAAAACAGCACTTCAGACATTAAGACATTTAATTTTTTGTTAAATCCTCTTAGCATCTCTCAGCTGAAGAATTAGCAAGAAGGAGAGAGGAAGAAAAACTGAAACCTGCAAAATCTTCTAAAGGTTCGAGACAAACCAAAAGGTATTACTGGATGTGCATTGTGTTCAAACACAGAGCTGGCAGAGATTGAACCAATGTCTTGTGTCAGGCTGGAAAGGTCCAAAGCATTAATGTGTGTCATGGTCTGAAATAGCCTGGATGCATTTCACATGTTTCCTGTTGGAATTCACGAGCGTGGGGAGTGATGTTTCTGTATTTGGAGTAAGTCATCCTAGTGTGGGATGAGAAAATCCAGTGAAGAAAACAAGGTTATTTCTCCTCAGCCAATGTGACAGTGGGAAAGTTGAAAAGTTTCCTGACTGTCCTACATCTTTAGAGAAATTTTCTTTCATTTTATAGTTCCTTTGATCCCTTTCAGCTGATACCCTGCTGTCTGTTCACGGAGGAAAAGCAGGTATGTACCTCTGAGGGAATTACCAAGGAGGCTTCATTACTTGTGTTACTTTTCTTATACTCATTATTGTCTTTATCATTTCAGGAACCTTTTAAGGTGAAAGTGTCTTCTGAAGCACTTCTAGTAATGGATTTGGTGAGGATTAAGTTTTATCTTTCAAAAAGATATGATATCTATGTTGGGGGGTTTTTTTAAATGCAGTCTTCTTCTCAGGAAGACTGAGAAATACAGTAATGTTTTCATTCACCTAGAAGTGAGAACCTAGATTTAAATAAAGCCCCTAAAGATGAATACTTTTTATCTTGTGCTTACTGTACAACCATTTACCATCTAGAAAAATGAATGAGTTTTGCTGCTTTACTACTTACTACTCTCTGTCACACTTTAATTTGCATAAAGCTACTTCCCAACAGTCTGTCCTTCTGAGATCTGTGGCTTCATTTTCTACCAGTCTGGCAATTGATTTTGTGTTTACAAAGCAATATGTGGGGATTTTTGTAGAAGCAACAGGTTGTACCAAAATTGTGCAGTTGTTCAGCGCTGCCCAGGCTGCATCTGTGAGTGTGTTACACCCTTGCACTGCATCCCTGGTGTGTTTATAATAAGCAAATTTAATCTTTTCTGTTTGCTTTAAATGGAAACAATAGGGTTTTGAGAGGTTTTAGTTGTTTTGAATTTTCCTTCTAAATGTTGTTGAGAGGTTACTGACTTGAGTGCTGGGCAAAACAAAGAGAAATTACACAACTTGGACTTCCATACTTGTTTAATCTCATTTCTTTCATACCTGTTTGATCTCCTTCCAGCACTCTCACGTGTCTCTGGCAGAAGTGATAGGGCTGCTGGGTGGAAGGTACTCTGAAGCTGATAAAATTGTAGAAGTAAGTGTTTGTCTTTTTACATTGTCTCTAAAGTATGAAAACTGATATGATAATAGATGTAATTTGAATAAATGTAACTGTTATTTCTGAAGGGCAACTAATTAAATACATGAAATCAAAGTTAATTACTGTAGTCTTGAAACATTAGAGTTGTGTTCAATTGTGAAGCAGAAAGACCTGGTAAATTATTCTTAAAATTCTGTTTATGAGGTTTTATGCAACTGATGGAGGTTTGTTGCATTTATCCATCTGGAGGTTTCTTCACCAGGTGTGTGCAGCAGAGCCCTGCAACAGCCTCAGCACAGGCCTGCAGTGCGAGATGGATCCGGTGTCCCAGACACAGGCCTCGGAAACTCTGGCTGCCAGAGGGTTCCAGGTCATTGGATGGTACCATTCCCACCCAGCCTTCGACCCCAACCCCTCCATACGAGACATTGACACTCAAGCCAAATACCAGGTACAGCAAAGACAGACAAAGAGCAAAAAAAAACCCCAAAGCCTCCGTGATATTTACAGTGTTAGTACATATTATTGCTCTGATCTTAAACCAGCTCAGCCGTAAATTGACAGAAATGCTGGGTTTTAGATTTCAGCATCCTCTTCTGAAAAACGTCAGATTTTTGTGTGTGGGTTTTTTGTGTGTTTTTTGGTTTTTCAGAGCTATTTCTCCAGGGGTGGGGCCATGTTCATTGGAATGATCATAAGCCCTTACAACCGGAATAATCCCCTGCCGTATTCCCAGATCACCTGCCTGGTCATCAGTGACGAGCTCAGTGCTGATGGTTCCTACCGTAAGTACATCTATTTTATCCTGAGGGGAAAAAGGTCTGCTTTTGAACTTGGGAAATTGGTATTTCTGTGTTTGTGTTGGTAAGATAATGGTATTGTATGAATGGTATAGTTTATATTGGTGACATGTGCTGGACAAACCCAAGAATCTCACTGAAAGAGTGATCCTGAAAGTTGTCCCTGCTGTCATGACAAGAATATACAAATATAGATAGATAGAAGATTGTTCTTTTGAGTATTTTCCACAATCTGTGAAAGGTTTGGGACTAGGGTCACTGTTATTTATGTGCAGAATTTTTATGAACAGTTGAGAAACCGTTTCACATGTACAGCATGGGCTTTACTGCATTGCAATGTTCTGAACAGATTCTCTCGAGGAAACAGAAGTAAATAACAAAGAATTAATTGGCTGCTACACTGGCTAAAAATCCTTAATTTTTGACTAATGTGCCATTCAGAAGGTCAAAGGATCAAACTTGCCAGGACAGCTGAAAGGGTGTGCTGGTAGGAACCCCACCTAAGGGGTTTGATTAAAAACGTCATTGGCATTTCATGAAAACAGGATCTTTTCCTTTCTTGAACAGTTGAACACACCATAGAAAATTCATGGTATTTCCAGTGATGATCAGATCTTCTGCTCTTTCCCTGACATTCATTTGAGGAAAATTCCCCTGATAACAGAAGA